>CM077136.1:3678638-6078638 GCA_039645545.1 Dendrolimus houi
TGATATCGCTATAAATTCGCGCGCCGAATCAAAGGCCCGGTGCCAAACTGCAGACCATAATTGTCACTCATCCGTCGGCGTGGGACTCCCATATCGCAGAAAAATTTGTAGTAGCTTTGTGAAATCCTCTAGTAGATTTTGACGGCTCCATAATGGCCAGCGAGGGAATCACTTTGGATCATCAATGTGCCTTGTTTTTAAGTGAGTTTGATACTGTATCTACATGAATCAAAGCTGTTTCCGAGGCATCGTCTTCTTTCAAGTCTAATATCATATTCGGATCATCGATGAAATGCCAGTTCAGTTGCGGAAGGTTCCGCACCATTTCAGCTTTTTGTTTGTAAATCAACTCCTAAAAAGTGTCTCGCGAGTCGAGTAAGACTGTGAAAGTTGTCCATATTAGTACGACCGCACACATTAATCGGAACTTTAACACTGAATATCAACTGCTTCTTTTTTATGTCCGTCCGCTAGAGAAAATCGTAGCTCGCTGCTCTTTGAACTGATATCCTAGTTGTTTTAAACGTATGTAAAGTTTGTGAGATACTAAGCTAGTCTTGGGACAAGAATCTATGTACGCGGTGCTACGAATGCTTTCAATGCTCATCAATAACCGAGGCTCGTCAAAGGTCAACAGACCTTTGACGAGCCTCAGTTAGGATATTGAACTGAACAGAACTCAGCCTCTCTTTACCTCTTCTAATCTCGATGTTATAAAAGTAAACACTTTCTCCATACGATTGCGGCAGCGCCGCATTTATAGCAAGTTGGGTGGCACCAACGGACACTTCTCTCTTAGGTCGTGAGGCGTCCACAACTTGACTAATACCGCTGTTTGCAACATCACCTTTTTACAACATCAGCTTTTAAGACATAATTCAATTCAGTATGTCCGTAATGTCAGAATACAATAGTGGCAACGGACCCTTTGCTGTTGAGTTTCGTAGTATTCCTATCAACCAGAAAATGTTCGGCACCTCATGCGGCCTGCTAGAGTGTATCAAAGCTTTCTAGTGTGTCGTACGGCAGTTTCCCAATTAGACAAATTAAGTAGACCATAGACCAATGCCAGCTGCTGATTTCCTGAATGAGAGCCTTCAAGCAGTTGTCAAATAACGCCTTCTTGGCAACAAAGTATTTTGTTAGTTCACTAGATGATTGTTTTTCAGCAAATATATATTTCTCGGTAGACCATGAAATCCGGCATCTTGAATACAAAGGCATGACCAATACAGCTTTTCAAACATTTTCCAGGTAGTGATCTCAGCCTTCAGTCCCATCCACCAAATGACAGCATCGTCTTTTTTAAAATAAGAGGATAATTCCGGATTTGTAGCAACGTTAAAGCGATGTTTTGGAATATCACGTTTTTGGTTTTATAGGTTTATCAATGCTCACAACATGTAGCGTTGTTGTTTGCTTTTCTGTTGATTTTTTTTTTTTTCATAAATACTCAGCTGCTCCTTTAATATTGAAAGTAATGTAACACCGTATAAAATTACTTTATTTTGCTCATAATCCGGTAACCAGTCTTTTATGTATTGAATCACAACGTAATCGAGAATATTTTAGTCAATTCTTTCATAATTAGCATATATTGATAACAACTTTCATGTTTTGAGTTTCTTTCGTTTACACGTGATTTCATGCATCTCCTTCATATTTACTGAATTTGGAAATTCTCTCTGTTTAGCGTTGATTTCAGCTCTTCGTAAACTTTAAATGCTTTCCCTGACCGAAGCCATAATTCGGCAGTTCCATAAGTGATCTACGCGCAATAATAAATCTTTGCTGCGCCATCGACTGAAAATTTCCGCGTTATCCTCGTTGTCTTGTGCCCGCCCACTTGGTTGACGAATGTATTACATATTCAACCGTAAATACATACATTTACATCTACACCCATTTTTCTAGTGTACAGAGGCATTGTGCCAATATTAATTCCATTTATAGGGAATCATATGGCCTCTCCCTAAGGTTTTACTTAAAAATTATGTTTTTCACGAGCTCTGTCATTAAGTGTAGACGTTGGTATGCTATATAGTTTTGGACTCTGTGTAATTGCTTAGTTCTTTATTTTTACTCGTTCTATTGCTTCGTTTAGGTCTTTTTCGAGTACGATGTTGCTCGATGGGACTTTCTAAAATATTTATCCGGCATGATATACATGAAATGACTTTTGTTATGGCTACATATTTAGCCTTTAAATAAAGATACTCGTAAGTATGATAAAATGTAATTTGGCTATGCTTTTCTACCCAAAATATACATTCCATTAATTGGTAAACTAAGTAGTGTTCAACCAGATGTGTTTTAGATTAAAATACTTTTCGCGAGGATAATTACCGGACTAATATTCTCCGATCTTTGCTGATATAGTGAAAGATCGGATCTCTCTCTTTAGCCATCCTAGATAAATTTTAATTACCTTAATTTGCCAATGACAACAATTACTGTTGTTCATCTCAAAAACAAATGAAAAACATCCAGTACTTACCAAAAAATCTAAATTAAGATAGACGGTGTAACTTCGCACTATCCCGAAAATCGATTAAATATATTTTTTCACATCACAGCTCTTTACACACGCGTTTCCAGCTCGAATGTCAAACGCGGACTGTTGGACGTGATACAACAAAATGGCGTCGTGTTGTGTGATACTGAAATTGAATTATCCGGTCTTACACTATATCCGAACTTACCCTAACGCACCTTAATTCACTGTGTGGCCGACATATACAGATTTATACATAATTGTAGAAATTCAAAAAACAAGATTAAATGGTCCATTGTCTCTCACCGAATTAAATAATAGTAAAATTAAATTTAATTAAAATTTCACAAAGGCGAATCAGGGCGCAAGTGAATACCAAATATTACAGAATAATAAGCCACTTCTTAAATCGTCTAACTTAATAGTTTTAAAGTTTAAATCCCGTTATGGAAAATTACCTAATAAGAGTAAGTGGTTATTTAGGGTGTCACAATAGGGCTGGAAAATGTTATCAATTAATTAATTACCTTTAAAAATATAGGTAATAACCGATATATTCGAAAAAGATATAACCCTACCAGTATATTTTTACCGTTACTTGGTAACTTTTATGATTTTACGTTATAATATAATATGTAATATGATATAATATAACGTTATACGTATCGTAATTTTAAAGTTATTTCAAGTGACGTTGTCATATTTAAGGATTGGCTTTATTACGACTGAATGTTACCGAAAAAATCGATAAACACAACTCTAAATATGACTCGCGCTCTTAGCACAGTGCTGTTAGACAATCTTTGCGAGCGAAAGAAAGCCACGATGGTTACAGAACATAGTTATAACGGTAAAATTACCAATAAAAATAGTATTAACGTTATATTTTTTGTTGGTTAAATTGCTAGAAATAACGGTAAGTTTTATAACGATATTTAATTTGCACCATTATCTAAAATTAGCATGAATAACGATACCACATTTTTACCGGTATTTCAAGCCTTGTGTGACACTACCAAAATGACAAAAAACACCCTATTATATTACCACGCAACCATATTATGGTTGGATATATCAATATCCAAGCTCATTTTGCATAACGAACATCTGACTGCTACATGCCAGTCCACAGCTGTTGTTGTCATCAGTCAGAGATAGGTACTAGCCGATACATGCTAAAAGTATGGCAAATAAAATCGTTAATAAGTACTTTACATGTTTTAGAGCCAAACCAAAAACCAAAGCTGTCGACTTCCACCATGGGAAATTTACCAACAATTGGGGTAAACCCAGCCTTTCTCTTTCAATGACAACAGAGGCATTGCAGTCATAAAATGGTTGAATTTCTGTTCACAAAGCACAGTTTATGAACTCTGTCAGGGCTCAAAAGCTGAATAAGCATATTGTGCAATAACATTTCACGGTAATTAAAAAATATATGACGAGTTAGACATTCCTCGACATCCAGAATGTTTATATAATATAGATGAAAAGGGCTGTCGGCTAACCCTGTACCACCCGGAAACATGTTCTTGCACAAAAGGGGACCAATAGAGTCGATTTGATTGCACAGGAACATGCTGAAATTGTTACCATTGCTATATGTGTCAACGCTTCAGGTAATTCAGTTCCACCTGTAATACTATTAAAAGGGGAAAAGACTAAGGCCGGAATTTAACGACAATTTCTTGATGGCACTTTAGTCAAAATGGCGCCAAAGGAAGCATGACTACTGAATTATTTATTGAATGTATCGATCATATTGGCAATTATAAGTCACCCGGAAATGTTTACTAGTTTTTGATGGAGCTGCTTCGCATTTAGATGCTGTAACTGTAGATGCTGCTGATAAAAACAACATCGTATTATATTGTTTACGATCAAGCACCACCCATGAGTTACAACCGCTAGACAAATCGGTTGAATAAATCATATGAACATCATTGGGGTGAAAAAGTATTATTGTACGCCTATCATCATCTAGACCGCAAGCTCACGAAGGCCAGGTTTAACAAAATTTTCTCAATAGTATGGCCTGAGTATATAACTCAAGATAATATAAACGGATTTTGAGCTACTGGGCTCCACCTACAATCCAAACGCGATTCCGGAGGAGGCTTTACACCTTCTATCCTCAACCAGCGGCCTACTCGGCATGGAATTGCTTCTAATTCATTATGTCATGTGTCATGTGATGTAGTGGTTTTCCAACCATAGTCACCAATATTGTACATTCGAAAATATACATCCTCGCCTCGAATACATATCTTTCCCGCCTATACATCCTCGCATTTAATTCCATTCGTTCTTTGAACCTACACAACGTCTCACCATTAAGTTAACATTATTTCTAAACTAGCAAAGGAAACTGCTAATAAATATAATTTTAATTCATCAAACATATTATTTCACATAACCATTAATTTCGACCATTTAGTGAAATCCTTTTCGTGCAATTCTATACTGCCATAACACGGCTGTATGAATTTGTTCCTTAGCCTCCATATATGACATATCGGTTCCATCAATTTCATAACAGGACCGAAAGATTTTTCTAAATGCGTGCTTAACGTGAAGTTGTATACAAAAAGATGATTGGTGTTCTTCTAACACCCTGAAGATATCTTAACGCGGCAGCAGCTATTTCATGGCCTTTTTCGCTGAAGATCCCGGTACCGACATGTCGTGGTGAACTAATACTTCTTTGGGTGCAGCCCTCATATATTTTTTTAAAGTGAGTAAGTACACTTACGATTCACCCCGCCGTCGTCTCCGTGCGGCAGGGTGTCCGCAAACGGATTTCAACTTGGAAAAAAAAGGGCACTCCTCCTTTAAACTAAAAAAAATATTCACTTAAAGCCTCCCAATTCAAAAGTATGTTGTCCACACGAGGAAGCAATGAAAAGCACCTAGTACCAACATGTCGTTTCAGCTCATGCCATTCACCTTCAACAGCAGCAACAAATTTTTTAACTTCTTCTCTATGGACTGCAGAAACAAATAAATTGCTGTAGATTTTTAAAATTATACTTTCAACACTAATTTTTAAAAAATTTACTGCATGCTTGACTGTGTTGTGAACTATGTGTTCGTGACAATTGTCCTTCACCAAATTAGGAACTACTTGTTCAATATTTCTATAAAAAGAATGGTGAATACCAAAATTTGCATTGGTATTGTCTGCACTCAGACCAGAGACACTATCAAAAGAAAGGTTGTGGTGGGATAGTGAACTGTTAATAGCATCAAACATTCCATTTGCAGATTCATCACAATTTTCTTAAAAGTCTAATAACTTGTTTTGTGTCCCATTCTCAATATCAAAATATTGTACAACTAAAGGAAACAGTTTAATATTTTTTCTATTACTTTCATCACTTTGCAAACAAAAATATAAATTAGGGGTTTTTAAATCATTTAGTAAAGTTTGTAAAGCATAAGGTCCTAAAACATTATTAAGCAGTGCTTACATTTTAGTGCGTCCTAATTGCATGCTCAAAGCGGTTTTAGAATCAGCATATATGGATTTTGTTTAATTTTACACCACAGTCCATGCTGTTATAAGAAAGATTGTGCTTGACAGTATGGTAGGTTAAAGCAAGTTCACTGGCTGATATTTTATCATTATAAGTATTTTCATGAGGAGCAGAAGTAGAAGAGTCCAGTGAACCAAAAAAATCTATCTAATGTTGAAAAGTTTTCTTGCAAAGTTCAGCTTTAAGTTTGTGTTGTTTTTTTCACCATGTTGTTTATATATACAAAACAACAGACAAGAGAGAGAAGATATTTAATATAACATAACCTAAAATAATTCACCTGGCCAATGCCACTTTACCCGATAGAAAATGTTATGTTACATGGTTTATATTTTACATTGTAGATATTTTGGGGATCTTTAGAGTAATCCAGTCATGCCCTCTTTCCCACTCATGTTTATATTTTTGTAACCTTTTTTGCTTCTTTATCGGTGTTGGGGTTGGGGGCGCATTTGAACTTGACGTACTTTCGTCATCGCTACCACTTTCCCCAACTATTGTTTGTTATTTATAAGTTCTCAAATCAAAGAATAATATCTAATTGAAAATATCAAATCCCGAATAAAAATAAAACAGACGAAAAAAATATTTCGATGTTGTCAATTTGACATTGACAACTTTGTTGCCAGCGCATCCAGTTAGTGTAAAGAATAGAGATCAGTGGGAGCCAAAGACAAAAAATTTAAAGATGCGTTCGGAGTCCGGAATTCGGTTACACGAACTCGCCTCACTCAAAATTTAATGAAAAGGCGCGTTAATTATTTTTAAAAGTAAATATTTGTTTGTTAGATTTCGTTCGGTGTTGAAAACATAGTATTTTTGCGTACTAGATATTTCTTCAACAGTATATAGTGTTGGAGAAACAATGACACATCACTAGAGCTTGTCTACTGATAGACTTAGTTTTGTCTATTGTTAAGCTTCCTGTTCCGTCAATAATGTGTTCTCGTAATGGTCCCTGCTAACGTGTAATGTGTGTGATATGTGTATTAAATAAACCCATTTTAAAAGTACTCCGCTCTTCTTAATTTCCTTTGGCCGTCCCATCCAGGTTATGGGTCCAGAGGCGCGAGATATTCACGGAGACGCGAGTGAATAAGAAAGTTTGCAATGTATTGAGACGGCGTATGGAAGCGGCGTGCTCACAAGGAAGTATAAGATATTAGCATCGTTCGGCGGTAAATGCGACGTGCTGTTATTAAAATGGAGAATAAATACATTGTACTAAATGGGAGGAATTGGGCGGTGTGGAAATTTCAAGTCACGGTAATATTTAAAACTAAAAAGTTATACGACGTAGTTATTGGAAAATGGAACAAGTATGGCGGCGAGCAATCAAAAAGAAAAAGAAAGATTTGTTTGAGGAAAAAGACAATGGCACAAGAAAGTTTGGTTACAAGGATTGACGAACAAGTTATATCGTACTTATCATCATGTAATACAAATAATGAAATGTGGCAGAAATTAATCAGCATATATGAACCATCGTCACAAGGCGTCCATATTTTTCAACAAAGATTTTTATTAACCGAAAATTTACCTTCTAGTCACAAACTGAAACTGTCATTTTTTGGCATACAGGTATAATTTTCTTGTCGACTTTTATATGGTATTGTATAGTGAATTGCTTGCGAGCTCTCATAGACGTCTCGGCCCACGGTTGTTTTCCTTTGGTTGGAACTGCAGTGCAGCATTTTAATATAATTGAATCTTGATAGGCTTTTTTAAGAACCTTATAAAATGCTGTATGAAATTTGCGTAATACAATTTCCTTAATTTCATTGCATTTTAATACTTTGCTTTTCTGTTCCCAGCGTAGTGTTTTTGGCAGACTTCGCAGAATACGAACAGAACGAAAAAGAGATTAAGCATTTTTGGAGCCTTTCAGATGAAAGAAAAATGGATTGGATCGTCAGCATAACCCTGAAAACTAATATCAAAAGAAAGAGGACTAAAGACTCATAAAAATGCGCTACTACGTACAAATACAACATGTTGGCAACACCAACATATAATAATATTATTTTTAAACTTGCGATACTGTCGTTGCTTTTTGTTTCTTCTTCTATTTTGGCTTTAGCCGAGTGCATACGTATTTGCATTTTGAAGTGATTTATTATAAGTAACAACAGTGTTTGCAACTTTTATACCTACAACGACCAGAGTATCACCCACACCATCAGCGTAAAATAAATATTATATGTGCAACGACCTGGGCACATAACGGATGGTGAAGCTAATCGACAAGTATATCTGCAATTCTTGTGTACGACGATTGATGTGTCACACAAATATATTTATACAGTTCCGACTGCCGATGAGTTTGGTAGGGATAAAGAATCTGAAAGGGGTAAAAGTGTACTTCCCAACAAAACCAGCAACGATGAAATTACAGCGATTGCAAACTAAATAAAAAGTTTACCGGCGGTTCTTTCTTATTATTGTAGGAAGGATAGTACTCGAGTATACCTTCCGGCAGATTACAAAAACTTGACCAATTTATATAGAAAGTATAGAGAATATCGTAAATTTCATGGACTGATGTTTGTTACAAAGAGCATTTTCCGAAAAATGTTCAGCGAAAAGCTTAATAGAGCATTCCATATCCCAAAAAAAGACATGCCTGAAATGTTATCAGTACGAAAATAAAACAGAACCAAGCACATATTATTGCGAAAGACCACACATACAACTGCTACAAGATGCACATAACTATTGATTCAGAAGACCCAGCATTCATTTTTATAAGTTTTGACTTTCAAAAAGTCAACCCACCATATAGTGATAACATGTTATTATTTTATACACACAAACTGTCATGTCAGTAAGATATTAGCTATGTGGTATATACATGGTAATATCTTATTGATATGATTCAATCTAGGCTCTATTCGTGTAAGACTGTTCGTTCTTGAACTTTTATTCTGAACTAGATAATATGTGTGAATATAAATATTCTACTTATAATCGTATGGTCTTATTCATAGAGAGTAAGAGTGAGTTTGAATGAATCTTTATGGTTCTTAAAGAAGCGTTCAAACTTACTCTTAACCATGAATAGTCCAGTCATTTTAGGCATTTTAAACCCCAATCTGCGGAAAAATTCCTAGTGAGCTGAATTTTTGTATATACCTTTATAACGGCGTTGTCATGAAGATGTGAAAAATCGACATTGATATCGTGCCGGCTAAAAAAGTTATTAAGGTCAAAAGATGTTTGAAAAAAGACCCGATTTAAACAATTCTGCAGAAATATTCCAACAAGAAAATTGCTCACGAGATATCATTGTCAATGCTGGAATACATTTTCTACTAGCAATGTACGGTGCTCCAAAATCAGTACATTCGATAGATAATTACTGATACTGTAGCTTTGCTAAACTAACGAGACAAATCACAGCTGTGAAATTTCCATTATTACCACCTACTTCTTCAGCAGCTCAACAGTATATTTATCGAGTGTATTATCAAATACAAACCTGGCTAGGAAGAGAAATTGATCCAGAACAGTGGGATTGGGAGTTAAAAAATAATATACCACAGCCAATAATAACTTTATTACCACCAGTACCCGATGATCTACTGAACACAATCTTTTGTAATTGTATAAAAGGTTCTGGCGGCAAATGTGGATGCAAAAAAATTAGATTAAGATGCTCAAAAGTTTGTGGACATTGACGTGGCCAGTCATGCTTAAACGCAGAGTCAACCAATGATGAAGATGTCGATTTAAATATAGAAATAAGTTCACTCAACATTTTGTCAACAATTGATAATGATATAGAAACTGAAGATATCGACAATTAATGACAAAAAAAATTATATACTAAAGTTTATTTTTTCTGTATTTTTCAGTATTCAAATAAAAAATTATTCACTCTTAAATAAAAAAAACCTCTTATTACATACATATCATGGATTATACCTACGGGAGAAACCATGTAAAAAAAAGGCGCCTTGCATTCTACCTAGGTGATGAGGAAAGGAGTGCATCGTCATAATATAGTCGCTTTCTCAGCGCTCTACTCCGAAAATGGTTAATTTTACAGAAAAATGCAAGAGGCATTTTTGTAGATAATTTACGTCAAACAATTTTTATAATAACCTCTATGGACCTCCGAGCAATAGGTCGCGAGATATTTGCGAAAAACTGATTCGTGACCTTTATAACTTTTTAGCCGGCACGATATCAATGTCGATTTTGACATCTTTATAACAACGCCGTAATAAAGGTATATACAAAAATTCAGCTCACTAGGAATTTTCCTCAAATAAAACCTAAAATGACTGGACTAGAAAGAAGAATAATATGCTAGTATAGTTGTTTCTATAGTATTCTATTTCCATGCTCTTAACTATGTGAATAAGACCGGTAAGGTAAAATACAGTGTAAGTTTCCTTCAATATACTATAGTTAAGTTGGTAGTATGTAAGCACTATAATTATGTATACTGTAATGACATGACATACTGTAATGAAAAAGATCATTTGTACAATTTTTATTGCATGAGTTCAGCATACTGACAGACAGCCCACCTCATGAAAGGCGGTTACCGTGGCCTATAGATATTTGCAACACCAAAGGTGCTACCAAGAGACTGGAGTCTAGCCACTAATGCCGGAACACAACTCAAGTTTGTTATGGCGGCATATTCTAGACAAGGGATAGTAGGCACTCGGACAGGCAAATACCCTACCACCTAGCTGTGGGTTATTTTGTCGCCTCTTACGACAGGTCGTTCGGCTGCAGTCGTGCTGACTCTACAGCCAGGCGCGGCGGATAGAGGGGTGACCTACGCAAGCCTCTTCTCCAAGGCAAAGGCAAATATCCGGCTGGCCGACCTCGGGATAGAGGAGGTCTTCGGCTAAAGAAGGCGCGCACGGGGGCGCGTATGCTGCTGGTACCTGGTGCCGACAGCGCCCCAGGCGAACGCCCTCGCCGAACAGTTGAGGACCGTCCTCTACCCCGAGAAGACTGTGTCTTCGCGTCTCGGGCCTGACGACCACGTGCATGAGGAGGATGTGGCCGCTGCCATCGCGCGGATCACGGAATGCCCCGGGGCATCAAGGCATCAAGGTCCGTCCCGGCCCAGACGGGATGGGCCACACGGTGGTGGCCTGCCCGGTGGCGGCCGCCAAAAAGCTCCTCCTCCCCGGGACGAAACTCCTGATGGGTTGGTCTTCCGCACAGGTGAAGGCCTTGCCCCGCAGGGCCTAGCGGTAAAATCCTATCCCATTCATGGGATCGCAAGAAAAGATTTGCAGTGTTTGCGTAGACTGTATGTCCTGAAAGCTAGATCAGATCAGAAACGATAGAATCGTGGGACTTCATGACCGACCGGAATTCAAAAAAGAACCAGCTAAATACATTATTGTTATGATGATTTTATAAAAGCATCTAAGTTTCGTTCCGTGACTAGTGATAAAACATATTTCGAAGTAAATGGACACAATTTTTTTACATGTTCGACGTACCAAATGTAATTAAATGTATAAGAAACAACTTTAAAACATGTAATTTCATTTTTGACAATAAAGTTGCGAAATGGTCACATATAAAAGACTTGTATAATCAAGATAAACGTCGACATATAAGATTAGCACCCAAACTGACTGATTTTCACATCAACCCCAATAATTTCCAGAAAATGCGGGTGAAACTAGCTACTCAGGTCTTAAGTCGAACTGTCGCATCAGCTATTAATACATATGTAGACTTAAATCTTATAGACGTTGCCGCAAGAGATACCGCTGTTTTTATAAATAAAGTTAATAACTTGTTTGATATATTAAACTCGAGTACATTGCGATCTCCTAATCAATTTAAAAGAGCTTTCCGCGAAGATAATTATCAAATTAGCTTCTTGCAGGAAATGTCATTTTTTAAGAACCTAAACTTAATAAGAATCGATGGGTAGAATGGTGGACGTTACGAATATTATGAATTTTATAAACGGATTTCAAGTGTCTATAAAATCTTTATTACAATTATCTGAAGATTTGAAACCAGAAAGAATTAAATTTATATTAACGAGACGCTTAAATCGAGACGTAATTGAAAATTTCTTCGAGAAAGACAGGTAGGCGGGTGGTAACTGTCAGGAACCAACATGTCAACAACTTAGTAATGCCTTCAAAAATATATCTATAATCAATATCCTAAAGAAACTTCAAAATACTAATTGCGATCAAAATTTCGAAAGCTTACTTATGAAACCAGAGGACTGTCGTATTTTTAATACCCCCGCACAAGTTCCGCTAGCTCAGCAGCCAGACGAAGTTATTGCCCCAGGGATAACAGTAGGAACAAGTGACTATCGGTTTGATTTACCAAAAAAAAAATGGTTTAGCATATGTATCAGGCTATTTGTACAGAAAATGCCTCGAACAATACAACAAATGCGAAAAAATAAAACTGTATGTTAAGAGATTTGAACAACCTATAAATATGGGCAAAGATTCTCTATTCAGCCATTATAAGGATTTTAATGATGGTCACGTACAATTGGGTTTTTTAATTATACCTCCTGATAATTTCATCGCATTTGTTGAATTGTTCGAGCAAAAAAATTCATGAATACTTCGATCTTGAAATAAATATTGTCAATGTTGGCAATGAAATACATAAACTTATTAAAGATTGTCAATTTGGTATGCCATGTGAGTGTTTCCCGTTAGATTACTTGAAAAATCTTTGTTAGATTCAGAATTTACCACACCATTAAAAGAAATAATAAATTATTAAAAACAAAAATTATAAAAGAAAATTATTAGAGTAAGTAATTTGTGTAAAGTAGGTACCTATTCTATCATACTGAATAATGAAACTTAACAAATGTTTTGTTTAATTTTTCTTTACCTATTGTGACACCCTACCAGAATAGGTAACAATTTGAAGCTTTGTCTCTGTTCCGTTTATTTACTCATGCGGTGTTAAACTTACGTCCGTTATCGGTGCACACCTGGGATCCAACGGAGCCGCTTGCCTTGAAACCTGCTCATTTTCTCAATTTGACACCACTTAAATCTCTGCTTTCGGAAGATAATTCTAGTGAGAAATTTTCAAATAAAAAACGATTAGGCGATCACCTTGTGACGTTAATTTTATAACGTCGAGCGGCATCTATGAGTACGCGGACGAAAGCAACCTAGACGTTCATTTACTCTATGGTTTTGTCTATGAAATGAAATCAAGTAGCAAAATTAGGAATCATTAGATTCAATAAAATAATTATGTGAAAATTCTTCATAAATTATGGAATGAAGAATTCAATAAACTGGAGAATTTAGAAGTGTATACAAGCAGCGGCTCTATTGACCAACCGTTAGTAACTACCTCTCGCCTTGCTATACTAGTGCGTGGTATTTATTTCAACTGCGAATACGATAATGGCATAAAGCTAATATTGGACTATCCGATATAATAACTGGGAAAGGCTAGTCATCTAAAAAGCTTCGTAGCCTTTATGGAAATAAACTATGAAGACTAGCCGTCGTCTCACAGGCAGAAGAAAGTAAAGGAAGTCGATAAGCGACATACACGAAAGGGCAACAGGACTAGGTTGCCAGCGACCAGCCATTTCAGTAGCCATGAATGTCAAAATGACAACCGCCTTTTTTAAATCTCCGTCATCACACACCAATCCACCCTTTGGTTTTTTATAAACTATTTCTTATGGGATGCATTTATATAAATACAGGATTGACCGTTGATCGGATCCTTTTCAAAACGTTCGGAGTACACGTCGATACTAGCTGTTAAGTCCAGCCAGTTAAACAAGACTAAGTTTGTCGGCCACCGTGCATATTAATACTCATGTAAGTAATCACAAATTGTTCGATAGGGCGTTATAGCGATTCATACCAAGTGATTCAGTGCAAATAACCATTCCAGGATGGAACTAGAACGTGAGAAAGGATTCGGCGGGATCCTGGACGCCCAGACAGGTTGCCCTGGACCGCTCTTCCTCTATTCTTAACCTCCTTGGTAAACCATAATAATTATGTGATGTAATAAGGTGTGTGTTATAATCTCAGTAGTTTTACTTATGGGTATATTACATAACACACACACATACATACACTTTCAAGCACAAACTCACCCATATATCACATATTATATAGTATTATATTTATTATACATTATTCACATACACTCAATTATATAATATATGTAAGTCCATAAATATTAAATATAAGTATATATCGACACGACCCAACCTTACGATCAAACATCGTTGGTCGTAAGGCATCATCGGTCGTGTCGTATAAAGGGGGCAACAACCTCTCCTCGCGCATGTGCAGATTCAATGCGCAGGCGCACCAGCGCCGCGAGTGGCTCAACCGAAGAACATAATACAACCGCGAAGTTAGCAGTTTTTTACGAGTTGACAAAGAGAGAAAACAAAAACCACCGACCTTATATACCAAAAAAACTTTACTCGTTTTCATCTATATTATAAATATTATACTTCTATCAATGATTTAATATTGTATTTAAGTGTAATAATACAAGAGTGGTTCGAACTGTTGTTTCCTTTTGTTGTGCATCCGACAAGACGGTGAACAAATAAATGTGAGGTGGGTACTTAATACGTCTATACTCCCCACATACTCGTCTACCCAGCTGGCCCCGCAATACATGGCGACCCTGCCTGTAATGTGATGAGCCTAGGCTACACGACCGCGCGCCAGCCCTTATAAGGCGAAGGCATTTAAAAAACAATACTAAGCGGCATCGCGGCCATGGATTTTTTTTAACAGATAAAACTATCGGAGAGACCGACGTGTCGCAGTATATTATTAATATAAAAAATATTATTTTCCTAAATGGGTGCTACAAAATGTAAAGAAGAGGTTATAATTGCGCAAACCGCTGGTGCTGGAGGAAATAATTTTGTCCAAGCTAGGAAACATGAAACCATAAACATAATATTGATAATAATATGCATCATATTAGCTTTGGGTCTCATTATCATTGATATAAATTTTATAAAAGGTGCCACGATAAGCAGATTGAAAGGCGTGTTAATGAAATCTATTTAAGGCGATGTACAAGCTTTTTTCGAAAAATGCAGTCTAATGATCGTGGAGCGGTTAGCCAACCAGTTAGAGCAGAAGAAATCCTGTAGCGTGGAAATCACCAAAATGCGGTAAAGTGTGAGTGAAAAGTGTGTCTTTAGTGTTACGGATTTTGGTAAAAAAAAATTGTGAGTAAAATTAGGATAAAATTATAGCATGTTAATCGATTAGTCTTTAATAAAAAAAATAACTATTGTAATCATTTTTATTATTGTAATTTTAACTTACTATTATTATAATTAAAGATGATATGGCAGAGGATTTACTTCTAATATTAAATGATTTAAAAAGTATTAGATCTTACTTAATAAAGATAGGACCAAGACGCAGACATGATCAGGTATTAGATGTGAAAAAACAAGAAGCGAATGATCTTTTAATTAAATATAATAAATATTTAGATGTTAATAAAAGTAAATTGAACTAATTATCGAAAGAAGAAAGTTCGTTGATTTTGAGAATTTGTGAAGAATTAAAAAAATATTTTTCAGAAATATTGCTTTTGTGTGGTGATACCTTAAAAGAGACAAACCCCCCAGTTATAAAAATGGAAGGAGACAAATTTGATTTAAAAATTGCGCCAAGCCTCTTGCCTAGTATGAGAAATAATGATGATAACATTAAGCAAGTTAATCGAGAGTATAGAGTATTATATAGTTCGACATTAAACACGATAGAATGTAAGAACAAATGAATACAATTTGTATTAAAAAATAGATTATCGCAGCAAGCCAAATTAAAATTATTGCAGAAATATCATAGTGTCGATGAGCTTACAAAGGATATGAATAGGTTGTTGTTACCGCGAAAGACCCATACAGTATTACAGACTAAACTTCAACAATGTAAACAGAATAGTAGGTCCATTGAAGAATTTGGCAAAGAAATTTCTGAATTATTTGTAAATTTCACAATCTTGCAAGCTGACGGAAATCCTAATAATTATGACGTGCTGAGACCGTTAAATTAAAAAACTGTAATTAAAAGATTTGCCGACGGATTGCGGGATCGTCGTCTGAGTATAATCGTAGCGGGGCGTGACTGTTCTTCATTGACAGAAGCTGTTCAAACAGCGCAGGATGAAGCAGCTAGTTCCCATGAAATAGAAGAAGTCATAGGTATGTACAGACAGCCTTTTAAGTCGCCTATTATACCACTTTTGAGCCTCATATTTGATACATTCATACTCAAAAGCTGTTTAATATATCAACATGCCATTGTTTTAACTAGCTTGGCAAATAAGCTTAAATTATTCTATTATTATTCTGACCTATTTTCTTATTGTTTTAGCCATTGAGATGGATATTAAAACAACACTGGTCTAATTGAAGCCCTGTTGTTAGAAGAGCTTACGGACCGCCACGAAGAGTCTGATGCAGGTGTGTCCGATGATGAAGTGGAAAATCTTCAACTACCCCCACCAAGAGGCTTCGATGAGGTTTTTGAAAGAGCTCTAGACAGTGTTTTTGCCGAAGTGCCGCCAAATAAAGATGTATTGGAATGCCCTATAAATCAGGTACCCACATCTCCAATACCTGGATCTAGTGTTCATACTGATCTACCGTCTGCAAATACGTGTTCACACAGAACTAACCAGCAATTACTTGAACCAAACCGTAAATGGAAAAAGAGGGACCTAGATACAATTTTACCGGAATACATTGCAGATGCTGGAGTAGTAAAAGACTGTTTTGCTCACTGTACCACACCGACTGATATATTTTTAGTATTGATTGGAGATATTGTTGACAACATTGTGTACCAAAGTAATAATTATGCTACTCAGAAAGGCAAGGTATTGAACCCAAAAATGGAGGAACTCCTAACATTTATTGATATGAATTTTTTATGGGTTACAATACTCGTCCGGCGTGGATAGACCATTACTCTTCGGCACCTGATCTCAACAATGCACTTATTTGCAAAACAATGCCAAGAGACAGATTCGCTATTATTTTATTTCATCTGCATTGCAATGATAACTCCCAAATGTCTAGAGACTGCAAAGATAAGTTATATAAAATTAGACCGATGATTGATGCACTCAATAAAAAATTTCAAGAGGTTTATCATGGTACTCGCGAACTGAGTTTAGATGAGTCAATAATTAAATTTAAAGGTAGGTCTGTCTTGAAACAATATGGTAGATATTGTTGTATGAAGCCCATAAAAAGGGAGTACAAGTTGTGGTGCCTTGCTGACCAAAGGGGCTATATAAAGAAGTTTCAAATTTACCAAGGGAAAGACGAAGAACTGAACTCAAAATTTACCGGCTGTGGCTTGGGAGAGAAAGTAGTTTTGGAGTTAACGGAACTCGATTGGGGTAAAGGTAAGGTAGTTTGATAATTTCTTCTCGTCTGTTGCTTTACTTGAGAAACTGAAATCTGAAAACACCTACGCATGTGGAACTATCCGAAGTAATAGAAAAGGACTGGCCGGAAATATGCTCGCTGATTCTCAAATGAAAAGGGGCGACATTGATCATCGATTTTCCAAATTTAGACATTGGATATTGGAAATGGAAGGTTAACAAAGTGGTTCATTTAGTATTTAATTTTCATGGTGTACGGTGAAACCGAACACTGCATACAATTCATTTTTACTTTACTTTATATTAACAAATAGTCAGTACACTAATAGCGGCCACCGCGTGTGCTCCTTCGCTCCTTTATTACTCCTATCTTTGGTCAATTGAATAAACATTTTATAGATTTATCCTTTAGTTATATCCTTTAAAGCGAAACCCTACCGCTTTCACATGGGAACCAAGGGACAACTGTGTCACGTAAAGAAAAAAACGGATCGAAGTCGCCATTACATGCCCTGTAGCTGTCAAAGATTACAATAGTTATATGGGTGGCGTAGATACAGCTGATCGTTTGAGAGCTCTTTACTGTATAGATCGCAAATCTCCGAAATGGTGGCACAGGTTGTTTTGGGGTCTTCTGGACATCACATTTGTCAATTCATATGTCATTCATGGACTTATAATGGAACAAACCACCGTAAAAGATTTTCGATGCTCTGTTACTCAAGGCTTGATGACAATGAAAGATGCTGCTGGTCGGAAAAGAAAGACTTCTACTGATAATAGTGCGAAAAGCGGCCCTTCGAAAAGGCGCAAATCTGACTATTCCACTATAAAAGACGTACGCATGGGTAACAGAGACATCCATTGGCCTAAGTTTGTAGAGAACAGGGGAAAGTGTGAGGTTTGTAGCTTGAAGAAGATTCAGTCGAAACCTCATAGTAAATGTTCGCATTGCAACGTGTTTTTGTGTGTAAACGAAAAGAACAATTGTTTTGTTGAATATCACGAGGTTAATCTGTAATTAAAAACCTGTTAATGCAATTATTAATAAATCAATATTAGATCTCATTACTTTTGTAGTTTCTATCAAAGTTCCTAACATTAATGAAGCTCGAAGTTCCTGACGGTACTTTTAAGTCTAGGTCTTGGAAATAGTACTTCTAGGTATAATAAAAATCTAAAAAAGATCTGTGTGTTTCCTTTTACCTACCTCGTTATAATAATAAACTTCAAAAGCGAAGATTCGTTAAAAATCGCTACCCCGGGGCAAAAGGGATAATAACTACTTGTGGCACGCATGATGCCTAAGCGTACGTACGTCGGGTCGTCCCCCCGCTCGGTGTTGCTAGAGCGCGGGTGAATACCTAATACTATTTTAGCTGCAACATGCACAGATAGAGCTCATTCGTATTGTACGTAGTACTTATTACTTCCATGGTTTTACGAATTCGTTGGGAGGGCGATCCGGCATTTTTAGATTATCACTTGTATGAAAGTGACAGTTGCACGTTTTCAATATACGATCTCTAATTTTGACCTCAATCGATCTTTATTTGCGATCCCCCAATATTGAGAGATTTTTGTGTAATAATGGAGTTATTTTCAAGTGATAGTGATAGTGATTTTGAAATGTTACTTCAATTATCGGATTTGGATAGTCGTGACGGCGAACTAGAAAGAACAGTCTTCAGAAACGTTTTAGCGAATAAACTTCTTGCAAAATTTGACTGATGAGGCTAAACTTTTGCAGAATGTGTCATCAGATTAACTGAAATTAAGTTTAGGGAGATACATACGCCTTATATATAGACACTAGACTTGTTATTTGGGCTAGGAATCACATTTTTAGGGTCCAACAACAAGTTTTGAATGAATAATGGGGAAACAAAAATACGTTTGATAAACAAGGTTACGTCACTTTTGTTGAAAAAAATTTTGTTTTGTGTTTAGGAATGCACTTACACCTAATACATAAACACTAAAACCGTTTTTTTTTTAGATTAGTAAACAAGTTTTGAATTAGTTATTATAATTTTAAAGTACATAATAATAAAACACAGTACTGTCACTTTTTTTTACTTTACGACGATAAATGTTACCAATTCAATATGCCAATAATATCCATTTTTAAATACGAAAATTAATGTTATTGCTTATATATTGCGAGTTTGAATGAGTAGTATTTGAAATCGATTTATTTTTATTATTATTTATATATATTAAAACATCACTGTATTATTTCGTAAAAAAAAAGACGGCACTTTGAGTATATTGCCGCCTTTTTTATTACATTACTCTGTTACATTAATGTGTTTATTTTGAATTTTTCGACGATTTGCGCTGTTTTGGTTATTTTGACAAGACTAATTTTACCGATTTAATAATTAAATATTTGTAGCGACGGTACATCATAAAATTAAAAAAAATGCCTTTGTGAAATTATTGAATGCAATAAAATTTGTTTATAAAGTTAAGTAAACCATATAAACATCATGTTTTATTAAAGAAATCCTTTGTCTGAGTTTTTGGGTGAGATATAAATAAACTGGAGGTAAATTATGATTATTTGAGTAAGGGATATCCTTACGGTTTATTTATAGTCACTAAAGTTGTGAAGAGTGGTTAAAAGTCGCGATCAGCGACTAGAATGGTGAGTTGGTTGTGTTGGGTTAGTGTTTAGACCAAAATGCCATAACCGACATTGATAACTATTGAAATGATGGTTACAAATCGGTTGTGACATTTGCTCACCGCTGTCATGTCACATTCACTTTGATTGCTTGACTTGTGGGCAAAGTCTGCGTTTTTAGACTGTATTAACTGTTTTTTACACCGACCACTACCTTTCTTTTACATTTCTCGTCTTAAGACATAAGAAATAAGTACACGATTAAAAAAAAATTAGTAAAGTTATGTTTACAAAAAAAAAATCATATCTCAAAAACTACATGTCCTAGACATAGGGGTTGCAGAAGGGAGAATTACTCCCCCTCCACTACTTAAAATTCAGTGACCACTGACACCACAAAGTATAACCTCAACTTTGGCTGCGACTTAACAATCTGATAAACAAATTTTAAGTAGTGGGTAGGTGTAGTGGGTAGGGGGGAGATATACTTACCCCTACTACAACCCCTAAGGTCCGGAGGTCTTAATTTTGTTTTTTTTTTTATAAACATAACTTCACTTATTTTTGTTGTAAAATTGTGTCACTTTTGATAATAACAAACCGTGATTTGAGTTTATGAATGTACTCACGAATTACATAGAACCCCCAGAATTTTTTGTAACATTAAAACTGTTCTTAATGTAAAAATAAAGTTTTAAATTTAATTGAGGCATAACTACAAAATTCATGCTAGACATAATCGATTGATTAAAAAGTGGCAGTTTTTACTGTCACTTGTTTTTAATGGGTTGGCTAACAAGGGGTGATGATAAAAATAAATTAATCAATATGTCAATAATACTTATCGATTTTTAATTAAGAAATTCGAAATCTTGAGTCTTAATTAATATATTGTTTCATATAATTTTCGGAAATCGAGATTATTCTATAAAAAGAAAATATTGACAAATATTTTGCAATTCTTATTGCCGCCGTTTTATTCCTTTTCAGTTAATTGAATGTGCTTTTAAAGTTAATTTAATTATATAGGCACCATATTTTATTTAAAGAAATCCCTTACCTGATAACAGAGCCGAGCGAGCGAAGCGAGCGTATAATGGTAACAACGGCCGGCGAGTGCTAGGACTGACTGGTTACCATTTGCTATTTATTTTATACACACAAAGAGTACGACGTTTTAAAAGTCTCGTATGAAACATTTGTTTTATTTATCAATTTAGTGGATGACTAGCATGTTGGTTTTAAATTTGACAATGAATCAATATATGAATGATATCAATTTTTAAATGCATTGCTGATTTTTTTTAAATATAGGATAAATATAAATTAATACGATTAGGTAAAAAAAAAACCACTTTATTGGTCGCCATTTTGAATGGTTACTCTTTGTAGTGTATATGAATGTGTTATATTGTGTTTTTTCTTCATTTTTATCCAATTAGGCTGATTTTTGGTTATTTTGGCTCTTTTTATGTTGATTACTGGCTTTTTTTGAACTTTGAAAGGATTTTTTAACTTTGGACCTATGATAGAAGTGTAATATTAGCGAAAAAATCAGTGAAAATAAGTGAGGTTATGTTTATTGAAAAAACTATATTTCAAGATCTCCGGACTTTAGGAGTCATAGTAAAGGTAAGTATGCCTCCCCACTCCCCACTTCACCACCCCACTACTTAAAATTCCTGTATTAGAATGCTATAGATTTACCTCCACTTTTATTAACTTTACGATTTTATGCATTGGGGACAATGTTAAATTCGGTGGCTGACTTTGCTGGTGTATCCTATTAACGGCATGTAGGATAGTGGCAGATATATCTACTGCTATTGCTAGATTGTATGGCAAATATATTATTCTGGACTCTAGGGACTACAGACAAATTTTATAATATCGCTCAGTTTCCTAGAGTATATGGTGCTATTAATTGTACACATGTACACATTCAGTCTCCATGTAAGTATACTCACTATTTTGTATTAATGAATTATGTTATCAAAGAGTTACTGTTACTACACGTAGGTAGTTAATGATAAAATACTAAATTATTTTCTATTTCAGATTCCAGAATAGGTGAGGAATATAGCAATAGGAAAGGATATTTTTCTACTAATGTCCAAGCAGTCTGTGAAGCAGACCTTAAATTATTAAATGTTGTTGCTGCTCGCTGGCCTGGTTCTGTTCAGGATTCCACTATTTTTAACAACTCAATATTAGGAGGTTGGTAATACTTTACTGAGATTGTCACTTCTATTAGTAATATATAACATAATTTTTACTGTTATGAGTTTCTAATGAAATAATTATTGCAGTTAGATGTGAAGAGAGTTTACTAGGAAATCGTTGGTTAGTTGGAGATAGTGCCTACCCAAATCGGTCTTACTTGCTTGCACCTTTGTTAAACCCATGAACTATACAAGAAAACAGATACAATGAGGCCCACATAAAAACGAGAAACACAATTGAAAGGTAAAACTAATACTTAAGATTATTAGGTAGGGGAGAGTGGGTAACATTGAATCAAGGAGTACACTGCATAAACAGTCGTATTTGTCTTTGTAATGGTTACACACACAGAACACTGGCAAGCGCAAGCTAATCGCATTGCCCCGCGCCAAACCAATTCCCGCTGCGCTAGGACAGAAGGCAGTCGTGTTGTCGTGGTGCACGCCCAAAGTAAGTATGAAAGTAATTTTTTACGACTTTTTGAAAGATATTTTCCATGGATGTGATTCGATATTTGGAGTATATTCGAATTTTCCTACTACTTATACTAAGTATTTGTATTGTTTATTTATGAGATCAGTTTCTCACTAATTGTACATTCCATTTTTTTTCAATTTTTGTTTCTTTAACGGCCGATGGGTAACAGTGATTAATTTGCTTTTGGGTAACAGTGAACAACAGTTCACTGTACCCCTCGTAATGTGCTTTAATTTCTTTGGCTTGATAAGGTTATAAGTATTTCATCTTGTTTTTTTAGATTCCAAAATGCCACGAAACCGTGTTCGGAAAACAACCTTCGGGCTGCATACCCCAGAGGTTATGCAGGGGGCTATTGATCTCATTCGTTACGAAGATCTCAAAATAAGAACTGCTGCAATGCTCAAAGGAATCCCTTATACGACGTTATATCCTTATTACAAAAAATCCATTAAATCTGAAGGGCCTATTAGGCTGACACCAAATTACAGCGTAAATAGGGTTTTTTCTTTTTTTTTATTGCAGGAGGTCAGCAGACAGGCAGACGGCCCATTTGATGGAAAGTGGTTACCGTCGCCTATGGACATTTGCAACACCAAAGGTGCTACAAATGCGCTGCTGCTCTCTTAAAGGAGACTGGAACCTGGTCACTGATGCCGGAACACAACACAAGGTTGTTATAACGGCATACTCTAGACCAGGGGTGGTCGCCATCCAGTCGAGCAAATACCCTACCACCTGGCTGTGGGTTGTTTAGTCGCCTCTTACGACAGGCCGCCCCAATGCAGGAAATTGTATTCTTTCTCCGTTCCTGCACGGATTTTTACAGATGAACAAGAAAAATCGCTTGTTTGTTATGTAATCAAATGCAGCCAAATATTCTATGGCTTGACACCTAATGAACTTCGCAGTTTGGTATATGAAACAGCAGTCACAAATAACATAAAAGTGCCAAATAAGTGGCATAGGTTCCAAGCTGGAGGTATTGAATGGCTTTACAATTTTCGAAAAAGGCATAGTAATCTAAGCCTTCGAACACCTGAAGGCTGTAGCCTAAGCCGAGCTACATCATTTAATAGACACAACGTTAGTAAATTTTATGACAATCTGAGTGAAGTAATGCAACGAAATGAACGATTTGGAAACGGAACCCGTGTATACAACTTAGATGAAACGAGCACAATGACAGTCCAAAAATCTGGGGAAGTGTTAGCAGTTCGAGGACAAAAATAAGTGAGCAAGGTAACGAGCGCTGAAAAAGGAACTTTGGTAACGACGTGTTACATTGTAAGTGCTACTGGGCAAGCATTGCCTCCTGTTATGATATTTCCGAGAGTTCATTTCAAGAACCATATGGTTCAAGGAGCTCCAACGGGTACATTGGGCTTAGCTACATCATCAGATTGGATGAACTCCGACTTGTTTGTGCTAACTATGCAACATTTCATCGATCAAACTCAAAGCAGCAAAGACAACCCAACCCTGTTGATTATAGACAATGCTGAAACTCATATCTGTCTAAGTGCTCTAAATCTGGCAAAAGAAAATGGAAGTGACCATTCTAACGGTCCCACCATATTCCACTGGAAAACTCCAACCATTAGATGTTGCCGTTTTTGGTCCTTTTAAGACCGCTTACAATTGTGCTGGGGGCAGTTGGATGATGCGGAACCCAGGCAAAACATTTTCCATTTATGAAGTAGTAGCATGTGTAAGAAAAGCACACATGAGATTAATGACGCCAACAAACATTTGCAGTGCTTTTGAAGCGACCAGGACATTTCCTTATAACGGCAATATTTTTACGGATGTCGATTTCGCCCCCTCAGAAATCACAGATAGACCTTTTGGAGGAAATCTGGAACCTGAAGACCCACCCACCTACAAGATCTCCAACACCATCGATCTTACAAGATTTACCTCTATCAGAAATCACAGACCGGCTACTCGAAGGAAACCCAGAAATTGAAGAACCAGCTACAACTTCCTCAACACCATCAATTCTACAGAATTCTATTATGCTTACATATCGGGAAGTACCCAGTACTCCACCACCTTCTGCATCGTTACCAATTCCAATACCTCCTAGAACACCACAAAATTCACAAATGCTATCGTCGTCATCATCTACGATTGCTGTTCAACTATTGCAATTTCCTCGGCCTTCAGACCAACTAAAAATGCCATCACCAGTTCCTGTTTTATCACGAACACCAACTTCAAACCAGCTACACTCAACTTCGACTAAAAATTCACCTGAAAATATCATACCAAAAAGTTTTAGAAGTCCATTCGAATTTCGCGGACTGCCCAAAGCTGCACCACGTAAGAATAATAGAGCACCAAGGCGTAAAGAACAGTCAATATAGCAACAGATACACCAAACAAAAACGAAATAGAAGAAAGAGAAAAGTCTAAAAACATAAAAGCAAAGGAAACAGCTAGCTAAAAGGATTTAAAACAGTGCTACAGAACGTTGAGTCCAGTGACGATGAAAATGAGAAAATTAGTATTTATTCAGAGGAAGAAGGTTCTTATGAAGATCAAGAAGAAGAAGATAATTATGTAATTGATCCGCTAAATTTGACACCAATTATTAATACGCCAAAAGAAGGTATATTTGTCTTGGTTCAATTTAAGACAAATAATAAAAATATATATTACGTTGGTAAAGTAATAAATAATCATTTAAGCAATGATTTGGAGGTGAGTTTTCTGCGTAAATGCGGCAAGAATACAAACAAATTTCGATTACCAGATGTACCTGATATAGCTGCTGTCACATTACACGATATAAAATGCTTGCTTCCTCCACCATCTTATTCAGGACATAGTACGAAGAGACAACAGAGACTATAATTGTTTGACGTAGATTTCTCTCAAATTGACATCCGCTAATAACGTTTTTCTTTCCAGTGTATTAATACAAATATCAGAAATGACTTCATTTGGAATTATCATTGTTGATCCCATTGTCACTATAAAATTATGGTTATTTAGAATAATTCACAATTAAGATTAAGTTTTAGTTACATAAAGTAATATACTGTGGATCACTATTAGTGTAATAATTAAACTAATTTATAAAGGTTTCATTTCTCAAGTGCCATGTTGATATACCACAACTAATAGAAACGTACTTGTTACTTTAATGTTACTACCTCCTAGATTTATTCATGTTAATTTAGTTTGCATGTTAAAATTGATAGATATTTCTGAGGAATGTCTTTAAGATCTTTGATCAGCTTTGTTACTTAGATGCTGTTCATATTTTTGAATAAAAATTACCTTTATTAAATCCCCCAAAATCCACTGTGACCCTTCAGGTTCACTGTAACCGTTGTGCTGATTCCAAGTGACCCAAGCAACCTTTTTACTTGAATATGTTATAGTCAGGGTCTTAGTCGTGTATTCAATTGTAGTTTAATAATGTCACGTATGGATTATTTGATAAATAAGGGACTAAAGACGTTTAGAAAATAAATTATAAGCCGAAGAAAAAAAGTAGTACACTGTTACCCACTCTCCCCTGCTCATATTGCTTACCACATGTGGGTACTTCCTTTACTGTTACTATTTGACCTATGCTTTCTGTACATGTAAGAATTTTCACATTTAAAATATGTTTCTATTTAAAATGTAATGTTTTTACATGTATAGAAAGCTTATAGAATCAAATGTTAACAATAAACTACCTGTATAGTAGTAGGAAATAGTATTTATTTTTAATTTTAAAAATATATTTCTTTGTACAGGACATTTGGAGTTTGGAAACGTCACATCCCAGTGATATCACAGACAATGCAATCCTTAAAATATAACAAAGGTTATAATTGTTACAGCAGTTCTGCACAACATTTGTCGAAACTATAGTATTGAGGAAGTGGCGCCTGAAGTAAAGTTGCCGAGAGAAAGTGATGTTACTGTGACATCAGAAAATTTGGAAAATAATGTTACTCATAGACAAGATATAATTTCAAATTATTTTTATTAATACACATATATATTATTATATCTGCCTCTAAATATATATTATGTCTGTCTAATATATTGAAATAAAAAGTTGCCTGTGTTAATTTAGATTGTAAGCTATGTTTGTACTACGGCAACACTTCATTGAAAATTCCTTTAGCCATTTTATGTTATTGACAAATAAACACTCAAACAAACTTTCACATTTATTTATATTTATAGGATTTGTAAATTGCTTAAAGTTCATGTAAATATGTGTTGTGATGATTGGCTATATTTTACGTATATTATGCTAGATATAAATGGAACAATGTCCAGGAAATAAAATATACAGATCATAATATAAAATTGTTATTTATTCATACATATGATGGGTAATTCAATAGATATTTAGTTACATAATGTTTATTTAACATAAAATTTTCCATATTGTAGTTTTTTTTTGCTATAAAACAAAGTTTAAACTACCTAAATATCTAATACTTGCTTTCAAAAACATCAAATGTGTACAATCAGTACAATATTTTAATAAAATCAAATTGACTGACATGACGTTTATTTTTCTTAAGATGATGTTCTATTCCTATTCAAAGGTTTAAGTTACAGAAGAACAGAATGTGTACCAAAATGTTTAATAAATCCCCTAAGGTTATTCATAAAATATATATTAATAAATATAAAAAAATATTATGTTTATTCATTAAATATACCTAAAGTGGGGTTTTTTGGATATCACGGGATTATTTGGAATTTTGGAAATAAAAGTTTTAATCACATGTATTTGTTTATCTGCTAATAGTAGGAAATTTATTTTACCACCTGGCAATAGAACGACATTTAATGTCATTGTCAAATCAGAATTTTCACAGACAGCATCGATGACCGTTGAGTAGTGAGTTATTTAAAAATAGCTAAAATTTTAGTGTATTTCATGGGAGAGTGAAATATATTGCAAAATACTGTGTTTCATTGAATTACAGTGATTCAATGTGCTTTTTTTTCTAAGTCTTTTGGCCTGCCATGTTCTACGATTTTTCTAAACAGGGCTTTTTGGTTTCGGTTTTGGGGCTAATTGAAACTTGAATTTAAATAGCCCCTTTAAAGCTTGTCAAACATTGCTATGGCTTTTATTCATCATTTCAAATAGTCTCAATTGATGATTTTAACTGAATTAAGGGTAAGTTGTTTCTAAATTTATTAACACCTACATAGGTACGTACATAAAGTCACGCCTATTTCCCACTCGGGTAAGCAAAACCGAAACATTGCCTTTTGCTATGAATCTGTATGAATGACATACCTACTTGTCTTTTTTCTTCCTTGTCCATTATTCACGCGTATGCGCATCGGAAGTAGACCGTACTTTACCTTTTTGAGGAATTCTCTAATTTCGTAAAAATATGTTTAGGTTTTCCTCTATGGGTAGGATCGGGTTCCTTTCTCATTCTATCAATCTGTTACTACTTTCATGCTTATTTTGCCATACCTAACATTCACCGCCATACATCAGTGAAGTTACCAGTACAACCACTCTTGCCTCTGGGGACACCCATTTTCTACTGACCACGGCAGGCATGGCCCCATTTAATGAGTTTCCCACTTTAAATTTTTCTCTACATCTTCATCACACTTTCGTCTTTTGCAAACACACAACCCAAGCGTAGGTAATCATATATTCAGAAACGTCCTCTTGTTTTTCTTCCTCTCATTTACTTTCACTTCTTTTTTCTTTTATTTATAACATTTCATTTTAAATCTACTACAGAGACGAAACCATGGTTCGGACATACCTAAGAAAATCCATAAATTCGCGCAATGGCAAAAGTCATTCTCCTTACTTATTAAGTTATTCCAATAAGGACTTACAAGAAGCCATCGAAGCAATGAAAAATGATTCACTACGGCTAAAAGATGCGGCTGAAAAGTACAATATCCCAAAAAGTACGTTAAGCAGAAAAAGCCGAAATTTAAGCTGCACACAACAGAAGGCCGGCCATCCGACTCTTTCTTTTTTGAAAAGACGAAGAAATGGTATTCTTGGAATATATAAAAATTTCGAGTGCTTGGGGATTTCCTTTAGATTCACTGAGCTTAGAGTATTTACACAAAAGTACCTGAACAAAATAGGAAAAACTTTATAGCCTTAAAGATAATATGACTGGAGTAGACTGGGCACGAAATTTCATAAATAGGCATAAGTCAGAAATTACAAACCGTCAAGCGTTAAAGAAAAGCCTCAAGCATCAAGCGTTACAGCAGTTAATTTTTTTTTATAAGAAATAAGAAATCCGCCACGGCCCTTAAACAAATTAAACGTAAAAAAAAATGCAACGTTCCACCTGGTAAGAGTATTACAGCAGAAGACTTAGGGCTGGGGCAAACACAACCGATTGAATCTCAGCAGAATAAAAAAAAGTACTGTAAAGTCTCGGTAGAACAAAAGAAAATATAAAAAAGCAACTTAATTTCACCTCAAAGAAACAGAAGTTATAGTATCGATTCTGATGTGAGCAGAGACATTGAAAGTGAAAAGGATTATAATTTTAGTCAGCCCATAGCAGGTCCTTCTGGACTATGCAAAATGAAAACACAGACAACACATAATAAAGAAAATGTAAAGAGAGGCAGTGAATCCGACTACATTTGTAAGCTCACAGGATGAATTTCTAGATAATCAATCCACATTAATACAAAAAAATTAAGAAAACACTCGGCAACCAATTTCAAGTTTTATATCAATCAAAGGCAAGGTTAAGTGCAAAAAAAGTAAACAATATACGGATGGTTCAGAAACAAGTAAAAGACAGGCTGCTACTACAAGCGCAAAAAAAAGCGATGTTGACTTCGGGGAACACAGCTCTGATGTACACGATTACAATTATTGTGTGACTGAATTTAAAAATAATTTTGATGACCAAAATCAAACAACAAAAAATGACAACCAACCTGTTAGCAACTTTCCATTTTTCGTCTTTGACAACGAAAGTGGTGCAGATGAGGAAATTGTAGTTGGAGAGGATTTCAATGCAACGCTGATATCAACTGATCCCAAAGTAATCGATATTGCAAATAATATAGTTGAGAATACAGAAAGCAATATTGGAGTGGAAAAAAATACTATGATTAAAAATGAAAATATAAAAAATGTGTTACCGAAGAAGACAGTTATATTTAAATATCTAAAACCGATCAGTCTCAAGCATCCTATTAATACTCGGAAGACAAAGAATTATTGTAATAATAGTCAAGAAATTTTAAAAGTAGGTATTGATGTGATTAGGAATTCTGTCCTAGCCAATATCGATTAAACTTAAGTTTAGATATTTTTATACGTTATTTTCGGATATTTTTTTATTCGAGTAGTTTAGTATAGACACAAAACAAAAGACTTATGATTGTTGATTTTTCATTAACAGTTTTGTTTTAAATGTTTATTACCTATGAAGTTTTATTTTTATAGATACTTAATACACATAAAATTTATATTCTTATTTAATTTGACTGACTACCTATTCCAACATATACTTTTTTATTTCAATAATATTTTTACCTGCCCTTGTAATTTTCTCTTATAGCCGGTAAACCAACTAAACATTTAGGTAGGTACTTTTTTTATTAATCAACTTTACTGTTGACTTCGCTTTAAATATTCCGAATATTACTTCATCTTTAGTACGAACACATTTATTATTTAACGTCAGATTCCAAATAACCCAAAGAAGCGATAGACTTTCATTACCATAAATTTGCAACGGTATATTTTCACATTTTCAGTAGGTAATAAAAAAGTGAAAACTCAAGACAGTCTTTCAATTTAATTTTTCCAAATATCGCCTAATGGTTTATTTTCGAAACTGTTACAAGAATTGAGAAAATCCAAAGCAGTCAGGTCAGATACCAAATAACCCCATTAATGTGATATTTGGAACGATACATTTAAAGTAATATATCTATAGATCTATTCACAGAAAACATACTTAAGAAAACTTCAACTTCTTCAAAAAACAAAAAATAGGAATCATCAAAGGTTTGTAGACTTCTTGCTTAGTAGTTTGATGGTTTTAATATATAAGTTTAATAATAAAAGACTCATGACCAATTAGGATTTTAAACTTTTGCGCATACACTGTGTCTCAGTCATTGTCATGTCACAGAGGTTGCAATGAGATTAAAAAAAAACAAACTTAGGTACCTACCTATGTAAAAATATGATTTAGAGTCGTCCAGTCTTTTATTTAATGTGTCATGGTTACTAACCGGGATGGTTTTTGTTGCAATGCATGTTTGCTTTTGTACCCAGGCAATGGACAAATTCATCATATTAGGTAGAGTTCACCTTGAAGGAAAAGAAGATAACGAAGCCTTTTATACATCTTGCGATTCATCTGAAAATAAAGTAGCTTAAAAAAAACATTTTTTTTTTTATATAATCACAACCCTCACTTGTACTGGCATGATGAGACTGAAAAACATAAAATCATCGTGGCTGCTATTCGACAGAGTGGCGATTAGAGAAGCTTTGCAATTTTCTGAAGAATATGGAATGGCAAAAAGGGCTGAAATAAAATTAGCATCTCTTTTGGCAACAAATAACTTACCATTTCTATTGTGTGAAACGCTTATCCCTCTCATAGCAAATATCTGTCCAGACTCAAAGATTGCTCAAAAAATGTCGATGGGTAGAACAAAGGCCACTGCTGTTGTCAATAAAATCCTAGGATCCCGCTTCATGAAAAGTACAGCGTAATACCTAAATGCGCCCGGAAATTTCTTTTCCGTTATAATGGATGTAACGACAGACCAAGGTTCTATTAAGCATTGTGCCATAACAGTTACATATATGGATAATGAACACACAAAAGTGTCTTCTTCGATATGGTCGAGATGTCATCTGGAACAGCGGGTGATCTATTTCAGGGGCTTTTAGATAACTTGAAACAAAAGGACATACCTATTTCATATGTGGTTGGGTCTTCAACAGATACGACAAATGTCATGGTAGGGCAACATAACTCGGTTTTTTCGAAATTGCGAGAAGTTCTCCCTCAGATTGTGTGCATAAAATGTAGCTGCCACGTGATCCACCTTGCAGCATCAAAAGATTGTCTGAAATTGCCTAGCTCAATTGAGGATGTATTGCGGAACGTAAATTCCCATTTCAGTCGGAGTCATTCGAGGCAAAAAAAAAGAAATGCAAACTTTCTTCCAAACTGAAATACATAAAATTTTATCACCCGCTACAACAAGATGGCTGTCATTAAAAGCTTGTGTAGACAAAGTCTTGGAACAATACCCAGCTTCGCAATCTTACTTTAGACTCGAATACTTTGAAGACCCATCCAAAACTAACGACAGTATCAACGCATCATTAAAAAATATTTTTACTAAAGTTTATTTTGAATTTATGTCGTACGTTCTGGAGCTATTGAACGATTTTAATATTATGTTTCAATCAGAGACTCCATTGTTCATAAACTTAAGCCAGAAACAGAGAAATTAACAAAAAACTATAGCTGGCAATTACATGGAGCTCTCACACGATAAGGGAACCAATGCATTTAAAATCCAATTTAATAATCCAAGGCTATATGTGCCAATAGATAAAATATACATTGGAATATCAGCGTAGGAAACATTGAAAAAGATGCAACGCCAACCAAATCTTCCCACACAATCAGACATAGACCGATTACAACTTGACTGCATGCAGTTTTTACATTGAAGCAATCAATCAAATATTATCTACGTTTGATTTCTCTGACAGTTTGCAGTTTAATATTCTACCAATTGTTGACCCCGCCACTAGTACAAGTTTCAATTTCCCAGAATTGACACCAGCAATCGAAAGATTTCCATTCCTAAAAGATGAGTTACAGTACAAAACATTAGTTAAAAAATGGCGGGAGTATTGTTTAATGGAGACCGATGTGCAAATGAGTATAGATCTACCAGCGGAACAATACTGGAAAAAAGTTTTCCAAATTAAGGATATTGCCGGAAATATAAAATACCCAAACATTAGAAAATTTATTGGAATGCTGTTGGTTTTACTATTTGCAAGTGCAAGCGTGAAAAGAGTTTTCAGTAAACTGAAAAGGATCAAGACGGAAAGCACAACCCGTCACAACACCAATACCTTAGTATCCTTGGTGGCAACGAGTTCAGGAATCAAGGATGTCGTTAAGTTTGAGCCGACCAAAGACATGCAAGATACAAATTTTAAAAATTGAATATCTTTAATACTTTCACTTTTTATTTGTTTGCCCTAAAAATATAACAGTACAAACAGTATACAGTTGTCACGCCTTTTTAGGTACGTATATTTTTTTCTCATTCAATCATAACAAATCAATATTTCTCCAGGCGTCCTTTTTGTCCAAAAGTCGTCCAATTTTAGGTAGTAAATCGTCCGAAAGTCGACGCGGGTACTGGCAGCACTGCAGTCGACCGGTTTCCGTAAGGCCTGTGACATGTTATCGCGCCATAGTTATACCTCGTACAATAAACAGTCGTAAACTCATATTGTTGTTTGCTTCGAACCCGCCACAACTGGCCGCCCAATGTGGTTTGGTTTGGAAGCGTTCTTTAAGTCTGTAACAGTGAATGTGGAGTAAATTGCGGCGAACAAGGCGTATGTCGTTGGAAGAAGAGGAAAGTGCCGTCGTCATCGAAGGCATTAGTACAACCACGCCGAATGTGACTATGACGCAAAAAACACTCTAAACATTAATCGCGTCATTGAAGAAAACCCAAAACGATTTCTGCCAAAATTTATTAAGGTAAATTCGCTCCTCGACGCCCCACGCCGCCCATGACGTCCCAGCATCAATCTTGTTTATGCCTAACAGCAACTTCGCAAGATGCAGTTTGAGATATGGAGGTAAGGACGACGAGTCGATACAAAATTTCATGGACGCTACCCTTAGAATAATGACAACATAGAAACCTAGTCTGTGCGCCCATTTTGAAGCACCTCAATTGGAGCCATAAATGGCTCCAAACGCCGCGCCCCTCCGAACTGTTCAATGTCAAAGCACGCCGAACGTGTATCGCGAAAAAAAAATATTGTGCAGTTAAATTGTGTCGCAACACATCTGAAAAACAAAGGAAGTGTAATAACATCACTTTTCACAAGTAAGCTTTCAATATTTCATAGTATATTGTAGTTAATTACATCAAAATAGAAATGTTTTGTTTCGATGCTCAGTGTTGCCCGAATGCCCGAATATTTTCCCAGACTTTATTGCTCCGACTAATTAATTTTAAAACAGTTGCTACTGATTTTTACGCAGGTATGTGATGCGTTTTTTAATGTAGGTGTTTGTGTGATTAAGCGATAATATTATATACCTGAAATTGTGTTACTTGTAAGTTGAGAAGTATATATTTCAAATTTGTTAAAATGACAACCGATAGAAGTACTACGTGTTGTTATGCAAAGGATTCCTATCGACCTTGTTATTGCCGACAGGTGGGTGAAAAATATAAGGTTTAGTTGTGGAGAAGAATATTGGAAGCCAACCAAAAATACACGAATATGTTCAAAACATTTTAATAATGAAGATAAGTACATAACACGGGGAGGATCGCGTAGATTGCGTCGAAATGCTGTCCCTGTTAAGGTATAATTATTAAAGCATTATTTAGTACTTATTTAAACTAAAACTAATGTGTATTTTGAGATTTTGTGACACGATGTTGATGAAAACAAATACATTACATATTTCATGCTCAGGCACAGATAATCTATTTGAAGATAATTTAAATGTGCATGAGGTTTCACCTTTTCATTGGCTATCAGTGAGTGTAGTTATAAGTTGTACGAAAATGTAATAGGCGTGTGGTAGTTGCAGATAGTTAATTTATTAAAAACTATTTATTTTAGACAACTTTCTTTTACTTAGCTGACTTTTTTTAGAGTTTAAATGTTGCTGAGGACATGAAAGATGTTCGTAAACCTTCAAATAGAAATATGCTTACTGAAAGTTCATCGCAACCTGTAAGTAATCTTCAGAAATTCTAATCAAGTGTTGAATTTCGGTATTTAAATTTTAACTGTAGATTTTTTAAATTGGTTGTTTTCTTGTTGCACCCAGAATTTCGTAAATATTGTGGCATGAACTTATAATAATTTTCATTTTACAGAGTACGTCACGCGGGAATTTTAGGCGCCCATCAGATGACGAGTTCGATTACATCGGTTGTCCCAAAAAGGACGCAAGATTTCAGTTTTCCGGCATTTCTGTATTTTAGTGCTGGCAACCCTAAAAAAAACTATTTGACAGCTGAATGTTTAGGGTTTGTAAAAATGGCGGGTTATACGAAAGATCAAAGCGTTTTTATTATTGAACAATATTTCAAAAGTAATGAAAGTTTGGCGGGTACGGTTAGAAAATTCCGTGCAAAATATGGTCAGAATATTGACTCGACTTCATCAACTGTGAGCAGAGTGGTTGCAAAATTCAGGGAGAGTGAATCAATGCATGATGTTCATTCCACTGTTGGTCTAAAAACAAGCCGTTTAAATGGCAATATTGAAACAGTGCGTCAGAATGTCCGTGAACATCCAGGAACATGTATTAGGCATCGTGGACAAGAATTACATATTTCAAGAAGCTCTCTCCAGCGTATACTCAGTAGATCTGCATCTCCATGCTTACAAAGTTCAAGTAACACAAGAACTGAAGCCTCATGATCATGGACAGCGAAGAGAGTTCGTTGAATGGATTATCGACCATCAAAACAGGGATGTAGATTTTTCAAACAAAATCATCTTTAGCGACGAAGCACATTTTCATCTCGATGGCTTTGTTAATCGTCAGAATTGCCGCATTTGGGGCTCAGAGAACCCACATGCGATTGTTCAAAAACAAATGCATCCACAACGGGTCACTGTTTGGTGCGGATTTTGGGCTGGAGGCATTGTATAACTGGTATCGCAGCATTGATGGAGCACCTGGTTATACAGACGAAGCCTTTAAACTTTTGAAATCAAAGTCCCAAAGTTCCGACAAAACGTTAATATGTGGACTGATTGCCGATGAAATGGCGATAAGACCACAACATATCAAAGGAGGTCTGGGAAATGTAGATGTTGGCATAGGCACATCTAGTGGTATAAATATTACCATACCCATACTTTACCACACATAGCTATTTATGTATTATTGCCAAAAACAAATGATTATCAGCGGCCGAATTATTTCCCCACTTTCGGGAAATGGACCTTCACTGACAACATTACACAAGTGTATGTGTGCGTGTCGTAGAGCGTTAGCACGTAATCGTCACGCCCGTGTGAATCGGTTTAGTGCTTCACTTTTGACACAGCGCTTTTATGTAGACTATCTTTCTATGTGTAATTATTCTAAGACGCCATCGTTACTTACAAAGACTGCGTGAACGTGAGTGATGAAAACGCTCTAAGATGTTTATCAATGTTGCTGGAAGGCCCCGCTGCAGTGGGGTGGCAAGGCATCAAAAATTCTACCACAAGCTGGAAAGATGCTCCCCAGCAAATTAATTGTGCATTCGGCGAGCATGATCCGCCGCGTACAATATATAAGAAAATATTTGCAAAAAAACAGTCACAGGAACCCACGGATTTATATATTTCAAAAATACGAGCACTCTTTGCCAAGTTATCACCAGGTGATATATCGGAAAAAGTACAACTTGATATGGCATATGGGCTCCTTAGTCATCACATCAGGCAGCGATTAGGCAGAAAAGACGTCGATTCAACGCATTTGGTAGCACTGGCGTATGGTCAGACGAGAAATGCCCGATTAACTGATCGCATATAGGGTCTCGCTCTTTCGTATGTACGCGGCTTTGAGATGCGGTAAGCCATGCGCGCGTTTAGCGAAACTTAATGGTTCCGACGTAATATTAATTATTTTATATAGGATATTTTTAGTTGATAAGCTTTATTCATTTTATTAATCTAGTGGATACATATCTATTACGAAGAATGTTATTAAAGGTTTATTGGTTGATTTGTAGTTTTATTTCTTGCACTTAAATGACGTGTCTAACACAACGTCACAAGCTCCAGACGGACGCGAACGTGTGTGGAGAAGGCATGGGGAGAGGTTTCTGCCAATCACTACCAGGCAAATCGTCAGTTTCCACGGTGGGTCCGTTATGGTTTGGGGAGGTATCTGTTCAGACGCACGCACAGAGTTGGTAGTTGTTGAAGGTCGTCTAACAGCAGTGCGATACTTTGAAGAGATCCTCCAGGAACATGTTTTACCATTCGTGGGATTCATCGGCGGCGATGACTTGATCCTCATGCAAGATAATGCCCGACCTCACACAGCACGTTGCGTCGATGATTACCTGTCGGAGGTGAACATTAGAAAATTGGAGTGGCCAGCACGAAGTTCAGATATGAATCCCATAGAACATGTCTGGGATATGCTTAAAAGGCGAATTCGATCCAATCCCAACCCTCCAGAGACCATCAGTCAATTGAAAACCGCCTGGGAAGAAATACCCCCGGTGGACATTAAGAACATTATCCATAGCATGCTTGATCGTATGCAGGCGGTTATCAGAGCCAGAGGTGGAAATACCCGTTATTAATTTTAAGTAACATACCCTAATTTTATAAAAACATAGAGCTGTAATGACCTTTTTGTAATTTTCACAAATTTAACCCGCTTTTTGTTAATTAATCATTTGCATTTAAGTTCCAAATAAAGATTTAATTTTCACCACAAAAAAGAACCTTGTGTCGCATTTCATTTTGATAATAAACCACATAACGGGCTTGGGCCACATTCCGTGCCACTTAGTTTATATTCCAAGATGATTGCAAACGAGACCGGTTCAATTTCTTTTAAAGTAATATAATGTTGCAGATGTGGAGACTTCCAATATCACTCAGTAAATTACACGGAGATATTTATCAAGTTTTAATTTATATATACCAAGAAAGCCAATATAATGATAATGACATTTTTACATTAATAAAATTGTGGAAAAATATACAAACTTGTCAAGAAGACACTGTAGGAGATATCAATCTAGAATTTAAAGAGTGTTTAGATCTTTGATGTGACGTCTCAAACGAATGCTTTGAAGATTATATATTTACAGAAAAACTAGGAAACTTAATGGTGAACGTTTTACTAGGTTGTCTGAGTGAAAGTTAATGTCTTGTTTAGACAAAGGTCCAATTAAGTTCAGCTAAAGAATTAGCAGGTATAAAAATTAATTGTAATTGTATATTGTATTGCGTAGAATGGATATTACAAACATGAAGTATGTTATAGAAGTAGTAGGGATTCCAGAATTCTGGCTCACGGCAAAAATCGTGTTTCTGGCGGGTAAAAAGTGTTTCGGCGGACAACCCTGCCTAAAAAAAAATAAAAAAAAACTTGGCATAGATTTATTTGACAATAATTATGTATCATAACCATTTATTGGTCAATAATTACAAATTAACACTTATCGTAATGAGTTGTTTGAAAGCTATTGTAAGCATCTTCAAATCTGAAATGGAGGTAAGATATGTCCCACTTAATATTTTTTATTAAACTTTATAATTATTAAATTATCTTCAAAATGATAGTACAATTTCTTACAAATTTTGTTGTTTCAGAACCTATTTGAAGAAAATACATTCAAACAGTATTATTACCAAACACTTTCTGATGAAGAGAGTAGCAATATCGATAATTAGAGCATTGTTAAAGATTCTCCAAAACAAAAAATAAAAAGAGACGAGAAAGAAAGTCTTGACAAGTTTTTTGAGTTTTCAAAAAAGAAAAAGCAATGTTCATCTGTGTCCCGAGCTCAACCAAATGGTGGTGTTGCATATTTATCGACTAATAGAGAAGATGCACGTTCTTCAATGCACTTAATAAAAATTGAAGTGTATGAATTGAAAACATTAGCAAAAATACCCAGCAGTGAGCATTGGAAAAACGCCACAATAAGAATTAAATATTATACAGATGACAAAAACAAACATTTTGAAAGCATCAAAAAGACTGCATACAATATCACAAAAGAAATTTCCATGATTGATTCATGTAAAAAATTTCATTATAACAATAGTGATAATAAATAACAAAGATTGTTTACTACCTTGCTCTAGTACTTAGCTAATTATGTTATTGTGTAATTTAAGTTAAAAATAACAGATTTATACCGCTTTTCAGGTATATAAGTAGTCTGTGTTATCCGAAAGTGATAACCATTTATAATTTCAATCTTGTTGCTACATCATCGCAAAATGGAACGTGTTTGTGTCAATGCTTTTTTGTGTCGTCGGAGTTTGAAAGCAATGAAAATGATAAGAAACGTGAACTTGATAAAATGTGTGAAGATAGGGTATGGTGGAGTTATGTGAAAATGTTGAATAAACGGATATACGATTCTGAATACGATCAAGAGCTGTACGAAATTTGTACCATGTATGAAAATTTATTCGATTCCGAATATGACACCAACGTTTATGAAATTTGTACCACGGTTGAGAATAATGTCGTTTAAGTATACTTTAATTACTTATCTTATTTAACTTAAAATACTGACATGTTTACTCGCTAACTTTCATCTATATTTAGCTTAAATATGATTTTTATTTTTTACAGTCAGTCATCATCCCATTCAGTACAGACAGGACAAGGAATGTTTAAAAGAAGCATTGAATTAGACAACAGTAATAGTGACGCAAAGAGATAACGACACGAAGAACCTTCTACCAGTACAGATAAGTTACATTGTGAAACATGTAATATCCTAGTTAATAGAAGATATTTTGTTAATCACACTAATAGCACAGTACCTAAAAATAATATATTAAAATCTCATTGTTCTCTAGATAACGTATCTGTTGTAGAATCAGCTTTTGGACAGCGTATCATATCTTACAAAGTTAAAAATAAAAATCAATCTGATTCAGTGTTCCAAACACCGGAATTGTTTCTTGAATTCATTAAAAGTGATATTTTTTTTTTTTGATTGATGAAGTACTTAAACAACATGCTACTGTTAAGATAAATTTTGTATTACATGCAGACTTTGTGCAAGAATAAAAAAATCTAACTAATTCATTCGATTTTCAAACTAGTAATTTCATTATTTCTCAAGAGGATGATTTAAATATTTTCATAGTATCCATGCGTGACACTTTAGTACATAAAATAAGTACTTTTGAAAAGAAAGATAGTGGATGGAGTCTCACAAAAATAAATTTTATAGAATTAAACATAAGCAAATATAATCCACTACGTGGAAATTCATATATTGATTTACCAAAAGATATCAAAGATAAAAAAGCCGTTATAAACGTTAATAATTCAGACAATTTATGTTTCAAATGGGCATTGCTTCATTTCTTTTCCAGTTAAAATGAACGATATATTTAAAATAAAGAAACCAAATAATTTAAGTAAAAATGTTTTTGGGTTGGAATATGACATCAAACAAAAAAAACATTCTGTTGTTGGTCCGTGTAGGGACAGACATACCCATACGGTTATGTAAGTACAACACTTACATAACTGTATCGAGTGGTGTGCATCTTTCCCATTTCCCGTTCATTATAATTGTATCGAGTCAGTCCGCGCCGGCACTCCGCAGTGCCCATTGGTGTACAAATAAGGATTAAAGTATTACAAGAGTACACCCGTTCTTGTCTTATCTCCACCACGATTGGGACTCCACAATTGACGGCACATACAATAGCCCCACACTGGTGACCAGACTACAGAACACGTATTTTTGGAAACAAAAATGACGACTTCCGGAATAAGCAATACTGGAATACCATCACAGCAATTACCTCCGTATTTACAACAACCAGCGGATATGATGGCAATTTCATTGTCATCACGATTGCCAGAATTTTGGGCCGACCAGCCCCGAGTATGGTTTATTAAAGTTGAATCCATGCTCGCACCACAAAAATTAGGGGACGATGCTAAATTTGACCTCATGGTGGCAAAATTACCAAAAGAAGTCGTGGTAGAACTTGCAGATTTTTTGGCAAACCCTCCGGACTCAGACAAGTTTCAAGCATTAAAAACCAAATTATTAGGCTTATACGAAGACTCAAAAGCTAGACAAATAGAAAAAATAATAGGAGAAATGAAACTTGGAGACCAAAAACCTTCACAACTGCTACATCGGATGAAAAATTTAGCACGAGACAAAATTCCTGATGACACACTCAGGGTACTATGGCAATCGCATTTACCAGCAACAGTTAAAGGTGTACTAGCGGTGTCAGAGACCAAGGGCTTGGATAACTTGTCAGTAATTGCAGATAACGTCGCAGAGGCCACACGAAGTGCTCAAGTATCTGAAATTGCCCAACCTTCATCGAGTATCAAGCAGCCCCAGGATAGCAGCGTCATAGCCAGCCTCACAGCTGAGCTGGCAAAGATCAACGCCCGGCTGACAAGCATCGAACGATCCCGTTCTACCATACGCCGCAGTCGTAGTCATTCAAGGAGACCCTCTCGATCAGCATCACGCCATCGCACTCCGGATTCACCCGATTGGCTATGCAGCTACCACTTCCGGTATCGGCAGAGAGCGCATCGCTGCATACCACCGTGTGCATGGAGATCTTCGGAAACTGCGGTCCAAACCAAGTCGGAAAACTAGCTGATGTGGTACAGACATCGGCGGAGGTCTGTGCCGTTACCCCTTGCAGCCGCCTATCGGTAATGGATTACAACACCGGTTTAAACTTTTTAGTGGACACAGGTGCTAACGTTTCGGTTTTACCGGTAAACAAAAAACATTTTAAAAATGTTAAGAATTTAGATTATAAATTCCACGCTGCTAACGGTACCGAAATCGCAACATATGGTGTAAAAACTTTGATTTTGAACCTAAAATTGCGTAGACCGTACCGTTGGGAATTTATTATAGCGGATGTCAAACAGCCTATTATAGGCGCAGATTTTTTAACGTATCATAAAATATTAGTAGATTTGAGTAGACGCAAGCTTATCGACCAGGTTACCGATTTAAACGTGTTAGCATCTGTGGTTACTCAGAAACAACCCTCTATTAATTCCGTATTAGAAAGTCATCCATGTTATAATTTATTGTGTATGTATCCTGATATTACCAAACCAGCGTCATTCAGGGGAATCTCCATCACATAATGTATTACACTACATAGAGACCACAAGTCCACCCGTACACGCGCGTGCTCGTCCTTTACCGCCCGATAGATATATCAAGGTAAAGGAAGAATTTCGAGTTATGCAGGAATTAGGTATCTGTAGGCCTTCTAAAAGCGCATGGGCTAGTCCACTGCATGTTGTAGCAAAGAAAAATGGCGATTTAAGACCTTGCGGTGACTATCGCCAGTTAAACGCAATTACGAAGCCCGACCGATATCCAATACCTAGATTACATGATTTCACTTATGTACTGGCAAATAAAAACATATTTTCAAAATTAGATATTAACCGAGCTTATAATTGTATTAGTGTTGCACCACAAGATATTGAAAAGACTGCGATAATTACGCCTTTCGGTCTTTATGAGTTCCCCAGGATGTCTTTCGGTTTGCGTAATGCAGCGCACACATTTCAGCGTTTCATGAACAACACAGTTTTACAAGGATTCGATTTTTTATTTAGTTATTTAGACGATGTTATAATTGCCAGCGAAAACGAAACCTTACATCAAGAACATTTAAAGTTGGTTTTCGAACGCTTTAACACGTATGGCATTACTATTAATATAAGTAAATGTTCTTTTGTACAGTCGCGCATAGAATTCTTAGGCCATGAAGTGAGCGTCGATGGCATTAAGCCACTCAATGATAAAGTTGAAGCTATTGTTAATTTTGCTAAACCCGAAACTATAGTCGAATTAAGACGATTTTTGGAAATGCTTAATTGTTATCGACCTCATTTAACTAAAATTAGTTGGACAGATATTTCAAATAAAGCTTTCGATCAATGTAAGACAGGACTTCAACAAGCCGTTACATTGACACCTCCATTGACCAATATTCCACTAGCCTTGATGTGCGATGCTTCGAATACTTCCATCGGTTCTGTGTTACAGCAACGAGTTAACGGAATATGGAAACCACTAGGTTATTTTTCAAAAAAACTTACACCGACAGAACAAAAGTATTCGACGTATGACCGCGAGTTACTAGCAATACATAAGTCAATTAAATATTTTAGAAAATTATTTGAAGGTCGCCCTTTGACAGTGTATACAGACCATAGACCATTGTGTCACGCTTTTTCGAAAATTAGTAACCAAGATAAAGAGACACCTAGAAGAACGAGACATCTCTTATTTATTAGTGAATTTACAGTCGATATACAACACCTAAGTGGTAAGGATAATGTTGTTGCCGACACATTATCACGCTTAGAAACAATTTTTTGTCCGACTGTACTGGACTACAATGCATTATCGGATGCACAATTGAAAGATGAGACTCTATTACGTACCGTCCAATGTACTGATAACGTTAGTACAAGTAACATTAAATATAAACAATTTTTATTACCTACATGTAATAAACTTGTTTATTGTGAAACCTCTACTGATATTATTAGGCCATATATAACACCAAATTTCAGGAAAATTGTTTTTGATGGTGTCCATAATTTAATTCATCCAGGGACGCGCACTACCCGGAAAATGGTTACTAAGCATTATTTTTGGCCAGGTATGAATAAAGACTTATCACTTTGGTCTAAAGCATGTTTACACTGCCAAAAGTCGAAAATATATCGCCATACTATTTCAGATTTAGGTATTTTTCCCAAAGTCTCACGGTTCGAACACGTCCATGCGGATATTGTTGGTCCGTTACCAACTTCTCCGCAAGGATATAGGTATATTTTAACTGTTATAGACAGATGTACAAAATGGCTGGAAGCGTTTCCTCTAAAAGAAATAACTGCCGATATAGTTTCAAAAATTATTTACGACGGATAGATAGTTAGATATGGTTGTCCCGTCAAAATCACTACAGACCAGGGTAGACAATTTGAATCCAATTTATTTACAAAATTAATGAAATTTTTAGGTGTATCTAAAATCCATACCACACCTTACCACCCTCAAAGTAACGGGGTCGTGGAAAGGTGGCATAGATCCTTAAAAGCTGCCCTTATGGCACACTTACATAACAGCACCACAGACGAATTGGCGTACGTTGGCGTTACGCACGGATAGTGGAGTAAGCGCAGCAGAATTAGCCTTTGGCAAAACTTCACGTTTACTAGGCGAATTCTACGACACTTCTAAGGCTGTAGATCCTAGTAATCCGTATAGTTTGGTAGAGAAAATTCGCGAAACTATCAATACTTACCAACCTATAAGAGACAATCTAAGTTCGCGTAAAATATTTATTCATTCAGATTTACAAAATTGTGATTTCGTTTTTATTCGCGATGACGCAGTTCATAAGTCCCTTAAACCACCATATGACGGACCCTATAAAGTCTTAAACAGAAATTCCAACGTTTTCAAAATTAGAATGCCCAACTGTGATGCTCATATTTCAATAGACAGATTGAAACCGACATTCACAATAAATGAATCCGAAACTTTTGTTTACAAAGAGCCATTACCCAGAACCAGTAATGACTTCACGTCGCATTCACCTGAAACGCAGGAAAATGCGCCGTGTAAGCAGCGAATTTCTAGAAGCGGTCGCATAATACGAACACCCGTGCGATTCACTTAAGAACCATGTCGCATGGTTATATTTAATTACAATGGTAATGATAATTAGGGTTCCTTTAGCTCAGACATTACTAACACTACATTTATTTTGATTTATTGAAATCAAATAAAATAGTTGTATAGATTAGATAGATTATATTATTTACACTTTTCAATTATGATTTATGTTTACAAATTTGTTGTTTTAGATTAAAATAAAAAATTGATATGCAATCAAAATAAAATTTATTGTATTATTCTTGTAAAAACATTTCTTACTTTTCATATTCGGATATCTAGATCAATGCTTACCACTCTACATTGCATAGTTGATGTATAAGCAAATTGAATTTAGAACATTTTTGGAAGCAAGGTAATTATACTAGTTGTCATTTGTCGTCGACAGCCGAAACACTTTTAAGATGGGAAATAACAATGTCAAAGAAGCAAATTCAGCGGTGCCTCAAACCCAAGTCAGTTCTATCGAGCTGACACAAAAGATCGACACAATGGCAAATAGCCTAATTATTTTGGGCGTATTGGTGATAGCCGCCGTCCTGTATGCCCTGAAGGGGCATTGTCACCACCAGGCCAGGAGTTGGGTTCGACGGCAGGTAGCGGCGGTGAGCTCACCGGTAGTGAGGGTGCAGACCGTGCAGCAACAGCCATCTCCCGTCGCCACCCCGACCGTTGCAACTGGCTTAGTTAATTCAGGATACGCGTAACAACGCGGAAAAGTACAGGGTAGTGCAATGTAAAGTGACAAGTAAACAGAGAAGACATTATATTTAATTTTAAGTTTTATTTTTGTTATTTTTTGTATGTGTATTATTTTTTTCTCTTAAGGGGGAAAATGGTGTAGGGACACACATACCCATACGGTTATATAAGTACAACACTTACATAACTGTATCGAGTGGTGTGCATCTTTCCCATTTCCCGTTCATTATAATTGTATAGAGTCAGTCCGCGCCGGCACTCCGCAGTGCCCATTGGTGTACAAATAAGGATTAAAGGATTACAAGTGTACACCCGTTTTTGTCTTATCTCCACTACGATTGGGACCCCACAATTGACGGTACATACAATAGCCCCACAGTCCGCTTTATTTTACAAAATGCCGTAAGAGAACACATATAAATCTATTATACTTACAAAATGGAACAGTCGGTCACTATTGGTACATAAAAAACTTATCGCAATTAGTAAGTAAGCAAATATCGAATACAAATGGTGTTGTAAACATATGTAATGGGTTGTTGCGATTTTCCACTAGAGACAGATTGATTACACAACTCTACAAAAAAAATTTCGTTCTTTGTCCTAAAGTTTATACTATTATTTTCCAGTTAGTTATGCACAAAAACGAAAAGAAAATACCTTTTTTCGGTATAAAGTTTGCTTTTGTGATAGTTATAATAATAATACTCATTTTTCAATTTTTTCATAAATTTTAATTGATTTTAATATTTTTAAAAAGACCGCGCGGTGAGAGTGTGGTATTAACGTTTACACTGTGCCGCTAGATGGCACCCGAGTGATAAACAACCATCAGGTGTTATTTACAAGCCCAGAATAACTTAAAATGTCGTCACGAAAGTGCAAATACGATGCTGATGCATTTTGTTTTATATGTGGTCAATTTATTAAAGTTCGAGACGTGAAATATGAACTAAAGACATCTCACGTTCTCTGTGAAGCCTATGAAGCATATTTTGACTGTCCTGTACGGAATCAAGATAAGCCATGGGCTCCACATGTTGCTTGTAGTTATTGTAAAAGGTGTTTGGAAGGTAAGCAATTTTTATTTAATTAAGCGATGAATCCAAAATAATAGACATATTAATTTTTATTTTTATATTTTTAGGTTGGTATCGAGGTGAGAAAAGGTCTATGAAATTTGCAATACCAAGGATTTGGCGAGAACCTAAAGACCATATTACTGACTGCTACTTTTGTATGGTGAATCCGAGTAAAAGACGTAGAGGTAAAAATGCAAAACCTATTGAATATCCTGACCTCGAATCTTCTTCTGCTCCAATTGCTCACGACCTGACACGACCAGTACCTGAGCCACCAAAAAAATTATCGCAGAAAAGTAGCTCATCTTTTAGTTCTTATAAAAGTAATTCCGATAATAAGGAGTTTTTGCCTACACCTGAACAACCAAAACACTATCTCATTACTTCAGAAGATTTTAACGATCTAATTAGAGATTTAAATTTGCCAAAAATAAAGCAGAGCTTCTAGGCTCTCGGTTAAAACAGTGGAATTTGCTTGATGATGTTAAGATCACGGATTAGCGGACTAGGCATGAAATGTTTGCAACGTTTTTCACGAAGGAAGATGGACTTTGTTTTTGTAATGACATTAAAGGTATGTTTGAAGCAATTGGCATACCCTGTGTCCCTAGCGAATGGCGTTTATTCATTGACAGCTCTACAAAAGTTTAAAAGCAGTTCTATTGCACAACGGAAATAAATTTCCGTCTCTTCCAATTGCTCACTCAGTACATCTTAAAGAAAATTATGAAAGTGTCAAAATTTTGCTTGAATCTGTAAAGTATCGTGAGTATAACTGGGAGCTGATTGGAGATTTTAAAATGGTGGGATTTTTAATGGGGCTACAGGGTGGATATACAAAGTATCCGTGTTATTTGTGCTTGTGGGATAGCAGAGCGGATTCTAAACACTATATTCAACGGTCATGGCCTGTAAGAACAGAATTATGTGTCGGAAAACAGAACGTCAAATTTGAGCCGATTGTTGAAGCGGAAAAAGTGTTAATGCCGCCTTTGCACATTAAGTTAGGGTTGATGAAACAATTTGTTAAAAAACTGGATGAAACTTCAGAAGCTTTTGGATACTTAAAAAAAAATTTTCCGAAGTTATCGGAAGCAAAGGTTAAAGCTGGGGTTTTTGTTGGTCCGCAAATAAGACAGATTTTCGCCGATGAAAAATTTCCAACGTTGCTGAATTGTACTCAAAAAGCAAGTTGGAACAGTTTTAAAGCAGTAGTTTCTGGATTTTTAGGAAATAATAAAGCTGAAAACTACGAAAAGTTGGTTGAGGATATGCTTACAAATTTTAAGGCCATGGGCTGCAGGATGTCATTAAAAGTACATATGCTGCATGCTCATTTGGATAAATTTAAAAACAATATGGGAGCCTATTCCGAAGAGCAAGGAGAACGTTTCCATCAGGATATCATGAATTTTGAACAACGCTATCAAGGCCAATACAATGAAAACATGATGGGCGACTATATTTGGGGTTTATTGAGAGAAAGTAGCTATGAACATAAAAGAAAAAGTAGAAGTGTGCACTTTTAAGTTATTTTCCACTTTTCTGTAAGCTAATTTGATAGTAAAACTTAATAAAAATAATAAACATTTTTATTTCAATAGTTTTATTTTCAATCAAAAATTAAAATCCGAGATTTTTAAAAATTTCGTTCAATCAGTCTTCTAAGCACAAAAGCAAAGTTTTTCATGCCATATATTTTTTTTCCGTCTTATTACGACCTAAACTACCGAAATTTAATGCTTTGCAATCAAAGTCAAATTTCATGTTGACCCGTGTTAACCATCAACAACATGATTGTTCGCACATCACTACAAATTTACCTAGCAGTGAAAAAACATTAAAAAATTGGTCCGGACAACCTACATCAACCGATAAACTAAAATTCGATAAGTTCCAAAAAAAATTAAAATTAAATATATTTACCTTTGTTGTATACGCTGACTTTGAGGCATTTTTAAACCCCATTATAACATGTACTAACGACCAATCAAAATCAAATACTAACAACATTCAGAAACATGAGGTTTATAGTTTCGGTTATTATATCAAATGTTCATTCGATGATAGCTTATCAAAGTATGAAACATACACTGGACCAAACTGCACTCAAGTATTCATGAATCGTTTATATGATGAATTAAAAACTATTCGTAGAAACGATTGTTTTCAAAAATCACTTGAATCACTATTATCTGTAGATACGAATACTTGTTACATTTGTGAAACTGATTTAAAGGGTGAAGAAGTTTAAATTTTGATAACCAATTTTCTTTCTACATAATTTAAGTAATTACGATGCACATTTCATGGTCCATGCGCTTAATTTTGTTAAAGGTGAAATCGATATAATTCCTCAAAACAGAAAAACATATTTCGTTCTCAAAACACGTAACAATAAACAACCAAAAGGTCACCTTGAGATTTGTAGATTCTTTTAATTTTTTACCATGCAGCCTCGATCAGTTAGCAAAAAACTTAAAAGTAGAAGAATTTCGTGAACTAAAAACGACTTTCCTGATAAAAAAGACTTTAATCGTCTTTGTAAGAAAGGTGTTTACACATATTAGTTTATGACTTCGTTTGACTCTCTAAATGTAACCTCTCTACCAAGCCAAGATAAATTTTATAGTTCGATTACTGATACCAAAATTTCAGATAATGATTACAATCGTGTACAGGATGTTTGGCAACACTTTGGTTGTCAGAACATGTTACACTATTCGAATTTATATCTAAAAACATATGTACTATTACTAGATGATATTTTTGAAAATTTCCGTGACCTTTGTCTCAAAACATATGGTTTGGATCCTTCCCACTATTATACAGCACCAGGTTTAAGTTGGGATGCTATGTTAAAACAAACAAAAGTTGAATTGGAACTACTAACAGACATTGACCAAATTGCTTTCATTAAAGCAGGTATCAGGAGTGGTATATCTCAATGTAGTTATCGGTATGCAAAAGCTAACAGTAAATTTTTAGATGATTTTGATGAAAATAAACCTCCATCATACTTGGTTTATTTTGATGCAAACAATCTTTATGGTTGGGCCATGTCTCAGTACCTTCCTGAAGGTGGTTTTGAATTGGTGAGTCCGGAGACAAATTATGATGTTACTGATACATCTGAATACGGTTGCATTTTAGAGGTTGATTTGGAGTATCCTGAGAAACTACATAATTTACATTCCGATTTACCATTGTGTCCTAAAAATATATCAATAAGTACAAAAGAACAAAAACTAATACCAAATTTAAATAATAAAGTAAAATATAAAATTCATTATAGAAATCTTAAACAGTGTCTTAAAATGGGTATCAAATTAACCAAAATACATCGAATATTAAAGTTTCGACAAAGCCCCTGGCTAAAAAAATACATTGATTTAAAAACTGAACTCAGAACAAAGGTAATATCAGATTTTGAAAAAGACTTTTACAAATCAATGAACAACTCAGTCTTTGGAAAAATAATGGAAAATGTTGATAAAAGAGTAAACTTAAAATTATTAACCCACTGGGAAAATCGTGGTAAAATTTTAGGTGTTCAGGATCTTATTGTAAAACCTGAATTCAGCAATCTTTCAATTTTTTCGGAATAAATTTAGTAGCAGTCCAATTACAAAAATCAAAAGATTGCTATGATAAACCCATTTATTTAGGTTTCTCTATTTTAGATATATCAAAAACTCTAATGTATGAGGTTTCATTACGACTACATTCTAACTAAGTTTGGTAATAATATAAAATTATTATACACTGATACCGATAGCTTAATATATCAGATTTTCACAAAGGATTTCTATGACAAGATTAAATCCGATCTTTCATTACGGTTTGATACATCTGATTATCCTACAAATAATATATTTGGTTTTACACAACTCAATAAAAAAACTAGGTTTTTTTAAAGATGAAAGTAATGGTAAAATTGTTAAAGAATTTTTAGGATTAAGGTCAAAAATGTATGCGATTCAAACCAAAAACAAATTGATATCGAAAGCCAAATTTGTCAACAAAAGTGTCACAAAAAGGATGACAATGCAAAATTATAAATCATGTCTTTTTGATAGAAATATTAAATACGATACCATGTATAGATTTAGATCAATTAAACATACAATATTTACCCAGCAAATTAACAAAGTATGTTTATCTTATAATGACACAAAAAGATTTATTTTACCTAATAATGTTGACACATTAGCATGGGGTCATTATATTAGGTTGGGGAAAAAGTTTCTTCGCATTTTATATAAAAATTCAAAAGGTTTTTTTTATAGAGTTTATTTACATGTGACTAAAGTATGTAGGTGCCATTTTGTTAGATAACTTTTTGCCATCTTGTAGGTAGGGGCATGATCCCATTGCTATAAAAATTTTAGGACTTCTGATCAAAAAACTGCGACAAGTGGTTTTGGCAGTCCTCTCGTGATGTTAACCTGACACTGCCTAAGGAATTCTGCAGAGACCGAAACAGGTGAAAATCTGAAGGTGCAAGGTCAGGACTATACGGCGGATGCATTAACACCTCCCAGCCAAACTCTCGTAATTTTTTCTGAGTGGCTAAAGATATGTGAGGTCTAGCGTTACCATGGTGAAAAACCACACCCCTTCTGTTGATTAATTTCGGCTGCTTTCTCTCAACTTTTTGCTTTAATCTCATCAGTTGTTCGCAGTATAGTTCAGAATCGATGGTCCTGCCTGGCGGTAACAACTCATAGTGAATAATGCCCTTCCAATCCCACCATACACACAGCATCACCTTATTGCGAGTTTCGCCAGTCTGTGAAGCCTGATCGGCCTTTGACCATGATCTTTTTCGCACGTTCTTGTCGTACGTGATCCACTTTTCATCACCAGTTATCAGCTTCTTCAAAAATGGTTCAGTTTCATTACGTCGTAATAAAGAATCACAAATGAGTACACGGTTCATTAGGTTTCTTTCAGTGAGCCCATGAGGCACCCAAATATCGAGCTTTTTTGTGTACCCAACTTTTTTTAACTGCTCCAAAACCGTTTTGTGGTCAATTCCCAGTTCTCCAGCTACATCGTAACTACTAATACTAATAACCGATCTTGCTCCATTTTTTCAAAAATGGCATCTATTTCACCCATAACAGGGCGACCAGAGCGACGTGCATCTTTATATCAAAATTTCCGGTTTGAAAACGCTTAAACCAAATTTGCGCTACTCTCATAGATACTGCATTAGGTCCATAAACATCACTAATTTTTTTGGCGACTTGTGTTGCATTTTTCCCTTTTTTATAGTAAAATTTTAAAATGTATCGAATATCTTCATTAGATTCACTCATTTTAACAATAAGAAAAACAAATGAAAATCACACATTTTCCTAATTTGAATTTGGGATTGTCTTCTTTAAAATTAAAGCTTTTTAATGATACCAAAACCAGCCAGATACAAATGATATAGCCAAAGAGATCTTATTACAAGTTCATACATACCACACGCGAAAAGACTTTTTCCCCAACCTATTAAGTTAAGATAAAATATTTAAATAATATATAGATGTAAATAGAATGTATAAGATTAAAATAATTTTAAGGTGTAAATTTTATAAGCTTTATACAACATAAAATTGTAACAAATGTTTTTTAGATAATATTAATGTAACTAAAATATCTTTGTAGAACGTTAAAAATGATTTTAAAAAAGTGAGTAACTTATCTTAGTGTACTCTAAGTAATATTTTTAATGTATAATGTGTGTATTTTAAGAAAATAATTGAAATATAAATTATGTCTCATGCAAAATGACTTTATTTATTTTTCATACCTCATAGTGTTGACACGTACGCTACGATGTTTCACTTTGTTCATCCGTTCACTTCCATAGTAGCTGGTCCAAGTGGCTGTGGAAAATCAAATTTTGTTACAAATTTTATTAAACATGTTAAAGATATTTGCAACACTTCTTTCGACCAAATAACATGGTGCTTTGATGAAATGCAACCTTTGTACAATTTGCAAAACGTTAATACTATCAAGGCATTCCGGATCTTAATATGTTTGATGGCAAATATCCAAATCTTATAATTAATGATGATCTCATGAGAGAATCGGATGGACGAATAGTTGATATATTCACTAAAGGTAGAAATTTAAGTGTGTTTTACATAACACAAAATCTATTTCACCAAGGTAAAGGACAAACGAGATATATCGTTAAATTCAAATTCTATTACTTATTTTAAAAACCCACGTGATAAAACACAAATTCGGTATTTGGCCCGTCAAGTATCTCCGGAGAATCCAAAGTATATAGAAGATGCCTACAGAGATGCAACCAAAGAGGCACATGGTTACTTATTGATTGATCTGAAACAAGGTACAAGCGATATATATCGAATCAAAACCACATTTTTTCTATCAGATAGGTTATGTCATGTATACATACCAACAAAAGGGTTTAAATATGCCAAGGACAACCAAATCCTCATCATTTATTAATAATGTCGCGAAGTCTCAACACGCATAAAGATTTGTTGTCAGCGTTACGTTACATAAGTTGAAACCAAAATATAGAACACCTCTTTTAAAATCTTGTGATGAAGATGAAATAAATTGTATTTGTGAATGTATTCATAACGTTCTCCAAGGAAAGGTACCAATTGAAGAGAAGAATAAGAAAAAATTAAAAAACTACAAATCGGTACTTCATAAGTTAGTTCGCAAAGGGGTAAATAAAGCAAGGAAAAGTATAATAATACAAAAAGGTGGTGCATTCCTACCAATAATATTGGGTGCAATCTTAAGTAGATTAGTTGAATCTCTTGTAAATAAAAAATAACAATGGAGCATGCTAAAAAGATGTTGCTCGTTGAACCAAGTCTTTTAGAGAAATTAAATCATCAAAATAATGATAATAATAACCCTACATCCCGATTAGATAATGAAATTAAAAACATCTTAAACAGTGATATAGATGATAGAAAAAAATGTATTTTGTACTTACAAATATTGCAAAGATATTTACACTTCCATGAAGAAAATCGACGACCTATTGAATTGCCCATAATATCTAAAAATATAGATGTCACTGGAACAAAATTAAATATAAACGATGAAACTGACATTAAAGAACCAGTCTCTACTCAAACATCGGAGATAGAAGGAAAACGTGAAACGCACACCATCAGTAAGAGTAACCCTCTTTACACAACAAATCAAATTCTGAGTCTAATACTCAAAACCTTTTCTAAAAAAGGTAAATCATTTTTAAATGTGATTTCATTGAGTGAAAACAAAATTCGATGGAATAAAGATGGTACAGTGGTTATTGATGACAAGAACATTTCTGAGAGTAATATTGTAGACTTGATCAATGATTTACTACGTCCACTTAAGAAAAATGATCCTATAGGATGGGAAGCTTTTGCCAAGGCATTGCATGATATAAAAATGTCCTTGTCTTACTTGGGTAATCCACAAAGAATAGAATTCATAAATAAACTTAAATTGCATGAACTCGGTCAGATTTCTACGGATGAAGAATTTTCTACTCCTCTAACAAATACACACAGATTCGCAAAAAACTTGATTGGGAGAAATGGACGCCATACTAGACGATCGTGTAATAGACCCATTAAAAATGATTAATGAAATATATTATGATGCTTCATATCCTGCTGGTTATAGTAGCATATAAAAACTAACTAAAGCGATGAACGGTAAAATGACTAAAAGTGATGTTAAAAATTGGTTGCAATCACAAGAAACATACATTGCATAGACCTGTACATAGAAAATTTCTTAGGAATAAGTATGTTTTATCTAACGTTAACGAACTCTGGCAAGTTAATTTGAGTGATATGAGAACTTATTCTAAGTATAACGATAATTATAACTATATACTTTGTATTATTGATGTTTTCGAAATACTCTTATGCTAGGGCTATAAAAAATAAAAATTCTGAAACAGTAAAAAAATGTTTTGATAGTGTATTCAATGAAGCTAATACTACTCCTACTCACATACAATCTGACAAAGGTACCGAATTCGTTTCCATAGATGTTCGTAGATACTTTAAAAGTAAACATATAATTTATTATACCACAAACAATCCTGACATTAAGGCAAGCATAGTAGAGATTTCAAAGAACTCAAAAAATGAAAATGTGGCGATACTTTACTAACAAGAACACTTACAAATATGTAATGTTTTACAAGATTTAATTAATGCCTATAACCACAGTTATCACTCCAATATAAAAATGTGTCCAAGTGATGTTAATTCGAGTAATATAATGACCGTTTGGAATAATCTATACGATAGAAAAAAAAACACAAAAAGCTCAAATAATTCATTACCAAAATTTCACGTAGGAGGTCATGTAAGAATCACTAAGTACAAACATATATTTCAAAAAGGCTATGAATCTAATTGGAGTGATGAAATATTCATTATAACTTCAATAATAAATAGATCACCATGGGTGGTCTATACGTTAAAAGATCTAAAAAATGAGCCAATTGTGGGGACATTTTATTAAAGAGAATTACAAAAAGTTACGTACGACCCCACTTCATCTTATAAAATAGATAAAATTATCCGTTCTCGACAGTCTGGTAACAGAAAAGAAGTATTAGTCAGGTGGAAAGGTTATCCAGAAAAATTTAATAGTTGGATTTTAGCATCTAGTTTAAATCAAATATGATAAAAGAAAGTTTTTATTTAACATTACTTAGCAATAGTTCTATGGAATATTTTCCAGAAAACAAAACTACTTGGTTTTCAACAAAGTTACCAAAGTCCATAATACTTGAACGTATGAGATACATGGGCGTTGTAGAATTTCAATATCCATGTACAATGTTTACTGTTCAAGAACATGAAAATGTTGTTTAAGTGACTAAAATAATGCAAATACCTAACGAAGAAACAACTTCTCTTGTCTACTACAAAACTCGTATTCCAGCTACAAATGATGACAATATTAACCATATATTGATGGCGTTAAACAATATAGGAGAAATGTAAGATTTCACTATGATGAATTATCTAAATTTGTCAGTGTAACGGTAATAGATGAAAATATCAGATCTTTATCATTATCACCCCAGCTGTCACTTCAACTTGGATTATTTGAACCTAATAAAAATCTGGTTGAAAAGGGTCTTGGAAAATGTCCAGCTAATCTGCATTTAGGTTTATCACCATAATTATTTGTTTACTGTGATATAATTGAACCACAAATTGTAGGGGATGTTATGACTCCATTGTTGAGAATTATACAATTGGACTCGTCAAAATATATCTATGGAGCTAATAAAATGCATGTATTCTCGCCACCTCACTACTTACCTGTAATGCGGAGTGAGTTTGATACAATTGAAATAGATATTATATACAATTAACAAGCACTGGTCAAAAAATATCATTCCAATTTGGAAGTGTGTATAAAACTTCATTTTAGAAGATTATAATAATGTCCTCCCAAGGTAATAGAATAACTTGCCCCTACGAACACTATTATTTACATCAAGCTGGATCTGGAATCGGAGTTATTTACAAAGGAGCCCCATACCAGCGTGGACATGGAATCGGTAACTTTTCGGGCAGGCTATTTAGATCAGTTTTACCATTACTGTCCAATGGAGCCCGAGTAATCAGTAAAGAGGCTTTAAATGCTGGTGTAGGTCTCCTATCTGATATGGTTAGTTCACGACCTAAAACTATAAAACAATGAGGAGAAATCAGTCTTCATTTATTTCACCATCAACCGCCAAAGCAAAAACTGCTAAGAAAATAAAAGTAAACAAGAAAAAAATAAAAGACATTTTTTCTTAAAATAAAACAAGATGTCTTTTCTACATAGTCATTCTTGCGAGTGCATTAAGTCAGAATTAGATTTATTTGCTTTACCTTCAACACAAACAAGTATCGAAAGTGGATTATGAATACATTACAAACCAATTTCATCTCTGGCTGATGATGGGCCGATAGAATTTCAAGTACGAGGAGGAGGAGCTCACTCCATAGATGAGACTGACTACATAGATTTATCTCATACATTAATACATATAAAAGCGAAAATATTAAATCAAGACTCCACCAAATTGAATTCATCAACAGTGGTGGCTCCAGTTAATAATTGGTTACATTCACTTTTCAACCAACTTGATGTATATTTAAATCAAAAACTTGTTTCACCTCCGAATAACACATATGCATATCGTGCATATATAGAAACACTATTGAATTATGCTCCTGCAGCTAAAGACTCCCACCTTACTTGTGGTCTTTGGTATAAAGATACATCTGGAAAGATGGATTCCAATGAGGGATTCAAAAAGCGACAAGAGTTTGCTAGTGAAAGCAAGGAAATCGAAATGATTGGACATTTGCATGGTGATTTATTCAATCAGGAATTTTTTTTGATTAACGGTGTTGATATGTCTGTAAAATTAGTTCGATCGAGAGAAACGTTTAACTTGATGGCTTCTTCGAACGATTTAAACTTAAAAGTATGCATAATGGATGCAACTCTCATTGTCCGTAGATCTCGAATCAGCCCAACTGTTTTACTCGCACATCAAAAAGTTTTAGCCTCTACTACTGCAAAACATCCTATTACTCGAGCTGACGTCAAAGTTTTAACGATACCATGAGGGGTTCAATTATAAGACCCTCGATAATATATTATTCCTGGGGCAGGTACCTAAAAGATGCATAGTTGGCTTTGTTAATAACGCAGCGTTTAATGGTAGTCTTACTAAAAATCCCTTTAATTTTGAGAATTATGAAATGAGTTAATTTTGTTTATACATTGATGGTCAGCAAATACCTTCTAAAGCGTTACAACCATCATTTGAGAGTAATATTTTCACTACAGCCTATCATACGTTATTCTCTGGAACGGGTATACATTTTCTTAACGAAGGTAACGGGATATCTAGGGAACAGTACGCTAAAGGTTACTGTCCGCTAGCTTTTGACTTAACTCCTGATTTATCAGCTAACTCCTCAAGTCATTGGAATCTGATAAGGAATGGTAGCGTGAGATTAGAAATTCGTTTTGAATCTGCTCTTTCACAAACTATTAACTGTATTGTGTATGCCGAGTTCGATAATGTTATTGAAATAGATAAGAACCGCAATGTAATCGTAGACTATAGTAGTTAAGATAGAATTATATGTATTAATCATAAGAAAGAAATCAATAAATAAGATTCATATTTCATATTTTTTATTTACAACTTCCTTTACATAATAAGTTCACAAGATTATGCTGAACATTTACAATAGTATTCTTCATCGAGTAGCACGTGTGCACTTTGGTTACAAATATGAACACAATCGAGATCCAGAAATGTTTATGCAAAATTCACCCATCTTTAGAGAGGAACGTGTATGCAGCAAACAACTTACCAATTCACATGGAAGCGCCTACGTTCTTAGTAAGCAATCTGGATCCAAGCACCCAGCCAGGCTCTCACTGGGTAGCCATGCACATAGACCAACACAACATTGGACAATACTTCGATTCCTTTGGTCGGTCACCTTTAGGATTCCACTTGGCTTTTCTAAATAGGAATTGTAGAATATGGCATTTCTATACTAAGAGAATACACAATGACTGGACTTCAGTATGTGGTGCATACTGTTTGGTGTACTTATACTATGAGTTTCATGGATATAGTATGGCGGATTTGATCAATTTATTCGAAAGCCAGGAAACACTCCTTAATGATATATTAGTATACGATTTGTACAAATACTGTTTTAAATAAAGGTTGAAGAAGAAAAGAACATGTTGTTTTTGTTTTGAAGTCGTTGTTGACGTCATTAAGAATATCGGGAGTATCCGACGAGGGTAATTAGTGAACGTGAAATAGTAATTAAGAAAAGAATAAACAAATGAGTAGCTAATTAGTGCTGTAATTAGCTACGGAATTAAAAAAGCTATCTCTGCAAATACAGCAGATATCGAAAAACTGATAGCGCAGAACGATCGGGCGTACCCCCAATTTGACACCAAACTTTTTTTTTTTAGTCACGGATGTCCGTCGAAACACTTTTTGCCCGCCAGAAACACCATTTTTGCCATAAGCCAGAACTCTGGAATCCCTACTACTCGCGCCATTTCTTACTTGCTAAAATATGTTTTAACTGTTTGTAGAATAAACAAAAACCTTCAACAAAGGAAGAGACAAGCTGCTTGCTCTCCTAGATTGAGGGGAGCAAAATAATTAACAACAAAACAACCAACGCCACAAGCAACAAAATGAAAGTTGAAGAGTGGAACAACATCTGTGACGCCTTCAATGCCAATATGGGTATCTGTCGCCGTACACTTCAACAACTGCGTCTTAAATGGGAGAATTTGAAGAACTCCCGTAAGCGCAATTCTTCAATAAGAACGGGCCGAATGCAGGTAAAAAGTTGACTATTCCTGTAATATAGTAACTGGTCAAATTATTAATAGATGTAGTCCAGATAAAACAAGATACTGTCTATGTTTCAGACTTTCCCTCCTGATAAAATTCTTGATCGGGTGGCATTGTAGTTATAGTACAGTGGAGGCTTTGTCAGATAAATTTGGTGGCGATGCTGAGTTTCCAGTGGTTGGTGGTAGTGGTGTTGTAGTAGGTGGTGGTGGTGACAGTACATTGGTTGGCAGTCCATTGTCCATTCCAACTAATCAAGTAGTCTCTCTCAATTGACTATTTAGTGTCTGTGCCTCAAGACAATCAGACTCTTGAAGACAAAGGAGTGTCAGCCATTAATGTTGGAGATGGCCTTAACACTACTCCTATAATACCCAAATATCAAAAACATACAAAAGTAAGTGGTAATATATATTTAAATTTGCTTTAAATCTATTAAGATTTATTTGGATATTAATACACATACATAAATCAGACGAGAATGTCTTCCAAATAAATCGAATGACCCGTGTTTCTTTTATTTGCGTGTCTTCTACGATAGCTATACGACAGAGGCAGGATGAGGAAAGGTGATTTAAGTACTACGAAAACTCCTCGATTGTAAACTATTTATTTCGAAGAGCGGCTATAAATTCCGATGCAAACTACAAAATAACTATCTATGGTCATACAACATAACACGTTATCTTTTAACCATATCTGTTGAAAACTTTATACAATATAAAAAGTCGAAACCGATAACATTATCTGCGGTTCAACAGAACTTATCCGGAAATAGTTGTCCGGCAACTATGTCCGTGTGCACTAATTATGAAAATATACAATATTACTTTGTCAAAGCAATTTTAGTTGCTGTTTCAAAATAATTGTTCCGTATTTGTATAAATAACTCCACAATTTTTTAATGTAACTAATGTTAAATATCATGCATATTGAAAATTTTAATACCCTTGAAGCAAATTGGCATCAGAAGGGAACAAGAATCTCAGCCAAATTGTAGACCCCTCACTAACGCCTAAGTTCTTGAGGCAGTTCAAAAAGCAGATTTCATTAAATTGTAGCTTAACATGATACACATACGTAAATACAATCGCCTTCATATAGATAGATACATTATTGTATTTGAAAAATAAAATTGCAGGACACAACAACACCATTCAAGTTCTTGCCAAAATCCCTAAAGTGAAATTAAAACAAATATTACCACTGAGTTTTATGTAGTTTTTCACCATCCAAAACCAGTTGTTTTATAGACAAGTTATAAATATATCCTTTATATGATTATGGATATAATCACCACAAGGTAAACTATTCAGATTCCTTTTATAGCAGAAGATAGTACACAGAAGCAAAGAATTGAATCACAATGCAGAGCTGTTAAGCGGTTTTTCAGGATAAGAAATTATAATAATGAGATTTTTTGTGATCTATTAAATTACAAGGACAAACCGGTTACTACATCATTTGATATATACATTTTTAAACTATCATTGCGATCAGCATGCAACAGTGATAATGTAGGCGGTTTTCATAATACATGAACTACAAGATTGTTTTCAATTTAAAAATATTGAGCAGATTATGAAAAAACCAACTAAATTCTCCTTTAAAAAGTTTAAAAATGATAATGAAGTTGCCAAGAAACATTCGCTTTCTAAAACTAAACACTATTATTTACCACACTCATGGCCTGTTCCCTACCTATCTTCATTATTCATTCACTAACCTTACCATGGGTTTAATTTTGACATTACTTGTATGTCGAATTTTACTCAATAATAAGGCAAATTCAGTCTCAATAATATATAAGAACAGGCCATTAGTAAGCAGGGAATACCTTATACAGCCTTGTTAGTTCCAGTGTAATTAAGAATGAATAGAACACAACATGACAACATTGTAAAACTCATATGTTTATTCATTCTCATTGCTATTAACACCAAAAATCAAATGGACATTTTAAAAATGTAGACCAATCAAAACCATTTAAATTATTAATTTTTTTAGTGCCAACAAACAACACTTTGATTCCAAAATATTTTCACAAATGTGATGCCACATTTTTTAAGACAGTGAGTTATATTTAACACCTTTAAGCTTTGTAGTTCTTCAGATTATCTGCTTTAAATCACAATGGAATAAGAATATGAGCATTCCTTTACTGAGTTATCGGAACCTAAAAACCCAAAAAACTATTACTAATTCAAGACTTCAAAATAGACTGCTGCTTGTAACAGCCAGTTTAAATATATACCATCAGTTCTCATCATTATTGACTTACATTCAACCCAAACAACACAAGATCTAAAAATATAATATTTAAACAAATAATTAGATTGCTTAGATTTCTATGTAAGAAAGCACTGGCATAAACATTACAACTAACTTTTGTCACTATCTATTTGTATAGAATATGAAACAACATGACTTTCCAGACAAAAACAAAGAAAATATTATTCATATATGTATTTGTGATTATCCCTAAACATCACCATCACTGTTCATTTTTAATTATTTAAAATAATACTTTATTATCAAAACAAGACTCCTTTTAAGCTGTAATAGTTATACCTCCATAACTTTCTGTTTAACAATTTTACCTATGTTTAATGTTCAACATAAATAGAAATCAAATATATGAACTATTTTTTTAATACTAGAACCTGTCTAACAGTAACACAGCCCAGTTGATATTAAAATAATTGCAACACCAGGTAATATGTCAATTTGTTACCAACCATTAAAATGTTATTTATGCCATCAAATACATGAGCATTAATAGAATGTGTAGAATATTACAACACTGCAAACTCAATTATTATATTTATTCATCCTCCACATTATAATAGCAAATATGAAATTAAAGAAACAGTCAAATCCTTTTGACTTGGTTACACCATTTTGAATGACAAATACAATAGGTCTATTATCAAAACAATCAGATGCATCCACAGTACCATTTTTTACTCAAGAAATTGTATTGTGCATAAATCTGATGGTTTATGGCAGTTTCGTATTGTGTTGCATGCAACAGACCTAATGATTGCATTACCTTTTTTAAACACAAAATCTAATACAGTCATACTCAAAGACAACAAAAAAGTAACTATTTTGAAAGACCACAATTATTACCATTTAACCAGTTTTGATAACAAGAACAATGATAGAACAGTGTAGTCAGGTTTGTTAAAAAACTGCTATTAGCCTAATCTCATCTTATTATCAACAAATTAGGTTCAAGTTGATGAAAGACACAAAAGTAATCTTACCGATATACCTTATACCTTTTGGACTTTTATATAAATCACATTTCTATTTTTTACATAATAAGATTGAATGTTAAAATGATTTTTTTCTTGCTTTAGTAATGTCCTGACTCTCCATAATGACAAAACAATTTGAAAATACAGACTAACATTTCAAAAAGAACAAATGTACATCCACTACCTATACAAAAGAAATCCTTTTTATGTAAACAGTAAAAAATACTACAAACGTTTGATGAAATGATTCTAATAAAAAAATATACAACTAAACAGTCAGATCTAAAGTATCAGGGAAATAGATCCTGTCACGATAAAAAACTAGAACCAACCTTTATTACTGTTAAAAACCGAAAACAAACAAAGGCCTATTTTTTATCGTGAATTGTTCAAGTTTTGAAACTTCGAACATATTTAACACGTCTAACAAAAAAAAACTGAACAATATTCAACAACAATTTTCAAGACAGAATTCAATTGACACATTTCTTGCGCAAAAACAACCAACCAAAAGACACCAAACTCCAAATTAAAATGGCGAACAAAACGAAAAATTGACAATAAATTCGTCACAACTTCAAAGAATTATGTTCACATAAATGAATGACATAGTGAAGTGAATGAAAATTATTTATTTAGGTTTATGGCTTGGCAGCTAGGCCTTTAAGCCAGATCTTAGATTTTAATGTAGTATCTTCATTTTCTTAAGCCAATGTGTAGCAAAGTTGAACTGTAGGTTATCAGCTGGTGCCATTCAACGGAGTTCCTGTGACACCTCAAAAGGCCACATTTGACTATACAGTTCACATTTCTCACAAAACATATAATTACTGCTCAAAAACTATCAATATCCTACAACTATTATTCATTTTAGAGTAATTTTACACATTTTTAGAAAATAAAATTGCACAGCACAACATCTCCTTTCAGTTCTCGCCAAAAACTAGAGAATGAAAAAAATGAACAGTGCTGCCAGTTCAGGAATTTTGAATTTATGAAAATTTCCATAGACATATTCAATCAAATCAATTCAGTCATACTGTTATATTTAAGCTCTACCAACTCCATTTTCTTCGGAATTTTTTACACCTTATCTCTTCCTTTATTGAGTCATATAAAAAAGTTGTCGTTATAATTTTTCGTAATCTGAATATCCACCAATATCTTATTTGACTGAACAGTGAAAAGAATTTCAGTCCTCAATTAAAAAATTAAGGATGACCGCCATACATGCCATGCGATCAAGCCACTTCTAATCTTTTTTTCACAATTTCACTACAGCATTACATACCTTGCATTAAAAGGCTATAAAAAGTTTGAATTAACAAAATTGATGTTACATATTTTATATATTCATAATTATTATCACAAACGTCCGTAGATCGAATATACGATATCATAGATATATGTTTACTAAACATTCATATCGAAGAAATCGTTTCCGAGAAAATTAAAATATATATAAAGCCAGACAGAGGAATGCACATGAAAAAGTATAAAGAATCAGTTTTTGCTAACTTGGCTACAAAACCCTTAAATGAATAAAAAAATGATTTTTTCATTACATTTTGACCTAATGATAATTGTATTTAAACACCTCACACAACATTCCATCTTTTATTCCTTATTTGGCTTCTTTATAGAAAAAGTCGGGTGCTTTGGAACTGAAGCCCACATAAAATAATTTTTTTCCCTAATTTGGTCGTGAGTCTTAATAATTTAAACTACGTTAAAGACTGTTACTTGCGTAGCATAGGCTTGTGTGCCTTCTGGGCTTCTTCTCTGACGCAGAACAATGACTTCATATTTCTTCTTCCGATTCAAAAATCTAGTATACAAAGTTTAGTACCGAACTCAGGGTATTTTTATAATTTACTATTTTAATAATTTAATGGTAAAATAATGTTATTGTTCAGTTTGGTGAATAATATAGTGTTATACATATTTTTTATATAGCTATGTTATTTTTATTTTTTCACTAAAGTAAATTATCTATATATCTGTATACAAATAGAGATGAAACATATCATCAGAAAGGTAACTGTATGTCATTATTCAAATCTTTAGATCTGTAAATACATCTTTCAACACAAAATTTAATAAGATTAATTTTTCATTAGAAACAACAAAATGTCAGGAAATAAAGGCTATTTCATTTATTTATTAAAAACAACTAAGTTACATTTATTTCTAAGAATAATCTAATATGAAGGGACGAAATTTGTTAATTATATCAAATCAAAATTATAATATCAATAAGGTAGCATCACTACTCATCAAATGTACTTTTTAAAAAAACCGAGAGTTTTTGGCTAAACATATGTAAAATTACTCTAAAATGAACAATAGTTGTAGGATATTGATAGTTTTTGAGTAGTAATTATGTGTTTAGTGAGTAATGTGAACTGTATAGTCAAATGTGGCCTTTTGAGTTGTCACAAGAACTCCGTTGAATGGCACCAGCTAATAACCTACAGTTCAGCTGTGCAAAACATAGGCTTATTAAAATGAAGAAACTACATTTTAATCTAAGATCTGGCTTAAAAGCCTAGCTGCCAAGCCATAAACCTACATAAATAATTTAAAAAACCATCAAATTAGAACAATCATTTAGGCTAACGAATAAATTATTAAAGTGGCAGCACTAACTTCAGTAAACTTAAGAGATGGGGCATTAATTTATCAAATCGAATAGAATTCCAAACTTACGATTATCACCTATTCAAAGTAAAACAATAATATTAATCAGTATTATTTATACAGATATTGTAGAAGTAAAAATGTTAAGTAATATAGATTAGGGATATTTAGTAAAAATTGATATTGACAATGGAGCCAGGCAAAATCACTTCAGATCACTCAGATCAGGGGCAGGGGCAAATGTTAATATTCAAAACAAAAGTATTTGTATTTATATATGAATTATTCAATAATTGACGACAATTTTATGTTTGTTGCTTGTCATCAGATCATTTGTACAATCGTTCAATTGTGAAGCCAAAGTGCACTCGTTTTTATTTCGGAAGCTTGTTTCAATACATCGATCTAAATTCTTTTCCAATTTCTTCATTAACTTTGTGTCTTTAGCATAAAATTTGCTCACCAATAATATAAGATTTCCTGTTAAAAAAAAACAAATATCAAACCATAAAAAAACCATTACATCCTAGATAATTATTACAATCGTCCGTTGCCTACCAAATAGTAAACTACCCCTGTTTTAGATCGCTCTAAAAAGTACCAAGATTTTCAGGGTCCCATACCAATTTTGATAAAAACGGAACTCTTATGGAATCTTCACTCTGTGCCCGTATGTTACAGTACTTTTTCTCAGAAAATACTGAATCTATAGATAAAACTTAACAGTAAGTAAGGTGTAGTCCGTAGACCGCTACAAAGCAAAATCGCGAAAAATAAATATTAGGCTGCCCATCATAGCTGTAAGTAGGGGTTGAAAAAGTAGGTTTTTCAATTAACATAGTCGTGTGTGATGAGGGAATAAGGACACAGAGGAACAAAGATCGCATTGTATTTTTATGTAATTTAATATTAATAAACGTTTTCTTAGTCTGTTTTTCATTGCGTTATATTACTTACATAGGACGACATCATAGACAACAGTATTTCTTAAACGAAATAGGTAATGATAGAGTTGTTAAGGCTGCACAAAAGCCAAGAACTTATAGTGATGTCACATTGCTATATTAACAGTGTGGACTATCGTATTACACAATTTTACCCATAATAATACGAGGCTTGCTCTTCTGCTACCGTTTAAAAGGCGGATTATGATCCCGTTTATTTTTATCTCAATATGTAACAAGTACTGATTTAATGACGCACTCTGTGTATTTTTCTTTCTTACCTTTATTAATTTTTGCATTTTCAATAACTCCGTTTCTTTTTAACACGCAAGCTATGAGACATTCGCCATGAACAGGCGACTCCTTTAATGGTGACAAACGTTTTATAGTCCTTTTATCTTTAGTCTGAACTTCTTTGAGACATTCCGTCATATTGCGCTTAAATTGTTCCACATATGGTGAAACCTCTTTAGGAAACTGACTGTATGACCAATCTGGCTCTCTTTCATCTTTTTTAACGTGGTTAGCTAAAAAATTGATTGAAGTTATTTGTTAATAGTCAAACGAGTGAAACTATTTATAGTCGATTCCTAAATACTTACTTAAATGACAATAACATAGTTTATATATATATTAGTTATTATTAATAACACGCATTATTAGAAATTTATAGATACTCGTTTCCTATACTCCTATTATATTAATGTACTCTGTGGATACTCGACACTTAATGCCACAAATCATGCGTATTTAAAAAAGAACAATACCACCGCACGGTGAGAATAACACCTTTAGACCTTTATGTCCATATTAGGGTAAATGTAGCTGCTAGAAATACGTAATATACTCGAGTTGATTTAATACTTACGTTTCTTGCCTCGAGTCCGTTTTTCCAGCTTCAAATTTCGTGTGATTATAGTGTCTTTATCAATTTTAACATCATGTATCGTATCGACGCCTAACATGCGAGTTTTTTCAGGCGATTCAACTACATTTATTTCAGAATTGACCATATTAAAAAATGACAATAACAAAACGACCCAAAGAACCGTCATTTTGCTCAACATTCGAATGTAAATTGATATTTTTATATCGCAATAGTATTTTCTCTTAATTGCCATTTGCAATATTGTAGAACCGTTAAAACAAATTGGTTGTTAAAGTTATAACTGAAAGTTTTGATATTTATAAGCGCTTCCTGTCTCTTACTAGCCGTTCATTTGCCCTACTAAGCCTAACTGCGGAACGTTCGGCGGCGGGAAGTCCCTAACCTAACACATCAGCGGAATTTCCGCCCTGAAACGTTCCTTATATCTGTTAACATAAGCCCATACAGGTAATATCAAATATCTACTAATGGTAAGGATAACGAATCGATAAAAGTAACTGACCGTTATCCTAATATTAGACGGATCAACCAAAGTGAATCAATTTTTATTGACAGGCATTGAACTGAAGGACACGACTGTATTCATTGGTTACGTTCCATTAGGGACTCACAACGACCACGTTCCCGACCGCGATTTATCCAGTTCCACTTGCTTACCGGCGTTAGAATCGTAAACCCAAGTGGAATGGCTATTCGACCCACCTCTTGACATGGGTCGTTGTGAGTGTTATGTGATCGAAAATGATGACGTCATTAGTGACGTTTTCGCCACGACCACAACGACCGCAGTCGCCTTGTGGAACGGCTAACGGAGCATCTCTTTTTTGGTCTACCGTGGCGTTTACTCATCAATCTTGCAGTTTAACATTCCTTTTGTCACGTGACTCATCCCTCCTCATTGCATGCCCATACCACCTTAATCTTCTTCCTCTCAGTTTTTCAATTATAATCCCATAATAACCTGTTTTTTAAACAAACATACCTATATAAAATACTGATGAGTTAAATTTATAATAGTAATATACTTACTATTTATCCCAGCACACATTTTTTATTAATTGATTAATTAATGTAATAAAGGCCAGGCACCATTACAAGTGCCTGCATTGTACATCCGAAATACATATATTAATGATATGTGTGAGGTAGTGTTGTTTGCTGATGACACGTCACTTACATTTAAAGTTGACAGAAATAAAGAGAACTTTGACGACGTAAACAACGCCTTAACCCAAATATCTAAGTGGTTTACCGTAAACAGCTTATTACTCAATCCGAATAAAACTAAATGTGTTAAGTTTGTTATGCCCAATGTAAACGAATACGATGTTAATATCTCCCTTAACGACACTAGACTTAACCTAGTAGAGTCAACTGTATTCTTAGACATTAAATCTAGATTAGAAGCGCCTCCAGTGGGGCGCTCATATATCTAGTCTCTCAGGAAAACTTAGTTCTGCTGCATATGCGGTCAGAAGAGTTAGGCAGTTTACTGACGAAGAGACTGCTAGAATAGTTTATTTTAGTTATTTTCAGTGTCATGTACTATGGTATCTTACTTTGGGGCAACGCTGTTGACTTGAAGACTATATTTGTTTTACAAAAAAGAGCCGTAAGGTCAATTTACAACCTCGGCCCTCGGGAGTCTCTTAGGGTAATTGGTATAATGACGGTCGCCTGCCAATACATTGTTACATGCAGTCAAAGACAAGCGCACAGCTGCCTGTTGTAAACGCAGTCCATTGACTTCCCGGATTAGGAATTCTTTTGAAAGTCTTTTGAATTTGTAATTCAGAAAAACATGCTATTGTCTTTTTACTTGTTATATAACCATCTATAGGGTCGAACTAATCCTTATTGTTATTGTTTTCGACTTTGTTAGCCGTTCGCAGGTGTGCAAATTACTATTTCTTAGAAACTCGGTGTGCGCGGCCAATTTCTTTGTACTGTGTAGTTAGTATAAGACGATGCCCGAATGGAGGGGCGGGCAGTCAAGCGACGACTACGAGCCGAGTAAGACGTTTTCTAGTACTCTCGATTAGCGATATAAACGACGGACTTTGCGCGTTCGAATTGTATTGAATCGTGAAGTGTGAACTGGTTGCATCCAGTTTTATTTGTATTAGTTTTATACGTGTTTGTACAGTTCTAATAAATTCTATAGTGGTTCCAACGGCATTTTTAATTCGAGTCCTGGGGCTCGTAACAATTTTTTAATAATATAATTGATATTCATAATAATTGAGTGCCTACAAGCAGTATAAGGATGTTCACAGTGTTAGATCTGTCTTTCATTAAATTAAAAACCAAATTAAAAAGTATCTTGCTAAAAAAGGGATGCTACACTATTGAAGAATACTTAAATGACAAAACTTAACTTACATAGCAGCTCGCTCCAACCTCTTATACTGTATTTTGTACGAGTATAACGTTTTTAGCTTGCCATACTTGTAAGGAATATATGGAGATATGATGCAGCAAAAAAAAATTAGTACGCGATGTCTTTATATTTATAACTATAATATTTTTCTATCCTTTAATTGTGTCTCTGTCTTATTGAACATGCACTGTTTACTAGAATTCGATTAATTCTACAAGTCATTCTGTAACATACTTCTGTATAAAACGTATTAAAAAAAAGAACTTGAGATAAAAATAGAATAAGAAACATAAAGAAAAACAATTTTTATCTAGACGTGTTGCTATGGAGTTTCTTGCCCCTTTTTCTCCTTAACAGCAATAACACGTTGCGAAGCGGTATACACAGAATAGGAAGTAAAATTAAATTTTAACCTATATGTATGACCTTCAAAAAGTGTTCTACAGTGGAACTTATTGTGGATAAAAAATTGTGAATTTGAAAGGACTAACTATCCTTCCAACAAAGAACTCACCTTTGTAATTTTTATGTTTGTGACAGTTTATACAATAAATGATATTCTATTCTTTTCTATTCTATTTTACCATTTAGCAATAGGGGCTCGCCACAAGTGCGCCATTTCACTTGTAACGAGCCCCTAGTGCTAAAAGACCATTTTATAGAAAAAAACAACACCAAAAATTCTTGACATTATATATTATTTATACATCTTATTATATTTTACATGTTTGTTAAGATAATGTAATCATATATATACATCGTTTTCCTTTAGAAGATAATTTTCAATGAGTTACATTATTTAATGATATTTAAATGTCTTAGGCCCGGTTCCTATATTTTACCGACCGCTGATTTGCCTTAGTACTATCGGTCAAAATTTGACATAAGCTCCATCCAAACAAGTAATGTCAAAATTGAACCGATGGTATGGCATGTGAGTGAATAGTAAAACATAGGAACCGGCCATTAGACAAATTAAGCCACATCAAGTTAGATATTACAGCTGAAAATGTTTTATATTAATCATCTAAATACACAATTTAACTCAAAATTTTTATTTTGTAAGAAAAAACAAGGTATGATAGTTTATTATTATAATATATGACGTTAATGTAAATATTGCTAGCCATTACCCACGACTTCGTCCACTTTTATTTTTATACTTTCTGGGTGGCATCTGAGGGTTTAAGCATTTATCATATTAAAATTTTGGGCCATTTCTCTAAATCAGGGTGCTGTAACATAAAGAGAGCTCTATATAACGGTCCCTAAATCAGTATAGTTTCAAAAATTTTACTCTCAAATAGATTTCCCCTGATCGTTTTCGTCAAAATTTCATTTCTTTACCGATTTCGACGAGAGTAATACCTCTAGTAAAGCTGTATGCACATGTATTTGTTTATTCCTTACCAAAAAATTTAATATTTTATGACTCCAAATAAAGGAATTTTCAAAACTTATAATATATAAACTTATAATGACGTCATTTAGTATAATAATCGAACGTGACATTTAAGCCTCAATGTAATTACATATGTATATTCACAGCGAAACACTTAGATAGAGAGTACGAAATTAATCCTTACCACTACATGGTGCGGCTTCATCTGCGATAATATAACAAATATAGGTCGTTTCACGCAGATATGGCGACGGGTTTAATGCGTTATTTGAGATACGACATTGATAATGACGTTAAATATTGACAAATAACGTATGTTTATACACTAATGTTAGCGTATTCGTTAACGCCGATAATTTTAAACGCTTTCTTTCTTTTAATATTATCGCAGATGAAACCGCACCATTGGGTTTAAACCCAATTTGACTTTATAGCTACCCCAATAGACAGGTTTTAATGGAATTTAGAATGAAGATATTTAATCATTTATAGTATTTGTAGTCTGCATAGATTTAAAAATAATTATGATGAACACATTTAATGAAAATTTAATTTAGAATTAGAGGCTGGATGACGTTTAGAAGAGAATCAAGAGATTAACTTCTAATAAAGTTTTGAATTAACAAAAATATTATCAAATTTAGAATGAATATTTTTAAAGACAAATAGAATAAACAGATTTTATAAAAACTAGCAATAAAGATGCAAAATAATACACAGACAAAGCTGCAGTAATGGGCCATCCATAAATTACGTAACACGTTAATTTGGGGCGATGAAGTGTGACAAGGGATATGAAGAGTCCTAAATTTCGCGATGACAAGTTTCAAAATCTAATATATTTTTTAAGCTTTAAAACACGAAATTATAAGTATTAACGAATAACTTCGAAATATTTCCAACTCTATCTGAATAAGCATAGTGTTTATTCAACCTGTAAGACGAAACCACCACAAATATTGTTGCCAAACTTGTCACACACGGCTCGTTGGAAAGTCTCATAAATTTGTGGTCAAATACAGATAATTGAAATGCACGTTGCTGATGCTTTCTCCCTCTAACTACATAGAATTTGTATTAGAATAAAAGAGACGACATAATTATCATGGTTTTTGCGCGGCAATTTTGATGGCAGCTGGCAGCTTGCGGGAAAAAATAATATTAAATTTGGCCCTTATAGAAGGTTAAAGTATAAAAAAATTAAATGGAAATAAAACTATATACAGAGCTGCTGCTTTAATTTAATAATTTCTTGCCATAAATTGTAAAATATGTAAAGTCACACTAGGGAGGGACGAGACTTACGAATGTGACCAGCTGTGAAAAGGACCGGGGGGAGCGAGTTAAAAATCATGAAACTCTTGTTACGTAATTTGTGGACGGACCCTAACAGCTAATTAGACTAGTAGTAAAAGAACAAGACATAAACAAACTCGATCCATAACACCTTACTAGAAAAAGGTAATTATTACTAATTATACATAAAATATTCTTAAAACTATTCTATTTACAGGCAAATCTGAGAGCATTGTCTAATGTCCAGTTCCTTTATCTTATAGACCGTTCATTTGCCTTACTTACTTACTTTTTATGCGTGCATGAATGGAGAAAGAATATAATTTCCAGCAGCCGAGCGGCCTGTCGGTATTTGCCCGACTGGATAGCTACCATCCCTGGTGTAAAGTATGCCGCCATAACAAACTTGAGTTGTATTCCAATATTAGTCGCCAGGTTCCAGTCTCCTTTAAGAGAGCGGCAGCACATTGGCATCACCTTTGGTGTTACAAATGTTCATAGGCGACGGTAACCGCTTTCCATCAAGTGGGCCGTCTGCCTGTCTGCTGAACTCAGACAATTTTTTTTTTAAATTACTATCGGTTAAAATTTGACATAAGCTATGGAGGTTATGTCAAATTTTAACCAACAAATCCATGGTAAGGCAAGTGAATGAATAGTAAGATGTAGGAGCCGGCCATAAACGATCGGAACATTGGACTAATGCAACTAAAGTTGATATATGATAGAGATACGACATAGGCTACGTTCCACAAGAGGCTCACAACGACCACGTTCCTGATCGCGATTTTTGCCATTCCACTTACTTGCGGGCGTTAAAACCATACACTCTAGTGGAACGGATTATGGAAGGTTGATGTCATTAACGACGACGAAATACGCAAATGTCATTGGCCGATTTGAAAATCGCGCCTTTTTAAATGTCAACCGATAGAGAAAATTGTTGAATGTTAATGCTCTGTGGCAAACGCCCACTTCGACCCACCTCTTGATATAGTTTTTGCTTCACGTTATATAGATACTATGTAAAGACATTACTCTCCACTAAAATATCAACGTGAACCGGAAATAATCTTCGAAAGACGAGCATTTATATTATTTTATCTTATAATGTAATGTATTATAATGTAGCACGTTTGATTTTAAAATCGCTCTGTGGTTTACCCCACTTCGACCCACCCCTCTTGACCTGGGTCGTTGTGATCGCTGTGTAATCGAAAATAATGACGTCATTAGCGACGTTTTCGCCCCGACAACAACGACCGTGGTCGCCATGTGGAACGACAGATGGAGCATGTTAGGCGTTGTGAGCTACTAGAGGAACGCGCCCATAGAATGGTTACGAAAGTAAAATACAGTCTTCCATTTATAAATTCAAGTTCAGTCAATTGTTATAAGTTAGTTGAATACGAGTCGTAATTATTTACTCTTCATAATAACAAGTTTTATATAAATTAAAATGAAGAGGAAATATACCATTATAGCCAAGCGAATGATTGTCAACTTATAGGTTGCAAGGTTCTATCCGTGCAGGAACGGAGAAATAATACAATTTCCTGCGTTGGGGCGGCCTGTCGTAAGAGGCGACTAAACAACCCACAGCCAGGTGGTAGGGCACTTGCCCGACTGGATGGCTACCACCCCTGGTCTAAAGTATGTAGTCATAACAACCTTGAGTTGTGTTCCGGCATTAGTGACCAGGTTCCAGTCTCCCTTAAAAGAGCAGCAGCGCATTTGTATCACATTTGGTGTTGCAATTGCATAAAAGTTGCCAGTTTTCGCTTACATTTTAGACATTAAAAAGTCTGATTTCTTTTATCTATGATTCCTGTAGCCATAAAATAACATTATTCTATTACTGTATTGTTAGAAAATATATATATTTTTTAATTGAATACATTGTCAGGGTGCCAACCATATCGGGGACGTGCCAACAATGGTACAACGTACCCTATGTTTACTTCGCAATTGAATCTTACAGATTATCCTAAAACCCATGAAATTACCACCGCTTCTAAAACAACTCTAACCCCCATAAAAATCCCCATGAACAACTTTTCTTTACTGCACAGGTGGAGCGACCAGTGCACTCCTGTTTTGTTAAAATCTTACTTAAAAAAACTCTCTCTTTAAACTCAGATATAAATTTTAAGCCTGATTTAAATTGGCATCAGTTTAGTAGTTAGTTAACTTACGAAACTGCCGAGTTAAGTCCTTATCATCGTTTGGATAGAAATGTTTTAGTTAAGTAATAATTTGTCAATTAAGTAGATCTCTATCCAAACGATGATACATACTTATTCGTAAGTTAACCAACTCCATACATGCATGTTGTCACGACTGTTTCCGAATGAGGTAAGTAGAGACGACGGATTTCTGTCTGCTACCATCCTAAAGGTGCTCTTACACAAGCAATTTTCTAAACAATTATTGCTTGATAACAGTAATGAATTAAGTGGAGCAATTATTTCGGGAATATTGCTTCCGATTGCTCCACATATTCCACATTTCTCAACGTCGCTACAGGAATTGCGGAATCGGTTTGGAATTTTTTTTTCTATCTCGTTTGTACGTATAACTACGTCTCGTTTTCGCTTAATTTTTTAAGTTGCTCCATGTTGCATGGTATTGTGTGGCCGTGTCTCAGCAACAGCTTGGTACATATTGCCATCGCCGTAAATTGCTTGATGTACTCGTGGCGTCATAGTCGACGAAAATGGACCGGGATTGAGGAATTTTAGTTGCTCGTGTAAGAGCGCCTTAACAAAAACTTCTCGCTTCATCTACTTTCATACATTACACATTTATTTAAAGTGCGTTCTCTCGACCTTTGTTCAAAATATCTTAAATTTGCTCATGGTGAGTTCGTCGTGGTCTACAGGCACCGAATCTACCTGTGACATTGTTGCCAAATACTTGTTGATTCTGCTTCCATATGTGGCAATGAAAGGTAGAGGTTAAATGATACTTCAGATGGCAGATAGTAGTATTCACTGTCGAGTGCTGATGTGAACTCATTTATTTTGGAAACAAGTCGTACTGTTAGTACAATTATAGCATAATGTGTGAGCGGGTCGGATGATGTGCGAGCGAGATAGAGCAACTATTAATATGTGCGCTCCCGCGTGCGCTAGCCAGTAGTTCGTTGTCCGCTGTGATGAGTAGACGTATGCACCTCCCATATATCCCATATATCGAACTTGTTTAATTTGGGAACATGCACTATGTGTGTTTGTCTGTAGATTATTCTTATTATTTCTTTTTCCAACTAATTACTTAATTGATGCAAATATCAATCATACTTAGCTTTGAACAAATAACGCCTACTTATTCCGACCATACATTATACATACAAATATTACACATTATATATTTTCTAACACGAAAATCTTTGTATTTTTTAAAGTATTAATGAACAAAACTTATTCCTATATTAATTTTCATATTTACAATGAATATTAAGATGCACTATAACAAAAATGAAAAAGAATCTAATTTGTACATTGAAGTCATATAAAAAAAAATTAACATCCTGTAACTAGAAGATAAGAAAAAAATACTTAATTACTATCTCTTTGTGAAACTCGCAAAAAATTACAAACTTAATTTAACTCAACAAAAGATATCTCTGTCACGAAATACGAAGGAATTCCTATGGGATAACAGAACACAATGCAAAATAGTTCAAGTATGCTTTAATAAAATCTTCATTCTTAATTAGCGGGTGTCACTATACCTGAAAAAAGAAAATGTTTCCTATTATAAGCCGCGCGCAGAAGGTTTGCCGATGACTACTTACTATTATTGTATATGACGCGGGAGGGACCTCCATGGTTTTATTAAAGAGTGTGACGTCAGCAATGCCGACGTCACGATTGTTGGATTCTTGGTGACGACTCATATTTGAGTCCTCGAAATAGAATTTCAAGAGTACTCGATGTAGTATATTCCAAGAGCGTTACGACGTCCAAGAGAGGTCCGTCCCGTTCGGCGGGTCGAGCAATAATAACCCAATTTTTTTTTTTTTTGCCCAATGCCGACAGTGCGGCCATATTTATAGGGCTCGGCGCACGTGTCAGTGCACGTGCACGTGATCACTACATTTTTGGTTAAGTATTGAAATTACAATAAAAACATGTCCTTTTACGTTAATTTCACATTAAAATAAACTCATAGTAATTAAATAAATTAATATTGTTTTTGGAATACGTTAATTCTTGTATTTGCGCCGACATATATACTGATGTAAAGTATATACAATAAAAAATTAAAATAATATAATAATTCTTTTGATATGTATATAGTATTAATTATAAAGCTTCATTAAAAATATTGACTTCAAACTTTTCTTTGATTTGTAAAACAAAAACGCTTTCTGATGCTCTTATTGTTTCCGGGCCACGGAGTGAAGAAAAATTAAATTGCCAAAAATGACGTACAGAAATGAACAACTACCAAAGGAGAAGATTTCGCATTATTAGAAAAGTTTGAAGTCAATATTTTTAATTAAACTTTATAATTAATACTGTTACAACTCGGGCCCCGACAAAAAACAAATACCCACTGCATATCTATAAAAAAAAGATATTATATTACCCGTCGGCATTTGAACTAATTGTAATTCTTTTATGATTGTCTTCTTTTGTTTATTTATTTATTGGTTATTGTGGAGAACAGCTTATTGTACTTTTTTATGGCCATTTACAGGCTTAATTAGCCAGGTGTGCGGATTACAATTCTAAGAAATTTGGTCCACGCGGTCGGGCAGACATTTTCATCTGTGCAGTATAAAGCAATGCCCCAATGGAGAGGTCAGTCGTCGTCGAGAACCACGAGCGAAGTGAGACGTGTGTACTACAATCAGGAATCTAATAAGTGACGGACTTTGCGCGTTTTATTGAGTTACGACCTTCTGCATTACGTTTGGACTTGTTGTGTTCGGGTATATTTGTACCAGTGTTATCTGTGTTTGTATAGTTCAAATAAACTCTATAATAATTCCAACGGCATTTTAATTCGGGTCCCGTAACTCGTAACAATACTATATATATCAAAAGAAAAAAGAAGTATATATAAAACAACTTTACGGAAGTATAATCATATAAATATATAGGTACATATATAAGTATTGTTACATGCCGTCAAAGATAAGCACACAGCTGCTTGTTGTAAGCGCAGTTTATTGTCTTCCCGGATTTAGGAATTATTTTGTGTTTTGAATTGTAATTAAGAAAAACATGCTATTGTTTTTCTACTTGTTTTATGACCATCATTAGCGTCGAACTAATCCTTATTGTTATTGTTTTCGACTTTGTTAGCCGTTTGCAGGTGTGCAAATTACTATTTCTCGGAAACTCAGCGCGCGCGGCCAATTTTTTTGTACTGTGTAGTTCATATAAGACAATGCCCGAATGGAGGGGTGGGCAGTCAAGCGACGACTACGAGACGAGTAAGACGTTTGTAGCACTCTCGATTAGCGATATAGACGAGGGACTTTGCGCGTGTCGAATTGTGTTGAATGGTGGAGAGTGAACTGGTTGCATCCAGTTTTATTTGTATTTGTTTTGTACGTGTTTGCACAGTTCTAATAAGTTCTATAGTAGTTTCAACGGCATTTTAATTAGAGTCCTGTAGCTCGTAACAGTATTATATAAATATGTATGAATAATATGGAACAAGAAGAAATTAGGAGAGACTTAATTAACAAGCCGACACGTTGCCTCGAGATTACTAAACAAAAAAATTATAAACATTCTCGCTGCCTCCTTTCGCTTGCTAACGGGTAAATACTTTGAATAACGTGATGAACACCGTGAGGTGTACCAGAGGTCACATAAGGTGTAAATATTTTTATATGCTTCTTTGCAACAGCTATTTACGTAACCTTTTTTTATCAACCCGACTGACCATCGACGCGCGACATCGTGAGGCTATCGGCAAACCTTCTGCGCACCGGTAGTACATTACATTCAATAAGCACAAAACTTTTCTATTAAAATGCAACGTTATGTACAAATCGGAAGTAATTTCATCGGTCAATGCATTGGTCGATGTTTTGCGAACATGTATGATGTCCAAAAGTACGTATTTCTTTTTTTTTATTGCAGGAATTCAGCAGACAGGCAGACGGCCCACTTGATGGAAAGTGGTTAGCGTCGCCTATGGACATTTGCAACACCAAAGGTGCTACAAATGCGCTGCTGCTCTCTTAAAGGAGACTGGAACCTGATCACTGATGCTGGAACACAACACAAGGTTGTTATGGCGGCATACTCTAGACCAGGGGTGGTCGCCATCCAGTCGAGCAAATACCCTACCACCTAGCTGTGGGTTGTTTAGTCGCCTCTTACTACAGGCCGCCCCAACGCAGGAAATTATATTCTTTCTCCGTTCCTGCACGGATAAAATTTCTTGCAAACACAAGCAGAATTTTTAAATAAACATTTTCATATATTCCATGGTAGTGGTACAATTACCACGTGCTAACAACGGGGAAGGAAAACATCGTGATGAAACCTGCACATCGATATAACTGAGTGTCAAACCTGCCAAGACGCCTTAGACTGTTATTATTTATTTATCTATTCGACATATTTTATAAGTACTAGTTTTCACAAAGTTCTATTTATTCATTTATATTAAAAACACAGACAGGCAATTCAATTTTATTTATAAGTAAAGAGTTGTAACTGTAATAAATACATATTTTTATTGCACGAGCTCAACAGACAGGCAGACAGCCCACCTGATGGAAAGCGGTCACCGTCACCTATGGACATAAGCAACACCAAAGGTGCTACAAATGCGCTACTGCTATCCTAAGTGAGCCCATTTATAACTATGACTGCTATCTAATGGGTATATAAGGTACTACCATGAAAGAAGAATACTTAAGAATAACAACCGGATTTATCAGTGCAAGAACGAAGAAAGAATATAATTTCTTGCGGCCGATGGCCTGTTGTAGAGGCTACAGAACAACACACAGTCAGGTGGTAGGATATCTACCCGTCGGGATGGCTACCACCCTTGGTCTAGAGTATGCAACCATAACAACCCTTGAGTTGTATTTTGGCATTAGTGGCCAGGTTCCAGTCTTCCTTCAGAGAGCGGCAGCATATGGGAGCACCTTTTGTGTTACAAATGTCCATAGACGATGGTAACTGCTTGCCATCACGTGAGCAGTCTATCTGCTGAACTCATGCAATAAAAAAATCAAAATATCGTACAAATTATCAACCTAATACTTTTATGTATGTGAAAATATCAAGTTGTTATAGGTTCAAAAATACTTGTAAATATAAATACTCACTGTTGGCAGGTGTGGGCGTGGTGGTGGGGGAGCAGGCCGCGCAAAGGGGGGCGGCGCGGGGGGAGGCCAGCGCGGGCAGGGGGGCGCGGTGCACCACGCACCGCGTGCACACGCACCGCCCGCAGCCCCAGCAGTGGTGCTGGACAGCGGGGAAAGAACAGATCAAAAACGCTTTACGGCACTGACCCACTGACCTTTTATCACCACCAGTGCACCGGCTACTATTGTTGTGTCAATTTGAAGCGTCATTCGCGAGAGCCTTGGGAAGTAATCTATACTATAATAAATCTAAAAATGGTTCCGTATATTGCGTTTAGTAAAAATGTAAATCACGGGGGATAATTCGGACTACGAGATTTTGAAAATGTAATTTTTAGATTTTTTCTCTGTCTGTCTGTTAGAGCATCACATAAAAACTACTGAACGGATTTAACGGAAATTTGAAACGGAGGTAACTTATATCCGACGCCGTTTCCGTGGGATTGACGAAAATAGCGAATAAGGTGGCGCTGCGATCGCATCTTTTTTGGAAATTAATGAACGTATGTGAATAATAAGAATAATAAATCGGCAGACAAACGCACACACTGTATATCCCCAAATTAAGCAAGTTATGCTTGTGTTATGGGTAATATACAACGGATTACTCTGGGGCCGATCCCATAAACCCAGACCATAGTAAATAACAGAGAAAATACGTTTCCGAAATTTACTATACTAGGAATCGAACCCAGAGCCTCTGCGTTGCAATGAGGTAAGGCGGCAAAGGCTTAGCCCGCTCAACCACAGAGGCCGTCTGAATGAAACTGGCTGGCTTATAACCCGAATCAACACTTAGGATGAGCTTTATCCCTATAAAAGACATCGTACACTTGGAATAGACGGATTAGCAAAGAAATGGTGCTGCAATTGCGATGTAGACAACCATCGCTGTAATTCAGTACCAAATTCATTGTCAGGTTGCCCACATGTCATTCATTACGTATCAGGTACTTCAAATCAAGTTGGCTGCGACTTTTCTTTATGTTTTGCTGTGCAGTTGTCTACACTATATTGGCTTAGTTTCTTTGTGATTGTAGTTAATTGTACAAGAAACTAAAGTATTGAAGGTTTATATAAAACACCTAATTATTTTATATATAAATCTATTCTTATATATAAAATCCTCGTTTCGCGGTGTTTGTTACCAAACTCCTCCAAAACGGCTGAACCGATTTGTATGAAATTTTGTGTGCATATCGGGTAGGTCTGAGAATCGGCCAAAATCTATTTTTCATACCCCTAAACGATAAGGGTGACCCACCCCTAAATAGTTTTATGTCAATTTTTTTTTATGATTTGGAATTAAAAAATACACACAACTCTAAATTTTCACCCTTCTACCACCAGCCCCTATTTTTTTAATAGCGATATTAGTACTCTAATAATTTTCTACTCTCGGCGGTCGATAGTTGAACCAGTCGGTCAGTTATTCCCGCCAGGCGTCTACCGGTATCACTGCTCACCACGTAAACAGCATGGAGTAGGGATAAGAACGAAGCCTGTCTTTTGTCTTTCTCACACAATAAGCTTTCTCTCACTCACTAAAGTTTAGGGCCTAAACCGTTATCGGCCATTGTTATTGACTGTGCGTCGATTGTAGCAGTGACGCTTTATATTTTCTTGCTTTCTCACTGCAACTCTCATATTAAGTATATTCTCATAGTAAATGTATCTCGTCAATTTGCAGTTTTCTATTTTATTTTCCATACATTTCGGAGATTAGACAGGTCCCGGGATGGTTTAGGTTCAAATTTAAACCAGGTAGGTGGCGCTGCAATTCGGTGTCAGGATTTAGGTGAATTATTTTTGTATGTGTGTTCAAGTGGGTCCCGGAATGGTTTAGGTCCACGATTTGGACCCGGTAAGTGGCTTCGCACAACTCCTAAACAGTGGGCCTAATTTTAATGAAATTTTTGTTTGTTCAAGTGGATTCGAGAATAATTTAGATTAACATTTGGTCCCGGTAGATGACGCTGCAATCGAGTTCTAGATTTTTATTGTTTAAAGGCAGGACAACGTCTGCCGGGTACAGCTAGTAATATTATAATATTGTCAAAATGTAGTCTTTTGTTTCTTAAATTTTTGTATTTGTCCATTTGTTCAGGATTTACGTAAAAACTACTGGGCCGATTTCGATGCGGTTTTCGCTGCTCTATAGTAGATTCCCGGAATTAAAATCTACGATACTTTATATCTCGAGAGTCCTAACGGGAATTTTCAAGGGAGAGGTTTAAAGTGGTCAAGTCGAATATAAAATTGATTCCGATGCGAAATCGTCACTGATCGATAAAATCTTTAGTAAAAAAAATCGTAGTTGTGTATGCATTCAGCGCGGGTTCCTATATCTTACCGACCGCTCAATTGCCTTGCTATCGGTTAAAATTTGACATAAGCTCCATACAACTAATGTCAAAATTCAACCTATGGTAGGGCAAGTGAATGAATAGTACGATATAGGAACCGGCCATTAGTAACATTACTTATCTCGAGTATTTCCATATTAAAAAATCCATTACCCTGCTGTAAATAAACTTTGATTTTATATTTAGCAAAATAACTAATCTAGACAGATCTGGGGGACATATATAAAAGAGTGCTCGACTTCTTCGCTGTAATGAGAACCCGAATTGCTTCCTTTTGGACAAAATTTAGACAATCTATTCATAATATTTTGAGTTTCAACCAAATCGGTCCAGTACTTTTTCCGTGAAAGCGTAACAGACAGACAAGAGTTACTTTCGCATTTACAATATTGATAGAGACTAATTTGTAGGGGACCACTTCGGCGTTTTGTAAAATGATAAAATTTGTATGACTTGAATGTCAACTACCCTATTTTTTTGTTGAGGTTACCTTCCTACTGAAGTGGTCCAGCGGCGTGGAGCAACTGCACTCGGTGACGTTCTTGACGCTCTTCCAATCCAAAGCGACCGAGGTCACCTCCTGCTCCAACTGGAGCAGACTCGGGGGGATGGCGTCGTCGCCTCGCTGCAATTCATCAAATATGTACTCATATGTATTGTTACGAGTTACGGGACTCGAATTAAAATGCCATTGGAATTACTATAGAATTTATTAGAACTATACAAACATGCATAACACAGGTACAAATATAACTGAATACAACTAGGTCATTGCTATATACTGCACCGATACAATATGGCTGCCCGCCCACGTAGATCGAATTTCTTAGAAATCGTAATCTGCACACCTGCGTAATTATGCTTGTAAACGGCCATAAACGAGTACAATACACAATAGGCTGTTTTATGGCAGGCAGGTGTGCACCCACTTTTGTCGGCGTGTAACAGTATTAATAACATTTTTTTTAAAGAGCAAGCACATACTCCCGTTTCATACTATTTTTTATCATTTAAGTTATAAAAAAATAATTTCCACACAGTGTCTGTGTGTTGGTGTGATAATGGATTTTAGGGTGGATTATTTTTAGATATATTAAGTGGTCGACAGGTCACTATATATGATGAATTAAATTATATACAGCTTAACATAAAAAATGACAATAATGAAAATTATAAACAATATATAATTGAAATAGTTATTCGCACTGACAGCAAAAGTGCACTACAGCACTTAGCTCGATGTACCTGTGGCTTCAGAGGTATCTCGATTGTTTACCAAATTATCAAGAAAATACACCATATTTCTCAGAAAAATATATTTTTAAAGTTACAATGGGTTCCATCGCATATTGGGTAAATAGGTAATGAGATGGCTGACAAACTAGCTAAAGTTGCAATGATCGAAGGGGAACCAACTTCTATACAACCAGACTATAGACAATATCTAGAAACATGTAGAAAATTAGGCGTTTCTAAATTCAAAGAATAGTTTGATGAGAGAAGTAAACAGAAAGGCATATGGTACATAACGATACAGTCTCAATCCTCCCAAATTTCATGGTTTTCTGTAGGAAAATTAAACAGGCCATATATAAAGTTACTAAATAGAATCCGAACAGGTCATTTCCCGACAAGAAGTTTTAGCCACCTTTGGGCAAAGTTGATTCTCCCAACTTCCATCCATGCGCCCTGCCATAAAAGACGACAAAACAACCCATAACCAGGTGGTAGGGCATTTGCCCGACTGAATGGCTACCACCCCTGGTCTAGAGTATGTCGCCATAACAACCTTGAGTTGTGTTCCAGCATTAGTGACCAGGTTCGTCTCCCTTAAGAGAGCAGCAGCACATTTGTAGCACCTTTGGTGTTGCAAATGTCCATAGGCGATGGTAATCGCTTTCCATCAAGTTGGCCGTCTGTCTGTCTGCTGGACTCATGCAATAATAAAAATAAAAAAGACTACCTACTGTGTGGAACTCGTGAGGATGTCCAACATCTGTTAATGAAATGTATCAAAAATAAAGATGTCAGAGAACAGCTGATGAGGGAGTTGGGACCGAATCGTTTTGATGCAGGTATTTCTACAGAAATTCTGGCAGAGCCAGCCACGAAGAGGGCTAGTTTATTAGCCAGCTCATTATTTAAAATTTAATATGAAATGAAATGAAATTCATTAACATAAATAGTACGGGGAACATAAAATAATTCACAATACGATGACAATTTTATAGGAGCGTCCAAAGTTAGCTCTGGTTAGCACTAGGTCTCAACACAGCCTGTGTGGGGGGCCACAGTGGAGTTCACTTCGGTTTCGTAACTCTTTTTATTCATTGCCTGGTATTATTAAAAGTAAAAAACAATTGAAAAGAAAAATAAATAAATAATAAAACCTACATAATAACTACGTGCCTAAATGCGTAGGAGTGTGAGTATAGATTAATGGTGTGCGTGTACAAGCGTGTGTGTGTGTGCGTGCATGCGTGTGCGTGCATGAGTGCGTATATCTTATATAAGTTATTGTATGTTTAGGAGATGATGGGGCTGACATGCCTATGTAGCAAAAGTCCCAAATAAATAATGAGAGAATAGAAAAGTAATAACAGCCCATAAACGTCCCACTGCTGGGGTCGGGGCTCTCACTGTAGGGGAACGGGTAGTATACCCGCGGTGCTTGCCCAAGGCAGCTTGGCAAGTTTGACAGATCGGTTATCTCGATGTGCAGGTTGTTATTTTTATATGACATAGCTGACTTGTGCCACTTTTTTTTCATTGCTGAAGCACAGCAGACAGGCTGACGGCCCAACTGTGATGGATATATATTGATAGGTATATGTATATTAAAACTATGTGCGTACTTGATTACTGTACTATGTATTTAGTTTCTCCTTCTTATTATTATTATGTATAATGTTTTTATGGGTCTCAAGGTAATTTGTGTAGAATAAGAGGTGGGCACTGAAAATGAATGCTGTGGCGGGCTATCTTCCGACACAGCAATATACTACAAACACATTTTGTCTCATAATATTTTCTATAGTTTTCGCGTCAAGTATACATAATAAAACTACGTTGAAACGGTTTTGAGCGCGGTGGTAAATTAGATTAGGCTCCCATAGAGTAAATAATAACCATAAACAAAATAAAAATTAAATAATTAAAATTAACAAGTCGGCGGTAGGCTAAATAAAACCTTAACAATACTCATTGACACCTGACATCTTCTGTGATCGCGGCTACTGAAAAGTGGCCGAAACGACGGAATAATAAAAATCAAATAAATTACCGCACTTATAACCGTTACAACGTAGTTTTATTATATTTTGTCTCGTCTATTTTATAATTTGTCTGTGTCGTGTTTGGCAAAAGAACGATTTCTTTCTTTCTTTCAATAGTTACCGTCGCCTATGGACATTAGCAACACAAGAGGTCCCGTCAATGTGCTGCCAACCTCGAGGGCACTGATGCCGGAACAAAACTCAAAGTTGTTATGGTGGCATACTGTAGACCAGGGGTGGCAGCCATCCAGACGGGCAGATGCCCTACCACCTGGCTATGGATTGTTGTGTCGCCTCTTACGACAGGCTGCCCCAACACAGGAATTAGAAATATCCCTCGAATCCCCCTCAAGAAAAAGCCCTTACTTGTGTGATGAGTGGTATTTTGCTGGGTTTGTTCGGAGATCTCTCCCCGGCGTCCTTCAAGGGGTGGTCGTGGTTCGCGCACTCCATCTCCGATAGAGTGCCGCCAGACTCGTACAACAGTCTGCAATAAATCAATCATTTATTTGCATCAACATGGGTACATCCTCTGAAGTCAATGAATACATATTATATATCTCTATAGTATTTATTTGTTAGCAATATTTAAAATTTTCAAGATTTGTGGGAAAGCTTATCGAAATTTAGTGTTTGTATTAAGTCGAGTAGAAGGTATTAATAGTATTAATATGTCATTAAAACATTACTTAACACTTTAGTAAGAAGCTACTTAGAAAGCAACGCAATCATCTGGGCTCCACATGAAACTAAATATAGTCTCATGTTGGAGTGCGTATAAAATAACATTAATACATTTCTAGACTTTATGGTGTTTACCCATTTTATCCTTTGATGTACCCCATCATATTTGTGTATAATGATGATTTGGCACCCAGACGAAAGTTTGCATTGGTCTCCTACTTATTTAAATTGTTAAGAGGTAAACTGATTAACGCAGGTGTATTAGCTGAAATCAAATTGAACATTCCAGCAAATTCTATGATGAGACGCAGGCAGCCAACAATGTTCGTAGTATTCTAAAATGAACAATAGTTGTAGGATATTGATAGTTTTTGAGTAGTAATTATGTGTTTTATGAGAAATGTGAACTGTATAGTCGAATGTGGCCTTTTGAGTTGTCACAAGAACTCCGTTGAATGGCACCAGCTGATAACCTACAGTTCAGCTGTGCTACACATAGGCTTAAGAAAATGAAGAAACTACATTATAATCTAAGATCTGGCTTAAAGGCCTAGCTGCCAAGCCATAAACCTAAATAACTAATAATAAACACAAGAACTGCATATTATATGTTATGACGATTGAATATGTATATAGGTATAATGTATTATGTGTATCACGCTATCGCATTGGTAACAGCTGTAAAGATTGCAATGTTTGTAAGTTAATAAATAAATAAATAAAAAATCTTTGGACGATTTCCTCTTGTAGTTTACAGCGCTCAAAATGCTCCGTCAGCCGTTCCACATGGCAACCACAGTCGTTATGGTCACCGCGAAAATATCACTAATGTCGTCATCATTTTCGATCACGCAGCGCTGACAACGACCGTGGGCGTTGACCACAGAGTATTAATTCTCTCTATCGTTACGTTGACAAAGGCGCGAATTTTAAACCAACCAATAACACATATGTATTTCGTCTTTAATGAAATCAACGCTCCATAATCTGTTCCACTTGAGTTTATCATCATAACACCCACAAGTGGAACGGAAAAAATCGCGGTCGTGAGCGTGGTCGTTGTGAACAAGAGGAACGTAACATTTGAACATAATTTCTACTCTGTGAGATGAGATGTGATAGACTTGTGTCTGACACTGACAGACGTGTTAAACGTTGTCTTTTTAAATTACATACTTCTACCCTCCATAAAATTACAGAAAGATTCCCATAAATAAATAAAACGAATTACTAAATCGAACGAAATACCAAAATTTTGATTTCGCAAATTGGTTAATTTTAAGAATTAAAGTTTTATTTAAAAAAAGTAATAAGTTAAAATTCATACTTATTATCGATTTGCAGTGACTCAGTTTTCGCTTCAATCTCTATGGAATTGACGTTTCCATTTTGATAGTTCACCACCGCAGTGTCTTTGCTCTTCTCGGCCTTCCTGCCCGATAGAAGGTTCTTGAATGTTGTTATTCTCTGAAAAACAACATCATGTACGGATCTTAACTATATTAATGGAAAAATAGAACTAACGACAGTAATCTATAATAAAAATACATTTTAACGGTTTTAAGCGAGGTATTGTAACGACTTATTTCCTTAGTAGCCATAATATATATATATTAAGAAATAGAATTTATTTGAATCGAGGAACGCCTCCCAAAACAATATAATTCATTATTGTATCGGCCCGAGAGCAGAATACATTTCCTGTAAAAGCGTCTTGATAGAGAATATTAAGTTATATCCTAAACCAGGCTCTCATTTGAAGATTAGATTGCGGTCGGCCCAAAACTGCTGACCGCCATAATATTTTATTGATTTTTTATTATTCAGACGTTTCGGCCATTTTTCAGTAGCCGTGATCACGAAAGATAAGGATGTCATGTGTCAATGAGTATTGTTAAAGTTTTATTTAGCCTACCGCCAGCTAGTTCATTTTAATTTTTGTTTATGGTTGTTGTTTACTCTATGGGAGCTTAATCTTTACCGCAATTCAGTTAAACAATTTAACCTTGTATGAACCCCTAGGTACTACGTTTTTAGAAGGCACCATACTGGGTGTCTCATAGCAATGCCACAGGGAGAAGTGCTTTAAATATTGTAGATACGATGTTTTGGTAATGTAAACATTCGTTTATTTTGAACTGACTGTAATCTTAAGCTTGGGTTTACGTAAAAGTATTTAAAGTACAAACCTAATTAACATGAGTTTAATTTTACAAGATTAATAAGGATTAAACAAAAACTGAACTAAATTATAAATAAGTATATGTACAAATTTAAATTAAATTTATTTATTTTTAAATGTAAGTAAAACTACTTTCAAAGATTAAAAAAAATTGCTTGCCTCATCTGGGTATCGAACTGATCAAATGTCCAAAAAAAAACTGAGTGTATTTTATAATAAAACTACGTTTTAACGAGTTTTAACGCGGTAATTGATTTGATTTTTATTATTCCGACGTTTCGGCCACTTTTCAGTAGCCGTGATCATTTTTCCTCCCACTCATTTTAATATTATATAAAATATAAGAGCTAGGCATATTTGCTGAAGAGTTTCTTGCACCGCTTCTTCTCTTCAAGCCACAACATGTTGCGAAGCGATGGTAAATTAGATTAGGCTTCCATAGGTAAATAATAACCATAAACAAAATTAAAATGAACAAGTTGGCGGTAGACTAAATAAAACTTTAACAATACTCATTGACACCTGACATCTTTGTCTTCCGCGATCACGGCTGCTGAAAAGTGGTCGAAACGTCGGAATAATAAAAATCAAATCAATTACCGCGCTGAAAACCGTTAAAACGTAGTTTTATTATGTATACTAGTCGCGAAAACTTAAGAAAATATTATGAGTGTATTTTTATGACACCGAGGGTAAGGGTCAATAATTTGTTAAGGGTAAGTCGAGACTACTTTCCCCCAGGAGTATCGTCTGCCTGCATCAGGCAATAATAAAACTGTGGAGAAGAATTACCTTAGTGAGGTAGTTGATGTGATGCTCCAAGGCAGACGAATGCTCGACAGCCGCTGGCAGCAAGTCGCCCAGGGGCTCCCGAGGGTGCACTCCGTTCTCGTACCGACAATACATACCGCGCCAGAATCTAAACATTCAAGAACATTATTTATTCCTTGGAATATTGTTATTTAGGTTTATGGCTTAGCAACTAGGCTTTTAAGCCAGATCTTAGATTACAATATAGTTTCTTCATTTTCTTAAGCCTAGATATTGCTCAGCTGAATTGAAGGTTATCAACTGACGCCATTGTGACAACTCGAAAGGCCACATTTGACTATATAGTTCACATTTCTCACAAAACCACAATTAGGTACTACTCAAAAACTATCAATACAACTACTGTTCATTTTAGAGTCATTTTACACATTATTAGAAAATAAAATTGCAAAGCACAACATCTCCTTTCAGTTCCCGCCAAAAACTCTGCATCATATTGTTACAACTTAGAGTCCGGCCAAGACAAATTCTACGTACAGATTTGTAAAAGCACATTTTATTACCTGTCGGCATTAAAAGTACTTGTAATCCTTTTATGATCGTCTTCTTTTGTTCACTTATTTATTGGCATACGTTTCTAAGTTATTGTGGAGAACAACCTATTATTCTATTGTACTCGTTTACGGCCGCTTGCAGACTGCATCATTAGCTAGATGTTGCGGATTACAATTACAAGCTAATTCTAGGAAATTGTGTCGAGTCCGTTGAGCTACGACCTAGGCGTGACGTGTGTACATTCGGGAATCTAATATTGACGGACTTTGCGCGTTTTATATTTGTACCTGTGTTATACGTGTTTGTATAGTTCTAATAAACTCTATATTCTAACGGCATTATAATTCGAGTCCCGAAAACTCGTAACAATATCATTCCTTGGAAGATGGGAAGGCCGCTTGTGGGGGCGCGACATGCGTCGACACTCTGGCGGCATCACATCTTCCAATGACTAAGTCAGGGGCTGACAACGCTGCTGCAACAAGTGACGATCTCAAACGGCGCAAATATGGAACCCTAGGAAGGGATTACATATTATTTGTGCCGTTTGGGGTTGAAACTTTAGTTCCGTGGGGTTTCTTCAAAGAAAGTAAGAAAGAAACTCCTTGACACCACCCGTGATCTGAAGGCTAGTAATTATCAGTTTTTGAGAGAAATGTGAACTGTATAGTCAAATGTGGCCTTTCGAGTTGTCACAAGAACTTCGTTGAATGGCGTCAGTTGATGACCTACAGTTCAGCTGAGCTAAGACATTGGCTTAAGAAAATGAAGAAACTATATTTTAGTCTAAGATCTGGCTCAAAGGCCTAGCAATAAACCCAAATAATTAAAATATAAATTTCACATTAGAGGTCGAAATCTTAGAGAGAGATGCAACACATACCTGATGCTCTGGGCTGCGAGATCAGGCTTAATGACGTCCGGATGCGCCTTGGGGTCGTAGAGGGGGTTCTTGTACTCGTGCAGGTGGCTCGCCATGTATCCCCAGAGCGAGAAAGTACGCTCGCCGAGCCTCAGGTCGCGGCGGTCCTTCTCGCAGTTGCCGACGAAGGTGCCGTACTGGCACGCGTGCGCGTGGTCGTGCAGCGTCAGCAGGAAACGCTCGTTGAATTGGAACGCCTAACGCAAATGTTCAGAATCACATCGGCCCACAAAAAATTAGTGGACTATACTTTTGACCAGACCCATCTATCTGTTCTTATGTATTTCGCAGCGCTAAATCCGAATCTAGGATCAGTTTGGTCCATATAACCAAATAAAAAAAACCAAATCAATTCAAACATCTGAATAATAAACTATTTAAATTAAAACCGTATGATTGTTTAGTAGTAGCTTTTTACAAAGTGAATGAAATTTTTTTGATAGGTTATTTGTGTTGTAAATAATCATATTATTGATAACTTGACATGTCCAACAAAGCTCATCATATGATGATGAGCTTTGTTGGACATGTCAAGTTATCAATAATATGATTATTTAAAAATATTGTTACAACTTAGTCTTCGACAAAGACAACTGCCACCTGCATATCTGTAAAAACATATTTTATTACTTGTCGGCATTTGAACTAAGTGTAATTCTTTTATGATCGTCTTCTTTTCTTTTCTTATTTATTGGCACACGTTTCTAGTTATTGTGGAGAACAGCCTATTGTGCTCGTTTATTGCAGCATCCAGGTATCATTAGCCAGGTGTTACGGATTAAATACAAGCTAATTTTAGGAAATTCGGTCCACGTTGCCGGACGGATGTATTTGCATTTGGGCGGTATAAAACGATGGCCTAATGGGGAGAGGGGGCAATCGAGCGAGAACCACGATCAAAGAGAGACGTGTGTACTACAATCGGGAATCTAATAGTAACGGACTTTGCGCGTTTTATTGAATTACGACCTTCTGAATTACGTTTGGACTTGTTGTGTTCGGTTATATTTGTACCTGTGTTATACGTGTTTGTATACTTCTAATAAACTCTATAATAATTCCAACGGTATTTCAATTCGAGTCCCGCACTCGTAACAAAAAATGAAAATTTTCCTCTGTCGTCAAGAGACGTGTACAGATTGCCTGGCAGCATACAACTAACCCGAGTTTTGCGCCATTGCATCCTGTATACTCTTTAAACCATTTTACCCGTTTTTGGCCTTTTATTTTCCGCGGGTAAATAGAGCCTAGATAAGCGTTCACGCAAAATTGTATTCGGACTTGGTGGTATCGATATAAACAGGCGACGCTCGCGCCACCACCCGTTTTCCGCGGCCTTGAGCGAAGAAGGACGTGTGCCTCTTTTCGGCGGCCGTGATAATAAGACATTTGATAAAGGTGACGCATATGCTATACGGAGCGAGCTCCAGCCAGCCGGCAAATACTCTCAAGAGCAGATCATCTGTGAGTCAATCTATCTTTGTTCCGTTATACAGTTTCCTAAAGACACACAACACCGACGAGCAGGGACCGACCTATATATACCTATTGTTGCGGCGGCGCTGGATTTAATAATAATAATGGACTATGTCAATTTTGTAGAAAAGGAAGTGTTAAGCAATTTAGGTGGGAATATGAGATTGAGCACGCACGTACCCGATTAATGGGCATGAAATGCAGCTACTCCTCTTCACTTCAGTTCACTTGTTGCAATATGTTTATGGTATTTCATTTTATGTGTATTTTATATTTATGTTAATTTATTTTATATTTATGGTGCGGAGCGGGTTATTTATGAATTCTAAATATTTATACTGTGTTGTGGGCGCAATATATTTTATATTATATTATGTTAATTTATTTACAAAGCGGAGCGATTTTAATTTAATTTATTTGATGAAATGAGAATGAATGACTGGCATGCGTACAAAAAGAGACGGCGCCGTCAAATGTGAACTGAGAATTTAAATATATTATAGTTCGTTCGCGTTAAGAATGCAGTGAGTAATCATTTTTCGCCGTCCTAGCCCCGCCCCCTAACCAATCAAATCTTTTCAAATTACAAGGTCAAGTTCACACTGACCAGCTGAAGGCATAGCTTCGAACACGACGGTTGTGTCCTGTAATTGTGTTAACTGATTTATATTTAAAAAAATGAATACCTCACCAATTCGTAAAAATAAAAGTGGTTCGATAATTCATAGTGGAGAGAGAAAAGTAATTTACAATGTTTTAAGTACATATTTTAAACAGTCTGATTTAAATGTGACTGTGGACAGCATAGTACAAAAAACGGCAAATGCATGCGGTGTGTCCGAGAGAACAGATTATAGTATTGTTACAAGCCGTCAAAGATAAGCGCACAGCTGCCTGACGTAAGCGCAGTTCATTGTCTTCCTGCGTCTAGGAATTCTTTTGTGTTTTGAATTTGTAATTAAGAAAAACATGCTATTGTTTTTCTACTTGTTTTATAACCATCATTAGCGTGGAGCTAATCCTTATTGTTATTGTTTTCGACTTTGTGGCCGTTCGCAGGTGTGCAAATTACTATTTCTCGGAAACTCAGTGCGCGCGGCCAATTTCTTTGTACTGTGTAGTGAGTATAAGACAATGCCCGAATGGAGGGGTGGGCAGTCAAGCGACGACTACGAGACGAGTAAGACGTTTGTAGTACTCTCGATTAGCGATATAGACGACGGACCTTACGCGTGTCGAATTGCGTTGAATCGTGTAAGCTGGTTGCATCCAGTTTTATTTATATTTGTTTTATACGTGTTTGTACAGTTCTAATAAATTCTATAGTAGTTACAACGGCATTTTTAATTCGAGTCCTGTAGCTCGTAACAGTATTCTTAGTGAAAAAAAGGAAAATAATACATTAAAGTCGCCAGTGAAAACAAGGGCCAGAAAGTCTATGATTGATAAATTCGACGTGAAAAAAATATTTTATGACGCAATTCGGTTAGTAGACGCTGATCGATGGAAGAAATGCTGCGACCACGTCTTACAAGAAGAAAATACCATGTGGGATTTAGATGTCGTCATGGAACTCGCTGCAGAAAATTATTTTATTATAAATACTAACGAGGATACTAGTGTTAGTGATTAAAATTTTAATGACTTAATTTAATTTTTAACTTTTAAGTGTATTTTTTTAATTCATTAAACTTAATCTTTAAAAATATAATTTGTTTGAATTGTAACACCACTGTAAATACACCTTTACCCTGCAGTTGCACTGATGACTCATTGCATTCTTAACACGAAAGAAAGATTATATATTATATAATCATGATTATATTATATATATTATCATTAGTATAATCTTAAGATGCACGCCAACAATTTAATGTGATTAAGATCCTTGCCCATCCAAAGGTTGCCTGGAAGAGATTGCTTTAAGCAATAAGGCCGCCCGTTGTACTACTACCTTCTAATTTCAAGATATGAACATGTGTCACTGTTTTGAAGTTGGTGTACAATAAAGAGGTTTCCTGTTGTTGTTGAAAGTTTGAATAGGTCGAAAAGAGGTTTACATGGCGCTACCACCTACAGTCGACTGGGCTATTGCCCTAACAATAAGAATTGAACACAATCTAACCTGTACGAATGCTCGCTCTCTAGATAAACAAGGGATATCTGCGCATAGTGGTGCATACCTCGGGCCGCTGGCGCAGCAGCTGCCAGGTGCAGTCGAGCAGCTGCGTGAACACCGGCGACCTCTCGCGGCCGTCGCACGCGATGTGGCCGCAGCGCGCGCTGAACTTGTGCCCGAACGACAGCCAATCCTTCTCGATCAGCGACTGAAATTTAAAGGCATGGCTAACACTACTCTAAAGTATTCCGCCATAGCAACCTTCCGTTGTGTTCCGGCATTAGTGGCCAGATTCTAGTCTCCCTTTAGAGAGCGGCAGCATGTTGGTAACACCTTTAGTGTTACAAATGCCCATAGGCGATGGGAACCGCCTTCCAACACGTCGGCAGTCTGCGCGTCTGCTGAACTCGTGTAATAAACAAATAGGGGCATAATAAATATACATTGCTAGGATGTGTCCGCGAGTTCGTCCAAGCTCGACTTGAAATTCCCGCAGGATTCCCGGGGCATAAAGTAGCGTAGCATTTAAAAAAGAATGTAAGCTATCGTTTTAGTGAACTCTGTGTCGGAATAAGCAAATTTTTATGCACCGAAGCAACTAAAAACCGCTCCCGGGAAAATTCACGCGGGATTCCCAGGATAAGAAGTAGCGCGGATTTTAAGTCTAAGAATTTGCTGTCGATCAGCGAAAACCGCATCGAAACATCCCCAGTAGTTTTTACGTGAATCCCAAACAAAACGACTGTAGCGTGTAGATAAGCATATCACAAAATTTAGCAAGTAAATCTAACTGTAATGGCATAAACACGGTCTTATTCTTTCCAAAGACAGTAACCCAATGTTGCATCGTGATCGTTTCTAATTAATTATACTCTATTGCAATTGTTTTTCTTTTAAAAGTTTCAGTGTACAGACACGGCATGCTTTGAATTTTATAATATTTTTACAACTTAGGCTCCGACAAAGACAAATTCCATGTACAGATCTGTAAAAGCACATTTTATTACCTGTCGCTATTTGAACTAATTGTAATCCTTTTATGATCCTTTTCTTTTGTTCACTCATTTATTGGTAGGACAATGGGCTGTCCTATTGTACTCGTTTACGGCCGCTTGCAGGCTGCATCATTAGCCAGGTGTTGCGGATTATAAGTACAAGCTAATTGTAGGAAATTATGTCGACGTTGCCGGGCGGGCACATTTGCATTTGTGAAGTATAAAACGATGGCCTGGTTGAGAGGGGGTCAGTTGAGCTACAACTAGGCATGACGTGTGTTCATTCGTGAATCTAATATTGATGGACTTTGCGCGTTTTATTGAATTACGACCTCCTGCATTATGTTTGGATTTGTTGCGTTCGGTTATATTTGTACTTGTGTTATACGTGTTTGTATAGTTCTAATAAACTCTATAATAATTCTAACGGCATTTTAATTCAAGTCCCGCAAACTCGTAACAATACTACAGATATTGTACCTGGTACCCGTTGATGGTGCGATAGTGCGGGTCCAGGCACAGCGCCGCCAGGGAGCAGACCTGGCCGGTGCGGTCCCACCCGTCGCTGCAGTGCACGCACACGCTCACGCCGCTCTCCACCGCGCACGCAATCCACCACGACGTGTCCAATATCGATCTGAAATAGGGTTGCCACATTTTTTGAAAAATAAATTGTATTTTTGTTTCATAAACCGTAAAAATATCTTTTGGGAAAGTTAGGGGAAAAAATAGTACACATTTATTTTACATTAATTGTTTTATATTGTATTAATTCCATTATTGAATTTTTCATGGGTATTTATAAATTAGTTTTCAAAATAATTATAAGACTCTGAACAAAAAGCGCGAGAATTGAATTAGCGATGAAAATTTAGTACACATTTCGTACTATACAATATTTCTATATATATAGTATACATTTAGCTAAAATATAGTAAGATACTGTACGGGCTACGGCGCGACACCCGTACAAATGGTGATGATGTTGATAGAATGTGGTGATAAATGATATTCACTTGGTTGGCTATAATGATATATATTAAATAAAATGCTAAATGATAATGATTGATAGAAATGACTGATAGAAAGTGCTAGAATGATTAGTGTGCTGTACGCGACACGTGAGCGCGACCGAGCGTGTTCGCTACTTGATTCGAACTCTGACGTGTTCAGATGACAAGAACATGATAAGTATGGGTTTTTTTTTATGTAAAACCCGTACATAATGTACGTAGCGTGTACAGATACTATATATTAAAGTACGATTGGGAACCCTACTCTGAAACGTTACAAACAACATATTATATAACACGTACACAGGTAAGACATTTTAATTTCACCAGTTAATTATTTCAGAAAGTACGTAGTAAAACAAAATTTGTTAACTATTTTGGGGGCAACCCTGTGCTCACCTTAGATTTGACCTTGATCCACATTTCCAAGGTCATTTGAAGATGAACTTGTTTTTTTTTCAATAGAGATATCTGTTTTTCAGCACAAAAATTAAAAGACCAAACTATGTATTGTGACTTAAAAATTTCCGCTTTTTTTATTGTGCTGTAGGTTCGTGTTTGTCCACGATCTCGCCCCTCTAGGATGGAGCACGCTTATCTAGAAGGTACCTATTCACATGGGACTTGAAGGCATCCAGGTTATAGGTATCGGGAAAGACAGACTCAGACAATGAGTTTCTCCAGTCCCCGGCCTTTTCATTTCTCAAGTGAAAAATAGTACAAAATAGTCGCTTACGTATTTGTCTATCTGTACATCCGCTAACTCCTCGTAAACCACGCAACGAATTTTAAAGCGGTTTTCACAGTCAATTAGATATTTTTTACCGAAGGTTTATATATATTTCGTAGTTTCTGTAGATATCGGGATTTTTTAAATATGTGGTGCCGTTGGCTCTAGAGAAAAGCACAAAAATCATGGTTATATAAATAAACGAACTTGATGTGTTTCAGCCATCCAGATGATTCCAAACCACTGAGAAACGACGACATCGTTGGTGTATTTTGTTCGCAAGCTGAAATAACAAAATCATCAAATTAAATTAATTAAAACTTATATTTTCTTAAGTTTTCGCGACTTGTACACAAAATTAAATTATGTTTTAACGGTTTTAAGCGCGGTAATTTATTTGATTTTTGTTATTCCGACGTTTCGACCACTGAAAAGTGATCACAGAACACAAACCAACTTGACTGATAATTTCTTTTATTTTCCTCCCACCCATTTTAATATTATATAAAATTATTAGAGCTAGGTATGTCTGCTGAAGAGTTTCTTGCGCTGCTTCTTCTCTTCAAGCCATAACATGTTGCGAAGCGGTGGTAAATTAGATTAGGCTTCCATAGGTAAATAATAACCATAAACAAAATTAAAATGAACAAGTTGGCGGTAGACTAAATAAAACTTTAACAATACTCGTTGACACTTGACATCTTCGTCTTCCGTGATCACGGCCACTGAAAAGCGGCCGAAACGTCGGAATAACAAAAATCAAATAAATTACCGCGCTTAAAACCGTTAATAGTTTTATTATAATTAAAACTTATTTATAAATGAAGTCGATTTTTATTAAAAAATCGAGTCGGTAACGCACTAGGACATTAGTTACTGACCCGTCATCGAACTATCAAAGTAAAGAAATACTTGTAAAGACTATAAATAGCACATCAGTTTGTACAGGTTTAACATTTGTCACGGAGCGAATGCCACAGTAAATTATATAAATCATTATAAAATCTAAACATTTTATTACATATATCAATGGACAATACAATGCAAGAAAACTTAACTTATTCGTATTATATTCTACTCATAGTCCCTCAATACTAAAAGTAGAATACTGAGCCCAGATCACCGTCTGGGTAAGGTGCCCAGAAGGCTGGCCACGTTTCCTCGCTGGATCGCCATACTGATCCGTTGGCCGAGGTAAGCACCAGCCCTCTGATCAATTATAAAATTGCATACGAACTTTCAACCAATTTCTGGAGACTCTTCCTCATGACGTGTATGTTGCCGATTCCCATGAACTGAAACTTGATATTCTCGTAAAAAGCCTCGTTCTCATAGCCCTTGCCCGCCGCTCTGTTCACCATTGCGTTTATCTGTGAAAATAAAACATATACATTTTGTTGTGGCGGAATTATTGTCTTGATTACAGCTCGGTGTCATAGCACGCTCTCGCAGAATATCGGCGTGAAACGGTTAGCTTTGAGCTAATCTTGTTTCCTGCGACGACTAGGAACCCATGGCCCACTTCCCTTTTATTTATTGTTAAAGTACAGCAGACAGGCTGACAGCCCAACTGTAATGGACAGTGGTTACCGTCGCCTATAAACATTTAAAACACTAAAGGAGCTAACTACCTGTATCCAATTCCTCCTATCCCATCTCCTATATCCTGTAGCAGCGTGTGGTAGTGGTGAAATGGCAGATGGTAGAGTAGTATTCGCTGTCAAGTGCTGATGTGAAATGATCTTATTATGAGAACTGTGTACTCTTATGTACGGGGGGGAGCGAGAGAGAGCACTCTATTGCGCACCAAAATATACAATTAAAATACAGACCATATTTACAATATTTTCTAGACAATACAATAGGCGGCCTTATCGCTCAAAGCGACCTCTTCCAGGCGACCTAAATGAAAGAAATTTAAACAGTTATAGGTGGTGCACGAAAAAGGAATAGATATATAAATACTCAAACTAGTTTAAGAAATAAATATAAAAATACATAGTCATATATATACAATAATACAAAGCTTATTATTATAATAAATCTATTACCATGATTATATTCTGTTAATCACACTACTTGTGGACAATTACTGTTTTCTGAGCAAATTTCTACATGTTAGTAAGGATTTGGCCTCTCTGACAGTAAGAGGCAGCATATTCCCAAAGTTTGACAGCCTGCACCGTAAAACAACTATCATAATAAAATGAAGTGTATGCAGGCGTCATAAGTCTCGGAGACAGGCTTTCGTGCGACGACCGCGTAACGTTCTGACGGACAGGCTCGACGTTATTACGAAAGATCTGGCCCGGATCAACCCGCCAGCGGTTAGTACGGCAGGCTGCACCGACATACGAAAGCAGACCACCACCAACCACGATCTCTCCACGTCCTTAAGGACGCCAGGAGAGATAGCCTGCGCTCAAGACAGACTACGCGTATTGCTGGGGAGTTTCTTTCGCCGTTTCTTCTGTCACAGCTATAATACGTTGCGAAACAGCAGTAAGATAGTGTAGGTCGCCTCGGATCTCCGATCCCGGTCGGCTGGGATACTTCCCCTCGGTCTCCATATCACCCGTCGTCCGGCGTTAATTAGTTCATTGTAGTCGCCCTTTGGCTGACATCATTAGACTCAACCCCTCTCATGCCGACAGTCCAGGTGAAGTAAAACCCTCTAGGGCTAGCTTTCTCGAACAGATTGTCCCCGGGCGCAAGCGTCTCCGCGAAGCGAAGGTGCTCGCCCCACACCCCCGGTAAAGCTGTGCGTAGGGTCTTCGGACCAACAGTATAAAGTCAAGTCCATATTAAAAAAAAATGGCAGTTATACAGACTGCCGATAGAAGTGAAAACTTAGAAGTTTTAGTATTAAAATTTGAAATTTCATAATGTTTGAATTAAAACACTATTTGAACAATGCACAGTATATACACATTGAACTTTTCACTAAATCCATTCAATTTCACTTATAAGATATACACAACACTAATGTTGCACAATACGTCAGCTGTATAGCTGTAGTGGAACACTGACAGCCAATAGATGGCGCTGTGCAATAATTGATGTCACAAACGTTTCCCGAAACATACAAAGAATATATACAAATTTTCAACAATAACAGATGGGCCTAGATATACTGCTATAAGCATGTCGGTGACGCGAACGCGCGAGACTTCACCCATCCAAAAAATGCCCAACGCGGCTAAAGAAGTTTTCACTTCAAAAAGTTGCGCTAGCCAGTTGTTTGCGGCACGCTGCGATGACTGGACCTATGCAGACCGCATAATCCCATCCCTTCTATCGTCATGGATGGATGGACGGGATTATCCTAAAGGCTGACAACCCGTTCATCGGCTACATCCCGGCGCTGCAAACATCTGTAGGCGACCGTAAACATTTTAAATTACATGGGCCGTCTGCGTGTTTGCCAGCTTCGCAATAAAAAAAAACTCATGGTAGCTTCTAGAACATCGCATCTGCGCCTTATTGCAATTAATTAACTCCGATAAGCAAAAAATTAATCGAATGCTGGTCGAGAAACATGCGTTGCTTAAGCTGTCTTGCGACCTGTACACCACGATAAACCATGTGTAAAACACACTGTGGGGGTTTATTTTAATGAGTGTGGTGCGTCGATGATGTTACTGTTGGATGAGGGTGACGCACCACTAGCGAGAGCCCATGGCTCCATTGGAGCTAGGCTCAACCGTTGGAGGGGAGTACAAAGTAAGACTACGTGTGTTGTACTCTAGATGTAATTATTGCTTAATTGATTTAACATCAAACTTAATACAAAGTTCATAATCAGAAATCCTTTACAGTGCAGGCTGTCAAGACTGGAATGCGCTGCCTGTTACTGTCAGAGAGGTCAAAACATCGCCTACATTTAAGAAAGCACTAATAAAACACTACTTTTCTTAAATAATTATGCCTAATTCTTATACTATACACTAATTTATATATGTATATATATATATATATATATATGTATGTATATATATATATATATATATATATATATATATATATATATATATATATATATATGTTAAAAGTTGGGCCACCTGCATCCCTATTGTCACATACCGACAAAGAAATGCTGCGCATCTCGTTTATTGCCCCTCCCGCATTCGGAGTTCTTTTTATTACTTCGTATTTAAATTTGCAATTAGACAATAGCCTATTGTTATTGTTTTTGGCTTTGTTGCCCGTTCGCAGGAATAGATAACCAGGTGTGCAAATTACTATTTCTCGGAAACTCAGTGCGCACGGCCAATTTTTTTGTACTGTATAGTTAGTATAAGACAATGCCCGAATGGAGGGGTGGGGCAGTCAAGCGACGACTACGAGACGAGTAAGACGTTTGTAGTACTCTCGATTAGCGATATAGACGACGGACTTTGCGCGTGTCGAATTGCATTGAATCGTGCAGTGTGAACTGGTTGCATCCAGTTTTGTTTGTATTTGTTTTATACGTGTTTGTACAGTTCTAATACATTCTATAGCAATTCCAACGGCATTTTTATTTCGAGTCCTGTAGCTCGTAACAATATATATATCTGTCTCTCTCTTAAATAATATGTTTGTTTAAGATATACCGAATATAATCTGCACCACCTACATCGGCAGATTAGGTTAAACTATTCCTTAAGTTAGGTTGCCTGGAAGAGATTGCTTTAAGCGATAGGCCGCCTATTGTTTCTACCATGACAATATTGTAATTGTGCATTTTTGAAATTGTATATTTGGTGAAAAATAAAGTGTTATTTATCTATCTATCTTTCATAACTGCTACGTGAAAATATGTAAAACCCTAAACATGTCCGTAGATGCATCTCCGAAGGTTTTCTGTATTGGCAGATTTTGGCACGTACATGGACTACTCAGCTTTAACCTTGCTTTTATGTAGCAATAAATTATTCCGTAAGTAAGTACGTGACGTAACACGCACCAAACCGCCTAAGAAAAACGAGTATAATCATTTTTAGCTGACTTAAAAAAAAGACGAGATTCTCAATTCGTCGTATAATTTATAATTTTTTGTATGTATGTTCAACAACCATAACGTTTTCGTTTACAGAAGCGATTTTGACCTTTCTTACGTTGTAATCAGTACAGCTCCAAGATAGTTTTGTATAAATTTCATTGTTACTCGATACCATATAAGTAACTTAAAGTGTGAAAAATAAGTTTTCTAGCAAACAGAAACCGACTTCAAGAGTAAGTAAAAAGGATACTGTACATTCTTTTCTCCAACGTCTTGACGTCGGTGCCAAGTGAAACATAGAAAACAACAACAAAATCGCAAAATACACAAGCGGATACGTGACGTCACAGCGCCATGTTATTAAACATCATTTTAATGAAAGACGAATGGATAATAAGGTATAGATATGTAGGAATCGTATTTGTTATTATAAATTAACCATATGACGGAAGTAGTCAGTAACCGTCGTATAACCGAATGTCAACGTAGAGGCGTTTATTATCGAGCGACGAATATCGGAAATGGAGTCACCGGAAGTTGGTTTTATGAAGAAAGCGAAACTGAAGTGGCGCCAAAGCATTACCGGATATTGTCACTACGGCGCGCTACGAGGACCTTAAATATGCGGTGTTCGGGCACAGAGGGGACAGGCTTCAACCGACCAGTCTACAACCAAGTCGTCTTGTGGTCGATAATTACTGCTTGATAATCGCAGTATTCTTGAGGGCAAATTGCTGCTCGACGCCTGACAAGCGTGGATGCAACTCTTGGAGTTGTCCTAATATTTCTGTGTATTATTGTGCTGTATTTAATATTGTAATTGTAATAATTCTAGTGTAATAAACTTAGATTATAATATTTCAGATTATTATTGTGTTATACTCGGTGTCGTGTCGTTCGCACGCCGTGAACCCGACAGATACAAGTCATTAGAGGATTCACTTACCTTTGGTCTTGTATCCACGACATACATATAACCACAGTTCGGATTCGCCCGCCTTATCAAGTCTAGCATCTGTTCATCTTCCATGCATCTGTAAATAAATACAATCGGTATATCAGATGTTACGTCACGTACATGGATTAAATTCTTGTTGCATAGCAAAGTTATAACTTTGAGCAGTCCACGTACGTGACAATACATATCAACTGTAAAATGCAAGGAGAGATTTGGGTAAGAAAGTACCAAATCTACCAAATATTAACTATTTGGACAGGGTTTCCCCTTTATTGTTCAGCCTTTGATGTGAATATTCACACAGCACCGTAAGCAATGAACACCGTCTACACGCCACTACGCCTTTTATACGAAAATGCTACCCTACAAAACAATAACATTGCATAAAATTAGCAATTACATCATAGTGTTGCCAGGATCATAAAAACAATTATAATAATTAGTTACTGATGCACTAAATTATCTAGATGATAATTTAGTGGGCTTATAAAATTAACTAACCGGTAGAAAATGGTAATTTAGTTATAAATCGAATCATCTGATAAATAGACTAAAAATATTATCTATGACGATTGTCTATGTCATATTAATATATACTATGGTTCTCATTACTACTGTGGTGGACATCTGGTAACACAACATAAAAACCAGATATTACCATCGGACAAGCACCTCGCGAACATGTTCAGGATTTATCAGCTATGCCATTTCAAAACCTAGCAACTGACATTGATTTTTAAATGAATATTGTGCATTACTTGTCTAGCTAAACAACTAGCCCAGGGATTCCCAAAGTGGTCGATATCGAACCCATGAGGTCGAAACCGGTTTCCCAGGGGTCGACATAAACGAAAACTGATTTTGGGGTCGACGAGGTCTAAAAATCGACCCCTATTATTTAAAACAAGTTCTTATTTGAAACTTTCAAGATATTGTATAAGTTGTTACAAATGTGAAGTTTTTTTAAAATAATTACTTAAGTATTTTTACTTAATTTGTATTAATAATTATTAATTACACTTGATGTTTACTGAATTTCATGTTTATTTATTTTGCTAAATTTTGATGAGATAATGATGTCAGGTTTACTCACTTAACCAAGTGCAAAGTTTTTAAATTACTAAGTATTTTGTAATAATACGAAAAAAACTAGACAGGATTTTTAAAGTATTTCAGCTATGAGGGTCTGGGGGGTATGTATCAGTTCATTTTGAAAACGGGGTCTCTTACCCAAAATAGTTTTGGAATACCTGCACTAGCCGAAGTATTGTTTGCCGAAATATGTGAAAATTGTATCAAAATACGCTATTGCTCCCAATGAGCTTAAATAGTTATAAAATGGCATATCGTTAAAGTTCCATCTATGAACTATTACGGGGTCCATAGAAATCTCAACCGTCTATTGTTTTAGATATGAGGCTCCTGACCGTAAAAAACACGTCTATCAAAAAGTTGAGGTTTACTCAAACTAATTTTGATTGAAGGAGTTTTTTAAGCTCTACCATGATTTTTTTTCATAAAATGTAAAATATAGAGGAAGCGGGGAGGATATTAAGAAATTTTTATATTTTTCTCAGTACATAACAATAAGTTTTTTTCTCAATAAACAACCAGACAATAGGATACAAGAGCCCACCAATTGAAAGCGCTCCATTTTTTGCCAAAATGTCTAAAGATCCTAAAAGCCTCTCACCTGGCCGAAAATCCACTGAGGGGCTGACTGCACCTCGCTATGGCAGCTTTATTGTGATGCAAGTATGCCAGGACCGGCAGTCTGCCGCGAGACCTGAAACTCGCGCTGCCCAGAAGCACGGCGGTAGACGCGCGGGCAGGCACGTATACTTCACTTGGGTATGTATCGCATAGCTGAAATATTTCAAGGAAACATCAACACCAAAAAATCAAATGCTAATCTTCTCTTCTTCATAATTATCCGACCAAGAACGGAGAAAGAATACTAATTCCTAGTGTCAGGCAACAACCCACAGTCAGGTGGTAGGGCATTTGCCAGTCTGGACTGGTCTAGAGAAAAGAATATATATTTGCTAAATGCGACACAGACAAACAGTGCGGTAAATAGGGTGGTGCCACCGGTGCCCAGGCACAGGGCGTAGACTCTGGGGGGGGGGGGTGGGCAAGAATGGCCAGACCAGGCAGGACGATTATTTTTTCCGTTTACATGCCAGTATCATCAAAAACGTCTGTTGAATTTTAAACTTTACAAACTTTAAAAAAAATTGAATTTTCTTCCAAAATATTAGATAATTTGTCCACCAATACCAAGGTCCTTGTGCGTTATTTTATCACCCTGAATGAAATAAAGTAGGCCTATACATAGCATTGCTCTAGTTAGGGTACCTATAATATCTAAAAAAACAAGGGCGTAGAAAAGGCTATTTACGGCACTGCAGACAAAATATAAAATGATCGAATCAAAATATTCTTAAAGTTGGATGCCGCAATTTGACAAATGAGATTAGCACTCAGTATATTGTTGTGTCAAATAAAACTCCGCGACAGCACTGATCCCGCCTCTTAGTCTACATATATTACAGATGAGACCCATATAAAAATATGATTATTTAATTTAGAGATGGAGAGGCATGATGCAATTGCACCTCGGCTAATCATAGCTACTTAAAATTATTACTTATACGCAATTATTTACTTAAATTTATTATTAAAGTTCAGCATGCGCCCCCAACTACTCAGGGTGGATAAATGCAAATTCATATTCAGGAAACAATTACTTTAGCATGAATGTCCTAAGCTAAAACCATATTTACATGACGATATCATGAAAGTAATATAATGCGATATAAAGACCTTTTACCTCGTAATCTCTATTGGCCGTGCACAACACCCACTGGTCATTAGGAACGTTCATTCTTTGGTATTCGGTCTGTATGTCAAAGAAATTCCAACCGGCTGATTTGGGCAGATCGTCCGGTGTTGATTTATAGTGGAAGCAATATAACTCGTCGATGTGGACTGAAAATATATGAGATTCTTTCTTTATTAACCCTCATTAGTTGATGTTTCTATGGTATAGAAGCTTCTATTTTAGAACAATACTTATGGGCATCTGATCTGAGACGATAACTCAAATTAAAAATATTTTAAATTCATGAGCCGTCATCAGAGTGACATATCAAATTAACCGATTATAGCATCTCAAGCATGTCTGCACATGAGTTCTGTTCTATTAACTACTAAATTGTTGCCATTTTTTTCAATTGATCTTCACCAAACTCGACTAACTGTATAGCCGGAATAAGGTGCGTCGTAGAGGTTGAAATTTCCATTAAGAACTTATCAAACCAATTACGTGCGGTTCTTTCAGCTAGCTGCATCTTGTGAATACACATCACAAACATCGCAAAGAAAATCTTTTGCGATCGTAGAACCTTAATTTGCAAATAGAAGCTCTCGAAAATGTTCATTTTCTCAACTTGGAACTCCATTTTAATAATTTGAAAATATACTTAAGATTTTCAATAGCTACGGGTCGCAAGAGACAGATTTTTGTGAATATCTATCTCTAGTCATAGTAAAGAGCTACTATGACTTAAAATGATTGTACTATATAACCAAGTGTTTAAGTGAACATATAATTATAAGTCATATTACTTCTATACAATGAGACTCAAATTAACAAACCCACCGGGCTGACTCAAACGGAGCAGCGTCTGGTGCATTTCATGGCAGTCCCGTTCTCTTGGTATCACGAAGAAAACCGACTGAAATGTTTTTGTGCGGACAAGCAGTGGCGAGCCGGTCGTTGTGATCGGCAGACGTTCCACAGTTGATATGTGCATAAGGAGGATCTGAAATATTAAGGTCAATCTCAACATCATACAAGAAGGGACTGAATGTTGGGCTACTAAAGTGACAAGTTAAAAAAACTTTCTTTCAGCCGAGATCAAGATACTGATGAGAATAAATAAAGTTACAAGAGATTTACATAATGGAATCTCTTGTAAGTTAATTTGCGACTATGTGTGAGAAGAATAGCGTGGTAAGACCATGCAAGAAATTACCTAAATCATGTGATAAAAAGCCTCTTGAACTAAATAACTAATTGATGGATATAAGTATGGCGCAAAAAACTCAGCCAACGTGTATCAGTCCATGCATAACGGAGGGTTCCTTAGTGGTGAAAAACGTCTCTGCTTTTATCAATTGTTTGCGAAACCAGAAAAAGCAGTTGATCGAAAATTTCGTATATCCCAAAAACCACTTACTCCGAGTCCACGGACTTCGATAAAGTCAATTTACGGAAAAATTGGTTGTTGTTTAAAATTTGTTCAACATTTTCCACCTTATAGTTCAAAACCTAGAGGGGCCAATTCTACGACTTTGGGAAAATAATGCTTCCCGGTCTTATTAAAATTTTATTACGAAACTTTGTTATAACTCTTTCATCTTACTTTTATTAAATTGCCAAAAGCTGTCTGACGATTCCAACATATATACTTAGTCTGACCATAAATACTGTTACAATTAAAAAGAAACAAAATATTACATTTGAATTTGGAATCTGTCATTTTTATATGATTGTTCATTGTATTTGCTCATTTTGGCGCCAATACATTGTACAACATTTTTGCGATATTAAAATGGATTGGGGCGATAAAGAGAACCGAATTGCTGTGATTGCATTACACAAAGTAGGTATGGAGCCAAATGCAATTTTTAAAACTCTCCATACGCTTGGTATTAGTCAAATGTTTCTGTACCGGGCTATTAATAGGTACAACGAGACCTCTGTTTGTGACAGAAAAAGATCTGGCTGTCCACGTAGTGTTCGTACGAAAAAGGTGGTCAAAGCAGTAAGGGAAAGAATTCGAAGAAATCCTGTCCGAAAGCAAAATATTTTATCTCGGGAGATGAAGATATCAACTAGAACCATGTCGCGTATTTTAAAAGATGACTTAGGACTTGCAGCCTATATGAGACGCACTGGTCGTTTCTTAACTGATAATTTAAAAAAGAATAGGGTGGTAAAATCGAAACAACTACTGAAGCGTTACGTAAAGGAAGGACACAGAAAAATTTTGTTTACGGATGAGAATTTTTTTTACAATTGAGCAATATTTTAGCAAACAAAATGACTGTATTTATGCTCAAAGTTCTAAGGAAGCTTCTCAATTAGTCGACAGAGTGCAACGTGGGCATTATCCGTCTTCAGTGATGGTTTGGTGGGGTGTTAGCTATGAAGGAGTGACTGAGCCATATTTTTGTGAAAAAGGTATCAAAACATCGACACAAGTGTATCAAGATACCATTCTTGAGAAGGTAGTTAAGCCCCATAACAACACCATGTTCAATAACCAAGAATGGTCCTTCCAGCAAGACTCAGCGCCGGGTCATAAAGCTCGGTCCACGCAGTCTTGGTTGGAAACAAACGTTTCGGACTTCATCAGAGATGACGACTGGCCATCGTGTAGTCCCGATCTTAATCCGCTGGATTATGGTTTATGGTCAGTTTTAGAAAGTACGGCTTGCTCTAAATGCCATGATCATTTGGAGTCCCTAAAACAATCCATACGATTGGCAGTAAAGAATTTTCCCATGGAAAGAATGCGTTCTTCTATTGATAACTGGCCTCAACGTTTAAAGGACTGTATTGCAGCCAATGGAGACAACTTCGAATAAGCTTTTTATATTTTAAATTATTTTATATTTATGTATTAAACTAACACACTGTAAAACTTATAAATGTTATTTGCAATAGATAAAGAAAATCTTTGTTACAATATTTATAGCAAGGTATATTCTGACATATGCAATGCTTACCCATGTCTCCTTCCGCATTTCATGGTCGACGAAAATGAGGTGTGTTGTGGCGAAGTACAATGTGCCTTTCGATGGATTCCTAAGGTTGTATTTGTCCAGTAGCTGCACATTCTCCAACTGCAATAAAAATAGAAACAAGATTTTAATAGGGGAGTAGTTAACTGGTGAATTGCTCAACTTTCTCTGTCTGAGAAAGTTCATGAAAAGCATCGAGAAAGCAACGGCTTAAGCCATTCCATGTATGTGGCTTGAGCCTGAACTATCGTACTAAATTTTCTTGTCCATTTATGTAGTTGACCTTACTCGCCGAAATAATAGGACATTTGTATACTTTTATAATTTTTTGGTAGTTATCATCAACGATGAGAAAGGCTTATCAGTTTCACAAGTTAACTTGCTTCTTTACTAATTAAAATATAAATCAGGCATTATCACGGTACGAGCATTGACGTATAACTTTGGTGACCTCTCTTGACCGCTAGTAGCAAAATGATATTTCAAGCTAAATGGAATTTTCGTCGCTCCAGGAGAGTAGGATGCAGTTTTCATATACTTGATCCATTAGATTCCATTATATTGGTGGTATTACTGAATGTGTAAATTCTTGTAAGATTCAAGCAAGCGCAGGAACTACTGTTAGATGCTCGGTTTATGCAATAAAGGGTGTTGAGCTTAAAAAACTATATTAATGATTACGTGAACAAGAACGAACACAACTAGTTGGTTTTATAATTGCAAGTTTGATATTACTTACAAAAGAAAACTTCAACTAAGTACATATATGTATAAAGAAATAAATATGTTCTGTTTTGGATTATTTAGTAAATTATGAAAATGTTGTCAAACAATGCGACAGTAAACTTAATGTTATAAAAGATTCAAAATACACATAATTCAATCATGTCTATCAATACAATAAAGCTGAAGCCGATTTACACGGTGCATTTATGTCTTTCAATTTGGATGAATCAACCAGATTGAACTCGTCATTGTCGAATGTCATTAAATACCATCGTGTCCTTTGAGTTCTGAGCCTTTCCACCGAATTAATTCAATTCAGTTGATACGTCTAACATCAACATTAGATTACTTAAAGACATAAATAACAAATGTTTAATTTATCCTGGTATTGTATTGTTCGTAATCATCATTATTTCTAATTATAGCGTCAATGACATTTTGACATTTACAGTAAGTACTTTTTGACTACCCACCTTCGTATTTTTTATCGACATTGACCACGTTTGTTTAATTCATTAATTAATTCCTTTGAATTATATTGTAATTAAGTAATTTCAATTTGACTTATTATTTCCTTTATTCATATTTGGTTTGTAAATTAAGTTCTGTTCTAAAATATACCGACTTAATGTATCGTATAATGCCGTGTGATCTTTATTAAATAAATACATTATTAAATATTTGTAAAACATTTGGCATCCGATGGAGACACACTAGTGTACTGAAAAATCGAATAACTAACAGTATATAAATCGGTTGGGGGTGTCGAGTACAATTTAAAAATGCAAAAACAACCCGGCATAGTAATTAGGACCAACAGATTCCAAACTACTAGTCATTAAGTAATAATAGATAGAATATACTTTATTATACAATAAAATTATTGAAACAATACACAAAAACAGCTCAAAATTAGGTACAAATGGCGGCCTTATCGCTTACAGCAATCTCTTCCAGACAAGGACAGCCTTGGTATGGACAGAAATATGGCACAAAAGCTAGGGCAGGGTTCTGTTGCACAATATTTTAAAAAATATACAAAATTTATTTTAACATTATTATATGCATTATATGCATAGTTTTTTATGTTAGGTGTTGCAACAGATCCGAACTTTTTAAATATAGGCTAGCAGGCTAAGGCGGGGGTGAAGCGGAGCTCCCGCGTTAGTCTTCGTGGTCATTTTTTTATAACCACCCAAAATTCACTATCTCAAATAATATTATAGATTACTCAGCTAGTAGGGTAGACCTAGATTTGTACGAGCGAATGCCGAATACAAATTAGTTTTCGGACTTTACCCAGAAGGTTTGGGTAATACTAGTTAAACCAGGGTAAACTTAAGTTTACTTAACTATCTAGCATTCCCCGTAACATATATACGTCTATTAAAATTAAAAGCAATACATATTATATAATAATTATTATTTACGAAATATCATAAACATAGTACAATAACAACATACATATATTATATTAAGTCTATTAAAGGAGGATACTGACTTGTCTCATTTCTAGTGGAAGCATGTTCCATAATTGGACAGTTTGAACACTGAATGAGTGATTATAAGCCTTGGTTGTATTGAGCGGTGTTTCTACTAAGGAGGAGACTTGGGACTAAACAATACATTATATAGAAGAGACCGGATATATATATTCGGCGAAGGCGGATAGGGAGCCACTTGAGCTTCGTGCAAAATTCGGATATATGATCATATTTTCGTAAATCAAATATGAAACGGATACAAAAATTCTGAAGTCGCTCAGGTTTATAACCGATATTCTGCGAGGTCCAGATAGCTAGCAAGCGCATAGTCTAGGATGGAGGATAAAAGAAGGAATTGTGCCAGTGTAATTTTTGTCGTATGTAGCAAAATTCCGCAGCGTCCGCAAGCAAGCTGCGGAAGCGAATTATTTGCGACTATCTTCTTTAATGAGGGGTTCTAAGGATAAAGTTTATCAATATGAACTCCTAGGTTTTTCAATGAATTAGCAATTGGGATTTGAATTCGGTCAAATGTAACAGGGGGTAACGCTGGCCTGTGATTTTTTTTAATACCTACGAAAACCGTATGTAAATCTATATGACCGATAGAGCATTAACGCCGCCTTTGACGTCATCAAGTCACCTGACACATGTCACCTAGTTAGCCTCTAATAGGTGCTAAATATATGTATCGAGTTGCAACCCATTCATGTGGGTAGCTAACAATTACGGCGGAATCACAAAATTGTACAGAAAATTAACCCAGATAATGGACTTCCGGGTTCAGGTACAAATACTATCATCGACTATCAACCTATAAAATTGGAACAACCTGGCCACGACCTTGGTCTTAGTGACAGGCGACGTAATAAGCGACGCGATAGAGGGTGACGTCGAGCGCGAAGATTCATAGCATACTAATATACATATATATACTAATATTATAAGGAGGAAATGATTTGTATTTTCATCTGTTTGTCACGAATAAACTCGCAAAATTACTGGTCCGATTTCAAACATTCTTTCACCATTATAATGCTACATTATCCCAGATTAATATAGACTATATTTATTACTAGAAAAAATTTGAAATTCCTACTAAAACTTCAATAATGTAACCCAAGGTGTAAAAAAATTGTGTTTGGATGGGTCCGGGGATGGTTTAGATTCGGAATCGAGTTCTAGATTTTCATTTTTTCAGGGCAGGACAACGTCTGTCGGAACCGCTAGTGTTTTATATCTTAATATTTGATTTTGTCGCCCGGCATCGTGTTGTCGCTCATAGTGACGAGGTCGTTGTCAGACCGTAAAGTCGCGTAACTCTTATGCGAGCCATAACTGCAACTGAGTAGGTACAGTAACGTGCTCTCATGTGTACGCCGCTCGCCCTAAAAAGCCAGTATTAGACTTTGTTGACTTTGTAAATAACATTATAAATAGGCTAAGATTTTGTATACTGTATAGAAATAAATATTTGCTTGACTTTGTAAATAACATTATAACTATAATATATGCTTATTTTAGAATCTATTTGTTTCATTTCTTCTTAAAAGCTTCGAAGATAAACACGTCATAATGTTTCATTTTATCCATCCATTTACTGCAATAGTTGCAGGACCCAGTGGATGTGGGAAATCAAATTTTGTTACAAATTTTATTAAACATGTTAAAGAAATCTGTAATGTGGAATTTGCACAAACAACATGGTGCTTTGATGAAATGCAACCTTTATATAATTTACTGAATGTTAATTATCATCAAGGTATTCCTGATCTTAACATGTTTGATGGTGAAGATGCTCATCTCATTATTATTGATGATCTCATGAGGGAATCCGATGGTCGTATTGTAGATATATTTACTAAAGGAAGTCATCATAGAAATTTAAGTGTATTTTATATATCCCAAAATTTATTTCACCAAGGTAAAGGACAAAGAGATATATCTTTAAATTCAAGTTACATAATTTATTTTAAAAATCCTCGAGATAAAACTCAAATACGCTATTTAGCACGTCAAGTATCACCAGAAAATGTCAAATTTATAGAAGATGCCTATAGGGATGCAACTGCAGAGGCCCATGGTTATTTAATGATAGACTTAAAACAAAATACTGTTGATATGTGTCGTGTCAAATCCAAGATATTTCCGAACGATGGATATTGCACAGTATATGTACCTACAAAGGAATTTAAATACGCTAAGATGAAACAAATTCCTATCATTTACAAATAATCTCACAAAGGTTGAAGACGCATAAAGAGTTGTTAAGAGCACTACATACACTAAAACCAAAATATCAAAAAGTATTATTGAAAACGTGTGATGAACCAGAAATAAATTGCATTTGCGAATGTAAACACAACGTTTTACAAGGTAAAGTACCGCTTCAGGAAAACAAAAAGAAAAAACTTAAAAAGTATAAAAAATTACTTCGCAAATTGGTGAGTAAGTGTAAATATAAACTCAGGAAAAAACTAATAGTACAGAAAGGTGGTTCTTTTCTACCGATAATACTGAGTTCTGTCTTAAGCGGATTGATAAATTTATTAAACTAAAAATGAATAATGCAAAGAAGATGCTACTCATAGAACCAGATTTAATTGAAAAACTAAAACAGCAAACTACAACTAATAGTCCAACGTCATGACTAGATGTTGAAATGCAATCAATATTAAATAGTAAATCTGATGATCGTAAGAAATGTATTTTATATTTGCAAACTCTACAGCGATATCTACACTTTACTAATGAAGACCGTCAACCTTACCAACTACCTATAGTCACTAGTGACGTAAGTGGTAACTTTACTGAAACCAACGACGTTTATAAAAGTAATAGTATGCAAGATAAAAGAATAGTTGATACTGACTTGTTGAGTGCGAATGTAAAAACAGATGCAAGTGTTTTAAAAAATCCAATTTACACGACAACTCAAATACTAAGTGTAATACCAAAAACTTACACTAAAAAGGGTGAATTGTTATTAGACTTGATTTCATCAAGTAAAAATAAGATCACATGGGACGATCAAGGTACAGTTGTAATAGATAAGGAAAAAATTCCTGGTAGTAACATAATTGACTTGGTAAATGATACACTAAGGTCATTGAAAAGAAGTGATCCTATTGGATGGGAACAATTTGCTAAAGCGTTAAACGATATTAAAACACCGTTGAGTTATATAGGAAACCCAAAAAGAAGTGAATACATGAATGAACTTCAAGTAAAAGAGATTGGAAAAGAGCTATCACCAGCCACTGAACAATTCTCTACACCATCGAGTCAAGATACGCATAGTAGAAAAATTAAAAAGAAGCTGGACTGGGAAAAATGGAATCCTTACTAGAAATTAACAAAATCTATTATGACCCATCACATCCTGCTAGTTATGGCGGTATTGATAAGCTTGCAAAAGCTATGAAGGGTAAAATGAATAGAAAAGATGTTACAAATTGGTTACAATCAGAAGAAACATACACACTGCATAAACCTGTTCAAAGGAAGTTCCTCCGTAATAAGTATATTTTGTCTAATTTAAATGAATTGTGGCAAGCTGATTATTATAAATATTCTAAATATAATGATGATTTTAACTACCTACTTTGTGTTATTGATGTTTTTAGTAAATATGCTTTTGTAAGACCCCTAAAAAAGAAAAATTCTGAAAGTATTAAAGAAAGTTTTAATAGTATATTTTGTGAAGCTAATACAACTCCAACTCACATACAATCCGACAAAGGCACAGAATTTGTTTCAAAAGATGTACAACGATACTTCAAAACTAAAAGCATTAATTACTATACCACAAATAATCCGGACATCAAGGCTAGTATTGTGGAAAGATTTCAAAGAACTTTAAAAACTAAAATGTGGCGTTACTTTACTCATAATAATACGAAAAGATATATTGACATCCTTCAAGACTTAGTATATTCTTATAACCATAGCTTTCACTCAAGTATTAAAATGCATCCCTGTGATGTTAATTCTACAAATATTATGACAGTTTGGAATAATTTGTATAAAAAGAAGATGTTCACGAAAAGTTCGACAGCAAAGTTTAAGGTTGGTGATCATGTTAGAATAACTAAGTATAAACATGTTTTCCAAAAGGGTTATGAGTCTAATTGGAGTGATGAAATATTTACTATATTTTCAATAATATACAGATCTCCACGAATAGTATACACATTAAGAGATTTAAAAAATGAAAATATCGTTGGTACATTTTATGAAAACGAATTACAAAAAGTACGTTACGACCCCACTACAAGTTATAAGATAGATAAAATCATACGCAGTCGATATTATGGCTACAGAAAGGAGGTGTTAGTTAAATGGATAGGTTATCCGGATAAATTTAATAGTTGGATTTTGGCTTCCAGTATAAAACAAATATGATTAAAGAAAGTTTTTATCTAACATTGCTTAGCAATAGTTCAATGGAATATTTTCCTGAAAACAAGACTACCAGGTTTTCTACCAAATTACCGAAACCTATTATTTTGGAAGGAGAATGGTCGGTTGGAGTTGTTGAGTTTCAATACCCATGTACTATGTTTACTGTTCAAGAACATGAAAATGTTGTTTACGTAGTCAAAACTATGTCAATGCCTAATGAAGAAAAACCATCAATAGTCTACTACAAAACGTACATTCCTGCTACGAACTATGATAACATTAAGCATATTTTATCAGCGTTGAATAATATTAAAGAAAAAGTTAAATTTAGTTTTGATGAAATATCAAAATATGTATCTGTATCTATTTTAGACGAAACTATTAAATCTTTAACACTATCTCCTAAATTATGTGTTCAATTAGGATTTGAACCACAAAGAAATCTGAAAGAAAAAGGCATCGGCAAATGTCCCGCTAATTTGCAATTAGGTTTACCATCTCAACTATTTATTTACTGTGATATTATTGAACCACAGATTGTTGGAGATGTTATGTCACCCCTGCTGCGAATTATATCATTAGATCCATCAAAATACATTTATGGTGCAAACAAAATGAATGTCTTTTCACCACCTCACTATTTACGTGTAATGCGTCGAGAATTTGATACAATTGAAATAGATATAAGATCAAGTACTGGACAAAATATACCATTCCAATTTGGAACAGTGTGCATAAAACTTCATTTTAACAAATTATAATGTATTCTCATTATAATAATACAAATTGTCCATATGAAGATTATTATTCACATCAAGCTGGTTCGGGTATTGGAGTAATCTATAGAGGAGCACCATATCAACGAGGTCATGGAATCGGGAGTTTTCTAGGAGGGTTGTTCAGATCAGTTCTACCATTACTTTCAAGTGGCGCTCGAGTAATTGGAAAAGAGGCGTTGAACGCTGGTGTGGGTCTTTTATCGGACATGGTTAGTGCTCGTCCAATGGAAGACTCGATTAAGTCGCGTCTCAGAGAAGCTGGTTCTAACTTGAAGAGAAAGGCGGATGAAAAATAAAGTAAAATAAATATGTCTGGTTCAGGATATATAACTAAACGAAAACATCTGACATCAATCACTCCACTATCGTCCGCTAAAGGAAAGCTACTAAAAAAATTGTGGCAAATAGAAAAATTAGAAAAGATATATTTTCACAGTAATTATGTCTTTTCTACACAGCCATTCTTGTGAGTGCATTAAGTCAGAGCTAGATATATTTGCCTTGCCACCTACACAAACAAGTATAGAAAGTGGTATATGGATTCACTACAAACCTATTTCATCACTTAGTGATGATGGACCCATAAATTCCAAGTACCCGGAACTGGCGATGATTATATAGATTTATCACATACTTTGGTTCATATAAAAGCTAAAGTATTAAACCAGGATTCAACAAAATTGACTGCACCTACAGTTGTGGCACCTGTTAATAATTGGCTGCATTCACTCTTCAATCAACTCGATGTTTATTTAAATCAGAAGCTTGTATCACCTCCTAATAATACATATGCCTATCGTGCCTATATAGAAACTTTGTTGAATTATGCACCTAAAGCCAAAGAATCTCATCTCACTTGCGGTCTTTGGTATGAAGATACTTCAGGAAAATTTAATTCTACAGATGAAACCAATGCAGGATTCACAAAAGACAAGGATTAGCAAGTGAAAGTAAAGAATTAGAAATGATTGGGCACCTTCATGGAGACCTTTTTAATCAAGATAAATTTTTAATAAATGGTGTTGAAATGTGTGTTAAATTAGTTCGGTCTAGAGAAAACTTTAACCTTATGGCACCATCAGCTGACTCCAAGTTTAAAGTTTCCATTACAGATGCAACTCTCATTGTTCGTAGAGTTCGAATCAATCCAACCGTGTTACTTGCACATCAAAAGTTCTGGCAACCACCACCGCTAAATATCCTATAACTCGGGCTGAAGTGAAAGTGTTGACAATACCTTCAGGAGTGCAGGGTAAAACTCTTGACAATATTTTCTTAGGGCAAGTACCAAAGAGATGTATAGTGGGATTCGTGAATAATGCAGCATTTAATGGAAGTCTAACTAAAAATCCATTTAACTTTGAAAATTTTGGCATAAACACGTTTAGTTTATATATAGATGGTCAACAAATACCTTCAAAAGCTTTACAGCCTTCATTTGAGAACAATATTTTCACTTCAGCCTACCACACATTATTCTCAGGCACAGGTATTCATTTTCTTAACGATGGCAACGGAATATCTAGGGAGGATTATGCTAAAGGTTATTGTTTGCTGGCATTCGATTTAACTCCTGATTTATCAGCTAACTTTTCGAATCATTGGAATCTCATAAGGCACGGTAGTGTAAGATTAGAAGTACGTTTTGAGACAGCACTTTCTCAAACTATTAACTGTATTGTGTATGCAGAATTTGATAATGTTATCGAAATAAATAAAAATCGTAATGTTACAGTAGATTATAGTAGTTAAGCATTAATATTTGTATAAGTTTAATTAAGAGATGTATTGTTATTAGTGTAAGAGAGATTAAAATCAAAATAAAATATTTGTTTATAAAGCTTATTCCTTGTATTATTTTTTTGATTACCCCATAAACATAATTTTAGTTTAGACAAAGTAAATTGAAATACATAGACAAATAGTTTTCGTATAAATATGTAGAGAAAGAGATTTAAATAGGTCGTCGCTTAGTTCAGTATACATTTACACTTAGCGCGCGCAGTCTGCAAGTTCTGACATTTGATAGTCAAAATCTTCCTGCATACAAGATGAATACTACTGAAGTACAGAAATATTTAAAGAAAATTCATCCGAATCTAGAGTATAAGGTTTATGCAGCAAACCGACTACCAATACAGGTTCAGAACCCAACATATCTGATAAGCAATTTAGACACAGATAATAAACCGGGCTCCCACTGGGTAGCAATACATATCGATGAGAATGGTGTTGGGCAATATTTTGATTCATTTGGTCGAGCACCTAAAGGGTATCATCACAGCTTTTTGCAGAGAAATTCCAGAAGATGGGATTTCAATAGTTGTAGAATACAGAATGACTGGGACTTCAATATGTGGCGAATACTGTTTAATGTACTTAAATTTTAAGTATAACGGCATGAACCTGAGTGATTTCACCAAGTTCTTTGGAGCAGAAACGGTTTACAATGATATTCTATTAAATAAAATGTTTCAAATGTGTTTTGATAATAAATAAACTTTAGAAAGTAATGTTGTGTTTGAATTACTGTGATCATACCATTTTCGAAGTTAACCACGTGATCGTGAATATACTGACATTACACATCGAAAGGTCATTAGCTAATTATGAATGAAAGGGTCATTAGTATTAGAAATTCGTGAGTGCATAATGAGTGTGCAATTAGTATGTAGATCATTAAGAATGAATTAGTGTGCTGTACAGGTGTTTAAAAAAAGCTATCTTCGAAACGAGAACAGTTACAACAAAACGGATGGCGTAGAACGACCCGGCGCACCCGAGAACCCCCATTTTGACACCAAACTTTTTTTTTTTTTTTTTTTTCGCATCCCGTGCCCACGAGATTCGCCGCTTCACTGCGGTGACTCACGCTTTGGCCGCTGCGCCAGAAGCCGCATAACCTTACTACTGAGAGTATACACGCCACACTTTTTCAAGGCGGCTTGGCAATCTTGACATATCGGTTATTTCGATGTGCAGCTTTTAATCATGACCTTTTCGTTCATCCTAATGGTGAAGAAATACATCGTCATACACACGTGTTAATTATAACAATATGTAAAGTAGGTCAAAAAACTGCCAAGTGGTGTACACTTTCCGGCGATGATTCGAACCCGCGCCCTTTAAGTTTGGGACTCTTGCGCTAACCATTAAGCTACCACGACTCTTGACGGTATTGTTAGACAGAATTTAATAGTATTTATTGACAGTAGATTACGAATAATAAAATTGAAGTTAAAAATATGCTCTAATTGCAAGAACAGTCCATAAACCGACTATTGGGCTCGGACCACCCAATTATTAGAAAAACGGACAGTTTATTATTTAATGTTGAACAATGATTTTTAAATCATGGTACCGCCATTTCTTGTTCGAACTTCAGTGCACGTTCTTGATATATACATATTTCCTTCTCTTTTTGTATACTAGTATGTATGTATATCTATCTCTGTCCACCCAATTTCTCGTTGGTACATGGAAGATGCCGCCATTGTGTCGTCGGATTCGTTTGCGATGTTAAATAGACAGACATACAAGCAATAAGATTTTTAACACGCCGCCTCTGTATTTGTATACCCATTTAATTACTTACACACATACACTTTCATATAGTACGCACGCACACACACGCACGGAAATCAGTTCAGAAGTTACATTTTCGAAATCTGATTCCATTTTCATTTTTAAATTCATTGTCAAAAATCGATCTTTTTACTTATTACATTATACCTATATATAGACTAGCAGTCCCGGCAGACGTTGACTTGCCTTGAATTTTTTTTTAAACCCGAATATTTAAATTAATGTTACTCAGAGATAATGTAGCATTCTAATGGTGCCCGCCAGCATCTAGGGAGCGGATGAGTCATCCCCCTGTTGTCGACGTGAGTCTGCACTGCTTCCCGGGCATTCTCAAGCACTGATGCGCGAGGATCAGCATGGGCGTAACTACGTTCAAGTCTCACGCTCTTCCTGCCATAAGAGCGGGGCACATGGGAGGAGAGTGGTTTTAGTGGAGTATTGCCCATGGGTGACCTCTCCACATAGAGGGAGGTACCTTGCCGATTCTCCACACATGCCGGCGATTGACTCTGGTGGCTGCGCTATCTTCAGCAGCTTATGTCTCATCGCTTTGGTCTAATCCCTAGCAAAGGACCCGGTAGCGTGCGAAATGCATTTCTACCGCCTCAAAAAAAAGCATTCTAATGGTGAAAGAATTTTTGGAATCGGTTCAATAGTTTTTGAGTTTATTAGTTACAAATCTTTCTTCTTTATAATATTATAGTATAGAAAACAAGATCTCTTTTTAGAAAATTTGTCACAAATAGTCCGTTGATTTCTGACTCACTTTGGATGAATCCACCAAAGTGATCGATATACACATACAATATCATTGTACGCTGTCGTGTCCTTTCATCTCTGTACCTTTCAACCAAATTGATTAAATGTGGTTGATCTATTTCTCTGGAGTGAATTATAAACTCATTAGTTAAATGTCTTAAATTTATTATTTCATGAACTAGGGCAGCATGGTCACCTAAAGAGTCAAAATCCTTTAATTTAAATTTAAAAAACAAACAAGCACAACATTTCGGCTACGATATTAGCGACCAGTGTTTATCAACTGAATTACAAATTACTAACAAACTTTACATCTACCTGACGCTTATGAATAAAATTAAAATTGTTCGTAACTCCAAAAACTCCCCGTGATGTTGGTGCAAGCGGAAACTTTTTGGATAAAATTTACTTTGCGGGCAATACTGGTAGGAACTCATTTAATATAACTTTAAGTTTTAGTTATGTAAATTTTGCCAGTATTCATAGAGCTTTTAATTTCAAATTTACAGAAATGGAGAAATATATTACTTGCTGCTACCGGGTGGTCTGTTGTAAGAGACGGCAAAACAGCCCACAGTTAGGTGGAAGGGCATTTGTTCGTCTGGATGACCACCATTCCTGGTCTAAAGTATGCATAACAATCCGAGTTCCGGCATTAGTGACCTGGTTCTAGTCCCTACGAGGCCTATAAGCACATCGTTAGCGCTCTTTGGTGTTGCAAATATGCTCAACGGCCTCTGTGTTTGAGCGTGCTAAATCTTAGCCGGCCGAACTCGCTGGAACCCAGAGGCTCCGGGTTCGATTCCTGGCATGGTGAATTTTGGAAACTAACTTTCTGCTATTTACTATGGTCTGGGTGTCTGGGATCAGCCCCAGAGTGGTCCGTTGTATATTATCCATAACACTAGCGTAACTTGCTTAGGCTTGGGGATATACAATGTGTGTGTATATCTGCGGATTATTATTTAAAAAAAAATTCAATAGGCGACAGTAACCACTTTCCATCTAGTGAATCTGTGTATGTCTGTAGTATACGTATATATTAGGGTGATTTTTTTGCCCTGTCGTCGTGCCCTGTTTGTGATGTCGGAAAAAAACTTCCCTGAAAGTCAGAGCCCTTAATATTAATTTTAAGTACTTTCCCTGAGCGTGAAAAGATTTTTTTATATGATAAAATACACGTAAATCAAGATTTCTTTTGTTTTTCTGTAACTCATCCGTATTTTATGCTATCACATCGGGCTTCGTCGCAATTTACTCAGAATTAAACAATCTACAAGTGTCCATTGCGGCGAAACTAATTTATACTGACGAATTGGTACACGTCACTGATGTTGATTTCCACCTAAAATCCTAGTATTTTTGTTGTTATCTCCGATTGCTTCGGACTTCACAAAAAAAATGTAAAAAGCAGGTTTGTTGGAAACAAAAAGTCTGTTAGACCTAATTGCTTACTTAGATCAATATTTTTTGAGATATTGAACTTTAACTGGACTGGCTCGATCGATTTAATCAATACTACGCTCTCCAAAAATATCGCCATGAAATAATAAGAATAATTTTGAGCTAATCCAGTTTCATGCAAAGAGTGACTCTATGCACTGTATTCTCTTCCTATCTGCTCTCTATATCTCATCCCCTTAACCCATCCCGAAGGCTGGCAACGCGTTGGTTTCGTCCTTAATATTACAAACTTTTATAGGGGATGTTCGGTCACGTTTGCCGCAGGACCGATGGCCGATAGAGCAGACGAGTCCTGTACTGGAGACAATGTCTCGGTAAACGTAGTGTCGGCCGCGCTCCAGCCCAATGGTATGACGACCTGCGCAAAGTCGCCGGTAAACGCTGGATGCGGAAGTCGGAGGACAGCGTTGAGTGGCGTCGACTTGGGGAGACCTACGTTCAACAGTCAATCAGACAACAGACGAGGGTAACCATTTTTAATGAGCTGCGCAGTCTGCCTGTTTACCAGCTTCGCAATAAAAAAAATATAACAATCTCAATAATCGATAAGCGAGTGATTATTGTTATAAAATACGAGCCTTAGAATAAATTATACTAAAGATTCCGTTAAAAGGTGAAACCCAAAATTAGCTATTAACAGAACAACAGAATCGTCTAAAGCGTTTCAAAAAGGCATTCCAATTTCAATACTTCACATAACAATGGGCAATGTAATGTAAATTATACTAACGATTTCGTTAAAAGGTGAAACCCAAAATTCACTATTAACAAAACAACAGAATCGTCTAAAGCGTTTCAAAAAGGCAGTCTAATTTCAATACTTCACATAACAATGGGCAATGTAATGTAAATTATACTAACGATTTCGTTAAAAGGTGAAACCCAAAATTCGCTATTAACAGAACGACAGAATCGTCTAAAGCGTTTCAAAAAGGCATTCTAATTTCAATACTTCACATAACAATGGGCAATGTAATGTAAATTATACTAACGATTTCGTTAAAAGGTGAAACCCAAAATTAGCTATTAACAGAACAACAGAATCGTCTAAAGCGTTTCAAAAAGGCATTCCAATTTCAATACTTCACATAACAATGGGCAATGTAATGTAAATTATACTAACGATTTCGTTAAAAGGTGAAACCCAAAATTCGCTATTAACAGAACAACAGAATCGTCTAAAACGTTTCAAAAAGGCATTCCAATTTCAATACTTCACATAACAATGGGCAATGTAATGTAAATTATACTAACGATTTCGTTAAAAGGTGAAACCCAAAATTCACTATTAACAAAACAACAGAATCGTCTAAAGCGTTTCAAAAAGGCAGTCTAATTTCAATACTTCACATAACAATGGGCAATGTAATGTAAATTATACTAACGATTTCGTTAAAAGGTGAAACCCAAAATTCGCTATTAACAGAACGACAGAATCGTCTAAAGCGTTTCAAAAAGGCATTCTAATTTCAATACTTCACATAACAATGGGCAATGTAATGTAAATTATACTAACGATTTCGTTAAAAGGTGAAACCCAAAATTCGCTATTAACAGAACAACAGAATCGTCTAAAGCGTTTCAAAAAGGCATTCAAATTTCAATACTTCACATAAGAATGGGCAATGTAATGTAAATTATACTAACGATTTCGTTAAAAGGTGAAACCCAAAATTCACTATTAACAAAACAACAGAATCGTCTAAAGCGTTTCAAAAAGGTATTCCAATTTCAATACTTCACATAACAATGGGCAATGTGAAACGGGACGGAACAAAACGGCCGATTTCGTGTCCCGGGGAAGTAAAATCCAGTAACTCGCTGCTACCGTGGCGGCTTAATTTCGGGCCATTCCATTTTCTGACAAAAGCCCGTTTGTATGGATTAACATTTTGGTATACAATGCGAAATAATATACTATTATGTGCTGTTTATTTAGAGCTAATCCTGATTTTTGGACTGATCGACCAAACTGAATGAATTTGGTTTAAGGCACAGAACTAAAAAGACACGGTGTGGGGCGCTATAACCCACGGGTAATATGCTGGTTCGGTAATTGTGGACTGTATGGGAGAGATATGACCTAGGTCCTTGCACTAGAAAAGCAGAAACTCCACCAACCTTGAGATCCGCCCGCCCTCTCCTGGCTCGGTTTAGGTTGCACACAGGAACAGCACACGGCACTGATTCCACCTTTAGAGCTAACACTTCATCCTTCGTACAAAGTTTTAAAGATTGTAAATTTTCTTGGCACGGCCAGTAATCACAACAAATGGATTAGTTTTAGAAAAAATTAGCGCACGGCGCGGTGTGGTTCTCGTCAAAGCGTTGACAGAAGTGTCCAAAATGGCTGCCCTTACTCCGCTGTGCATTGGCCGTCACCTCACACGGAAAGAGGGTAGATAACAAAATTCATGGAGCGATGTTCTACCTACTTCACTAGGCAAGGACCGAACACACGGGCATTCGATGACATTTAATATAATATAGCAGCATAATTCTGAGTTAGCAGCCTTATTGCCGTAAATCTCATATATTTTTTTGGAAAGAATTTATATTTATTTTTCATTATATTTTCTTATGTTGTGTGTATATGTAAGTCAAGTGTAGTTTTAATTTTATGTGTCTATTATTTTGCGGTAATAAATATTTTTCTTCGTTCTTTATTTTCTTTCCGTCCTTCCGATAAATCCGTTCACTGTGAATAGTGACAACCTTATTTTGGGCAATATAATATAACACAAATAAACTGTAGTTTTTTGTTATTATTAAATAAGGTTAGGGTGTATATATATATATTTAAATGGCACTTTTATTTATTATTTGAGATACAAAGTGAATTTAGGGTGGTTATAAAAAAATAACCATAAAGGCTACAAAAGATCCGATTTCTTCATAAAAAATAAAAGTGCCATATAATTAAACCCCACCCATAAATGAATTAAACTTAGATAATTCTTATGGAAAGGTATTTTTTTTACTGCAGGAGTGCAGCAGATAGATAGACAGTCCACTTTATGGAAAGCGATTAACATCGCCTATAGACATTTACAACACCAAAGGTGCTACAAATGCGCTGCTGCTCTCTTAAGATACACTGGAACCTGGTCACTAATGCCGGAGCACAACTCAAGCTTGTTATGGGGGCATACTCTAGACCAGGGGTAGTGGTGGTGGTAGCCATCCAGTCGGGCCGAATTACCGAATTTATCACATTGTCCGGCTAGAAGTAGGGAAGTATTCACACTGCCCGGTCCAAGTGATAAATTCAAGTTATCTTAAACCAAGATTTCTAAATGGACCACGGGCCGTTGTGCATTATTAATATCTGCCAAAGTAATAAAGTTTACCGACGCTTTTGAGCATTATTCATAATGATCGGTCCATATTAATACTGCCCGATTAATCAAATTGCCCGTAACATGTATATGTATCACTCTAGTTGATTCATCCAAATTGAAAAACAGAAATGAAACATTTAATATCGGGTTAACCTTGCCTCACCATGGGTTGAATTTTGACATAATTTGTATGGAACTTGCATACAGTGGAGCGTGGATTATCCGAACGTCGATCAACCGAAACATCGCTTATCCGAACTACGACGCCTACAAGTTCAGATAATGAAGATGAAAACATAATTGGTGCTTCTGAAGCATTTACTTGCCTAGATATTGCCTTGCGTTGGTTTGAAACACAAGCTGAAAGCGAACTGTATCAAATATCTGTCCTTAAAAAACTACGTGACCTAGCCGCTTGTAAGTGCGTACGCTTACTTCGAGACGTATACTGAAGATTTTTTTAAGCGTTAATTGTACCTAGTGTGTACATTGTACATGTTTTATCATAAGCCACTTTTTTTGTTTAATTCCTATTTGTCATTAAAGATATAAATATGTAAATAAGGTTTTCGTTCACATGTACACATATATGTATGGCTGAATCAATTCAGTTCAGTATACCCCAGATAGAAGGGCTTAAATTTCCTCTTCAACCGTAAACGTTTGATCGCATCGAATCAAAGACGGGAGAAGGACAAATATCCGCCTACACGTGTACTGAATACACGTGAAGGATTAAACCCTCTACGTGTTAGATATTATGCATACAAGGTGAATCTATGATGGTCCCTACTACATACCGGCGTTTAAAAGCGCCGGCGGCGGCGCGTTGGAAATCTTCAGTCGTCAGCGGTGCGGCGCCGGCGACGTGGATATTTCAGGCTAATTGTGTATTTTCGGCAAACGTAGAGTAGAACGCCCGCCAGCCCGGTGGACTGACGACCTGCGTAAGGTCGCCGGCAGGGGCTGGATGTGGAAGACGGAAGACCGGGATATGTGGCGCGTACTTGGGGAGGCCTACTACCAGCAGTGGACTGAGATTGGCTGAAGGAGAGGAGGAGTGTATTTAAATCTACTCCGTCCATATTTGCTACAAAAAATAGTCCTCAACAAGCCTTGGGCACCTAAAAGTGTGAGCTGTAAACCGGGAATAAACAGGCAGAAGAGCTCAGTCATTTTTAAACACTTAAATTGCTTACAAATACAAAAATAGTATGGAAATTGACCAACGTCTTACTAGCGTTGCATGTAAGGGCGGCAGCGGCGCCGCGCCGGCGTGGCGACCGTGTCTAATATCTATTACTATAGAAGAAGAGTATTAACCCTCAAAAATAGGAAGGCCAAATTTTAACAGTGGGATTTTATGAGTTGATATTTTATAACTCAAAATGCGCCTTGTTGTTAAGTCATAATTTGTTACAGTGTTAAAATATACGACGCGACGTCGTCTCGAAGATAGCTTGGCTTATTAGCTGTTGTTCTAAAATGATAATCGCCCAGCAAAAAGCTTAATAATGCTGATATTAGACTGAAGAATTGAATCAATTTTGTCAAAAGGCACAGAACTGAAAGCACATGACATTATTCAATTATTGTTGCGGCAGCGCTACATTTAGTGATAACGGAATGTGAGATTGAGCACGCACGTACCTGATTAATGGGCATGAAATGCAGCTGCTCCACTGCTCCTCAGTACAGTTTACTTCACTTCAGTTGTTGTAGATTTATATTTATAGTATATTATTTGATGTATATGTATTTATTGTATTTTATATTATATGTTATAATTGCGGTGCGGAGCGGGCTATTTACATAATATAACCATCTGTGTATTGCGCAATTGTTATTTTATTAAATATGTACAATTTACGGGGCGACGTAATTTAATTTATTTGATGATATGACAATGAATGACTGGTGGGAAAAGGGAACACGCCGCCAGATTTAAATGAAGAATTTAAATATGTTAGAAGAAAAGTTTGAATAGGTCGAAAGGAGGTTTATATGGCGGTACCAATTATATTGAATGAGATAACTTTATTCGGATCACTTTGGTCGACTGATCCAAATTGAAAGACAGAAAGGAACCGTTTAATATCGGCCTGACACACTATAATCACAGCTGCCGCCACCGATCCCTTTTTATGACAAAATCCCATGCTCACAACGTATAGTGGTTGCTATAACTGATATCGGTTAACACGAATATCATATAGACTACTCCCGTTAGATTTTAAAAATATCTTATAGGTTACGAGTAGACTATTTAAAATAAATCTTATTTTTTAAATAAAAGCGAAGAGTAATAAGTTTTTATATTCCACTTGCTGTACCCGGCCTGCGTTGCAATGCCATGTAACCAAAATTGTCTAGTTGTGTATATTCTGTTTTTTGGGCCAGAAACCCAAAGTTTCATCACAATCTGATCAATGGTTTAGGAACGCAGAAAGGACAAACATACAAACATTTATAGAGCTTTTATATGTCTTCTATATAAATATATATGTATATAAAAACTCTTAACGCCTTACTCTCTGTATAAAATTCAGCAAGTTGAAAAATTTAGTCTCAGCCATAAGCCGAGTCAAATGCTCTTTTACCTAATACGACCCTTCGGCCACACTAACTTAAGAGAAAGCGACCTACAAGCTTAACGTACTGAATCTCTATATGAATATTATATGCCTTAGTCCGGGTTAATGGCAGCTACGAATATTTTATACAGGTCGTCACGTACAGTATAAAACAAAAATATACACTCACCGCAATCTCATTAAATGTCACCATGGATTTTAATATAAATATTTAATCATACAAAAGTTAAGACAAATCGGCAGAAAGGCACACATACGCACATTAATATAATATGTTGTGTTTCTACGCTAAGTAAATTGTTCTAGTGTAACTTTTAAGTTTTCAATATCGTTTTACAGTTTCGCAATATCTGTCACATTGTAGATGTTTGTCCTTTCATTCTAGTCTATTCTGGTAAACATCTAGTGTGACGAACGCCCAGAGATTGTCACTTTAATAAATACCACGTGTCAGCGTGCATGATTTCGAGTGAACCTGTTTTATTATTAAACACGGAAAGTCAACAAGAAATACTTCGTCTACACAGTCTTGTAAATTTCAAAGAACGCCCTAACCTCTACATCCTCTGTCATACTACAAATCATCTTATGATCCTTCACAATCCAGCCGTCTTGTTTTGTCTACTTTTACTTCTATAACCATTAATTTTCCAACTTAATCATATCCAGTATTTTTGGCACAAACATGATTTTCATCCCTCCTCATTACATGACTTACATATATAATAAATACGTCGATCGACTTCTGTTTGATTTTCAAAGACCCGTACATATATCGGTGTTTAATAATTTATATATACATACCTATGAACTAACATAACCTGTACAATTTTACACATTTACGAGGGGTGTTCAATAAATAGTGATAATGCGATACATTCTCCTTGGAAAGAAAAAGATAAATACTGGCAGACATAGCCCAGACATTAGATATAATAAGAATAAAAACAAGTAATCAATTGTCTTTTGTTTTTAAAAATAAAGTCATATGTTTGCGTCGTGTCGGAACGTGTTCTTAAAATTGGATAAAATTCATCAATACATTCAATGAATCCTCCATATTCACCGGACCTAACTCCTAGTGATTTCTACCTATTTCCGCGGTTAAAGTAACATGTCAGGGGCCATAAATTCAGGAAGAGGATTTTTTTTTAAAGTAATTTTATCTTTGGAATAAAGATATATACTAAGTGTATAAACCTGAAAGGTGACTACGTCGAAAAATACAATAACATTTAATAAAAGGTAATTGCGTCATACTCATTATCACTTTTTAATGAACACCCCTAGTACAAAAGAGCATATATTTATAACCATTTCACATGTACACATATTATTGCCTTGCATTGTAAAATGATATATAAAATCTTACTGTGCGTTACCTATTATCACAAGATGCAGCCGAAAGGAGAAACGTCAAAATTAGCTTAGTAAAATATTCAATAATCAGCGCTGATTTGGGTATTGGGAACACAAGTAATCAGACCTTCGCCTAGAGACCTAGGCAATTATGTGACTCCTATTATAAATTCAAACGTGTTTAGAAGTTTTCTACTTATTCGTATAACCATTACTCTGTTTATGCACTTAGGGCCAAGGCACACTAACCCAGAGCCGAAGCGCATCGAAGCTTCATGTGTACGCTTATGCGATCAGAGAACTAAATGCGAGCGTCTTTTTTAACTTGAATGAAATGTATGAAGTATTTGCAGGGTCATCTAAATTTTTAGAATGAAGCTTTGACTCTGAGTCAGTAGGCTTTGACCCTTAGGGTGCATTTCGACCAGAGATATGCTATGCAACGTTGCTATGGATGTGTTTGATATCCAGAAATCATATTCATTGGTTCACACAGCATAGCACTGGTGGAATCTCAAACCACTAAGCTACGTTTTTTTATAAGGAAGGATGCATGCTATAGATGCGTGTCTTTCCTATCGTTGATACCTCGCATAGCTCGAGCTGCGCATCGAAAGCCACTTTGTTGCGGAGCTTTTTCATAGCCCATTTTACTCACTCGGGTACATAGCTTAGCATCAGTGGAAATGGTCATATAGTTTCGGTCTTAGCTGCATAGCACATCTCTGGTGGAAAAGCACCTTTAGTGTTCCGTATGCCGCCATCGAAGTTCGTAGCAAATTTCAGATCAATCAGTCGCCTACCACAAACAAATTACTAGCCTTTAACTCTAAAGCAAAAACAGTAAACAGACGATTTGTTTCCTTTCTTAAAGTTTCTGCTGTTAGAATGACGTTACTATTATGTAATTCATTTTTTTTTCAATGAAGTTTACTTTCTACTCTATATATTCCACTTCGCAACTTGTTATCGCTGTTTGTAGGAGAAAAGGCGACAAGAACCGTCCCAGGAACACGCCTAGCTTAAAAGATACTTAGCTGTCGCTACTGGCGGTTTCCTCCGTGTAGATTAAGAATAGTCATAGTTTGAGCAAAATTTCTATTTATGAAAATGAAGAATTTTCATACAAACTCTCATCCGCTTTTCCACCCCTTTCCTAGTACGCAGTTACAGTAAAGAAAGAGCCCGCATGCACATTTTCACGATCCTTGCCCCAGTAGTTTGCTGCGCGTGGACATGTCAGTCATTCAGTCAGTGAGGTCATGTAATCTATAATATTACTACGAGTTACAGGACTCGAATTAAAATGACGTTAGAATTATTATAAAATTTATTAGAACTATACGTATAAACACGTATAACACGGGTACAAGATATAATGAATGACACGCGCAAATTCCGTCACTATATAGATTATCGAATGTACACACGTCTTGCCTCGCTTGTAGTTATCGCTTGACTGCCGATCTCTCCATTGGGGCATTGCTTTATAATGCACGATGCAATATGTCTACTTGGCAAGCGTCGACACAATTTCCCAGAAATTGTAATCCGCACACCTGCCTAATTATGCCTGCGAACGGCCATAAATGAGTACAATAGGCTGCTCTCCACAACAACCAATAAATAAGTAAGCAAAATAAGACGGTCATAAAAGCGCTTCAATGTTATTAGCGCAAACACCGAGGGCGGGTAATAAATGTGCTTTGTTTACAAATATGCAGATGGCCCAATTGTAACAATATTATAAAAGTGTAGCCTTTTTTTTTTAGATTTTTTGTTTGTCTGTTCATTCGGGATTCACGTAAAAACTACTGGGCCGATTTCGAGGCGGTGATCGCAACTGATAGCAAATTACCGGACTTAAAATCTGCGGTACTTTATATCTCGGGGGAATTTTCTCGGATACAGTTTAAAGTTTACAGTGACCAGGGTGAATTTTGTTCTGATTCTGATGCACTGTTTTCACTGATCAATAGAAAATTGCCTGTCATAAAATCTGTGATACTTTATATCCCAGTAGTCCCGCGGGATTTAGAGCAGGCCGATTTTGAAGTGGTTTCTTAAGTTGCTATATGATTTTATGACTTGCTTCCTGTATCTTCATCTTCAGCCAGGTGGTAGAGCATTTGCTCAACTGGATGGCTACCACCCCTGGTCTAGAATATGCCACCATAACAACCTTGAATTATGTTCCGGCATTAGTGCCCAGGTTCCAGTCTCCCTTTAGAGAGCAGCAGCGCATTTGTAGGACCTTTGGTGTTGCAAATGTCCATAGGCGATGGTAACCGCTTTCCATCAGGTGGGTCCTCTGCCTGTCTGTTGAAGTCAACCTATAAAAAAAAATCTGTTAATTTTTTAAATAGAACAGTCGTAGTTGTTGCGTATGTTTTTGGTAACATTACTGAAATTTTCAGGATTTATGTATTCTCAATTTCAATAACGCATTCTCTTGTTAGAAATACCCTTTATTTTTAAATATTGGTAAAATAACTGCGAGCCTTGCTACCCCATCCACATCCATCGTGAACGAAGTCGCAGGCGAATCCTAGTTACCTATATGTGTATAGATTTACACACTAATATTAATACATATTACTTCCTGCCTAATTTATGATTTTTTTTATTGTTGAAGCGCAGCAGATAGGCTGGCTGACGGTCCATTAGCTATACCAGATGTGCTGCCGGCCTTGAAGGAGGAACTGATACCTGGCCACTAATGCCGGACCACAACTCAAAGTTTTAATGGTGACATACTCTAGATCAGCCATCCAGTCGGGCAAACGTCCTACCATGTGGCTGTGAGTTGTTTTGCCGCCTTACGCCAGGCCGCCCGGCCGCAGGAATTAATTTTTTTTTCCGTTCCTGCACGGAGAGACTAGAGAATAATTATGATGATATGACTTTATAACTTATGATTGTCTACGCACATCCAAGGGTTCCGCGGAGATAGTAAACCTTGTCGAAAATACCATATATTTATAATTAAGAAAAGTCTAATATCATTGTTTAAATCACATCTATGATTGCGATGTACGTCACTAGATAGCGTTGTTCACAAAGCATGTATCTAAGGAAAGTTGTCAACACAAAAGCCGCGTCCGATTCTGTGCGTGCATATTATCTCCGGATGTGTGCGCATCGTGACTGATTTACTTTCTGTTAATTCTGTTACCTTATAAATAATAGGTGCGTCTCGTTTTAGCCCGTATAAATCCTTGAAATTTAAATGAGACACTGATATGAATAATAGGTGCATCTCTTTATAGCTTAATTATGATTTGCTTTGATAGAACGAGAGAAAAATAATAATTAATAGAACAGTTAAAAGACGTAAATAGGTAGATAATGCCTAACATTTCTATAAGGTTCATATTTGGGTTACGCAAGTATGACCACGTTTCTGAATTTCGTAAAAAACTCAAGTGGTTGCCAATTCGTTTTCGCCGGGATACTCACATTCTTTCATTGCTTTATAGTATTTTATTCATCCCTACTACTTCTACTTATACTACTTCGAATTTATTTTTTGCTCTCACAATTTACGCCCCCCTTCCAGTCAACATAGACTTATTACTCCTATTCATAATACAACGTTTTTCAATAACTCTTTCACGGTCAAGGCTGTCCAACTTTGGAATACATTGCCTGTTGCTGTCAGACAAGCAAAACCTTTAATAACATTTAAGAACATGGTCAGGAAATTCTTTCTGCAATATAATGATATGTAATTTTATATAATTATTATTATATTGCATATAACTATATATTTATTATGTTTAAATAGTTGCATTTTATCACTATATCTTGAATATGGTATATAACTTATGTGTATATTTGTATATATAGTATAGTTATATATTTATTATTAAAATGTAAGTAATTGTACAATAATTGTGTATACCACCATCGCCACTCCTAATCAGCAATATTCCTGCCACGGGTTGTTTGGAAGAGATCGCTTTTTAGCGATATGACCGCCCTTTGTACACAATTAGAATAATACTAGTTCGTAAGTTTTCTATAATGGTGTATAATAAAGTGTTATCTATCTATCTAACATTTGTTTATCTATGATTTGTTATGTGCCTGTTATCGAGAGAACAGGTATTGTGTTCTAAAAATAACAAATGTTATATTTTTTCTGTGAATATCTGTTATTAGTATCTGTTAGCATAAATATGCCTCCACGCCTACTACAGAACCCGGAAAATAAATAAATACCGCAAAATTTCAAAATCCTTTTTTGCCCTTATCGTCAGTCGTCGTCGTGAGTCGTTCCTCATAAGGAAAGCACACATAAAATATTTACAATATGATAAAAATGTTTACGCATCGATATCTGTTCTTAGCAATAGAGATTCTTATATCGTACGTTAGTTTGGGGCCCCTTATTGTATATTTATGGCGATTTCATGGAAATTCCTCAACATATTTTTTATACGCAATTTATTTATACGAAGGCTTTTGCTTTCGAAAATAGTGAATAGTCGTCCCAATTTTAATTATACATTTTTATTTATGTAAGAGGAAAAAGAAAGTACGCCACCCCACGCTGAGTCAGATAACCATCCGTTAAACTTGAATATAGTATTTCTCATTTAACTCCTTGAAATAATTGCGTATAGCGCACGCTTAATAAAACAAAGAAATATCTCAAATTTTCGTTTCTTGGGAAAAATTTTAGCCTATTACGAGTTCTTCTTTGTTTGTTAATAAATTATTAGTCAAAATCATTTCAAGTTCTTGAAATAGTCTTTAACTTTAGTTGAATGTGTAAGGATTTATGTTCAAGTAAAATCTATCTATCTATAATTTAAGAGCTATGCTCTTGTCGGTGGAGCCTCCTCCAATCTTCTCTATTATGGGCCAGTTGTTTTACTTCTATGTAAGACACGACACCCACTTTTTCTTTTATTTGATCCATGAATGCTCGCCTTGGTCTTCTCTTCCCTCTCCTTGCTTCCACTTTGCCTTCGATTAACGTGCATAAGAAGGTGTCGTGTCGTAGCAGATGACCAAACATATTCCCCCTTCTTTCCTCCAGTTTTTAAAATTGTGCGTTTCTCCTTTACCGTAACCAGTACTTCTTCATTGGTCTTCTTTTCTTTCCAACTTATTCTTTCCATGCGTCTCCAACGCAAAGGAGAAAAAAAAGGAGCCGTATTTATTCGTACTTGTTCCACTTTATGATTTTTTAAATTTTATTGCACGAGTTCAGCATTTAGGCAGACGGCCCACCTAATGGAAAGCGGTTACCATCGCCTATGGACACTTGCAACATCAAAGGTGCTACAAATGCGCTGCTGCTCTCTAAAAGGTGACTGGAACCTGGTCTCTAATACCGAAACACAACTCAAGCTTGTTATGGCGGCATACATTAGACCGGGGGTGGTAGCCACCTAGACGGGCAAAAACCCTACCACCTTGCTGTGGCTTGTTTTATCACCTCTTACGATAGGCCGCCCACCCGCAGAAAGAATACATCTTTCTCCGTTCCTGCACGGATAATATATATGATTAAGAGTCAACAATTTCGTAAGACAATTGAAACTAAATTGCACTACGGTAAAATACACCATCGAGCGTACACCTTTTTTTTGTGAAAAAGCGAAATCACTAACGAATAAATTCAGTTTACAAATAAAACAATACAATAAATAAATCTCACCTCTTAATAAAGCTTAATTTATTGGGGTTTACTTCTCTTTTTAAAACAATATATTTGCTTCGCTCGTCGCGGTAGTTTGTAGAAGACATTGCGCGGCAGTTGCAGCGGATTTATTATTTCAAGTTCTTACGTTTTATAATGTAATCTCCAAACTGGTGACATTCAGTTATTTCTTTATTTTATTAAGCGTGCGTTATAAGGTCCTTTAGTAGCGAAGATATTTGTATAAATTAATCATCCATATTTCTTAAAAGAAACAGTAAATCTCTACTGCAGGGAGGTTTACACTGAAAATCAGTACTGTGTCCGATAAAACTCCGGCACAGCAATAAGCTGAGTGCAAACCTCATTTGCTGAAAATGCGACGTACATGTTCTCAAAATTTGTTCCTTTCTTTTTACTATTTTTACGAGCTACAGGACTCGAATTAAAAATGCCATTGGAACTACTATAGAATTTATTAGAACTGTACAAACACGTATAAAAAGAATATAAATAAAACTGGATGCAACCAGTTCACACTGCACGATTCAATGCAATTTGACACGCGCAAAGTCCGTCGTCTATATCGCTAATCGAGAATACAACCAAACGTCTTACTCGTCTCGTAGTCGTCGCTTGACTGCCCCACCCCTCCATTCGGGCATTGTCTTATACTAACTATACAGTACAAAAAAAAATCGGCCGTGCGCACTAAGTTTCCGAGAAATAGTAATTTGCACACCTGGTTATCTATTCCTGCGAACGGCCAACAAAGTCGAAAAAAATAACAATAGGCTATTGTCTAATTGCAAATTTAAATACGAAGTAATAAAAAGAACTCCGGGTGCGGGAGGGGCAATAAACGAGATGCGCAGCATTTCTTTGTCAGTATGTCACAATAGGTATGCAGGTGGCCCAACTTGTAACACTATCATTCGTAATTAGTGCAAACACGTCGCTATTTCTTCAAATAAAATCTTTTTTCTCTTTCTACTATAAATAAAAGTTAATTAAAAAAATAGCCAAATCCGTGTAGCGTGAGATTGCCTAAAAAACCTTTACCGAATGAATAAATCTTTATTTGCAGTGTTGGTACGCCGACAATAGTTGGTAAGCAATGTGACTAGTATTACCGTATCTGACCTAAGATCGTAAGTAAGAAAAGTATATAAACGAAAACATCACATATAGACAGCCTCTGTGGTTGAGAGTGGAGGTGGTGGTGTTGTTCTGGGTTCGATATCTGGTACGATAAATTTCGGAAACGATTTTTCTACGTTATTTACTAGTCTGGGTGTTTGGGATCGGCCCCAGAGTAGTCCGTTGTATTATTACCCATAACACAAGCCTAACTTCCTTAATTTGGGAATATACAATATGTGTGTTTGTCTACCAATTATTTATATTTATTTATATCTCAAAAACTTATAAATGTTCAAAGTTCAAACCAAACCTTGGCAGTATATCTTAACTTCTGCGTCACAAAATGTGGACGATTGTCACCTCTACAGAACCATTCGCTGTATACGACACGGACTTGACTGATTTATTAAGGTTGAAATCGATTTCGTGTCCACTGACTTGTATAATTGCTTCTTTAACGGGTTATCTATCTTTCAAGCGAAATATAAGTAATCTTTTTAGAAATTTCCTCTCCATCTACTCAAATAAAAAGTCGTTAGAGCACTCGCATCCCAAAACTCAAAGGGCGCGGGTTTGAATCCTGGCCGGTAAAAACATACACAACTTAGGCTGTTTTCTTAATATTATAAATGCGAAAGTAACTATGTCTGTCTGTTCCGAAAACTACTGGACCGATTTTGCTGAAACTCAGTATACTTAATCTGGCCATAAATACTGTTACAATTAAAAAGAAACAAAATATTACATTTGAATTTGGAATCTGTCATTTTTATATGATTGTGCATTGTGTTTTCTCATTTTGGCGCCAATACATTGTACAACATTTTGCGATATTAAAATGGAGTAGGGCGATAAAGAGAACCGAATCGCCGTGATTGCATTACGCAAAGTAGGTATGGAGCCAAATGCAATTTTTAAAAGTCTCCATACGCTTGGTATTAGTCAAATGTTTCTGTACCGGGCTATTAATAGGTACAATGAGACCTCCTCTCTTTGTGACAGAAAAAGATCTGGCCGTCCACGTAGTGTTCGTACGAAAAACGTGGTCAAAGCAGTAAGGGAAAGATTTTGAAGAAATCCTGTCCGAAAGCAAAAGATTTTATCTCGGGAGATGAAGATATCATCTAGAACCATGTCGCGTATTTTAAAAGATGACTTTGGACTTGCAGCCTATAAGAGACGCACTGGTCATTTCTTAACTCATAATTTCAAAAAGAATAGGGTGGTAAAATCGAAACAACTACTGAAGCGGTACGCAAAGGGAGGTCACAGAAAAAATTTGTTTACGGATGAGAAATTTTTTACAATTGAGCAACTTTTTAACAAACAAAATGAACGTATTTATGCTCAAAGCTCTAAGGAAGCTTCTCAATTAGTCTACAGAGTGCAACGTGGGCATTATCCGTCTTCAGTGATGGTTTGGTGATGTGTTAGCTATGAAGGAGTGACTGAGCCATATTTTTGTGAAAAAGGTATCAAAATATCGGCACAAGTGTATCAAGATACCATTCTTGAGAAGGTAGTTAAGCCCCTTAACAACACCATGTTCAATAACCAAGAATGATCCTTCCAGCAAGACTCGGCGCCGGGTCATAAAGCTCGGTCCACGCAGTCTTGGTTGGAAACGAACGTTTCGGACTTCATCGGAGCTGAAGACTGGCCGCATCCGCTGGATTATGATTTATGGTCAGTTTTAGAGAGTAAGGCTTGCTCTAAACGCCATGATAATTTGGACTCCCTAAAACAATCCATACGATTGGCAGTGAAGAATTTTCCCATGGATAGAGTGCGTGCTTCTATTGATAACTGGCCTCAACGTTTAAAGGACTGTATTGCAGCCAATGGAGACAACTTCGAATAAGCTTTTTATATTTTAAATTGTTTTATATTTATGTATTAAACTAACACATTGTAAAACTTATAAATGTTATTTGCAATAGAAAAAAAAATTCTTTGTTACAATATTTATGGCAAGACTAGGTAATGCAAAAAATACTTAGTCTCTAATACATTTCGCTTTCTGAGTTGTCGGTGCAGTAGCCGTGCGTAATCGGTATGCTCAATATACGCGGTACCGAAAGCTTACCGAGCGCCTATATTTCCGTGAGCGTTTCCGTATATACCGAGCGCACATACCGAGAGAATACTAATGTAAATCAGGCTTTAGTCCAACTTGTTCGCTTATTGTGATCGATAATGTACTTTGGAACCCGAAGAAAATAACTAACGAGGCCAGCTACTTGTTTACAAAATTCGCAATACAGCCGAAGGTTGCTTGTCAATCAACGTCTTTCCGATAACATGAAAGAACATTTTATGATTTCATTTATCGCCCAGAGTTGTATTAAGGCTTCTGACACACAGGTCCAAAACTCAGGCCAACAATCATTCGTTGGCGTTCACGGGCAATCCGCCGCATGGAGGTATCATTAAAGGAGTCGTCGAAGCATTCGACCGTTCATGTCTACAATACAATTAGCTTGCAAAATGGCGTTTTTTTACGTATTCGTAATAAGTGTTCCGAAAAACTGTTCACAACGGTTCCTTCGTCTTTTTCTTCCTCGCTTCCTGAACCGCTTCGCTCTTGTACGCAACGATCTCAAGAGCGGGTCTCTTGCGCACCGTATTGGTAACACCGCTGTTGTCAATACGCGACAGTGACCATTTTGCATCAGGTGGGCCGTCAGCCTGTCTACTTATGCAATACAAAAGCTTGGGAGCGACTTATTGACAGTGCGAAGCGCGTGTTTGCTAGCATGAACTGGTTCATTCCAGCTTTAATCACTGTATATATACTTATATACACTACTACGAACGTAAAAACATCTGCATGTTGATTTATGTATACATAGGGCCAACGACGCCTATTCGTTGGCCTTCATTGGGGTTGTCTGTGCGCGCTCTAAGATCATTCTCGTAAAGAAAGGAAACGCTTCTATGAGATTTATGCCGTAATATTAATTTGCTACAAGTGTGCTCATTATGATAAGACTTACTCCCATTACGTACTTGAACTAATATAATATAAACTAGCTTCTATTGTAACCAACACTTCGTTCGCGCACGACTTTAAACCCTGACAGATATCAAAATGAGAGATGAAAGATAAAATGTCCTGTTTGTGTATTTAAACTTTCATTGAAGTCTGCCATGAATCCACCATTTTTATCAATTTAATCATAATCATGTCAAACCATTCTCCATAGCAACAAACCGAAAACGGCCCTGTTTCGAGTATGGTCCTGTAGAGCGATGACTCAACTGCATGGGCCACCTGCGTCGTCAACAACAAGCAACGCAGTATATAAGGGCGCCCTCGGCATGCAGCAGACACAGAGCAAGAACATCACCGAGTCTACACGCTGCTTCATAATCGCGCAATCCAACGGCGGCACTCAGCCCGTTGTAGTTCTATTAATTAAAAAGCCATTCTTTAAATACCAACTTGTATCCCTTGAGTAACGTAAAATCAGTGCGCATTAACATTGTAATTATCTGTAATTAATAACATACGTAACAAACCTACGTATCTGATTGAACCCGGGACCGAGGAGTAAGAAGATGCTTTGCAACCACTGTACATAAATGTGAATGTGATCATAAACTACACTTACATGACAACTCTGGTCACCCACCCCCATACCTTTTCGAGACAAACATTCAAATAAATAGGCCAAAAATCTAAACACGGTCATTTATGTTAGGGCTTACTCGGCTTGTGATTTTTTTAATACCAAATGGTAAATTAAAGTGAAAACTGTTATTTTTAATCTACTTTAGTCTGAAAGTTTGTCTGGAATACTTTCCGAATTTACGGATTTCAATGTAAATAAATAATATCCAGGTATTAAATACAAGAAGTTTATCTTAAATCGGGTTTAAATTTTAATTTAGATATCTCGCAGGGTTCAGAAAATAAGCCGCTTTAAAATACTGGCAAGTAAAGCTAGTAGAAAATATAGAAACATTTTTTTATTTATAAAAATATCAGTCGTATAAGAACCATATAAGAATGCCTCGAACATTTTGAAATCTGGCGTAGAGCCAAGAAACAGAAACGATGCCAAAGAAGACTGAAGAATCATGACCAAGACCAAGACCAAGACCAAGAAAACTTCCTCCATAATGACACTGATATTAATTATATATTAGTAAATAATAAAAACATTGCCCGCGAAACGAATATCGGATTGGTCTTAATCCTATGGGTTAATCCAGGCAAACGACACCCCCGGGATAGGCAGCCTAACGGGGGTCATATTACACTCAAATTACGACGCGATCCCCAAGGATCAAGAGGCTGTAAACTGCGGCCTGCGTTACGGGAGATAAATTCAACGCCCACATTTCGTTTTATTGCACGATCTGGTCCATTGGGGATCTCTCTATCAGTTGCGTTTATTTCTGCCATTAAAAAAGCACTGATTATACGAAGTGATTTACACATTCGCGTAAGACTATCGAAAGGTTTTTTAGATTGCATGAGTTCAGCAGACAGGCAGACGAGCCAACTGGAAGATTATGGAAAGTGGTTACCATCGCCTATGAACATTTGCAACTCCAAAAATGCTACAATGCGCTGATGCTCTCTAAAGAAAGATTGGAGCCTGTCTACTAATACCCGAACACAACTCAAGGTTGTTATGGCGGCATACTTGAGACCAGGAGTGGCAGTGGCAGCAGCACCTGGCTGTAGGTTGTTTTGTCGGCCGCCCAGCCGCAGGAAATTGTATTCTTTTTCCGTTCCTGCACGGATGGTGCAGGTGCAAGATGGATAAGGTTCGTGTAAAAAAATTAGTGGTGAATTTTTTCAGTAGATACACGGTCTTGTTGGGCTATCGTCACTCAGATCTTAAAAAAAATATAGTGTTTTTACACTATTTTTTTATTTAGGAAAACAGGTTAAAGTTGCTTTGATAATCGTAAAATATCACGAGTCTATAATTTTTAAACGATGAGGTAGAAAATTCAAAAAGTCAGATAGTAGTTTAAAAAAAATACCGAATATGTTAGTTTAAATAAGATCTGTTAAGTATTTTTTTGAGCTATGGTGTATTTACGATTAAAGGCTTTTATAGGATCCCTTGTCTAAATATCAGATCAAACAGGTGAAGTGCACTTCTTCTAGAAAGCCCATCAATGTGCCTGTCTGTGACATATATTTGTAGGTGCTTAAATAAACTTTTAAAATATTTTTTTAAATTAATTAATTCCACAAGCACTGTCACTGAGGTAGTCCAACCGTTAAAAATTTCAGGAGACAAGTTTGTAAAGACGTAAGAAAATTGAGGTTAACCACTTACTTAAAACATTTCATACTTTACTTAGATTGAGGGTTACACAAAATTTATCCTCCGGGCTTTAGCTTGTTGGTGCGGCTTACATTTTAAACACCAAACACCGCCGCTTTCCAACTTTAAAGTAACGACTAACAACTTTCACCACCTTGTTATGAAGAGATTACGAATAAGCCCTTCATGTTCTCTTAGAAGAAAACCTTGAAATGTCTAACTTTGAAAACTTTACTAAAGTATAAATGATAAAGTGAGATTTGTATAAATGTATTATCGACGAGCTAACGGAGACTAAACATAAAATACTCTTTATACCATTAGCAAATAGCAATGGATAGTTTTTTTCTAGATACTTAAGGTCACGTAAACGAAGCCTTATAAAGATCTCGTATACATAAAATAAATTATTACAACAAATCAGTGAAAACAATTTTATCAAAGAAACTGCACACAATTACTAAACAACACAATTTACTTTTTCTTTCCAGGCGGCGGCTTTTTTCTATCCATGCCTCCTTTACTTTTAACAGTTTCATCTACTACCTTCTGTAGAGGCAACATGTACTGATCTGCTTGAGACAACAACTGATTACGGCGATATTGCAAGGCATCAACTGAACGGGTTATACAAGACTCCAAGGCATCCGAACTCTTCATGATTGAAACGCAGGCCTTAGACGCCTCTTGAGCTGCGTATTTTCCACCTTCATGAAACAATGTAATTTGAGATAAGAGACGAACATTTGAGATCCTTGCTTCGTGAACTCGGTGTTCCAAATACCGTTTATACAGCCCGATAGTATCATCTAATGATTCTTCGAAGATACGGCGATGTTTTAATAAGCGAGGTGAGTAACTATTCATTTTTAATTTCTTCACTTCTGGATCTAAGGGGTCTTGGGCTAATAGATTTTCCATATCAGACTGAATGCGGTTAGTCCATTTGCAAAATGGATATAGCTCTGGCGCATCTAAAGATAAAAATTCAGATGCATCTTTAGGTAAACGATCGACAAGCCTATACACTGCGTCTAAATGTGAATCGAGCCGAGATTCGTGATAACGTAACTCAGCCAAGCGTACATCATAAGCAGCCTTAAGACGTTCCGCTCTAATACTATGTGCTACTATTTTAAGGGAATATCGCATATGTAACACTTCAGCTCTCTCTTCAACCCATAATCGAGCTTGATGACTGAGCTCCTCGGGAACTAAAAACATGTTTCTCTCGAAAGATTCAAGAAAACCATTTTTCCAGTTAGAAATTGCTAATTCTTGCAGTTCAGTTTGTAAAATCGCACGCGGTAATGGAGAACGTAGAGAATAGCCGATTCGTGGAGACCCCACGCTATGCTGACTCAATATACTTCCTGAAGGTCCCAATAAGACTTTTGGATTAGCCTCTAAGAAACAATTGAATTCAGACAACAACAAGTTGACCAAAGCCGTTGGTAAATTCATGAATTCCTCTAGTCTACCTAATTCAGTTTCACTATGCTGAACATACATTTCCGCAGTATGATCAAGCATTGCTATAATAATCTCATAATGTTGTTGCAATTTATCAACATCACTGGCACATCTCAGTTGTTCTAATGCGACGTTAAAAGTGACTTCGCTAGCTAACTCGATAGAATCGTGATTCGTTAAAAGGTCTTCAACAGCTGCCATAGTTAACTTCTGGGCAAGAGCTAAACGAAGCATGTGAGCATCCCATAGGTGGCCTGCATCATGCAATATCGTGTACGTATCTCGAAGACATTCACCTAAAGACCACAAGCTCTTTTGCATTGTCAATTTATCGGCAACTACATCTTGATAAACTTCTCTTGTGCCCATACACTTTTTGTTAACACTACATGAGACGCTGCGTACTGTTTTATCAATTATTATGTGTATGTCATTGAGGTCACTCGTACGATAATCTTGTACTAGAAAACATTGACGAAAACCCAGATTTTTCTCTAATTCGGTAAACTTACCAAAAAAACTGGTGTATACTTTGATAACCGCAGTACGGTATGCTTGAACTAGCAGTGCAACACAGTCATCGAATCCCTCCTTATTATCGAGAAACTCTTTAATGGAAGGCAATGAAGTTGATCGGGTTCTTTCCAAAGCAAAAGAACTGTTTTGCTGAGATTCTCTAACTTGCCTCAACCACGGCAAGGCACTTTTACCTCGTGTAGTTCTGTTAATTCCAAGAGACAACTGATTAAGTATTGATCGTATATGCAAGATACAGCCATCCGTTTGGGCGCGTAACTGTGCTTCTAGGTCACTAAAAGCCCTGCAATTACTAAGCAGTTGTTGATTTATCTCATATGCACGCTCATCAAAATTATGTAAAAGTTCTTTAGGTGGTAAATGACCTACAGCAATAAGCCCTTGGAAATGTTCACGGAGCAAAATTTTAATATTTTCAGCTCTCTCTCTTTCCAAACACAAGGCTTCTCTTTTAAAAGTAACAATATCGTCAACTTGTCGGTTATAGAGATACGAGACTTGCTTTAAAGCTTCATCGCACGTTTCGTTTGACATAGTACTCACAGCTAATTCACATTTGTCAATAATACAATCTAACTCACGTTGATTCTCATGTATATGAGCTAGTAAATTTTCGGACAATGTACGTACTTTAGATTCTACGTCTTTGTTTAGTTTACTAGTATCTTCAGTAATATTTATAAGAATTTTTTCATGATTTTGTTCTCTGTCTTTGAGATATTTTGCGAGAACAGGACCGCCGTGTTTTGGAATCCACTGATCAGGCAATGTAGCAACAGCCACATCATCTTCGGCACAACCTGCTGGCGCCACCAGTTTCACATTCTTAGTTGCGACTACACATTCACAATCATCGGCCAGATTTTTCCGTTTATCGCTTTGCTTGTTAATTATTTTCTTAAACATGATTCACATTACACATTGTAATGGCGTAAAATGTGTCAAAAAAAGAAAAGTCAAACCCAGTAACGTCATTCGACAAAAACACTTTTAAGATTAAAGGCAAAGCAATAAAACCTTTTCAATGACATTGAAATGTAAAAAGAACGAGGGATAATCCCAACGTAATGGTTAACTGACATCTACGTGGGGATGGTGGCAAAAAAAAGAAATAAGGGTCAGATTAATATATATACTACTACATTTACACATATTTTTACTACATTAAATATGAAAAGTGAGTTTATTTCATTGTTTATTTATAATTCAAAAATTCGGATATAAATAATTATCGTAGAATTCATGATTATCGGCGGCAAGAATATTTTCTGTAATATTTATGTGTTTCAACTAGTTAATTTGAAGTCACTCGTGAAAATTAGCATTGTATAACTCGTGTGCAGAAAGTTTGCCGATAGTCGCCGCTCCCGCTTTCTACGACTAGGATCGGGGCTTGTCTAAGTAGTACTAAAAACTAGACGACTGCGGGTCGCCGTAGTGGGAGGCGGGAGGGGTTGTCGTCGGCAAACCTTCTGCGTCCGATTTATATACAATAGTCTTGAAAATACTTTATACCAAAGGACAGAATGACAAGTATATCGGGGCATTATGCCCGCCTTAATGCATTAATAAATTATCATGTATATTTCATTCTTAATTACAATATTGAGCCATATTTCAAATCATAGATTAGACAAATTAGTCGATTTCACACACAAATATCCTGTGGAATTTATTGCCCGAAAATGTAAGACAGGCGAACTCCCTCCCCATTATTAAAAAACTGGTGCGAGAATATTATCTCACTTTATAATAAATATTTAATACCAAATTACATGTACGTTTATTTATTAGTGTATTTGTATAATAGGTTGGGGAAAAAGTCTTTTCGCATATAGTATGTAGGAACTTGTAATAAGATCTGTTTGGCTATACCATGTGTATCTCTGGCTGGTTTTGGTAGCATTAAAAAGTTTTAATTTTAAAGAAGACAATTCCAAATTCAAATTAGGAAAATGTGTGATTTACATTGTTTTTTTTATTCTTAAAATGAGTGAATCTAAAGAATAATTCGATTTTTAAAATTTTACTACAAAAAAGGTAAAAATGCAACACAAGCCGCGAAAAAAAGTTGTGATGTTTATGGACCTAATGCAGTACCTCTGAGAGTAGCGCAAATTTGGTTTAAGTGTTTTCAATCCGGAAATTTTGATATCAAAAGTGCACGTCGCTCTGGTCGCCCTGTTACGGACAAAATTGATGCCATTTTTGAAAAAGTGGAGCAAGATCGGCATATTAGTAGTTACGATGTAGCTGGAGAACTGGGAATTGACCACAAAACGGTTTTGGCGCATTTGAAAAAAGGTGGGTACACAAAAAAGCTCGATATTTGGGTGCCTCATGAGCTCACTGAAAGAAACCTAATGAACCGTGTACTCATTTGTGATTCTTTATTACGACGTAATGAAACCGAACCATTTTTGAAGAAGCTGATAACTGGTGATGAAAAGTGGATCACGTACGACAAGAACGTGTGAAAAAGATCGTGGTCAAAGGCCGGTCAGGCTTCGCAGACTGTGGCGAAACCCGGGTTAACTCGCAACAAGGTGATGCTGTGTGTATGGTGGGATTGGAAGGGCATTATTCATTATGAGCTGTTACCGCCAGGCAGGACCATCGATTCTGAACTGTACTGCGAACAACTGATGAGATTAAAGCAAAAAGTTAAGAGAAAGCGGCCGGAATTAATCAACAGAAGGGATGTGGTTTTTACCATGACAACACCAGACCTCACACATGTTTAGCCACTCAGCAAAAATTACGAGAGTTTGGCTGGGAGGTGTTAATGCATCCGCCGTGTAGTCCTGACCTTGCATCTTCACATTTTCACCTATTTCGGTCTCTGCAGAATTGCTTAGGCAGTGTCAGGTTAACATCACGAGAGGAGTTTCAAAACCACTTGTCGCAGTTTTTTGATCAGAAGCCCCAAAATTTTTATAGCAATGGGATCACGTCCCTACCTACAAGATGGCAAAAAGTTATCCAACAAAATGGCACCTACATACTTTAGTCAAATGTAAATAAACTTTATAAAAAAACCTTTTGAATTTTTATATAAAATGCGAAGAAACTTTTTCCCCAACCTAATATTAATATTGTGTATATTAGTATAATATTAATATATTATGTATTAATCCTATTGTTAATATTGTATAGCTATTGCTATTGCTATACACATATTAATGATGTGTGTATATATATATATACGTAAAATAATTAATGTGTTATTGTTTTTTCTCTATTGTTTTATTCATTTTAGGTATATGTATTGTGTGATATTTATATATATATTTCATTTGCACACCACCGTCATATACTTGTGAATCTCCCGTTCATAAAATCCATAGCCCGGGTTGCCTGGAAGAGATCGCTCTAAAGCGATAAGGCCGCCCATTGCTCCTACTTACTTTTACTGCTTAATGTGACTACTGTAAGTTGTTTATTTTATGTATATGTGGTGAACAATAAAGTGTTTTCTATTCTATTCTATTCTATCCTCAATGTATCTATCCTAGTACTATTGAAGAAACCAGCTGTACAATACAGGATAGCAAATATGCCTAACACACACAGCAAGTTAACTATCTTTTCCGCAAAAATATATCTAACTTTGCCTTTAAATGCTTTGCCTAGAAATGTATAAATGAATGCTTCAGCAAAAATATTTGACTCGTACAACATCTTCCTGGTTATCAGTGAGAAGTTCTAAACAGAAAAATTATAAAAACGAGTATTTATAGAGAAAGGGTATGGTGAACAAGCCGAAGGTTATGGTGTTTGAAAGAGATGAAAGAATGCAATTTGTAATGTACTGATAGGAATCCAAAAGTTAGAGCAAGTCAGAGGATTTGTTTACTTAGGGTGCATCTTTACCAGAGACAGAAAGCATAGAAGGGATATCGAAAGAAGAGTAAGAACAGGTAATACGGTGAATGGAGCGGTTTCTGGCTAAACTATTTTAAGCCAGAAAGTGTCTATTAAAGACACGCTTGGCTGTCCGTCAAGGGGTGTTGGTGGTATTGGTTGGTATCAACACCAATATATGGCAGTGAGTTGGGTATCAGTTGAAGTGAGAGCTTTGAATAGTATATGTGCGGTTAGCTTGAATTATATGGTAAGAAACAGTGTGATAAGGGAACATTGTGGATTGAAAGGTTAATAATTAAAGTAGACGAAGCGAAAGTACTTGTCAGGATTGTCACAAGTGGAAATCCAAAGTCTCTGTTTGCCACAATGGGAAACAGGCATGATAATATGTATGTACTTTTACTATTGTCTATATATATATATTTAAGTTATTTTTATTAGTAGGATAGTTTTAATTTTTAGTATTTTCGTGTCTTAACTCAATTATATATATTTGTAATCAACAAATTAAATAAATTTCTTTTACATTGAAACTAAAATATATTTATTTATAATTGTTACGAACTCTATCGTATCTTTATTTTAAATTTATTTTGATAGATAAGAGAATGACATGTTTGTTTATTAGTTACCAAATATATGCATTTTCATCATCGCTGTCCAGCATATTATTTCAGTATTTTTAATCCAAATTCATACAGTCCTTAACAATAATATTGAGGTATAAATATTTAAGAACAACACTTCTATTAGTGATGATAACATAGATTTCTTTATAAAGAGGCTACAAAAGATATTATCCGAAAAATGCTATTACGACGTTAAGAATTTTCTTGATGACCAATTCTAAATTAAATTTGACAATACATAATATTGTTACGACCTAGGTTCCCGACAAAGACAAATTCACACCTGCCCACCCGTAGAAACACATTTTATTACCTTTTCGGCATTTGGACTTCTTTGTATTTGTAATCTTTTACGGCCTATTGTTGTATTGTGATCACTGCCAGGTGTCTCGGACTTGAAAGTACAAACTGATTCTCAGAAATTCGGTCCACGCGGCCGGGCAGACATATTGCATCTGTGCAGTATAAAGCAAGGCCCCAATGGAGAGATGAATCAGTCGAGCGATAACCACGAGCGAAGCAAGACTTGTGTACATTCGGTAATCTATTAAATGATGGACTTTGTGCGTGTATTTGAATTACGATCTTTTGCATTACGTTTGAACTTATTACGTTCGGTTATATTTGTACCTGTGTTATACGTGTTTGTATACTTCTAATAAACTTACTGATAGTAATTCTAACAGAATTTTAATTCGAGTCTCGCGACTCGTAACAATATATATTTTGTCAATTTTTATTATTCTAATATTTCATTTTTACATTTTCAACATTGTATTTTATATGGAATAATACTTGACATATTATCTATAATTACTGTTTAATTCTAGAAAAAAAAAGTAAAATTTATGTCTGTGGATTGTCGTTACAATCTGTTCTTGCTAATTAGTTGATTTTCAACATTTAATTACTATTTGCATGACTGAAAAGGCAAAAACATGTGAAATAAAATAACATATTGTCATCTAATGTTTTTACTAACCATGTTTTTAAGCAAATAAATGATTTGATTTGATTTGCACATAAAAAATCAAAATCTTACTAAATATTTTTTTAATAACTGCGTTCTTAATGCCCTCTATCTTTAGGTTATTTAAGCTACAAGAGTAGATTGATATTTCTTTGAGATTCTATATAGAAGCTAGATAACGTTAACATTTTCCGTTACTAACAAAAAATATTAAATACAGTATATATTGTGCCTATACCATAATAATAGCAGCCCATAAACGTCCCACTGCTGGGCTCGGGGCCTCCCACTATAGGGGAACGGACAGTATACCCGCCACGCTTGTCTAAGGCGGCTTGGCAGGTTTGACAACACATCGGTTATCTCGATGTGCAGGTTGCATCACGATGTTTTCCTTCACCGTTATTAGCACGTGGTACTTGTAACAATATGCACATTAGGTCAGAAAACTGCCTAAGTGGTGCATGCGTTCCGGCCAGGATCGAACCCACGCCCTTTGAGTTGGGGACGCGTGCGCTAGCCATTACGCTACCACGACGTGCCTATACCAGTTGGAATGTATTTGTTGAAGAGTATTGATAAAAGAATAAAGTTTGTTAGTGTGATTTTTTTGGATAAACACGGCTGCACGACAAATACCCTATCTTTTGTTGTTCCAGAAAAGCTCTTCTGTAAAATTTCCATGCCATTCTCATTGCCTTCCGCCATTAGACAAACAGACGTATATGACGTATATATAATAGCGATACATGGCGGATAATTCTACTTATACGAACAAAACGCTTTGCGTCTACCTTCATCATGCACACCGCAAAAGAATGGAACTCGTCGCCAGAGTTTGCATTTCTCGATACTTACAACACAAGTGTCTTCAAATCCGTGTGATTAGGTACCTTCTAGATAACCGTGCTCCAACCTTAAATCATATCTCCGCTCCACGTCGGCCGAGATAATGGTCAAATGGGCACTTATATTACTACAAAGTAAAGGATTTTGGTCAGTTTAAAAGTACGACTATATACTTCTGTCCTTCGAAGAAATGAAATCAATAACCATTGTTGTTGACTTTGCAGTTACTTGAAAAAGTTATATTTCCTTCGAGACCACCGAGAACTTTCCAAATTCTGACCGCCTTTTAAAAAGTTCTAATGATGGCCCGTTATCTTGATCCGGACAGATACTCGTAGATCTCTTCGCGTAATAGCCATTTAAAATGTGCCCTGGGGACAAGCACTGATGAAATGTTATTTTTTTCTGTATTATTTCAGAAAAACTTTACTTCACAAGGACAATATAATTGCCCGTGTTTGTTTATTTAGTGTCTACAGTAACGACCAATATTTGCTAGAGTACACACGCTGTTTTGCTTATGTAAACATATGCTACGTAATCATGGTCATCATCCAAACATTAAATGCCAGTTGCGTTCGGAGCGTCTGCATCGGAGACCGGAGTCCCCTTTTCTACTTTTTCTTCTTAAACTTAGTATCTGAATCTCGCGAAACCTGTTCTATGTCTATTTTTTAATTATTTTTGTATGGCAGGGCCTTTACTTGAGCGACACATGCAAGAACTGCTGTCATGGAGATGAATATGGTACGGTGGATGTTTAAAGTAACGCGGAAGGACCGCGTTAGGAACTCTGGCATCCGCAGCAATCTTCGTGTCTATGACATAGTGGACAAATTGCAAGAGATTCACCAGTTTCCGATCAAAGGGGTAGGTCCAAGAAATTCTGGCTTGACGTCGCAAGGGATGACATGCTTACCAATGGTTTCACAATTAGAGATGCCGAAGATTGCGCGAAATGGACAAGCGGACCCCATTCTCCCGGCGTGCCACGCCCAGTACCGTGGAGTGTCCTGGTCCCAGGAACATCCCTCCTTGTTAGCTTGTATCGAGGCGTTACGGCAGTCATATCACGGTCCCATGGCTAGCAGGTTTAGTGGTTAGTCTGGCGGTCGGTGCTTGCAGTTTCTTCTATCATCAGAAGCTTATGTGTAGCACCAGCCGTCGGGAGTCCCAAATACCGTTCGGTGATCTCCCCGTATGCTCAAATGCATTCCTCCAGCATTAACAAAAAAAAAGGAACGCGGACTCCGTGCTTCGAATCAGACGATCCGAACCCAACCAGGATTTAACGCTAGGATAATGATGATATCATTCCCAATATTCTTCTTCCATGTAATCATGCAGATTAAAATAGACCAATAAAATCAAACAAATGAGGACCATAAAGCTTGGCTCGAACCAAAATATAACCTTGTTACTCCAACAATAAGATGAATTGTTACAAAATTCGCAGACAAACAAACGAGCGTGTCCAATATTTCATTTATTTCGCAGCGTTACAAATTATTTCGTGTAACAATAGACGGCTGTATTGACGGGGACGCTGTGTTATGTAAACGTACAAAAAATGATCTAAAAAGTGTAAAATTACCCGACAGACGTAACAGAAGCTTTATCCGAATTATTTGTTTTATCTGACATCAAAAAGGCACATTTCACTTTACAATTGAGATTTTCAGCAAAAACTATAATAAATTCTTATAATTCACGAAGGCACGCGGACTTCACTCGTGGTTGAACGTGTACACGCACATAGCGATAGTGTGCGTAGTATATATACTTACTTCAAAACCTTAAAAACGGGGCTTAAAAAATCTATAATATTATAAAATTCTAAAATGCCACGTCTGTACATTGAAGCTATCCAAAGAAAAACAACTGGAATAGACTATATAAACGATGGAGAACACAATGTAATTTTTTTTTAGATTTCTTGTCTGTAGTCTGTTTATCTATTTGTTCTGGATTCACGTAAAAACTACTGGGACGATTTCAAGACTTAAAATCTGCGCTACGACAAGACAACACATTCAGATGTAGTACGTAATCGTAAGCACATTTTATAGATGTATATATAGGCTATTGTTTTATTTTCTTAAGTTTTCGCGACTTTTATACATGATAAAACTACGTTGTAACGGTTTTAAGCACGGTAATTTATTTGATTTTTGCTATTCCGCCGTTTCGGCCACTTTTCAGTGGCCGTGATCACGGAAGACAAAGATGTCAAGTGTCAACGTATATTGTTAGTTTTATTTAGCCTACTGCCAACTTGTTCATTTTAATTATTTATTTTAACGTCGGAAAAACAAAAATCAAATAAATTACCGCGCTTAAAACCGTTAAAACGTAGTTTTATTATTGTTTTATATTGAAATGAATTAATCTCACCAGTTGTTCGCAGTACAGTTCAGAATTGATGGTCCTGCTTGGTGGTAACACCTCATGATGAATAATGCCCTTCCAATCCCACCATACACTCAGCATCACCTTGTTGAGAGTTAACCCGGGTTTCGCCACAGTCTGTGAAGCCTGACCGGCCTTTGACCACGATCTTTTTCGCACGTTCTTGTGGTGTGATCCACTTTTCATCACCAGTTATCAGCTTCTTCAAAAATGGTTCGGTTTCATTACGTCGTAACAAAGAATCACAAATGACTCCACGGTTCATTAGGTTTCTTTCAGTGAACTCATGAAGCACCCAAATATCGAGCTTTTTTGTGTACCCAGCTTTTTTCAAATGCGCCAAAACCGTTTAGTGGTCAATTCCCAGTTCTCCAGCTACATCTTAACTACTAATATGCCGATCTTGCTCCACTTTTTCAAAAATGGCATCAATTTTGTCCGTAACAGGGCGACCAGAGCGACGTGAATCTTTGATATCAAAATTTCCGGATTGAAAACGCTTAAACCAAATTTGCGCTACTCTCATAGATACTGCATTAGGTTCATAAACATCACAATTTTTTTTCGCGGCTTATGTTGCATTTTTACCTTTTTTGAAGTAAAATTTTAAAATATATCGAATTTCTTCATTAGATTAACTCATTTTAACAATAAGAAAAACAAATGAAAATCACACATGTTCCTAATTTGAATTTGGAATTGTCTTCTTTAAAATTAAAACTTTTTAATGATACCAAAACCAGCCAGATATAAATGGTATATATAGCCAAAGAGATCTTATTACAAGTTCATACATACTATATGCGAAAAGACTTTTTCCCCAACCTATTATTTATAAGAATATGAATATTATCCCACGACGATGCAAGACAATATACCTCAAAGAGCTTTAAAACTTCCAACGAAAATCGTTTTGCACAATTAAGTAGTTTTAGAGATACGGAGTGTTATTGATTGGATGCTTTTTATTATTCCGAGGGTAAATAATTTGACGTATGTTACAAGATGTCCACCACACTAGTCATGAGTAGTCATGTATATTAATATGACATAGACAATCGTCATAGATAATATTTTTAGTCGATTTATCAGATGATTCGATTTATAATTAAATTACCATTTTCTACCGGTTAGTTAATTTTATAAGCCTACTAAATTATTATCTAGATAACATAGTACATCGGTAACTAATTATTATAATTGTTTTTATGATCCTGGCAACACTATGATGTAATTGCTATTTTTAGCAATGATGCAATGTTATTGTTTTGTAGGGTAGCATTTTCGTATAAAAGGCGTAGTGGCGTGTAGACGGTGTTCATTGCTTACTGTGCTGTGTGAATATTCACATCAAAGGCTGAACAATAAAGGGGAAACCCTTTCCAAATAGTTAATATTTGGTATATTTGGTACTTTCTTACCCAAATCTCTCCTTGCATTTTACATGTATGTCAATTACACAGAACCCTTCGTAGACGGCCACGCGCTTGCCCAATTTCTTATTTTTCGCTCTGAGACTGAAAATTTCAGACTCTGTTATAATTTAATGACAAATAAAAACATTCGGGGCGATGAATAAGAATGCTTTTTTGTTGGTTTTACGGTTTGTGGTTTTGTTATGGCCGCGATCAAGCACAACAGGTTGATGGCCCGATGAATTTTTAAGAAGAGAAACCTACTAATAAAACCTCAAAATAAATTAAACCAAAAATATACTATAGACAAATTAAAATAAATCTAGAATATAAGTTAATATAGACTATGTAACCAAGTGCAGCCAGCCTTCTGGGCAAGCTTCTCTCTGGCAACGATTTGTACATATAGTTCATTTTTAGATTTCTCTTTCTATACTAATATTATAAATAGTAAAGATTTGTATTCTTGTATGTTTGTAACGAATAAATTCAAAAAGATTTAGACCGGTTTCAAAAACTAGAAAAAAATTGGGATCGCTACTAAAACTTCCATAATGTAATTCAAGGTGTAAAAAATAGTGGTTGATTGGGTCCGGGAATGGTTTAGATTCACAATTAGACGCGATAGGTGGCGCTAGAATCAGGTTTTAGATTTTTATTTTTTCAGGGCAGAACAACGTCTGCCGAAACGACTAGTATTGAGTAATTTATATAAAAAAATTATACATGTGTACAAAAAGGGTTACTTCAGTCTAATTTTGATTCTGTGCAATGTAGGGTGGTTATGAATGAATGAATAAAAACTATTTATAGTTCATCTGGCTGTAATAATAGGGTTATTTAATTTTAATTCCGTCCGGTATTAAATGCTTCTACAAACGGTCAGGAATTCAAAAGATTTATTCAAAATAAATGCCACCAAAGAACACTTTTTCATACATATAAGTTAAAATTGAATTTTACTTCCTAGTCTATATACACCGCTTCGCAACGTGTTATTGCTGTTAAGGAGAAGAACCGACAACAAACTCTCCAGCAGCACGTCTAGCTAAAAATTATTTTTCTTTATATTTCTATTTATATCTCAAGTTCTTTTTTTTAACAAGTTTTATAGCGTGGTCCATTTTGTATTCCATTTACCTGTTATTAAATATATTACATATATACATACTGTTACGAACTCTTTCGTTCTTTATTTTAAATTTATTTTGATAGTAAAGAGAATGACATTTTTGTTTATTAGTTACCGAATATATGTATTTTCACCATCGTTATCCAGCGTATTTTTTCAGTATTATATGTAAATTCCTACAGTTCCTAGCACATACATATTACATGTATATTATTTATACCACCATCGCTGTCTCCATCTAACGCGTTGTCCGAAGGAGATCGCTTTTTAGCGATAAGACCGCCAGACAGTTTGTCAACAACTAGATTACACAACTGATAATTCCTCCTGATGTACGTGCGCAGTAGATCAATTTTTAGCGAAGACAAATCGTGTAAGCGGGAAAGAGATAATAATGCATATCAAGCAACACTGCCATTTCTACTTGCGAATAAAGTTCAATATAGATTACATATGTATATCGGAGTATGGTCTGCACTTTTCTGCAAACGAAAACTGCCGATCGGAATTGTAAGTTGTGTAAAACTGTACAATAAAGAGTTATCTATCTTTTTATTTTACACCTGTATATACATGACAAGAATAGTGTGTACGTACGTACGTATCACTATTTGCTGTTCTCCTCGTACTTACTTGTAACTTGGAAATCTGACACAATAGTTGCAACTTAACTAAAACTACTTCTGAATAAGTATTTCATTATTATTTCTATCTCAAGCGTACTGCTCTTCGCATCCAAAACAAACCCCTTCGGGTTTATGCATATATATAAGTCCTACATAACATATAAATGTTATGTAGGACTTATATATGTATAAACATAATATTATTTTAAATAACTAAATCTATATAGATATATAAAATTGAAGTGTCTGTTTGTAACGTCAAAATAAAAAAGTCAGGGGCAAAATAATTCGGTCCAGGAGATTCCAAAACTGCAATTTTTAGAATTTTTGGCTGTCTGCCTGTATGGATGTGTTTTTTTTATTGATCAGAACTCATAGTCCCAGGTGAACATGATTGCCCGGGTCTAAACACAGGCTCATATGAACATAAAAACTTACTAAAATACTTAATACTATCTACTACTTATTACAAGCGAAACACACATTTTAGGACAAGATTTGGAAAAGTTTAGGATAATTTTTTATGGTTGGGTTATACAAGGAACCTGCCTGCATGTTCCGGCTAATGTCTGAAACGGCTGGACAGATTTTGGCGGGACTTTCTCTGGTAGATAGCTGATGTTATAAGGAGTAACTTAGACTACTATTTTTTAGGGTTCCGCGAAAAAGATTCCACACGGACGAAGCCGCGGGCACAGCTACTTTAAAAATAATAATAATACAATTCTGATAATATGATCCTAAAAATATAACTACTATTTTATTCCTTTTGTTAATATGAGAGCTACACATTTTCGCAAAGCCTCGCGAGGAATACAATGTAAAACTGAAACTTGCTTTCGCGCAAGATTCTCGCGAGAATGAGGAGCGCCCGATAAACTTATTTACTATGAAACATTTCTCTTATAATGTGCCTCTTTATTACACTCGTAGTAGATTAACCCAAGGGCTCTTACTCTGAAATAACATCTCATGTTTATACGCGTAATTGTCAATTTGATAACATGAGAGCATATATTACGAAAGCCAAGAATAATAAAATCTGCCAAGTGCGTACAGTCCACAAACTACGAACGGTTCTGTACGCATGAAAAACGTCCTCTGCTTTTATCATTTGTCCACTGAACCATAAAAATCACTATACCATAACCATAATTTAATCGAAAATTCCCCATATCCCAAAAACTAAACACTTTGACAGATAAATTTTAAATATTATTTTGACATTGATAACATCACAGAGTATAATTTTTCTATTTTCATTATTTGAGTAAATATTGTTGTGTTGTTACCTTGACTTTATTAATTAATGTGACATATAAAATAAATTTAACTTTTCCCTCTACTAGAATTAAGTATAATAATATATATTGCACACAGCTACCAGCAGAATATAGATGTACTCAACGACTAATTCTAAAACCTTCGTGTCTCACCTATATTCCAATTAAATGATTATGAATTTGAGTCAAGCCGGTTTTACTTTACCATTGAATAGTGCCCTATAGTACACAACGTCCAAATTTTATTAACATAGAACTAATCGTTTCTGAGAAAAATTACTGCGACATACAAGACAGACGAACGGACTTACAAACGTGGCGGACATATAAGTATTCTTTTCCGCCAAAACGATTACAGAATGGCAACGTGTACGAAATTTCTCTGGCACATGCCTGTAAGCTGTAAATAATATTATAACATAAAACTCTCAAGATACAACTTCAAAATTTCAAACCCATCTTACCGCAAAGTCATGTCAAAGGCATACCTTATTCTATTTACATAACATAAATTTTCAAGGCGGCCTGATATGAGACTACAAACTTGTGTAAGTATATGTAAATTTTATCAAGTACATTATTATGACTAGCTGTGCCTGCGACTTCATTCGACATGGACTAGGACGATAATACACCTATATTATCGGACCGACATTATAGGAACAGAGAAAGAATACGATTTCCTGTGGCCACGCGGCCTGTCGTAAAAGGCGACAAAACAACTCACAGCCAGGTGTTAGCGTATTTGGTCGTCTGTATGACTACCCTCCCTGGTCTAAAGTATGCTGCTATAACAACCTTGAGTTGTGTTCCGGCATTAGTGGCCAGGTTCCAGTCTCCCTTTAGAGATCGGCAACACGTTGGTAACACTTACGGTGTTACAAATGTCCACAGGCGATGGTAACCACTTACCATCAAGTGGGCCGTCTGCCTGTCTGCTGCACTCATGCAATAAAGAAAACCTTGCTACAGTTCCGATGGCCAACTTCCCATCTTTCCTATCCCATTCCTCCTATCCTACCCTAAAGGCTGGTAATACGTTAGCTTCGTTCCTGGTGTAGCAAACGTATATAGGGGCGAAGGTTATCACTTTCCATTACAAAAGCCGTCTGCATGATATCCAACTTCGCAATAAAAAAGAGTAGTAAACTCAACATTATTGGAATAACTTGAAGGAAGGCTAATCTTATCTCCAGAGCGATTCTAAAGCTAAGCAACTGAGCTGCGCAAGCAGCTATACACTTTCGAAACATAGCAACTTACACTGTTTTTTCAATAACTGTGAATTTATTGTGATTACATCGACGCCGGGTTGCCAAGTCTATCGGTATTCTACAGAAGTTATTTAGCAGAGTGTGTGAGTTGAACTGTTCGACCTGATACCCCCTACACCATTCCAACTTGTGACGACAAGGCGCACTAGTCTACGCTGTCGTTTCACAGTGGAAACACTACCAATGCGAACAAAAGGTTTCACCTCCACGTTCCTTCTGCATACGGTAAAGCTGTGGAATGCGCTACCAGAGTCCGGGTTTCCCGAAAATTACAAACCGAGTATCTTCAAGTCTTGTGGGAATAGGTATTATCTAGATAAGCGTGCTTCGTCTTCGACCGCATTATTGTCTAATACTATATTTTTTATAATTTTTTTATTGCATGAGTTCAGCAGACAGGCAGACGGCCCATTTGATGGAAAGTGGTTACCATCGCCTATGGACATTTGCAACACCAAAGATGCTACAAATGCGCCTGCTTTCTTAAGGGACTGGAACCTCCTATTACTACTAGCCGTGATCGTGGTAAAACGCGAAATTTATCACAAAAAATTAAAAATTTATTTGCTGAAATATTGTCACTCACTCCTAATAAGTTTAATACACAGGAATAAAATCATTGAGGCTGTATGAAATTTTTATGGGTTGGGCTGTAAACTTGGAACGCACTTGCTAGGTTTTGAAATTTCATAGCTAAGCCCCATCCAAGATTAATTTTTATTTATTTATTTTATTTTATTTATTTATTGAAAAAAAAACCAACAGCGCATATCAAAATACTAACAACAACAAAAATTACTTATAATGTAGGGCTAATAACAGGTTTTTCTGAATTCATTTGTAAGCGAACGAGCGAACTAAAGTTTAAAAATGCAATACATATAAGTATATACTTACACACATCCATACATATATAATAATAAATAATCAAAATAAATCTAAATAATATACATAGATAGATAGATATAGATATAGATATAGATATATATATATATATATATATATATATATATATATATATATATATATATATATATATATATATATATATATATATTGTTACGAGTTATAGGACTCGAATGAAAAATGCCGTTGGAACTACTATAGAATTTATTAGAACTGTACAAACACGTATAAAACAAATACAAATAAAACTGGATGCAACCAGTTCACACTGCACGATTCAATGCAATTCGACACGCGTAAGTCCGTCGTCTATATCGCTAATCGAGAGTACTACAAACGTCTTACTCGTCTCGTAGTCGTCGCTTGACTGCCCACCCCTCTATTCGGGCATCATCTTATACTCACTATACAGTACAAAGAAATTGGCCGCGCGCACTGAGTTTCCGAGAAATAGTAATTTGCACACCTGCGAACGACCACAAAGTCGAAAACAATAACAATAAGGATTAGTTCGACGCTAATGATGGTTATAAAACAAGTAGAAAAACAATAGCATGTTTTTCTTAATTTCAAATTCAAAACACAAAAGAATACCTAGACGCAGGAAGGACAATGAACTGCGCTTACGACAGGCAGCTGTGCGCTTATCTTTGACGGCATGTAACACTATTATACATTAACATTGAAATATAATAAAAACATATTGATATTAACTAAACATATTACTTGATATATTGTTATTTTTATATGATGTGGTGGTGTCTGTTCCATCAATTGTTTTGATGATTAACCTATGATTAATTAATTAATGCAGACTTTCGACGTGCGTGATCCGATACGAACATAACCGAATTTTCAAGTGACAATCAATTAAAAAATATATCGACGTTTTACCTAACAACCCACTACACCCAAAAATAGAAAGCCCATGAAACGAAAGCTCCAATAAAACGGGATTAAAAGGTTTGGTTTCATTGCAGGTCGACACGCTATATAAGAATTAGGGAATCTTAGTAAATAGTGAAGTTTGCGAAATTGGAATTGGTAGGGCATTTGCCCGACTGGATGGCTACCACCCCTGGTCTAAAGTATGTCGCCATAACAACCTTGAGTTGTGTTCCAGCATTAGTGACCAGGTTTCAGTCTCCCTTAATGGTAATGGTAATGGCGATGGTAACCGCTTTCCATCAAGTGGGCCGTCTGACTGTCTGCTGAACTCGTACAATAAAAAAAAACATGTCCCGAACTAGCGATGGGCTAGTCCGAAACTTTTAACAATTGAAAAAATCAGTTTTGAATCAACAATCAAATTGTTTTTCGTCCGGAATAGTCGGGATGTGGTAAACATCTTATTGATTGTTTAGAGTCAAATTACTCCACTCGATACTAAAAATGCGCATCGATTAATCGGCGATTATGACATCCGAGTTGGACTTCCAACGATTGACCAATGACTGCGAAGGAAAGCTATCGAGAGTCAACGAGATGTTTGAGCAATCGAACAATCTCATCATCGAAAGTTAAAGGACTGGAGTTTTTGGCGGGAACTGAAAGGAGATGTTGTGCTGTGCAGTTTTATTTTCTAAAAATGTATAAAATTACTCTATAATGAACAATAGTTGTAGGATATTGATAGTTTTTGAGGAGTATTTATGTTTTTTGTGAGAAATGTGAACTGTATAGTCAAATTTGGCCTTTTGAGTTGTCACAAGAATTCCGTTGAATGGCACCAACTGATAACCTACAGTTCAACTGTGCTACACATAGGCTTAAGAAAATGAAAAAACTACATTATAATCTAAGATCTGGCTTAAAGGCCTCGCTGCCAAGCCATAAACCTAAATAAATAAATAAATTAAAGGACTGAAGTGTGTCTCACGGAAAAGTCAGGTGGCAAAAAATGAAACTAATCACACAGATCAACCGAGCCACGTTGTTATGTTGTTTTTATCAAGCGTTTTAATGCAAATGTTACATTATATTATTATTTTATTTAATAAATAATACTATTAAATTGAATCTTTTTAAAATTATCTTATCTTTCTAACATTCCGAAGCGGAACCGAAACCCCATGTCTGCGGGACTTATTTCATGGGACAGAGTTTATAACAGATTTAAGGATTAGATTACAAATATAATTTTAAACCAAAAACATCTTTAATTTTAGGCAGAGAGAATCTATGCTCATGAAAAACCATCTCCAGTAAATCTTAGTTTGAACAAAACCTTTTGTATTGGAACAATTTATCGGTGTTCTACATCGTAGCAGTTCGCTTGATGTATGCGAAGATATTTAAATATGATAAATACTATATAAACTGTAGCGATACATACAAAATAACAATCTATAAGTAGAAAATAGACTGCAGATCGCTTTCGGCGGGGAGAGTGCCCAAAATGCTGTAGCATGCCATAAATTATTGCGACTACAATATAATCCAACCAGCCGGCAATGCCAGATATTACGCTGTCCTAATACTGATTTTTGAATAAATATTCAACTAACAACGTTATGTAAGTCGACAAATTTTAACGGTTCACAAATATGTATACAAAGTTTGATATGAGCCATGTGCCTACCGATGTAATAAAGTTTGTGATATGCCCTCCAGCTACAAGCCAAAACTTGTAACCTGTTTGCTTAACAAATATGAGGGAAACGTCATGTAATGATGTACACACCGACATGGCTTGCTCCAAACTCCTATATATAATACATGTTACTCACGAAGAATTTCTAGATCTACAAGTTTTTGCAACACCAACATCATTTTTTAATCAACTCGTAGATGGCTTCCTTCACTGCTCTAGAGTATACGGCCACAACAACACCCTTCAGACTGTCTGCTGTACTTCAGCAATAAAAAATAATCTATTCATAGTGTTACACGCCGACAAAAGTGAATGCACACCTGCCTGCCATAAAGCACAGTTTATTACCTTCCCGCATTTGGACTTTTTTTGTTTACTTTGTGTTTAAAAATGTAATTAGAAAACAGCCTATTGTGTATTGTAATCCTTTATGGTAGGCAGTGGCCAGGTGTGATTCTTGGAAATCATTGTTTACACGGTCGAGACATATTGTATAACTGAGTATAAAGGAATGCCCGAACGGAGAGATCGGCAGCCAAGCGACGATTACGATACGAGCAAGACGTGTGTACATTCGATGAGCTATATAGTGACGGACTTTGCGCGTGTTATTGAATCGTGCAATTTGTACTGGTTGCATCCAGTTATATTTGTACCTGTGTTATACGTGTTTGTATAGTTCTAATAAATTCTATAGTAATTCCAACGGCATTTTTAATTCGAGTCCTGTAACTCGTAACAATATTATAAAATTCTAAACATGCCGTGTCTGTACATTGAAGCTATTTGAAAAGCAACTATAATAGACTATATAAACGACGGAGAACATGATACATTTTTTTTTATATGCGCTGAGCGTAAAAAAATATTAATCGCAATCGCAAATATAGCCTATGTCACTCAGGAATAATGTAGCTTTCTATTGGTGAAAAATTTTTCGAAATCGATTCAGTAGTTCAAGAGATTACTTCCTACGAACAAACAAACAAACTCACAAACTTTACCTCTTTACAATATTAGTATAGAAGATGTATCACCTACCCAATTGTATAATTTGCAAAACCATTGTTTATTTACTTGAAATGTTCAATATTTACAACAAAATGGCAACCACAATGGCCGCCAGCGATAGTGACGCCAAAATGGGAGTATTTATATTTAATAAGCTCAGTTTTCGTCCACCAACGACCGCGGGTTTTCTTCATTTCGAACATTTTAAATTGTTATTATTGTTTTTATTCATTGAAGAATAAATTACTGGTCTTTAAGGGCCTTTGATCCTTAACAATCTCTGAAGGATATTGTTTTATTTGTATATTTTAAATATTAATCAGCAGTAGAACGTTACACGCGGCTTCGTCTGCTAAAATTACCAAACCAAGGGATTTAATCAATGAAATTTTAATAATGAAAAAAGAAGTCCAAATAAATAACATAAAAATAATATAATAATAACAGCCCATACATGTTCCGCGTCGGAGCCCGCGCGCGCCCCTCTTAATCCTCGAGTAGGGAGAGGCTTGCCCGCTAGGGCGAACCCACGCCAGCCGGGGTCGCGGAAGCAAAGCTCGCGCACACCCCGTGACCCGGCGTCAGGTGGCACCAAGGGGTTTTCGTGGGTATTCCGGCTCCTCTAGCCGGCGAGTCCCACACTCCCCCGCCGAAGTCTCCCTGGCGGAGGATCCGCAAATGGATTTCCCCTTGTAAAAAAGAAAAAAGGGCTCGGGCCTCCCACCTATTGGGGCACGGACAGTATAGCCGCTACGCTACGGGACATTCTAAGTTCGTCGGTTGAATATAGCAAACGCTCTGTTCAATATAATGACGCGGTAACTATGGTGACTGCTGGTACTAGATAACAGTACGAAGATTATGTATATACGATTCTTGTTATGCAATTATTAGCATAGAAAGTTTTTATGTCCTATGAATTAAATAATGTAATTACGACCTTTTTGATATAACTTGCTTGTAATAGAAATATCTAACTTAAAGTAAAATCAATCTATTAAATATCTTTCAAGGTTGTGAAATCAATAAAATGCTTTGCCAATATATGTATTAAACATTAAATATGTGTATATTTTTATATGCTACCCCCCACTCCAAATCTAACACGTGTGCTAAGCAGTACGCTACCACGGCGTTTTTTACATATACCTCGTAAAATAGTTATAATTGATAAAATCTCTCACAGAATATCGGCGTGAAACGGTGAGCCTTGAGCAAATCGTATATCGTAACTACAATCAGTAAAAGCTCCGATGATATTACCCCTGGTGCACTATCCCGTTCCTTTAATCCATCCTATTCCATTCCCCTGTATGTGCCATTCATTCCATTCGTTCGCTTCTTCCTATTCCGTACTCAAAATCTGCCCCCTCTACCCGCTTCCATTACCAAAAGGAGACGCTGCAAAACTCGTCCGCTACACACGCACGCATACGAACTCAAAAAGTTCTATTCAAAATCTTTAAATAATAGCTCAAAATTAATCCACCCCGCCGCGACGAGTGTAAAACTTCGTAAAAGCAAGAGGTAGGTTAAAGGGTACTTCAGATGGCAGAGAGCAGTATTCACTGTCGAGTGCTGATTAAGACTGAAGTGAACTTATTTATTTTAGAAACGGTAACCTTATGTACAAATATTAACAAGTCGTACAGCTAATACAACACATAGCACAATGTTTAAGCAGGATGGATGATGTGCGAACGAGTTAGAGCAACTATTAATATAGGGCGCTCCTGTGTTGCGCTAGCCAGTTGACCGCTGTCCGCTGCGACAACTAGATATATGCAGCTCACATAACTTTATAATAATTAAATTAGAAGTTGTAAGAGTATGATACTGTTGCCTGGTTCATATAAGCTATCGAAAGACATACTGAAAATTGTGCAAGGTTTTTATGGCAACCTTTTTATCTCGCACTACCTGACCGATCTCTCTGTCTCATTTAAGCCATCCCCTCTATCTCATCTTAAAAGCTGGCAACGCATTGGTTTCGACCCTTGCCTTGTGTTGCAAACGTCTATAGGCGACGGTAATTACTTTTTGAAGTAAAACTCCTTTAGAATCGTTGTGACTTGAAACTCGATTAAACGAAAAAGCGACACTAAAAAGAGATAAACACATAAATCTATAGGACTAAGCCTGCGAGAGAATGAGATACGTCAATAATGATGATGATTAAACATAGGTCCAATTTGGACCGAAATAAAACTGATAATAATATTTTTTGACTAAAACAGTGAAAAATTGAAAGTGATACTCAACAAGTTTATTCTGAATAGCCTACATCTGTCAACATATTATAATGTTGACAGATGTAGGCTAAGGAAATTATATTTATACTAGCTGACCCGGCGAACTTCGTAACGCCATATTTTCTGAATTCCTAAAAGACTTTGTTTCATGACATAAAAACAAAACCACCAAAATCGGTCTAGGTGATTAGGAGGCTTCTAGAACCCGATCTCAGCGCCACCTAGCGGTTCCAATTGTGAATCTAAACCATCCGGGGACCCATTCAAACACACAAAACAAATATCATCAAAATCGGTCCAGCCGTTTAGGAGGAGTTCACTGTCAACACTGTCATATATATATATATATATATATATATATATATATATATATATATATATATATATATATATATATATATATATATATATATATATATATATATATATATATATATATATAGATTATAGAAGCTACAAAATAATTATTAACAAGCCCACGACGAGGCCACGTAAAAACCATTAAAACTGTCCGGCGATTGAGGTAACATTTTTTATAGGTAACATATATAAAATTTAGCTCTTATACTATAACGAAAGTATAATTATAATTTATTAAAGTTTAGAGGTGTCTAGCAGGGGGTAGCAACTGTCATAGGTGTCTGGCAATGGATGACGAAACTTCTAAAGTTATCCCAAAAAAAATATAAATGAAGTTTATACTTTAATGAATTTAAGGCACTATTTTATACACCTTTAGTACCTGTTACCTGCCTAAGTAACCACAACCCAAACTCTATAGTCGCATACTTACATACACAGAAAAACTTTCAGCTTTTATAAAATAACGAATGTCTGGCCGTCGTGGGCTCTTGGGCTAAATTCCTTCTCCGTTCCTACACTTTCCATTAGATGGGCCGTCTGGTAATGTAGATACTGGGTACTATTCCACATTTATCCGTGCTAATTCGATTATTTAATACTGAGTTCTGGTAACGCACTGCAGCGCGATCGGCCTCCTATTTTAAGTTCGGCATCCTTTAGCCGGCTTCACTTTGAAATTCTGACACTCCGTCTTTCTATTAATAGTCTAAGTAGATACATGATATACGCCACAAACAGACTACCAAGAGAATTTAATAATATATTACTCGAGCGGATCGTGTCGCTTCAAATAATTTCGAAACTACCCACGTAGCTGTCAAAACATCTACACAGACAAGCTGATGTCGGGCCGAGCTAACCACCTCTCAGCTAGTTGTACCTTTTACAGTCATGAATATTTCATAGCGACATAAAAGTAATACGACACCCACGCCACGACCCATTCGTTGGTCTTACCTGTAACAAAACAAATGAGAATTGTTAATGGTATTCACATAGTGAACAAAAGCGCTTGCGGTTGCCTGATCACAGGGATGAAAACAGTACTTTTCGTCCCTCGGAAACGCTGTTCCCTGCTTTCAAAAAAATTTCAAAAGCTATGCGAACCATAGATAATACATGCGACTCGTGTCCCAACTTTTTTTACAGACACTGTGTTAAGTCGCGACATCAATTTTAATAAAAAACATATCAACAAATTTCTAACATCATTTTCTACTTATAAATTACTTTTCATTAAATTATTATTTAATTTACATAAATTTGAGTTAAATATTTACTGTTATCAGTGTCAAAAAATACTGACTGATAGAATGCTACAGAAAAAGAAAGTTACTTGACGTTTTATATTAGACGTATTAAATGAATTCATCAGATTTAGTAACGCCTGATTTCATTAGAGAAGTAGTTGTTTGTTTAACTGGTGAGTTTTTATTTACCCATATTCTAAATGAAAAGCAGGATGTTTACCTCGGGTGAAAGGCCTATTTAGGCACTCGAACTATTAGCGCCCCCACTACGCTTGTGCGCCAAACCATCTCATGCCTAAACAGGGCACTTTCACCTCTCGTGTACTATTGCTGCAATGTATTATTGCTTACATTTGAATAATAAAGAAATAACTATCTATACATATGTAACTACTACTTGACCTCACAGACTGACTTACTGACAAATCAACGCTAAAGTACTACTGGAGCTAGAACCGTGATTTGCTTGCGGGTTCTTCTTGTACTTTAAGTACGCCGAAGAAAGGATTTATGAAAATTCAACCTCTGAGGGGATGATGAAAAAAATCGGTCATTTTCTAACTAAGAACCACAAATTTTTATATTCATGGCCCCGTAGACAAGTGGCATTACATTAGCGCTAAATAAATAGAATTAAAATGTATGAGAATGAAGTAATACTTAGGGTTGTCCTAGATGACCTAAGTTGAACTAACACTAAATAAAACACTTCACTTATTATACTGGTTTATTGAACTAAACTGACTATGCGTAAAATACAAAGGAGGTTGACAAAATATATCTTACAAAGAATAGTGTGTTTAATTAGGAGACAGCGCCATCTAGTTTTGTACTGACTGAACTATTGGACTAAGTATGGCGTTATCTCCGACAAGCGTAACGATATGTCTTTCCCCCCACATTTTCTACTCGTTAAGCGCTAATGCCAGTTCTCTGTAGAGAACTCTCTCTCTCTCTCTCTCTGTCTCTTTCGGTTGTCCGTAAATGTACATGTGTATCGGCGTTTTTGGAAATTTAACTCCTAACGGGGTTCAAAATGTATAGAAAGTTTGCTCCAACTGGGACTATTTTCAATCTACGCAGTCGAATTCCCAAGCAAGCAACAGCTAGTAGGTTTTACATACCGTACCTTATATGTATATTAAGTATATATCTAGTCTATTCTATATATTTAACGTCTGTATATATAAACATTTGTGTATTTATTACTAACATCTAAGTATTCGTATCTACTATAGTTTGCGTATACCACCATCACCATTATCATCTGAATTCATTTGTGGGGTTGTCTGAATGAGATCACTTTTTAGCGATAAGACCGCCTATTCGGTCCTTGCCTAGTATAAGGTAGGTAGAATATCGCTCCATCAATTTTGCTGTCTACCCTCTTTCTGTGTGAGGCGACGGCCAAGGCACAGCAGGGTAGGAGCAGCCATTTTGGACACAACTGTTGACTTTTTAACGAGACGACAACGCGCCGTGCGCTCTTCATTTTTTGATAAGCTTCGTTATACTTATTGTGATTACTGGCCGTGCCAAGAACTTACTATATGTACTTAGAATCTGTTAACAGTGTTAGCTCTAAGGTGAAATTTAGTGCCGTCTACTGTTCCTGTGTGTAACCTGAACCGAGCCAAGAGAGGGCCGATCTCAAGGTTGGAGCTTCTACTTTTCTAGTGCAAGGATCTAGGTCATATCTCTCTCATACAGTCCATTACAAATTGAACCAGCATTTTATCCGTGGGCTACAGCGTCCCACACCGCCCTTTGTACGTAATTAGGTATATTATATTATATATCATTATAGTTTTAGTCCGTAAGTTCATATTTTGTATTGGTGTACAATAAAGTGTTATAATCTACCTATACCGCTTAGTTAATAAAAATAAATAGCAATGAACCATGCTGTATATCGTATCGTTGCAAGCCGATACTAATCCTTTGCAGGTGTCTTATTACCCCTTTGAATTTGAGTGATCTATTGTTCGCACTAATCTGTTTTTTCACGCCGCCGTAAGACGTCATAAGACCTTCTTTCCTCTGTAGATATTTCATGCGAATTCTTGGAAGTCATTAAGCCAACCATTTAACGATTTCAAGAACAAGTGGGCGGCATGTTGCTGAGGCCATGTCTAATTTACAAATGTATGAAGGTCGGTCAGTCGGAAAATGCACCAGTCACGTTCTGACTGGGAACGAGGCGTTACCTAATGCACTTTCGGAGCGAGTATCTTATAACGATGAACTTTTCGCGTTTTGTGTGATAACGATTATCTACCCTACGATTTGGTTTTGTTGTATTCGGCTATACTCGTAAGAACTGTGAATTACCTGTGTGTACTTCTAATAAACTTTGTAATAGTTGCAACTGCATTTTTCGAATTTTGTATTTGCGGATACATTATACTATCGAGTTACTGGTTTATGGCTAGTTCCTATATCTTACTGTTTGTTTATTTGCTATACCATCGAATGAATTTAGACATGACTTTTATAGATCTTATGTCACATTTTAACCGATAGTAACGCAAATATAACGGCTGGTAAAGATATAGGAACGGGCCATAAAAAACTGAATCAAAGCAATATGCAATATAATTAATAGTATTACAGGCTCTCAAAATAGGACACCATGGAGATGAATGAATCAATGAATTTTATAAACACCAGATTCGACAAATTCGAAACGGAACAAGCTCCCTAAATGTCGACGGTACAACCGTCGTACCGTCAATTTTTTTTGGAAAAATAAGCAAATGCTTAAAAAATATTTAAAAAGCATTTTCGAATTTACATCTTACAATACAAATTCGTAACAGTATGTTTGTTCCTCAATTCCTAATTAAAGTCCTTGAAAATCAATGACATTTTATTTTTAGAAAGAAAGAAAAAGATTTATTGTCATAAATAATAATTAAAATGAATATATCAGCGGAACGCAAATTCGATATTTAGCTAGCACAAAGCATTAAATAAAGTATTATACAAACAGATTCACTAGATCACGAAATAACAGAGTTGAATCAACGTCAATATTTCACTGCCAAACTTCCGCTGCAAACCTTGTTTCTGCCCTGTTACACAATACTGGTAAAGTCATAGAGCACTAGCCCAGTGACCTGGCGTGACCTGCAAGACCTATATACAGTGGAAATACAGCCGCACCCATATTGCACCCAATCCTAGCCGACCTCAGTCTCAGACGTCACACTTGAATTACGTCGGGCGTAACCAAGTTTATTTGCACTTGCGGAAATTAAGGTCGAAAAATACGAGGAAGTTATTTCGGTACACAACTTTATTATTATTATATACTAGAGTATTCCCTAAAAATGCCCTAAACCCTACTAAACCCTAGAAAAAAAGCCCTGTTTTACTTACATAAAAACTTAATTAGGTTTTTTTATAACCATACTGTTTAATAATAAAACTACGTTTTAACGGTTTTAAGCGCGGTGATTTATTTGATTTTTTTTATTCCGAAGTTTCGGCCACTTTTCAGTGGCCGTGATCGCGGAAGACAAAGATGTCAAGTGTCAATGAGTATTGTTAAAGTTTTATTTAGTCTACCGCCAACTTGTTCATTTTAATTTTGTTTACGATTATTATTTACTCTACGGAAGCCTAATCTAATTTACCACCGCTTCGCAACATGTTATGACTTGAAGAGAAGAAACGGCGCAAGAAACTCTTCAGCAAACATGCCTAGCTCTAATAATTTTACATAATATTAAAATGGGTGGAAGGAAAAATAAAAGAATTTATCAGTCAAGTTGGTTTGTGTTCCGGTGCACGCAGAAAGAGCTCACAGTGTCCTGAGGTCTGGCAGTTGGTTTTTGCTGGGTTTGGGTCTTGATAGTTTTGATGATCGGACCCCAAACAGGTGGTACTTGCCAACCATCTTCTCAATTGAAATTTGGGTGTTTTTTGATTTCAATAGCCTCACGCATCATTCTAGGTATGAAACGATTCTCTTTTGCGAGGATTTGTGGGTTATTGAATCTGATGTAGTGGTTAGATTTATTATTATTTCTATATTCCTTTCCTTTTTTGTTAAAAAAATATTATCACAGTAACACTTTGAAAACTTTTTAACGAGACTATAAATCTTTTATAAGTATTATGAACAAGGGGGTAAGAGTGTTAAACTCGTATACAACCTTTATTTCGCCATTTCTGGCGAGATAAAGAAAAATTTGAAACATTTAAATTGTGACATTTATGTTTGGAAGACAAATGTGCTCTAAAATCATTTTTGTAAAGAATCTGTAACAATGAAAAAATTCACCTAAAATATTATAATATTGTTGAATTCAAAAATCCGGAGTTTCCTTCAAGTATTTGAAAGACCACAGCACCTTGATATCTACCAGTTTTTCTCCAAAGAGTTTACCTTCAACAATAATGTGGTAAGATACCCAAAATACGTAATAAACGAAAACTTAAACTACTACCATTTACTTAAATTTTCGCTACTACTACACATAATCAAAAGCATACTGTTACATGCCGTCAAAGATAAGCGCACAGCTGCCTGTTGTAAGCGCAGTCTATTGTCTTCCTCCCGGATTAAGGAATTCTTTGTGTTTTGAATTTGCAATTAAGAAAAACATGCTATTGTTGTTCTACTTGTTTTATAATATAACCATCATTAGCGTCGAACTAATCCTTATTGTTATTGTTTTCAACTTTGTGGCCGTTCGCAGGTGTGCAAATTACTATTTCCCAGAAACTCAGTGTGCGCGGCCAATTTCTTTGTACTGTGTAGTTAGTATAAAACGATGCCCGAATGGAGGGGCGGGCAGACAAGCGATGACTACGAGACGAGTAAGACGTTTGTAGTACTCTCGGTTAGCGATATAGACGACGGACTTTACGCGTGTCAAATTGCACTGAATTGTGCAGTGCGAACTGGTTGCATCCAGTTTTATTTGTATTTGTTTTATACGTGTTTGTACAGTTCTAATAAATTCTATAGTAGTTCCAACGGCATTTTTAATTCGAGTCCTGTAGTTCGTAACAATATTTTAACGGTTTTAATTTTACGTAATTGCTATTATTATTCTTTAATAGAAGCACTTAACAAAAATAATCTATAATATTATAAAATTCTAAGCATGCCGTGTCTGTACATAGAAGCTATTTAAAAACTAGAGTAGACTATATAAACGACGGAGAACACGATGCAATTTTTTCAGATTTCTTATATGTCTGTCGGTTTGCCTGTTCGTTCGGGATTCACGTAAAAACTACTGGGGCGATTTATATGCGGTTTTCGCTGGTCGACGGCAAATTCTTAGACTTAAAAACTGCGTTACGTTTTATTCCGCAAATCCCACGGGAACTTCTCCGGGAATTATTTAATCTAATTGATTTAAAAAAATTCGAATTCCAATGTGATTTTTTTACTGATAGCAAAATTTAATGTAATAATATGTGTGACATTTTTATATCCCGAGAATTTTCCCGGGAGCGGTTTGAAGTCGGACACAGCTTTCACTAAAACAATAGCTTATATTCATTTTTTCATTGCTGCATGCGATACTTTGTATCCCGGGAATCCCGCGGGCATATCGGGTTAAAGAACTTTATTTCTCAAAAAAGAATTTTTACAATTCACTTAAACTATGAGAACATTTATAAGTTGTTGAACAATAAGTTGTAATTTGTAACGAGATAGAAAGCACAAATACTTAAGTTGCAGGTAGTTTTGATTTATTTTTTTGTACATACAAGTTAAACGTTCTTTCGAACCAAAATGAACAAAGATATAGATTTCGTGGAAGTGTCATTGTGTAACTTGTTATATTAAAAAAATATATATAAAATTCATTTATTTTTATATGAGTAATGTCTTATATAATAATATTTGCAGTTATTGTATATTGCGACAAATTTAATTTTAATTTTGCTAATTTAAAATATTTTGTATATCCTAGTAGTATATATAATTCTATAGTTATTCTTATAATTAATATATTTATAATTCATCTACGTTCAACACTACATCGGGTTCTAAGCATTCCATAAACATGGAGAATTCTCAATGAATGAGTTCAAACAAACCTCGTGAAATATCTACCACTACCGTTAGCCGCTCAGACTATTTGCTTTGCCATCCGCCTTAATTGGGTTTTGCATTACTGAGGCGTTTCTGCATATTGACCAAGTTTCTCACTCCGTCTGATCCGATTTTATGCTCCATTTCGCATTATTTTATCGCAAGCCTACATCTACGGTTGAGATACATAAAAGATCACCCAATTTTGCTCACTGTAGACAACTTAGCGCTTTCGGCGCTTTCGGCATTTCAAAAAGTTGTTTTTTGTCTATTTACCTGTTCGATAATCTATTCATTATTCTTAGTCCCCTAGTCTTGTATGCCCTAGAAAATTACTTCATTCGCCCTTGACACGTACAGCCTTCAGACGCGACTCATTTTTTGTTAGAATAGTCAATGAACTCAACAAACTCAGCAAGTCGGATTATGTGGACATTGATTTGTTTGTGGATTGTCTAGCATCTGTAAATGCGAATTTAATCAAAGTTTATTTTAATAATAATTAGTTTCCTCGTCACAAATTTTATTATTTCTAAAATTATTGTATTTTATACTTTTTTTTTAATTTCCTTGTCATCTGTGGAGGTTTATGAATAGCTGTTCTTTAGCTATCTCTGTAACTTTAGTTTGTAAGAGTACATCTGTTAACCCCCCAAATAAAATAAAATAAATATTTAAAGTTATTTGCCGAACAATTGCAGTGATTACAACGTGACTTCTATAATCGTCTGGCGCAACGCACTAAGAGCTGTCCCTGCTGTCAAGTACAGCATCCGCGGTGACCGGCATCAGAGCCGTCTATGTAGCAGTCGACGTGGGCACGTCACCTCATTCGTCATTTCTTGTTTGTTCTTTCAACAATCAACATCTACACACGCGACAAGCCAAGTCGCGCTATTTTTCATCGAAACTAATTGTAATTGTATAATATTGTTACGAGTTAAGCGGGACTCGAATTAAAATGCCGTTAGAATTATTATAGAGTTTATTAGAACTATAAAAACACGTATAACACAGGTACAAATATAACCGAACACAAAAATCCAAATGTAATGCAGAAGGTCGTAATTCAATAAAACGCGCAAAGTCCGTCAATATTAGATTCTCGAATATACACACGTCACGCCTTGATCGTGGTTCTCGCCCAACTGACCCCCTCTCTCAATCAGGCCATCGTTTTATAGAATCAGCTTGTATTTATAATCCGTAACACCTGGCTAATGATGCAGCCTGCAAACGGCCGTAAACGAGTACAATAAAACAATGACTAATCTCTACAATACTAGAAACATATGCCAATAAATAAGTAAACAAAATAGAAGACGATCATAAAAGGATTACAATTAGTTCAAATGCCGACAGGTAATAAAATATGCTTTTACAGAATGTACGTGGATTATAGGTGGAACAGACATCATACCCCCGCCCCGCTTGTCCAAGGCGGCTTGGCAGGTTTGACACATCGGTTATCTCGATGTGCCGATCGCATCACGATGTCTTCCGTCACCGATGTTAGCACGTGGTAATTGTAACAATATACACATTAGAATAAAAATACTGACTAAGTGGTGCATGCGTTTCGGCCAGGATCGAACCCGCGCCCTTTGGGTGAGGGACGCGTGAGCTAGCCATTACGCTACCACGACTGTCTGTGTAATTGTATAAATTAAGTATAATTAAATATTGTAAATATTTGAAACTGTATATCTACCACCCGTACAGGCTGTTTAAAAAAATACTAGAGATTTCCCTAGTCAAACCCTAGTATATGTTGTATAAACCTTCCTTGAAAAATTATCCAACTAATGGTGGAAACCTTTAAAAATCTGTGGCTGGTTTCGAAGTAGTTAGCGGATATACAGACAGAGGAGGTAAGCGACTTCGATTTACTTATAACTAGTGGTCGCCCATGGTCGAAATTCGACCATAATAATTAATGTCAAAGACTATACTTCTATAATCAAAATTTTTTTCGCCAAAGCTACATTCTTAATTTGACTTTAACAATAAACAAAAGAGTATATTGTTACGAGTGCGGGACACGAATTAAAATGCCGTTAGAATTACTATAGAGTTAATTTAGAACTATACAAACGCGTATAACACAAGTACAACAGTAATGCACGATTCAATAACACGCGTAAAGTCCGTCACTATATATATATATATATATATAAATTATCGAATGTACACAAGTCTTGCCACGCTTGTGGTTATCGCTTGACTGCCGATCTCTCCATTGGGGCATTGCTTTATAATGCACGATGCAATATGTCTACCTGGCAAGCGTCGATACAATTTCCCAGAAGTTGTAATCCGCACACCTGCTTAATTATGCCTGCGAACGACCATAAACGAGTACTGTATAATCAGTCCTGGGAGTGAGGGGATTTTCTATACGATATAATAAAATTATACACATATAGATCTCAAAGAAAATTTATTGCAGTGAGTGCCAACAACAATCAAATTAAATACACCCGGCTTATGTACGTACACAATACACACCATACCGCGATGTAACTTTCCAGTGGGCCCATCTAGTTTAGATAACATTATCTACAAACAAGTACCATAGGGTGCTCTCCACAACAACCAATAAATAAGTAAACAAAAGAAGACGGACATAAAAGCGCTTCAATGCTATTAGCTCAAACACCGACGGCTTGTAACAAATGTGCTTTGTTTACAAATATGCAGGTGGCCCAATTGTAACAATGTATGTGTGTGTGTGCGGGTGTGCGTGCTAGCGCGTGTGCGCGTGCATGTGCGTGTGCGTAAGTGCGTGCGTGCGTGCGTGTGTGTGTGTCAAATACATGGTAGTGTGTGTAATGGTTTTTTTACTGATTTAATGTATATTTTATAAATAACTTTTAGAAAATATTTGCATTCTTAGCTTCTTCTCTATATATAAACTATAAATGTGCGAAATTTCATACTCCTCCGGTACTCGCAATTTTCGTAAAAAGGAGTACAAAGTTTTTGCTTCACGTTATATAGATACTATGTAAAGACATTACTCTCCTCTAAAATATCAACGTGAACCGGAAACTAATCTTCGAAAGACGAGCATTTATATTATTTTATCTTATAATGTAATGTATTATAATGTAGCACGTTTGATTTTAAAATCGCTCTGTGGTTTACCCCACTTCGACCCACCCCTCTTGACCTGGATCGTTGTGAGCGCTGTGTGATCGAAAATTATGACATCATTAGTGACGTTTTCGCGGCGACCGTAACGTCCGTGGCCGCTATTTGGAACAGCTGAAGGGGCATTTTGAGCGTTACGAGCTACAAGAGAAACGCGCCCAAAACCATGTATAATTATAATTGTCCATATATGTCACCTTTTGAAAGAAAGAAAAGAAATATGCAATATATAGGTAGACAGATAACTCTTTATTGTACACCAAAGCATAGATGAACAGAATTAGAAAAAGATAACGAGATAGTACAATGGACAGCCTTAGCGATAAAAAGCGATCTGTTCCAGGCAACCTCGGTAAGGATTGATAGATTTTTAATACCGATTTTCAATAATTGTAGGATAGGATTGTTTTAACGAATTCTATTTTTTTTTTAAATTTCAATTGTTTAAAGGAACGTGGTCTATTAGAGTTGCCAAAAGAACTCCTTTGATTGACAATAGTTCACATTGTAAAACAAAAATATACGTGGATATAATATTTTCTTGAGTTTTCGCGACTAGTTTATATAATAAGAAAAGTACATTTTAACGGTTTTAAGCGCGGTAATTTATTTGACTTTTATTATTCCAATGGCGTACACTTTTCAGTAGTACTGAAAAGCGGCCGAAAAGTTATATTTTGTAATTGTAGCATTAATATATACCCCAAACGTTTCCAAAGCTATGTTTAAAATCAATAGAAAATTGTTTGTTCATTACTTTGATAGATCAATTCAAAATCCAAGTCTATACCATTTTTAGCACGTGTAACACGAACAATATTAACGCGTTTCTACAATGATATTCACAGCTAGTATGTGGGATAATTGAATTCCACTGGATGCTTGTAACAAGAAGATCTAATAATAGTAACTGTTTAATTAGGATATCACAGTGAAAAGGACTGTCTAAAATTAATCAATAATACGAGTTACATATTCAAATTAGATTTAATTATAATAGGTTGGGGAAAAAGTCTTTTCGCATATAGTATGTATAAACTTATAATAAAATCTCTTTGGCTATACCATTTGTATCTGGCTGGTTTTAGGTACCATTAAAAAGTTTTAGTTTTCAAGAAGAGAATTCCAAATTCAAATTAGGAAAATGTGTGAGTTTCATTTGTTTTTCTTATTGTTAAAATGAGTGAATTTAATGTAAATGTAATCTAATTGCTTTACATACAAAACGTATATTTAATTATTGTGATAATAGCTGATTTAATTCCTCCCAAAAAATAAGATCAAAGTATATATCAAATTATGAATGTATTTATTTCAAATAACATAGCAATACTATATATAGACAATACAATGCAAGAAAACTTAATTTATTCGTATTATATTCTACTCATAGTCCCTCAAATTATTGATAGTAATTTCAGTTTGTAGTTTTCTCCATTTTCATGTATTCTGTTGTAATTTCGTGGCAAATCAAGTAATAATTCTGATCATTTTCCGTTGTATCGTTTCTCTATATGTAATACTAGCTGCGCCCCGCGGTCTTACCCGCGTGGTGGTGGAAAATCGTTATATTTTGGACAATTCACACTATATCTTTTTAAATTATAGGCTATGTTATTCTGATGTGCTATTTTATTGTAAAGTTTCATCAAAATCCATTCAATAGTTTTTGCGTGAAAGAGTAACAAACATACATACATTCTTACAAACTTTCGCGTTTATAATATTAGTAGGATATTTTGCCAGAGTCTTTCATCATATTCGTGAGATATTGTATAAATATTTGCGGAAAATAAATCTACTGACATGATAGTATTTTGGATCTTGAAAAGAAGAAAAAAGTTTTGCATAAAAATATTGCGTTAGGAGCAAAAATTTAAAAAAAATGTGTGATAGTGTGCAGTTCACAGGCAGAAGTGAAACAAAGTGTGACAAGGAGTGGGGGATTCTAAATTTCGTGACGTCACATTTCATATATTATATCGTTATAATATTGTTACAACCTAGCCAAAATTCCACGAAGCACGCCGAGCCGGCCATAAAGCCCAAGTTTTATTACCTGCCCGCATTTGCACTTCTTTTGTTTTCTTTGTGTTTAATATTTGTAATTAGAAAAGCCGCCTATTGTGTATTGTAATCCTCTCTGGTAGGCAGCGGCCAGGTGCGATTCTAAGAAACCATTGTTTACACAATCTGACATATTATAAGCTGAGTATACAGGGATGCCCGAACAGAGAGACCGGCGGCCAAGCGAGAACCACGATCAAAGCAAGACGTGTACATTCGATAAGCGATATAGTGACGGACTTGGCGCATGTTATTTAATTGTGCATTACATTTGGACTTATTGCGTCCGGTTATATTTGTACCTATGTTATACGTGTTTGTATATATATATAGTATAGTTCTAATAAATTCTATAGTAATTCCAAACGGCATTTTAATTCGAGTCCCACACTCGTAATAAATTCGGAAGCTTCGTAAAGTCTTCTCGTCGACAATTCCGCAATGCTTAAAAACAAAAGTTTTCGAGCAGTGCGTCCTCCCTGTCCTGATCTACTGGACCGAGACATTGACACTGACGGCAGGATTGGTCCACAAGTTCCAAGTCGCTCAACGGGCTATGGAGCGAGCTATGTTGGGCGTTTCTCTTATGGATAAAATTAGAAATGAGGATATCCGTAAGAGAACCAAGTTAACTGACATAGCTCGCAAAATTAGCAAGTTGAAGTGGCAGTGGGCCGGTCACGTCTGCCGTAGGACCGATGGCCGATGGAGCAAACGAGTCCTGGAGTGGAGACCGCGTCTCGGTAAACGTAGTGTCGGACGCCCTCCAGCCTGATGGACCGACGACCTATGCAAGGTCGCCGGTAGGCGCTGGCTGAGGAAATCGGAGGACAGGGATGAGTGGCGCCGTCTTGGGGAGGCCTACGTCCAGCAGTGGACTGCAAATGGCTGACGACGACTCGTAACAATATATTTAAGATTTGTAAAATGCAAGGAGAGATTTGGGTAAGAAAGTACCAAATATTAACTATTTGGGCAGGGTTTCCCCTTTATTGTTCAGCCTTTGATGTGAATATTCACACAGCACGGTATGCAATGAAGACAGTCTAAACGCCACTACGCCTTTTATACGAAAAATGCTACCCTACAAAACAATAATATTGCTAAAAATAGCAATTACATCATAGTGTCGCCAGAATCATAAAAACAATTATAATAATTATTTACTGATGCAATTATCACTAAAAATTATCTAGACGATAATTTAGTGGGCTTATAAAATTAACTAACCGGTAGAAAATGGTAATTTAATTATAAATCGACTAAAAGTATTATCTATGACGATTATCTATGTTATATTAATATACACTATGGTTCTCATGACTACTGTGGTGGACATCTTGTAACACTTTAAAACACGAAATTTCAAGGATGGACGAAATATTTCAATACATTTCCAACTCTATCTGTATGAGCATAGTGTCTAATTGATTAAATAATGTATTCTATCTCATTCTCTCACAGGCTTAGTCCTATAGATTTATGTGTTTATCTCTTTTAAATGTCGCTTTTTCGTTTCATCGAGTTTTAAATCACAACGATTCTAAAGAATTTTCACTTCAAAATACATGTAATAGCAAAAAACTAAAAGCAGACCTAAATTCAGCACGTCAAATTCTATACATTTACCATATTTTTATTTAAAGGAGGATTTGGTTGCCAACCAGTGTTATTATTGCGAAAGTTTGGATGGATGCTTGTTACTTAACCACGCCAGAGCGGCTGAACGGATCTGGATGTAAATTAGCACAAAGATAAATTATAGTCTGGAATAACAAACACTTTTTATCCCGGAAAATGTACAGTTCTCGTGGTTGACGTTAACGCGAGCGAAGCCGCGGGCGAGTTAGTTCTTAATATATTACACTTGCAATTGTAACCAGTTTCCACCAGGTGGTCCGCCTGCCTGTCTGCTGTTCTTTAGCGATAAAAAGGAACCGAAGATACGTGAAAGCCTTTTGAAATTTATCCACGTAACCTTTTACCCTTTAGTATTCTCTGAGGAATTCCATTTCTTAAATCTCAGTAAAAAGCTTTTGTCTTACGCTCTGAAGCCAATTACAATCTGGGCTTTTAGGGTTTCGTAGGTATTTTAGCGAAACCCGCTATGTTTTCGTCAAGTCCGTCCGCCTGTCTTTGAAAGGATGAATCTTAATTTGCAGAGATACATTCAAACATCGCATACGACTGGACTTTGAGGTTTCACCTGGCATAAGGCGCAAAAAAAGTGGGTATCCCTAACTGGGGAGTGGAAATAGTATGGCACCAGATCTGACTGGGCATGCTAGCGAAATGTTGCGGCTTAGCAACGGATGAGGCCAAAAAAAAAAAGTGCGAAATGTTGCGCAATGAGAGAAGATGGCAAGCTGTGGCCTCCTCCTGCGAGGACGTCATGTTACGGAAGGAGGCGGCCGAAAGACAGAGAGTGAAGGATGTGCGAGCGGACCCCCGTCGCACACGGCGAAACAGGGTGGTCGGAGGCGCCGTTATGCTCATTTCCTCCCATTGACCTAGTGACAGGGGTGATCGGGGGACCTCTCAGTGAACCACGCCTAGGGACGTGAGTGCTCTGTTTTCCGGGGCACCCCAATTTAACGGGTTGCATCGAGGTGTGCTCGGCGAACTGCCTAAGGCAAATCTCGTGGCACCTCAAAAGTCCTTCCTACGTGAATGTATGTGCAGAACAAGTCGCCGGGAGCTCCACATACCCCTCGTAGACCTCTCCCAGGGTCCGGGGGATGCATCAGCGACATCAAAAAAAGATTGTGTAGACTAGGTTCAGCCACGTCGCACCATGCTTCCACCGCACTTTCGCCGTCAAGGAGGCGTCAGCGGTGAAGGGAATAACGTACGCAGATATACACAAAAATTCACAGAAGAGCGCAAAACCAGACAAAATTTATATGAAACATCCGTCCAGTAATTTTGTATAACATTTATGGTATCAAGTGGACGTATGTTATTGGTACGGAAACCTCCATAGCTCGTGGTCTGCCATACACTTGTCCGACTTTATTTAATTCCATATTAAATCCTTTTGTCTTACGCTTTAGAAGCAATTAGAACCCACGTTTTTGTTTAATTAAAACTCAAGAAAGCTTTTATAATGAATATCTCTATCAATTAACGTCTGATAGGCACTCCAATTTCGACGATGACTACAAACAACGGCTTTGTTTTGACTTTATAACCGGTATTCCGTTATAATTTAACTCGAATAAGTTCTCGACATTTGTATTGTTAGGGTTAGTTTTTAGCCATATTGACAAATATTAATCTTAGGAGTGTTGCTGGGGAGTGCTGTTTCTTCTCCTTAAATGCCGACACTCCAACATGATCGGGGTCTAAGTACTCAGTTGGCATGACAAGGTGTATAGTATACGTATATGTAATAGTAATATGAAGCTTTTCCCCAAACATCTTATTTTATTATACAAACCTACCTATTCCTTTACAGCAGCGGTCGGCAACCTTTCAGCAGGCAGGGGCCACAAGGTGACAAAATCTAGTAAAGGCAGGCCAGGCCGCATTTGTGATGTTAAAAACAAAAAAATATTTTATTTGTGTTTTATTTAAAGAAATAAACATAGATCACAAAGTATATAACTACAAACTTCACTGTGACAATTGAGGCTGTATTTGAAGAGACTGTTTGTTGTATGTTAGCTTTCATGTTGGTAGTTGCAATTCGTAAAATGGCTCTTAAATGCTCATCTGTGAGGCGAGAAGCATATTTATTTTTTCGGTAATTGAGTATAGAAAAAGTTTGCTCGCATAAATAAGTACTACCGAAAATTATGATGAACTGCTGAGCAAACCTTTTTAATTCACACATTAGCGTGTTCACTGTACGCATGATTGCTTAAATTTAGCACCCACTTAATAATTACTTTATAATCTATATATTAATACGTGAAGCAAAAACACAGCAAAAACTTTGTACCTCTTTTTACGAAAATTGCGCGGACGGAGGAGTATGAAATTTCGCACACTTATCTTATACTAATATGTATAAAGCTGAAGAATTTGTTTGTTTGATTGAACGTTCTAATCTCAGGAACTACTGGTCTGATTTGAACTCTTTCAGTGTTCGATAGCCCATTTATCGAGGAAGGCTATTATAGGCTATATATCATCACGCTAAGACCAATAGGAGCGGAGCACCAATGAAGAACGTTTAAAAATCGGGGGGTTTTGAAAACAAATGCCACGCGGATGACGTCGCGGGCACAGCTAGTAGTTTATATAGAGAAGTGAAGAATGCTAATATTTTTTTTAAATTCTGCATAAAAAATACATTAAATCAACAAAATAAACATTACACACACACCATGTATTTGACACACACACGCATATATACTTTTTTGTTTATTGTTAAAGTCAAATTAACAGTGTAGCTTTGGCGAAATCTGTGATTATAGAAGTATAGTCTTTGACATTAATTATTATGGTCGAATTTCGACCACGGGCGTGCACTAGTTATAATAATTGTTTATTTTGGTAGGTTAAATGGTCGATCTCTCCATTGGGCCATTGCTATATAGCAATGGCCCAATGGGGAGATCGACAGTCAAGCGATCGATAACCACTAGCGAGACAAAACGTGTGTACATTCGATAATCTATATAGTGACGGACTTTGCGCGTGTTATTGAATCGCGCGTTATTTGGACTGATTGTGTTCAGTTATATTTGTACCTGTGTTATACGTGTTTGTATAGTTCTAATAAATTCTATAGTAATTCCAACGGCATTTTAATTCGAGTCCTGCAACTCGTAACAATACAATTGAAATGAGACACAGGCGCCATAACCACAAATATACATACGACTTCCAACATTAATTTACAATTTAATCTAAACACTACGCTTGATTAAACACACTTCGGGTTTGACGTTGACTTTATGTGTATATTAATTAATTAATAACAAGAATGGCTTCATAAGGCTTTTGGAATATTATATAACATGGATTTTGTACATAGTACAATATTCTGTGACCGTGGTCGTGAGATTACAATCCCAATACTTGAACGTGTTCCTTTCATTATAAGGCCCAATTTATAAGCTAGACGTCACTTGAATGAAGACAGTTTATGACGCACTTCACCGCCACAATAGGACTTTGTTGTGCCGCGCACAACGGGTCCTGGTGGTGAGGGCCATCCGAGGATACCGTACAGTGTCGTGGATGGCGTCGACGTTATTGGCGGGCGATCCGCCCTGGCCACTCCAGGCGGACCTAATTGCCAAAGTTCGGCGCTCCCGACAGGATGCGCTCGCACGTGGCCAGGTGTACGGCCTGGCTGAGCTACAGGCGATCAGAACGCGGGAAACCGCGACCATGATCCAATCTTGGTCGGTAGAGTTGAAAACCCTGTCGCTGGCATTGATACGGTGGAAGCGGTTCGACCGCAGCTGTTGCGATGGCTCTCGCGGAAACGCGGGACTCTGACCTTCAGAATGACGCAGATACTTACCGGGCACGGTTGCTTCGATAAGTATCTGTGCCAGATTGCGGGCTGCTTGCGTTCACCCAAATGCCGCCAGTGTGGCGCACAAGACACGGCGTTTCATACGGTAGTCGAGTGCGCAGCATGAGCACCCCAGAGGTTTGAACTCGAGACAATATTAGGTCCGATCGGTTCGCTGGGCAGTTTGGTGCAAGCCATGCTGCATAGCGATGATCATTGGGTGGGTGCGGCCAATTTCTGCGAGACTGTTATGTCTCAAAAGGAAGCCGCGGAACGAGATAGGGAGAGAGGTACAAGTGCGCATGCGTCTCGCGGGCGCCGACGTCAGTCGGGAGCCCGGAGGCGCAGATATGCGCATGATCTCCCTCCCTGAAATACCGCTGAAGGGCCCCCTAGCATCTAGGGAGCAGAGGAGTCTTCACCCCTGTTATCGAAGTGAGTTTGCTCTGATTCCCGGGGCACTCTCAGGCACTTTTGCGCTAGGATCGGCGTGGGCGTAACTACGTTCTAAGTCTCATGCCTTTCCTACCATAAGCGCAGGGCAAATGGGAGGAGGGTGGTTTTAGTGAGGCATTAGCCCCTGGGCATTTGTCGATCGGTTCGAGTCTCCACACAAGCCGGTCGGTTACTGTTTGGATTGCCCTCAGTGGAATGCCTCCATGATCGACAACGGTCTAATCCCTAGCAAAGGACCCGGTATGTGCGAAACGCATTTCCCCCGCCTGAAAAAAAAAGACAGTTTATGACGAACTTCTTAAACATTTCCATGGAAATAAATGTGTTTATTTCAAACTGGAATCTTACAGATCACTTATTGAAAGTCATGAGTCTATCACATCTTCTAAAGCAATATTATTTACTGTTATGGGGTGTGAAGAAGCAGCGCAACAAACTCCCCGGCAACATATCTTTACTTCATATTGGCTATGTATGTATTCCTGTTCTTTTTAATGTATTTTGAACAAGGTTTATAATATAATAATAACAGCCCATAAACGTTCCACTGCTTGGCTCGGGCTTTCCATTATAGGGGAAAACTCATTATACCTGCCACGTTTGTCCAAGGCGGCTTGGCAGGTTTTACACATTGATTATCTTCGAAGTGCAGGTTTCATCACGTTTTTCTTCACCGTTGTTAGCACTTGGTAATTGTAACAATATGCACATTAGGTCAGAAAACTGCCCAAGTGGTGCATGCGTTCCGGGCAGGATTCGAAGCGTTCTCGGAGACACCTTGCTTTGCAAAATTTTCAACATTCTTTATTAAAAGCTCTTGAACGTTTTCTGGGATTTTGTTGCCCCACGAAATGATTGTAAACTTTATATTATAGTGCAGAGGGAAACCTCGGCGGGAAGTTCACTCCAGATCGTTATTGTACCCGGAATAAACCAAAAAAAACATTTGCGCAACTAAGCGTGGCAGCTCAAGGAAATGAGGTTGAACATTGAACATCCAGGTTAAAGCGAGCGGTGTGGTTATAGAAGTGAGACGTTAAAATTAAAATATTACTTACACGCCGACACTTACCGTTTTACACAACATATTGTTACGACCTGACGCCTACAAAAGACAAATTCACACCTGCATACCTGTAGACATTTTATTACCTTTTCGGCATTTGGGCTTCTTTTGTTTACTTTGTGTTTAAAATTTGTGATTAGAAAAACAGCCCATTGTGTATTGTTATCTTTTATGGTATTCATTAGCCAGGTGTGATTCTAAGAAATTCGGTCCACGCGGTCAGGCAGACATATTGCATCTGTGCCGTATAAAGCAATGCCGCAATGGAGAGATGAGCAGTCGAGCGATAATCACAAGCGAGGCAAGACGTGTGTACATTCGGTAATCTATTTAGTGACGAACTTTGCGCGTGTTATTGAATTGTGCATTACGTTTGGACTGGTTGTGTTCAGTTATATTTGTACCTGTGTTATACGTGTTTGTATAGTTCTAATAACTCTATAATAATTCCAACGGCATTTTAATTCGAGTCCTGCAACTCGTAACAAGATAATCCAGATCAGCAGTTTTCGTTTGCGCAGAAAAGTGCAGACCGATTTCGGACATTTAAAAAATCTATATTGTACTTTATTCGCGAGTGGCAATGGCAGTGTTACTAGCTATGCATTATTACCTCTGTTCCGCTTACACGATTCGTACATTGTCGCACGCTACTAAAATTGTTTTACTGCGCAGGTATATCAGGAGAAATTATTAGTTGTCTAAAACTATATAATCTTTATCTTTGATATATAAAAATGAATGTTTGTCTGTATGTCCTTTATAGAACCGTAAACTATATATTAGGTTGGGGAAAAAGTTTCTTCGCGTTTTATATAAAACTTCAAAAGGTTTTTTTATAAAGTTTATTTACATTTGACTAAAGTATGTAGGTGCCATTTTCTTGGATAACTTTTTGCCATCTTGTAGGTAGGGACGTGATCCCATTGCTATAAAAATTTTGGGGCTTCTGATCAAAAAACTGCGACAAGTGGTTTTGGCAGTCCTCTCGTAATGTTAACCTGACACTGCCTAAGGAATTCTGTAGAGACCGAAAGAGGTGAAAATCTGAAGGTGCAAGGTCAGGACTATACGGCGGATGCATTAACACATCCCAGCCAAACTCTCGTAATTTTTCTGAGTGGCTAAAGATGTGTGAGGTCTAGCGATAACATGGTGAAATACCACACCCCTTCTGTTGATTAATTCCGGCCGCTTTCTCTCAACTTTTTGTTTTAATCTCATCAGTTGTTAGCAGTACAGTTCAGAATCGATGGTCCTGCCTGGCGGTAACAGTTCATAATGAATAATGCCCTTCCAATCCCACCATACACACAGCATCACCTTGTTGCGAGTTAACCCGGGCTTCGCCACAGTCTGTGAAGTCTGACCGACCTTTGACCACGATCTTTTTCGCACATTCTTGTCGTACGTGATCCACTTTTCATCACCAGTTATCAGCTTCTTCAAAAATGGTTCGGTTTCATTACGTCGTAATAAAGAATCACAAATGAGTACACGGTTCATTAGGTTTCTTTCCGTGAGCTCATGAGGCACCCAAATATCGAACTTTTTTGTGTACCCAGCTTTTTTCAAATGCGCCAAAACCGTTTAGTGGTCAATTCCCAGTTCTCCAGCTACATCGTAACTACTAATATGCTGATCTTGCTCCACTTTTTCAAAAATGCCATCAATTTTGTCCGTAACAGGGCGACCAGAGCGACGTGAAAAACGCTTAAACCAAATTTGCGCTACTCTCACAGATACTGCATTAGTCCATAAACATCACAAATTTTTTTCGCGGCTTGTGTTGCATTTTTACCTTTTTTAAAGTAAAATTTTAAAATATATCGAATTTCTTCATTAGATTTACTCATTTTAACAATAAGAAAAACAAATGAAAATCACACATTTTCCAAATTGGAATTTGGAATTGTCTTCTTTAAAATTAAAACTTTTAATGATACCAAAACCAGCCAGATACAAATGGTATAGCCAAAGAGATCTTATTACAAGTTCATACATACTATATGCGAAAACACTTTTTCCCCAACCTATTATTTGATCATGTGATGATCTTTAGTAAAGTTGTTGGCATGAGCCAAAGAAGGTTTCTGAGTTGGTTCACAATTGGACCCGGTAGGTGGCGCTGCTGTCGGCATATCGATTGAAGCTTTTCCGGGCAGGGCGACGTCTGCCGGGACAGCTAGTATAGTATAAAATAAAATCACTTTCCGCATCTGTATGTCTGGTTGTCTGTATATAACTCCTCCGGAACTACGCAACGGATTTTTCAGCGGTTTTGACCATCACTTAGATAATTTTTCAACGAAAGTTTATAATATATATGAGCAATTGTCCGCTGCTTCGCTCGCGATATATAAAACTTAATTAAGTTTTTATGTAAGTAAAATAGAGGTACACGCAAGGATTGACTAGCGGAGAAAGCACTTATAAAATAATAAAGATTATTTTTCATAGAATGCGTAAACCTGTATATAGTAAATGCCGTACTGCGGTATTCTTCATCCAGCTCGTTTAACTTGAAAACCTCTTATCATAATCCGACATGAATCGTATCGAGGTCGATTCATACGGTACGTGACGACGTGACAGCAGACATTATCGTTTACTCAGCGAGATCGCAATATTAATGGCAACACCGAGGAGAATATTAAATCTCGACTTCGAAAGAGACGTTTTAGATTGATACGCAGAAAATCGGATAGCAAATTTGGTGTGGAAATAAAGCCCATTAACAGATAACTACTAGAACGATTAAATTAAAGACCAACCACAATTAATTATTACATCTATATCTATTAGACAAATTGACATTTCATACCCTAAAATTAACTGTTACACGTGATTTAAGACATTATGTTACTTACCAACCTGGTATACAACCTCCAATCGCTTGTCCCACCACAGTTATTGTAGCGAAATATGGCAATCTTACGATACGGTTACTTGGGCCACAAAGTGCACCATATTAAAGGGTGAAAGTAAAGAAAGGAAAAAAAATATTCATTTAGAATAAGTACAAATCAAGTACAAGTATAATCCCCGACTTAGAGGATAGTGGTAAGTGTGAAGAATTGTTATGACGTTTAGGTTTACAATCTAAACAGATTACTCTTTTTTTATTGCTGAAGCAGAGCAGACAGGCTGACAGACCAACTGTGATGGAAAGTGGTTACCGTCGCCTATGGACATTAGCAATACCAGAGGTGCTGCCAATGTGCTACCGGCCTTGAAGGAGAAACTGAAATCTGGCCACTGATGCCGGAACACAACTCAAAGTTGTTATGGTGGCATACTCTAGACCAGGGGTGGTAGCCATCCAGTCGGGCAAATGCTTTACCACCTGGCTGTGGGTTGTTTCGTCACCTCTTACGACAGGCCGCCCGGTCGCAGAAATTAGTATTGTTACAACTTAGCCCCCGACAAAGACAAATTCCACGAAGCACGTTTTATAACCTGTTGGCATTTGAACCAATTATAATACCTTTATGATCTCGTCTTCTTTTGTTTACTTATTTATTGGCATACGGCCCATTGTCCTATTGTACTCGCATATTAGCATCATTAGCCAGGTGTTACGAGCTAATTCTAGGAAACTATGGTGGCGTTGCCGGGCGAACGACATTTGCATTTGCATTTGTGGAGCATAAAAGGACGGCCTGATGGATAGAGGGGAGCAGCCAGGCAGGATAAGCACAAGCGAAGCAAGACGTGTGTACTACATTCGGCAATCTATTTAGTGACGGACTTTGTGCGTGTATTTGAATTAAGTTCGGTTATATTTGTACCCGTGTTAAACGTGTTTGTATAGTTCTAATAAACTCTTTAATAATTCCAACGGCATTTTAATTCGAGTCCCGCACTCGTAACAGTATTCTTTTTCCGTTCCTGTACGGAGAAAAAATACTTTAAAAATTACTTAGATTATGTCACCATTCATTTAATATTTTTCACCCATTAACCCAGTGACCGTAACGTCTAGACAAATGTAACTTTGCCAAGAAAATAAGCCATGGCATCGAATGTAACATTAACTTGACTGGGCTCCCCTCAACTTGACTTCACATAAATTATTGTTTAACACACTTGGCATACTTCCAAAGTTCAATAAAATGCAACGAATGGCCGTGTGCGAGACGTACTCACGCATAGATTGGCATAAATATAATGCGGGTCGGATATGAAGTTCAAATTTAAAAATGAATACAGTCATCATTATTTGTATTAAAATGATAAAGTTTTGAGAATCGAATATTTGCCAACTGTTGTCAGGGGAATCCCGCACTTACCCTTTGTTGACGCAAAAAAGAGATCAAGTAACCTTTTGAAGTGAAACTTCTTTAGAATCGTTGTGATTTGAAACTCGATGAAACGAAAAGCGACACTAAAAAAAGATAAACACAAATTACTACTACGTACGTACGTACTGAGCCTGCGAGAGAATGACATACGAGTTTTACACCACAGATTAGAGAGTCAATAAGACCGATGATTAAACATAGGTCCAATTTGGACCGAAATAAAACTGATAATAATATTTATTTATTTAGACTAAAACAGTGAAAAATTGAAAATGATACTTAATAAGTTTATTTTGAATTATATTATGTTGATGTAGGCTAAAGGAATTATATTTTTATTAAAAAAGTTAGAAAAGAATTATCTGTGAGTATATTCTCTGAAGTTTCAATACTACTGCGTATGAACTGCACACACACACACATTTTTTTTAGGCGCCAAAAACGGTGATAAGTTCCATCCTAGCTGGCAAAGGGTTGGCTTCGCCCTTGGTGTTGCAACCGCCTAAAGGCAACAGTAAACGCTTTCTTAAAAAAACATAGTTTTATTAAATATATTTAAACTTATTTCATGATAATTCAAACATTAAAAGTACTTAAATAAAATATAAAATTGTACATATTAAAATTGTGCACATATATATGATTTAATTTGAACATTCTCCTTCAGGTCCTTTGCAAATTAACTACACTTAATTTGCAAAGGGACCAGAAGGTTCAGAAAGCATTACTTCTCTATTGTGTATAATAATTCCTAACACTGTTATAATATATGTATGTAGCTTTGTATTGTCATATGTATTTGTACGTGTGTGTATATACATATGTATATGTATTTATATTCTTTTACTACTTATATGTTTTGTGTATATGTATTTATGTATCATTTATCATTATTTATAAACTGTACCACCGTCAGTATTAAAAATCCATCAATCCCTGCCAAGGGTTACCTGGAAGAAATCGCTTTTTAGCGATAAGGCCGCCCGTTGTAGTATCTCTTGTATTTTTCTTTATCTGTTTATCTATGTTTAGGTGTACAATAAAGTGTTGTCTATCTATCTATCTACATTTAAATACATACTTTAGTTATATACATAAAACAATATCCTGGCAGGCTCACCATGTATAGTAGGGCCTGCTAGATAAGACAAGTAAAAGGCCTGAAAGATGGTTTAAGACTACTTTATTTCATAAGCATACACTACATAATCTAAATATTATAAAATTGTAAAAATCTTATATTTTTATGTTTGTCTCTTTGTTCGGGATTCACGTAAAAACTACTAGGTTGATTTCGATGCGGTTTTCGTTGATCGATAGTAAATTCCCGGACTTAAAACCTGCGTTACTTTATATCCTGAGAATCCTACGGGAAATTTATTGGGAGAGGTATAAAGTGGCTAGGTCGAAAAAAAAACGATTGCGATGCAAAGCATTGATCGATAACATCTTTAGTATAATAACAATTGTAGTTGTGTGTGCCTTCAGTAATATTACTTATCCCCGGTTTTAATGGGAATTTCCGGGATTTATGTATTTTCATACAAAAAAATCCATTACCCTACTGAAAATAACCTTTGATTTTATATTTAGCAAAACAACTGTCTTTCAATCTTTGTTACCTGTCCAAAGTGGACAAAGTCACAGGCAAATGCTAGTCATAAATATAATCAGCTGTGACACAATACAAATAAACAGAGAGCTACTATCGAGTCTCGTCTGTCTGAGTGGGTGAGAGCACAAGAGTTCCTTCCAGTTCGTTTAAGTATCGGAATCCTGCTCCCGGCCGTGGTTCGCACCAGGTTTGGGAGCAAACCGGGATGGGATGCCTTCTCCTCTTGCGAGCATGTTATGTTTGCAAAAGAGAGGTGGAGCGGGAGCGTGAGCGGACTTTCTTGCTCCGCTGCCGCCAAAGCAGGACGCGCCGGCGCCGGGGAGCGTGGTTCGACCTTTGACAGCCGTAAGCTTCCCCTGAGATAAGTTCTCACCCGCCGTTATGCCATCGAGATGGGATCGCAACGTGTCCGCGCGCGCTCATCTCTCCCCCGTGAGACGAGTTACAAACCGCCCCACGCATTACTAAACCTGGAAAATACCGCCTGCCAGGGCACGCGGAACTGGGATAGTTTCCGCTTTCCCGTAGCCCTGGCATAAGGCGCAGAACGGAACACCCAGGATTTTAGTGGGTATTCCTAACTGGGTAGTGGCAATGGCATCTCTAGTTCTGTCTAGCTGTGCTAGTGCCACCGCTGATCTGCCGATGGGCTCCCCAATGTTCTACCCTTGTCGCGGCCTTCCCGCAATTGGCTAAACAAAAAAAAGTATTGGAATCCTAAAAAAAATAAAAACCGATGTGTTTTTATATCTAAAAACCTTGAGACAACATCTGCGAAATATGTACCGTCCTTAAAACGAATTTTGCGTCCTCAAGATGTGTTTAAAGAAGGTCCGTAGGGCAGGCACGTAGCATGTACGTTTTATTTGTTTTTTGTCCTACTCTAGGGGTACCACGATAAAGTATTGGTATGGGTATACATTCACAATTTACTACTGATTAAGTTTTTGAGGGTTCCGTAGACAACTCTTAAATATCTGTCTACAAATATATTCAAAAGAAAATACACACACAAATGGTTGCTGCATAAATGTTTATACTCCCTAAACGAATTTTTGAGATCATTTTTAAAATATTTTTTTGTATATGACATAAAATTAAATATACTATTTGTATTTGACATAAATGTATTTTTGGTTATCTTTACTTAGTTTTTTTTTTAATAATCTAAGAAACATTTGACACCTCATCGGCAAAACATGCGAGCCTTGTATCCTCATGTCATCTCTATGTATGATGGATGATATGTACCATGTTTTAAGCAAATAAATGAATTTGAACTCGCTAAAACAAAACCCTTATTATATTCATCACGTCTATTAGTCCATCTATCAAGTCAGTGACTGTACAAAATACTCATGTTCTGAAAAACAATATAATATGTTTCCCTCTTTTTCTCTTCAACTATATGGTACAATAATTTGAAAAACTTATTTATTCAATACTGCAATGACATAATACTTTTTGGAGGTTTTAATTAATTTAATTAATTAGCTAATAATTTGATTTAATTGATTTTGGTGGATTTCCATTAAGTATATTATAATTTCTACGATTCAGTAATATTGTTCATAGGCACCTTCTCCATATCGAAAAAAAATTCATGAAAAATGTTCATAAAATGAAAACTACTGGGCCAAACGATGTTAAATTTTTATGGCACCAAATGGCAAGTATTCTGCATCGAACTAAAAAAGAATCACGTAAATCGGATCGTAAATTTCAGAATAATAAGTGTACATACATAAAAAAAACCAATCAAGTTGTTAACCTCGTCCTTTTGGAAGTCGGTTAAAAGTTAACAATTCGAGAGTAATTAATGACACTTCACTATAATCGTTACGATTGAATGGAAATATTAATTTATTGCCAGATTGTTTTCGTATGAAATCTATTTTTATGATCCTTCGCACCGGATCGTAATGATGTGATAAAAAGTCAGATTAGCTTAGTCTTAGGATAACCAGAAATTGGCAGACAAATAATACGTTTTTTACGTCTGTCCCCGATGATGTTAAGTGACAATATCGTCTAGGATGATCACTACAAATTAAGAAACATAATAATAATGAAAAATACTTGGATGGTGTTAATATGTATTCCTTGTGTAATACTTGCAACTACTCAGAAGGGTTTTTAGTAATTACGGCTTACACATATTCCCTACACTGACTCTTTACACTCAACAAGCATTTTTAGAACACATCGCCATCCCTCCAACAACTTTACAGTATATGAAACTTAGCAAATTGCCACAACCGATCGCAGATTGAAGTCATTGATAAGCCATTTTAATTAAAGGTTTATGAATGACAGATTTTACATTATTGTTTGGAAATTTTATATAAGATATTATGTAAAATATTATACTTAAAGTTTTACATGTAATAAAATAAACTGAACACAGTATAAATCTATCGCGTCTACCAACCAACATGAAAATAAAATGTAGCGAATACCGTCTATATACAATTGGGAGATTTTGAATTATAATCTGTACACAATTACCACATTTTAGAGATAAATATTATCACACAAAATTTCGTTAAATTATAGAGAACTACTTACTCTATACAAAACAGGCGCTAATCACCGAATAAATAAAAATATAAAATTATTATTCAATTAGGGAAATGGCCGATCGTATCTTTTAGAAATAAGAGGGTACATATCAATTATTAATTATTAACTTTAAAAAGAAACATGACAATAACAACTGTGCTACTAAATAACTGTAACACTTGTTCCTTTTTAGAAGATAATTTTTTGGTTAAAATTTTAGTTAAATTACGTCTTTAGGTGATTAATAAAAAGATTCTGTACTGTAACATCTAACTATAGATGTGCCGTATGTAGTCTAAGACATTTAAACATCATTATAGTGTAATTCATTGCAAAAACCAGTTTGTAATGTTCGAAAATGATCTTCTAAGGACAAAAATGTAAATTTGTATCCATGCAGGAACGGAGAAAGAATACAATTTCCTGTGGCCGGGCGGCCTGTCGTAAGAGGTGACAAAACAACCCACAGCCGTGTGGTAGGGTATATGCCCGTCTGGATGGCTACCACCCCTGGTCTAGAGTACGCCGCCATAACAACCTTGAGTTGTGTTCCGGCATTAGTGGCCAGGTTTCAGCATCCCTTAAGAGAGCAGCAGCGCATTTGTAGCACCTTTGGTGTTGCAAATATCAATAGGCGGTGGTAACCACTTTCCATTAGGCGGGCCGTCTACCTATCTGCTGAACTCAAGCAATAAAAAAAATAATCTGTCCACGTTATTTTATTACTATTAAACAGTACCATAAAATTTTGTATTTTTGAGATATGGGGTATATATTGTTCCATCCTTTTTAGTAGGGTTCAGTATATATAATAAAAACGATATAAATCGACTGTAAAAAACCTATCACTGATCGTCCAACACGTACTAGCTCGGTTTTGTTATCTTGTAGTTAATGAAACCAGGCATTATTGGAATCGGATCCTCGAGGAGGAAGAGGAGGAGGAAGTTGAGGTCAGCTACTTCGCATTTCCGATCACGCCGCCTAATAAAGAAGCTTTGTATGTAAGCTTAGTTCAGAGAGAAATTCCCTCTAGTGTATAAGATGAATTTGTTTTCTAGTCACGAATTTCGGGGGCAATGGCTACTAATATGCTGACTGAGGTAAGGAAAGATTTCAGTAATATTTTTCATTTTACTTTTCAGACAGCCCGTTTGCACACAAATTATATATTTCATCCTTAATCTACCAATCTACAGTATTGTTACGAGCTACAGGACTCGAATTAAAAATGCCGTTGGATCTACTATAGAATTTATTAGAACTGTACAAACACGCATAAAACAAATACAAATAAAACTGGATGCAACCAGTTCACACTGCACGATTCAATGCAATTCGACACGCGCAAAGTCCGTTGTCTCTATCGCTAATCGAGAGTACTACAAAACGTCTTACTCGTTTCGTAGTCATCGCTTAACTGCCCACCCCTCCATTCGGGCATTGTCTTATACTAACTACACAGTACAAAAAAATTGGCCGCGCGCACTGAGTTTCCAAGAAATAGTAATTTGCACACCTGCGAACGGAAAACAATAACAATAAGGATTAGTTCGACGCTAATGATGGTCGTAAAACAAGTAGAAAAACAATAGCATGTTTTTCTTAATTACAATTCAAAATACAAAAGAATTCCTAATTCCGGGAAGACAATAAACTGCGCTTACGACAGATAGCTGTGCGTTTATCTTTGACGGCATGTAACAGTATGATAAATATGTGGATGGTACGAGTTTGTAGAATGAATTCAAAATGTGAAAAAATCCGGATTAATAGTTCGAACCAGCAGATTTCAAAAATGCAATTTTACAGATTTTGTTAATCGTTCAATCTCATTTAGTACAATTTTTGCCTGCCTATTAGAGCATCACGTGAAAACTACTGAACGGATTTGCATGAAACTCAATACAATGTTAGCTCCGTCTCACATAGTCAAGGCAGGTCAACTGTTACAGTTATTGAGTAGCATAGTTGTTCTAGTCGTGTTTCTTTTTAAAGTTAATAATTGATTTTGTTATGTACCCTCTTATTTCTAAACGATACGATCGGCCATTTCCTTAATTGAATAATAATGTTATATTTTTATTTATTCTGTGATTAGCGCCTGTTTTGTATAGAGTAGTTTGTCTATAATTTACAATAATTTTGTTACAATATTTATCCTTTGTATAATGTGATAATTGTGTAGATTATAATTCAAAATGTCTCAATTGTATATAGACGGCATTCGCTACATTTTGTTTTCATGTTGGCAGACGCGACAGATTTGCACTGTGTTCGGTTTATTTTATTACATGTAAAACTTTAAGTATAATGTTTTGTATGATATCTTGTATAAAATATTATCTGAAATTTCCAAATAGTAATGTATTATATTCTTTTCATTCATAACACTAATTAAAATAGTTTATCAGTGACTTCAATCCGCTATCGGTTGTGCCAATTTGCTAAGATTAATAGACTGTTAAATTGTTGGAGGGATGGCGAGGTGTTCTAAAAATGCTTGTCGAGTGTTCAAAGTCAGTGTATGAAATGTGCTAAAACCGTAAGGTTCTCTGATTATAAAGTATTGTGACCAGTTGCTGTTCTTTTACTACAATAAGCCCTTCTGAGTTGTTGCAAGTATTACACAACCTTTAGGATAGTTTCTGTATTCACTACTGGTCTACAATACTACAATTCTTACGCGTTAGCAGGACTCGAATTAAAATGACGTTAGAATTATTATAGAGTTTATTAGAACTATACAAACACGTATAACACAGATACAAATATAAACGAACACAACAAATCCAAACATAATGCAGAAGGTCGTAATTCAATAAAACGCGCAAAGTCCGTCAATTAGATTCCCGAATGTACACACGTCACGCCTTGATCGTGGTTCTCGCTCATCTGACCCCCTCTCTCAATCAGGCCATCGTTTTATATTGCACAAATGCAAGTGTGTCCGTATCATATCATCGACATAATTTCCTAGAATGAGCTTGTACTTAATCCGTAACACCTGGCTAATGATGCCTGCAAGTGGCTGTAAACGAGTACAATAGAACAATAGGCTGTTCTCCACAATACTAGAGAGGTATGCCAATAAATAAGTAAACAAAAGAAGACGATCATAAAAGGATTACAACTAGTTCAAATGCCAAGAGGTAATAAAATGTGCTTTTACAGACTGTACGTGGAATTTGTCTTAGTCGGAGCCTAAATTGTAACAACATTATAAAATTGTAAGAATGTAGTCTTTTGTTTCTTAAATTTTCGCGTAAAAACTGTTGTACTGGGCTAAGTTCGATGCGGTTTTCGCTGACCGATAGTAAATTCCCGGACTTAAAATCTGCGATACTTTATATCCCAAGAATCCAACGGGAATTTTCTTGGGTTTAAATTTTCACTGATCGATACATTTTTTAGTAAAACAATTGTAGTTGTGTATGCCTTTGGTAACTTTAATTATCATGAGTTTTTACGGGAGTTTCCGGGATTCATGTATTTTCGTGCATAGTCATATATTCATTGTATCGAATCGTATATATTAAACCATGTATAGTCGTGGTAACTTAATGGCTAGCGCACGCGTCCCAATCTCAAAGGGCGCGGGTTCGATCCTGGCCAGAACGCATGCACCACTTGGCAGTTTTCTGACCTAATATGCATATTGTTACAACTACCTCATGCTAACAACGATGAACGAAAATATCGTGATGCAACCTGCACATCGAGATAACCGATGTGTGAATCCTGCCAAGCCGCCTTGGACAAGCGTGGCGGGTATAACGTCCGATCCCCCTATAATGGAAGGCCCGAGCTCCAGCAGTGCGACATTTATGGCTGTTATTATATGTATTTTCATGCTAAATAATGCATTTCCCTGCTGAAAATAACCTTTAAAACCACCTATATTAATGAAACAAAATAGCTGTAAGCTTTATTACCTGTCCAAAGTGTACAAAGACGTGGGCAAATGCTACTTATGAATAACTTTACTTCGTTTTAATGCAATCGCATTTAACAGATATAAATATACAAATACAATTTTAAAAGAACCTTAAACACGCGATAATGTTATCAGAGACACATTAGGTGAAGTACGAAAACAACCTATTATTTTGTACAAAAATAAAGACATTTATGCCTAAGTGAAGTTCTTGTATCCTTATCTGAACCCTTTAAATAGGTGAGCGGTCATACAGTTGCATTTAACAAAATATACACGGTCTTATTCATGTCGAGTTAGAGTTAGTTTGTAGCGAACGCGAGCCTAGGCTTCTATGAGGGCGTTCCACTAGTAGCTCACAACGCCCAAATGCTCCGTTAGCTGTTCCACAAGGCGACCGCGGTCGTTGTGGTCGTAGCGAAAACGTCACTAATGACGTCATAACTTCCGATAACACAATGCTTACAATGACCCATGTCAAGAGGTGGGTCGAATAGCCGTTCCACTTGGGTTTACGGTTGTAACGCCGGCAAGCAAGTGGAACGGGAAAAATCGCGGTCGTGAACGTGGTCGTTGCGAGTCCCTAATGGAATGTAGCCTTTAAGAACCTTTTTTTTAATTTAATCGCATTCTCCCGACGGTCACGATATGTCAGGGTATTATTTTCTTATTGTTTTTTTTTGTCTTTTTCTTCTTGTAACTTATATCTATTTTAAAGTATTTATCTACTACTAGTTTTTTGTAATTGTATATTTTGGTGTGCAATAAAGTGTTATGTCTCTCTCTCTAATTTATATATCTTTATTTCTTAATATTACGATTTTTATGACTTGAATAGAATAAGAAATAAATTCTTCTTAGTTCTTTTTTGCCATCAGCTCAAGTATGTTATCAATCACAACCGGGATTCTAATTCTACTCTCCAAATCGTGCCTAAGTCGGGCGTGCACAGGGCAGTAAAATATAATATGCGAAATCGTCTCAAGGCTGTCCTCGTCGCAGATGCACGAAGGATTCTCTTTGAACCTGAACCGACTTTAAGTACCTTAAAGAAGCCTAGGTTCGTATTTGAACAATATCCCGACCGGAGATATGAATAACTCTATAAGACGGAGCACACGCTCACCCAGAAGGTACATATTCACACAGAATTAGAAGACACCCAGCTTGTGGGTTTCGGGAAAAATAGACTAAGGCAGTGAGTGGCGCTCCTTTGCGATACGCAAAATGAAGTTGGATGCGAATGGCTCTGTTTGTATAGGTGGTATGTCCATATACCGATGCCTGCGTCGGGCTGTCCGATGATGGAAGGGAGACGGCGGGATCAGATTAAAAAACTTCACACATTATCCAAAATGTATCCGATAAAATACCGATACGCTAGCAACACTGCGTCGATGATCGAGACTGAATTTGTCATCGAACAGCTGGTCGTTGGTGGTCTCTCTAAGGTTAATTTTACAACGCCTATTTGCCGACGAAATAACATTAAACTTCGTAATGTCAACAGCATTATCATGGTGCGTATAAAATGTGATGTCCGTCCCTTTCGGGCTGCAATCGCCTCCATAAATTATAATTACCGATAATAATGCATTACAAACTAATCAGCCGGCTATCCTTATTGTTCGCAGTGACTTCATGACCTACATTTTCGATTATGAACTGTTACTATGTAATATTTACTAGGAATAAATGTACAATCGATAGCGATGTTAATAATAGCTCTTTACATATGAAATTGCAGTTCTGCAGTACTGGCCATTTCAAATCAAAATAATTTTTGTTTGGCTAAGAATTCTAATAACAAATTCAATTTATTTAAAAAATATGGATTTTTTTTTTCAAAGTTAGTCAATTGTTTATTGCTTAGCGTTATGTTTTTATCGCATTTGAATCTTTTCGTCACTATTGTTACAACTTAGGCTCCGACAAAAACAAATTCCACGTAGTCTATAAAAGCACATTTTATTACCTGTCGGCACTTGAACTGATTGTAATCCTTTTATGATAGTCTACTTTTGTTCACTTATTTATTGGCATACGTTTCTAAGTTATTGTGGAGAACAGTCTATTGTTCTATTGTACTCGCTCATTAGCATCATTAGTCAGGTGTTACGGATTACGATTACAAGCTAATTCGAGGAAACTGTGTCGATCTTGTCAGGCGGGCACATTTTGCATTTGTGAAGTATAAAACGACGGCCTGGTGGAGAGAGGGGTCAGTTGAGCGAGAACCACGATCAAGGCATGACGTGTGTACATTCGAGAATCTAATAGTGACGGTATTTGCGCGTTTTATTGAATTAGGACCTTCTGCATTACGTTTGGATTTATTGTGTTCGATTATATTTGTACCTGTGTTATACGTGTTTGTATAGTTCTAATAAACTCTATAATAATTACAAAGGCATTTTAATTCGAGTCCCGCTAAGTCGTAACACTATATATATAAAACATGTTACAAATTCGAATAATTATGAAATATGCACAACACAGCACAAGCGGCACGGAACATCAACGACGTTTACGAAGCGAAGACTACAAACGAACGCACCACATGTTATTGGCTTGCCCGTTTCCATTCTGGAAATTTCGATCTGAAAATGAACCTCGTGGTCGTCCAAAAACTTTGGTCGACAATGGCGAATTAAAGCGATTGTGAAACCTGATGATACTCAATCTACGGCTGAATTAGCAGCAGCTTTCGACGTTAGCGTCAAAACAATATTTGTCCATTTGCGTCAAATTGACAAGGTAAAAAGCTTGACACATGGGTGCCCCGCGAACACGGATGATCGCTAGCGCAAAATACGCTTCGAGACGTACCTTGCACTGCTCAACAGGCACACAAACGAGGAATTTTGAACTGCATTGTTGCCTGCGACGAAAAATGGATTCTGTTTGACAATCGCAAGCGCTCAGCAAGTTGGTTGGATCCTGGTTCAGAACCTAAATAGTGCCCTAAACGAAAACTTACCCCTAGAAATATTATGGTCACTGTTTGGTGATCCAGCGCCGGTGTGATTCATCACACCTTCTTACCAAACGGGATAAGCATTACGTAGCATGTGTACTGTGAAGTACTGAACACAATGACGGAGAAGCTCGCTCGTCTCTAACCGGAGGACACGACAACCCGTGACCTCATACTGCACAGCAGAGAGGTCTCCAAGTAACAATAGTTGGGGTTGGAAGCTCTCCGAAATCCGCCGTGCCCAACAGACCTTGCGCCAACAGACTTTTACATTTTCCAAAATTTGGATAACTTCTTGGCGGGAAAAAAATTTAATACCCGAGAGGCAGTACAAAATGCCTTTGAAGAATTGTTGCCTTCCGTGCAACTGATTTCTTCAAGAAGGGCATCAGTAAACTGCCACTGCGTTGGCAAAGATGCATCGATTGTATGGGTGATTACTTTGATTAACAGAAATAAAAATTATAGAAAAAAATACGTCAATTATTTCATAAAAAACGGCAATTTCGTTGGTCATAAATCGGCGATATTTCCTGTTTTTAGTTATATCGGAATAAATATATAATGAAGGGGGATGATAATTATGTAAGTATTAATGTGTCTAAGAGTAAAGGAAAACCAAAAGACATGGATTCGATTGATGAGTAGATGAAAGTTGAACAGTTGTTTATGTTAAGTCTACGTGTCTAACTTAGCCTAAGCCTAACGACTAGAGATTGCAATCCGAAAAACCGGATCGGGCAATGCAGCGGATCCGGCATCCGGCATTACATATTTAGGCAAAATAATTGTGCATTGCATGAATAAGTAGGTACTCTAAACGCGTGGTGCTTGTGCGTGTGAGTCGTTTGACGCCGAGCCATCCTGTGCCCGCGCCGCAGCGTGTCGATTGACAGATGACACATTCAACACAATCTGTTTTCGTTAACCAAAAAAGAATTATTTAAAAACTAAAGAGTAAGAATATTATACAAAATAATTATTGTGATTGTTGTGCTATTTATTAGATAGATTCGGTAGTATGTCATATATAAGAATAAAACTGAATAGCATTCTCGAATAGGTAGCTAATAATTGATATTATTGTGATCACAGTTAAGATTAATTATTATTGTTACGACCTAGTGCCAACAAAAGACAAATTCACACCTGCATACCTGTAGACACTTTATTACCTGTCGGCATTTGAAGTAATTGTAATTCTTTTATGATTGTCTTCTTTTGTTTACTTATTTATAGGTTATTGTGGAGAGCAGCCTATTGTACTCGTTTATGTCTGTTTGCAGGCATAATTAGGCAGGTGTGCAGGTTACGATTTCTGGGAAATTGCGTCGACGCTTGGCGGGCAGACATATCTGCAGTTGTGTAATATAAAGCAATGGCCCGATTGAGGAAGGTTATATATATATATATATATATATATATATATATATATATATAACTTTAGCCGACTGCTGCCGACAAAACGTCGACAAAACGTCGCAAAATATAATCAATAAATAATGATTCCTCATAATACCTATACTCTTGATTTATCAGAGATATACTGAATCCATAGTTAAAAATGCGCTAAACGTATTTATTACAAGTCCAAACCCTATACAAAATTAATTTTAATAATTACAATTATATATTGTAATTACTAAAATTAAATTATTATATATTGTGTAAATTAATCAACTCCCTGTTAAATTAAAGAGATTACAGATGTGTTAAACCTGTTAAATACAACTTGAATGAATGAAGCTCCTTTATTGTTCATCATAAATTTACACCTACAATTTAATATTGGATGCATTTGCAATAGTCATTAGAACAATGGGTGGCCGTATCCCTCATAGCGATCTCTTAAGGCAACCAGGTGTCCACGGAGGCACGGAGATTTTTAAAGAAAATTTGAATAAATCATCTCGGTTAATGCCCTTAAGGCTCTAAAAATATAATGACCCGATCCCAGTAGTTGGATATTGAAACACGAGATATCAAAACCTCACCTTCTCGGTGACAGCAAGTCCAGCATACTCCTCAGAAGACAGACAGTCTCCTTTCAGCCAGCTCGCCAGCTTGCCCAGTTCTCCGAGCATGTTTGACGGTGACAACGAACTTAGTGCCATGTTTAGTTTCGAAAAAATTTCTCATATAATTGTAATGTTTAATATTTATTCAATCACTTTCATATAAACGCGTCGAGTATCTTAAATCAACCAATTTAATTAACTAAAACTAAATATCAATTCAGAAAAATCCTCCTAAATTTAAGAAGGCTATATATAGTTAACACTTCATCGTTATTCAATTCGAATTTCAAAGATAACTTTTCCAAACTCAAATAACTGTTGATAAAATTTAAACTTCGAAAAAGTTAATTCCCATCGTAATTCCAAGTTACCGCATAAAACAGGCAATATAAATCAAAGTTAATAATCCCCTTAAAGCCGGGGAAAAGATATCACGAACCGGCAGCTTTCCGAATTTATTTCACCCAAAAAGATTTCCTATGGGATGTTATATATTACCGCGGCGGGGCAAGAACATCAACCCTCACCCCACGACAGCTGCTTACCGACTGACAATATACTGAAATTGGAATTTCAGAATTCAGATTCGTATACCAAATATTCAAGACTTTACGATTGGACCATGCGCTAGTGCGAGTTACGCTCTATTGTGTCCAGTTAGGGTGCATTTCGAAATGTCAAAGGGCAAAAAATCGCAACACAAGCATGCGCGTGAGATAGAGACCGATATATATAGGTTGTATCTGTGCGAACGAGAAATCATCAATTTTCTCTTTTCGCAGTATATTCGAATTTCAAAAGCACGTGCGACAGTTGTTACAGCCATTCCAAAATCCGGTGACGTAACAGGAAGGCGGTTTTTATAGCGGTTTGGGTTAGCCAATTTCCGGTTCTGCCTCTCAATTCTTATGGTGGGAAACGTCAAATGAAAGCTAATACAGGTGAACTAGTGTAATGGAGTATTTAATTAAATCATTTTAAGAGATACTAAGCCAATTGTTACATTTTATTAACTCCTCACCATAGTAATAAGAAATCCTCATCTCCTTTACTTTAAACGTTACAGGGAGCGTCAGTTTTAATGTCTTTGGAAGAGTAGGTACATAGTATTTTAGTACAATAATAAAATTACGTCTTAACGGTTCGAAGCATATTTTTACATCGTTGCCGTCCGTTATCACGACTACTGAAAAGTGGCCGAAACGTAGGATTAACAAAAATCAAATAGAATAACGCGCTTGGAAACGTTATATCAGCTACTTTCCTAAGTAAAAAGTTATTATAATTTTACAAGACAGTCTAATATTACCCCAAATACATAATGTAACATGTAGGTTGGCAACCTCAATTGCATTTCTTTTTTAAATTAGATTTCATGTATTTATTCACCTGTCAAAGTAAATAATATTCACAGAGCACCAAGAAGTACAATTTAATGATTATACTAGGTTACGCCCTGGACTTAGTATACGCTTAACTAATGACTTGAAATTCCCGGGTTTTTGGGACACGAAATACGGCAGGATTTGAAAAAGAATGTAAGCTATCGTTTTAGTAAAAATTGTGTCGGAATAAGCTAATTTTTACACACCCGAATAACTAAGAACCGCTTCCGGGAAAATTCCTGCAGGATTCCCGGGATAAAAAACATAACACATTTTATTACATTAAATTTGCTATCAATCAGTAAAAACAATCACATTGGAATACGATGTTTTTATATCTGGCTATTTAAAAACACTCCCAGTAAAATTCCCGAGGGATTCCCGGCATAAAAAGTAGTTAGCGCAGAGTTTAAGTCTAATATCGCTCAGCGAAAACCGCATCGAAATCGGCCTAGTAATTTTTACGTCAATCCTGAACAGACAAGAAATCTAAAAAAAAGCATTGTGTCTTATTTCGTTGTTTTTTAATAGCTTCAATGTACAGACACGGCATGTCTAGAATTTTATAATATTATAAATAAATTAATATTTATTTATTTCAATTGGGCCGATTTTTCAACAACCAGAAAAAAGTTATAAGTAGAATAAAGTATATCATGGAAAAATTAAAAATGTCAATTGCATGAATAAAACAGTTAAATGGTTTCACTTTTGAATTCATTCAGGTTAAAATTTATTTGGCTGATAACATTTATCTGATGATTGAAAAATTGGCCCTTAAAAAGTTATTCTAGAGTATGTTGCTATTTTGTTAAATATGGAATTCTTTAGTTTCCTATAGAAAGTTTTCTTATCAGTCTATACATCTCTTGTATTTAACAACCATTTTCTTAAAATTACTTCCGGCAGACTCCTAAACTTTACTAACCGTTCAGTTTGTGTTACTACTGGATAAATTTGACATAAACTATATAAGAAAGCGATGTCACTTTTCTATTGATAGTAAGACAAGTGAATGAATAGAAAAATATTAGTGCATATAAAGTAGTAAGAAAGCAGAATACCATTTTCCATTACACATATAACATAGAGGAATTTAAAAAGGTATAAAACATGTGAGTGATCACATACATATAGTTGAGGGATGAAAAAAAGTTTAATAAATCGATAGACAGATAGACACACATTGCATATCCCCAAATTAAACAAGTTATGTTTGTAATACACACTGGACCTGCTCCCAGACACCCAGACTATAGTAAATAACGGAAAGTTCGTTTATGAAATTTACCATGCCAGGAATTTAACATGGAGCTTCTGCATTGTAGTGAAGTCGGCCGGCAAAGGTTAGCCCGCTCAACCACAGAGGCCATCACATAAACACAGCCTTGAGGCCATCCCTAAAGGATGAAGCAAAATTTTCCCTCTTTGGACCCCTCCCTCCTTCATTTGCATCATACTTTCTGAGACCTTCTTGCCCTATAAATGTCACATATCAGGAAGTAGAACTCCTCCCCTGCCTCTTCTTTTTATGAACTAAATTTACATGTTTCCTTAGACCATGTGACCCGAAATGGATACACATTCCCCTATATGACCTATTTTATAGACAGCCCCTATACAGCATTATTAGATAGTGCTCCAGAAATCATAACAATGCTTTTCCGCAACTTTTTATTTAAATCAAACAGTGCAAATTTATAACAATAAAACTGTGTTTAAATGGTTTTAAGTGCAGTATTTGAATTGATTTTTATTCTGATGCTTTAGCTACTTTTGAGTAGCTATGATCACAGAAGAGAAAGATGTCAAGTGTCAATGAGTAATGTAAAAGATTTTTTATTTAGCCTACTGCCAACTTATTCATATTAATTTCATAATTTTAATACACCACACTTAAAACTTTAAAATGTAGTTTTATTATGTATACCAGTCATAAAAACTTAAGAAAAAAGAGTGCAAAATTCACTTTTAAAATAATACCATTCAGATGAAAATTCAACATAGTATAGTGAATGGAGCTTATAAAATGATTTCAATGAATTTACAGTTTAAACAAAATTCTTGAATAGTTTTTAAGATATATCTAGATCTGTTCACACTTTTTTATACAGCCCCATAACATAGCTGTTTAAAAATGAAATCTTATACTAATATATAAAGCTGAAGAGTTTGTTTGCTTGAACGCACTAATCTCCGGAACTACTGGTTTGTTTTGAAAAATTCTTTCAGTGTTAGATAGCCTATTTATTGAGGAGGCTATAGGCTATATATCATCACACTAAGACCAATAGGAGCGGAGCACCAATGAAGAATGTTTCAAAATTGGGGTGTTTAGAAAACAAATTCCACATGACAACTTCCCAGACACAGCTATATAATATAATAAAATATAATAATATGACCAATAAAATGTTTATCAAATTATATCAATGAAACAAAAAGGTTTTTATGGTGAGATGTTTGGACATAGCATTTTGAAAGAATCATGTTAAGGTATGAACTCTATAGTTTTAACAAATTAGCATGAAGGCACAATGCCTGTATGCAGTGTAAATATACCAAGCCTCCAAAAAAGGTAGATGGAGTCTCATAGACCTGCGAGAGTTGCAGTGATAATATGGCAATGCTCACACAAAATCAAATAGTTAATGGCTAAGAGGTCCTGGATCTATTAACAATAACTATCATTGTAATGCATTAATTCGGAGATGAGAGCAGAAGTCCAAGTCAGGTCTAACTAGATCTAGATATTAGAGGTGCATTGTTCTGGATCGTAATAGTTCCAGGAACTATCTCCACCATTGGAAAGATTTCAGTTCAATCTGAGGTGTCAAATGAAATAGTTTGGCATGTCCAACTGACAACAACCGAGTCCTCCCGAACCGAGCAAATACAATAATATGACCTTGACTCCCACTAAGTGCCCTATTTAGTTCAAAACAAATAATTACCTAAAAGTATAAAGGTAAATCAATTGATGATTTTAGTTTTAAGAATGTATAAATTGCCTGTTTGGCTATGCATTTCAATTAAGTTGAGGATCTATAGGGAACTATTTAATTATGGACACTGATTGCAAGACATGGACCGAAAACAAACATCTGAACTAATGAAACTAGTTATAGAAGTAGTGGATAGTTCCAGGGACATGTTTCCCAGGCATGGTTCCAATAAGGATGTGAATCGTTCCATATTCAATCCACTCCAGGACATGATTTGTGCATGTCTACTAGATAATGTAGAAAATTTTGAGGAGAGAGCTTCGGAAGTCAGGCACTAACTTATTATTAATTAAGGCACAAACTAATAACATTTAAGAGACCCAAGACAAAGTGAGTCCCTAAATGACAATATCACTAAATAGTCCTTTAGTAATTTGTGTATAAATACAATAATAATAAAACAAAATAAAAATATATGCTAAGGAAGAAATGACGTAATTAAATATTAAAATATATTTTTAATACAGTTTATCACGGAACTCTTGCAAACAATAATAACTACAGATAACAAAACAGACACCTACCAAAAAAAAACATAATAATAGCCTTACTTTGACTGATATTTTTAAGGTAAACTTGATCTAATAAACAATTTTATTGGGGTAATAAGGTATGTGTAAAACTTAAAATAAACATACCTTTGGTGTTTTTATGATATCCATCGCAGCAGCTGATAAAAATCAATATTTTGTGCAGCTATTTTCAAGTTAACATATGTATGTCGTTCAAATCATTCACAGAAGTTTTTAGTCAAAAAACACAATAATTTATGGATTTTAAGTAATTGCACTCTTTGCTTTTAATTTAATCGCTACACGCAACAAGTTAAATTCATATTTCTAAAATCAAAAAGTTTGATTGTTTTCACTGACGTTTTCAGCAAATTTTAAAGACTCCTCCACATCTTCGCGAGAATGCGAGAAACGAATGTGGAAGACTTCTCGTGTTCTCGCGATGTTGTTCGCAAGCCAATAGGGCCGTATCCACATTAGTTTGTGAATAGAGCTGAGAACGCGACAACTTAGGGTAGACAGATTCAGCAGAATTCGGCGATTTTATTAAAATTCGGCCCTAAATTTAGAAGAGATATATAAAAACGGGCGAACAAATGTAAAGATTTTAAAAAAGTATTGTTACCATAATAGCTACAGAACCATAAAAATAAACAAGTTTTTTCAGGGCTACATGTTTAACAGTCATTTTAAAAATAATGGACACGTAAATCTTACGCCATTAAAAACATGTTTAATTTAGCTCAAAGATTATATAATTCATCATAAAAATATCGATACGACAGGCAAAAAAAGATAGACAAGATGCGTTTGAAAACTATTACATAAATAAAAAATACTAATTACCTAATAATTATTTATCTTTTCTAGTTATTAATGAATAAAACTAAATTTTTGTTTATTATTTTTTTATATGTTCATAGAAAAGATGAGTCAAGTATATGTTTTTTGTAATTTTTTTATGAATAAATTTAGCATAATTTAGATTTTATCCAGACAGCTAGCGGAATCCTCAATTCAAATCTGGTTATATATACTGCGAGAACTTTCTTATCAGTAACCATAGATTATATATATATATATATGGAAGCAGTTGGCAATGTAGCAGTGTATGCACCAATGGGAGCAGTTGTGTAGAATATGATTTGGGCATGATAATGATCGCGAATTAGTCAAGGATACAGAATTTTAGTATCTTTTTTTTCTTTACTTGTTTTAAAATGCTTTCATATATTACGATGTTTTGGTACATATTCTTTTGTGAATTAATTTCTAAGTTCATTCGCAAAAAAATATGCACGAAGATACCATAGATTTGCAAGTTTATCATAAAAGATAAAGCATGAAATTATATAACGACAAACAGTACGAATAGATACATAGATTAATTTATTAAAAGTTTTAATTATACCAATGCTTTAAATATGTACATATACAAATGGGTTCATCGTTTTGTAAATGACTTAGCATCCTTAGAAGGCCTACCCGTCAAATAACATCATACAATTAATCCCTATTTACATTATAAATGCGAAAGTAACTTTGTCTGTCTGTCCCTCTGTCCGTCTGTTCGTCTATCTGTTCCGTTTTCACGGAAAAACTACGGGACCGATTTGGCTGAAACTCAGTATATATATATATATATATATATATATATATATATATATATATATATATATATATATTCAATGCCGAGGATGAAAATAGGATACTTTTTATCCCGAAAAATGGGATAGTTTCCGGGATACAACAATACATTTGTCTCTTTGTTTGTTATGATTTTACGGAAAAACTACTGGACCGATATGGCTGAAAATCGGTATGTTGACGAAAATGAAGACGTCATTAATGACGTTTCCGCCACGACCAAAGCGACCGTGGTCGGGTTTTGGAACGGCTAACGGAGCATTTTGGGCGTTGTGAGCTAGGATGAAAAGCACTGTAAAAGTGTTGACGATTTTTTTAAACTTGACTTGACTTGACATTTTCAGCTGTCAACGATCATTGTGTTTTGCACACAGTCATTTTTCACTTACAAGTTTTCGTTTTCATTTTCATTCGTGGAACCGTGTTAAATATTCGCTGGCGAATCTAATTTTGTGGGGAAGTTACTGCAATATTGTTATTAACTAATTTAATACGAGTGTTTTGGATAAATATGACCTCAACAATGCCTAGCGAAAGTAACGAGGAACGTCGTCGCAGGGTAAGTGAATCATTTTTTTTATCAAATAAAGCAACCTTTCGGTAAATTAGGTACCAATTTCGGCATAAATCTCTTTACTGCGATGTATTTTGAGAACTTTATAAAGAGCCAAACACGTCTTTGGACCGGTTTTACTTTGAATATTGAATTTCATTATAAGTTTAATAAGAGATGAGTTGATTGATCATAGGAATTGATGCTAGAAATTTCCACGCAGTTTCTTTATCAATAATACTAAGAAAATTTAATAATAATAGAAGGCAATCTTTGATCTTTTTCTTATATTAAGATTTTTGAACTGTATAAAGATAACATGTAGGTATATTTAATCCTTATTTTATATATTCTAGAAACCATAGAAAGTACAATATCAATTACTTGCTACTATGCAAGTAATTGATATTGTAATAGTTATTAATTTTCATCCCAACTACCATAAGGTTTTTTTGCCTTATAATGTATATGTAAGTTATTATTAATGATTATTTATGTCATATACTAAAATGGAATCTCAAAATCTTGATCAAGATAGATATTGAAAGCCATTATTACCTTACTAAAGTTAGAAAAGTATTACAAATAAATATATTAAATTAGAACATTATAAACTAAACCTAATTTTCAAACATTAGTTATATAGTGTTTTACCTATAATTCTTTAAGAATAAGTCTTATGGACCTGGGACCGCATGGTCCAAGTCTCTTACCAGCACACAGCACACATAGTTGGCTCTCTCTGGGAGTTTTTTCATCCCTTAAGTGATGCTGAGGTTTCTACCATCAAATTGACTAATTTATTTAAAAAAATTACAGTATTTGTATCAAGCTTATTTCAAATATTAACTAGTAGTAATATAATTAAATGGGTAATAAGATTAGGGGGTAGCATACCTGTAATATATTGAAGTGAAAAAGACCGTTTGGTTTAAAATTATTTTTTTAAGTGAACTCGCTTTTTGGTCATTAGATTTGCTTGAAATTATATGCATTAAGTGTCTTCAAATCTCTTTTGAATAGATTTCTTCTAGATAAATATACTCTGCATTTCCACCTGATATCAGGTCTAATGGTGGTCAAATGCATGCTTTATAGTATAACAAAAAAGCACTAATTATATTTATTGAAATCAATAGGCATTTTAATGTTCAAACAATTATATATGTAAGCTTATTAACATAGTTAATAATTTTTCCAGTATGTTCTATTTCACAGAGTCCACTCATCCCTGATTTGAGTACTGATGTGTTCCAACATTTGTTTGTTTGTTTGTGTGTGTGTGCATGCATGCATGTTTGTGTGTGTGGGCTTAATACATAATTTTAGTCACAAAACTATAGATAGACAATAGAAAGAACCTTGTTTTTTCTTACAAGAATTTTTTGGACAAAATTCTAGTTAAATTGTGTTTTTAGATGATTTAAATAAAACATTAGCATCTGCCCGTGACTTCGTCCTCGTGGAATAGTTAAAAAAAAGAAAGTTAAAAATAACTCCCTGATTTTGAAACATTCTTCATTGGTGCTCCGATCCTATTGGTCTTAGCGTGATGATATAATAAGTTGGGGAAAAAGTCTTTTCGCATATAGTATGTATGAACTTGTAATAAGATCTCTTTGGCTTTGGATATACCATTTGTATCTGGCTGGTTTTGGTATCATTAAAAAGTTTTAATTTTAAAGAAGACAATCCCAAATTCAAATTAGGAAAATGTGTGATTTTCATTTGTTTTTCTTATTGTTAAAATGAGTGAATCTAATGAAGAAATTTGATACATTTTAAAATTTTACTACAAAAAAAGGTAAAAGTGCAACACAAGCCGCGAAAACAAATTGTGATATTTATGGACCTAATGCAGTATCTGTGAGAGTAGCGCAAATTTGGTTTAAGCATTTTCAATCCGGAAATTTTGATATCATAGATGCACGTCGCTCTGGTAGTCCTGTTACGGACAAAATTGATGCCATTTTTGAAAAAGTGGAGCAAGATCGGCATATTAGTAGTTACGATCTAGCTGGAGAACTGGGAATTGACCACAAAACGGTTTTGGCGCATTTGAAAAAAGCTGGGTACACAAAAAAGCTCGATATTTGGGTGCCTCATGAGCTCACTGAAAAAAATCTAATGAACTGTGTACTCATTTGTGATTCTTTATTACGACGTAATGAAACCGAACCATTTTTGAAGAAGCTGATAACTGGTGATGAAAAGTGGATCACATACGACAAGAACGTGTTAAAAAGATCGTGGTCAAAGGCCGGTCAGGCTTCACAGACTGTGGTTAAACCCGGGGTAACTCACAACAAGGTGATGCTGTGTGTATGGTGGGATTGGAAGGGCATTATTGATTATGAGCTGTTACCGCCAGGCAGGACCATCGATTCTGAACTGTACTGCGAACAACTGTTGAGATTAAAGCAAAAAGTTGAGAGAAAGTGGCCGGAATTATTCAACAGAAGGGTGTGGTTTTTCACCATGATAACTCTAGACCTCACACATCTTTAGCCACTCAGCAAAAATTGCGAGAGTTTGGCGGGGAGGTGTTAATGCATTCGCCGTATAGTCCTGACCTTGCACCTTCAGATTTTCACCTGTTTCGGTCTCTGTAGAATTCCTTAGACAGTGTCAGGTTAACATCACGAGAGGACTGCTAAAACCACTTGTCGCAGTTTTTTGATCAGAAGCCCCAAAATTTTTATAGCAATGGGATCACATCCCTACCTACAAGATGGCAAAAAGTTATCCAACAAAATGGCACCTACATACTTTAGTCAAATGTAAATAAATTTTATAAAGAACCTTTTGAATTTTTATATAAAATGCGAAGAAACTTTTTCCCCAACCTAATATACACCTATAGCCTATAGCCTTCCTCGATAAATGGGCTATCTAACAATGAAAAAATTTTTCAAATCAGACCAGTAGGTCCTGAGATTAGCGCATTCAAGCAAAGAAACAAACAAACACTTCAGCTTTATATATAAGATTTTCTATTGTAATATCTAACATTAGATGTGGCTTAAGTTGTCTAGGACATTTAAACATTGTTAAATATTGTAAATTATTGCAAAAATCCTTTTTGTAATATATGATGACCTTCTAAGGAAAAACAATGTACAGATGACTTACTCTCTGTCTATTTTATCCTTGTTCTTCAAACATTGCAACAGACAGACACTAGCATGGAAGAAAAATTCTAAGGAATGGCACCCAGTAAAAAAAAGAAAAAACTCATAAGACTCTACCTACAATCACAGTTGGCACCACTGGTATATTCTTGTATTTATAGATAACCTCAATTGGAATTTTATTACAATGCCTAATAATCTATCTATAATCAGTCACCAATTTAAAGTCACATAATAATGTCATGAAAATGAAAATATTATGTTTCAAATATTTATTATCATTAAAATGCTAAATTATGCATGCCCTACTTTTGGTGGAATTTTTATTACAGGGCTGGTAATGCCACCAGAATGTATCCTTCTTTAAATATTTCAATGCCACTTCTCTGCAATCCTAGTTAAATGTAGCAATACATTCATTTGCATTTAAGTTTTTGTTTTCCTACTTTAAATATCTTAAATGATTTGCAAAATTTTTTGCTTTACATTTTAGGTTATCCCTGCTCTATGATTTTGATAGTATGGAATTCATCATCATTAGGGATGTTTGGGTTTTTAAGATTCTGTAGTCATTTTGGCAAAAATAAGTATATAAGCTTGTCAGAGCTTTACTGATCAGAATTCATCATGGCATGGCATGATGTATGTGGGTTTATGAAATTAACATCTTTTGTGATGTTTACCAATGTAATTTTTCTATTGCTTAAATAACAATCATTGCTCTTGATATTAGCACCGATTACATTGTAATTCACTTTGGTTAAGGCTTATTACTCTCTGCGAGAGTGTCATTGACGACATATCACTCTCGACAGTATGACAGTGACATTTCTGTGAACCGTCTACAAGTAATAAAATAATCTTTATTGATCAACATAAACCTATGTTTACATAATAACAAACAGTGCATTGCACTGCAAAATTATAAGACTGCTGTAGTGACTACTGCCACCTCAAGACAATAATGTAAATTTTACTGGAGTATAGTATAACAAGATAAACATAAGAATTAACAACAAAAAAAACAAGCTTAAGTGTATTCACAATTATCAAGCAAGAAGTATTCATGTATGTGTTTGAGTGTGAGTGTGTGCATATGTGTGTACATGGTGTTGTGTGGTACACAACAGACAACACCATTTACAAACATACATACCACAACACCAGTGTGAAAATGGAACCATTATGAATAAAGAAGTATTAAATTTAGTTGGTGCAATTGTCTAGTGTATTGTTATGATACTAAGATCTAATGTAGGCTGATGTTAGATAGATAACAGTTTATTGTACATAATACAAAAATAAACTTACAGATTAAACTAATCTAATTACGCACAAAGCACGCAAAAAGCGATTGTGGTTTGATATATGTTGGTTTATTCACTTTTTAATATATTTACAGGTGCTGCTGGGGCCTCTTCCAGCAAATTTTCTGCGAACTGACGGAGCAACAGATACTGTTGATGCTGATTATCAGGCAGCTTTAGCTCTCCAGCAGCAGTTGTGTGGTGCCCAAGTAAGTTTATTTACAACTTCAAAGCTACTCATTGCGGTTATAGCAAGATTCACTTTAGAAAGACAACAGTCCCAAGGAATCATGGCTTGTTTCAAAGGCTGCACAGTAATGTATTACAAAACCATGTAAAGTGGAAGAGACACCCAGACCATACTAAATAAAGGAACTTTAGTTTACATAATTTACCATACCAGGAATTAAATCCGGAGCCTCTGTAATCCAGCGAGCTCGACCAGCAAAACTTTGCCCACTCAACCACACAGCCGTCATAACGAGATATGACAATTTATTGCAAAATTACATGTTTTTGTTTACTTAGTTATGAATGAATGAAAATAAACATACATTCTGTTACAATAGCTTTCAGACCAGAGTAAATAACGAAAGCATGGTTTCTCAAACTACTTGGTTCTAGGCAATAATATTCTTATTATTAGATCATTTTAATTGTATAATTTTTATAATTTAATTTTGTAATATTTGATCAGGTACCAGCTGCGGGACCTCCATTGACAGCAAGATTGAGCATCACAATAGCACAAGCGAAGCTTACCAAAAATTATGGTAAGACATGCAAATAAAATATATAAAGAATATAATTTAATTTACAGCAGTTAATATTTATGTTGTGAACGAAGTGATTTGAAGCCTCCCAGCTCACACATTATCTCCCGATGTATATCTGACACCTAGCTGCTAATCGAGCGAGGGGCCTCTTTGATTTTATAAATGACTAACTGTGCCCGCGACTTCGTCGGCGTGGAATTTGATTTAGGCGGAACCCTAAAAAGGGAAGCCTAAGTCGAAGTCCTGTCAAAATCGGTCCATCCGTTTCACAGATTAGCCGTAACATCCAGACAGACAAAAAGTTTAAAAATTGATGTTTTGATATAATTACTGTATATTTCATATGTATTTACTAAAAAGACTCAACATTTTAACATTCACAAACAAGACACTTCAATTTTATTTATCTGTATAGCCGTATAGATTGCGACACTTTAATAATATTTGGAAAAAAATCATAAAGAAAACTCATATTGTACAGAGTGAATTTTTGCAGAAGGGCCTTCAAAACCGAATCATACTGTTACGAGCTACCGGACTCGAATTAAAAATGCCGTTGGAACTACTATAGAATTTATTAGAACTGTACAAACACGTATAAAACAAATACAAATAAAACTGGATGCAACCAGTTCACACTGCACGATTCAATACAATTCGTACGCGCAAAGTCCGTCTTTTATATCGCTAATCGAGAGTACTAGAAAACGTCTTACTCGCTTCGTAGTCGTCGCTTGACTGCCCGCCCCTCCATTCGGGCATCGTCTTATACTAACTACACAGTACAAAAAAGATTGACCGCACGCACTGAGTTTCTAAGAAATATTAATTTGCACACCTGCGAACGTCCATAAAGTCGAGAACAATAACAATAAGGATTATTTCGACGCTAATGATGGTTATAAAACAAGTAAAAAGACAATAGCATGTTTTACTTAATTGCAAATTCAAAAGACAAAGAATTCCCTAATCCGGGAGGATAATATAAACTGCGCTTACAATACGCAGCTGTGTGCTTATCTTTGACGGCATGTAACAATACATTATACAAAATTGCGAAAAATACTCAAAGGTGTCTCAGAACTCGGAACTAAAGAAATTTCATCAGTATACCCGCCACTCTGGTCCAAGGCGGCTTGGCAGGTTTGACACATCGGTTATCTCGTTGTGCAGGTTGCATCACGATGTTTTCCTTCACCGTTGTTAGCACATGGTAATTGTAACAATATGCACATTAGATCAGAAAACTGACTAAGTGGTGCATGCGTTCAGGCCAGGATCGAACCGGCGCCCTTTGAGTTTGGGACGCGTGCGTTAGCCATTACTCTACCATGACTGTTTTTGGTGGCTGTGTGCAATGCACAAATTACACATTCAGGCGGCTCGGCCCTTGTGGTCTGTAACTGAAACTATTGATTTTGTGCCAGGCCTAACCAGAATGGATCCGTACGTGCGGCTGCGCGTGGGCCACTGCATTTACGAGACGCACACCGACCCCAGCGGCGGGAAGACGCCCAGGTGGAACAAAGTCATCCATTGGTATGTTGCTCTTTAGCTTATTAGGGTTGCCCACCTTCCTTCGACTGTGTAAACTAAGTCGATAGCCCATGGAAATTATCCCATTCTGCGGGATATAAAATCGACGTGTGTTCATTCCCGTTATTGAAAGTAGAAGTTTGTGGACTGGTCAGTTTATTATTAGCTTGCATTTGTACTTGAAATAACTATTCATTTACTTGCCTTGCCATCGGTTAAAATTTGCCATTATCTCTATACATGTAATGTCAAAATTCAACCGATGGTAAGACACGTGTATGATTAGTAAGATATAGAAACCATCCTTAAGTAGGGCCATATATATGCTGGTTTGCCAGCTTCACAATGAAAAAATTATAATAGTTTAGTTCATTGAATACTGCCGCACTCACCACCTTGACAATCAGCGCCAAAATGGCGTCAATCGAACAGGCACACAAATGACAGCACAACAACGGATGTCAGTGGCTTGACAACAGCGGATGTCAGTGGCTTGACCTGGAGAACATTCTTTCCAGCCTGCTCCCACCCGGTGTGAACTCTGTGTATCTGGAGATCTTCGACGAATGCTCGTTCACTATGGACGAGTTGATCGCGTGGGCCCACATCAATATACCGACTGCTGTACTAAATGTATGTTATCATATTTTATTATAGTTTATTTGTAACTAGCTGTACCCTTCACGTCATACGCAGGGATCATACGCCATCCATAGATTACGTCATATGATAGGGGGGGTCGACGAAGTGTGACAAGGGGTCGAAGGGATCCCTAAATTTCGTGACGTCATATTTCAAAATCTAATATAATTAAGCTTTAAAACACAAAAGTTAAACTATTGACGAAAATTTTCAAAATATTTCCAACTCTATCTGTATGAGCACTGTTTAAATGATCAAAAAGTAATTTAAATGGAATTGAAAATAATTACGGAACTGCTGTGTAGTGGAACATTTAGAAGCCAATAGATGACGCTATGCAATAATTGAGCTCGCAAACGTTTCCCGAAACGTACAAAGAATATATACAAATTTTCAACAATAACAGATGGGCTAGGCCTGCGAGGAACAACACTAGCCTCGCTGGAAGATCTTTCTTTGAGACGGGGCATTCCATCTCGCTCCTCCATCCTATACGGGGCACCCCCTTCAGCTGTGCCTTTCTGATTTATATACTACACACCTTCTTCTGGTACAGCTTTTGATACTGCGCATATACCGATCATACTAATTCCGCACCAACAAATCAGTAATTGACCTTAGTCCCTACAGTTTGCATTAGTATGCGACTCACATAAATAATATAAATAAAGTAAAAATGATTTAATTAATATAAAATGAAATTTTATTAACATACAAGCAATGCACGGTACATACAATATTACTAAAATACAAAGAACAGTATAAGAGGTGTCCTAAAGGCAACTGCTTCCTGCGCTAGGTAGCATTTGCTTAGATCATATAGTTTTTATAATTTATGATATTACATTGATACAATGTCCTTGTACACTGAAGATCTTTATAAAATTATATTCCACTAGATTAATGGGCGATTTTACAATCGCCAGATAAAAGTTATTCATAGGATAAAATACAACGTAACTAAATTAAACATTAGAGTTGTGCAAATAAAACTGTTGAATTGTTTCACTTTTAAATTGAGACAGTATCGCCGCACGATTTACCAAAGGTACACACCGGTCCATCCGGGCATGTACCAGTACGCTCGCGCCGGTGTGTACGCGCAATACCATAAAACTACCTATTACAATCGATAACCTTAGTCTACGGCCAACCGCCAATATTAAAAAAAAATCACTACGGAATGAATCCGAACCTTTGTACGCGCAACAACTTTTGAATAAAAATTATTTTAAAATTGCAAAAATTGAAATACATGCATTATTAGAGCAAAGGTTGCTTCATTGAAGACTTCCTACGCTACAGACAGATTATAATTGATTTGATAGATAACTTTTATGTAATGATTGAAAAATAAATAAGACCCTAAGAAATACTAAGAATCATACGCTAATAAATGTTAGTGATAAAAATGTGCTTATAATAACCACGTGTGGATTTTAGGGGGAGACACATGAAGACTGGTATCCGTTGAACGGCAAGCAAGGAGATGGCTTGGAAGGGATGATCAACCTCGTGCTTAGTTATTCTGTAAGTGCCTACAGTACGGCCATTTTAAGTGGCCCCATTTGACATCTGTCAAACAGATATCGAATAATGATGTGACCTATCAAATTCAAAATTTTTATTTAATGTACATTGATTTGTACATCGATTTGCAACATATTATCACTACATGTCTATGTATACTTTTTACAAGCGTTTATTTTACTTTTGACATTTGCATGTCTATCAAGTTATATATTTTATGACAGTAGAGCCCACATGAAACAAATAACATAATTAACGTACTTTGTTGTTCTGGTTGACGTATAATCGATTTGAAAATAAAAAATGTTCATCTTTAAAGAAAATTACAATGATTAAAAGTGCCGTTTTATTTTGCTTATTTAATATATGTAAAATAATAGGTTGGGGAAAAAGTCTTTTCGCATATAGTATGTATGAACTTGTAATAAGATCTCTTGCTATACCATTTGTATCTGGCTGGTTTTGGTATCATTAAAAAGTTTTAATTTTAAAGAAGACAATCCCAAATTCAAATTAGGAAAATATGTGATCTTCATTTGTTTTTCTTATTGTTAAAATGAGTGAATCTAATGAAGATATTCGATACATTTTAAAATTTTACTACAAAAAAGGTAAAAATCCATTATATAAAATGTGAAGAATCTTTTTCCCAATATGTTCATTGAAATGTGGGTGAGAAATGTAGGTGAATTTAGCAAAAATAGATAGATAAGTTCAATTGATTAAAACTTATTTATAAATGAAGTCTATTTTTATAACAAATCGAGTCGGTAATGCATTAGGACATTACTAATTGATCCGTCATCGAGCTGTCAAAAGTAATAAATGCTTGGAAAGGGTGTAGCTAAAAAATCTTTTACTTCATATTAGGTTGGGGAAAAAGTTTCTTCGCATTTTATATAAAAATTCAAAAGGTTTTTTATAAAGTTTATTTACATTTGACTAAAGTATGTAGGTGCCATTTTGTTGGATAACTTTTTGCCATCTTGTAGGTAGGGACGTGATGCCATTGCTATAAAAATTTTGGGGCTTCTGATCAAAAAACTGCGACAAGTGGTTTTGGCAGTCCTCTCGTGATGTTAACCTGACACTGCCTAAGGAATTCTGCAGAGACCGAAACAGGTGAAAATCTGAAGGTGCAAAGTCAGGACTATACGGCGGATGCATTAACACCTCCCAGTCAAACTCTCGTAATTTTTGCTGAGTGGCTAAAGATGTGTGAGGTCTAGAGTTATCATGGTGAAAAACCACACCCTTTCTGTTGATTAATTCCAGCCGCTTTCTCTCAACTTTTTGCTTTAATCTCATCAGTTGTTCGCAGTACAGTTCAGAACCGATGGTCCTGCCTGGCGGTAACAGCTCATAATGAATAATGCCCTTCCAATCCCACCATACACACAGCATCACCTTGTTGCGAGTTAACCCGGGTTTTGCAACAGTCTGTGAAGCCTCACCGGCTTTTGAGCACGATCTTTTTCGCACGTTCTTGTCGTACGTGATCCACTTTTCATCACCAGTTATCAGCTTCTTCAATAATGGTTCGGTTTCGTCGTAATAAAGAATCACAAATGAGTACACGGTTCATTAGGTTTCTTTCAGTGAGCTCATGAGGCACCCAAATATCGAGCTTTTTTGTGTACCCAGCTTTTTTCAAATGCGCCAAAACCGTTTTGTGGTCAAATCTCAGTTCTCCAGCTACATCATAACTACTAATATCCCGATCTTGCTCCAGTTTTTTAAAAATGGCATTAATTTTGTCCGTAACCGGGCGGCCAAAGCAACGTGCATCTTTGATATCAAAATTTCCGGATTGAAAACGCTTAAACCAAATTTGCGCTACTTTCACAGATACTGCATTAGGTCCATAAACATCACAAATTTTTTTCGCGGCTTGTAGTGCTTTTTTGTAGTAAAATTTCTTCATTAGATTCACTCATTTTAACAATAAGAAAAACAAATGAAAATCGCACATTTTCCGAATTCGAATTTCGAATTGTCTTCTTTAAAATTAAAACTTTTTAATGATACCAAAACCAGCCAGATACAAATGGTATAGCCAAAGAGATCTTATTACAAGTTCATACATACTATATGCGAAAAGACTTTTTCCCCAAGCTATTATTTATCTACCTCATACTCTTTATAAATACAGAAGTATTATACAATTCATTTTTGAAGAACTAATGGAGTTGTATCAAACAGAGCATAATAAGAGATAAAAAAAAAATACCATCGTAATAACAAGAAATACTAGAAATTAATAGTGATTTTTTTTAAATTAAGTTTAATTACGGCAGACAAACATTGTATATTATACAGTGTGTTTTGTCTGCCGTAATTTAATTCAATTATCCCCAAGCTAAGCCAGTTACGCTTGTGTCAAGGGTAATATGCAACAGACCAACTCTGGAGCCAATTCCATACACCCAGACCGTAGTAAATAACGGAAATTTTGTTTACGACACGTGTGAAATTTGGTTTTTACAAACTCGTGCCTATGGTAAGCATTACATTACATAACATTTACATTCGTTTACTAAATAAGCTTCGAGACGTTTTTGCGTTTGTAGTAGTGTACGGTCAGCACATAAATAAATAAACTATTATTTTATATATTTTATTATTTTTATAGGCAGGTCCTTAATATGAATATATATTTTTCTTCTTCAAAATGTAACGAACCTCTTTTTGCTGATTGTACAAGGAATTTAAAAATGTATGTTTAAAATTCTTGTAAATATACAAATACTACTCTAAGTGCAAAAACTTCTCGAAGCTAATTTACCTAGACACGTTTGTAAAAACCAACTAACCGCCGCACTAGTATCATAAATAGTTATTTCTCTTCTATTCTATTTAATTCGTTTCGCGGCATTTATAAAGGTGGGTCCCGCGGCCGTGGCTGCGTTCCCCCCGGTGCTGGTGGTGCCCTCCACGGGGATGGGGTACGCGGCGATGCCCGTATACTCGGCCCCTCCCCCCGCCACCCCGCACGTGCCCCCCCCGCCGCAGCAGGTCCCCATCACGCCCGACCAGCTCCAACAGGTAATATACATATAATTGTACATTCATTTCTTCCTCTTGTTTTGTGAATCAAGTTTGTTTTTGTGTATTTACTGTGAATATATTATGGTTTAGTTCGATTTCGTGTGACCTCGTTTATAGTGACATGTCGCTTATTATGACCTATTTTTATAAATTATGGTATTGTAACAACGACAGCAATTTATGAATGAATCTTAAGTTTAAAATTATCAATTGCCTTGATTCTAAACAAAACAACTCTTCTACAATAATAACAGTGCTAGATGAACTACTTATAGTTAATGATGCTTAGAATAAAATGTATTAAATATATAATAATAATTTTCTAAGTATGTATGTATATTTGTATGACGTGTTTGTCACTTTCCTTCAAAGTCATTATAAACGGATTCTGCTGTATATATGGCGTCGTTTCTTATGTCAATGTTTTTTTCTTTGTTTCTTTTATTTATTTTAATATATTTTTTGTCAATGTTAGCCAACCGTTGTCCACTGCTGGACTTAGGCCTCTCCAAGTTTGTGCCACCTACCCCGGTCCTCTGCTGGTTTCAGCCAGCCCCTTTTACGTGTATTATCTAAAGTATTTGAGATAATAAATGTGATTCCGTTAAAATTTTCAGATTGAAGAAATGTTCCCAAGTATGGATAAGGAAGTGATCAAGTCTGTCTTGGAAGCGAATCGCGGTAACAAGGATGCGACTATCAACTCTCTACTTCAAATGTCTGAATAATTTAAGTACTATAATCCTTTGTGTTAAATTTGTATTACATGACTATTATTATATTTAAAATGCATTTTATAATATGAGCAAAACTTGAATGTGTACTTGAAGTTCGTACGCGTCATTGGGTAGTATATATATTATATAGTGCTTCCAACCTATCTGTGAAATGAGGAATTTCGCTGTGTTCGGTCCGGTGTTGCCAATCTATGAATTATCATCAAAGACATTTGAATATATTATATTAATCTAATATTATAATGCTCGGGCTCCATCTGGGATAGTGTTATAGTTATTCGTTGTGGCCAAATGTGTTTTATTTATAGCGTTAAAAATAACGCGATTAACGAATCAACATTTTTTTTTAGAATTTGCAGCTGTAATTCGTATGAAATTACAACATGGCGGCTCTAGTTCCTTTTTTTGCCATTTTACAGATAATTTGGCCGAAATATACACAGTTATAAGCTTCACACACATCGGCCGCTCCCGGGCTCGAATGCCATCTCTTTCCGACAACACCATAAAAATATGTAATACACGTTAACATTTGACTAGACCTGGAACTAACTTGACTCGAGGCGCATTTAAGTTTTGCGCGTATTGTACATTGGCTTATATAGTAATGATATGTACTATAATGTACAAGAGAATGTTATTAAATGTGAACAATCAACTACTAATTTGGAAGAATTTTCGGAATGACAATGTTTCAATAAACAATGTATCTCTGAAAAAGTTTCTAAACCCAACATTTATAGAAGGCACAATAAATCTGTTCTTTTGCGTTTTGTTATAGAGAAATACCGCTAAACTTTCAACCGATGTTTTATTACATGTTTTTCAATAGAAATCGATCAAAGCTTTAAATATTTTTTATTCTAAAAGGCTTTTCGTGGCGTTTTGCGTAACTCGTCCCCGCGATTGAGGTTCGGGGTAATTTAAAAGTCTATTGTTTTAACTTAAATTTATTACCCCAAAAGCGACAACCTTACTCACGCACGGGTCGGCGCGCAGTGGCCGCCTGCCTTTCGTCCTTCTCTCGCACGATGCATTTTGCTTACAAGTTCCCTACAGGCTGGTCTAAATTTATTTATAAATAATATAATATGCTTTGTAAATCTAGTCATGTTTTTATTTTTCCATTACAAAAGGCAAGAAAAGAATGGCTAAGCGCCTTCTATGAGTGTTGTAGAAGGTTAGGCATGGCGGCCACACGCCACCGCCACTTTCGTCACCGATGGCTGTGGACGGTGGACTCGCTACAGGATTCTACTGAGTTTTTTTTTTTTTGCAAAGCGATTGTCATCCCTATTAAAATTCTTCCATGCTACCTACATTTCGTAATTATCTCTATATTTGCATATAATATAAATAGGTGCTGTGCTTTAGGTATATTGTTTTCATAACTATAAAAGAATATCAATGAACTACTTAAATACTTTGTTAAAATAAAAAATACTGCTTACAAATAAAATATAAAAAATTAAAATTATTTATTGATTATTTTTAGTTGTTTTTAATTGCTCAATTTCGTTTTTATCGTTGGCGACTATCGATTTTATATTTTACATTGGTATCTCGGTACTAAAATACATTTATGTTAATGAAAATAATATTGATGCTAAAAAAGAAATAAATTTTATACATAATGTTTATATTATTTGTATTAAATACTTACTTCGCTTAGCTGTTTATTTTTCTTAAAATATTAAATACTAGTAATTTAATATTCATCAATAAGATAACAAATAATAATTGTCAAATATGTTTTATTCTCCTACACTAATGGTACACCGTGCAGAGAAAATAATGATAATATTTATTCTCGCTGCCTGTGAAACGGGGTATTTTTGTAAAGCCCGACAATACCCTAAAAATCAAAGTGAGATTTATTAGAAAAAAACATAAGAGTAGCCTAATGCTAATTATAATTTTGAATCAAAAGTCAAGTTAGAACTAAACATCTTTCTATTGGTTAAAACTACTGACCAATAGAAGATTGAAAAGCTCACATGACTGAATATAGGAATATTCATGAGATTGCTCACGATAACTAGGCGCGCAGGGTTACCAAATTTTAAAAATTAACATCACTTAATATTATGTTATAAATAGAGATTATTACAAAGCGTAAATTATTTTTATTTTTTGGTGTTTTTTAATAATTATCGTGATTTTAGGTGTTTTTGACTCTAGCTTTCAGTGTTGTATTTTTGATTGCTAGTAACCCCGCGCATCAAGCTATCGTGAACGGGGAATAGTATATATAAGTCGTGCGCAGAAGGTTTGCCGATGGTCGCCCCTCCCGCTTCCTACGACTGGGACCGGGGCTTGTCTAAGTAGTACTAAGAACTAGACGACCGCGGGTCGCGGTTGTCATCGGCAACCTGCGCACGACATATATTAAGGTGAAACTAATTCAGTGACTGAATTGAACTAGAAAGGAGTAACACGAGACTAATTTCAATTGGAAATTAATTTCTTTATTTGTTTTTATTTATACTTTATGTTTTCTTAAATTACGACATTAGAGTGAAAAAAAACAATTATGTTAAACCTGTCGAAAAATGACACCTAAAAAACGGCCTTCACTCCTGGTTATGATGCTGCCCAAGAATGGCCATATTTGGTAGAATAGGACTTCGTAGGCACTATATACAAGCATTAGAAAGACAATTTGTCTGTCATGATATTTATATTCAGAATCGGATTTTTGTCAAACAGCTTAATCGTCTGATTTGTGCCAAATAATTTGCCATTTGCGCAATTTTAGCCTACGTTTTTTTTAAATTTAATATGTTATCATTGTTGTATTTATTTGTAATTTTACAATGTATTTTATTAAACTATCAATCAACTTTATTGTTTTATTTACGGCCTTATAAAAATGTCGCTAAGAAATGATAGCTGTCGTCGACCACGAGACGTACAGGCACATTAACTTCGAAATGTTTTTGCGTATAAGAATAAGAATTCTTATTCTTATAGGTCGTTTCACGCAGATGTGGCGGTGGGTGTAATGCGTTATTTGTGATCTAATTGGGCCACAATCAATATCTTTGACATTATTGCAGGTGTGGCTCCCAGCATAAAAATTGGAACTGCTAGAGTTTAGACAAATTTACGAAAGTAGCGCCCCTGTTATGTTCAACTTTAATTTACCACAGTATAACGTTAATGGGATAAGGTTATAACCAAAATAATCGACGAAACAAAATTAAATACTCGTCTAAATTACATTTTTTTTCATTTGTAGATATTTCGTCATTTTGACAGTTGAGAGTTTTTTAGCGGGAACTGAAAGGAAATGTGCAGTTTTATTTTCTAAAAATGTGTAAAATTACTCTAAAATGAACAATAGTTGTAGGATATTGATAGTTTTTGAGTAGTAATTATGTGTTTTGTGAGAAATGTGAACTGTATAGTCAAACGTGGCCTTTTGAGTTGTCACAAGAACTCCGTTGAATGGCGCCAGCTGATAACCTACAGTTCAGCTGTGCTACACATAGGCATAAGGAAACGAATAAACTACATTATAATCTAAGATCTGGCTTAAAGGCCTAGCTGCCAATCCATAAATCTAAATAAAAAATAATTTGACAGCTGATGTTCAATTTTTATAATTTTGACAAGAATCAGCTGATTCAAAATGAAAATCGTTTTACCTTGCCTCTTTGCGACAGGGTGACCAGATGAAACAGGACCTGTAATTTAAAAAAAACTGAACCCTCAATTTAGGGTTAGCAAATTAAAAAAAGACTGATAATTTTTAGCAGAATCTTATAAAACTCTTACTAAAATTAAGCAGCTTGTATCAAAATTTGGAGATAGTTCGCATCTTACACCAGATAGTTTACACATTATTTTGAGTACAATAAGGTTTTTGAATTATTATATTTTACGGAAAGATCATATTATTAAAGTTTTATAACGAAACTATTTTTAAAAAAATGTACGTTGTAACAGTTGTAAGCGCAGTATTTTAGTAAAATTGTACACCGCACCAACTAGTACACATAATAAAACAATGGAGTTTTATTATGTGTACTATATATATATATATATCTCTCAAGATTTTATTTTACTTTTGACAGCTCGATGATTTAAGTCTACATATTTTTGCTAAAAATACTATATCGTGTAATAAAGTAGAACATTTTCTTTATTTTCAAATCGGTTACTTTCGAGCTATTACGTATAGTGTCGATGGTTTAATATTCTGTGCACTACTAGACTCACAGAACATCATTATTACGTCGTTGTGAGCTACTGAAGGAACGCGCTAAAAGTATTTTATTTGTTTCATGTGGGCTTTCGTAGACAGAGAAACCTATAGACACCGCTATAGCGTGTCGCAAAAAGAGACCAAAAAGAATCCGTCACTATATTTAGGGTTATCGTGTGAGGGAAAATTAACCCCAAATTTGTGATAATTAGAAATTAGTATGTAAGGAAAGCCTGTAAAATGAACCTGATAAATTGATTTTCAACGATAGGGAAAGAAATGATATGCGGAGGAGAAGACATGCTGCCAAACTCAAATTAATTGCGATGAGGGCAGGAGAGTGACGATGGATGATGATGATGTAGTTTTAAATAACTGCCATTTCTTATGTAATAGTAGGTTCTGGCTTTGTGGATAAATAATAGAACATGTTTATTTTTAATTAGCTTTTATTGATTTTACACGTTATTGTCCTTTAAATAAAACAAGCTTCGTATGAATGTTTCTAATTTTTTGCTTAGGTTCAAATCCTTTTGTTAGGTGATATATACGCAGTTCAAAATAGTGCATGAAAATTGTCAAAATGTCTGCTGCAAATTTTTTATGACGGTTTTGGTGTCCAATCTGTTCGTCCTGTAGCTAGAATCCAATTCCGAGATAAATTATCAGGTTCAGGAAAACTGCAACAAGGCATTAAATTTTTCAGATATTTCATTAATACACGATACAGAATACATATTAATATGTCCTATAATAGTGGGATTAATTTACAGAAAAGTTGGCAACACTAAAGTTTTAAGGTTAAAATTTATAATTTTTGTTTTTGTTTTTTTAACTACAAATTTACGTCTAGAGTACATTATACACAATATATGAACATAATAAAATGTTACTGTATGCCTAGTAACTGATAAGCAGTTGTATACCTACGAATGAAAAGACAATCCTGGTATTTTCGTTTCGCTATCACTTCTACACCATTTAACACTACACCGCACCATGTTTTATAAAAAAATGGTTGAAATAGTAAGTCTAAATTGTTCAAAACAAAATATAGTATGAATTACTTAACATAAAGCACGTAAAAACTGTAATTTTTAGGAAGACGAATAAGACGATAGTTAGCTGCACGTCAGCAGTCAAACTTTGTTTAGCCGGGCGGCCTTTCGTAAGAGGCGACAAAACAACCCACAGCTAGGTGGTAGGGCATTTGCCCGACTGGTTGGCTACCACCCCTGGTCTAAAGTATGTCGCTCTAACAACCTTCAGTTGTGTTCCAGCATTAGTGACCAGGTTCCAGTCTCCCTTAGGAGAGCAGCAGCGTATCTGTAGCACCTTTAGTGTTGCAAATGTCCATAGGCGATGGTAACCGCTTTCCATCAAGTGGGCCGTCTGCCTGTCTGCTGAACTCCTGCAATAAAAAATAAAAAAAAGCAAAGCTGTGTGCCAATCTCGAAAAACCGTGACACGCTCCGTGAAACAGAAAATAGCATCGTTCTGTTTCAATTCTTTACACGTCATCGGCGTAAGTTGCTCTTTTTCTTGTGTGAATGCGACATAAGATATCAATTTGTCTATAGGTTTCTCTGTCTACGTGGACTTTACTGTCAGGGATATGTAACTTGATAGACGTGCAAACGTCAAAAGTAAATTAACGTTTGGAAACAGTATACTAGCGAAAACTTTAAAACATACTATGATTTTTTTTTAACAAAAACATTACCAACTTCAAACTAAAAAGCAAAAATAAATATTTAACTGCTTTCTTTCTAAAACATCTTGAAGTCGGTGCTAAGTAAAAAATAAAAAACAGCAACAAATGTGCAAAATATAATCATTTTTATGTTTTACTTCGCACCGGCTTCAAAATATTGTAGAAGGCAGTTAAATATATATTTTTTGCTTTTTAGTTTGAAGTCTGTTTTGTGTTTGTTATTTTTTTTTAAATTTTAGTTGCACAATCACTTGAATAGCACCAGAAACAATATATTAAGCGCTTGTAGAAATTGTACTACTGTACTCATCAACAAGGCTTGTTCTCGATTTCCCTGCGATCCCCTCATCAGATCCTGACTTGGTAATCATAGGAATACCTCGGGTGTATACTCTTACGAATAAGAAAAAAGAAAGAGAAATCGCTAGGTATATAGTCTAAGCATTACATGCATACAAAAAAGATAAGCGCCTGTAGAAAATGTAATACCTACACGTGTATACAATCTTTTTTCCAAGAATTTAAGCGCACGGCATTCTTTAATAAATAATGGTTACTCTCGATTTCCCTGGAATCCACTCACCAGATCCTGACTTGGTAACCATGGTACCACCACGGGAGTGGAGACTTACGAGTAAAGAAATGTTTTTGAAAATCGATTTAGAATTGACAGAGATATCGTGTTACGAAGAAGTCTGTTATCAATTTTCGTGGGTTTCTCTAATTTCTTGGCGTCCACTCATTAGATTCTGACACGGTGACATTGGGACCAATTCGGAAGTATAACGTTTCGATTAAAAGAAAATGTTGAAAATCGGTTCATAATTGACGGAGAAATCGAGTAACGAATAACCAAAATGAAAAACAACATAGACAAATTCAGAACCTCCTCCCTTTTGAAGTTGGTAAAATTTTTAGTAACGAAAACATGTCGACAATTGCCGAAGAAACCCGAGCGCGTGTGACATTACAATGGTATATGTAAACTCACTGTCAATGTTAATTTCTACTCATAGTTCTCATAGATAGTGCATATCGATTAATCTTGTTATTATTATCAATATATAGAGATAAATATGTCAAATCTTAAAAGCTATCGTTCTTGCTTCGTACCATTATGTACGAATACTACAATAAAAACTCCCCAAAAAATATTTTTAAATGTTCCACAAGATGTTAAACGTCGGGAGAAATGGTTTCAAGCCGTGCGACGAAATAATCCTAAAACAACAACAAGTTTCTATTGTTGTGAAGATCATTTTAATGTAAGTATTTTATAATAATATAGTAATTAATATTTATAGATGGGGGGTTGTATAGATATAAGTCCGGGTTATTATAAGTAATGAAGGGGAGAGGGCGGGGAAGGGAGGAAAACTTACGCCTTCTGCAACTCCTATATGGAGAATATGTATAGTTCTTGAGATATTAATGTTTTTGTAAATCTAACCTCGTTTATGTTTTTCACCAATAATGCACTTATATTATAGGTCCAAAGTTGAAAAATCCAATATAAATCCAGGTAATCAACATAAAAGATTCAAAATAGTCCAGAAACATAACATAAAGTTGTTAAAAATGAATCAAAACACAACAGAGCAACTCAAGTAATTTGAAAAACAAGAAACATGAAATCATAGATAATACTTATGTTTTTTTTTAATTTTATGGTTAGCAACTAGGCCTTTAAGCTACGAAAATATATTTTTTGATATATACATACTCTACGGTGAAACCGAACACTGCATACAATGCATTTTTACTTTACTTTATTAATTTATATTAACAAATAGTCAGTACACGAGTAGCGGCCACCGCGTTTGCTCCCTCGCTCCTTTATTACTCCTATCTTTGGTCAATTGAATAAACATTTTATAGATTTATCCTTTAGTTATTATCCTTTAAAGCGAAACCCTACCGCTTTCACATACTGAATTACTGACTGTTGACGAGCGTGCGATTATTTGCTTAGTTACGGATATACCTAACCGACTGTTCATGTGTATAAAATAAATAGTAAATGGTTACAGTCGGTTCTGGCCTAAAGCTAACCTAGTGACATCTCCATATAGTTATCGAACTTTAAAGAAGAAAAAAACACAATTGTGTTTCACTATCGTATTTTTTTATCGTGATTTCATTATTTAAAGTTAAATTTTATTTTTAGATTTAAAATCAGTTTTAGTGATTATTAAGTGGTTAAAAATAGTATATTTCTAAAGTTAAATCACACTTCATTATTGTCAAAATTACCAGATCATTGTCGTAAATTTTAAATTTTCATAATTAATTGAAAACGTTTTTTCTCCACTCAAAACCAGTTTTAGTTGTTATAAATGAGTCTTAAATATATTCCTAAACTCATTCACCATTAAAATCATCCGGGCTTATATCTATACCCAACCCTTAAGAAATGACTTCTTGAGATATTATTTTTTTTTGTAAACATAACCTCACTCTTTTTCCCTAATATAATATCACCATTAAATTCACTTCCTGCTTATCTTTACCCAACCCTATTCTTTTTAATCTAAATTCTATTTCAAATAGGACAGTATGACTGACACATTCGTAAAACATAACTTTGTAGTGTTATCATAAACTTTTCTATGAAAAAAACATTAATTTTATAAAAATATATTTAATCCAGTTATTCTTTATTAATAATGTTATAGTTATATTCAGGGTGTTTATTTCTCTATTTATGTAATTTCTCGAATATTGTCCTATTTGAAACAGACTGAAAACTGCAAATCATAATTTTTAAAATCATAACATTGTCTCAATTTCAAAAGGTGCAGGTTCTAACTTATACGGTTTTCTGACCAAGTGTGTGTATTGTTAAATTACCACGTATTGATGGAGAAAGAAAACATCGTGATGAAACCTACTAAATGGAGCTAACCGATGTGACAAACATGCCAAGCCGCCTTGGACAAGCGTGGCGGGTATAATGTCCATTCCCAATAATGGGAGGCCCAAAGTCACCAGTGGGGCGATTATGGGCTGTTATTAATAAACATCAATAAATTTCTAATATTTTTTTAAGTTTCGTGACTAGTACACATAAATACCACACTTGAAATTGTTCAAACATAGTTTTATTAAATTTCTAATAATTTAAAACTATTAAATAATATGCTGTTATCAAATGGTTTTAGTTTAATATAGGATTTTTATATTTGTGGTTCTTCTATTGCTAATGTCATTTAATTAATTCTCGTGATTTTTTTCAGCTTAAAGAAGATATGGAGAATTATTTTTACTATACTACAATGGGAGGTAGAGCAAAAATTAAAGTTGATGTAGTACCACACAAATTTAGTTTTCTACCTAACCATGGCAATATGACATTTTCAAAAAAAAGACAAAAGCAACAAGTTATTCAGATTTTAAATGAATCTCCAAAAAATACTGAAATTCACAATCCCCAAGAATCAACCATTATGATTGAGGCTATATTTTTTTAAAGTGTTGACCATATTGAAGATGATTCTGATCCTTTAAGTATAACATTAAATGAAAAAGTCAGTGTTGGAACACAGACTGATATTAAAAAACATACTATTGCTGTGCAAGTAAATCTTCGTCCCAAGTATCGCAGTAAACCAGTTCAATGCAATTATTCTTTACTTAGAGTTGATAGATCATGCTCACCAATTAAAACTGATAGGTAGTATAATATTCGACAGCAACATTTCAAATAAAATCATTGTGATGAAAATCTTTTTCAAATCCACTCGAAGCTCACAAAAATATTTCATCCAGTAGTTTTACACATTCTAATAGTTCCCCTTACATCATTAATAGAAACACAGATTCTCGAACTCTCAAAGGGCCGGTTCCTATGTCTTACTGACCATTCATTTCTATTCTATTCTATTTTTGGTCGGCGATGGCTCCAACGCTTTATGCGCGCGTTGATTTTGCCAATGTCAGAGTGACTGAGTAAAAATGACAGGTGTAGGGCGATCAGATATTAAATTATAATAATAGCTTTGAGCGGTGAAAAACGGCAAGAACGTTTTCTGATAACCTGAGGACAACACAAAACAATAATTGTATTAAACTAACTACGTTATAAATAAATATTATTAATATATAGAAATTTACATAAAATATATACAAATTTAGTATGAACAAGAGTTAACAGGTAATTAACATTCACAGGACGATCACATTCTGAAGGTAATATATCATATATATGGGTGGTAATTTTAGGACAGTGAAAGAATATATGTTCCACTGTTCCCTCTTCCAGGCCGCACTCGCACAAAGAGTGATCGCGTATTCTTAATTTTGCTAAAAAGGTGGGAGAACATACATGTCCAAGTCGAAGGCGTATTAGGGTAGATGTAAGTTTTTTAGGTAAGAATCGATGGCGGAAAAACCATGGAGTGGAGGGGATGATTGGTTGTAGGGAGCCGTAATATTTACCAACTGACTGACTAGACTGCTGCCATTGTTGATTCCACTGATCATGCATTTCAAGAGACGAGAGAGCAGATAAGTCTCTGGGGAAGCATTTATTATACTTATCAATACCTAGAGAAGTAGCCTGTCTAGCACAATTATCGGCAGTTTCATTTCCTAGTATACCACAATGTCCAGGTATCCAAGCAAGTGCTACTTCAAGGCCCAAAGAATGGCAGTGGTGTAAGATTTTCCTAACTTGGAGAATGAGGGGAAAGTTTTGTCGAGAGTGGAATGGGGGCTTCAGAATGTCTTGCAGGCAGCTGAGGGAATCAGTGAAAATGATGGCTTTTTTAATTTGGTGTGATTCTATATAAAGAGCGACCTCTAGAACGGCAATACACTCACCAGTAAAAACTGAGCTGTAAGATGGAATTTTAAAGTTAAGGATAATTTTAAATTTAGGGATCCATACAGCTGCACCGACTGGGCAATTTGGGGATAATTTAGATGCGTCTGTGAAGATCGGGAGCCATTCAGACCATTTCTCTTGGAATATTTGATTGAACTTTTGATTAGCTATGATAGAATCTTTGTCTATGCCAAAATTAAGTATGATATTAGGGCTAAAGAGTAGACTGTTGAAGTTTATTTCGAATAGGGGATTATGGTAATTTTGAAAAAGTTTAAAGGGGATATTGTTAAGTTTTTGCAAGGATTTTACTAAGAGAGGAGAGGCTTATGATTCCAATATGGAGATAGAAAGGTTATATCAGAAAGATCTTTGAGAGATTCAAGAAGAGGGTGGTTAACTAATTGAACAGCTTTATAGAAGAAACGATCTGCAAGGAGTTGTCGACGAAGGACTAAGGGGGGCTCTAGGCATTCGACCTGGAGGGCGCTAGTGGGCGACGACTTCATAGTGCCAGTAATAATCCTCAAACACTTTGCCTGTAACCGATCAAACTTAGCAAGGGCGAGCTTATTGCATGGTTCTAACAAAAACTTCCATAATCAAAATGGCTCCTAATTATAGCATTGTATAATAGTTTCTGATTATATGGATGGGAGCCCCATTTAACACCAGATAGAGCTCGTAAGATGTTAATGTTCTTCTCCACTTTATTTGCAACATAATTTAGGTGATGTATGCCAGATAATTTAGTCTAGAAACAGACCTAAAAATTTTACATTATCTTTAACTTCTATAGTTTGATTATTGACATTTATATCTAATGGAGGGATAGATCTTTTGCGAGAGAAGACAACGGCGGAACTTTTGGGGGCAGAAATTTCAAGACCATGGTCTGAGAGCCAATTATTAAGATAATATAAAGCACAGTTCAACCGTCTGCAGGAATCACTGAAGGAGTCAGATGAAACATATAAAGCAATGTCATCCGCATATTGTAAGATTTTACAAAAGCAATTAACGGAAGACTCTAAATCAGCTGTATAAATGCTATAAAGGAGGGGGCTTAAGACTGAGCCCTGAGGAAGACCCTTCCAGACTTGTCTAGGGGGAAGAGGGCAAGCAGGAGAACGGATTGTAATACTACGTTCCATGAGCATGTTACATATAATATTTATGATTCTTTCCGGTATACTCAGCTTGTGCAGTTTTTGCCTGAGGAGAGGAAGATCCACATTATCATATGCTGCTGTAATGTCTAGGAAGACACCTACAACATGTTCATTTTTTGAAAAAGCGAGTCGTATGTCCGATGTAAGGAGGCTTAGACTATCTGCGGTACCCATCCCCCTTCTAAATCCGAATTGACTTCTTGCGAAGGCCTCGATTTTCCACAATCCATTCTAGACGATTTTTAAGGAGGTGTTCCACAATTTTACATAAAACAGAGGAAAGAGCGATAGGTCTGTAGGAGTTAGGATCTAAGGGAGATTTTCCGGATTTCAAAATAGGGACAATTAATTGAGTTTTCCAAGAATCAGGGATCACACTGCTTACAAAAAGTTATTAATTAAATCTAGGAAAAAAGTTTAGTAGATTTGGAAGACTTAGTTATAAAGGAATAAGGGATTCCATCCACGCCAGGAGTAGAATCATGAAGATGGTCAAGGGCGCAAAACAAAGCTCCGCAAAGGAAAAGGGAGAGTTCATAGGGTCTGTACTCAATAAAGAAGTTAAGGAAGGAGATGGAAGACAATGTTCGTTAGGGACAAATGGGGAGCGAGTTTAGAAAAAAATAGGAAGCCATAGTGTTGTATCATTTGAATTAATATTAAGATCAACCTGAGATTTACGGAAGCATTTAATTTTTTTCCAGATTAAAGTGGCTGGAGTTCTAGGGGCAAGGGACTCACAGAAAGTCCGCCAGCCTTCAGTTTTTCTTTCTTTCAAAAACCCTTTTGGTCTTTGCAGAAGTTTTTGGAACACTACAAAATTTTCAATGATAAGTGAACTAGCAAAATTATGTTCCGCTTGTTTCCTCTCTTTAACTGCAGATGTGCATTCTGAATCCCACCAAGCTGGTGATAGGATTTTGTCAGGGAAGAGTTTTTAAGGGGATAGAAGAATCCGCTGCAGAAGTAAGGGCTGAAATGAATTTTGAATATAAAATAAGTGCATTTTCATTGGTTACAGTGGGCAGAGTGTCTAACTGAATTTGAACTAATTTTGAAAATTTATCGCAATCTGCAAGTTTTAATTTATATTTTAAAATAGGGGGAGGGCCAGGCTTTGGAAGAGAGGAATCAGCTATACAAGTAAGAATAGGTAGGTGATCACTGCCATGAGAATCCACAAGGACTTCCCATGAGAGTTGGTTTACTAAACAAGGAGATGATAAGGTAAGGTCAGGAATGCTAGGATTTTGGAGGGGGGAAACCCTACGAGTAGGTGTACCATCATTTAAAATACATAAATTAATAGAGTCAAGAACATCAAGAAACTGGGAAGAAAGTGCATCGCAATAATGAGAACCCCAAAGGGAGTGATGAATATTAAAATCTCCTTGAATGAGAAGGGGGGTAGGGAGAGTGGACAAGATAGAAGATAGTTCTAGAATAACATCGGGATTAGGATGTGGGATATATATAGATACAAAGGAAATGTTCATGCACCTAACAGCAACTATATTAATAGTTGGAGAGTGGTCTGGGATGTTAAGGCGGTTAAATTTAAAATTTCGGTTGACAAGAAGGGCACAACCACCCCACCCATCTTGCCTGTCATCTCTGAGACAGGAATAACCAGAAACCCTAAATAGGGAACCTGGTTTCAACCAAGTTTCAGATATAGAAAAAATTTTAGGTTTGAATTTATTTAATAAGAAGATAACTTCTTGTTTTTTGTTTTTAATGTTTCTGCAATTCCACTGAAGTAACTTCGCCATTATTTGGCTGGGAGTTTAGTAAGGAGGATACAATGTTTTGGATCGTCTGTAAGGTATTGTATGGTAAAATTTCATTAAACTTTGAGAACATATTTAAAAGAATCATGGATAGTAATTCGGCCAAGTTGTCATTAGGTGAAACATTAACTGATGAGGTGTTACCTAATGCGCAACCATTAGGAAGATTCGATGGAGGGGACGAAATAATATTTTGATGAGCAACCCTATCATAGGATTGACTAAGTGTGGGCCTTGGCTGACATTGAATAAATACAGTTTTCTTGTAAGAGGAGTTATTTGGAAGGGGGTGAGATTGGGAAGGTTGATCAAAGGAGGAGGGCCCAGGGACAGGGGAGGAATTAGCTAAATACACAGGCTTCTTTGGTTCAGAGGAGGTCACCACATTGGCATATGAAGAGCGAACAGCAGGAAACCTGCGAGCAGCTTCAATATATCCTATGTTCTCTTCAGACATGACTAGTTTAATGTACTTTTGCCGATTATGCTCAGGGCATTTAAAATCCGTGGCTAGGTGGGAACTAGAGCATGAAAGACAGGAGATTTTTTCATCAGGTATATTACATGTTGAGCCCTCATGTGGGCCTGCACAACGGAAACAACGGGGGTTCGACCTACACTGATCACGGACATGTCCAAATTTGCAGCACTTATGGCACTGGATAGTGGGAAGCGAGTACCTATCCACAGGGAGGGACATATTGCAGCAGTAGATGTGCTCAGGTAAAACTTGTCCTAAGAAGGTAAGTACTACTGTACCAGTAGGTTCCCACACTGTTGTCATCTAATTTCTTTTTTCTATTGAGGCGACGCGCTTTAATTACTACTGGACACATGTGATGGGGCTCAATAAAGTTTATCAAATCATCAAGGGTCCAGTCAGTGGGGACATCCCGTATAACACCCATTCTAGTCAGGTGGAATCGGGGGATTTTAGCTGATAACTTATTTGAGGGAAGAAGGGGATTATCTAAGAAGTTATTAGCATCTTGATAGGATTTGAAAAAAAACAGAGACTTTGTTTCGACCTAAATGTTTGATTTCTTCAATGCCAGAAACCTTACCATTATAAATGGCTTGAGCAATCTTAAGGGAACGCATATTACTTGAAACTCTCAATGTATCACTATCCGACAGTGTAACATGGATAACAAATGGGCCAGAGTCAGAATCGGTGTATTTTAGATCAGCGTCAGACTCAAAACCAGGACGGGTAAAGGTATGCTGAATAGAAGCCGATGGAGGCGTGAGTTTAGTTTTATTTAAGGAAGGGCAGTCAGAAAGTGACTGGACAGCTTTGGCAGAGCGTTTCTTTGAAGCTATCTTTTCAGGAGCTTTACAGACTTCAGCTAGTTGGTCTAAAGCAACATCCATTGAGTTTCTACCCCTATCGGGAGGGACGTCCTCGCCCACGGAGGACGCCATAATTATAAATTAGTACCTACCAGTTATTATGTAGTATACACAAACCACCACCAACACACAAAAAAAACAACAACACAAGTCCTAGAAAAGCAGAAAAACGGTGAAAACTAAAAAGAATTTTCAAACGCGTGAATCCTTAAAGGTGTCACCTGTCACTTTTTCCGGATTATCCATTCGACCATTCATTTGCCTTACCATCGGTTAAAATTTGACATAAGCTCCATACAAGTAATGTCAAAATTCAACCGATGGTAGGGCAAAGTGAATAAATATTAAGATATAGCAACTGGCCAAAAGTGAAGCCAGCTTAAGAATGCCGATCACGCCGCAACTACAGTGTACTATTAGAACTCTGTATTAAATCGAATTAGTAAGGATAAAGATAGAACAGTTACCAGTGGATCCATTACAATTAACCAAACAGACGCAATCGTATCCATGTGGTATACTACATAAGTTTACACACACATGTTTTAAAAAAATGCTACACTTCATTTGACGCATTTGTTCACATAGTTATAGTTATTTTGTCTGCGTAACTCGTAAGATATTTATGAACGTTCAGAAAATACAAGATAAGTACTATAGATTCTAGTGGCTTACAATCCCATGTAAAAAAGGCTGAAATATTAAAAGTTAACAACAATTTAACAATATTATTTGTTACTAATATAAATTTATCACTAATGAAAACACGCTGCCAACATAATTGTGAAAGATTATTACTCATTACTCTGTGCTTTTATCTTATTATTTACTCTCTCTTGCCTTACCATAGTGATGTTGTTTTTCAAATTTGCCACAAAGGCAGGCAAAGGAATCTTAGTCCATACAGCCAATTCTGATGTAATAATATGTCTTCGTATAGTAGCGCAGTTGTATTGTAGGCTACAACCGACGCCATTCAATGGAGTTCTTGTGAAAACTCGAAAGACCACATCTGACTATACAGTTCACATTTCTCACAAAAATACATAATTACTACTCAAAAACTATCAATATCCTACAACTATTGTTCATTTTAGAGTACTTTTACACATTTTTAGAAAATAAAACTGCACAGCACGACGTTCCCTTTCAGTTCCCGCCAAAAACTCCTTACCATAGGTTGAATTTTGACATTACTTGTTGTAAAATATAGGCATAGATAACATTAGAGTTTATCGCGCACTGTATTGTCATGAAATACCTTTAACATTATGACGTCACAAACATGGCGACCAATTGTGGCACGTTCCAATTTTGAATTGTTTATAATAGATTCCAGAAAATGATATTTATTTTTTTCAAAAACCCAGTTGGGAGTAGTTACCCAATATATTTTTGCCATCAATATATGATTTTACCAGATAATCAAAATCAGCGATGTTAAGGATGTGACAATTCGGATATATGAATAATCTTATAATGATTATGGATACAATATTATTTCGAACTATCGATAGATTTGTTATTACATTTATTAGGAATTATGAAAGATAAGAAATACAAGCAAAAATATTCTAAGACGGCTTGTGTGTCAGCGCAACGAGTGTATACCTGCCATAACGTTTAGATTTCTATAATACATGTATTTACACATCATGAGAAATGTTACGCATCGTCAGGTTTAAAAGAAACAGGAAAAATCAATAACTTTATTTCATACTAATATCTTTTTTCTTTTTCTTCTTTGTAGCAATATGTTTCTGCACGTTCGCATTTTCAGCTTTTCTTTTAATCTTTGTTATTTTTCCGATAACATTTTTAAACCTGTCATCCTTCTTCATTAATGTTTTATTGACTTTCTTGAAGCCATCTTTAATGCTGTCGTCGAGGTTATCAACCGTGTCTTTCTGTTGTTGGCGATCATCGTTCTGTCCCTTTTCTTTCTTGAGTTGACATTGCAGCTCTTTTATCTTTGCCAATTTGGCCTTTTTCGCTGCTTTAACCCGTTTGCGACGCATTTCTTCTAATCTGTAACAAATAATCCTTAAGTACGATTGTCTTTGAATATGCACTGATGGATATTATTTCAGATCTTATTTCATTGCATTAAAGTTCAAAATTTTATAAAAAAGGTATAGTTTTACGGTCTTATCCATATTGAGTTAAAGTTTGTAGTAGGCTTCTTTCAGAACCATAAAGAAGCCTTTAAACTTACTCTAACTCAATATGAATAAGACTGTTTGAGTTACAGACTACGATTTGTATTATTTCACTCCTCACAAATTTTCCATTTGGGGGTCTTATATGAAAATCGAATCTTAAGAAAATAAGGACTTAGGATACTTTTTATCCCAATAGATGACGTCATTTCGGCGCAATGGACAAATATAACTAAAACGATGGCGCTGCGGTCACGTATCTTTGGTGCCGCCGTTATAATCCACTAACAAATACGCCGTTATGACGACAAAGTCGACACCACGGTTAGTTTTAAGCTAGTCGTGTTTCGTACGATGGTTGAGAGATCTATTAGCCCACTTCCCTATCCCACCCCCCCTATTCTATTCGCCTGTCCCATTCTTCCTGTCCGATCCTTGTACCTCGTCCTTCCTATCCAATCCTAATCGCTGGCAATGCGTTGGCTTCGCTCCTGGCGTTCCGAACGCCTATAGGCGAGGTAATCGCTTTTCATTAGAGAGGCTGCCCTGCCTGCCAGTTTCGCAAAAAAAAACCTAACAATAGATTTATTCATTTAGGTCGTTTTCATCAGCCAACCATTGTCCACTGCTGGACGTAGGCCTCCTCAACTTTGCTCCACCTATTCCGGTCCGCCGCTGTTCTGGGTGCGGTGTATAGTTATAGGGCGCATTTTTGAGATGAATTATGGGTGGTTATAAAAAAGAAATAACCACGAACCTCTAACCTATATTAAAAAAGGTTGGATCTGTTCATAATAAATAAATGTGCCCTATAGTAGGGGAGGCCAAGCGGGGATTTTGGGATTTACTCGAGCGTGGCAGAATAACATAAGGGGAGCAACCTTGCACCCTATTATTTACCCCCAGCATAATATAACCCTTCATATAGGGTGGGGGTATTTTTTATTCTTCAATTTTTTTTTCAAACCGTTAGATTAAGGATATTCCTCCACATGATTGTCAGATTATGGTTCAGCACGACAAGGACATCAAGCTGAACCGTCTGTATATTAATCTGACGCGTTCGATAATTTCAATGTTACGTTTTTTTTGCATTTTCAAAAATCAACCATAACTTTTGGTCGCGTCCAAATCGTCTTTTGAATAGGAGTTCCTTTAACATCCCTTTTGAATATCTGACGCGTTTGAGTATATGTGCGACTTTTTTTTTTGAAAACCTGTCCACGCTCCCTCCACCAGTGAAAGGGCATACATCATATAACGTTTTTTCTTTTTAGCTTTTAATCTTCACAATCGAAAAGGTCCCCGCGAAGCTCGAGTAACTCCACATTTAGCATCTTGGGCTCCCATACTACTATAACTATACCCCACCCGCTGTCCTCATGCAGTCCCATCGGCGACTTTGAGCAGAGCGTCGGTGCATCGGACTGGAGAGCGTCTTGAAGTGAGTTTGCCTAGACACGGTTTCCACTCAATGTAGACTCATTTAGGTAATGAAAAATCAAAATTTCTATTTATGTAACAAACAAACTTTTATAAACATGTAGTTTTTGCAATCTGATGGTTGCCAATGATAAATGTAAAACTGGCTTGATCCTATTATGGGGTCTAACCACCTAACTACACAGCTTTCATTGTACAATCTTGCCTTTTTAGTACCGTTTTACTTTGACATAACTGTGTTGCATGTGTATGAAATAAAGATTTTATTATTTTATAGAGAACTAGCGGTTCACCCCGGCTTCGCACGGATATCTAAAAAGAACTTTTTTGTTGAGTTTAATTACCTACTAAGCGAATTCAAAATATTTCCCCTCCCGTACGGCCCATACCCCAGTGACGCCTACATCGCATAGGCTGAGCAGGGTGAGCGGCGACCATGCAACTTTTTTCTAATACTTATATTTTTAAACTCGTGATATCTTTCGAATGGAATAATTCAAAAAGTTATATAAAGGCATTGAAGCAGTCTTGAATATGAAGTAATTTATTTTGATAAGGATGAATACCAAGATCCAAATAAAGAGCCTTTTCTAGCGGCGGCATTTCAGTTAATTTTTTAAAATAAAAGAACACTTATTGTGGCATAACTATGATAGTTAGACATATGCTGTCGCGACACTTTTTGCAGGTAATGATGTGTTCTGCAAAGTCGTAGTACATTATTTTATTCTATCAATAGTTTTTGCAGCGCACGCAATTTTAGGTAAGTTTTTTACACTTTGGGTTACATTATTGGAGTTTTAGTAAGGATCCTAATTTTTGAAAATATAATATAGCCTATGTCACCCGGGGACAGTTTAGCGTGCCAACAGTAAAAGAATTTTTCAAATCGATTCAGTAGTTTCGGAGCCTATTCAATGCAAACAAACAATCAAATCTTTCCTCTTTATAATATTAGTATAGATAATGTTGAATCGCTCACCCTTCCTCCATGAGATCGGGGTCCACCCCGGCCTGGATCCACCTCTTGATGCGGTAGTTCCGCTTCCGCTGCTCGAACTCCTCGTTGTCCAGCTGCGCTTCCTGTTCGCGACGCGTCACGCTCACCGTCGTGAACACTTTCACCGCTTCGTCGTCTGGACAATAAATAGAGGATCAGACAGTCAAATAAATAAATCTTTATAGATCTAAAGGAGCACATGGTTACATCATAACGACCAGTTTATTAGACTGCAATAGTAGTTTGTTACAGAGTGCCTAAATAGTCCTTTCACTCGAGGTTAACACTTTGCTTTTCATTTCGAATATGAGGGAAGTAAATAAAAACTGATTAGTTAAACAAACAACTACTTCTGTAATGAAATCAGGCGTTAAATCCATATTAACTAAATCTGATGAACTCATTTAAAATGTCACATATGAAACCTCAAGTATTTTTTCTATGGCATTCTACCAGCCAGTATTTTTTTTATTATTGATGATATAATGTAAATATTTAGCGCAAATGTGTGTAAATTAAATAATAATTTAGTGAAAAGCGATTTATAAGTTAGAATAACTTCATGTTACAAAATTGTTGATATTTTTTTATTACAATTTATGCAGCGATTTAAGTGGCTGCAAAAAAGTTGGGACATGAGTCGCATCTATCATCTATGGTTCACATAGTTTTTTGAATTTTATGACAGCAGGGAAAATCGTTTCTCAGGGACGAAAAGTACTATTTTCATCTCTGTGATAAGGCAACTCCAAGCGTACTTTCAGAATATGAGAAAGGAAAAGTAAATAAAGTATAAAACTGTGTTGCACTAACAATTCCCACCTCAAATCTTAATAAATTTATATTTTGTCATCTTACAAAACTTCGCAGCTTCCTAGATTTTGTCCAAGCATACAAACTTGTGACATCATAATGTAAAAGGAGATAAATAGCACACTAATTATTGTTTGGACAGGAATTAAATTAAAATTATTTCTATAACGTTAATGCTTCATCTGGGATAATGTTATGTGTTAGTAACCGATTCACACAGATGTAGCAATGCATTTGAAAGAAAGAAATATATTTATTGTTGTAAATGTATATATTCACAGAAAGTAATCCGTGCAGGAACAGAGAATGAATATACTTTTCTGCGGCCGGGCGGCATCTCGCAAGAGGCGACAAAACAACCCACAGCCAGGTGGTAGGGTATTTGCCCGACTGGATGGCTACCACCCCTGGTCTAGAGTATGCCGCCATAACAACCTTGAGTTGTGTTCCAGCATTAGTGACCAGGTTCCAGTGTCCCTTAAGAGAGCAGCAGCACATTTGTAGCACCTATGGTGTTGCAAATATCCATAGGCGATGGTAACCGCTTTCCACCAAGTGGGCCGTCTGCCTGTCTGCTGAACGCATGCAATAAAATAAAAAAGTAACAAAACTTTGTATGTGTAAAATGTGAAAACTTTTTTTTTATGCATAATTTGTATTGCATTATTATTTGTTACTGACAATAAACCTTGACAGATGGCTTATTTAAATCCAATAATGTAGTTAACCATTAGTGGCGTTATTTTTAACGCTATAAACAAAACGCATATGGCCACAACCGGTAACATTATCCCAGATGGAGTTCGACAATAAGAATATTTTTAAAGTTTGTTCCAACTTACCATCAATCTTGTATTCAGTTAATTTAGTTTTGATCTGATCTTCGATTTCGCCTAAACGGAGGATATCGTATGGAGTTATTAGAGATATCGCCATACCGGTACGACCGGCGCGAGCAGTGCGGCCAACCCTGCAAAACATATTTCATTAACCACCCTCAACATCGGGAGGAAGCGCTTGATAAAATTGCCTCCTAGGACAAATTAAAGGAAATCTATCAAGTGGCTGAGCCCACACATCTAGGCTAATTTTTAAAATTCAATAATCATGAAGATAAAAACATTAGCTAGACGTGTCGCTGGACAGGTTCTTGCCGCTTCTTCTCCTTTAAACAGCGATAACACGTTGTGAAGCGGTGTATATAGAACAGGCAGTAAATTTAAATCTTGATTTATATGATGACCTTCAAAGTGTTCTCCAGTGGAACTTATTTTGAATAATAAACATTTTAATTTGAAATTTTAAAAATAATACATCTTAGACAGAAGTAAAATACTACAGCAAAACATGTTAAATCTGTTTACAGTATCCCAGCAATAGCTTGGCCAGAGTAGTGCTAGACAGAAATAATGAATCCATCACCTAGGAGTGGCACATATTATACTTGGTCCAAGTTTAAGCCAGTTAAGAGGCCAGTAAAGTAAGGGGGGGAGAGGGGTTATCGACGAAGTGTGACAAAGGGTGGGAGGGGTTCTAAATTTCATGACATCACATTCCAAAATCTTATATATTGAAGCTTTCTTGATATAAAATTACGAAATATGTGATGTCATACTGTGGATAGAGGAGTCTTACGAATATGACCAGCTATGACAAGGATAGGGGAGGGGTCGAAAAATCATGAATTTGTGGACCCTAAGTAACGTTAATGGATAGCTCCTTAACCACCTCGCTGCTTATGAAGCAGCCTGTTTCATAAAGATCGAGATGGATAAAGAGCTACTTAAATGAAATTCGCTATCTCGCTTGCGCATTACAATATAATCCCTACTAAAACTTCAATAAAATAAGTCAAGGTTTAAAAAAATTAGTGTTTGAGTGGGTCCAGGAATGGTTTAGATTCACAATTAAGCCCGGTAGGTGGCGCTGGAATAGGTTTCTTGATTTTTACTTATTCAGGACAGGACAATGTCTACTGGAACCGCTAGTTTGAAATATGCTGGCATTAACGGTTAACTAATAAATTACAAGGGTTTTTTGTGGCGCCATCTAGTTGTACAGTCTTTAAAACCTAGTATGCTTTTCCCATTCTTCCCTAATATAACAACCTAAGCGGACCATAGATTGTGCAGCACTATTATAACTTTTTTTCACTTAAAAAACTCACCTATGTATATATTCTTTAGGTTCCAAAGGCAATTTGTGATTGAGCACCAAATCAACGGTGGGTATATCCAATCCCCTAGCGGCGACGTTAGTTGCCACGAGTGTACACTTTAGGTTACTCCTGAACTGAGTCAGGGCCGCCACACGCTCCTTCTGACGCATGAACCCATGAAGGCATACATTGTCCATTGATATGGCGTTTAACATCATCGAAAGGACTTGACACTCTCTAAAAAAATGAATAAATTAATCAATTTGTTCAATTGCAAAAAACATTAAATTGTAAAATACTGTGACGAATACGCGTAGCGGAATTTCTTCCCCTTAAGACAATAGCGCGTAGTCTTCGCCTTAACACCAACAAAATACAATGTAGCAGAGTATATGAGATAGATATACTCGAAAATAAACTGAAATAAACTCGTAGTAACAAGGACGGAAGTATTTGTTGGACAAGGATAGACATATGTCCTTGTCCAACAAATACTTCCGTCCTTGTTATATATATATTATATATATAACAAGGACGGGAGTATTTGTTGGACAAGGATAGACATATAATTGAATGACGTAATAAGGTTCATTCTAGAGCGTCGACCGGTTACATAAGCGCGAGAATGTGCGCATGGGCTAGCGAAACGAAAGCAACGAGAAGAGAGCAAAGGGATGAAAAGGGCCTTCAGACTGCGCGACAACGACGCGGTGGAGCATCAAGACGCGAGGCTTCAAGACCATTCAGTGGCGAGACACCGGAACGTGAGTCAATCGAGAAAAGCGTGTGCATAATTTAAACAGGTAGTTTTTATTTAATTAGTCTTTAATTAAATAAAGGCAGTTTCTCTTTAAATCGGTGTTTTCTTCCAATCTCGATACCTACAGCACGTAACAATACTAACAAGAACATATTAAATATACTCTCATTTTTAATTACCTGGACTAAAATGACAGCTGCGATCAACCCTTTCTTTATTCATAAGTGAAGTGAGTTGAATCTTACAGAATTTCTATAGGATTCATCTTCCAGTGGTGAGTTGCTTCAAGTGTGCAACATAAAAAAAAGGTCGGTCCCAGCTGTCATTTTAGTCCAGGTAAATAAAAATCAAAGTATAACAATACCAAAGAAAATTCGCATTTCTTGGGCCTTCCCCTTCTACCGGAACCCGACGGAGTTAGCATGGCTAGAAATTAGTTTCCTACAAAATTAGGCGGTCTCCATCAAAGGTGGCCGTATGATGGTGCACCAGGCATCCAACATTTAATCAATTTAATAGTGATCATATCTAATCATTCCCCATAGCAACAATACGAAGACGGCCCTACTGCGAGTACGGTGCTGTGGTGTGATAACTCAACTGCACGGGCCACCTGCGTCGTCAACAACAAGCGACGCAATACATAAGGGCGCCCACGGCATGCAGGAGACACAGCAAGATCACCATCGAGACCACACGCTACTTAGTATTTGCGAAATCTGCCCGTTGAGGTTCTTTAAAATCAAAGCCATTCTCTATTTAAACTGTATCCCTTGGGTGACGTTAAAATCAGTGAATATCAAACATTGTAATTATCAGTAATAAATACTGTATTCAATTAATCTATGTATCTTATTGAACCCAGTACCGATGCATAAGAAGACGCTTGTTACAACCACTATACAGTCAAGTACATCATCACGCTGCCAAACATACATGTGGGTGTGATCAGGGGTTCCATACTTACATGATAACTCTGGTCACCCCACAAACTGGTGACCCCGACATGAGTAGCAGCATCAGCAAGTAATACACATTATAAAATTGGCGCATTGACTTTGTCCAGAAATATATTTGTATGTAGAGACAGCTATAATTCATAAGGCCACCTACTTAGTGCCATACTTAATGCAATGTAAAATGAATAAATAAGCGAATCTCTTACAATTTGTCTTCTGGCATGTTACTGACATGAAGACTGTCACAAACGCGGGGATTCCTGAGTCCTGATATCGCAACATATATATTTTAGTGTTAAAGCTTATTACTTATTATAATAATAATAATAGTCCATAAACGTCTTACTGCTGGGCTCGGGCCTCCCACTATAGGGGGGGAACAGACAGTATTGTCCAAGGTGGGTTGGCAGGTTTGACACATCGGTTATCTCGATGTGCAGGTTTCATCACGATGTTTTCCTTCACCACTGTTAGCACTAATAATTGTAACTATATGCACATGGGTCAGAAAACTGCCTAAGTGGTGCATGCGTTCCGGCCAGGATTGAACCCGCGCCCTTTAGGTTTGGGACGCGTGCGCTAGCCATTACGCTACCACGACTTCTTCTTTTATTTACGAGCGGGCGGTTTTCGCAACTCGACGACATAGCGCCTATTTTGCGTGCGAGGGTGGATGAGGGTTTACTCCATCCAGCCCAGCGTTTCCAGGAAGTCCACAAGTTTCTTGACGTTGCTAAAGAGTTCTCGAAAGGCTACCTGGGGCGTCCAGATACTTCGCCCTGTATTAGGCCACCTATCCGCATTCAAGCAGGACGTGGGTGGCTGTTGCAACCCGCTACTATGACTTAAAAGCTTAATACAATAACTTAATAGATTCTAAAAGATACTTACTTCTTCGTATCGGTGAACACAATGACGTGTGAACTTGGTTTAGTTTCTCTATACTTTCGTAGTGTCTGCACCAGATACACGTCGCGAGCGTACGCGGGGCAGACCACATACCGCTGGTCCAACGTGTTCACCGTCAGCTGACTATCAGTTTCAGTCCATATGTGGAGGTTCTACAAATTTAGCAATTCCTAGTTTGAGAGTCGAAGGTTACCTTATTATCTTTCTATATGTCTCTTTTTGGAAAATTGTAAAACACTAAAGGCTAATAAAGATTTATTGATTTAAAAAAAACCACAATAAAGTTTTGTACAGAAAGTCACACTCTGGCACCTGTCTTCATCATCCTAATATCAAACCCCAGTTAGCTTCGGAGTGTTGTTTGGGACCCCAGGGTCTGGTTTCCTGCTTTGTCTACTCCACATCTTGCAGTCTGGGCATCTCTCATGCTAGACATATCATCCCTCAGGATGTTTAGCCAACATTTCTTGCGCCTAGCCCTTCTACCACGTTCTGGTAGACGTGGCGTGGTTAGATTGATGGATTTGCTCCCCAGATAAAGAACTGGTTTCCGTAAAATATGATTAAGGCCTTATACTAATGACTTGGGTTTGAAACCTGTCAGAGAACGTGTCCTCATTTCAGTAGTGTAAATGACATAATATGTATAGTATATTACTGTTAAAATATACTAAAGATGGAAGAAACAGAAACATGCATGTCAAGATTACAGAAGTGTGAAACTCAGCAATATCTCTGCTATGGAAAATATGCCATCAGTGAGATAGTAACTCAAGCCCAAAATCTGATTCTATGTGAAAAGATTATACTCACATCTTTACTTAATGGTAGTAACTTAGACTCCTTCACATTAGGTGTGATGGTTGCCGAAAATAACAAGTTCTGCCTCTTTGCTGGCAAAGCTTTGAATATAGTTTCCAAATCTTCTTGGAACGATTCACTGAATAATCTGTAAGAGATATATTGAAGTTATTTGAATATATTCATGTTTCATAACACAAAATATCATCTCTCTATGTTTTAGAATTTACTTTACAAAAACAATAATACTGTCAACTGCAAAGCCAGTTTTAATTAGCAACAGATGACTATGACATGGATTTTTCTGAAGAAATCATATATTACAGTCTTCTGAACTTAATTTTGACAGACTATGAAATATAATAATGCAAAATATACAAAAGTTAAAAAAAAATTTGAAGTGCTATTGTGATGCGGACTAGGGTTGCCAACCGTACTATAATATATAGTATTGTACTATATTTTAGCCAATTGTACTATATAAAGTTTGATTATCTAAGTGCAGTTTTTTTAAAAATCGAATAAAACACTCAAATTTGCATCATATATTCAAAATTTTATTGGAATCGATAAATTGGCCTTTGCCATTTACGTTTTAAGGATAACTTCATGTAAATTTTGTCCGCGGCTACGTTCCAAATGGTCCATTCGGAAGGTCCAATTTTTCGTCACTTTTTCGAGCATTTCGGCCTGTATTCCACGAATTACACGTGTAATGTTATCCTGTAAGGCTTCAATCGTGTTCGGCTTGTCCACATAGACTAACGACTTTACATAACCCCACAAGAAATAATCAAGAGGCGTTAAATCGCATGATCTTGGCGGCCAACTCACAGGGCCATTTCGAGAGATAAGCTGTTCACCAAATTCATCCTTCAACATGTCCATTGTTTGGACGCTACGACTGCAATATTATCTTTGGTACGCACTGTACGCATGCGAATCGATGGTTTAATGTCCAACAAAGTAAATTTGGTGCGAAATTTGGTGATAACAGCACGAATTGTTGATTCACCAAGTCGATTATGACGATCATAATATGATCGTAACAAACGATGCACATTTTTCACAGAGCACGAATTTTGATAATAAATTTCAACAATTTGCAATCGTTGCTCGTTTGTAAGTCTTTCCATGATGAAATGACAGATTATACTGAAAACTTTTTTTATCACCCCTTATTATAGAAAAATTATATAGTACGAAATTGTACGCCAACATTACATAGAAAAAAATACACAATAAACTTACTTACTAGAAGGTAGTACAATGGGCGGCCTTATTACTAAAAGCAATCTCTTCCAGGCAACCTTATATATATATATATATATATATATATATAACCTATATTTTCATCACTAATTCAACTGTCGCGCTTTTTGTTTCAGATACTTATGATTATTTTAAAAATAATAGATCTATGCTGGTCAAAGTTAAAACGAGCACATGGAAAATAAATGTGTACTCGTTTTTTACAGCTTAGAAACCAAAATACTACATTTTCGTCAAAACAAGGTGGCAACCCTAATGCGGACTCCTGGCATAATATTTTCTAATATTTTTTTAAATATAAAAAGCAGGAATTACAATAACATCTTATTAACTTTGAAAATATCATGTTAAAAATGGTTTTAATTACTTTTCAAACAATAATTATTGAGCTATTTGACTCCTTTTACTTGTACCTAAGTTATAAGTCTTTTATTTAGAACAATTATCATAAAATAATATGAACACATTATTTCATTACATCACAATAGGCACTTTTTATTTTTTGGGATTCAGAAAAAAGGCAGACGGCTAACTTTATGTAAAGCGGTTACCATCGCCTATGGACATTTGCAACATCAAAGCTGCTACAAATGCGCTGCTGCTCTCTTAAGGGAGACTGGAACCTGGTCACTAATGCCGGAACACAACTCAAGATTGTTATGGCGGCTTACTCTAGACCAGGTGTGGTAGCTATCCAGTAGGGCAAATACCCTACCACCTGGCTGTGGTTATTTGGTCGCCTCTTACGATAGGCCGCCCAGCCGCAGGAGATTGTATTTTTTCTCCGTTCCTGCATGGATGTCATAAAAATTGAATTATATACAAAATGTAATTAAATAATATTTAAATTTAAAAAATCCTCTATTGAGTAGGGCTCTGCTAAGATACCTATTTAAGACATCATAAGTAGGTACATTCGTGGAAATCTATGAGGCGACGACTTTTGAAAGATGATAAAGAGAATCTCAGTTAACTTGACTGTCCACCCTATTGATGGTATTATCACTGCTGGTGGTTACTTCCAGGCAACCTCTGTATGGAGTATAGTATTATATTGACAATTTTACTTTTTGAATTTGAAGCTTTATAAAGCTCATAGGTGAGTTGTTAATACTCTAAAACACATTAATTTATAATATAACTAAAATACAACCTTATTCTACTAAAAACAAAGTATAGATCACCTGTCAGCCTCATCCAAAACCAGATATTTAATTTTCTTTAAAGAAAATGTGTCACAGCCTGTTATATGGTCTGCTAATCTGCCGGGCATGGCAACAACTATGTGCGGTCTCTTAGATAATTTCAGAGACTCTTCCAATTGGTCTGATCCTCCTGTCACAATGCATACCCGAAGTTTGAGAGGCTGGCCAAGTATGCTAAACTGATCTGCTATCTGAAAACATCGTGTAAAATCCTCAAAAATTGTTCAGGTTGTGCTTTGTTTCAATTATGAAACAAAATTTGTTATATTTAGACTGATAGGTAGAAATGTAAAAGTAGACTAAAAAAGAAAAAAGAGATGGATCTATTGTGTGAAAGATGAAATGATGATTTGTGGTGTAACAGAGGATGTATGCCAGATTAGAAAAATATGGAAGGGAAAGACATATTGTACAGACACCAAATGATTAGAAGAAGGTGAAAGAAAGGTTAGAAAAAATATAAAGGAGAATGCTCATTTTGTTAGGCGACTTGGGCTTCATATCACGTGTAGTGTACCTTGTTGATTCTTATTCTATTTTGTAGAGAATTTTATTGGTTGTCATATTCAGTAATTTAATTCAAAATTTTCTTCCAATTTAAGAGAAATCTTAATTTTTCTAACTGAATATTTGAGGTTATGTTCGGGTTATTGACCAATACATATACTTAAACTATGATAAAATTACTGTGTTCTAATACACTACTAGATAACGAACAACAATTAGAAAACGACCTGTAAGCTTATGTATAGGGAACTTGTTTAGATAAAGAACAAAATAATGATCAATTAAATATTTTTTGTTTTATTTATAATTAGAGTATGACCCGTGGGCCGCGGGTACATGTGTTTGTGTCTACTATATGTAATTCCACGTTAACGTTCTTGTAATAATTCAAAAATACAATTTCACTAAATAATTAATATTTTCCATAAAACAGAAATGTTACTAAAAACAAATTATTTGTTTTCCGAATATGGTTATGTTTCTTAATTCATTGTACAAGTTCATCATCCTATATAGAATTATATATATATTATCAGTTATACCAGCTAAACTTCGTTGGCGTTACCATGACGATGACAGTGTTAGTTAATTGCAAGGCAGCACTAAAAAACGCGACCTCGGTGTTATTTTAGTTTTGGTTCCTCTAACCCACAGATACAATGTTATTTTTCAGAATAAAAAGTATTCAATGTCACCCGAGAAATAGGATCGAGTTTTCACGTGATGTAAACAAGTTTTCTGATAGGCATTCAGATAAAAATTTTAAAAGTTGCATTTTAGCATATCCGCTGGTCTGAATTCACCTGCCTGTTCTTTTTCGCATTTTTAAATTCTCAACCACTCTAGAACTTTACTATATTAGAAAGAAATACATTATTATTTTATTATTATAGTCTTCTGGTTCAAGTTAAAAAAATCAATGTTTCGATAAATATTTTGATTTTTACAATATTTTTAAACATCAATACTTTTATAAGATCACCACTTCATCAATGTTAATCATGTTTACATCCCTAATGACCATCGACATTGACTCTGACAATTTTTAGTTTATTGTTGCCAGCTCTAAGATTTAATATTTTTTATACTGATTGATATCATTAAATAATCGATTACCTATATAACAATGGGAAAATGGACAATATTATAATGATATACATGAACAACTTTCCTTTTTACATTGTAACTAATTGGGCACATCAAAGGGTACACTTTAAAGGGTAGTCGCCCAGGGGCGATAATAATTATTCCCCAATTTTAAGTTTTTGATGGGCACTTGAAGGGTGACATTTTGCTGTTCAGTTTCATTTCATAAAATGTATATATAATATTGGGAAAATGAACAAAAGTTAATGTTTTTTAGCATTAATTGAATGTTTTTGTGGAAAATAGGAACTGGTTAGTAAATTGTAGTTAGTAGCCTTTCAACAAGCCACCAGTATTCTGGTATTTGGCATGATTGAGATTCTTAATACATCAAAATAACACAAACTTATTCTGATAGCTATGTATAACAGTAAGTAGGTTCGTATATAATTAATGTTGTACTTGATTTTTCTAATTAATTTAAATAATATAATCAATACTCCTTTATTATTTACACTGGCAACTGTTTTTTCACTGTAGACCGTAGCTGGTTGGTAACAATGTATAATGGAAAACAATTAAAGGTTTATTTAATTGCATTTTTATGGTCAGATGAAAAATAGGCTATAATTAAACCGTCAATATGTAAAAAAAAATATTAATATTTTAGAAAACTATTTGATTAAGGGAGTTCCAAATTTAGAAGAGACCCAACATGGGCATTCTCCTTTCTTTAAATAAAAAAAAATTGGTGGACAAACATAATAATATATTGTATATCCCCAAACTAAGCAAGTTACGCTTGTGTCATGTAATATACAACAGACTACTCTGGGGCCGATCCCAAACACCCAGACCATAGTAAATAGTGGAGAAAATTCATTTACAAAATTTACCATACCAGAAATCAAAACAGATGCCTCTGCATTGCAGTGATATAACCCTTCAAAGGCTTAGTCCTTTTTAATGCTGAGTTAATAAGTAAGTTATCAAACAAATTAATTCTGAACTAAATAAACCATGGCAGCTTAGTTGATGCAGTTGCTTCTCAAACTCAAATGGTTGAAATGGCAGAAGAATGCACCAGTCAGACAGTTTTCTGACCAAATGTGTGTATTGTTAGATACCATGAGCTAACTGTGAAGGAAAACATAGTGACAGTACTTGCACATTGAAATAACTGATGTGTCAAACCCTCCAATGCATCCTCCACAAGTGTGGGTGGTATACTATCCATTCCTCTATGACCTGTGCCCAGCAAAGTTTAAAAGCTAGTATTATTTTTATTATTTATAAAATAATTCTAGTTTAGGATACACAATGGATGTAGGTTATAGATTGTTTTAAAATTTTAACAGGTAAAATATGACTTTCCGATCTGCCATAAAATCTGTGTTTGAAACAGAATTAGAAGTGGTCTAAGGCTTTGGTACAGAGGATCTCATTGTTTATACAATGGTCCAGAGATAGAGCTGTGCTGTGTTTGCAGATGCATTTGATATGAAGTTACAAGAAAGGACATGTGCTGCGTTTATGATAGGTAGGGCTCTTTGAGCAAGTGTCTGGTTCATGAGGTCCTGAGATATGGCGACGAGATGGAACCCAGGCATGTGTATTTGGTAGGTCGGAGCATGCCATCGAGGGCCCAATACTATCCTACCGCTATTAACGAGCATTAGAGTGTGCATGATGGATTATACCTCGAAAAATGGCTAGGGTAGGAGTTCTGACAGTCTGCATTTTATTTTATGATGAATGGTCACTTGTGAACACAGGATATATGCACCCATATATTCTTGTTCAGACACCACTCAAAATCTGAAAGCAGCACTATCTAAGTGTCTAATGAAAAGTGTATACAAATATTACCTGATAAGCCAACTCATGTGTAGGTGTCAGCACCAAAGCAAATATCCCATAGGGGTCTTCGGCCAAATTCTGCAATATTGGCAGTACAAAGGCAAATGTTTTTCCAGAACCAGTTTTAGCTGCTCCGATGCAATCACTACCTGATAATATACTTGATATGCAACCTTTTTGGATTGGTGTTGGAGTTCTTATACCTAGAAAAGCAGAAAAAACCCATATTATTATAAAAGCACGGGAAATTTATATTCATACCAATTGCTCATATTTTTTAGATAGGGATATAAACGACGAGAAGAATGAAATTATGTTATATTTTATGTAAGAACATGAATAAACTGAGTAAAACATAACTGAGTTAAATTTAAAAGTATTAAGCTTTTTACCTAAAGCGAAAAGTTGTTTTATTAGCCAAGTTTTTACGCCTAATTCCGCGAACTCCTTGCCATCGTTTTCGTCCATTGTTCCTACTGAAATATATGATTATAACTACACTGATTCGTTAATATAATAAATCAACCTCAGAGCACTATAAAGCTTTTGTTCTTATTCGTTCTATCTGAGAAATAAACAAATTCTTTCTCTTTTCACAGTCCACAATTTTTGCATATGGTTTATGGGCTTACGGAAAATTGGTTAATTGGATGAAATACGAAAATATGAACTACTTAAGGTATATTAATTTGATTATATTGAAAATAATTAAATTAAGTAGGTTGCTATGGTCGTATGATAATCACTAATCAGGGTAGGATCATAAACTACTACTACTATGGATACTACGTATACAGTTACTAGAGTACATGTATTCTCAAGTATTCTGTTCTGTGACGAGTGCGACGTATTACTATACTTACTACACTACGTAAGGCTATGGATCCCGGCCAAATAATGGCCGTGTTTTTGACATGCTATCAGATTTTTGACATTGATGTTCAAGATGTTTTAGTTGTAAGCATTTTTAAAAGAATTTATGACCTAGTAACAAAATCATTTAATTTATGTCTTACTGCGTTTGATTCGGCCAAAGCGCTCGTATTGATAACGTTGATCCAAGTCCGGTTGCTACTCAGATATCCGGTACACGAATTTTAACTAGTGGGCCGGCGGAGTGTGTAGAGGAAGAAGGTATACTTATCCTTTCTGCAACTTCTATGGTCTGGAGATCTTGAAATATACATTTTTAGTAAACATAACCTCCTAGAATATTTTTTCATTAATATAATTGTGATGGGTGGTGAAAGGTCACGACCAGTGACTAGAACAAAATGGTCAATAATAATAAATGAAAATTAGATACAACTTTAAAAAGAAATTCCATGTTATAGACATTTTTAAAAGACCTCTACATTTGTGGGATTTTCTGTCTGTAATTCATTAAAAATAACTTCGCAATCCGTATTCTCGTCTAAACACTTCTACTTTCTTCGTCTATTAAATTCCACAATTCTTCAATTATTTTTCGACTATGTATGAACTGTTGGAGAAACAATAGCACATCACTAGAGCTTGTTACTTATATACTTAGGTTTGTCTATTGTTAAGCTTCCTGTTCTGTCAATAATGTGTTCTCGCAATGGTTCCCTGCTAACATGTAATGTATGTGATATGTGTATTAAATAAACCCATTTTAAAAATATTCCGCTCTTCTTAATTTCCTCTGGCCGTCCCATCCAACCTCAACATGAACTGCTGCTCGCCCAGCCTACTCTATCGATCTTTCTTGCCATTGTACTAGTTACGTGTGATCAAGGCATCACTCAATTCAATTCAAGTTCAAACACTAAAAATATTAGTTTTATTTTGAGGAATTTTCGGATATATTTTCGGAACTCAAGGTCTAATAGCAATGAAATGTAAATTAGACCACTTTGGCTACGTTCCATCATGGACTCACAACGACCACATTGACGACCGCGATTTATCCCGTTCCACTTGCTTGCCAGCGTTAGAATCGTAAACCCAAGTAGAACGGCTATTCGACCCACCTATTGACATGGGTCGTTGTGAGCGTTGTGTGATCGAAAATGATGACGTCATTAGTGACCTTTCCGCTACGATCACAACGACCGCGGTCGCCTTGTGGAAGGGCTAACTGAGCATTTTGGTCGTTGTGAGCTACTGGTGGAACGCGCTGTTTGAAGGTATATTCAATTTAAGGAAAAATAATGATCAAAAAAGGTTCTGAAACAAAAGTTATGGCTGAATGTACGTACGAATAGAAGTAAAAATATTACGTGAGTTTAGCGGATAATCAGACAGCTTACCTGCTAGAAAGCTGTTACCATCGCATATGGACATTTTTAACATAAAAGGTGTTACCAATGTGCTACCTTTCTCTAATGGGGAGATTGGAACTTGGCCACTAATGCCGGAACACAACTCAACGTTGTTATGACGGCTTACTATAGATCAGGGGTGGTAGCCATCCGGACGGGCAAATGCCCTACAACCTGGCTGTGGATTGTTTTGTGGCCTCTTACATCAGGTCTCCTAGCCACAGGAAATTGTATTCTTTCTCCGTTTCTGCATGAATAGACTATTTTTTCTGTAAACATATAGAGATCAGACCTTGAATTGTTGGTAACACTGGTTCCAGCTTATTGCGGTGCCGTGCGCTATGCCGTCCCGCAATAATCAGGGTCTCCAAATTGGTCCAATTGGGTAAATATCCCACTTTGCGGTTTATGTAGCGGTTGGAGCATTTTAGGGAAAATTTTCAGCGCTGGGGAATTGGACAAGTCTTTTATTCTCCTATCCTTACTAAAAATATCCTAAAATATTCGACATAGCATAAAATTGCTAATAAAAATTAAATCCAAACATATCTGTACATAATAATTATAACAGTATTGATTACATGACACTTTTGATATAATAAATACAGTTATATTAGGTTTATTTATTTCTATATATATTATAATTAGTAGGTTTAGCTTTAGTAACATTATGTCTATATCATAATATTGTCACGCACTTCATTAACTGTACTATGTAACATACATTAATTATAACAAAAGGTCACTTTGCAAATATTTTGGTTAAACATTAAAGGAAAGGGTCAATTTAGTATTTATTTGAATTTTCTGAATATATTGTAGATATAGCCAAGAAAATAACAAAGGATGTCATGCCACTGTAATTGTATTGTATTCTTGCTGAATAAATAGCTGGTTAATAATAGATCTCTTATCTATTTCCTATGTTACTGTATTATCACTTAATAAACATTTTTGTATCACATAATAATAATAACACCCTATAAACGTCTCACTGCTGCGTTTGGGCTTCCTTTATTATATTATAGGAGAACGACCAGTATACCCGCCACGCTTGTCCATAGTGGATTGGAAAGATGACACATGGGTTATCTCAATTTACAGATTTGATCACGACATTTTCTTTACCGTCATCTTCATCATAAAGTAAATAAACAGAAACGACATCTAAATTCTGACTAAAAAATTAAAACAATAAAATATTGAAAAAAAGATAAAATAGCATTATTGTAGTAATTTCTTTAAGTTTTCTGTAGTAATTTTTGTAAAGTGGTAGCCTTATGAGATCATTATCTATCTTCCAATATTAAGTCACAGTACTCTTATTCGGAATGTTTGGATTTTGTACTCAAATCATTAAAATAAAATATTTACACGACAAAATGAGAACTTCCTCCTTTTTTTTAATTTGCTAAAAAATAACGAAAGCTAGTCGCTTCTAAGAAATCCTCAAATGTACATATTCCGACACGCACTTATCCAATTTTTCATCCCATATATGTATGGGGATAAGTCTCTGAAATAGTATAATTTGGGGAATTTTTTGGTGGTTTGGGGATTTCGTAAATTCAATCTGGAGACCGGAGACCCTGGTAGTAATAATAATAAAGTCCAAGTACGAATTGGATTTGAAATATTTTAAACATCAAATATCACGCAAATAGCACATGTCTTCTTCATGTTATAAGTTTATGTTTTATATCAGTGCTTATAATTTCACGACGTCGTTGTTTCTTTCTCTCTAATATAATTAGTCTTGTAAGTACAATACCTTATTCCATAGATTGATCTAAATATACTTCATATAATTACATTATTTTTTATTGTTCTATTGCCGGGAAAATTATTTAATGAGCATATGAACATTATTTAGTTATTTACGAAGTATTATTAGTATTGTTACCAGTTTGATAGGTAGCTTAATTTATTTTTCTTTCACGAATAAAATTAATTTGTTTGCTTTAATTACTTTATTTTCGTATATAAATAATATAAAAATATTTGATGTATAAAAAATGTGTAAGACAAAATAAGAATTGAAAATACTGAACTTTTGTTCTTTTTAAATAATACATATCCAAATTAGAAAAAATCAAATTTGATAATGTTTACAAGTCCAGTTGTCCATTACCTGTAAACCTCTCTTATACCACAGCTAACCTTTTGGGAATGTTCCCACATGTCTGATCTGGGACAACTTCACTACTTTTTTTATTAAATTTATTTTTCAACTGTATTTTTTTTGTGTATTTAATTAGAGTTAGATAGAGGGATTTGATTTTCCTATTATATTAAAATGTCTCTGTGGATTTGAGTGAACTCCCTATGGAAAATGGGAAGGCAACATAAGAGAATTAGCAGACATTACTTGGAGTCAGATAATAAGGATAAGATGTGACTGGAAAATGTTGGAGTATGCCTAGGTGTCAAAAGGCATGATGAATAAATTAATATAGAATAAAATGTAGTTATAAAAAAAATAGCAATAAGTAAATAAATAAATATTGGATAGTTACTAGGAAAGTTCATTGAGTTAATTTGTTTTTATTAACACACAAATTATTTATAGCAGTGTTTAAACATGCCTAACAATTCTGTTGGGCATATTTAAACACTGCTATTTGTTTACACCAAGTGTTTGATTTACATACTATCTTTGATCTTTGGAATTAACCTATATCACTGGATTAACTATGTATTACCTACTTCCTTGTCAATCATCAGATAGCTATACATTCTCTATTTTCCTAAAGCCTGATTTATATTTGTATTAGTTAACTTTAGAATAAGTCCTTGCACTCATTTAAAGAGATCTGATATGGTAGTGTTACTGATATCAATATCTTGGTCACTGCTTATTGGGCCAACTGGATCAATGTGATATCACACTCGCACAAAATACTGGCATAAAATAGCTAGGCTTGAGCTAATCATGTTTTCTATGCTAAGTAAGAGTTCAGATCTTATGGCGGCAGATTTTAGACCCTGAAAGTACCCTGCCACCTGGCTATGGGGTGATTTTGCACCTCTTACGACAGGCCGCCTGGCTGCAGGGAATTGTATTCTCTCTCCGTTCCTGTATAGATAGTGCGTTATCAACCTTCATGAAGGAGAAGAGGGGGTGGCATAGGAGGGATTGGACAGGAAGAATGTCATATGGAATAGGTAGGAATTAGATAGGAGAAAAGAGAAATGGGCCTTCGGAACTCACTTTAGCACGAAACATTTATGTCAATATTCTGTGAGAGTCTGGTATCACCCTAATCGAGTCAGCCCTGAATACTGTAATTGTGATAATGATTCCAGCACAACTGTACCACATAAACGCTTTGGACACATCTGGTAATCTTAGGAAACAGAAGCTCGTGTATTTCTGGAAGAGTAAGGCTGGTTGGGGTAGCTAATCTTCCATCCTCGCACATAAATTAGGCGTTATATCGTCCAGTTGCGGAAACCGCCTGCTGCAGAAGTAGCGCAGAGGGAGAACCTTGGCAACCTTTACTATGGCAAATATGGCCAATATTGGAACTGGAATAGTTCCGTCAGTAAAATAATTTCTTAATTTGTTATAGGTGAACCAAAATGGGTGTTTTCCGAACAGTGGCCTCACTAGCTACCAATCATGCAAAAGTTGGTCTTAAGAGCAACGGGAAGTTTGTAAGTTTTTCAACTGTTCTCATATCCTTTTTTTATAGCTGGATTACAGATGACTAACTAACGACCCATCTGATGGCAAGTTTAACGTTTAATTTGCCGGAGTCTGTTTTTCCTGACAAACACCATCTTGAAGTCTTCAAGTCACGAGTGAATAGGTATCTTCCAGGTAAGCGTGCTCCATCCTAGACTGCGTCATCACTCAACATCAGGTGAGACAGTGGTCAAACGAAAACCTATTCCGTAAAAAAAATACGTACATTTACATATACAATTTTTTAATTGAGTCTAATAGCCAAAACGAGTCTCAGTGTAGATTTTTATTGAAATTTAAACTGAAATCACTCAAACTTTTTTGACCCAAAAATAATAAGTACTTCTTTTGGGTCGTTGGGTATAATTGTAAAAGAAAGGCTTGCACTGAAAACAAACGTTGCGTCGAATATAATTCCTGCATGGTTATAAATAGAAATAAATAACGCTACAACCATATAATTGTATATGTTGTGGTGAGCGTTAACTAATTGTGTCAAATGACGTGCAGAGTTAAACAGCAGCATATATTTTATATACCCATGTACATAATAAAATAGATATAAATAAATATAACTTATTAAAAATAAAAAGACAAATAAAGATATAAAAGAAGAAGACCTTACATCTGACCACATATGGAGGAGAGGCGAATCAATAAATATATAAATATAATTCCAGCACAGCAATAGGCTGAGTGCAAAATTTATTTGCTGAAAATACGGCGCACAAATTCTCAAAACATTTTTATTAATAACGTGTAAGCAATGTAAGTACGTCCTTGCTTTTTCAAATATAAAAGTCATATTCAATGATCAGAAATTGATCGTAATTATTTCTTCCATAATATAATAAATATACCTAATATTTCGTTTCAAAATTAAAAACTAAATAGTGTGTACAAATGACTATAGCTCGCATGTTATTTAAGTTCATCCAATAGTGTGTTCCGTGGCGGACGCACGTAATGATAGTATGTACTATTTATCATGTGTATGTATTCGCAATAATTATGGTCTTGGCAACAACTGAATGTACGGTATGAGAGTGCCTCTTTATGCAACCGGTCGCGTGACGACGTGAGGCGGTCGCATTAAGCTTATTTCACATACGACTCGACAGCCGCTTGCGACTAAAAGCTGGGGCTCAATTCTGCTATTACTATCTCGTCAAAATCGCTGCACACTGTCGTCTAAAACGTAGGTTTGCCTGATTTCAGTATTCTATAATTCCAATGGCGTGCCCGTGGTAAGCCACCCTATTTTTTATGAATGGCTAACACCATGTTTTCTGCTAATGATAATACCATTGTAGTGTAGCACTTACAAGCCAATAGATGGCGCTGACAATAATTAAGGTCCCAAACGCTTCCCGAAACGTACAAAGAATATATACTTTCCAACAATTCCAACAAAAATAGATGGGGCCTAGGCCTGCGAGGAACAACGATAGCCTCGCTGGAAGATGTTCCTTTGAGACGTAGGAGCATTCCATGTCGCTCCTCCACCCAATACGGGGCACTCTCTTCACCATTTTTTCTACTGTTATCCCGCCGTAACATGGAGCCGCCTCCACGTGATATGGAGAAGATATTGTGGATTTAGTCTACTACGAATTTGTGACACCATCACAATGAAATCGTACTTGAATATCTTCGCAAAGCCAAAATATTGAATTAAGCCCCTACATATCATAGGGTGGAAGGCTGTTTGTTTTAAGCGAAATTTGGAAATATGTGGAATAAGTGTATTGAAATGTGGCGCTGGAGGAAAACATTGCTTATACCCTGGATTGCACACCGAACCATCGCATCTACTTGTAATAAAGATATTATAAATACACGGTAAAACGATGCTAGACTAATGATCTCGATTACCGCTCTTAGGGCCAGCTAATTGTGTTTCGTGCGATGAGTAAGAGATCCGATAACCCACTTCCCCCTCCTATCCCATTATCATGATCCCATCCTAAACTCTGGGAAGGCATTGGCTTTGCCCCTGGTGTAGCAAAAGCACTTTCCATGAGCTGGGCCGTCTGCCTGTTTGTAAGCTTTGCAATAAAAAAAGACATAATAAACTGTCATATAATTTGTAATATATTGTTGCAAGCCGATACTAATCCTTTGCAGGTGTCTTATTACTCTTTAAGTTTGAGTGATCTATTGTTCGCGCTAATCTCTTTGTTCACGCCGCCATAAGACGTTATAAAACCTTTCTTCTGGTATTTAATGCGAATTCTTGGAAGCCATTAAGCTGACCATTTAACGATTTCAAAAACCAGTGGGCAACTTGTTGCTATGAGGCCATGTCTAATTTACAAATGGATGAGGGTTGGTCAGTCAGGAAATGCGCCAGTCGTGTTCTGTCTGCGAACGAGGCGTTGCCTAGTGCACTTTCGGAGCGAGCATCTTATAACGACGAACATTGCGCGATTTATGTGATTACGATTTTCTCCCCTACGGTTTGGCTTTGTTGTATTCGGCTATACTTTTAAGAACTGTGAATTAAGTGTGTATACTTCTAATAAACTTTGTGATAATTCCAACGATAAATTCTTTTGTTTACTTTGTGTTTAAATTTGTAATTAGAAAACAGCCCATTGTGTATTGTAATCTTTTATGGCAGTCATTAGCCAGGTGAATCGAACTGATTCTAAGAAATTTGGTCTACGCGGTCGGGCAGCCACTTTGTATCGGTGCAGTATAAAGCAATGGCCCAATGGAGAGATCGTCAGTCGAGCGATAACAACAAGCGAAACAAGACTTGTGTACATTCGGTAATCGATTTAGTGGCGGAATATGCGCGTGTTATTGAATCGTGCATTACGTTTGGACTGGTTGTGTTCAGTTATATTTGTACCTGTGTTATACGTGTTTGTATAGTTCTAATAAATTCTATAATAATTCCAACGGCATTGTAATTCGAGTCCTGCAACTCGTAACAATACTATTAAAACATGCAGCCCTAGATCGTATCGGTGTAACAAGATGTTGTCTTTATAGATTTTGTCACAGCTTTTATACCTACAAAACTTCATTAGAATTTATATTTCATTTCAAAATTGATTATTATAGGTGTAGGTAGTTAAACAAATAAACATTGGTAAAGTATAAAAGAAAAAAAATGTTATACGTTTATTTAAGCTTAAATACATTATGAATAGTTTAAAATCAAATTAAATAAAACATCTAATAAATAGGTACATTTAAATAATTAGTTGTGCACTTTAGCGTCTATGAGTATCACTTCAGTAAAAGTGTAGTAATTAATGAATATCTCAGTTTCCTTCATATATTTTTATAACTATCTAATGTATAGAGTGTATATAAATAAAAAATCTTTAATATCCATTAAACAAAATCAGCTTTGTTTCAGTATATCTTTAAAATGCACGGAACACGTGTGTATGCTTAGAAGCTAGCCACGCTCCTTCGCTGCGATTCGTTGGAACAAATTTAATCCATTCCTCTCGCTTGTCATGGTCCGGCCGAGGAAACCTTTAAATCCAAACACATCATAATGTTACATGCCGTCAAAGATAAGCCGCACAGCCTATTGTAAGCGCAGCTTATTATCCTCCCAGATTAGGGAATCCTTTGTGTTTTGAATTTTTCAACATGCTATTGTTTTTCTACTTGTTTTATAACCATCATTAGCGTCGAACTAATCCCTATTGTTATTGTTTTCGACTTTGTGGACGTTCGCAGGTGTGCAAATTAATATTTCTTAGAAACTCAGTGTGCGCCTCCAATTTCTTTGTACTGTGTAGTTAGTATAAGACGATGCCCGAATGGAGGGGCGAGGGCAGTCAAGTGACAACTACGAAGCGAGTAAGACGTTTTCTAGTACTCTCGATTAGCGATATAAACGACGGACTTTGCGCGTTCGAATTGTATTGAATCGTGCAGTGTGAACTGGTTGCATCCAGTTTTATTTGCATTTCTTTTATACGTGTTTGTACAGTTCTAAAAAATTCTATAGTAGTTCCAACGGCATTTTTAATTCGAGTCCTGTAGCTCGTAACAATAATAAAATAATACGCTATTACAAAAAATACCCGATCGTTCACTTTGCGTAGTCGGATAAATTGTGCATTTCATAAACAACTTATGGGAATTAAAATAATTTCATTGTCTGTAAACATAGTTAGGAATACATCAATGCTGTAGTTTGTTTATCTAAGTAGGCACAAATTGTTACTCTATGCAATTCGCCTGAACATGGCCGCAGCGATGACCCGTTAAAATGGATAAAATTTAATTAAATCAAGATGTTTTATCGAGAGTACAACAAACTTACCGGTTTGAGTTTCTTGAGTGCTTTGAACAGTACCTTAGTACACATGAAGGCATTTTTTAATAGTTACTTTTCACTCAAGCACGTAAAGTATCGACAACAGCCCGGCGCAGACTAAACGAGTTCTTGTCCATGGACCATAACGAGTGCTCAAATTAGATAATCCGGGACGCCTTCTCTAGTATGTGGGACACTCAGAAAATTTTGCGAAAATAAAAACAATTCTATAGGTAAATATTTTTTATTAAATCTTTTTCAAAGTACTCTCCACCAGCCTCAATACAAAGTTTCATGCGTCTGGACCAGTTTTCGAAACACTTTTTCCAGTCCGCCGCAGACACCTCGTTTACAGCTTGCTCGAACGCTGATAGCGCATCTTGCGGCGACGAAAATTGTATCTCTTTGAGCTGATTTTTTATTTTCGGGAATAAAGAGAAGTCACACGGTGCTAGTTCGGGGTTGTAAGGAGGGTGACCCACGAGTTTGACCGGCGTGCTGTCCAGGAAATATCTCGTTTTGAGCGCGGTATGGGCGGGCGCGTTGTCGTGGTGGAGCAGTAGCCCGCGGAGCCCTGTGTTTGGGCGATCAAACACAGGGTGAGTAACAAGCGATTGTTGCTCACAACAGAGAAAACTTCTGCCAAGCATTTGGTAGTATACCATTCGGCGTTGATGCTTCTTTGGTTCCGTAAAGGAATTGACAATAAGTAGCCAGTCAAATTGAAAAAACCTGCGATCAAAATCTTCCCCCCGCTTCTAGATCGCTTCACTTTGGTACGCGTTGATTCTTTCTGAAACACCCAAACCGCCGACTGGCGCTTCGTTTCTGGATCGTATTGATAAGTCCAGGAGTCATCACTTGTAATGATGTCGTGAATACGCCGAGACGAGCCTGCTTCAAATTTTTTTATCATATCACGGCACCATTCCACCCGGGCCTGCTTCTGAGCATCGGTGAGGTTGTGCGGCACCCAGCGTGAAACTATCCTCCTCACGCGAAGATGCACTTGTAGAATCTCGTGAAGGCTTCCCGATCCAATCTGCAGTACATGCTGAATGTCCTGATTGTAACTCGCCTATTGTCTTCGATTAAATTTTTCACTGCTAGCACATTTACTTCCGTAACAGCCGTCAAAGGTGACCACTTCTTTCTTCATCTCCCAAAGTTAGTCGACCGCGCTTGAATTCGTTGTAACAACGATACACGGTTGCCTTAGAAAGGCCTTCATCCATGAATGCCATTTGAGGTCTATCTTACGATTCGTCCGGTTTCAGCGACACTTGAAATCGTAAAAAATCATAGCGCGAAAATGTTCCGGGCGCTAATTTAAATTAACTCGCAAACAATATGGAGGGAAATTTTGAAATTGGAACGTACCTATTTTATAACTGGCAGTCTCTCATACACAAAAACTTTTTTTCGCAATACTTTCTGAGTGGCCTAGTATGTAATACATTATACGTCATTGGTATGACACAAGTGCGTTTGTTGGTTTTTACAAACTCGCACTAGTATCACAAATGACTATAAATTTAGAAACTCTTTTACGGTATAAAAACATTTACCAACAAGCCAGTTATGGAATTTGATCTTAAATAAATCTGTATTTTTTTTAAACATGTCCGGTACATCATGGTATATACTTCCACACATGTTTTTGTACTAAATTTACAAGTAAATAAGAATATAAGTTCGCATAACAAATGAGCAATTACATTTCAGTAGTTTTATTTATATTTGAATTAATGTAGCCATTGTTGTAGGTAACATAATGGTATTAACATATTTTTAGCGTTTGGTTAGAGAACCTTAAAAACAAATCTAAGCACCCGAAAATCTGATCTGAAAAAAATCGTCGATCATTGGATCTCCAGGGTCAACATTCCTAGCTTGCGGTTTCCTCCTTCTGCGAACCCCCCAAAGACATTCCCCTGCGTTATCAAAAAAGAGCTGGTTCGGTCAGTGTGATACCAACGTGGTACATAGAATTATATGTACTACGTACTAGTACAAACATAAAAGTTCGAACTTGATGAAAGCACGTGAGGTAAAATTGGTACTCTCAACTAAACACCTATTTTACCACACACCGTGCGCTAAATAAGGGACTTAGGTAAAAAAATTTATAAGAATTCCACCAAGGAATTTCGCTTTACGAAAATAAATAAGCTGGATAATCACACCTCCTTGGATGCGCTTTTGATCAATACATTTGTCTCATTTTAATACTATAGACAAAATGAGACGAAAGGTGTAGGTTTAATTTTCACCACGCGCATTTGTAAATGCGCTCCATTTTCATATTAGAAACGTCAAAGATTGTTGCGACTTTCCGACTGATATTTATATTTGATGCATTTTCTTTTGTACTGTTTTTTTGCAAATGTGTTGAAAAACGTTATATGACACAATTAGTTATATGTATTACGTACTAGAGAAGCTATTCAAAACAAGAAAGTTCGAACCTGATGAAAGCGAGCGCCTGCGTGGGATGAGCATGCCATAGTCTCATGTATTTGCTGAAGCGCTAAATGAGGCCTAACTATATTGTTACAAGCTACAGAACTCGAATTAAAAAATGCCGTTGGAACTACTATAGAATTTATTAGAACTGTACAAACACGTATAAAACAAATACAAATATAACTGGATGCAATCAGTTCACACTACACGATTCAATGCAATTCGACACGCGCAAAGTCCGTCGTCTATATCGCTAATCGAAACTACTACAAAATTCTTACTCGTCTCGTAGTCGTCGCCCCTCCATTCGGGCATTGTCTTATAACTACACAGTACAAAAAAAATCGGCCGTGCGCACTGAGTTTCCGAGAAATACTAATTTGCACACCTGCGAACGGAAAACAATAACAATAAGGATTAGTTCGACGCTAATGATGGTCATAAAACAAGTAGAAAAACAATAGCATGTTTTTCTTAATTACAATTCAAAACACAAAAGAATTCCTAAATCCGGGAAGACAATAAACCGCGCTTACGACAGGCAGTTGTGCGTTTATCTTTGACGGCATGTAACAATATTATTAAAACATGCAGCGCTAGATCGTAACGGTGTAAAAATATGTCGTTTCTATAGATTATACACCGCAGAAGTGATGTGTCACAGCTTTTGTGCCTACATAACTTCATTAGAATTTATACTTTATTTCGAAATTGATATACGTATATTTTGAAATCGAATTTGAAATTCGAAATTGAATGTACATAGTAGTTAAATAAATAAACAAATAGTAAAGTAAAAAAGAAAATTAATTATTATGTGTTTATTTAAGCTTAAATACATTAACAATAGTTTAAAATCAAATAAAATTGGTTACATTTAAAGGATTAAGTGTGCACTTTAGCATCTATGAGTACCACTTCAGTTAAAGTGTAGTAATTAATGAATATCTCAGTTTCCTTCATATATATTTATAACTATCTAATGTATACAAAGGAGTTCCTAGGAGACATTGTTATAAACTTTACAAATATATCCAATAATTAGTAGAACCATGCTGGAATCATTATCTTGATTATAGCTCTTAAGGCCGGCCCGTATCGTGTTTTGTACGGTGATTGAGTGTTCCGGTTGCCCACTCCGCCCTCCCCGCTATCCTATTAGTTGTTTTTTTTTTTTTTTTTTTTTTAAGGCGGGGGAAATGCGTTTCGCACATACCGGGTCCTTTGCTAGGGATTAGACCGTTGTTGATCATGGAGGCTTTCCACTGAAGCAATCCAAACAATAATCAACCGGCTTGTGTGGAGACTCGACTAATCAATACCCCACTAAAACCACCCTCCTCCCATGTGCCCCGCGCTTATGGCAGGAAAGGCGTGAGATACAGAACGTAGTTACGCCCACACCGATCCTAGCGCACAAGTGCTTGAGAATGCCCCGGGAGAGGCAAACTCACTTCGTCAACAGGGGTGAAGACTCCTCTGCTCCCTAGATGCTAGAGGGCCCCTGCAGCGGTATTTCAGGGAGGGAGGTCATGCGCATACCTGCGCCTCCGGGCTCCCAACTGACGTCGGTGCCCGCGAGACGCATGCGCACTACCATCTCTCTCCCTATCTCGTTCCGCGGCCTCCTTATGAGACACTACCGTCTCGCAGAAATTGGCCGCACCCACCCACCAATCGTCGCTGTGCAGCATGGCTTGCACCAGATCGCCCAGCGATTCGATCGGTCCTGTCCTATTAGTTGTATCCCATCCAAGAGCAACCAAGTTTGTCTTAGACGGGCCCTGTATCAAAATGTGCTGGGAGGGCCAACGGAAGGGTAAAGTTTTTTATAAGAGCAACAAAAATATTCATGAATTGAATTCAAATAAGTATATATTGATTATAAGTTATTACTTACACTCAATGCTCCTAGGAACTAAGTTATACAAAAAATTAATATCAAAGATACACTTTTCTCAACTTTTTTTCGGCAAACTTATCAAATCATTCATACCTGAAGACGAATTCAGTTTTCCTAGATTTTCTGCCTCTGTAGATAATAATGACCAATCTGATAGCCGTTCCTGTTGGCCCAGCAGTTATTCTCGATCTCAAAATTATTATTAACCGATATTGTGGATATTTTAGGAATTTTTGCTTACGCACAATTCGGGACTCCCGTAGACTAGGGCCCCCTATCATTGATACGGCTGATACGGCGGTAGCTACGCCCGTCCTAGAGGCTTGCAATGCGTTGGAGTCAAACCCGGTGTTGCAAATATTCATTGGCGACGCTAACCACTTTACATCAGATGGGCTGTCTGTGTTTTTTGTAAGCACTTATATACACTGACACTTTTTCAACCCTTTAATTACATCTATTATGGCCACCCTTATTTATTTTCGTAATATTGCTACCAAATACCGAAGTATGTAGCGGCATATATTTATAATATCTCTTCCTGCCAAATTTCATCCATAAAACTATACTAGGTTTCGAAAAAAAATGTTGTGATATGTGATATAGACAGACGGACGGAATGATATGGTTTCCGTTATTACCAAAATGGGTGCGGAACCTTAATAAGTATATGGCATTTATGATGTTATTGTCATCATAAATAAAATAAAAAAAATATAAATTACTATATTATATGCAAATTTTACTGTTCACGAGTTATATATGAAACCTACTTCAAAATGGTAACACGTACCAAGAGTCTGGTAAGAATTTTTTTTAGCATTCTAATGTTAATTTTCTCAACTCTCTACCACCCCTAAATTATGTGTTTCGTGGATTTACATTACTACACGATTGTGTACCGCCATATAGACTACATTTTCCTATGACATTTCATCTATATAGATGTGAATTTTCAAGTGGGCCTTCAGGGCCAAATCCTAAACTATGCTAAATAGCGAAAAACACTCAAAGGAGTCTCGAGACCGATTTCGACGAAAACTAAAATTATCATTAGATTTTTGAAAAATCAAGTACCGTTTTCAGGAGTCGAATCAGCTGATTAAAAAAAATAAACATTCTGTATTATTATACCAAATCATAGTATAGCTTGTAAGGATCAATTTCCGTGAAGGAATGTTAAACGGAAAACCAAGGGAAAGGGTTGTTTTTGAACAAAATATTCTATTTTAAATCGGCCCACAATTGACGGAGTAATTGCGTCATATGTCTACAAATTAAGCGCCTGTAGAAAGTGTAATACTAGCACACGTACACAATCAAGCTTTTTTTTGGAAAAATGTAAGCTCGGCATTTTTCAATAAGGTTTACTCCCGATTTATCTGGGATTTACTCATTAGATCCAGACTTGGTGACCATGGAATCGCCTCGGGAGTATATATTTGCAAATAAAGAAAAAAATATTCAAAATCGATCCAAAATTGACGGAAAAATTGCGTAACGTGGATATAAAAATATTAAGCGCCTATAGAAAATGTAATAAATACACGCCTATACAAGCTTTTCTCCAAGAATTTAGGCACACAGAGTTCTTTAATAAGTAATGGTTACTCTCGATTTCCGTGGAACCAACTGACCAGATCCTGACTTGGTGACCATGGCACCACCTCGGGAATATAGACATACGAGTAAAGAAAACAATTTAAAAATCGGTTTAGAATTGACATAGATATCGCGTTACGAAGTTGGTTATTTTCGTATGTTTGTCTAATTCCTTGGAATCGAGTCATCAGATCCTGACATGGTGACAATGGGACCAATCGACGGAGAAAAAGTAAAAACATAAATATGAATTGTGAACCTCCTCTTTTTTGAAGTCGGTTAAAAATGAGGTGAGATGTTGCATAGACGAATATAACCGCTTTCTATCCTAATTGCCGTCAGCTTTTCTGCTGTATTTCAGCAACTTAAAAAAATCCCCGACCAGAACTGTATTCAGTGAAACCCCCAAGTCGTTTGACTAATAAACCACATATCTATATAAGTTTGAATAATTATTACGATCATCCATCATGCGATATTAAACTCACCTGTTAATTTCGCGAAAGGACTTTGTACTTAGATAAAACGTGAATAATGAATGCCTTGGCCGCTAGATCACTGACTGACCTTGATATTGAACTTGGAGTGTTTTTATTATAATTTTAGTGTACATGACCGTGATTTCGACTCGAAGGTTGATTTAAGGTGGCCACAGACGCCACGGTCCAGCGGAGGGCTGTATATGTGCACTTATGCAGGAACAAATGCCTTTCACAGATTCGTATGACGAACATGCAGTGGAACTATGGCTACGTACCACATGAGACTCACAACGACCACGTTCACAACCGCGATTATTTCAGTTCCACTTGCTTGCGGGCGTTACAATCATAAACTCTAGTGGAACGGATTATGGAGCGAAATACACAAATGTCATTCGCGCCTTTTTCAATGTCAAACGATAGAGATAATTAATGCTCTGTGGTCAACGCTCACTTCGACCCACCTCTTGACATGGGTTTTTGTGAGCGCTGTGTGATCGAAAATAATGACGTCATTAGTGATGTTTTCGCCACGACCATAACGACAGACGGAGCATTTTGGGCGTTGTGAGATACTAAAGGAACGCGCCCTATATGCTATTTCTCATAAACACCAGTAGGTATATCTAGACGTGTCAATTTCACTAAGCTATTTTTCGAAAGCGGCCGTTTTCGTTCTTTAGATCTGTGCAGTTCTTTGGAGCTGGCACAGGCGACCGACGCAAAATCAAAATCAATTTGCGGTATGATGTACGGTATGCCGGACCGTCTCTCATACACGCTACCGATTCGGTATGACCTGCGCAGCGATATCTGTAGAGGTAAACCTCTCCGGTATACCGCAGCGTGTGTGACCGTCTTTAATTAGAGTTCCATAGCCTTTTTAGCATAAATTAAAAGTTTAGAAAGGACTTAACCAAGATTACATTGATGGGAATGATATATTTAATTTTAACTAGCTAGGTGGTAAGGTATTTGCCTGTGGATGGTTACCACCCCTAGTCTAAGATATGCCGCCATAACAACCGTGAATTATCTTCCGGCCTTAGTGACCCAAATCCCCCTTTAGAGAGCGGCAGCACATTGTTAGCACTTATGCGAATGTCCATAGGCGATGGTAACCGCTTTCTATTAGGTGGGCCACCTGCCTGTGTGCTGAGCTCGTGCAATAAAAAAGACTTATCTTCTTTAGAGGTTTATCATACCGCTAAATACCTCATGTGTGTCTTGTAAATTACAAGCTCAATGACTCATCTCTGGAATATCTCACTATGTGCCTGGACTGGTGCACGGCTTGCTACTAGTTCATATTAATATTGTGGCGACCGAGGGTAGAACTTTCCGCCAGCGTAAACCGGTTTCAAGACTTAGAAAAAGGTAGAAGATTCTGGAAAGAAAAGACAAGGACAGATACATGTTGGAAAGGGATAGACATTAAACGAAAGTTCGAGAATAGAAAGTTCGGGAAGGAAAAGACAGAGATAGATAGATGTTAGAAAGGGATAGATGTATAAACGAAAGTTCTCGAATAGAAGGTTCGGGAAGGAAAAGACAGAGACAGATAGATGTTTAGAAAGGGACAGATAATAAATAAAAGAATAACAAAATTATGGGTTCCAGAAGATTCTTGCGGTTATATAAGCAGCGTAAGGCGCGCCTACCGGGCAGCTTAGAGTTGAGTTCAGTTCAAGACAGTGAAGCGACAAGTGCGATACGAAAGAGTTGGAAGAAGAGTTTAATAGAAGACAGTGACGAGTTCAGTGGTGAATTTAGTGAAAAGTGTAGTAGACAGTTTAGTGAGGGACGAGTTTCGCGTAGTTTAAAAGGAGCTCCAGAGGCGAGCTACGCGCAGTAAATTCTGTGGTGAACACTGCAGCAGCAGAAGGTGTGTCTACGCAATATCAGCGACAGTATTGTGAGTGAGACATCTTTTCGTCGGAACAGTGCATCGTTAGTCGTGCATAAAGGGGCAACCCTGTGGAGAGGTATTACGTAGGTATCAATAAAAGCGTTTGTTTAAAAACTGGTGTTTTCTTCCAAACCTAAGTGCGTACCCCGCTCGCACGTAACAATATTGTACTAGTCCTCTACTATGGACACAAATAGATCAATACACAATTCGAGTCGGTCACGCGATCCGGACTAGACTACTGATAGCATAGCAAACACATCGGCCTTGGCACAGAATGTTGACACCGATGATTCTGAGCGTTGGTTGGTACTGACTGCCCTTAAGCTGGCTAGTCATCATAGCTCCTGTCATTATGTGTACCAAATTTAACGACAATCCGTTCATTTCTAAGGCCTTAAAGAAAAAACACAATTGCACTACACATGCATACAATACTGGCCTATTCCTATTATATCGTTTGCGTGGACTTTTTATACGTATATTCTGAGTCCTGCAAAATATTGAAAGGGAACATAAATTGTATTTAAACTTAAGAAATGATTTATTTTGCCACTAAAATTATCATTAAAATCCGTTAATCAATTTCGAGACACTCGGACAGACCAAAAGACCAAAATTACAAAAATAGTAGTAGGTAGTAGTAGTATTATAATTTTTAGTTAAATGTTGGCCCCTATTCTGATGTCCGAGACCGACAATGCAGTTCTTTTAATAATGTTACAACTTAAGTTCCGACAAAAACAAAATCCGCCTGCATATCTGTAAAAACACATTTTATTACCCGTCGGCATTTGAACTAATTGTAATCCTTTTATGATCGTCTTCTTTTGTTCACTTATTTATTGGTTATTGTGGAAAACAGTCTATTGTACTCGTTTATGGTCGCTTGCAGGCATAATTAGCCAGGTGTGCGGATTACGATTTCTAGGAAATTACTCGACGCTTGCCGGGCGGGCATATTTGCATTTGTACAGTATAAAACGATTGCTTGGTGGAGAGAGGAGGCAGTCGAGCGAGAACCACGATCGAAGCGAGACGTGTGTACTACAATCGGGAATCTAATAGTGACGGACTTTGCGCGTTTTATTGAATTACGACCTTCTGCATTACGTTTGGACTTGTTGTGTTCGGTTGTATTTGTACCTGTATTATACGTGTTTGTATAGTTCTAATAAACTCTATAATAATTCCAACGGCATTTTAATTCGAGTCCCGTACTCGTAACAATAATATAAGCACTAGATGGTATAGATCGTTTATACGTGGTATGGTATATATCGGCAGTACATTGGACGGTAACCGCTTTCGATCAGGTGAGCCAGTCTGCTGAACTCATGCAATAAAAAAAAATGTTTACGCTTTCGAGAATTCTGTGTGACGTATGAAACTTTTGAGACATCTCGTCTCCGTCATGTCCCGGTCGAAGGGGTAGGCCCAAGAAATGCTGGCTTGACTAGTCTCACAATTACGGATGCGAAAGATCGCGCGAAGTGGTGAAGAAAAAGTAGAAAAGTGGAGCGGTTTCGAAGCAGACGCTCTGAACGCAACCGGGATTTAACGCTAGGATAATGTTGCTTTTGAGAATTCTGCCAAAGGTACTAAGTACGTCACTAATAAAGAGTACGTATGTCTCTAATAAGGAGTGATTGTGTTGTTAATTATTTATTCACAACACATTAATTACGCCTGAGGGATATAAATACTACGTACAGGAAAAGTTGCCTATATATCGTTTGTCCTTGTTAATAGGTTATCCCTAAGATGTACTGTATTAATTTACAAGGAATTTCCGGTTGTAAGTATTGTTACAAAACGTAAATATTTGTTTCAAAAAACAATTATTGAATAATAATACAAATAATTATATAATTTTATGTATAATTTAATTAATCCTCCTCACTAATGTATCTATAATTAATCTTCCAGAATATTATTTATGTAGTTTATAAGCTGCCAGGTTCGTACGTGAAAGTCTCGTGGTTCGCTGGCGATGAGCAACGCACAGCGGGGATAAAGAGAATTGAAGAGGCAATAGGATCTTCAATCGAGCGTTTCTGCTGCCTTCGCACTTCTTATCATTCCCGGTGCTCTTAGTTTTGTCGCGATTTTTGAGTACTCTACCGTCTGTATAGTGGTGAATAGTTCCGTGCAGGAACGGAGAAAGAATACAATTTCCTACGGCCTGGCGGCTTGTCATAAGGCGGCAAAAAAAACCCACAACCGGGTGGTAGCGTATGTGCCCGTCTGGATGGCTACCACCCCTGGTTTAGAGTATGCCGCCATAACAACCTTGAGTTGTGTTCCGGCACTAGTGGCCAGGTTCCAGACTCCCTCAAGAGAGCAACAGCGCATTTGGAACGCCTTTGGTGTTGCAAATGTCTATAGGCGATGGTAACCGCTTACCTTTAGGTGGGCCGTCTGCTGCACTTGTGCAATAAAAAAATATATAACGAGGAACTAAATGATCTAAATAGTGCCTTCATCTTTCTAACATCACACCACTCGTCGTCGGCTGGGCAACTTCACTTCCTTGAGCCGCTTCGTTCGTGTACGCAAAGGTTAAGTACGTTTCTCTTCCACATCATGGAGATTTAGAATAAGCTTCCAGCTGAGGTTTTCCACAGGATCACAATATAGGGTTTTTCAAGTGTCATAAAACTCAGTTCGAATCTGGGCAGCACGTTAAGTAACTCCTATGAGATTGAAATTGTTCATAGGCGATGGTAACCGCTTTTCATCAAGTGGGCCGTCAGCATAGATTACCTAAGTGATCCGGGGCCCTCAGCCAGGTGAGCTCCAGCTATCCTCAAATAACTTTGTGTATAGACTTCCTTTTCTCTTTTTTTCTGGGCTTTTGTCACATTAGCATATCAGCCCTCTCTCCTTTCTTACACCATATCCCAATTATTTGGGGTCGGCGCAATATGTCTTTTCCTTCCACACTCCTGTACTCTGACATACATCTTCTGTCACACCACATATCATCATATCATCCTTCTCACAATCCATCCATCTTTTTTTGGTCTACCTTTACATTTGTACCCATCTATCTTGAAGTTTAACATTCTTTTTGCCACGTGACTTTCATCCCTCCCATACCAACTTAATCTTCTTCCTCTCAATTTTTCATTCAGGGGTGCAACTTTCAAATATCCCCTTATGGACTCATTTCTCACCTTATCCATTCTTGTGACACCACACATCCACCTCAACATTAGCATATCAACCCTGTCATCTCCTAAACTAAACATATAAATTATCTTTTAAGTTCAAATACTGAATTAACTAACAAACTAGTCTTTGACGTTGGCTCTGCCAAAATTACTCTACAACAAGATCTATATCAGAATGATGTAGTCGCAATACCTCATCAGTAACTCGCTGTAGGGGCTCATAGAAATCAATTTCCTATCAAATTTCATCCAAATAGATCTAGCAGTTTTTAGAAATATGACTGATGTATAAAGACAAGACTAACATCACGATATGGCCTCCGATTTTGTCCAGATATCCACGCGGCCCCAAAACTAATTACTTTCTTTCTACAGTCACTGCGCCCCCTGCTCTCATGCGCACCCGTGGCAATGGTGAGCTTCGACCGAGGTGCTCATTCACAGGACATTACCAAGAATATCCAGTACATCAGCAACGACAAAGTGAAGCTCAAAGCTGATCCTAAGACTATGAAGTAAGCAATTGTTCTTCTATACATTTATATAGGTGTTGCCCGCAGCTTTGCTCGCGTAAATTAAAAATAGTCATAGTCTGCGTCGTCAAAAAAGTTAAAAGCTAGACCCCTTTTCACCGCCTTAGGGGTAGAATTTCCAAAAACTACGGTATACGGTAAATTCTAACCAGAAGCAGCTGTATAACATTTCGTTTCTTGCTTGCAAAGTGACGGATTTTCATACAAATTTTAATTCCCTTTTCACCCCCTAAGGGGTTGAATTTTCAAAACTCGTTTCATAGTGTGCACCTACAGTATAGAAAGAACCCACAAGCAAATTTTCAAGGTTCTAGTTGTAGTAGTTCGGGCTGTGCCTTAATATCTCAATCAAATCAATCAGTGAGGTGGAGCAATTATATATGTATCTATAGATTGTGGGGCTCTTAAAAAAGGGCGTAAACAGTTATTTAGAGTATCAACGAAACGCATTGGCTCTTTTGGTGTTGTATGTAGAAGCCCGTGGGCGTGGTAATCAGACACACCATCAGGTGGTCCGTCTGCCCGTTCAAGGAAACCCTACTACAGTATAATATTTTCAACCTGTACTTAATAGAAAAATTCTGTGTTGTAATTTCTACAGATTGGACAAACCGGTGAATAAGCCGCTCTGCGTTATGATCAACTGGCTCTTGGCAAGACAGAAGCATGTCATGAAGTACGCCACATTATATTTGGAGCAAGGTTTTGATGTGCTATCTGTTTCTTGTACACCATGGCAGCTGATGTGGCCTCAGAAGGGATCTCAGGTTTGTGCCATACAACATTTGCCTACAGTACCATAATTATTAAAACAAGGGCCGAATTTTCAATCGCCTGATAAAAGTTATTTATAGGATAAAATAATAAAGAAGAGACCTTTTGTGATTGTCATTAAAAATCAAGCTTTCAATCAATCTGCTTTAAAAATACTTACAATTACAGAGCCATTTTATATGAATGTTGCATGAACAAAACGCAGTTATCTAAACAACATATAAACTTTTCAAATAATGATTGTTCCAATGTCATTGGATTTTTTGTAAAAAAAAGAGTGTTGTCACAGGAAACAGTGTTGTCACTTCAGAAATTTTTCGCTACTTATAGGGATTTGTGGTTTTCGATCGCAATTTTTTTTAAATAAGGCCAAGAACAACGATTTTCATGGTACCAGAGTCAAATGATGGAAACTTTGTGGGAACCTTGTCTGATTTTTTGTTTTCATTCATTTCAATTGTTTTAGGGAACTTTTTGTAACACGACTATTTCACACAGATGTAGCGATGGATTTAATGTGTTATTTGAAGCGATGTTGTAATTTATTGTTAATGACGTTAAATATTGACAGTTAGTACGTACTAATACGTTATCTATTAATAATGTTATATTCATTCACAGTGTTATTTTTAACGCTATATTGAAGACGCAATAGGTCACAATCGATAACTATAACGTTATCGCAGGTGAAGAGATGAATAGTAAAGCAATACTTGAATTGGAATTAGAACTGTTAAAGATAGAAATAGTAAATTTGAAAGATATAAATAAATAAGAATTAAATCCAAGTCAAAAGAAGAAGTAATAAAAATTGAGTTTAATTTAATTTAAAATCACGTATTAATAACGACAAAAAAGCCGGCAACCCAAAAAAAACGGCAACCGGCCGAAATCGGATGGTAATAAAATTCCTACGAATAGTAATGTTGACAACCAGCGGTTATAATATAGAAACACTTCATCTGTCGTTTCCATACAAAAAGTTTACCGATCGGTTAGGAAATCCCTCCCATCGGTAGTTGGTACTTTCATGAGTTTACTTTCATGAATTAGCTACGGACAGTTTATTATAGAAATATCAGTAGAGCTACCAGGTGTTAATATTCTACCCGTCCGTATCAAAAACGAATCGTTTTTGCAATATTGAAACCGGGCATAAATCAATTGGGGTTGATACAATATAATTATCTTTTCCTGTCATATACCTTTATTCTGGCGTATGTCCTCTGTCACAATGGGCTAAGTTCCACAGAAGGATCACAACGCTCAAGCTCACGACCGTAACGTCCGTGATCGCTATGTGGAACGGCTGAAGGAGCATTTTGGGCGTTGTGAGCTATAAGAGGAACGTGCCCATGGTGTCATCCTTCGCACAATTCATCGACTCTCTTTTTTGGTTTTTCTTGTAAAATAATTCAATATTACGTTCACAGCTGGTAACCAAAGACTTGATCAAGCTATTGGCGATGAATGAAAACGACCAACCTTTAGTGCTGCATGGCTTTTCAGTCGCAGGTTACATGATGGGAGAGATATGTGTCCATGTCATGAAGAATAAGGAGTTGTATGTATTAGTTAATTATTAATATTCTAATTGTACTCCACAAGGCAGTCTTGTCGCTATAAAGGAATATCTTCCAAATATTATGATAAACTAGCATTTTCCCGCGACTTTGTCCACTTTGGGTAGGTAACAAAGATTACAGTTATATTGCTAAATACATATAAAATCAAAGGTTATTTTCAATAGGTTAATGGATTTCTTAGTCCGAATATACACGAATCATGGACATTTCCGTAGATTTTATGTACGAGAATTTACTATAGATCAGCAAAGGCCGTATCAAAATCGACCCAGTAGTTTTTACGCGAATCCCGAACAAACAGACCAAAATAAAAAATGTAAGAAACAAAAGACTACACTTACAATTTTATAATATTATAGAAGTAGTGATGTACATATGATTACCTACATTTAAATTTATACTAATATGCATGTATGATTATTATTTATTTTTATAAGTACAGAAATATTCAAATTCATAAGTTTTTATTCAAAATAAATTCCACTGAAGAACACTTCTTGAAGGTCATATAATTATGTAAGTCAAAATTTAATTTAAATTCCTATTCTATGTACACCGCTTCGCAACGTTTTATTACTGTTAAGGAGCAGAAGCGGCAACAAACTCCCCAGCGACATGATTAGCAAAAAAATTTTTTTTGATCATAATTATTTATAGATAGATAACACTTTATTATACACCAATACAAAAATGAACTTAAAGACTAAAATTATATCTAGTTGTGTACAAAGGGCAGTCTTATTGCTAAAAAGCAATCTCTTCCAGACAACTCCAGGAATCAAATGAGATGATAATGGCGATGGTGGTATACCTAACATATAGTACGAACTACTTACATTTTAATAATAAATACATAAACGATATATATATATAAAAATATTTTATATATTATATAGATATATACTTAATATACATACCATACAAATACATATCTACAGAATATATAAATGTTTATAAATGATTTTAAATATCATATTCCAACGACGATCCAACGATTTTGCTTGTCTGATAGTAACAGGAAGTGTGTTCCAAAGGTGTATAGCCTTAACAGTAAAAGAATTGTTGTAAAAAGTTGAGTTATGCGCAGGAGTGTTCAATTTAAGTTTAGTAGAAGGGCGTAAATTATGAGAGCACGAAAGAAATTCAAAACGTTGTTTAAGGTAATCAGGAGTACTTGGGACAAATAAAATACTGTTACAAGTTGGGCCACCTGCATTCCTATTGTCACATACCGACAAAGAAATGCTGCGCATCTTGTTTATTGCCCCTCCCGCATTCGGAGTTCTTTGTTTTATTACTTCTTATTTAAAATTTGCAATTAGACAATAGCCTATTGTTATTGTTTTCGACTTTGTTGGCCGTTCGCAGGAATAGATAACCAGGTGTGCAAATTACTATTTCTCGGAAACTAAGTGCGCGGCCGATTTTTTTTGTACTGTGTAGTTAGTATAAAACAATGCCCGAATGGAGGGGTGAGGGCAATCAAGCGACGACTACGATACGAGTAAGACGTTTGTAGTAGTCTCGATTAGCGATATAGACGACGGACTTTGCGCGTGTCAAATTGCATTGAATCGTGCAGTGTGAACTGGTTGCATCCAGTTTTGTTTGTATTTGTTTTATAAGTGTTGGTACAGTTGCAATAAATTCTATAGTAATTTCAACGGCATTTCATTTCGAGTCCCACACTCGTAACAATACTATAGAGAAAAGAAAGGATGTGAGTATTCCGGCGAAATCGAATTGGCAACCACTAAAGTTTTTTCGGAATTCAGAGACATGGTCATACTTGCTTAGGTCTTCTTATTTATCTATTATCTCGGGCTCTTTTTTTCAATTACTTTTCAAAGAATGAATGGAGTTGTAACGAACAAAAAAAATATTTTACCGTCGCAATAATGACATACTAATAATTCATACTGCGACAAATCTCTATAGATTCCTTTATGTAAAATATAAACGTTATATAGAAGATAGTATAAAAGGCTGGAGCGATTTACATGTCGATTATTACATAACGTGTAACATGTAATCAGGATGAGTGATGGAAGATAACTGCCACTCCGGTCGACGCAAAACGCTGAGCAACATGTATTTCGCGAGTTCTCACTTATAAATACTTAAGATAGAGTGGAGTGCCACATGCACGCCAGTGGTTTTAACAGAATACCGTAATCAGGCAAACCTACCATTGAGACGATAGTTTCCGGCGATTTTGACGACATAGTAATAGTAGAATTGGGCCCCTGGTCGGTAGGACTATGTGCTCTATTACTAACAAGCGCCTCTAACTAGTCTGTCCCATATTCAATCAAATATGCAAAGAAAACCCAAGTTGAGATATTTTCAGCTGTCGTTTACGGTATTTCACAATAAATTAATTCTATGACGATTAATGACGACCTCTGTGGTTGAGCGGGCTAAGCCTTTGCCGATTCGATTCCTGGATGGTAAATTTCGGAAGCGAATTTTCTCCGATATTTACTATACGGTCTGGGATCGGCCTCAGAGTAATCCGTTGTTTATTACCCGTAACTTGCTTACTTTGGGAATATACAATATGTGTTTGTCTGCTGACTATATACATTATTATTCTGTTGATCAGCTATCAGCGAAGTTCGATTTACATTTGTATTAGTTCAAATGAGTTTTAACTTTCAAAATTAGCGAATTAACTCGATTGCATTACATACGCAGTTAGTTAACGTGAGAATAACTCCTTAACATCGCTTGGACTGATATTTACTTAATTGGAAAATTTCTGTCCAAACATTGTGATAAGGACTTAATTCGCCAGTCTCGCAAGTTAACTAATGCATATGTAAATCTGGCTTTAAAGATAAAGTGCTTACATTATCACCTTAGTTGTAAGAGTTTTATGGTATTTTAATTGAAAAAAGAAATGTAGTTTTCTCCAGATTTTTTTATTTTCATTTTTATTGCACGAGTTCAGCAGACAGCCCATTTGATGGGAAGCGGCTACCATTGTTTATGGACATTTGCAACACCAAAGACGTTACAAATGCACCTTTTGCTCTCTTAAGGGACACTGGTACCTGGCCACTAATGCCGGAACACGATTTAAGGTTGTTATGGCGGCATACTCTAGACCAGAGCCATCTAGACGGGCAAACACCCTAACACCTGGATAGGTGATTTCTGATTTCATTTTCATTCATTTAATCTCACCTGATTTCTCCAGATACCAACCAGTGATGGATCGTGTGGTTGCCCAAGTGTGGGACTCCGCGGCAGACATCAGCGAGATCACGATCGGAGTCCCGGCGGCTGTGTTCCCAAAGAATCAAATCATGCAGAACACCCTGAGGGCTTATATGGAGTGAGTACTACAGCTATTAGGGGTCATCCAGAAATTGCGTCAAACGAATTTCATGATTTTTGACCCCTCCCCAGTCCTTGTCATAGTCTCACGAGACTCCTCCCCCCCTAGTGTGACATCACATATTTGAGGTTCAAGAACTTTATTTCTCATAAAAGAATTTTTACAATTCATTTAAACTATGAGAACATTTATAAGTTGAATAAAAAAGACTTCGTTTAAAAAAAAACCGACTACAAAAACTAAAAAGTATAAAGTAACTTATTTCTGAAGCAAGTTTTAATTATAATATCTTATTTTTAATATATATTATCTCAAACATCTTAAGTCGGTGCTTAGCAATTTTCAAAACAGTAATTTTTATGTTTTACTTCGCACCGACTTTTTTTTTTAAGTTGTTAAAAACACCCCCCAGCCAGGTGGTAACGTATGTGCCCGTAGAATGGCTACCACCCGTGGTCTAGAGTATGCCGCCATAACAACCTTGAGTTGTGTTCCGGCATCAGAGAGCGGCAGCACATTGATACTGTGGCGATAGTTACATGTCATATTATTTTAAGGTGTGGGTATTTATGAATAAATCAGTCATTTGTTCACTTATGCCTTTAATTAACGTTCCAGATACCACCTTTGTTGTTACAAATGTCCATAGGCGATGGTAACCGCTATCCATCAGGTGGGCCGTCTGCCTGTCTGCTGTACTCATGCAATAAAAAGAACCTCATTACATATCTTTGGCCCAAAAGTCTCCGTCTCCTTGGATAGTGCAAGATCAAGTTACCGAACTCTAATAAGGTAGCTCCTTAATATACTGCCCTTTAGTTTCATATATGCAAGATCTAATCTTTCTTTATATACGTAAATTTAAAATAATGTTTACCAGCAAACAACATTTCATGGATGTCGAAGCACATGTAACCTTTCTGATAAAAATCAATAATTAGGCTATTGTATAAGTTATTTTTTATCTCTATCACTTTATCTTTTAGCCATCACTATTATACGGTCATTATTATATACATGAGAGTATTGTAATGTTCAATTATATATTTTGATGCTGACCCGTGGCACAGCCTGTACTAACAGTGGTATTCTATTTAATCTGTAAAATACAAACGTCATTGTCATTAATGTCAATCAATCATGACAAGAGACTGATCATCGAGACCCTCGCCCCTTCTAATGGTTGAACTGAACACGGACATAAGCATTTATTACAAAATATATATGTTTTTGATGTTAATAATAATTGGAGTTCATGTAAAATATATAAAAATAAAGTATAAGAAGATTATAATTGGTGTTTTTAATAACAAGAAACGAAACAAGACTCAGCCGCGAGTGCAACTTTGGTTATCTATATTTCTTCATCCAATGCATTTGCTATGCAACAGTATTTGACAAATTATCAATATAATCTATAGATTAGTAAGATAGACAGAAAATACTTTATTGTTCACCACATACACATACGATAAAGTAAATCATTTACAGTCATTTAGTGTCAAGGCCGGAATAAGCGATTTCTTCCAGACAAATTTTGATTTGCAATGTGGTAATCAATAGATTAATAAGATAGATATTAAAATACATATAATTAAGATAAATGAAAAGTAAATACACAGTAACACATATTAATATTATATATCCAAATATATATATTAAATCATTTAGATTAAAGATTAAACTTATTATGCAATGGTCGTTTGTAGGTCATGATATCAGGCCGTTTCAGTTATAATTTTTTTTTGATATGTATATATTAATACGTGAAGCAAAAACTTGTACCCTTTTTACGAAAATTGCGAGTACGAAATTTCGCACACTTATAGTTTATGTAGAGAAGAAGCGACAAATACTAATATATTTTTTAAATTATGCATAAAAAATACATTACATCAATTAAAAAACATTACACACACACGCATATATACTATTTTGTTTATTGTTGCCTTGGCGAAATCTGTGTAGTCTTTGACAACAAATTATTATGGTCGAATTTCGACCACGGGCGACCACTAGTTATTTTAATTTGACGTGGTAGTCATACTGGGATTATTATCTTGATAACAGCTTTTAGGGTCGGTTCGATCGGTGTGTAATATCGGCGTGAAATGGTTAGCATTGAGCTAGTCGTGTTTCGTGCGATAGAGTAAGAGATCCGATGGCCCACTTCCCCTTCCTGTCCTATTCCCTTTCCTTCTGTCGGATCCCTCTATCCCACTTTGATTCCATCCTGGTGTTCCAAACGCCTATAGGCGCGGTAATCACTTTCCATGAGCTAGGCCGTTTGCCTGCTTGTCAGCTTCGCAGTAAGAAATACCTGTTTTAAAAAATATAGGACATCGACTTGTACTTTTAATTGTGACTAGCTGTGCCCTCGCTTCGTCCGCGTGGATTTTGTTATAGCATCAGCTATATGCCAGTGAAAGTCCCGTCAAAATCGGTTCAACCATTTCAGAGATGAGCCGGAGCACCCAGGCAATGAAAATTTAAAAATTGATTATTTGATATATAGTCAAGGTGGCTAAGTCCGTCAATGGGGAACTGAACTGAAGTACGTCAGTGTTCAGAACTGAACTTAACACTGACGTACTTCGCCACTTTGACTATACGTACCGTATATGCATTTAGTAAAAAACTGTTATTTTGACATTACAAACAGACAATTCAATTTTATTTATGTATTTATGTATAATTTTATATATGTATGTATAGGTAGTGACAGACATGCTCATTACTAGCACGAAAGCATGCTATTATTGAGCAACTGCTACTTAGAAGCATGTGTATAGAAATATTGAGCATGCTCAATAATCAAAAGTCGTCTGATTTTTGAGCTACCCAAGATGCGGGTAGAAGGGGGCGTGTTTCGAGCCCGTCTAAAAAGCAGGTTAGCTTATTAGCGTGATTTGGAAATGCTTAAAACTAGCTACACACTTATTGCTAGCAAATGTGAGCAGCTGCGGAGGATGCTAGTTTTAAGCATGCTTCATTTTGAGCTTGTGTGTTAGTGTGTGACGTGGGGGGAAGAGTCAGATCCTCTTCCTTAGGCACAGAATAAGTTTAGGTGGTTCAATGAACTATACGAGATAATTATGTAGTATATTTAATCTGTTCAGTGACAAACGGTGGACTTCATTGCACAAAAGGGTACACTGACCTGTCGAAGCCCTGAAAGCTCTTCGAGTCAGTCGTTCCACAGCTATAATATTAGGTCGACCGGTAATTGTCCGCATCTGGTATATATTGGCTTGGTTGGTAGGTTTTCCTAGGTAAAGTAAGGGTAGCCTTGGTCCCTAGCGGGAACACGTAGTTGTTTAATAACTTTAAAGGAAGATTTGAATAGTCTGGAATAATATTTATAAAACATTTTTAACAGCTGATATTTTTGAATCTCGAGCGAGTCTCAGCTTAACCGCCGACAGTTTTTTATTTTTCTAAAACTCTCTTGACAGTGACATAGTTTTGACATTAGTACTGTCATTGGCTATGCCTATGTTTTTTTTATGGTGCAAGTGTAACGTTACAAGTACCTTATAGTTGTGTAAATTTTCTATAAAAGCAAAAACGAAGTGGTGGTGGCAACTGTGCGGTGTGTTACAAGTTACGTTTTTATACTAAGCGATATTGTTATTCCTGAGTATTCCATTATAAAAACATCATATTGGAAAAGTAATTTTGAAACAAGTGAATCGTTGTAAATCTTAAAGAAATTATACATGCTAATAAATTAATTAAGATTATGAACAGTAGACTTGTTATCTGGAAGATAAGTAGCACAAGCACGCGACTTTGTTATGAAATCTTGATAACAGTAGTTATATTAACTCGCCGATGATAACAATAACGTCAAGGCAGAATGTATGTGAGTTCTTTGACTTTCGACTTTATGATGTCAGAAAACGTTCCTCACCATTCAAAGTTGTTATTATGAATTAATTTCTAATCACCCTACACCTGTCATTTTTACATAGTCAAGTGTCAAAATCAACGCGCATTAAAGCGTTGGAGCCATCGTAAAACAAGAATGGAATAGAGTAAACTTTAGAATGGTAACATTTTAAAATTCAATGCAGTAGAATTTGATAGATACTTTTTGATGATCATCATCATTATTCGAGCGTTAAATCTCGGTTACCTTCGGAGCTTTCGCTCCCACGTCCAGGTTCAACTTTCCTACTTTTTCTTCTCCACTTCGCGCGGTCTAGCATATCTTGTTTTAAGACCATTGGTACGCATCCTTCATAACGTCAAGCCAGCATTTCTTGGGCTTGCCCCTTCGACCGGGACCTTGCGGAGGCAGCAAAATAAATGTCTAGCCATAGACATTTATTTTGTTCTCCCCATAATTAGCCGGTCTCCATAAAACGTAGCCTTACCAGCGTAAGCGACTCTCTTCCAATTTGTGGACATGAAGATTGCCGCAGATGCGGGAGTTCCTAACGCGGTCTTTTCGCGTGATTCCCAGACATCCATCGTAACATATTGTTACGTGCGAGCGGGGGTACGCACTTAGGATTGGAACAAAACACCAGTTCTTTTAACTAAACGCTTTTATTAAGTTACACAGCCGTACGTGATTCCTCTCCGCAGGATCGCCCCTACACGCACGACTAACGACCCACTGTCTCGACGATAAGTTGTCTCACTCACAATACCGTCGCCGATATTGCGTAGACCACGTCCTACTACTGCAGAGCTCACCTCCGAATTTACCACGTGTAGCTCGCTCCTGGATCTTCTCTCAAACTACGCTACACTCCTTCTTCACTGAACTGTCCACTAAACTCGTCACTGTCTTTTATTAAACTTCTCTTCCAATTCTTTCGTATCGCACTTGTCGCTTCGTTGTCTTGAACTGAACTCAACTGCCCGGTAGGCGCGCCTTACGCTGCCTATATACCCGGAAGAATCTTCTGGAACCCATAATTTCTATCTTCTTTTCGTTATTCTTTTATTTACTATCTATCCCTTTCTAAACATCTATCCTGTCTATCTATCTCTGTGTTTTCCTTCCCGAACCTTCTATTCCAGAACTTTCGTTCATCATCTATCCCTTTCTAACATCTATCTATCTCTGTCTTTTCCTCCCTGAGCCTTCTATTCTAGAACTTTCGTTCATCGTCTATCCCTTTCTAAAAGGTATCTCTCCTTGTCTTTTCCAACATCACTCGCCACAATATTTATATCCGTAACATACAGCTCTTGCTTCTGGCGCTCAAGTGCAGGCCACACTCCACTGCTATACAAACGACAGGTCTAATGATGGATTTATTAAGCTGTCCTGTCTACTTAACAGGCATTTTGGGGTCACAAATGACACCTGTCATCTCACACCACTTGGCCCAAGCTGCTGAGATGAACGGGCCTTGACATCATGGTCGATATCCCCGGACGCGCTAAGTACAGATCTCAAGTACTTAAAGCGGTCCGTGCGTTTGACTGTACTTCGCCTAAGCACACAGATGTAGGATCTAGGGCCCAATTCAGCTGTTTCAATATCTTGACGTGGGGAAGATATTCGAAGTAAGATTCCATTGCGATAGTGTCAAAAATTCATCTTCTACTAAATCCACAATCTCTTCTAGATATCGTCGCGGTGGCTAAAGCTACCAAAATTTTAAAGATTTATTTTGCGAGTTTTCTCTTGTAAATATTTATAAGAATAGAGTGGGCGTACCTATGGCACGTCATTGGCATTCACAGAATACCGTAATAAGGTAAACCTACGATTGAGATGATAGTGTCCGACGATTTTGACGAGACAGTAATAGCAGAATGGGGTCCCTGTGTATTGTGTGAATTGTATTTGTATAATTAACATATTATTATGGTTAACCCTCCAAACGTTTTCAGGTATCACATGAAGACCTTCCACGACGCAGCGACCATCCATTACATACGTTCCTCGCAGCTGTTCCACACAACACTTTGCCGCGCCCCTGCTTTATTCCTGCTGTCGAAGAGCGATCCGGTTGGAGCCGAGAAGAGCAATCGTAGCGTACACGATTCATGGGAAAAGATGGGCATTAAGGTATGTTTTAAAATAAACGACTATTTTTTGATTGTGATTAATCAATCGAAAAATGTTTTACGCATAAAATAATAATATTGTTACAAGCCGTCAAAGATAAACGCACAGCTGCCTGTCGTAAGCGCAGTTTATTGTCTTCCCGGATTTAGAAATTCTTTTATGTTTAGAATTTGTAATTAAAAAAAACATGCTATTGTTTTCCTACTTGTTTTATGACCATCATTAGCGTTGAACTAATCCCTATTGTTATAGTTTTCGACTTGTTGGCCGTTCGCAGGAATAGATAACCAGGTGTGCAAATTACTATTTTTCGGAAGCTCAGTGCGCGCGGCAATTTTTTTGTACTGTGTAGTTAGTATAAGACAATGCCCGAATGGATTCGGTTCCTTCAGCAATAATCTCATCCCCCAAGAGCAGTTTGGCTTTAGAGCTAGACACTCTTGCCCCCAACAAGTGCTCCGCATCACGGAGCACGTCCTCTCCACCTTCCAACGCGGCGGTCAAAGATCCTGGCCGACAGGCGCAGTGTTCTTCGACGTCGCCAAAGCTTTCGATAAGGTCTGGCACAACGGGCTGATATACAAGCTGTATCAGCTCGGTGTACCAGACCGACTCGTTCTCATTCTACGGGACTTCCTCAAAGACCGTAGTTTCAGATTCCGAGTGGAGGGCACTCGATCCTCTTCTTACTCCATCGCAGCGGGAGTCCCTCAGAGCTCCGCGCTCTCCCCTCTACTCTTCTCGCTGTTCACCAGCGATATGCCGAGGCACCCCCACGTCCACCTAGCCCTTTATGCGGATGATACCGCCCTTTTCACTAGCGACCCCAGCAGATACAGAATCTGCAGTCAGCTCAACGCCGCCGTCAAAGAACTAGGCGACTGGTTCCGTAGATGGCGGATAGAGCTGAATCCCGAGAAGAGTGCAGCCATCATGTTCACACGTGGCACTCGCCCACTCAGAACTCGTCCCACCAACCAACTTACGCCCATCATGCTATTCGACCGAGTTATCCCATGGGTTAACGAAGTCAAATATCTAGGCGTAACTCTCGATAAAGGCTTGTACTTCCACAAGCAAACCAAAGCGGCCAGGAACAGAACATACTGGACCCTAAGCCGACTCTACCCGTTGTTAGGCAAGAAAAGTAAAATGAGCCTTAGAAATAAGGTGACTCTATACAAAACTTGCATCCGCCCCATCACGACCTATGCGAGTGTGATCTTCGGCCACGCCAGCGTTTACAACATCTGGAAATTGCAAAAAGTCCAGAACCACTTTTTACGCGCTGCAGCCGACGCCCCGCCATAGATGCGGCTCGTCGACCTGCATCACGACCTGGAGCTTCCCTCCATCAAAGATTACATAATCTCCCTTTCGCGCAGATTCTTTGACCTTGCCCCCCATCACCCGAACCCTCTGGTGACGGAGACGGTCAATTACAAACCCACTCCGAACGCTCCCACGAGTAAACGACGCCCTCGCAATGTACTCATTGACGAGCCGGATAAAATCACCCGAATTCTCGCCATAATGAACCCCCCGAGGCTCAGAACAATAGCCTGGCATAACAGACGCAGACAGAACAGACGCCGGAGAGCCCCGGCTCGAATCGTCTCTCTCAGCGTTAAGACCCACCAATCGCTCCTCACTCATTACAGACACATGTAGCCATACAAGATTAGCTTAGGCGTGTTGTTGGAGAGTTTCTTCCGCCGCTTCTTCCCCTCCAGCCATAACACGTTGCGAAGCGGTAGTAACGATAGACTAGGCTCCGCCGGCGGAGTCGATAACGAGTCCCCAATAACAATCATTTCAGCCTATTGGCTTAGCTCATTCAGCCTCTCACGGCTAACTCCTATGTAGAGTCAATCCCCGCAGCGGTCGAGCCGAGGTCGAACCTCACAGGAGGTGCCTCCTCGAGCGTGCTGCCTCCGGGCTGAACGCCTCCGCTCCCACGGAGTCGGGAAGCCCCCCAAAGTCCGGTATCGCTGAAACAGCCATCTGCGGCGATTCAGCTGGATTCAGCTCAAAAAAAAAAAGGATGGGCAGTCAAGCGACGACTACGAGACAAGTAAGACGTTTGTAGTACTCTCGATTAGCGATATAGATGACGGACTTTGCGCGTGTCAAATTGCATTGAATCGTGCAGTGTGAATTTGTATTTGTATTTGCTTTATACGTGTTTGTACAGTTCTAATAAATTCTATAATAGTTCCAACGGCATATAATGTAACATTTACATTAAAACATATGGGTTGTTGATCTCTTATAAGTTTTTGCCCAGGAATTTTGGTTCTTGAGACACATTTTACAGTTTACTCTAAGTTCTGTATAGCAATAAGCTGAGTGCAAATTGCATTTACTGAAAAAGAAATGTTGCGTATAAGTTCACAATTTTTTAAAATTTGTAAATAGCATAAGTACGTCGTTATTTCCTCGGTTAAAGTGATTTTCTTTCACTTTTATTTCAGTGCACGTGGAAATGTTGGGATAAATCCCCGCACGTCCAGCACTACATCCATCACCCCAAGGAGTATTTGGCTGCTCTGTACGCGCACCTCGACGCCAACGGGCTGGTCTCCCAGCCGGAGAAAATGCGGCTTAGGCTATAAGATCATAATAGATAAGTTACATTTAAGAAGCGTCTCTTAAAACACAGAGCAAGTAAGTAGAAAGCATGGTCTGACCTCCCATAAATCGTTACAAGGTTTTTTATACACACATGTAAGTTGATTTGTATGAATAACTAGGATATGCCCGCGACTATGTCCACGCTGGACTTGTAATACTTGTAAGCTATCGTTTGAACACTGTAGGAATAAGCCAATTTTTATGCACCCGAACAACTACAAACTACCGGGATAATTCCCGCAGGATCCGCGGGATAAAAATTATCACATATTTCATTACATAGAATTTGATTTGAATTTGACATTTGATGATGACGACTCCAAAAGTCGTGCTAGCGTAATGGCTAGCGCGTGCGTCCCAAACTCAGAGGGCGCGGGTTCGATCCTGGCTGGAACGCATGCACCACTAAGGCTGCCTGTCCATTGACTTTATTTTTATGCAATCCTATTGGTTAATATAAGCGAGCCCAGCAGTGGGATATTTATGGGCTGATACAGTGAAAAAATCACATTGGAATTCCTTTTTTTTTTACCTGGTCATTTTAAATCATTCCCAGATAAAATCCCAGAATAAAAGTAGCGCAGATTTTAAGTCTAAGAATTTGCTGTCGATCGAATCGAAATGAGCCTAGTAGTTTTTACATGAATCCCGAACAAACAGACAAGAAATCTAAAAAAAATGCATTGTGGTCGAGGTAAGTTTTGACTTCCCAAACTAAAGAAGTTTTGAATAATTTGTACAAATTTTGAAAATGAGTGCAATAGCAATCAATATTATGACTGCCGCTCAATTAATTGCTAAATTAACCGGAATATCATTGACTTCCATCGGAAAGATGCTATCAGAAAGAAAATGTCATTCTTCAGAACAGGGACTAACAATTTAGTTCTAAAAATTATGTTTAATAATAATATTTATTATTTTAATATTATTTGTTTCATATTAATTACCTGCCTATAAAAATATATAAAAAGTGTTGCGGACAGAGAGCACCCCCCTGACCCGCCCGCCGGAGCACACCTACTCTCCGCGCCCCGCATACCGCTGACGCCCATAGCTAGCACAATTAGCAACTAGGCGTCAGACGGGATGCGGGATATAGGGACAGCCTTGGAGGCAAAAACAGACACATCTGACACATCTGACACATCTTGGCACATCTTCACACATCTTCACAACGGCACATGTGTACTTCTCTCATCACAACTCAAAGACTCTCTTGCAAAATGTGTACCTATTTTATTCGTGTAAAAAGTTAAATAATAATCATACAGTCCATTACTCCCGAGTTTTAATTCTCCAAACAAGAAGCAACTGCCACCAATAAAAAGTATTAGTTTATTTATTTATGTGTTGATCGTACACTACTACAAACGCAAAAACGTCTCGAAGCTAATTCACCTGTAATTATGTAGCACTAAATTATTCCACGTATGTGACGTAACGATTCTACCAAAGTCGCCATTTTACTGGCCTCGTCCGTTCTTTCTACTTAACATTTCTGTGTTTGAAAGCGACAGGTTATCTTTTAGACGATCGAAATTGTAAATATTTAAACATTACATTACTTCGACACCCATACACATTTTCTTATTTATGGCCGGTTCCTATATGTTACTACTAGCTTCTGCCCGCGACTTCGTCCGCGTGGAATAGTAAAAAAAAAGTAAGTTAAGAGAACCCCCCGATTTTGAAACATTCTTCATTGATGCTCCGCTGCTATTGGCCTTAGCGTGATGATATATAGCCTATAGCCTTCCTCGATAAATTGGCTGTCTAACACCGAAAGTATTTTTCAAATCAGACCAGTAGTTCCCGAGATTACCGCGTTCAAGAAAACAAACTCTACAGTATTAAACATTAATATAAGATTCATCCACTTGCATTGCATTACACATTAGAGGACATCTATAAATTACGTCACTAAATAATACTACTAAATAATATCTCGATGTAAAATTGCAAAATGTGTGATGTCACACTAGGGACGGAGGAGTCTCGCGAATGTGGCCAGCTGTGACAAGGACGGACGAGGTGTTAAAAAATTATGAAATTCGTGTGGCCTAATTTGTGGATGGCCTATTACTTGTCTGGAGCTTTAACCGATAGTTAAGGCAAATGAACGGTAAGTAAGATATACGAACCGGCCATTAGTTTTCTGTCTAGTTACTTTGACCACACATTCTTTTATAAAACACAATATATTTCAGATAACGAATGAAATGCAATTATTTTCAAGTTTCCTATTAGAATAAGTTTGCAGTTTATAATTATTATATACTCAAATATAATATTGTGTATGTTTAGTTAAATATTAATTTAAATATAATATTCGGCTTAGAGGTCCAAAGTGTTAGGTATAATATTTTCTTAAGTTTTCGCGACTAGTACACGTGATAAAACTACGTTTTAACGGTTTTAAGCGCGATATTTCATTTGTTTTATATTCCGACGTTTCGGCCACTTTTCAGTAGCCGTGATCACGGAAAACAAAGATGTCAAGTGTCAATGAGCATTGTTAAAGTTTTATTTAGCCTACCGTTAAAACATAGTCTTGTTATGTTAGGTATAAGGTATTTTAAGGTAGATTTTTTTATTTGTATCGTGAAAGAAAGTAGAGGAATACTACGAATGACAACAGCCTTGTAAAAATTTAAGTCTGAATAAATATCTTAATCCACGGCTAGGTTTTCTTTTACTTTTTTATAGAGCAGACCAGTAGAGTTTCAAATTTTTGGCCATTTGAGTCAAAAAATATATTATATCCGTGCAGGAACGGAGAAAGTATTGTTGCAAGATGTCCACCACAGTAGTCATGAGAACCATGGTGTATATTGGTGTGATATAGACAATCGTCATAGATAACATTTTTGGTCTATTTATCAGATGATTCGATTTATAATTAAATTACCATTTTCTGCCGGTTAGTTGGTTTTATAAGCCCACTAAATTATCGTCTAGATAATTTGGTGCATCAGTAACTAATTATTATTTATTATTATGATCCTGGCAACACTATGATGTAATTGATATTTTTAGCAATGATGCAATGTTATTGTTTTGTAGAGTAGCATTTTCGTATAAAAGGCGTAGTGGCGTGCAGACGGTGTTCATTGCTTACTGTGCTGTGTGAATATTCAAATCAAAGGCTGAACAATAAAGGGGAAACCCTGCCCAAATAGTTAATATTTGGTATATTTGGTACCTTCTTACCCAAATCTCTCCTTGCATTTTACTGTATACAATTTTCTGCGGCCGGGCGACGTGTCCCAAGAGGCGCCAAAACAACACACAGCCAGGTGGTAGGGTATTTGCCCGTCTGGATGGCTACCTCTCATAGCCTAAAGTATGCCGCCATAACAAGCTTGAGATGCGTTCAAGCTTGAGATGCGTTTCGGCATCAGTGGCTAGGTTCCAGTCTCCCACTAGAGAACAGCAGCGCATTGGTAGCACCTTTGGTGTTACAAATGTCCATAAGCGACGGTAACCGCTTTCCACCAGGTGGACCGTCTGCCTGTCTGCTGAAGTCATGTAATAAAATAATTTAATAAAATTCTTAATGGTTTTATTTTCAATTTCATTCAGATAGATATGGTAACTCTTTATTGTACACCAATACAAAAAAGAACTTGCAGACTAAAACTATGTCTCACTATGCACAAAGGGCGGTCTTATCGCTAAAAAGCCATCTCTTCCAGACAACCCCAGGAATGAATTGAGATTATAATGACGATGGTGGTATACATAGTACAATTTCTTACGTTCTAGTAATAAATATATAAATGCAGTATATACAGTGTTGCTCGACCATTTCTGTAGCTTAAATCCTCCTTTCTGTAGTAATTCATTCATCTCATTATAAATTATTATTCCTTGCTCAACTGTATCACAACCAGTCAGCAAGTCATCCATGTAAAAGTCTTGAACGACTCTTCCCGCTGCCATCGGATACTTCACCCCTTCATCGATAGCAACTTGCTGTAATGCTTTTACAGCCAGATATGGAGCCGACGCAGTACCGAATGTAACCTGCAACAATCGATAATCTGTTACTTTACTTTCAGCATTTTCCTTCCAAAGAATTCTTTGAAATCTATGTTTTGCTGTGCTACTTTTATCTGCCTATACATCTTTATGATATCTGCCGATAAACAAATCCGGTTTAACCTCCATTTCATTAAGAGATGTCGCAACTCTGGCTGCAATCTTGGACCGACCATCAGAAGATCATTAAGCGAAATTCCATCTTCACCTTTGCAGGAAGCATCGAAGACTATTCTGACCTGAGTTGTATCTTTGTCAAACCTTACTACTGCAAAGTGAGGTAAGTATACTGCTTTTGAATTATTTACTTCCTCTTCCGGTACCTTTCCAAATGTCCCAGTGATAAATATTCTTCCATAACTTGTGAATATTTTGCTTTTATATCCGAATTCTTTTCTAATTTATTTATTACAAATTTTAATCTATTTCCCGCTATTTTCTTACTATTCTTTATTTTCAGATCCAGTTCTTCGTTCTTGAATGGCAACCTAACCACATATCGACCAGTCGTATCCCTGGTAGTCGTATAACTGAAGAACTCCTCACATCGCTTCTCTTCATCGGTGAGTATACCACCTTTATTTAACTGAGGTTCAGCTTCCAGTTCCCAAAACTTTTTAACATATCGTTAACCTCGACACAGGAATGCATAACTACTACATTCGCTGTTGGTTGATGTAAAGCTGTAACTCTACCTGATAATATCCAGCCCAACGAAGTATTTTGAGCCACCAAGTTGTTTTCAGGTCCTTTAGGTTTTATATATTAAATAGATATATACTTAATAACATAACATACAAATACATATCTACAAAAATATAATTGATAAATAAAAAATGGTTTTGATGGATTTGGGTCTAAAATTTGTTCTTAATAGTACATAGTTCTAGTATCCTGTTTATGTTGCTCTAAAAATAGGAACGTTGGAATTTTTTTATTATATGAGGGAAGAGTAAAATGTAAGAAATACCAAACTCAACGAACGCTGTAATGGCACTGTTTTATTTAATCTAACTCAATTTAAATTTACATAGATTCTAATTTAATACAGACAACCTGTAGAAAATGCTGTGTACGCCTGTTATTGGCAAGTATGCATTTATATAGTTGTTATGTTTATTATGTCATAGTCTTATTAATGTGTACCATGCTGTTAGTGTACCTATAAAATAAATAAATTTGGTGTAAATAGCCGAATATAAATGTTTAATTAAGCATTAGGCAGCAGTTGTCTTTTATACATACAAATTCACAAGATCGCATCTTGTGATATTGTGAATTTGTATGTATAAAAGACAACTGCTGCGTGTTATGGGAGACTCGTGATTCACAAGTCTCACATAACACGCATGCACACATACACACACGCACGCATACATACATACACACACTCGGAGCACTCATACATATTTCTTTTTAAATGAATGTAACTGTAATAAATAATTTCACAATCAGAATTGTACCAATCAGGGAGGAGGTCACCGAGATACGGGTCGACCTAGTTTGGGGACCAATGAGTTTCTAAAATTGTGAATTATGTTTGACTCAACAAATGATTTTTGATTTGAGTTGTCTATCCTATAGACTTCATTGTACTTCGCACACCGACAGTGGGATATTTATGAGCTTTTTTTATTGCATGTGTTTAGCAGACTGGTAGACTGCCCACCTGATGGAAAGCTGTTACCGTCGCCTATTTACGTTTGCAACACCAGAGATGTCATCAACGCGCTAACAGCCTCGAAGAAATTTTATGTCGCCTTTTTTAAAAAAGCCCATATTGTAGCGCTGTGGCAAAACCAGGGAGCTGGGCTTTTATTATCTTATCTATACAGATAAATAACATTAAAATGACTTAGTAATCTTATACTAAAATATAAAGCTGAAAAGTTTGTTTGTTTGCTTGAACACGCTAATCTCAGGAACTACTGGTCTGATTTGAAAAAATCTTTCAGTGTTAGATAGCCCATTTGTGGAGGAAGGCTATAGCCTATATAGGTTTTTTTAATGAAGTCGCGGGCAAAAGCTAGCGTCAAAATAATCAGGGGGCATAATTCAGATCATGTGATTCAGATTTTTTTCTCTCTGGATGTCCCGCTAATCTCTGAAACGGCTGGATCGATTTTGACGAGATTTTCGCTGGCAGATAGCTGATATCATGCGTAACTTAGGCTACTTTATATTATTACAAGCTGTGCCCGCGACGTCTTCCGCGTAGAGTTTGTTTTCAAAACCCTCCGATTTTGAAACATTCTTCATTGGTGCTCCACTCCTATTGGTCTTAGCATAGCCTATAACCTTCCTCGATAAATGGGCTATCTAACACTGAAAATATTTTTCAAATCAGACCAGTAGTTCCTGATGAGATTAGCGCGTTCAATAAAACAAACAAACTCTTTAGCTTTATATATAAATATAAGATTTTTAGGATTCCCCGAATATATATAAATAATTTGAATGAATTTTTTTGTTTTATTTCTTTGAAGAATGTGGGGTAATTTTGTTTTATTGCATGAGTTTGGCAGACAGGCAGACGGCCCACCTAATGGGAAGCGGTTACCATGCCTATAGATATCTGTAATAGCAAAGGTTCTATCAAAAGGTTCATTCCAATGTGGTGACGCTCTTCAGAGGAAGACTGGAATCTGACCACTAATGCCGGAATACAATTCAAGGTTGTTATGGCGGCATACTCTAGAATCTAGAACATATAAAGTGAATTTTGGGTTATAAAAAAACCACTAACCTCTAACCTATATTAAAAAAGTTCAGATCTGGTCTTAATAAATAAATGCGCCCTATAACTATACCCCACCTCTCTATTCTGGCATGCGATTACTGTTACACGACAAATGATAATGTCATCCTTGACACAATCTATTCATCTTCTTGGATGCATTCCTTTAATATCTCACAACGCCCAAAATGCTCCGTCAGCCGTTCCACAAAGCGACCGCGGTCGTTATGGTCGTGGCGAAAACGTCGCTAATGAAGTCATCATTTTCGATCACACAACGACCCATGTCAAGAGGTGAGTCGAATAGCCGTTCCACTTGGGTTTACGATTGTATCGCCGGCAAGCAAGTGGAACGGGAAAAACCGCGGTCGTGAACGTGGTCGTTGTAAGTCCCTTCTGGAAGGTAGCTCTTGTTGATCTATCTTTACATTTGTACGAAGTGAAAATTATGAAATAACCTGTGAAAATTATACCTTGCCTTCATCCTACTTTTCCAATATGATAAATATAATCTTAATTAATGTTGATAAAAAAAATTACCAATATTTTAGTAATTAGAATACTAAGCCTAGGTTATCGAAGTTAATGGGTAAGGTTCCCAGAAGGCTGGCTACGTTACTCGCTGGATCGCCGTACTAATCCGTTGTCTGAGGTAGAAACCAGCCCTTCGAGTACCCGAAGAATATTAGGTGTCCTGAGAGCTCATGGCTTCAGGATCTTACGGTCCAAGCTTCTCAGCAGCAAACTACACAAACAAGTAACTCATTGAGGGTTGTATACTTATTAGGTAAGTTTTCTTAATTGTACTTAGTTTATAATTTATGTATATTTTGATGTTAATTAAATATGCCTTTAAAGTTTAAAAAATGTTTAAATAATAATAACTAAATTTAATTGAATGGAAAAATGTTTAAATATTAAATAATACTTCACTTTGATGCTGGGGCTTCTTCCGAGTTAGTGTTAAAGAATTAGGCTACGACAGAATGAGTCTTATTTAAAAAAAAGTTAAAAATAACGCTGTTAACGCATAGGCACATTATTATATCTATAAATAAAATTCTAAACATACCGTGTCTGTACATTGAAGGTATTAAAAAAAACAATTGGAATAGACTACATAAACGACAGAGAACACGATGCAATTTTTTTAGATTTCTTGCCGGTTTGTCTCTTTGTTCGGGATTCACTTAAGAACACTGGGCTTTCGATGCGGTTTCCGCTGACCGAAAGCTAATTCTTAGTCCTATATACTCTGCGCTACTTTTTTTCCTGGGAGTCCGTCGGATATTTTTTTGGAAATGATTTCAAAGGGCCAGATTAAAAAATATTACTGATCGATAGCAAATGTTATTAAATAAAATGTACATTTTTATCCCGTGAATCCCGCGGGAATTTTCCCGGGAGTGGTTTGAAGTTGTTCGGATGCATAAAAATTAGCTTAATCCGCCACAGTTTCCACTAAAACGATAGCTTACATTCTTTTTTTAAATGCTGTATGGTACTTTGTCTATATATATATATATATAGGGTGGCGCAAAAAAACCGTCATTTTTTAGCCACGAGTGAAAAAATGATTGTTTTTGATGTTTCAAGAACTCCCTCCAAAGGACAGCTCAATTTTTTTTTATAAGAGGTCGCTCCGAATTGATCAAGATTTCAAAAATCTCCAAGTACCAATTTTTGTTTTATTCAATTTTTTTCTCGTTACGGTATAATTTTATAAACCAAAAAATAATAAGTTTCTGAAAGTTTCAGTTCAAAATTTGAATTTTAAAATACGCTCAGTTTTTTTTAAATTTACTAGTGCAGGGCTTCCCAAAGTGTGCGCCACGGCGCCCTGGTGCGCCGTAGAGAGTAAAGAGGAGCGCTAGAAGAGCGCCGTGAAGCGCTCCTGTTTACCATTCTCTGAAAACTAAATGTGTGTATGTTTAAATTTTTGTGCCTATCTACTTAGTAAATTAGTGAAAGTTGAAGTAGGGTGAATCGCCTCGTTTAACTAACTCAGCCTTTCCTGAAATGGGAGGAGTGGTTTTAGTGGGGTATTGATGAGTCGGGTGAATCGCCTTGGACTCCCTTAGGGCAGCAACAACGTCGGCAGACCCGGCGCCGAAGAATCGATATTCAGTCCTAGGCGCCGAAGACTATTCGTCCTAGGCGACTTCAATGCCAAGCACCAATCCTGGGGGAACGCGATTACCGATGTTAGGGGACGGGCGGTTGAAGACTGGGCGCTTCAATCCAACCTGTCCATCCTGAACCAGGGGTCGGTCCAGACCTCCGTACGTGCGCGGGGTGGATCGATCATCGACTTGTCATTCGCCACACATGCGGCCGTCCGCAGAGTGGTAGGATGGAAAGTGCTGGAGGAGGTGGAGACTCTGTCTGATCACTTGTACATCAGATTCGAGCTCTCCCCCTCGCCTAGCGCTATCCCTGTTCAGGGCCCCTCCCGGCTCCCGCGCTGGGCTCTTACCAAGCTCGACGCGGAGCAGGCCGAGGAGAGGGCTATCATCGAATGCTGGACCTATCCAGCCGACCTGGGGAATCTGGAGGCGCAGGCTGAGCACATGCGCAAATCCCTCAAAAGGATTTGCGACGCTGCTATGCCTCGAGCCAAACGACCGCCGCCGTGTACATCGGTCCACTGGTGGACTGAGGAGCTGGCTGAACTGCGGAGGGCAGTCCGCAGAATCAGCCACAGGCTCAAACGCAGCAGAGCGCGTTGTCCTCCAGACTATGTTGAGGAGAATGGACTCGTGGGGGAGTTCAGAGAGGCCAGAAAGGCCCTTTCGATCGCAATTCTGCGAGCGAAAGCCCGGGCTCGGGAGGAGCTCCTCGAGACACTGGACCGGCACCCTTGGGGGCGCCGGACCGTGCGGCCCGCAACACGCTGCGGCCTTGCACCTCCACGGCTACGGAAACGCTCGAACCCGACGTCCTCTTGTCGGATATCGATGGGCTCTTCCCGGATCCAGGGATCTTCACTCCCCCCGATATGGGTCCAATCATTCCCTACACCTCGGAGGTGGAGCCTCACTCCATCACCGAGGAAGAGTTAGCCCGACGGGGTTCCGGGTCGGCTCCTCTTCCTGGCCGCCAAACATCTACGCGGCCAGCTGCGGGAACTGTTCGATGCCTGTATTCGCGCAGGTCAGTTCCCGTCGCAATGGAAGGAGGGCCGATTATGCCTCCCAAGGGAGGCCGTCCTCCCGTCCGTCCGCCTACAGGCCCATAGTGTTGCTTAACGAGGTCGCCAAGGTCTTCGAGAAGATCTTAGCGGAACGCCTCGTTAAGCACCTCGATACTGTGGAGCCGGGGCTAGCACAGACGCAGTTCGGGTTTCGGCGGAGGCGCTCCACGTTAGACGCCTTCGAGACACTGCGATCTGTAACGGACGACGCAGTCCAAGCAAAGGATACTGTCCTGGCGGTTTCGCTAGACATAGCGAACGCCTTTAACAGCCTCCCTCACGAGACGATCAGGGAGGGGCTTCGTGCACACGGAGTTCCCCCGTACCTTACGAGGCTGTTGGGCGCGTACCTCCAGGACAGGTACATCCTTTGGGAGAGCGGCGAGTCCGAGAATCGTGCGGTAGGTCGGCGACGCGTCGCGTGCGGCGTCCCACAGGGATCGGTCCTCGGGCCGGTTCTTTGGAACGTCGGTTATGACTGGATCCTTCGGGTTCTGATCCTGCCCGGAATAGGGCTAATCTGCTTTGTGGATGACACCCTACTCACGGCACGCGCTGCGTCATTCGCGGAATCTGTGGACCTCGCCAACGCCGGGTTGGCGATCGTGGTCCGAAGAATAGGTAGGCTGGGTTTGAAGGTCTCCCCCGCGAAAACGGAGGCCATCATGTTCCATAGGCGGTTTCGTAATCCCCCCGCGGACTTGTCCGTTACAGTCCAAGGGGTGGACATTCGTGTAGGCCCCCAGATGAAATATCTGGGGCTAATTCTCGATGGGAAATGGCTGTTTAAAGCGCACTTTGAGCAGCTAGTTCCCAAGCTCGTGAGGTTCGCAGGCGCCCTCTCTTGGCTTTTTCCCAACGTGGGGGGACCGGGGGGGACGACTAGGAAACTCTACATGGGCATCCTTAGAAGTATGGCCCTGTACGGTGCACCCGTATGGTCCACTGCACTTCACCGCCACAATAGAACTTCGTTGTGCCGCGCACAACGGGTCCTGGCGGTGAGGACCATCCGAGGATACCGTACAGTGTCGTGGACGGTGTCGACACTCTTGGCAGGCGATCCGCCCTGGCCTCTCCAGGCGGACGTGATTGCCAAAGTTCGGCGCTCCCGACAGGATGCCCTCGCCCGTGGCCTGGTCTATGGCCAGGCCGAACTCCAGGTGATCAGGACGCGGGAAACCGCGGCCATGATCCAATCTTGGTCAGTAGAGTTGGAAAACCCTGTTGCTGGCATTAACACGGTGGAAGCGGTTCGACCGCAGCTGTTGCGATGGCTCTCGCGGAAACGCGGGACCCTGACCTTCAGAATGACACAGATATTTACCGGGCACGGTTGCTTCGATAAGTATCTGTGTCAGATTGCGGGCTGCTTGCCTTCACACCAATGCCGCCAGTGTGGCGCGCTAGACACGGCGTTACACACGCTAGTCGAGTGCGCAGCATGGGCACCTCAGAGGTTTGAACTCGAGACACTTGTAGGACCGATCGAATCGCTGGGCGATCTGGTGCAAGCCATGCTGCACAGCGACGATTGGTGGGTGGGTGCGGCCAATTTCTGCGAGACGGTAGTGTCTCATAAGGAGGCCGCGGAACGAGATAGGGAGAGAGATGGTAGTGCGCATGCGTCTCGCGGGCGCCGACGACAGTCGGGAGCCCGGAGGCGCTGGTATGCGCATGACCTCCCTCCCTCCCTGAAATACCGCTGCAGGGGACCTCTAGCATCTAGGGAGCAGAGGAGTCTTCACCCCTGTTGACGAAGTGAGTTTGCCTCTCCCGGGGCATTCTCAAGCACTTGTGCGCTAGGATCGGTGTGGGCGTAACTACATTCTGTATCTCACGCCTTTCCTACCATAAGCGCGGGGCACATGGGAGGAGGGTGGTTTTAGTGGGGTATTGATTAGTCGAGTCTCCACACAAGCCGGTCGATTATTGTTTGGATTGCCTCAGTGGAAAGCCTCCATGATCAACAACGGTCTAATCCCTAGCAAAGGACCCGGTATGTGCGAAATGCATTTCCCCCGCCTTAAAAAAAAAAAAAGAGGATGAAAGTGCCGAGACAAAGTACTAAACCTGTAAGTGCGCCGCGAACAGTAATAGTTTGGGAACCCCTGTACTAGTGCATTACTTTAGATTTTTCGAGCAACCTTTTAATATTCATATTAATTTACCTTTTTTTTCTTTTATTTAGTCATATAATCGATAAAAAAAACACCACGACATGAATTAAAAATCAAACAATACAAAAAATATTAAACCTTGAGACAGAGTTTATCTCATTTTATTTGACTGATAATATAGTCTATTACAAAGTAAAAATCGAAAGATTTTACATACTTAGTTATTATGAATAAACATTCGTGGGCTGCGGGATGTGAGGGACGCGACGCGCGGCCGTTGACTTGCGTTCATTATACTTCGGAACCCACAGTACAACCAAGTCACACAACAATCACGTGATCGACGTACAGCGAGGCAGTAGGGGAAAAGTCTTAAAAAGTGCACTCCGGTATACATAAGTACTTTAGACCATATCTAATTTTTTCATGAATATAAAACTAATGCTGATATTAAAAGGATAAATTGAATACATTTGGTTGATAGGCGTAGATCTAAAAGGATTTGACGACAATGAATGACTCAATTTTATGTTTATATGGGGGATCACTTTCGTTGCCTCATTCAAATTGTAGGCCAGAAATGAACCATGTTTATCGGCTTAAAACTCGACAAAGCGGATCGTCATTCAAGGATCATGACGCTATATCAGCAAAAGTAGTCACTTCGGCATCACAGAGGCGCTTTGGTCCACATTCGAACTTTCTTCTATTCTATTCTTGCTGGTGTTATTATTTTCCCGCGTAAATAAAAATAGTTAAGTGTATGACAGTTCACGCACAATAAAAGATTCCGGGCGCGTTCTTCTACTAGCTTACAACGCCCAAAATGCTCCGTCAGCCGTTCCACATAGCGACCAAGGTCGTTATGGTCGTGGCGAAAACATCCATAATGACGTCACTATTTTCGATCACACAGCGCTCACAACAACCCATGTCAAGAGGTGGGTCGATTATTATTATTATGTATTTAGGTTTATGGCTTGGCAGCTCGGCCTTTAAGCCAGATCTTAGATTACAATGTAGTTTCTTCGTTTTCTTAGACCTGTGTGTAGCACAGCTGAACTGTAGGTTATCACCTGGTGCCATTCAACGGAGTTCTTGTGACAACTCAAAAGGCTACATTCGACTATACAGTTCACATTTCTCACAAAACACATAACTACTACTCAAAAACTAACAATATCCTACAACTATTGTTCATTTTAGAGTAATTGTACACATTTTAGTAAATAAAACTGCACAGCACAAAATCCTTTCAGTTCCCGCCAAAAACTCGAGGTGGGTCAAAGTGGGCGTTGACCACAGAGCATTAATTCCCTCTATCGATTGACATTGAAAAAGGCGCAATTTTCAAATCAACCAATGACATTTGTGTATTTCGTCGTTAATGGCCGCTCCGTGATCGGTTCCACTAAAGTAAGTGTATGGTTGTAACGCCCGCAAGCAACTTCAAGCAAGTGGAACGGGAAAAATCGCGGTCGTGAACGTTCTCGTTATGAGTCTCCGTGAAATGTAGTCTCCGTAAAACAATTCACGTTTATCAAACGTCAACTGTTCTAGTTATTTGGCAATGGAACTAAACTACTCACCGAATATTTTTCTGTATATGTTTTTTTTAACTTATACATTAAGGATCACCTTGATTTTTTACAGAATTTTCCACTCCATAGTTTAAAATTAGAAGCCACACTTCATAAATTTGGTTGCTAATATCTCCCCAGCTATTGACGTTATTAAAAAGTCAAGATCTGAATAACAATACCCTACATGACTTGTATATTTCCTAATTAGATCAACCTGCCTCTATTAATTGCAATCTTGGCGCCTTTGGTATGGTACTGAAAGAACAGTAGTCTGGACTCTGTCTGCTACTGACGCGTGGATATGAATCATAATAATATGATAATAGGTACCTATTATGTATGTGTGAAAACTAACAAACCATATCTTTAACAACGCAAGCAACCTATAAATAATAATTTTGTATAAATCTATATAATTCCAAGCTATAATCAGTTGCACATTTGTTTATCTATGATCAATTCATTAGTTGCATTAACACCGTTGTGCGAATAGCACGCGGCGTATTTGGTCTCAATCCACGCGCGCAGCACGCTGTCTACGTGTGAAAAATATCAAACGCTATTTTTGGTTAGTATTTATCATATTTTGATTAGTTTTTCTCTAGTTCCTGTCCCGACTGGCTACTGTTAACTGTTTGAAAAGTTTGATTTAGGTATGTGCGTTGATGCCATATTTATTATGTCCTAAAAACATTGATACCCTAGAAAGTAACCTGTAATGATACTAGCCTGTTGCTGGTATAGTTTGTATATGTAGGTACTTATATATACGTTATTTTTTACCGGTTTAGAGACTTTTTATGTAGAAAGAATTTATGTATATCACGCAAATTTCCGATTATATTAATGGACTCTGTGGTGTGAATATATTATGGTTTATTTTTTGGTTTCGCTTCCTTGTAGTTTAGATGAGATTACATTTTTTTAAATTAGTGTATTTTAATTTTTAAATCAATATCAGTATAATTAATTATTTTTTAAACTAAATATATATGTAATATTTGAGTGTTTATAATAAGAATAAATATCCTATAATAGTTTAGATGACCTAGTTCGGTTACATCCGTATTGTTTTTGTTTTATTAAATAATTAGCCATCCTCTGTCTTTGGTTGGGGTTATTTTGCCAGAAACTAAAAGGGGATGTTGTTATGTGCTGTTTTATTTTCTAAAAATGTGTAAAATTACTCTAAAATGACCAATAGTTGTAGGATATTAATAATTATTGAGTACTAATTATGTACACAAGAACTCCGTTCAATGGCGTCAGTTGTAGCCTACAATTCAACTGCGCTGTCTATACGGAGACTTATACATCAGAATTGGCTGTATAGACTAAGATTCCCTCGCTTACCTTGGTGACGAATTCTACTACTGTCTCTGGTTGGGGCAGAGTTTTTATTTATTCTCTTTTATCTTTGTTATAATTACCTTACTTTCTAAAACACAACTTTTGTTACTTTAATCATATTTCTAACATATATATCTATTACACTTATATTTAAATTATTTATTTAGATATATTTTTATGTCTATACTTAGTTTACTTTAGATCATTTCCTGTTTATCTATTTATACATTTATATTATAAGCTCCAAGATTGATTTAATACAAATTCATATTTTAACTCCATTCTTTTTATTTACTACTAGCCGTACCCGGCAGACGTTGTCTTGCCCTTAAAAAATAAAAATCTAGAAACCGATTGCAGTTTCATCAACCGGGACCAATTGTTAATCTAAACCATTCTCGAATCTACTTGAAAAAACAAAAAAATCATCAAAATCGGCCCCACCGTTAACGAGGTGTTCAGCGGCGCCACCTACCGGGTCGTATTAAATCGTAAATCTAAACCATACCAGGACCCACTTGAACACACACAAAAATAATTCACCTAAATCAGACAAATGAAAATGAGTTTAATAGAAGTCACTAAGGCTAGACTGATGTTTTTTTAATGATATTTTTGTTTATTGATGAATATTATACTTATTATCCTACTCTGGACGAAGACAATTCTAAAAACATAAAAATCGTAAAAATTAGTCCAGCCGTTCTTGTGTTATAAATGGTGTAACTAACACGTGACTTTGTTTTAAATATATATAGACTAGCTGATACCCGCCCGCTTCGCGTGCCGTAAAATTCGTTCTTACCTAACCTCTACTTGGCAAAAGGAAGGTCCATGCCAATTTTCAAGTCTATAAGTATTATATATAGCTCCTGAGATATCTTGATGAGTCACTACATTTGTGGATTTCAATTATATATATTTAGATTTCGACGATTTTTATACTGTAACTTAGAAACCCATCAATTACGCTTTTCGCCATTAGATCACCTGTTTTTTCTCTTGAATTTTTATCCCGGGGTCGCAGGTGCACGATAGGTCCTCCTTCAACTCGAAGCGAGCCAAATATTCGGAGAACACTCCGTGCCCCGTAAATAACTGCATAATAAGATAATAACTTAAGCGCAAGGATCCGTATGCGCTTCAGTGTCCTAAATGCCGTTCTCGCATCTGGGAAAAAGAATTAAGTTTTTTTTTCGTAAATGATGTATCTTAGACACACAACATTACAATTACAATTTAATCTAGGAAATAAGACTAATGAGTAATTTAAATCTGACCTAAAATAAATAGATATAATTTAAACCAATAACACGTTTCCTATTGTCTTTGTTAAGGAGAAGACACTTTGTTCGTGTGTTCTTTGTTAATGTTTACCACATAGCACTACACTTTATTATTATGAGAGTATTATAACACTAACTCAAATGGTTTTGTCCTTTTGAGTCTTTTTAATAAATCTGTATTATCAAGGAGCTGGATGGCTTCGACATTCTCATGGTGATGAAGCTGTTGCTGGTGGGCTTCAGCGTATTTTTTTATTACGTTAATGACGAGGTCCACTTTTAAGTCTCGATGGAGATCGTCTGATCTTATGTACTAAGGAGCTTTGATCATGTCCTTGAGTACTTTATTTTGGAACCTTTGTATAATGTTTATATTGGTTGGCTTGGTGCAGCCCCATTGTTGTATACCATAGGTCCATACTGGCATTAGAATCTGTTTATACAGGAGTATCTTATTAGGTACTGACAGAGCAGAATATTTGCCGAGAAGCCAGTACATTTTTTTGTAGCGTAAATCTAGCTCTTGACGTTTCTTTTTGACATGGGCTTTCCAGCGAAGCTTAGCGTCTAATATCATACCCAAATATTTAGTTGTATTTTCGTATGGTATAATTTGGTCATTTATAATATATATACCGGATGATAGTTAGGCTGTTTGCTTGTAAAATCAATGTGAATAGACTTAGATTCATTAAGTTTTATTCTCCATTTTTTCGTCCAATTATATATTGTACTCACGGCATTTTGTACCTTTTCCACAGCTTCCTCGTGTGTGACTCCTGTGGCCATTATGGCCGTGTCATCTGCAAAGGTAGCGATGGTGTTATTTTCCAATTCTGGAATATCACATGTGTATAATAGGTATAGGACCGGGCCTAGAACACTTCCTTGTGGTACTCCAGCTTTAATTTCTTTAAGATTTGAATAAAAATCTTCTTGTCTCACTCGAAATATTCTGCCAGAAATGTATGATTCTAAGATATCTGAATATTGTATAGGTAACATTTTCTTTATTTTATATTTCAGTCCTTCATGCCATACTTTATCAAAAGCTTGTGCTACGTCTAGAAAAACTGTAGAATACACTTTTTTTCCTCTAAAGCTCTTTCTATAATACTTGTTATTCTATGAACTTGATCTATGATAGAGTGTTTTTCTCTGAACCCCCAAACTGGTAGTCCGGAATTAGCTTTCTATCTTCTATGATTGGTTTAAGACGTTGTAGTAAGAACTTCTCAAATAGTTTGGACATAATTGGGAGAAAAGAAATCGATCTATATGACGATGCTTCATGGGGTGGTTTACCAGGTTTAGGTATCATGATTACTTCAGCTACTTTCCATACATCAGGGACATATTTAAGTCTAAATGCGCCATTTATTATGGTGGTTAATTTTTCTAACGCTTTTCTAAGCAAATTTCGGAGGACTTCTGCAGTTATGTGGTCATATCCTGGACTTTTCTTCAGTTTAAGTTGTTTATTTTTTTCCTAACTTTACTTGAAGTAACCAGCTTAATTTCTTTTAATATTAGTTCAGTATTTAGATCTTCAGCGTCAGTTACATTATGTTGGAATATTTGTTCCAGATGTTGTGCAAATCGATTTGATTTTTGGTAATTATTAATTGCCCAGTTTGCATTTTCTTCCTTGGTTGGAGGAACATGTGTAACAGGTTGTTTTAATGATTTAGTTGCTTTCCATAGTCAGTAATCTGTTTTTCGGTCACTACTTAGCTCGCTGAAGTAAGAATACATAGATTGATCTTTAAATTTTTGGATTTCTCTACTAACTTTTTGTATTAGGTTGTTTAGCAGAGTTTTATCAGGTGGATATCTTGTTAGTTGCCATTTTGTTCTAAGTTTTCTTTTCTCGTATATGAGGTTTAGAATGTCATTGGGATAACTATTAGTCCTAACCTTGGTTTTTAACATCACGCGTATTTGTCTAAGCGCATTTCTGAATATTTTCTATCAATGTTCTCGCTTCTAAATCTAATTCCTCGGGGGTTTTTAATAGCGTTTTCAAGTTTACAAACGAATCTAAATCGTGCCTAAAGCTGTCCCAGTCCGTATTTTTATTGACTAAAGTTAAGTATTTTTCTTTGAAAACCATATCCTCGTTCAGAGTTAATATTAGGTTGGGGAAAAAGGTTTCTTCGCATTTCATATAAAGATTCAAAATGTTTTTTTATAAAGTTTATTTACATTTGACTAAAGTATGTAGGTGCCATTTTGTTGGATAACTTGTTGCCATCTTGTAGGTAGGGACGTAATCCCATTGCTATAAAGATTATGGGGCTTCTGATTAAAAAACTACGACAAGTGGTTTTGGCAGTTCTCTCGTGATGTTAACCTGACACTGCCTAAGGAATTCTTCAGAGACCAAAACAGGTGAAAATCTGAAGGTGCAAGGTCAGGACTATACGGCTGATGCATTAACACCTCCCAGCCAAACTCTCGTAACTTTTGCTGAGTGGCTAAAGATGTGTGAGGTCTAGCGTTATCATGGTGAAAAACCACACCCCTTCTGTTGATTAATTCCGGCCGCTTTCTCTCAACTTTTTGCTTTAAATTCATCAGTTGTTCGCAGTACAGTTCAGAGTCGATGGTACTGCCTGGCGGTAACAACATATAATGAATAATGCCCTTCCAATCCCACCATACACACAGCATCACCTTGTTGCGAGTTAACCCGGGTTTCGCCACAGTCTGTAAAGCCTGACCGGCCTTTGACCACGATCTTTTTCGCACGTCCTTGTCGTACGTGATCCACTTTTCATCACCAGTTATCAGCTTCTTCAAAAATAGTTCGGTTTCATTACGTCGTAATAAAGAATCACAAATGAGTACGGTTCAGTAGGTTTCTTTCAGTGAGCTCATGAGGCACCCAAATATCGAGCTTTTTTGTGTACCCAGCTTTTATCAAATGCGCCAAAACCGTTTTGTGGTCAATTCCCAGTTCTCCAGCTATATCGTAACTACTAATATGCTGATCTTGCTCCACTTTTTCAAAAATGGCATCAATTTTGTCCGTAACAGGACTACCAGAGCGACGTGCATCTATGATATCAAAATTTCCGGATTGAAAATGCTTAAACCAAATTTGCGCTACTCTCACAGATACTGCATTAGGTCCATAAATATCACAATTTGTTTTCGCGGCTTGTGTTGCACTTTTACCTTTTTTTGTAGTAAAATTTTAAAATGTATCAAATTTCTTCATTAGATTCACTCATTTTAACAATAAGAAAAACAAATGAAAATCACACATTTTCCTAATTTGAATTTAGGATTGTCTTCTTTAAAATTAAAACTTTTTAATGATACCAAAACCAGCCAGATACAAATGGTATATATAGCCAAAGAGATCTTATTACAAGTTCATATATACTGTATGCGAAAAGACTTTTTCCCCAACCTATTATTATTGGTGAGTGGTCTGAACTCATATCATAGCCTTCTTCAATATTTAGAAAATCCCGAGATATTTTCTTGTATATGAAAAAATCTACAAGATCGGGAATTTTATTAGGATCTGTTGGCCAATAAGTAGGCTTATCTGTTGGTATAACATCGCATTGATTTTTTCTTATTGCACACAGAAGTTCTCGTTCTTTTGTGGTTGTAAGTCTCGATACCCAATATGTATTTTTCGCATTAAAATCTCCACCTAGGATAAACCTGTTACCAAGTTGTTTAAGGAGGCTCTGATATTGAGTGACTTTTGATGCATATCTTGGTAGACAATATATAGCTGATATGATTACTGGAAAACGTTTGGTTTTAACAGATAGAGCAATAGCTTGTATTTCCCTTTCTTCATACTTAATTACTTGAAAATTATATATGTTTTCTTTAATAAGTATAATACTACCACCTTTGGATGTGTTATCTGGGTGCAAAGAGTAATATGCTTTGTACCCTTTAATTTTAATGTAAGATTCCCTTGTGAAATGAGATTCAGATATCAAGCATACGTCGATATTTGCTGTGTTAAGGACTACCTGCAATTAATTTTGGTTGCGAAGGAGTCCATTAGCGTTCCATGCAAAAATTCTTATTGAAGGTTTCATTTTTATTATATTCTAACGTTATGTTCGAGCTTCTTTAATCTTATATCAAATAGTGTCATTAGATTTAATATCCTGCTCAACTTTCATCTATATTAGATGTTTTGTGAGTATTTTGCAGTACTTTTGTGTAAGGTTTATCACCTCTTGTGATTTGAGCTAAAGATATACTGTGCATGACAGTTTGGCTTGAAATATACTTTTTACCTTCATGAATCTGGTTCCTGGGATTTGTTTTTTCTTTAGTGTTTTATTTTTCATCTGTTGTAACTCTTTAGCTACCATACAACCTCTGTAGTTTGCCGGGTGGGAATCACCACAGTGAACACATTTTGGTTTGGTTTCTGCAAGTTTTTCACAGTCTTTTGTCAGGTGCTTTCCAGTACATTTCACGCATCTAGGCTCCTTGCAACAATATCTTTGTGTGTGGCCATATGCTTGACATCTCTTGTATTGTGGGATTAGCTTAGATGTTTTTAGCGGCTCAATAGTTACTTGACATCCAAAGATTGATTTGATATTACATATTTTGTTTATATCTTCATGATTGTCGAACGAAAGTATAAACCATTCGCCCGTTGTCGTTCGTCGCGCGCGCACGTCTCTCGCTCCGCCTCGGCTGTCCGTTATTCGTGTTCGTTGTGTTCGTTCGTTCACCCGGTCGATCTGTTTTTTTTCTGTGACAGTGCAGTGAAAAGTGCGTCATCAGGTGGTTTTTTCCACCAAATCGTTCGTCCCCCTCAGGGACAATGGACGGCGTGGAGCTCTCTCCATTGCAGTTGGAGGGTTTCCTGTCGTTTTTACGACAGCAATTCCCTCAAGCGCTCGACCAATATTTGAGGACTCCGGAGTCCCAATCAATGGCGTCCGTTATCTCGGAACTTAATTCCGAGAAACCCGTGTCCTGCAAGTTACACGTGCAAGGGGCCCCCGAACCCGCATCTGCCGCGACCACCGCACCCCCCGCGACCCCCGCCACCGCGCTTATCGCTGACCACCTGCGCTCTGCCTTAGCGCCCGCGCCCCCCGCGCCCCCGCATCCGTACCCGCCGTGTTACCGGTGCGCCCGCCGCCCGCACCCCCGCTCAACGATGCCCACCGTGTGGCACCAAAATCACGCGCCTCGTTTTCTCGCGGTTCCGCGTCGGGACAACCGCGATCGAGCTCCGCGAGCTCGACGACATCGCGTTCGCGATCGCCCATACACCGCGTAATCGATTCTCGTCGAGAAATCGAATTATCTCCTGACGGTCCGCAATACCTCAGGGATGCCCCTCTTCCACCGGCTGATAAAATCACCCCCCATGGATGTCGCGCCTCCCGCGAACATCCCCTTAAACTGCGAGGACGATGACGGTTTCATAACCGTCAATCGTACCAAAAACGAAAGACCCAGAGGAGGTCCCCCCAACCCCGCCCCACTGCGGCCACAAAACCAACAGCGGCACCTTCCAGCCGCCCTGGGCCACCTTCACAGCGCCCGCCGCCACCCCTGATCATCCGCGAGAAAGCCCATTGGCTTCAACTCGCTAAGGAGCTGCCAGGTAAGGCAATCTCTATAAAGAAGCCCGTGATACCCAACACGGCATCAAAGTTATGGTCACGTCTTCAAGTGACCACCGCTCCTAACATCCTTGTTATGTGACCGTAAAATCGGTTACTATACTTATGCCCTGCCGGAAGAAAAACGCCTTCGGGCTGTAATTCGCGGACTCCCACAGGAAATCGAGTGTTCCTACATTCTCGAGGACCTTAAGTCCCAAGATGTACCGGTGCACGAAGTGCACCGTATGCACAGAGGCGACGCAACAAAGTCTCCTCTAAACCTAGTATTGGTTGTCCTCGACCTCTCCCCAGAGGGGAAAAAGATCTTCGAACTTGAGAAGGTCTGTGGCCTCTCTGGCCTTCGTGTGGAACGCCCACACGAAAAACATACACTGCGGCAGTGTCATCGTTGCCAACTTTATGGGCACTCTGCCCTACATTGTCAATCCCGTCCCAGGTGCGTCAAGTGCCTGGGCGACCACGGGACCTCGGAGTGCACACGCACCCGGGACTCCCCGGAGCCACCGAGCTGCATTCTCTGCGGCCAAGCGGGTCACCCCGCTAACTACAGAGGCTGTCCTGCCGCCCCCCGACCCAAACGTAAGTTCGGAAGGGCAACGCCCAAAAGGCACTAGAAAAGTGCCGAACAAACCCGCATTCGTGGCGGCCCCCTCCAGTGGTAAATCACTGGACGGGTCTTCCCACGACGGAAGCGTTCCTCCACTAAGGACGCGCGCCCCAATTTTGGCCGGCCTACCCCAAGCAACCCCTGCCCCCGCCCCCATCTTAAAAGCACCTTCTGGGCCGTCACCCCACCACTCTTTAGCGGAGGACTTAGCCTTGGCGACTAAATTCGCCAAGAACTTGCCTTTCGACCTAGCAGAGGTCCAACTCTTGGCTCGAAAACTAAGACAAGTTGCAGAGTCTGATCAACCCTCCCTCCGGGATCAACTCGTGATCGAAATGGATCACGCGTACCTCCTCCAGGTACTTAGGTCGTTATAACTAAACAACCTAGTTAAATTATTGTTACCGGTAACAAATGGCGCATGTAGGTAGAAATAAACCACGCTCATTGACTCTGGCGACTTATAACGCCAACGGCCTTCGAAACCAGCGCGACTTGGTCCATGACTTCCTGGTTACCAATCAAGTAGATATACTACTAGTGCAGGAGACCTTCCTGAAACCGAGTGAAAGAGATCCAAAGATCTCTAACTATCGGGTCACTAGACATGACAGGATAGGCCGTGGTGGCGGCACCTGATCTATTTCAGAAGATCTCTACACTGCATGCCTCTAGTCACCCCACCACTAGTAGGTTTGGAGGTATCCGCCTGCAGACTAGCAATGACTGGCCACCAACCTCTAGTCATAGTCTCAGCATACCTCGCGTGCCAGAAAACCCTTATTAAGAAAGACCTAGAAGCCCTATTCAACTTAGGCCCAGCTGTTATAATAGCCGGAGATCTGAATTGTAAACACGAACAGTGGAATTGCAATACCACTAACCCCAATGGCAGAGCCCTAATAAATATATCAGACAATCTTTTGTTTGATATAATAACTCCCATGACCCCACACGATACCCCCAACCGCGAATGGGGACCCCAAACACTCTCGACCTAGCATTACTGAGGGGCGTAACTCTTCAGTTCCATTCGATCGAAACGATGGACGATATAGACTCGGACCATCGCCCGGTTATCCTCAAATTAGGACAACAGACGGACCAGACATCTGAAACTAGGACCTCTGTGGACTGGTTGAGACTTGGGACCTCCTCAAGGCAACCGAATCACAAGACCTGGACCGCATCCCGGACCACATCGAATCCCACCAAGACACGGAGACGGCGATCGAGGCCCTCACCAGCCACCTTCAATCCGCATTGCGGAACTCGTCCAGACAGGTGCCAGTGGAGAATGACCGCCACTTATGCCTGCCGGACGAAGTGAGGGTACTGCTGAGGGAAAAGAGAGCCGCCTCCAGAGCTCACGACAGATATCCCACCGAAGACAACAGAGTCCGACTCCGCCAACTAGAGCGCGAGGTCAAACTACGTATCCGGGAAGTCAGGGAACAACGTTGGGACAGAACGTTGAGAGATATCGAACCAACTCACCAGGCGTACTGGAAGCTGGCTAGAGCTCTCAAATCAGATACCCTCACTGTCATACCCGCGCTAGAAAGAGCCGACAACACCGAGGCGTTCGATGATGAGGAGAAAGCCGAATGCCTTGCTCAGAGTCTAGAGCTTCAATGCTCCCCACTACACAAAACGTCGACCAGTCACACCTGACGGAGGTGGACTCCGAGGTTGAACGTAGATCCTCCTTACCAGCGGAAACCACACTCGACCCAGTCACGGTGGAAGAAGTGCAAGATCTGATCAAGTCCCTCAAACCACGAAAGGCCCCAGGGATCGATGGCATTAACAATCGCGTGTTAAAACTCCTCCCCGGCCACTTGATTATAATCTTAGTGAGCATCTTCAATGCCGCCATAACAAACTGCTCTTTCCCCGCGATCTGGAAGGAAGCAGACGTCATCGGTATTCACAAGCCTGGAAAACCGGCTAATAAACCGTCCAGCTACCGCCCAATCAGCCTACTGAGCACACTCAGCAAGCTTTACGAGAGGGTCATCCTCTCTAGACTAAGAGATTTTGCCATCAGCAAACATCTACTACCCGATGAGCAGTTTGGATTCCGTGCCAGACACTCATGCGTCCAACAGGTGCACCGCATCACGGAGCACATACTATCCCACTTTGCCCATCGCCCTCGTCGCCCTATAGGAACAGCCGCACTGTTCCTTGACGTAGCTAAGGCCTTCGACAAGGTCTGGCATAACGGTTTGATTTACAAGCTGTACCAGTTCGGTGTACCAGACAGACTCGTGCTCATCTTGCGAGACTTCCTCCTAGGCCGTAGCTTCCGTTTTCGAGTGGAGGGAACACGCTCGTCCCCTCACCCACTCACAGCCGGTGTACCACAGGGCTCGGCACTATCTCCACTACTCTTCACGCTGTACACCAGCGACATCCCAAAAACTCCAGATGTAGAGTTGGCCCTCTTCGCGGATGACACCGCACTCTATACATCAGATCACAACCGACAAATGGCTTGCGTCCGGCTACAGGTAGCTGTAACAGAGCTAGGCGAATGGTTTCGCAAATGGAGGATAGAGGTAAACCCGGAGAAAAGCGCAGCAATGTTCTTTTCCCCGGGCACGCTTCGCTCTCCCAAACGCGCTTGCCTTCGCTTAAAAGCCATCTCGCTCTACGAACAAGAGATCCCTGGGCAAAGTACACCAAATACCTGGGTGTCACCTAGATCAGAACTTGCGCTTCAACGAGCATATCACTATAGTCCGGAATAGAGCGCGATTTGTGATGGGTCGTCTAGCACCCATGATAGATAAACGAAGCAAAATGTCCCTCAGACACAAGCTTACTCTATATAAAACATGCATCCGCCCGATCATGACATACGCGAGTGTGGTATTCGGCCATGCCAAGCCTGCCCTTTTAAAGAAACTGCAAATCGTTCAGAATAAATTCATGCGCAGAGCCGTCGGTGCTCCCCTCTATATGCGTAACGTCGACATCCACCGCGATCTGGAGCTTCCTCCATCAAAAACTACATTACGTCGCTCTCGCGTAAGTATTTCGATCTAGCGCCGCACCATCGAAATCCCCTCGTCGTGTCCGCGTCCGATTATAAGCCTCGACGAAAGGCTCTCGTGCGACGACCGCGTAACATCCTCATGGACAAGGTCGACGATATCACAAAACGGCTGGCTCGGATCAGCCCGCCCACGGTTAGGACGGCAGGCTGGCAGGCACCGACAGACAGACACAGACGGCGGCATCGACGCCGCCAATTACGATCTCTCCACGTCCCCGCGAGGGACGCCAGGAGACACAGCCCCCCCATAGGATAGACTAGGCGTGTTGCTGGGAAGTTTCTTTCGCCGTTTCTTCTCTCCCAGCCATAACACGTTGCGAAATGGCAGTAAGATAGTATAGGCCACCGCGAACCGCCGATCCCGGTCCGCCGGGATCCTTCCTCTCGGGCTTTATATTACCCGTCGCCCGCTCTCAATTAGTGCATTGTGTCGCCCTATGGTGGGCATCATTAGATTCATCCCCTCTCATGGCAACAGTCCAGCCGAGGTGAAACTCCTAGGAGCCCCTCGAGCAAGTTGCCTCCCGGGCTCGAGCGCCTTCGCTTCGCAAAGGCACTCGCCCCGAAAACCCCGGTAAAGTTGTGAGGTTTTCGGACCAACAACATAAAGTCAAGTCCAATAAAAAAAAAAAAAGAAAGTATAAACATATTTAGTGGTTCCTTATTTTTCCAGCTGAGCTTGTTTACAGCTTCCTGGACTTTATACCCTTTGATAGATAGATCTTCTACTATCCCACTGGGCACACAAGATGCATATAACTTTTTAGCGATTACTCTTATCGGCCTATCCTGCTTGTTCTCATAAGAGTACCAAGTACAATTATTTTGTAATAAGAGCGAGGTAATACTTCTGTGTGTTTCTTCATTATTGACATTAATCTTAATACTATCACCATTTTTCATTTTGATCAAAAACGAACCTTTTGGTAGATTCGTTGAAAGAAAATCATGAAATTGTTGGTAGTTCTTGATGTTTTCCACAGTAACTGGTGATGGCTGTGGAATTTTTTTAACTTTCGGCTTACTTTTTTTTCTTAAGAAGAGCTTGTCCTGGCTTCTCTGTCTTGTGGAGGGGTTAATGACAAATTCAGCTTCCTTTTTTTGCGGTTCTGCTGACGTACCCATTCCGTTTCTTTAGCCAATTCCTTTTCATCCGTCTCATAATGGACACATTCGGAGGATCTTTCGTCACTCAAAGATTCTTTAGGTGGATCTTTGGGTTTTGAACGGTTTTTAATTCTTTGTGTAGTTCTTGAATACAAGACTTCAAGTCTTTTGCTAAGCTGTCAAACTTTTTCCGTTCAGCTCGTTCATCTAGTAAACTCTGATATAATAGTTGAGGGGTGAGTCAGTCAAGCAACGATTACGATACGGGCAAGACATGTGTACATTCGACGAGCTATATAGTGACGGACTTTGAGCATGCTATTTAATTGTGCATTACATCTGGACTACGTTTGTATAGTTCTAATAAATTCTATAGTAATTCCAACGGCATTTTAATTCGAGTACCGTAACTCGTAACAATACATACATGATATAACATACATACATTAACAAAATATAAAAAATATACTAATAAGAGATATGTAAATAAAATATTATACAATACATTTACATAAATAAATATTATAACGTGTAAAAAGCTGACAATAACTGCTTTGGTTTGTCGTTGGCTTCGTCTCTGGTATTGCAAACGTCTAAAGGCGACGGTAGCCACTTTCCATGAGCTAGCCGGTCTGCCTGTCAGCTTCGCAATAAACAAGAACTACCAGATGCTGAAGGTATACGTGACGAAACCTGTACATAGCGTTGACCGATTTGACTGCCTTGGCCAAACGTGGCGGTCATATTGTCCGTGTCCTTAAAAATGGGGAGGACAGCGCCCATTTGTGGGACGATTATGAGCTGATATCTATAATATTATAAAATTGTAAACATGCCGTGTCTGTACATTGAAGCTAATTAAAAAAAACCAACTGGAATAGACTATATAAACGATGGAGAACGAGTAGCAATTTTTTTTTAGATTTCTGGTCTATTTATCTGTTTGTTCGGGATGCACGTAACAACTATTGGGCCCATTTCGATGCGGTTTTCACTGATCAGCAGCAAATTCTTAGACTTAAAATCTGCTCTACTTTAATCCTGGGAATCCCATGGGAATTTTTCTGGGATTTATTTAAAATGGCCAGATTAAAAAATCTAATTTCATTGTGATTTTTTACTGATCGATAGCAAATTTAATGTAATAAATTGTGTGATATTTTTTATTTATTTATTTGTTTATTTGGTTTACCAACAATTACTTGCATTAATACCAAGGATGTACATAGCTATATATAAAAAAAAACATGACAAATGCAGTAATTACTCATAAGCAAACACTACATGCAATTTGATTTTGTAGTTTTAAAAATTATAATATAATTAATTTAAAGACGAGAGAAAAAAGATAGTAATAAGGCTTTAATAGTGTTACAAGTTGGGCCACCTGCATACCTGTTGTCACATACCGACAAAGAAATGCTGCGCACCTCTTTTATTGCCCCTCCCGCATTCGGAGTATTTTTTATTACTTCGTATTTAAAATTTGCAATTAGACAATAGCCTATTGTTTTCGACTTTGTTAGCCGTTCGCAGGAATAGATAACCAGATGTGCAAATTACTATTTCTCGGATACTAAGTGCGCGCGGCCAATTTATTTTTGTACTGTATAGTTAGTATAAAACAATGCCCGAATGGAGGGGTGGGGCAGTCAAGCGACGACTACGATACGAGTAAGACGTTTGTAGTACTCTCGATTAGCGATATAGACGACGGACTTTGCGCGTGTCGAATTGCATTGAATCGTGCAGTGTGAACTGGTTGCATCCTGTTTTATTTGTATTTGTTTTATACGTGTTTGTACAGTTCTAATAAATTCTATAGTAGTTCCAACGGCATTTTTAATTCGAGTCCTGTAGCTCGTAAGAATAGCTATTAAGTTTCAAAAATATAAAGAAAAAAAATAGAAGTTAATTAGTAATGTGAGATGCAATAATTCGACGGAATTTGTAATATGTATTTATTTGCATGTAGATCAGTAATATCACTATAACGTTTTATTAGTTTACATAGTCTAGGTATGGGAGAGTTGGCACCAAGAACGGTGCGACGTAAAGGCGGCCACAGGGGTGTAATAGTTTATACCGGGAAACCTGCGGGATTTTTCCCGGAAGCGGTTTGTAGTTATTTGGGTGCATAAAATTTATCTTATTCCGATACAGTTTTCACTAAAACGATAGCTTACATTCTTTTTATAATGTTGCGGTATTTTGTTTTCCGGGAATTTCAAGTCAAGCGTGGACGAAGTCGCAGGCATATCCTAGTTATATATACAAATTTGAAGCAGATTGGCTAATTATTATGATTATATCATAATAAATATTTATTTATTCATTGACTACACAGCCCAAATTTGTTACTAAATAGTGTAATTAATTAGGTACATCTTAAAGCATACATAAAATGCATATTAGTCGCGCGGTGGAGCCTAAGGTTTGCCACTGACTATGTCCGCTGACCGACCACCGCTTCTCAGTATGTCCTATACTGCGTTTCACGTCCGCGACACTAGCTCTTGTGCTTATTCTATCTTCCAAGTAAGTGCTCCTTTCTTATTCAGTTCGGCACTGAACTAGTTCGTCTTAATAGTACCGACTATTCGGTCGTTATGACTTTATTAGCAATCTAATCACGGTTCCTAATGGTTCATCGTTGAGAGGCGAGCTAAGCGCTGACTGAGTGAACTAAAAGACCTATTAGCGACTGGTAATGTGAAACGTTTCTTTTAGTGTAGAGAACCGGTTCATATATACAGAAACAGGAAAAGTACACTGTTCCAGAAGTTCACAAGACTACGCGACATCTGCGCGCGATCTATATTTTCGTTTAAAATTCTTTTAAAAGCGATCATCAGATTGGTTTCAATTTTTTGATTGGAACTCTAAAGTTGCTGTTCTGCTGCACAGTTTTATTTAGAAAAAAACATGAGTATGGGTAAAAATCAATAATATATACAAGATATAAATTGCTTTTAAACAAGAATTCTGGGGGGAAATAACGTGTACAAAATCGCATAGGCAGCTAGTCAGGCATAAGTATTTTCAAGGCACATTGATAGCAATATCATTAGTATGTTTTAACAATGAAACATCTGTGTAATTTTAATTAAGTGGAACTAAATTAACATAATGAATATGTTTGAACTAAATATATAGGCAAGTGACTCATAAATATGGTCCGGAAGGTAGTTGTACTTTAGATGGTGTTTTTATGGCAGCGAAATTAATATTTAATATAATTACTCGCGGGCACAACAGACGCTGTTCTGTCAAAAAAGCTAAAACCCGATTGCAGCACCACCTACCGGGTCCAATTGTGAATCTAAACCATTCTCGAATCCATCTGAACACACACAAAAAATTTCATCGAAATGGATCCAGCCGTTTAGGATTTCAGTCACATACACACGCACAGAAGAGTTATAAATATAAAGATTTTAAAGTTGGATATACAGTTGTGGTCATATAATTAAGAACGATTTGAAGTTTTAGAAGTTTTTTATTTAAATCGTGTCATACACAGAGATGTGTACCTTCTGAGAAGCAACTAGTTATGTTATAAAATAGCCACATTAATAGAGCAACGTGGCTTAGGAATAAAGAATAAAATCGCTAACTATTTTTTTCACATTTTATTTATTTTATTAAAGTAACACATTCAAATAGTACTGAAGCTGGACAAATAATTAAGAACGATTTATTAAACTGCTCGGGAATCGTTTTCTATGACACTGACATTTAAAAAATCACAATAATATGTAGCGCGTGAAATTTAAAAAGCAATTTAATACATTTTTAAGTAAAATTAATAGTTAATAGCATATCCACCTCTTTTAATTACTGCTTTACACCGGCGAGGCATCGACTCTATTAATTTTTGACATTTCGCAAGAGAAATAGAGTTCCATTCTTCTAAAAAAAACGTCGTACAGCTCGCTTAAATTCCCACGCTGTGTATTTGAAACCTTTTTGTGTTACTTCGAACCACAGATTCTCTATTGGGTTTAGATCTGGGCTGTTACCTGGCCAGTTTAAGACAGAAACTGATTGCGCTGTAAGAAATTCCTTTACGGTGCGTGCAGTGTGCTTTGGATCATTGTCATGCTGGAATGTCCAAATAACCGATAGAACGTCTTAAGCATAAGGTAACATTGTTTCTTCCAGTATATTTTTGTATTGGAACTGATCCATGTTACCTTCTATCAACTTTACAGGTCCAACACCATGTCCAGTAAAGCACCCCCAAATTTTCACATTTCCACCACCGTGCTTTAATGTAACTTGTAATTAGGGTCGAATGCTGTATTCGGGGGACGTCGTACATATCGTTTTCCATCAGAACATACTCTATTTATTTTCGTCTCGTCAGAAAAAAATACATTTTTCCACTGTCGCACAGTCCAGTTTTCATACTTTCTTACAAATGCAAGCCGGGCTTGCCTGTGGCAAAGTTTCAACATGGGTGCCTTTCTTGCTATCCTACCGTGCAATTTTTCTTCTACCAAACGTCTTCGAGTAGTGCGTGCTGAGATTGCTGAAGGGTTGTTTTCACCAAAATATTCTTTTCTCAGTTCATTGGACCCTTTAAAAGGATTTTGTTTTGCCTTACGAACGATGTTTCGGTCATCTCGAGGAGTTGTTTTTCTCTGTTTAGGTACACGTGGAACATTCGAAGTAGTTTGATACGTAGCATAATGCTTTACAGCGTGGAAAACCATCGTTTTTTAACATTGCAGATGGTCGGTTATCTTTTTATAAAACCAATTCTTCCGGCGAAGTTTTATCATTACTTCCCTTGTAGATTTATCACAACTTTTATTTTTTCAGAAGAAGCAATCACTTTTAATCTTTTACAGTACTAAATGGCGCCAAAATTAGACAAACAGTAAGAAATCGACTGAGTGTTCTCTATTTAAATTTGAATAAAGGTACAAACTATTTAGCGTTCCTAATTACGTGACCAGCCAGTAAATACGAATACTATGTTTAGAAATAGTGTAAAAAGTTTGTCTATTTATTTTTAGTTAATCATATCAATGAAATGAATACAGTGGTATTTTGGAACAGTTATACGATATCGAGAGAAATAAAAAATTGCAGGCAATTAGTTTTGCGTCTTAGTTTGAAAAAAATCTTCACTTTAAATCAGCGTTCTTAATTATATGACCACCACTGTACATATCTCAATCACAAATGTCAGCCAGCGAAAAGATTTTACGGTTTGCTAAAAAGAGAAGATCCGACTTTTCATCTGATATTGACATTGAAATTTTCAAATTTAATACTTGTAAGATATTATAGAAAATATTAACATGTCTTAAAATTATAAATACAATTAAAAACTAAAAATAATCTAAGTTGTTTTTTTTTTTTTTTTTTTTTAATTCATAATTAAAGGGCTTTGTCGCTTAAGCGACCATGCTGCCCTGGTGAGTACAATTACGTAGTATAACAAAACATAGTATCTAATCACTGATTTCTTATATCTACCAGTTTATATAGAATTCTGGCGTCATTCGAAGATGGGTCTGCCAGAATACTATTAATTTGTCCTAATAGCCTTAAATTGACTCCACAACTTTGTCTAAAAGTCTCATTCTGGTCACATTCTATCAAAATATGATACAAATCATCCACAGTCTTGCAAGTTTCACAACTTGGGGAATTAATTCTGCGAACTAAGTACAAAAATTTGTTGCATGGAATGTGCCCAGATCTGAGTCTTAACGCTGTGATTAATTCCTTTCGAGTCAAAGTTGTGTTGCCAATCCAAGGAGAATTTAAAGGCTGTGGCTGGATCGTGTGGTACCAAATACCTTTTTCTAAGGACCTTTCATTAAAATATTCTTGCCAGATATTGTAACATTCTTTTTGTAATTTATTAATGTAATTTGGAAAAGAAGGGAGAATATCAATCGTTACACCGTCAGTTCCACCCTGTTTCGCTAATCTATCTACTTGTTCGTTGCCAACCAGCCCTATATGCGATGGGATCCATTGTAAAACAATGTTTTTGCGTGCAGATTCTAAATTCATGAGAAGCTTCAGAATGGTATAGGCTACCGGTCGCCCTCGAAAAGTCGAGGTACACTGAGCCAGGTGTTCAAGACCACTTTTAGAATCCGTCAGTATTACTATGTCTGAATAATTCGTTGAATTTAGAAATGATAGTGCCTCTGAAATTGCTACAAGTTCAATTTCCATAATGGATAGACTAGGATTCATTTTAAAACTGCAGTGATAATTTGAATTTAAAACCAGAAAAGCCCCTCAGCTGTATTGACTTCCTTAGAACCATCTGTAAAGATCTTCACATAGTTAGGATAATATTCATTAATATGTTTTGTGGTTAAATTTTTAAGAATATTGGGTGAAACTGGCGTTTAGACTTATCGATTCCTTCAATAGTAGTTCTTAAGAATTTTGAAATATTAATATTATTTATCCATGTTTCTAAGGAGAACATACCTATTGGCATACTCGAATTAATTGCAAGATTTTCATAATTAGGATATATTAAAGTTAAACAAGGTTTCTTCTTAGTATTCCAGAATCTGTTTAGAGTAAGTTCTGTTAATTTTGATATAAGTTCTATACAATTATTAGACATAGATTTTGATTTAAGCCAAAATTTACCACTTAGGTATCTTCTCCTTATATACAAAGGGCATAGATTAAGTTCACTTTCCATAACGTGTATTGGGCTACTTCGTATAAAGCCCCCAATAATTCTCATGGCTTGATTTTGTAGTCTGTCTAGCTTTGCTAATGTGGTTTTGCAACAGTTATCATATAAAAGCTAGCATAATCTAATCTACTTCTTATAATCGATATGTATAGCCTACGTAAATGTACAGGATGCATCCCCACCCTGAACCTGCTAATATTTTGAAAATATTTAATAATTTAAGGATTCTTCAGATAGTTCGTTTACATGTTTAGTCCACTTAAGGAACGATCCAGCCATAAACCAAGATATTTAACCGTTTGAACATTTTCAATACAAGTACCATTAATATTTAAATTTATATTATGTGTTTGATATCCTTTCCTAAAAACACAGATTTTACTTTTAGTAGGTGATATTTCTAAGCCAATGTTAATCAAACATGTATTTAATTTGTCTAGGGCTAATTGAATTTTTTCTGCAGCTTCATACATATTGTTTGAAACTATATACAAGACATAATCGTCCGCATATTGTGAGATATGGATATTAGGTAATGTGGATATAGCTTTACAAATATTAATTGTTGATATATTAAATAACAACGGAGAAATTGGATCACCTTGCGCTAAACCACGACCGGTATTTCTAGATAATTTATAATCATTGCTTTCAATAACAAGAGTTCTGTTTTTAAGGAACTCCCATAGATAGGCAGAAGCATACTTTGGATCCTATGTTAAGATTGTCCAGGGTTAAAACAAGGCTCGTAATATCAACATGGTTATATGCATTACTAATATCAAGAAAACACCCAATTGTTAATTTGTCTGTAGAAAACCAATTTGAATATTTGTTACTAGTTCAGTTAGATTATCTAAACATGAACGTCCTTTTCTAAACCCTTTAATTTCGTCTGCAAATAATTTCTGACTCTCTAGATACCACTCTACTCTATTGTTTATAATAGCATGAAATATTTTGGATAAGCAAGAAAGTAAAGAGATTGGTCTAAGTGATGATCTACAATTTAGTTCTTGACTAGCTTTAGGAATAGGGATTATTCTTATCTTACGCCACTGAATAGGTACATAACTAATAGAAAAAACATATTATAGATTTTGAGTAATATATCTTTGCCAATATCAGGAAGATTGAAAATCATTGAGTAAGAAATTTCATCACATCCTGGCGAGGTGTCTTTAGCTTTTAAGCATTTATTCAATTCTTGGAGGATATTTCTATTTCTAATTTAGGATTAGAAGAAACAAAGCTTGGGCAACTTGATTCAACAAAATCGGGCGTAAGACTAGTTAAAAGATTTTCAGCTGCGTTTTGGTCAGTATAAGTCTTATAGTATTTGTGACCCTTAAGCCATCGCATGCGCCGCCACATCTCGGTTACTGTAGTTTCATTCAAAGAGTCACAAAATTGTCTCCAGCTCTTACTTTTAGCATTTCTAAGTAAACGTTGAGATTCACGAGTCTTTTGTTGCAACTTCAATAAATTATCTGGAGTGGGATTGCGTCTAAAATTGGTTAATGCCAAACGTCTCTCAGCTATTGCTTTTGACAAAATAGGAGTCCAGTACGGTTTGGGGATAAATTTACTATTAGGATTTTGACTTATTTTAGTGAATGGTATACATATATCTGCTACGTAATTTATAATATTAACAAAGGTATCATAAGCAATTTGTGGATCGTTAGGAATAGTAATATTAGTGAGTTTTTGAGTTGCAATTTGTTTATATTTATTCCAATCAGCGCATTTGAAATTACGTTTCTTAGAATAGACAGGATTATAGTTATACGATGTTGATGTTTTAATAATTAAATGATCGCTTCCTAAACACTCAGATGTCACACGCCAATCGAATTTTAGGGATATATCAGATGAAACTATTGTAATATCTGGAGCTGATTGCTGAACATTGCCATTTACCAGTTTGAGACGAGTTGGTGATCCATTGTTTAAAGTGACAAAATTATGGTCAATAAGTGAATCAAATATTTGAGTACCTCTGACATCCCTTTTATTAGACCAGTTAGGATGATGACCGTTAAAATCTCCAAGTATAATTGTTTTACGATTATTAATTGAAAAAATGGTATCCCAGTTTGCAGGTAACGTATTAATATTTGGAGGACAATATAAAGCTATTACATATTCAATAAGTTCGCAGTTAGTGATTTTAACTACTAATAGCTCAATCGAAGAGTTAATACATGCCGTACGATATAATTGAGCTTGGAAAGACCTATGTATCAAAACAGCCACACCTCCGTATGAATCTAATCTATCTCGACGAAATATGTTATAATCTTTTAGATTTATATTTGTTTCATTATTTAACCATGTTTCACTCAACGCAGCAATATGAATCTTCTCTTGAAATAAAAGTTGTTCAAAAGCTATGATTTTAGGCATTAAACTTTGTGAGTTCCATTGCAAAATATTCAAATCTTTTTTAGCCATAATCAATCAAAGAAAAATTTAAGAAAAGGCATGCTTGATATACATCTCATTATGTAGGTACTTAGCCAAATCAATACATAGGTGCGTTGCTTTCTCAATTCTACATTGCCATGAATCATTGTCATTGTAAAAATAATATTTTAAGTTTTTCTAGTAACTTATTAAAAGATATAAAACTGTCCCTACGTTTCCGTCTTATCTTCCTCTTTCTGGTTTCTGTATCCAAATTTTCATTATTTTCATCCAAATTTGTTGTATTTTCGCTGTTAATAAAACTAAATTCATCTAAATTATTTTCCCTATTTCTCTTTTTCTTTTTTGTCTGTGGCTCTGTCTGCGTAGATATCCTGTTTTTATTTATTGTATAAGAAGTTGACGCTACTTCAGCATAAGTCAGGATGTCTTCCACTGGAAGAGTTGAATCAAAATATTTTGATGTAGAAATTGCATTATTAATTGGTATAGTGGATTTTGTACTGAAATTTCAGGTGGAACATACATAGTGACAGCTTTACGGTATGTAACATTAAATTCCTTCATAATGTCTCTAATTTTTCTTTCTCTTAAATATACTGGACAACTTCTGTCTAAAACAATATGACCGTTGGTACAGTTTACGCATTGAGGCCTAGTAGTCTCACAGTTTGCATGTTTACCTCCACATTTGGGACAATAAATCCTTTTAGATGGACAAAACTTAATTGAGTGGCCAAATCTCCAACATTTAGAACACTGAGTGACTGGGAAGCTGTACGGTTCTATTTTGGTACGCGAACCAAATATATAAATATATGGAGGTAGTTCAGGTCCTTTAAATCCGATACGCACTGATTCAGACTCTTCCCAGCCATTCTCATCCCTTTTCTTTGTTTTAAACGTTTTATATTAACAATTGTGTAATTTCCCGTAAAAGGCCCTCCATTAAATCTTCACTCGATAAGTTTAATTCTATATTTTTAATTACTCCGTACGATAACCCAACTTCTAAAGGTTTTGAAAGTTCCATCCTAGTTCCTGTAAGTATATATTATTTATAAATTGTTCGACGCTGGTTTCGCAACTAAATTCCACGGCGATCTTATACGGATTCAAATATTTAATATTAGCAATATTACATATGTTTTGCGAATGAAACAATTTAGCTAAGGAGAACTGTTTTGAAAAATATTTTTGGATGTCACATATATTTCAAGGTTGGATTAATCTCCTTTGTTTGCCTTTTCTTCTTGAAACTTCTATCCATTCTTCTCGTATTCTTTTATTCGTCAGTGTATTGGTTTCCATACCTGAATACTCGTTTTCTACTTGTACTTCATTATTAATTTTTCTACCTTCACTCGCGATCGCCATACTAATAAATACTCACTTTCCATGTTGAATAAGGTTGAAATTTAAACGCACGGCCCGGCCAAACGCAGGCCAGGCCGATAAAGTAAACAACTATTATGTATTTAAAATGAAATCCGTGGTACGCGTCAACTCCTCACGCTTGCTATCACGTGAATCCAATCTAAGTTGTTGTTGTTGTTTACTTGTTAATTAATATAAATAAACCGACAGCCAGGTGTTAGGGTATTTGCCCGACTGGATGGCTAGAGTATGCCGCCATAACAACCTTGAGTTGTGTTCCGGCAGTAGTGACCAGGTTCCAGTCTCCCTTAAGAGAGCAGCAGCGCATTTGTAGCAGCTTTGATGTTGAAAATATTTATTTTATATTTCGATCAAGTGGACCGTCTACCTGTCTACTGAACTCATGCAAGAAAAAATATTAATAACTGTAAGCATGTTTGTTATCCTTTTTCCGCTCCACCTTCATCGCTAGATAAATTCAGAATTTATTTTAATCTGAGATTGCGTGGAAGAGGTTCTTTTTAGCGGTAAGGACGCTAAAAAGAACTGTTGTTTTGCCAACACGTATTGTAATTATGCATTTTATACAGTTTGTACACTTGCTCTTGGTTGTAGTGGTGGATGCTGGCAGTTGTTGGTAGAGTGCTGGTGCTTTCTTGTAGTAGGGTAAGGAAAATACACCTTGTTGCTTTCAAGGATTTATTCTCGTAGTAGTTGGGCTTAGATGCTGATCCCTGGGTTCAACTTAGTAGCGACTTGATAGCAACTCGATTACAAAGTATTTGTGAGCATTATTTATTAATATTATATTATAGCAAAATGCTGTACTTTGAACCGTACACATTTAATTTTTGTAAATGTTTACCTTGGCGAACAATGAAGTGTTATCTAAGATAATCTAATATTTTCTACAATATCTTGAAGTAGGTGCAAAGTAAAACATACTACACAACATAACCTAAACAACAACAAAATTGCACAATGCACCAACTTCAACATGTTCTAGAAAATATTTATTTGTTCCTTTTTAATTTGAAGTTTTGTTTTTGTTATTTTTTTTATAAAATCATTTCAGAAACGGCAGCATCAAGTTCCCGAGATGGCGACATTGTGGCAGAATACCCTTAACTTCATGGTTCAGAACGGCAAATGTCGATTTCATAGAAATGTAAGTTTTTGTTGATTTTTGAAGTGATAACTTCTTATGGGAGGGTAAACCGGCTCGTTACGTAACGCGTTACGACACTAGTCTGTCTGGCTTCCCTTTCTCTCGCGCATACGGCAGCGGTAGGGAGATTCCTCCTCTCTCACTCTAACCCACGCGCTATATACTTAAAATTTAAGTAATAACCTAAGCTTTTCTCAAGTTAAACAATTCGAATATTAAATAGTTCAACTTAGATTACTCTAAGTTATCACTTCTGTTTGGCGTCCCCAGACGCACATGTTTTTTTATATTTTTTAATGTTAATTTTATTCCGATAATATTACTATAGAGAGCCATTGTCTCTCTGTCATTGCCATACGCATTCGGCCATTGTCTAAAATCTAAATAATAATAACATTTAGGTAGCAAGTTTTGAAGTATTTTGTGTTATTGACAAAGTCAAGGCGTTCGTTACACACCATCTTTTTTTTTATAAAAAACCATTATTAAACCATTATTGGTTAAAACAAAAGAATCAAGGTGCTTTCCCTCATTAAAAACAACAGTACTAGGTGCTAACTCCCCTATCTCTAGAATGTGTAGAATTCTAAATAACAGCAGTGACTGACATTTACTTAGACTCTAAAAATTCATTTTATAAAAAGCCCGTCGTCGTTGAGTCCAAAAAGACACTAATTAGACATAGACTGACGGACAGACTAATTTCATTTTACACATTTTTGTTATTTTTATTATTAGCGTTTAATTAAATAACAGTGAATAAATTAAATTGCAAGCTGTCTTCACCTACAATTAGTTTTTACATCGCATTGTAAATCTTTTTCATAAGTCCAGTAACTGATCAAATGTATAAAACTGTTAGTCCAGGAATATTAGGGGTTTCACCTCGGAATGAGAGATAGTCAGCTATAAACTTGTATAAAACTTCATTTTGGTACCCTAAAACTTGTCTCAAAACCTACCTATTGTAGTCCGCGACTACAAATATTTCAAGGTCAAAAGTCAAAAAATCGATATTTTTTTTACTCATTTATTGCAAATATCTCGTTTCCTATGGCTTTATGCTATTTGTATTTTATGTAAATATTGTAGAGGATTAAATTCTCTACTACTTTTGTTTCAACATTTTTTTTATATCTTGAACCATTTTGAGATAGAGGGCAGAGCGCGAGCAGTGTTTAACTAATTAGAGTATCATTCCAAGTCAATCTGTAGTCCCGATTAAAAACACGCCGGAGAAAGTTTATAAATTACTAGTAAATATACAATAATTTACATTTTTTATTAACTCTTGCGTTATAATTAATAATATTTTCAATAATTCAGTATCTGTTAAACGGTCGCGTTACAAAGTTTCCTAAAACAATTTAATGAAAACAAAAAAACGGAAAAGGTTCCCACAACTTTCCGTCATTTGACTCTGGTACCGTGTAACCCGTTGTTTTTAGTCTTAACTTATTAATAAAAAAAATGCGATCGCAAACCACAAATCCCTACAACTAGCACAAAATTTCTGAAGTGACAAAACTGTTTCTTGTGACAACACTCTTTTTTTTACAACAAATCCAATGACATTGGAACAATCATTAGGTATTTAAAAAGTTTATATGTTGTTTAGATAACTGCGTTTTGTTCATTCAACATTCATATAAAATGGCTCTGTAATTGTACGTATTTTTAAAGCAGATTGATTGAAAGCTTGATTTTTAATGACAATCGTATATCACAAAAGGTGTCTTCTTTTGAAAATGTATTTATTTTATAGTTATACCTCAACTCATTGAATTACGTTGCGTGTATTACGACCACAACTACGTTGCGTTAGCCAAACGCTTGTAGTTACTTATAACCGACAGTATTACTAATTGTCAATGAGCTTGTGAAACTCTCGTATAGCCCTCAAAACCATCGGTTATTGGTAGCTTCAAAATCAATCAATTACAGACAACTGTGGCTAAAATATAGAAACCGGGGGTAAATCCGCAGGGACGCTGGTAGGTTTTTAATAGAAAACACTTTATTGTTTACCTAAATAAAGAATTACAATAATTTTACGGCGGAACGAAATTCAAATGTTTTTATTCAAAACAAGTTCCACTGGAGAACACTTTTTCAAGGTCATATATATAGGCATATTCGGAACGTGTTTTTGCTGTTAAGGAGAAGAAGCGGCAACAAACTCAGCCAAAAATTTATTAATTCATACTTTTTTTAAATAAATTTTATACAGTAATTTAAACAATTACTTTTCGAAGAATTAATGAGTGTTATAGCAATCAGTGCATACTCAGTACGACAAAGACAACGGAAAGAAAAGCATTATTATAATTAATTATAATAATGACAGGACTACTCAAATTTTATACTGCAACATATCTCCATAAATTCCTTATATGCTTGGCAAGATAAAAACGTTATATAAAATATAGTATAAGAGGTTTGAGCGAGCTGCTATGTAAAAGAAGTTTTGTCATTTAAGTATTCTTCAATGGTGTAATATTCCTTTTATAGCGAGATAGACTAGACTGTGTGGGTGTGGCGGCATTATGTGCACAGCACTAAGTGCGCATCACTAACCACGAGAGGTTTTGGTGGGAACTGAAAGGAGATTCTGTGCTGTGCAGTTTTATTTTCTAAAAATGTGTAAAATTACTCTAAAATCAACAGTAGTTGTAGGATATTGATAGTTTTTGAGTACTAATTACTTATGTATTTTGTGAGAAATGTGAACTGTATAGTCAAATGTGGCCTTTCGAGTTTTCACAAGAACTACGTTGAATGGCATCAGTTCATAAGCTACAGTTCAGCTGAGCTATACATAGGCTTAAGAAAATGAAGAAACTATAATATATTGTAATGTACGATCTGGCTTAAAGGCCTAGCTGCCTAGCCAAAAGACTACATAAATAATAATGCTTTGACAGTATGACTATGAAAACAGTTATCCCGGCAAAACTATTGTTAACCATTAGTGCTTAATTAATATGTTTTTAACCTTCTGTCTGTGGAAATAAATGAGTGTTAGCTATTCGTGTGCTCTCATAGTTAATCCACTGGAATTTATACCATCTTTATCCGTACTAATTCGATTACTGTTTATGACTTATACAATGGGTACTAAAATAATCGAATACAATAAAAGAAAACTTAACTTATTTGTATTATATTATACCCGTAGTCCCTCAAGACTGTAAGTAGAATACTGAGCCTAGATCACCGTCTTCTATGGGCAAAGTGCCCAGAAGGCTGGCTACATTTCCTCGCTGGATCGCCATACTGATCCGTTGCTCAAGGAAAGCATCATCAGCCCTCTGATCACCTGATGAGTCAATGAGTCGTTTTCAATTACTTAGTTAATGCGCATAACGTTCTGCTGCGGCGCCATCAGCTTCCTTTAGCCGGCTTCACTCTAAGAGCTCGGGGTGCGGTTACACACTTGTGTAACATAAAGATATGTGTAAGATAAAATAAACGTATTGACCTTAAATTATTAAGATAATGTGAATGGAAAGAGACAGTATCCCTATAAATAAACATGTTTCTCATGACATATTTATCTTTATCGAATTTACGTTTTAATAGATTATTACAATTGTTTGCAGGTCCTCAACTGCCCTCTCTTATCATGTGCCGCAAATATCGTAGGCTTCCGCAATATCCACTTTCAAGAACTGAACAAGAACTTTAGGTACATCAGTAATGAGAAAACGGAGCTCAAAGTTGATCCTTTCACGATGAAGTAAGTCTCTTAACATCGAAAATGTGCTATTCTTAGATGACAACTTTAATTCTTCAATTAAGATAAGCTACGATTCTCGCGTATATTCAAATACTTGAGTCCCAATCTTGCATTATTTGTAAACAGGCAGACGGCCCGCCTGATGGAAAGTGGTTACTATCGTCTATGGACGGTTGTAACCTCAGCTGTTGCCAACAGAACGATTGAGGTGCGCATGCGACTCACGGGCACCGACTCCAGTCCGGTGTCCGGAGGCGCCGATATGCACAAAATCTCCCGTGATTCCATAACAGGGTCCATCAGCATTTGGGGATGTGGTGGAACTAACCTCTGTTGGTGAAGTGGGTCAGTCTGCTACCCGGAGCGACTCCGGCCTTGATGAGTAGTGAGATAAACATGGGTGTAAGTACGTTCGAAAACTCATTTTCTTCCAACTCAAGGGCGGGCACATGGGAGGCAGGTCCAGGTTTAATGGTGTAGTTGAGAACGTCTGTATGAGAGTCCCACACGGCGCTTAATCTCGCCGCGTAAGATCTAACCCCCATAGAGGGGGTATTGTATGAAATGTATTCCCCCTGTTTCAACAATAAAAAAGTCATTGCCAACAAGTTTCCGGTTTCTAAGGGACTTGAACGAGCCACTAATGCAGGAACACACGAATCAGGGGCGTCGCTACCGCCGTATCGGCCGTAATAGGCTACAGGGTCCCGAAACTGTAAGCAAAAATTCTTAAAATATTCACAATCTTTTATAGATTGTCCGCTATAGACAGAAAATCTAAAAAACTAAAATCGTCTACAGCTATGGATGATTTGATAAATAAGTTTGCCGAAAAAAAGGCGAGAAAAGTGTATTTTTGGTTTGAATTCTTTGGCTAACTTAGCTCCTAGGAGCATTAAGTATAAGTAATAACTTATAATGTAGGAAGGGGGGGGTGCGAGTGAAGGAGGGCGAGAGTGAGAGAGAACACTTTATTGCACACCAAAATATACAATTACAAAAACAGACCATATTTACAATATTTTCTAGGCAATACAATAGGCGGCCTTATCGCTCAAAGCGATCTCTTCCAGGCAACCTATACATATGTTATTATAATAAATGTATTAGCCTGATTATATTCTGTTAATCAGACATAGCTATTTGTGGGCAAATTTCTATATATAATTGTTTTAATACAATTCGAGTATTTTTTGGTTCTTTTATAAAAAAAAGTTACCCTTTTTACCCTTCCTTTGAACCCCCTAACACATTTTGATACGGGGCCCGTCTAAGGCAAGCTACGTCACTGACACGAAGACTAGTCTGCGTATTCTCTGCCAAGGAAACTCCATTCATGTTACTAGTCTACAATTTATGACTTACTTTGATGTAAATAAGTTAAATGGCGAAAATATTAGTATATTATAGATTAAAATGATTATAACATATTTCAGGAGTATTTACAAAACAGAATGTATTTTCTAATACATACATTTCGTACAACGGAACTATAAAATGCGAGGTTGCCAAACCTACCTACTAATAAGTGGCAAACAGGCTATGTACCAAATAATATAGGTGGGATTATCATAAAACGTAATCAAGACTAACCAGAACTTTTATGTGTCACATAATTAATTTGTTGAATAGCTATAGGGTACTTTACTTGTACTTTGTGAGACAGGTCCTAAATGTTTTAGTTTACGCGTAATTCAAATTAAAGTAACATTAGTGAGGCTTCTGTTGTTGCATTAGATGACTAATGACTTATATTAGGATTGTAAGATGTTCTTTCTACGAGGGCGTAATGCTCGCCAAGGAGGAGGCGGTATTAAGTGGGGCAAAATTATGCAGAAATTAGCACAGTCTTTTAGTGCCGATTTTAACCGACTTCCAAAAGGAGGAAGTTTTCAATACGTCTGTATGTCTATTTTGCAATCGTCAGATAAAAAAGACTACGCAATCGACACTCTGAGTCGGCTCGAGACAGTAAGAACGGCAAGCTACTGCCTATGGCAGCAAAATTTAGGTACGGCAAAAATGTCTACATAAACGCTTGAAGTATATATATATATATATATATATATATACTATAACGTAAAAACTACACAACACCCAAAAATGTAATTCAATTCGTTCACTTGCATCTAAAAAATATATGAGTAGTGAAATCAACAAGTACATACAACACGTATAGACAGGTTTCTGGGAGAAGAAAACTAGATAGAAGACTTCTTTTAGTTTTCTTAAGCTTCGATGGGAGCGGCATTGTTCAAATTTGCCTACGGCGGCAAAAGTTCTGGGGCTGACCCTGCCACACTGCACTGATTCATTTGAATATAGAAGAAAGAAAGAAAGAAAAACTTTATTCGAAGAAATAGCGACGTAATTACATTCGTTTTTCAGTGCAAACCTTCCTTTCAGCATAGGACCAAAACGACCCAAATTTGTTAATTAAATAATTAATAATAATGATCAATAAAACTAATTCTACTTATATAATACTTAATTAGCAAAAACAAATAAATACATTTTAATAAAACCAACATTAAAAATACGTTACTTCTAAATTAAAATTAAAATAAACAATCTTGTAACAAACTTTTATCGAATCATTTATTCGAATACAATTTGCTAGAGTGCTTGCCGAGTATTAATTACCACATTCTGGGAAATATTTTCAAAAAACTCTGTCGCCCGACGTCACACAATAGCGACCTGTCTAACCTGTATTTTAAAGTTAAATTTTGTTACGACTCGACTCAGTTGTATGATGTTTGAATAACTGGCTGATTGTATGCAAAAGTAGTCTATCCCGTGGAGTAGTTTCATCTTAAGTGGCACGAAGGAGTAGCCACTGGCAGTTAATCTTGAAAAATTCATTACATACTTTCAAAATACTTATTATGTTAAAAATAATATCAATGTCTGGTAATGCGTAATACGTATTTACGACTTCATAACTTGCTATTTTCGCACAAAATCTATTGTCTTGATATTTTTTATCACTTACACTTTTTATCATCTTACAAAATGGTCCCAGATTATTTGTCTTTTGTTACCATCGTCGCCCTCTTTCACTCGTAAAGATTGAGAAGTGACACCGTGCTAAGAGCGCGCGTACCTATAGAGTTGTAATAAAGCCAATTCTTAAAAATGGCAACGTCGCTTGAAATAACGTAAAAATTACTGATACGTCTATCGTTACACATACGATCTTTAACATTATATTATTACGTTAAATTCATAAAATACCAAGTAACGGTAAATAAATATACCGGTGTGGCAGTATCTTTTCCAAAGTACCGGTAATTAAGGATATTTATAAAGATAATTAATTGATAACGTTTTCAAGCCCTGATTTCACTGTCAAATACCACTACTAAGTAGTAGTAAGAAATCGTGGTAGGTTAGTGGTAAGCGCAGGCGTCCCAAACTCTGAAGGCGCAGGTTCGACGAATCTTGGCCGGAAAGCATATAGGTACTTAGGCAGTTTTGTGAACCAACTTATTTTTAGCGACCATAAGTGGAAAATAATAAAAAAGTATAATTGCAAACAATTTATTTAATTCTATAACAAGAATAATGAATTAACTAGACAAACATCCGTTATTCAAGTAACGAAACAATTATAGTTAGTTGAGAGCGAGGGCGGTCACTTTAGGGCTGTACTGGCCGTTAGATACAGCGTTCCACAGCATCTACCGCAATTTAGACAGTACTGACTGTCAGGGACAGTGTTCCACGTCTATTATTGTTATGAGAGCGGGGGCGGTCACTTTAGGGCTTTAGACAGTACTGACTGTCACTGGCTGTTATGAGAGCGGGGCGGTCACAGCGTTCAGTGTTCCACGCACCTACCGCAATTTAGATAATACTGACTGTCTGGAACAGTGTTCCATGTCTACTACCTAGACAGTACTAACCGTCAGTGACAGTCTTCCATGTCTATTACCAGAGCAGTACTGATTGTCCAAAGACAATGTTCCTTGCTCGACGCATTCGTTGGAAATGCGTTCCACGCACCTACCGCAATTTAGACAATACAGACTTTTTTCCATGTCTATTGACAGTACTTGACTTTCCATATTGTTGGTCCGAAGACCTCACTCGACTTTTGGACTGCGTGCCGATTTTTTTTTATTGGACTTGAGTGCCTTCCGAAGACCTGCGAAGCCTTTGCGAAGGCGCTCGAGCCGGGGGGCAACTTGCTCGAGGGGCTCCTAGGGAGTTTCACCTCGGCTGGACTGTTGCCATGAGAGGGGATGAATCTAATGATGCCCACCATAGGGCGACACAATGCACTAATTGAGAGCGGGCGACGGGTAATATAAAGCCCGAGAGGAAGGATCCCGGCGGACCGGGATCGGCGGTTCGCGGTGGCCTATACTATCTTACTGCCGTTTCGCAACGTGTTATGGTTGGGAGAGAAGAAACGGCGAAAGAAACTTCCCAGCAACACGCCTAGTCTATCCTATGGGGGGCTGTGTCTCCTGGCGTCCCTCGCGGGGACGTGGAGAGATCGTGATTGGCGGCGTCGACGCCGCCGTCTGTGTCTGTCTGTCGGTGCCTGCCAGCCTGCCGTCCTAACCGCGGGCGGGCTGATCCGAGCCAGCCGTTTTGTGATATCGTCGACCTTGTCCGTGAGGATGTTACGCGGTCGTCGCACGAGAGCCTTTCGTCGAGGCTTATAATCGGACGCGGACACGACGAGGGGATTTCGATGGTGCGGCGCTAGATCGAAATACTTACGCGAGAGCGACGTAATGTAGTTTTTGATGGAGGGAAGCTCCAGATCGCGGTGGATGTCGACGTTACGCATATAGAGGGGAGCACCGACGGCTCTGCGCATGAATTTATTCTGAACGATTTGCAGTTTTTTTAAAAGGGAAGGCTTGGCATGGCCGAATACCACACTCGCGTATGTCATGATCGGGCGGATGCATGTTTTATATAGAGTAAGCTTGTGTCTGAGGGACATTTTGCTTCGTTTATCTATCATGGGTGCTAGACGACCCATCACAAATCGCGCTCTATTCCGGACTATAGTGATATGCTCGTTGAAGCGCAAGTTCTGATCTAGGTAACACCCAGGTATTTGGTGTACTTTGCCCAGGGATCTTTTGTTCGTAGAGCGAGATGGCTTTTAAGCGAAGGCAAGCGCGTTTGGGAGAGCGGAAGCGTGCCCGGGGAAAAGAACATTGCTGCGCTTTTCTCCGGGTTTACCTCTATCCTCCATTTGCGAAACCATTCGCCTAGCTCTGTTACAGCTACCTGTAGCCGGACGCAAGCCATTTGTCGGTTGTGATCTGATGTATAGAGTGCGGTGTCATCCGCGAAGAGGGCCAACTCTACATCTGGAGTTTTCGGGATGTCGCTGGTGTACAGCGTGAAGAGTAGTGGAGATAGTGCCGAGCCCTGTGGTACACCGGCTGTGAGTGGGTGAGGGGACGAGCGTGTTCCCTCCACTCGAAAACGGAAGCTACGGCCTAGGAGGAAGTCTCGCAAGATGAGCACGAGTCTGTCTGGTACACCGAACTGGTACAGCTTGTAAATCAAACCGTTATGCCAGACCCTGTCGAAGGCCTTAGCTACGTCAAGGAACAGTGCGGCTGTTCCTATAGGGCGAGGGCGATGGGCAAAGTGGGATAGTATGTGCTCCGTGATGCGGTGCACCTGTTGGACGCATGAGTGTCTGGCACGGAATCCAAACTGCTCATCGGGTAGTAGATGTTTGCTGATGGCAAAATCTCTAAGTCTAGAGAGGATGACCCTCTCGTAAAGCTTGCTGAGTGTGCTCAGTAGGCTGATTGGGCGGTAGCTGGACGGTTTATTAGCCGGTTTTCCAGGCTTGTGAATACCGATGACGTCTGCTTCCTTCCAGATCGCGGGAAAGAGCAGTTTGTTATGGCGGCATTGAAGATGCTCACTAAGATTATAATCAAGTGGCCGGGGAGGAGTTTTAACACGCGATTGTTAATGCCATCAATCCCTGGGGCCTTTCGCGGTTTGAGGGACTTGATCAGATCTTGCACTTCTTCCACCGTGACTGGGTCGAGTGTGGTTTCCGCTGGTAAGGAGGATCTACGTTCAACCTCGGAGTCCACCTCCGTCAGGTGTGACTGGTCGACGTTTTGTGTAGTGGGGAACATTGAAGCTCTAGACTCTGAGCAAGGCATTCGGCTTTCTCCTCATCATCGAACGCCTCGGTGTTGTCGGCTCTTTCTAGCGCGGGTATGACAGTGAGGGTATCTGATTTGAGAGCTCTAGCCAGCTTCCAGTACGCCTGGTGAGTTGGTTCGATATCTCTCAACGTTCTGTCCCAACGTTGTTCCCTGACTTCCCGGATACGTAGTTTGACCTCGCGCTCTAGTTGGCGGAGTCGGACTCTGTTGTCTTCGGTGGGATATCTGTCGTGAGCGGTTCTCTTTTCCCTCAGCAGTACCCTCACTTCGTCCGGCAGGCATAAGTGGCGGTCATCCTCCACTGGCACCTGTCTGGACGAGTTCCGCACTGCGGATTGAAGGTGGCTGGTGAGGGCCTCGATCGCCGTCTCCGTGTCTTGGTGGGATTCGATGTGGTCCGGGATGCGGTCCAGGTCTTGTGATTCGGTTGCCTTGAGGAGGTCCCCAAGTCTCAACCAGTCCACAGAGGTCCTAGTTTCAGATGTCTGGTCCGTCTGTTGTCCTAATTTGAGGATAACCGGGCGATGGTCCGAGTCTATATCGTCCATCGTTTCTATCGAATGGAACTGAAGAGTTACGCCCCTCAGTAATGCTAGGTCGAGAGTGTTTGGGGTCCCCAGTCGCGGTTGGGGGTATCGTGTGGGGTCATGGGAGTTATTATATCAAACAAAAGATTGTCTGATATATTTATTAGGCTCTGCCATTGGGGTTAGTGGTATTGCAATTCCACTGTTCGTGTTTACAATTCAGATCTCCGGCTATTATAACAGCTGGGCCTAAGTTGAATAGGGCTTCTAGGTCTTTCTTAATAAGGGTTTTCTGGCACGCGAGGTATGCTGAGACTATGACTAGAGGTTGGTGGCCAGTCATTGCTAGTCTGCAGGCGGATACCTCCATACCTACTAGTGGTGGGGTGACTAGAGGCATGCAGTGTAGAGATCTTCTGAAATAGATCAGGGTGCCGCCACCACGGCCTATCCTGTCATGTCTAGTGACCCGATAGTTAGAGATCTTTGGATCTCTTTCACTCGGTTTCAGGAAGGTCTCCTGCACTAGTAGTATATCTACTTGATTGGTAACCAGGAAGTCATGGACCAAGTCGCGCTGGTTTCGAAGGCCGTTGGCGTTATAAGTCGCCAGAGTCAATGAGCGTGGTTTATTTCTACCTACATGCGCCATTTGTTACCGGTAACAATAATTTAACTAGGTTGTTTAGTTATAACGACCTAAGTACCTGGAGGAGGTACGCGTGATCCATTTCGATCACGAGTTGATCCCGGAGGGAGGGTTGATCAGACTCTGCAACTTGTCTCAGTTTTCGAGCCAAGAGTTGGACCTCTGCTAGGTCAAAAGGCAAGTTCTTGGCGAATTTAGTCGCCAAGGCTAAGTCCTCCGCTAAAGAGTGGTGGGGTGACGGCCCAGAAGGTGCTTTTAAAATGGGGGCGGGGGCAGGGGTTGCTGGGGGTAGGCCAGCCAAAATTGGGGCGCGCGTCCTTAGTGGAGGGAACGCTTCCGTCGTGGGAAGACCCGTCCAGTGAATTACCACTGGAGGACAGCCTCTGTAGTTAGCGGGGTGACCCGCTTGGCCGCAGAGAATGCAGCTCGGTGGCTCCGGGGAGTCCCGGGTGCGTGTGCACTCCGAGGTCCCGTGGTCGCCCAGGCACTTGACGCACCTGGGACGGGATTGACAATGTAGGGCAGAGTGCCCATAAAGTTGGCAACGATGACACTGCCGCAGTGTAGTGTTTTTCGTGTGGGCGTTCCACACGAAGGCCAGAGAGGCCACAGACCTTCTCAAGTTCGAAGATCTTTTTCCCCTCTGGGGAGAGGTCGGGGACAACCAATACTAGGTTTAGAGGAGACTTTGTTGCGTCGCCTCTGTGCATACGGTGCACTTCGTGCACCGGTACAGCTTGGGACTTAAGGTTCTCGAGAATGTAGGAACACTCGATTTCCTGTGGGAGTCCGCGGATTACAGCCCGAAGGCGTTTTTCTTCCGGCAGGGCATAAGTGTAGTAACCGATTTTACGGTCACATAACAAGGATGTAGGGAGCGGTGGTCACTTGAAGACGTGACCATAACTTTGATGCCGTGTTGGGTATCACGGGCTTCTTTATAGAGATTGCCTTACCTGGCAGCTCCTTAGCGAGTTGAAGCCAATGGGCTTTCTCGCGGATGATCAGGGGTGGCGGCGGGCGCTGTGAAGGTGGCCCAGGGCGGCTGGAAGGTGCCGCTGTTGGTTTTGTGTGCCCGCAGTGGGAGCGGGGTTGGGGGGACCTCCTCTGGGTCTTTCGTTTTTGGTACGATTGACGGTTATGAAACCGTCATCGTCCTCGCAGTTTGAGGGGATGTTCGCGGGAGGCGCGACATCCATGGGGGTGATTTCATCGGCCGGTGGAAGAGGAGCATCCTGAGGTATTGCGGACCGTCAGGAGATAATTCGATTTCTCGTCGAGAATCGATTACGCGGTGTATGGGCGATCGCGAACGCGATGTCGTCGAACTCGCGGAGCTCGATCGCGGTTGTCCCGACGCGGAATCGCGAGAAAACGAGGCGCGTGATTTTGGTGCCACACGGTGGGCATCGTTGAGCGGGGGTGCGGGCGGCGGGCGCACCAGTAACACGGCGGGTACGGATGCGGGTGGAGCGGGCGCTAAGGCAGAGCGCAGGTGGTCAGCGATAAGCGCGGTGGCGGGGGTCGCGGGGGGTGCGGTGGTCGCAGCAGATGCGGGTGCGGAATTAAGTTCCGAGATAACGGACGCCATTGATTGGGACGGGCCGGAGTCCTCAAAAAGGTGGTCGAGCGCTTGAGGGGGTCGCGGGGTGCTGTCGTAAAGATGCGACAGCAAACCCTTGCACGTCCAACAGCAATGGAAGAGAGCTCCACGCCGTCCATTGTCCCTGAGGGGACGAACGACAGCAAACCCTCCAACAGCAATGGAAAAACGCCACCTGATGACGCACGATTTGGTGGAAAAACACCTGCACACTTTTCACTGCACAGAAAAACACAGATCGACCGGGTGAACGAACGAACACAACGAACACGAATAACGGACAGCCGAGGCGGAGCGGCAGACGTGCGCGCGCGAAGAACGACAACGGGCGAAATGATGCGTGCCGATACAACGGAGCGGTCAGTTTTATACTCGAGGCGTAGTATGAGGTACGCGAGGCGACGACGCTGCACACGTGTACAGGCACGTGCCGCTTAGCGCACGCTACCGCCGTCCTTTGTCTTGCAAAAAGTCAACTACCGCCATTATGGCTTATATTACATATTAACTCTGCACATTGAGATGTCCAATGTGCGAAACCCGCCAATTCGCCTTAAATAAGCGTGGCAGGTATACTGTTCGTTCTCCCTATAAAATGAAAAGCCTGAACCCAGCAGGGGACGTTTATGGGCTGTTATTATAATATGTTCTGAGAAATGTAGGACGGACTTCGAGAAAGTATGTTTCATTTTTGTTATTCTTATATATTTTTCAGGTTAAACAAACGTACAGACAGACCGCTGTGTATAATCATGAGCTGGATGATGGCTAAGCCAAAACACACACAGAAATACGCTGAACTGTACCTGCCGTATGGCTTCGATGTGGTCATTGTCTCTTGCTCGCCGATGCAACTGATGTTGCCAGCTAAAGGCTCCAAGGTTAGTTCTTAATATTTATCATGAAAGAAGAAATTTGGTTTCAAAAAAATTAAGATAAGGTAAGTTGAAGGTATAGTAGGTACTTAAATATATATCCAAAAAAATAATCTGTAAGTAATATTATAAAATTCTAAACATGCTAAATACATCGAAGCTATTTGAAAAAAAACAACTGGAATAGACTATATAAACGACGCAGAAGACGATGCATTTTTTTTAGATTTCTTGTCTGTTTGTTCGGGATTCACGTAAAAACTTCTGGGCCGATTTTGATGCGGTTTTCACTGATCGATAGCAAATTTTATGTAATAATCTGTGTGATATTTTTTATCTCGGGAATTTAGTTTTTTTTAGTTTTTCGGGCGCATAAAAATTAGCTTATTCCGACGCCGTTTAAAAAAAAGATAGCTTACATTCTTTTTAAACGCTGCGATACTTTGTGTCCCGGGAAACCCGCGGGAATACCAAGTCAAACGTGGACGAAGTCGCGGGCACATCTTAGTCTTATAACATAATCTTGATTTAATATTTAGCGAGTAGCCAATACACATACATGAAAATGAATGTATTGTTACAACTTAGGCTTCGACGAAGACAAATTCCACGTACAGCCTGTAAAAGCACATTTTATTACCTGTCGGCATTTGAACTAATTGTAATCCTTTTATGATCGTCTTCTTTTGTTTACTTATTTATTGTTATACGTTTATAGTATTGTGGAGTTCTATTGTACTCGTTTACGGCCGCTTGCAGGCTGCATCATTAGCCAGGTGTTACGAATTATAAATACAAGCTGATTCTAGGAAATTATGTCGACCTTTCCGGGCGGGCACATTTGCATTGGAGCTGTATAAAACGATGGCCTGATTGAGAGGGGGTCAATTGAGCGAGAACCACGATCAAGGCGTGACGTGTGTACATTCGGGAGTCTAATATTGACGGACTTTGCGCGTTTTATTGAACTACAACCTACTGCATTACGTTTGGATTTGTTGAGTTCGGTTATATTTGTGCCTGTGTTATACGTGTTTGTATTGTTCTAATAAACTCTATAATCACTCTAACGGCATTTTAATTCCAGTCCCGCTAAATCGTAACAGTATTTATTTTAAAATGGAATCTTACAGATTACTTATTGAAATTCATGAGTCTCCCACCGCTTCCAAAGCAATTAGTTACTGTTAAAGGAGAAGAAGCAGCGCAACAAACTCCCCTACAACTACGATAAGCGAACTGTGTCAATTTTACAGGAAAAGAAGTGTGGGACAATTTTGACGGGAATTTGAGAATGAGCACGCACTTACCTGGTTAATGGGCATGAAATGCAGCTGCTCCTCTGCTCCTCAATCCCCTTCACTTCACTTCACTTCAATTATATATTTATAATATTTTATTTTTGTGTATATATTTATTTTCATATATTTTATATTTGCGGTGCGGAGCTGGTTAATTATAAAGTATAAACAGTTATGGTACGTTGCGGACGTGATATATTTTATGTTATTTTATATATATTTACAATGCGGAGCGATTTAATTTATTTTTTGATATGACAATGAATGATTGATGTGACGTGCGAAAGGGGAACGCGGCGTCAAATTTAAAGGAAGAAATTAAATATGTTAGAAGAAAAGGTCGTATAGGTCGAAAGGAGGTGTACATGGCGGTACCAATATTTACTTCATAATTATTATTATTATTCGTCTTTTTCTAAACGTAGTTTATACTAATACAAGGTTGAAGAAAGTAATTTATGAATGATTACTGAAAAATCTTGGTGTCGATAGCATTCTAGATTCTACCCATTCGTTGCGGTCATCTAAAATTTCTTTAGTCGTATTTATAAACCTTCTTGCACAAGCGTTGCTGTACTAGTACTTTAAATTTCATTATTGAAAACAATAATATCTATGCAGTCTAACTGATTTGTACCATACCTGGGAAAATTTGCGCGGGATTCCCGGGACGCTAAGTATCGCAGCATTTAAAGAAGACAAAAGAAAGACATAGCCAAATGTCTGGTGGATGTCTCACGTGACCAAAAACAGAAATGCGACTTATCTAAATACAAGCATTTGAAATACAGATACAAAATACGTATTTTGTATCTTGTATTTAGATACCATTCATTAAGTATCTTGGTATTTTATAAATACTTTTTTTGCTAAGATACTTTTAGTCATAATTACGTAACCACCTTATATAATATAGATAAACTAAACGCACTTTTTAAATTTTAATCAACCTATCAAAAGACACCTCCATGTGGAACCAGATGGAACTCTTATTAAACTTCCATACAAGATCTTTTAGCAGTTCAGGAACTTCTTAGTGAAACCATGAAAATGTAGAAATTAGACGGAAAGAATATACACTTTCTAAGTGAATATGTGAATTCTTCCAAATCTATTGATTTGCAAAAGGTATTCAAAGCCTGCAAGGGGATAGAGACATTTGCTAGGGTTGTCAATACTCAATTGCTGGATCTGCAGGGAGACCATGGGCGCTTCGGGAGGTACCTGTGTCAAATAAGGCGTGAACAGACGTCAGGGTGCCACCACTGCGTCGGCGGCGACGAACACACGGCGCTGCACACCCTCCAGGTGTGTCCAGCCTGGGACGCGCAGCGCCGCGATCTCGTCGTGGCCATCGGGGCGGCTTTGGCCCTCCCGGCCGTGGTCGGGAGCGCCGACGCGTGGAAGCAGCCGCCTCCTTCTGCGAGACCGTCATGTCCGCGAAGGAGGCGGCGGAGCGGGAGAGGGAACAGTCCGTCACGCTCCCCTCCCGCCAGCGCTGGCGGCGACGACGGAGGGTCGTCCACGACGACCTCCAGCCGCCGTAAGCTACGGCCGTGCGGGCGACCAGCGGGGAAACGGACCCGCCCGCACATAAAGGCCGGAGAGGAGGGACGCGCTCCGATCCACGCGCCCCCACTCACCTCCCGGTTAGGTCGAGAAACCGGAGAGACCCCGATCTCCGGTTAATAAACGGTGAGGCCAGCCCGCAAAGAGGCCGGTCGTCGTCCGTTCGGGCTGGTGGTTTTTCTGTTCACTCTATACAGGGGTAATTTAAAAGGAAAAAAAGTAATCCAGGAATAGTAGATTGTTACACGAGAGCTGAAAGTGACCTATTTAGGCATGAGATGGTTTGTTTCGTTTTCTGCTTTTATTTCGAATACGAGGAAAGTGAATAAAAACTGATTAGTTAAGCAAACAACTACTTCTCTAATGGAAACAAGCGTTAAATCCATATCTAAATTTGATGAAGTCATTTAATACGTCACATATGAAATGTCAAGTAAATTTTCTTGTGGCATTCTACCAGCCAGTATTTTTTGTCACTGATCTCAAATTTATGTCCATTAAATAATGATTTAGTGAAAAGTAATTTATAAGTATAAAATGATGTTACAAACTTGTTTATATTTTTTATTACAATTTATGCCGCGATTTAATAGTGGCTGTAAAAAATTTTGGAACATTAGTCGCATTATCGCATGTAACATTATCTATGATTCGCAGCTTTAATGTTTTAACAGCAGCTTAAATCTCGTTGTAACGGTTTTAAGCGCGGTAATTTATTTGATTCTTGTTATTCCGCGTTAACTGTCAAAACGTAGTTTTATTTTGTATAGGTACAAGTCGCGATAACTAAAGAAAACATTGTAGCTGGTAAAATCGTTTCCCAGGGACGAAAACTACTGTTTTTATCCCTGTGATCAGGCCACTCCAAGCGTACTTTCAGATTACGAGAAATGAAAATTTTATGAGGAGTGTAATGTACACTAAACGTAAATCTTTTGAATTACGTTTAGCACTATGTCACTCCTCATAAAATTCAAATACGGGGGGCCTTATATGAAAATCGATTCTAAAGCTGGGTACGGATAGCGCGTACATTAGGTACGCGTGTCCTCGAACGTCATGTCCATACTTCGTATACACTCTTGGGGAACGCCGCGCGAGCAAGCTCGGAGCGAGTCGCCGTCTGTCTGTATTTGGTCGCGCGTCAAAGAGGACGCGCACGACCGGGTACGCTATATCTGGACCGCATAATGTATAAACACGCGTGTACATCGAGTTTTAATAATGAAAATATTGTATGACTGGGGCTCGCGTAGCTCTCTGGAATACTCTGGATCGATTGACCTCGTGTTCAGGTTCGCGGCGGTCCGTACAGGAGCATGTTCGCGTGGACAGTGTAACCCAATTACGTGTAACACAGGAACACGCTATCCGTACGCAGCTTTAGGGAGAATGTGGAAAGTTTTATTGAGTAGTTGAGATACAGAGGATTCTCTATTAAATGCGGTGATGGATGTCATGAAGCCTGTGTACTAACACGCACTTGGCCGTTTTATTTATTTCAGGTTGTCGCAGCTGATCTTATGAAGTTTATAGAGTCGAACGAAGATTTCGGCCCATTGGTGGTGCATGGTTTCTCTGTTGGTGCTTATCTGTGGGCTGAATTGCTAGTGCAGTCTCTTGGAGATAAGAGAAGGTCAATTTAGAGTACTTCATTTTAGATAAATTTACATGTAATTTTTACTATTAAATCTCTTTTATTTTCAGATACCAACCGCAGTTAGATCGCGTCGCGGCGCAAGTGTGGGACTCTCCAGCGGACATCTATGAAATCCCAGTCGGTTTGTCGAAAGCAGTATTCCCGAAAAACAAGCTTTTACAGACAACTTTGAGGGCATACGCGACGTAAGTATTTAAAGTTAAGTTTCAAGTTGCGATGCATGTGCGATTCAACGTTTATACCTTTTTTTGTTAACTCAGTGCGAATGTCTTTCCTTATGACACACATAGCGATGAACTGTTGTCGTGTGGGACTCTTGCACCAAACGGCAACCGGGATCTCACTAAACCCAGGTAAGGACCCAGGTAGGTTTAGTGAGATCCCGGTCGTAGGGACGAGAGCATACATCGAGGGCTTCATAACAAATGGGCGTACAGATAAAAGTGCAGTTTTATACAAGGGACAAAATTGTAAATAAAACAAAACTAGTTGATTGGTATAAGGCTGAAATTCGGAATACCCTCCTTTTTAGGTACAACTTGCATACTGGTAAGAATTGTAACATACGTAGTTTTTAGTAAACAACGAAAATAGCATCTTTGCGAATACACCTATATGCTATGAAGCCTTAGATATCTAGAATGTCAGGGATGTCTAACGTAGTTTAAGCACTTCTGACATCCTAATCCGCCGATTTGCTACTAAACCGTATCACTTCGTGCAGTAGACGTGATTCCACCGATACCCCCGTAAACAGTGGCCTCTACCAACGTTCTATGCCTATGTCATACTCGGTATAGGAATGACATGAAACATATAAAACACAATCTTGTGAATCAGGGAGATTGACTCGTGTCATGGGAACCGTTAATACACAATAAACTTCATAATAGGATGATGGAGTCACCATCCGTCGGCTCGTTTAAAACACAGCTCAGGAAATGGTTAGTCCGACACACTTTTTATAATCGTGAAGAGTTTATGACATATGACCTAATTTTAATTTTATTTGTGACCATAATTATTATAGCACAGAAATTGACGTGTAACTTTGTTATGAATAAAAGATTTCTGATTTCTAAAATAAATCCATTGTATAGGCTATGAGCCTCTACAAAGACGTCTCTCAACGCCTAATCGAATATTCAGGGGCCCAATTCTGCTATTACTATGTCATCAAAATCGTCTCAATCGTAGATTGATTGATTTCGATATTCTGTTAATTCCAATGGCATACCCGTGGCACGTCACTCTTATCTTTATAAATATTCATATGAGAAAACTTCGGCCGACGCCATTTCTGCTAATGGTAATACCAATTTTTTCCTACTATTATTCTGCCGCAACTATATCGAGAAGATATTGTGGATTTGACAGAATACGAAATTTTGATACTATGGCAATGGAATCATACTTTAAATATAAATAATATAATGTAATAAAATACTTGGCAACGCCAAGATATCGATATACAGTCTACTCTCGATAAATTGACACTCGTTAATTTGAATCCCTGGATTATTTGAAAAAAAATTCCGGTCCCTTGAAAAATACTCGATAAATTGAATAAAATCAATGTTAATTGGTCCCTTCGGTAATTTTAAGTTGAACGAATATTATCTTGCTCGCAAACATGCGATAATTTGAAGTCCGGGCTTTCCTACTCTTTATAATTAATTTGAAGCGTTTATCATGCACATACCTGTCGTTTGTTTACATAAATGAGGTATGAGTAATTTCGCATTCCAGTCTTCTTACAAACGTTCATTAATGAGTCATGTTAATGTTTGATTTGTGCTATTGAAATGAATCCAAGTAAGAACAAATGTCTTTCCATAAGTTCCATAAGTAAACGCTTGTTATTTTGAACCCTTGACAATTTGAAATTTATCTCTGGTCCCTTGAGTTTCAAATTATCGAGAGTCGACTGTAGCAGAATTGAGCCCCTGAATGGCGGTAGTGTAATAAAATATCGTGCCGTAACTTATACAGCCATAGACGGAGTGATTTGTGCCGAATATGAAATATTCAACTTGTTAAATTATTTAATAAGACTTCAAATGCCGGGTTCATGGACTACTTAGCCGCGAGTATTTTGGAAATAACTGCTATTTAGCTAGTTATTACAATAGTCATTGCTAATGGCAAGTGCAATTCTTAACTCTCCAATAACGCTCTTGCAGTACCCATATGAAAGTGTTTCACAACGTGGCAACAAAGCACTATATGCGTGCGACGGAAGTGTACCATGACACGCCTTGCCGCGCGCCGGGACTGTTCCTGGTCTCCAAGACCGACCCGGTGGGAACAGTTGAGAGGAGTCGACGTGCTTACAGCATGTGGGTTGATATGGGAATACGAGTAAGTACAAAAACACTAATCAATCAGTGTGTGGTATCACAGAGTTTCGGCATGAAACAGTTCGACATCCCTTCTATCCCATTTCTCTTGTCCCTTTACCTCATTCACCTATCCCTTCCCCTCCTATCCTAAAGGCTGTCAACGCGTTGGCTTCGCCCCTGGCGTTGCATACGCCTATAGGCGATGGTAACCACTTTCACCAGGTGGGCCTGTTTGCCAGTTTCGTATTAAAAAAATATGTTTATTCTTCTTTTTATATTGATTTATAATACTGAAGTGAAACTTCTTTAGAATCGTTGTGATTTGAAACTCGATGAATGGAAAAAAGAGATAAACACAAATGTATAGGACCAAGCCTGCGAGGGAATGAGATAGAATATATTACATTTAATAGTTTAAACACTGTTCTCATACAGATAGAGTTGGAAATGTTTTGAAGTTTTTCTTTAACACTTCAAATTTGTGCTTTAAATCTTAAACATATTATAACGATATAATATATGAAATGTGACGTCACGAAATTTAGAATCCCTCCCACCCCTTGTCGCACTTTGTTTCACTTCTACTGCGTGTGAACAGACACAAAAAATTTCTTGACGGCCTCTGTGGTTGAGAGGGCTAAGTCTTAGCCAGCCGAGCTTACCGGAACGCAGAGGCTCCAAGTTCGATTCTTGGCATGGTAAATTTCGTAAACGAACTTTCCGTTATTGACTGTGGTCTGGGTGTCTGGGATCGGCCCCAGGTTGGTTTATTGTATATTACCCATAACCCAAGCATAACTTGCTTAGCTTGGGGATATACAATGTGTGTCTTTGTCTGCTGATTTATATTATATGCATCAGTGAAGTAGCTAGTTAACTTTCGAATAAGTCCTTAGCATCATTTAGACAGACACCTACTTTCGACAACTTATACACTTGAAATGGATTTTTTTTCAAATGTAACGTGCGTGAGAACTTAACTGTCTAGTTTAGCAAGTCAATTAATTATTAAACTAATGTAAATAAAATTTTAGTTAAGAAAAGAGTTATCTAACGAAACTGGCTTGTTAAGCCCTTATTTAAACGATTATAACCACTTCTTCGCAAATTAACTATATACTTACTTAATGCGAATTTAACTCGGGCTGAATACAAAGCTATAGGATTGAAACAAAAAAGAAAACTTGATAATTGGTTAATTTAAAATTGAATTATTCCAGTGCAACTTCAAATGCTGGGAGAAATCCCCTCACGTCCAACATTATATACACCACCCCGAGGAGTATCTTGCAGTTTTGCACCACCATCTCGAAGAGTGCGGTATCCTTAGGTCAAAAAAATTACGAATGAGTTTATAGGTTATGCCATGCAATGTTTTCTGTGATATGGGTTTTAGGTTATAAATTTAAATTTAAACCAAGCCAATATTTGGGGTCGTAATGCGTACCAGGGCCGGTCCTAACTTTTTGTCTCCGTAGGCAAACACGGAAAATTTCGTCCCCACCTAAACTTAAGAAAACTTCGTTAACCAGAAGGATTATATATAATTGAGCTAAGACATTACTATTAATAAGTGTTGTTACGTGCTGTAGGTAACGAGATTGGAAGGAAACACCGATTTAAAGAGAAACTGCCTTTATTTAATTAAAGACTAATTAAATAAAAACTACCTCTTTAAATTATGCACACGCTTTTCTCGATTGACTCACGTTCCGGTGTCTCGCCACTGAATGGTCTTGAAGCCTCGCGTCTTGATGCTCCACCGCGTCGTTGTCGCGCAGTCTGAAGGCCCTTTTCATCCCTTTGCTCTCTTCTCGTTGCTTTCGTTTCGCTAGCCCATGCGCACATTCTCGCGCTTATGTAACCGGTCGACGCTCTAGAATGAACCTTATTACGTCATTCAATTATATGTCTATCCTTGTCCAACAAATACTCCCGTCCTTGTTACTTACTACGAGTTAATTCCAGTTTCTTCTCGAGTATATCTATCTCGTTTTAACATTTGTCTAATCCTATATTTCTATCCTGCTCTTTCTTGTTACTTTGTATATGCAACATTGTATTGTGTTGGTGTTAAGGCGCAGACTTCGCGCTATTTTCTTAAGGGGAAGAAATTCCGCTACGCGTTTTTTTTGGACTTTAGTGGTTCAAGGATGTTTTCAGACATTTTTACCGCCCCTAAATTTTGCCACCATAGGCAACTGTCTACAGTCTCGAGACGCCCCTGTGCTTATACATTAAGCTAGGTCTCCATCAAACATCAACATCAAAGAACACGCTTGTTGCCAACACTCATTACAGTTGGGAAAATTAGTTGGAAACTGAAACCGCTGCCTTTACAATATCGTCTCTCGAATACATGTTGCCAACAATACTGGTGGAGACACGATGGAAACAAATGTTGGTGATTTTTTTGGAAAATTGTAAACATTTGGAAATGTAAAAATTGTCAACAGTTTTGGTGAAGACGCGCCTTTAAAATGTGTTTTTAGTACACAGAAAGTTAAAGGGCTTGGTTCTGGATGACATTCCAATTTTACTGACCGTCATCGCAAATGTTGGTTTGTATACGAGTATTGTGAGTTGCAATACAATGCTCAAGGCGTTGGAACTAGTAACAAAAAAATAAGGTATCATGATAAACTATTTGTGTTCCATAACTGAAGACTGTACTGGCAACGACACTCCCCCACAAGCAAAACATTTCTGCTGTACAATTTAAAAACCTAGCAAGTCTATGAAATTGTATACTTTACACAAACAATATGCTACGTCAAAAATATTTATGAAGCTTATTTTGGTAACATAATTATATTGATAGTCCTTACGCGTTTTGGCAGACACAATACATCAGCATATGCCTAGTAAGACAACAAATGCGCAAACATTCATTTAAAAAACAATGTCAGTTGCTAGGTTTTCAAATAGCTCTGCTGATTTGTACTTATTGGTTAAATTTATACACGATTAAGCTAAGGAGGACAAACTCCATCTTAAAAAATCCCTCCAAAAGGCAAATGGGGTCGCCACTGTTGCTAGTGGGTAAGGCACAAACACAAAGAACTTTTACATGTCTACAGGAGAAGACTACAAATGTTGAAACAATATGTTTAAATGTTTTGATTCGAAATATGGATTGATTGCTATATGAAAAGTTGTTTAATTTTTACATGTTTCTATAATTAAAAAGTTTATTTTTTGTTATTGTAAATATGGTCTGGTTTTGTAATTGTATATTTTGGTCTGCAATAAAGTGTTATCTCTCTCTCTCTCTCTCTCTCTCTCTCTCTCTCTCTCTCTCTCTCTCTCTCTCTATTTTTCAACATTTACCAAACTGATGTATTCAGTATCCGAACAGTCTACAGAGACATTTTGGTTTAAACGAGAGCAATAAAAATATTATTTATTTGTTAAAATACAAAAGACTGTCAAATCTAACATGCCCAACAACATAATCTTAAATAATAATAATAAATATATGAACAAATAATATTTATATGAAATTTATGTAACTTGAACATTTTGTCTTCCGTTTTTGTGTTCGACCCGTAAACAACTCGGCGCACTTCACTTATGGCCGGTTACTATATCATACCGACCGTTCATTTACCTTAATATCGGTTAAAGTTTGACATAAGCTCCATACAGATAATGTCAAAATTCAACCGATGGTAGGGCAAGTGAATGAATAGTAAGTTATAAAAACCGGCCATCAATCTCTCAATGATTATAGACGGAGTGAAGTGCGCCATTTTGGACGATGATTGAACTATGGGAGGATTTAATGGTAAACAAAGAGCATTTTTCACACTAGCATTGTATGCTTATACAATATTGATAATAAAAATTAGGTATAACCTATAACTTGTGTTCACTAATAACAGCTCATTAACGTCACAATGTTGGGCAAACGGACAGTATAACCGCTACGCTTGTTTAATGTCCGGTTCCTATATCAAACCAAGTATTTGTTAGCCTTACTAGTATTTTTTTCCATGCTCGCGGTTAAAATTTGACACAATCTTCCATGCAAGTAATGGTAAGGCATGTGATAGAGTAGTAAGATATAGAAATGCACCATAACTCCTTATGATCTATTCCTACATCTCCGATTGGCGGGATTGACACATGGATTTATACATAATTATTATGCTTTAGTTTTAGCCACATATAAGATGGGACTCTAATTCCTTACCCCTCCATATTTGTGCTGGTGCCTTGTTGGTTGGTTCCATTATATTTGCCAGATGTCATTAGTATTAGTATGTGGAAACATTGCTTTGGTACTGTTACTATTTAAATAATAAAGGACATTACCCAGTTTGTTAGGATAGGAATATGATTTATTCACTATTCTATTACAAAACATCAAAAATATTTAAACCATAAAACCAGGTTTAAGAGAAAACTCTATTTTTCTAGCGCAATATTGTTTAGAAAACCAATAAATTCAAAATTACAACGTTCAAAAATTAATGTCTACGTAATTTCTATGGCGGGTCACAAAAATCTATAATTTTATTATAATATGAAAACTTGTATAAGATTTTAGAAATATATTTGGTTAAGGTTCATTTGATCTCGGGGGGGCTTTGTCCTTTGTAAGAGACTTACCAAGCCTTACATTTTTACATAATAAAAATATTGTTAATAAAAAAGTTGGTTCAAGGTGTTTACTCGTTTTTTTTAAAAATCAAAACGCGAAAAGAAGGCGGAAAATTTACAATTAATGAACTTTATCAGACAAGATTCGAACCCAGGACTTCTGCAGTCAACTACATTTAAACCATTATGCTACAGAGATTATGAATTATTTTACTGCAATAAAGCAATAAATGTATTGTTAAATAAACATAACTAATTTACAACAAACATATATTTACATATTATTATTTATTCACTTAGTAGTGCAAAGTATACCACTGTTGGTACCCCACTCATTGATTATAACACCTAATCAATTTATTCAAGATATTGAGAAATTTTAATCATTTCTTTAGGACCGATTTTTCAATCATCAGTTAAAAGTTGTCAGTCGAATAAATTATAACCTGACTAAATTCAAAAATAAAAGAATTTGATTATTTTATTCGTGCATCTGTCATTTTTAATATTCCCATGTTGCGATTTATTCTATAAATAAATTTTATCGGGTGATTGAAAAATCGGTCCTTAGTCATACAACAATCTATAAAAATAAAAATGTATCGCAGAAATGTACGCGCATAACTTGAGAACTACTTTACCGATTTTGATGAAATTTTTTGTGTGTTTGTTTGAGTGGGTCCCGGGATTATTTAGTTTCACAATTACAACTGGTAGGTGGCGCTGGGATCGGGTTCCAGATTTTTATATTTTCAGGGCAGGACAATGTCTGCCGGGACCTCAAGTTTTAATAAAATTTTATGCTACAAAATATAGTGCCAATTATTGAGGGCGTCAATGGTATAGTTTCTCCTCTAATCTTAAAACACAGTTCGATCCCTGTTAGCGTGTTTATTCCTCTTCTTCTTTATTGGATTTTTATTAATTTTCTGTTTCGGCAACTTGACCCTCTCTCGCATTGCCTTCTTCAGCTTCAAGGCATGTTTGCCTTTCTTTTTCTCCATTTTCACCGTTTGCCTGTGGAGGTCCGCTTGGCTCTTCAGTTTGTGGAAACTTCGCATCTTGTGTTGCGAGCCCTCCTTTGCAGTTAATCCTGGAATAGGTTAATTATAATATTATTCAAGGCCAACATAGTTGAGTGGGCTAAGCCTTTGCCGGCCTACCTCACTGCAACGCAGCTCTGGGTACGATTCCTGGTATGGTAAACTTCGGAAACAAATTTTCTCTGTTATTTACTATGGTCTGGGTGTATGGGACCAACCCCAGAGTAGACGGATATTACCTGTAACACAAGCGTAACTTGCTTAATTTTGGTAAATACAATATGTATGACTGTCAGCAGGTTATTTATTTTTAAAAAAATGGGGTTACAGGCTGTTGGCCCAGTATTAGAAGTTTTTTATTATTTTCATTGCGGAGCTAGCAAACAAGCAGACCCACATACAGTTTTACACAACTAATAATTCCTCCCGATGTAGCTACGCTTAGCAGCGACGACGGTGTACGAATCGTGTAAGCGGAACAGAGCTAGGTATGCAAAGCAAGCAACACTGCCATTTCCGCCTGCGAATAAAGTTCAATATGGATTATTTACATGTCGGAAAGTGGTCTGCACTTTTCTGCGCAAACGAAATCTACCAATCGGAATTATAGGTTGTGTAACACTGCAATGGAAAGTGGTTACCGTCGCTTACAGACGCTTGCAACACCAAAGATGAAGCCAACGCGTTTAGGATGAGATAGAGGGATTAGACAGGAAGAATGGGCTATGGGATTGGATAAGAGGATGTGATGGGGAGGGGCAAGTGGGCCATTGGAACTCCCATTCATCACACGAAACATGATTAGCACAAGGCTGACCGTATCACAGCAATATTCTTCTTTTATTGCACGAGTTCAACAGACAGACAGACAGCCCACCTTTTTTTTATTTTATTGTAGGAGTTTAGCAGACAGGCAGATGGCCCGTTTGATGAAAAGTGGTTACCATTGCCTATGGACATTTGCAACACCAATGGTGCTACAAATGCGCTACTGCTCTCTGAAGGGAGACTGGAACCTAGTCACTAATGTCGGAACACAATTCAAGGTTGTTATGGCGATATACTTTAGACCAGGAGTTCTAGCCATCCAGTCGAGCAAGTGCCCTACCACCTGGCTGTGGATTGTTTTGTCACTTCTTACGACAGGCCGCCAGGCCGCAGAGAATTGTATTCGTTCTCCATTCCTGCACGGATAGAAAGTGAGAAAAAAGATATTCTGTGAGAGTGTAGTATGACACAGATTGAGCCGGCCCTAAAAGCTGTAATCAACAGTCAACCACTTTCAAAGCTATATTAGAAAAGCTCCTTACCTGTAAAGTCCTTCATATCCTCATCATCAGGTCTCCTGACATATCTCCCTCCCATCTCATTCTCCTTTCTTTCAATCCTTCCCTTTTTGACATAACTCTCATCCGGTGGAGCATTCCGTTTCCGCTTCCTGTTCCTCTTGTCTATGGCACCGTCGCCATCTTTATTCGCCAACGGATTATTCGCTATGGATTTCTCTAGACGTTTCTTTCTTGCGTTCAACGCTGTTCTATCTTCTATTGAAAACGACACTATGGGCCGCTGGAACAAAATCTTGTATCAATATTTTATCCTTTTGTGTTGATTAACAAGGAAATGTGTTTGAAAAAATCAGGCAGTAGTTTGCTCTTTACAATCATGTGTATTCAAAATGCGTTGAAAATTTCATCATATTTACGTAAACTGTACCATTACCATTTGTAATATTTTATTAATAGTGTCATATCAAGACATATTTAACTCTAATGCTGTTTTTCTTTATCTTACTATCCACAGTAAGTTAGCATTAAATTGGTAAAATACCATAATACAAGCTTCATAGTCGATGTCATATTTTAAACAGTAGTAGGGCAAATTATTATATACTAAATATACATGTACAAAAATACTGACAGAATAGCAACCCATGGGTGAAAGAGAAGAGAATGTAAATACAGAAGATGGGTAGACAGTATAAAAGAATTAGCAGGGGTTACATGGAGTAGGACAGCAAGGAGAAGAAGTGACTGGAAAATGTTGGAGGTTGCCTAACTGCCAAAAGAAACGCCGAATAAATTAACATAATAGGTTGGGGAAAATGTCTTTTCGCATATAGTATGTATGAACTTGTAATAAGATCTCTTTGGCTATACCATTTGTATCGGGCTGGTTTTGGTATCATTAAAAAGTTTTAATTTTAAAGAAGACAATTCCAAATTCAAATTAGGAACATTTGTGATTTTCATTTATTTTCTTATTGTTAAAATGAGTGCATCTAATGAAGAAATTCCATACATTTTAAAATTTTACTACAAAAAAAGTAAAAATGCAACACAAGCCGCGAAAAAAATTGTGTTGTTTATGGACCTAATGCAATATCTGTGAGAGTAGTGCAAATTTGATTTAACGTTTTCAGTCCGGAAATTTTGATATCAAAGATGCACGTCGCTCTGGTCGCCCTGTTACGGACAAAATTGGTGCCATTTTTGAAAAAGTGGAGCAAGATAGGCGTATCAGTAGTTACGATGTAGCTGGAGAACTGGGAATTGACCACAAAACGGTTTTGGCACATTTGAAAAAAGCTGGGTACACAAAAAAGCTCGATATTTGGGTGCTTCATGAGCTCACTGAAAGAAACCTAATGAACCATGTACTCATTTGTGATTCTTTATTACGACGTAATGAAACCGAACCATTTTTGAAGAAGCTGATAACTGGTGATGAAAAGTGGATCACGTACGACAAGAACGTGCGAAAAAGATCGTGGTCCAAGGCCGGTCAGGTTTCACAGACTGTGGCGAAACCCGGGTTAACTCGCAACAAGGTGATGCTGTGTGTATGGTGGGATTGGAAGGGTATTATTCATTATGAGCTGTTACCGCCAGGCAGGACCATCGATTCTGAACTGTACTGCGAACAACTGATGAGATTAAAGCAAAAAGTTGAGAGAAATCGGCCGGAATTAATCAACAGAAGGGGTGTGGTTTTTCACCATGATAACGCTAGACCTCACACATCTTTAGCCACTCAGCAAAAATTACGAGTTTGGCTGGGAGATGTTAATGCATCCGCCATATAGTCATGACCTTGCACCTTCAGATTTTCACCTGTTTCGGTCTCTGCAGAATTCCTTAGGCAGTGTCAGGTTAACATCACGACAGAACTGCCAAAACCACTTGTCGCAGTTTTTTGATCAGAAGCCCCAAAATTTTTATAGCAATGCGATCACGTCCCTACCTACAAGATGGCAAAAAGTTATCAAACAAAATGGCACCTACATACTTTAGTCAAATGTAAATAAACTTTATAAAAAACCCTTTTGATATTTTATATAAAATGTGAAGAAACTTTTTCCCCAACCTAATAGTTAAAAAAAATAAAAAATTAGTTTAAGTTTACAATTTAACAATAAAGGCAAATAAATAAAAAATATATCGCAATCTGGCATATTAATTACCAGGAAATTTTGTTTCTGGAGTGCAGCAGAACAGCTTATGGCCTGAACCTGATAGATAGTGGTTACCGTCGCCTATGAACATTTGCAACACCAAAGGTGCTACCCATGTGTTTGCTAGAAGGGGGACTGAAGCCTGGCAATCCTGGCAAGAGCGAATCACCTATCATAACATTATACAACTCCATGAGCATTAGTAACCACTTACCATCATCCCATCTTGTGTAATCTAGCTATATTTTAAAAAATCCTTACGTTGTTTTTGTCAAATATATCGGGATTATTGTTTAGTTTCCTGAGGCACGCCAAGGCGTCTTCGTGCCGCATGAACATCACGAAACCATAGCCTTTTGACCTGAAACATTCAGCTAGTTACATAACGTTATGACATGGTATGATAATGGTAGAGCTGCAGAGTTAATTGGGTATATTAAACAGCTTGTGCTAGCGACACTTCGTTTGCGTTTCCACGATATAGTCTATCAAAACGCGATCATAACGCCATCTTTTTGATTATATTCATCTATCCCACTGACATGGCATTTATCTGGATAAAAGTATCCTAAATATTGACCCGGAATGTATCCTAGCTCCGTGTCTAGTAGTTTTCACATGATGCTCGCACAGACAGACAAAAATTCTAAAGGTTGCATTTCCCAATCTCCTGATCCCAATTAGCCCTCTAATTTTTTTCTCTTTATAAACTCATTGTACTAATTCGATCTCTCTAAAAATTTATTATACTGTAGATATATTAGTACTAGAGTTTGAGTGCGTACCTCTTGTTTAAACTTCAGGCGATAATATAGGTTACATTGTATTACATTTTTCGTCGGTGCTATTTGCCCTCGGAAATTTTAATACATTTTATATCGCAAACTATTCCATCTCCCAGAATGGATGAAAAGTATATATGTCCATTTGCGGTATTTAGACAGACAGATCGAGTTACTATCGCATTTTTTTTGTAGCTTATGAATTTTTGTGTCTATAAACTTCAGAAATGATTGGTCTCCTATAGAAACTTTAATCCCCTATTTCAACCCGTTCTAGTTTTATTTATATATCCCCAACTATCTTTCTGTAAACTACACAAGCGACCAAAACTACCGACACTACCACAACAACCACAACTACTTAAACAACCGAAATTACCAAAACCACCAGCCAAAGCTACCAAAACTACCGAAATTATAAATATTACCAAAACTACCATAACTACCAGAACATCTGAAACTACCAAAACTATCAGCCAAAACTACCACAAGTAACAAAACTACTACAACTACCAGATCAACTGGAAAAACCAAAACTACCAAAACAACCGAAATTACCACAACTACCACCACTACTAGAACAACTGAAACTACCAAAACTACCGAAATTACCAAAACTACCAAAACTACGTAAACGACCAAACTGACCAAAATAAACAAAATGACGAAAATGGCAAACCGCAAATAAAAAATCTATCCTAGTTTCCGGGATAACCTTTACATAAATCTATCCCATTATCCGGGATGAAAAGTCTCCTTTGGCCGCTCTCGATATTAAAAGTACATATGTACCGAGTTTCAGCCAAATCGGTCCAATAGTCTTTTCATAAAAGGATAATAAACAAAGAGACAAATACACTTTTATCCCAGAAATGATCCCATTTTTCGGTATAAAAAGTATCCTATCTTCATCCTCGGCATTGAAAATATATATATACTGATTTCAGCCAAATCGGTCCAGTAGTTTTCCGTGATAACGGAACTAACAGACAAGAGTTACTTTCGAATTTATTATAAAGAGGTAAAATTTGTATTTTTATAATGAATAAACTCAAAAACTACTAGACCGATTTCTAAAATTCTTTCACCATTAGAATGCTACGCTATCCGTGAGTAAAATAGGCTACATTTATATGGTTATCACAAAATATTTAAAAAATAAATGACCACCCGTACGAAGCTGGGACAGGCCACTATTATATACATAAATTTACTTGCTTACTTTACGAATCAGCTTGAATTGTTTATTATTTTAAATACTTAAATAAAATAAATGTCGCCACTCTTTTTATGAAGTTTTGTTATTTAACTTATTTTACTTATTAACACTTTAGGGTTTTATAGACATTTTGGCCAAAACTGCCCTTATGAGCTAAAGAGCTAAGAATACTCACAGATGTTTCCCATCCTGGCCGGTGGGGGTGCGGAGGTCCCTCATGACCCTGGCTTCAGTGATAATCGCGTTCCCGCCAACGGCCTCCAGGCATACACGCCTGAGACGCTTATCGTCGCAATTAGATGGTAAATTCGACACGACTATACGATATCTCGATACAAATCTGCAAATAAGGTATAGTAAAATTTTAACTTACAAGTATTTGAAAAATTCTTAACATTCTATTCAATTGCTCAGCTAGTGATACATAAACATTTCAGTTATAAACTCTTCTTAAGAATAAGAGATGGAAAAATAATGCTTAACACCTGTAAAAATTTAAAGTGACTACCTAAATGGAGTTTGCTATCTCTGATACCTATGTACGTGACAGAATTTACTTACAACAAATCTGTATTCTACGAATCGTATTTCTATATTAAACATACGAATACTACAGTTAATTACTTAATAAACATTTAATTTGCACTAACAAATAGGTCAAAGATCGAGATAAAAACTATCCTATCTTTTAGTTGGACTAAATTACACATAGTTACAAAATTTCATCAAGATCAGTTTAGTAGATTCATAGTTTATCCTGGATATACAATTGTTACATGAGATTTTTATATATAAGATTAAAATTTTTATGACGACCATAATGTCCGTTTCCCTTTAAGAATTGCAAGACTTACAAGTACTAAATGTCATTCAGTACTCAGCAAAGTTGGATGTGTAGAATGTAGGGTAGTAAGTAGAAAAAACGCAAAACACACCTGTTCAAGTTTTTCAGCATCTGAGTTTTGCTGCGTTCCAACGCAAGACGCTTCGCCATATCAGAGGCGGACACGCCGACAGCCGCTTTCGTGCCGGCCACAATCACTGTACATAAATGCCAATGTTTTTTTAAAATGTATTTGTTATTATAAAGTAACCATATGACGGAAGTAGTCAATAACAGGATAGAGTATTCTTTCACGAAGTACTCGGAAGTCATATAACCGGATGTCAACGTAGAAGCATTTATTATCAAGCTAACGAATTTCGGAAATGGAGTAACCGGAAGTTGGTTTTATAAAGGAAGTGAAACTGAAATGGCGCCAAAGCAATATCGGATATCGTCACTGCGGCGCACTACGAGGACGTTAAATACGCGGTGTTCGAGCAGGGAGGGGACAGTAGAGCGATAGTCTACACGGATAGTCTTGGACGAGGAGCACGTAATATATTCTGGTCGATTATTACTCATTGATAATCGCAGTATTCTTGGAGGGCAACTGCTGCTCGACACCTAACAAAAACGTGGATGGAACTCTTGGAGTTGTCCTAATATTTCTGTGTATTAGTGTTCAATATTTCATATTGTAATTGTAATAATTCTAGTGTAATAAACTTTGATTATAATAAAAGTTTATTACACTAGAATATATTTCAGATTATTATTGTGTTACTGGTGGAATTTGTTTTCAAAACCCCCAATTTTGAAACATTCTTCATCAGTGCTCCACTCCTATTGGTCTTAACGTGATAATATATAGCCTATAGCCTTCCTCGATAAATGGGCTATCTAATACTGAAATAATTTTTAAAATCAGACCAGTAGTTTCTGAGATAGCGCATTCAATCAAACAAACTCTTCAGCTTTATATATTAGTATAAGATTCTCGGTGTCATTCGCCCGGCGTGAGCCTACATATTTGAACTCGTCAAAATGAAATCATGATCCAAACATGACCGTGAATACTAGCCACATAATATCAGTTGGCATTGCCAGTGTTGGAGGGTGATTCTTCGCATTCAATCACCCGCGTCATTTGCTTCAACTAGCTTTTCTTTAAAAACATAGCTTATTAAGAATCTTTGCATTTCAAGTGCTTGTAGTTAATTTTAGTCAAACGTTAATCTAAGTCTATAGATCTAGCCAAAAAAACCCTGGCTGGGACTAATGATGCGCGTTGGACAATCGCCCGCAAACAAAGAAAAAATATCACTATGGCAACTCCATATGATCATGTAGCATTTATATAATGCATAAGCAATATTTTTTTTCTTTGCATTCAGTGTCTTCCTTCTGTAGATTTATCTCGAATTTGGAAATAAACAAAACAATAACTTGCACTCTTCAATATTAATGGCTTTATTCATGTTTTAAGCTAATAAATGCTAAAACACAATTATACCAGAATAACGAAAATGTCAATAGTAAGTACAATGTTTTGATAAAGTGACTTTAACATTAGTAATAAGCATTATCATGACTACATTCCTCTAGTAGCTCAGAATGCCCAAAATGCTCCTTCAGCCGTTCCACATAGCAACCACGGTCGTTATGGTCATGGCGAGAACGTCATTAATGAGGTTATAATTTTCAATCAAGTAGTGCTCACAAAGACCCATATCAAGAGGTGGGTTCAATAATCCGTTGCATTTGAGTTCACAATTGTAACACTCCAAGCAAGTGAAACAGGAAAAATCCTGGTTGTGAGCATGGTCGTTGTGAGACTCATATGGAACATAGCACATGTAAAAGGTTTTGAATGTCTACTTTTGTTAGCCAAAATCTATACTTTATTCATGAATTGAGAATAGACACACATAGATAGATCCATAAACTTACACATAAACACAAATAAGCACACACAAAAAAAACAGGTACACACACAAGACCTAAACAATATCGTCATCAACCATTCGCAGTCCACTGCTGGATGGAGGCCTCCCAAGTCGGCGCCATGTCACGCCAGACATAAACATACATTCTATCAAATAAAATGAGACTATACACAGGCACATTTTCTTTGATAGAATGTAGGATAGTTTACATGAAAGGCCAGGCAGCTAACGGTGAAGGCTGTATGGGTTTTAACCAACAGCTAAGATGTCGGAAAGTATGTTTTATACTGAAATATACAACAAAATGGCAGACATAACTATTTCTTCAATAGATTTGAACATTACCTCCTTCTTTAACAAGATACAAGTTCCTATTATCCTTGGATTCCTTCTTTTTGCCCTTATCCAAGTTCTCTCTCTTCAGAGCAGGTTTAACTTGAATCACTTGGCCTTCCATCTTCAACTGGTTTGGCGGTAGTGCTATAAATCTATCAGCGTCTTCTTTATTCTAAAATCAATTTAAATTATTTTCCTGAACTATTAGATTAATTATAATATTAGGTTGGGGAAAAAGTTTCTTCGCATTTTATATAAAAATTCTAAAGGTTTTTTTATAAAGTTTATTTACATTTGACTAAGTATGTAGGTGCCATTTTGTTGGACAACTTTTTGCCATCTTGTAGGTATGGACGTGATCCCATTGCTATAAAAATTTTGGGGCTTCCGATCAAAAAACTGCGATAAGTGGTTTTGGCAGTCCTCTCGTGATGTTAACCTGACACTGCCTAAGGAATTCTGCAGAGACCGAAACAGGTGAAAATCTGAAGGTGCAAGGTCAGGAATATACGGCGGATGCATTAACACCTCCCAGCCAAACTCTCGTAATTTTTGCTGAGTGGCTAAAGATGTGAGAGGTCTAGCGTTATCATGGTGAAAAACCACACCCCTTCTATTGATTAATTCCGGCCGCTTTCTCTCAACTTTTTGCTTTAATCTCATCAGTTGTTCGCAGTACAGTTCAGAATCGATGGTCCTGCCTGGCGGTAACAGCTCATAATGAATAATGCATTCCAATCCCACCATAAACACAGCATCACCTTGTTGCGAGTTAACCCAGGTTTTGCCAGTCTGTGAAGCCTAACCGGCCTTTGACCACGGTGTTTTTCGCACGTTCTTGTTGTACGTGATCCACTTTTCATCACCAGTTATCAGCTTCTTCAAAAATGGTTCGGTTTCATTACGTCGTAATAAAGAATCACAAATGAGTACACGGTTCATTAGGTTTCTTTCAGTGAACTCATGAGGCACCCAAATATCGAGCTTTTTTGTGTACCCAGCTTTTTTCAAATGCGCCAAAACCGTTTTGTGGTCAATTCCCAGTTCTCCAGCTACATCGTAACTACTAATATGCCGATCTTGCTCCACTTTTTCAAAAATGGCATTATTTTTGTCCGTAACAGGGCGACCAGAGCGACGTGCATCTTTGATATCAAAATTTCCGGATTGAAAACGCTTAAACCAAATTTGCGCTACTCTCACAGATACTGCATTAGGTCCATAAACATCAAAAAAAATTTTCGCGCCATGTGTTGCATTTTTACCTTTTATGTAGTAAAATTTTAAAATGTATCGAATTTCTTCATTAGATTCACTCATTTTAACAATAAGAAAAACAAATGAAAATCACTCATTTTCCTAATTTGAATTTGGAATTCTCTTCTTAAAAATTAAAACTTTTTAATGATACCAAAACCAGCCAGATACAAATGGTATAGCCAAAGAAATCTTATTACAAGTTTATACATACTATATGCGAAAAAACTTTTTCCCCAACCTATTATATGTAATAACCCAGAGTATAAAACTGTAATCACAATTGTCCTAAGAGACAAAGCATAATTATTGAGACAGTTAAATATTAATATTTCTCTTTAAAGTTATAAAATAATTTACTATAAAAAACATGGTATTTGCAATTAAATGCTTTTCTTGATTCCAATAACAAATAAGTGCATGTGTTGCCAGTATGGAACTCTTAGTATATAGATCACACACATACCAATTTAGTTTATGTTTAAGTTCAATACTTTGAAATATAAATAACTTACAATGAACTTAACAAATCCAGTGCCTTTCGAGTGTTCTGTCATCTTGTCCATGCATATCAAGGCATATTTAATTGGGCCGGTCTTCTCAGCAAAGTCTTTCAGCAAGTCATTATCAATGCTGAACGGTATATTAGTTATGAAGACTGTACATCCATCTTCTGCATCATTCAGTTTTGTCCTGCAAGCATTATACATGGAAGAAAAACACTAGGAAGTAATACATTGGTTATACGATATATGACTTTTAACATTTTCTACCAACTGTACACACCACAACACAGTGTAAATGTATGAGTAACCATTCATAATAGTGCCTTCATTCTCCTTGTACTACCACACAGCTCTCCATCAGTTGGGTGTTTCACTAACACTAGTAAATAAGGTGCTTATTTACAAAGTCGTATCAAACCCAATACATTATTCAAACATAGATATTCTTTAACACTTTCAAAATAAATTTTTGATGACACTAGGCTGTGTGCCATGGTACAAAAAAAAACACAAGTACATGATTACTTTCAAAACCCCTACAGTGAAGGAGAAAATAGAAAAGTCATTTACGGCCTATAAACAAAGACTCAATTGCCATAAAACCCACTACGGCACAACTCATTGACACAAAACACTGTGTACCCTTTGAAAGAGATGTTTCAAACTCTTTAAGAAAATAAACATGAATTGACAGATGTGAACAGAATGTGCCAATAACAAAACGCCACTGAAAGGATCACAAATCTGATTATAGCTTCTGGCTGGTGACAGATAAGAGAAGAATGAAAGAAACAAATTTAGGGATTCAGAAAGCTCCCAGGAGAGGATTCCACTATGGGTTTTATGAAAAAGGTATCATAATGTGACTGACATCATGTTGGTATCATCAATAGACTTGCAAATGTCCCTGGGTGACGGTAACTACTATATATCGGTCTGTCTGTTGTACTTCAGCAAAAATGAAAAACAAACTCACTTTCACACTTGTATAATAATTTTATGTCTACTTCAAACATGTTTATCATCAATGTAAAATCTCACCGTTTCCACTCTGCCTGTGTACTGGCCTGGCTCCTTTGATCATCACTGATGTCTTCATCTTGTTCACCATCTATTACATTTTCATCATCATCATCCTCTTCCTCATCACCACTGTCTTTATCACTTTCTCCATCACTCTTTTCTTGATCATCATCAGAATCTTCATCTGATTCACCTGTGAAAAGAATGAACTGTTTAAATTAAATTTATTTTCTCTATTGTCAGTTTTAATATCTTAAAAACATTGTGCCTACGGTAAATGGACTATTTCCCAATTCCAAAAGAATTTTTAAAAACATCAATTTAAACATCATTAAAATATGTAAATCATCAACCACATCCATATTGGTCAACACTTATTGAAAAGCTTTATGTGAGTACTAAAAGTTATTGAGAGACTAGGAGGTAATGAACATCCACTGCTGTTTATAAGGGTTTATTAATCTGTGTTGATCTGTTTACTGAAATGATGCTACAGGGCCCAAATTACTTATTGTTATCCATTCCAAATTGGATTATAATTCTCAGAAAGTTGATTCACATTGAAGACTGAAAAGAACAAATAAATATACACTTTCCTAAATATAAGTAAGGATAGTATGAAATTAAATATAATTACTTTTCACTTCCTGCTTAAGTTCATCATTGGAGACATTTAGAGGTTTTTCATCATCATCACTGTCTGATTCCTCTTTCTTCACCTTCTCCTCCATTTCCGTTTGCTGGTTGACCACATGCTGCATGTATTTGTCTTTGGCCACCGCCCAGTCCACTGAGATTGGTCTACCTAGAATTTTTTTTTATTTATTGCAGGAGTTAAGCAGACAGGCAGACGGCCCACTTGATGTAAAGCGGTTACCATCATCGGCTATGGACATTTGCAACACCAAACGTGCTACAAACGTGCTGCTGCTCTCTTAAGGGAGACTGGAACCTGGCCACTAATGCGGGAACACAATTCAGGTTGTTATGGTGGCATACTTCAGACCAGGGGTGGTAGCCATCCAGTCAGGCAAATACCCTACCACCTGGCTGTGGGTTGTTTTGTCGGCTCTGACGACAGGCCGCCTGGCCGCAGGAAATTGCATTCTTTCTCCATTCCTGCACAGAGAGATGTTGTGTGCACTTCAATTCCACTTATTATAAAAAAATTTAGAAGCAAATCGTAAATCTTTCAGAGCAGCTAGACAGATACTTAACTGTTAGAGATATCCCTCATAATACATATACACCAATAAATAAAATTAAAACATTTGTCTGTTGATTTCAAAATAAATACCAAAAATTAAGTAAAACTGCTATTTATGCTATGTTTTGGTATTAAACACTGTTTATAGAATGTTTTGTTTCTCTATTTCACTGTCTATACATATAATAAAATTGTAGAGGTCAAATTTCTGTACAATGCAAAAAATGCTAAAAACTGAGTCAGGGGGATGTAAGAAGTGAAATGGAACTAATTTAGATTTTTTGTTTCTTTGTCTGTCTGTTTGTACCGGCTAATCTCCGAAACAACTGGACCGATTTAAATGAAATTTTGTATGGTGCTAGCTTATATCCCTGGTCAACATATAGGATACTTTTGATCCTGAAAAATTAAAGAATTCCCATAGGATAGTTAAAAAACCGCAACACGCGGACGAAGTCGCAGGCATCAGCTAGTCTTTAATATTCATCTATTTATATATAGATATAAATAAAGGATCTTACCTAAGAACGGCTTCATGTTGGTATTCAACAATGCTTTTTTAGCCATGGGCACATTCTTAAAGTGCACAAATGCACAGCCAACAAGTTTGCCATCAGGTTTTTTAAGCAATTTCACTTCTAATATAGTGCCATAAGGTTCAAAATGCTCTTTCAATGTCTGTTCTGTAGCCTTAAATGACACATTGCGTATAATGAGGCGTGCATTGCGGTTAACCCTTACTTTATTCTTTTCTTGATTTTGGTTAAGATTTTCTGATCTCTCATCTAGAAACACATAAAAAATAGATTCATAGTTTGCAAATATACATCATTTTGATTATATAACAAATAAATACAGATTGATTTTTTTTATTGTATGAATTCAGCAGACAGGCAGATGGCCCATTTGATGGAAAGCCTTGATGGAAAGCGGTTACCATTGCCTATGGACATTTGCAACACCAAAGGTGCTACAAATGCACTGCTGCTCTCTTAGGGGAACTGGAACCTGGTCACTAATGCCGGAACACAACTCAAACTTCTTATGGTGGCATATCTAGACCAGGGTTGGTAGCCATCCAGATGGGCAAATGCCCTACCACCTGGCAGATTACAGATGAAATTGCAACAAAGGGCCACAAGTGGCTGCTATTGCGGATCCTTATGTTGAACATGCAAGTATCAACATATCAACTTATTACATTATATCTTACAACTTCGGGTATGTCTAGATACCTGTCAATTTCATTAATCAATTCTCCAAAGGCCTAGTGGCGTTAGCCCCTCAGGTCATTGCAAGTATTAAATATTCTCAAATATTCCAGCCAATATTAAACTACTAGTTAAGTATTATGACATTATTGGGACTCAGAGAAGCTTTACTATATGAGAAATAATAATATTCAAGAACATGTAAATAGTGGTCTCTTAGCCTGTTTCTATATCTTATTAATTTGTTATACTACTGAATAAAATTGCCATAAGCTCCATTGAAGCAACATCAAATATCTATCGATAGATACAAGACAAGTGGATAAATAGAAAGATACAGGAACTGACCATTACTGGCAAAGCCACTTACTTCTCACAATAACGTTGTGCGTGTGTTAAAATCTATGGAATGGGAGCAAGCACCTCTAAGGTAGTTTTTCTGATCTAATACTCATACTACAATTACTATACATTGATGATAACATGGTAAAGATGGCTGTGAATCAAAATTACCAATATATGAAAACTACCAAGTCAATTTAAACAAGGGTAAATCTATAGATGTTTGATACATGAATTTTAAGTAGCGGGGTGGTGGAATGAGGAGGGGGGGAGGCATACATACCCCTATGGTTAGGATATCTTGATTTTTTTTAATAAACATAACATCACTTATTTTGTCACTAATATATTACACTCGTATCCATAGGTCCAAAGTTGAAAAATCCCTTCAGTCGAAAAGAAAGACAGTAATCAACAGAAAAAGAACCAAAATACAGCATAAGTCATCAAAACATTAAGAAAAACATCAGAGCATATTCACATACACTATAAAAGTAACCATGAAAATAGTCAAAATGGTGGCCAATAAAGACAAAATTATAAATCGTGTATATAAAATAAATAGTAAATAGTTACCAGTTGGTTCTGGCACTTGCCGGCAGCTGCCTCAGCACACTCGCTGGTCTTGTGAGCTTTGGTCTGAAGCTAACATAACCTAAATCACTGTTCTAGTCACTGGTCGCGACCTTTCACCACCCATCACAACAATATTAGTAAAAAAATAGGTGAGGTTATGTTTACTAAAAATGAATATTTCAAGAACTTCGGACCATAGAGGTTGCAGAAAGGGTATGTATACCTACCTTTCCTCTTATCCACTCCACCCACCCACTACTTAAAATTTATGTATTGGATATCTGACTAGCCACCTGAACAAGTGTGGTGAGTATCAGTTTCTCAATGAAAGTAGCCCAAGCCCAGTAGTGGGATATCTATTTTTGTAAGCTGTAATTATTATTATACTATAGGGTTGCATTTTACATCATACTGTTAATGGAAAATAGGTTTATACACACAACTGCACAACTTAGTTGTTCCGTTTTTGGAATTTTACAATAATAACTCACTCTTAACTAAAGGAGGTTTCTCATCATCAGATGATATACTATGCAGGGTTTTTTTGGTATCACCAACCTGCTCTTCGCTGTATTTGTGTTTTGGAACTGCCCATGCCACATGAATGGGCCGATCTGTAAAATGTTACAAGTTATAGTTCACTCAAACTTGTAAATCCAAATGCTCCAAATGGTCTCAAGTTTGAGTTTAGCCATGTGAGACGGTTAAGCAAACACCTATAAAATATTACCCAAAAAATGTTTTTTGTTAGTTGCAGCTAATGCTTTATTTGCCATTGGTACATGTGTATAATGTACAAAACCACATCCAACTAACTTCCCATCAGGTTTACGTAGAAGTTTAACTTCTTCCACAGTACCGAACGGCTCGAAATGCTTTCTTAGTGCTTCTTCTGTTGCTTTAAACGATATATTTCTCACTATAAGTCTTGCATTTCTGTTGACACCGTCTTTGAACTTGGTGTTAATATCTGTAGAACCATTTATGAGTTCTATTGGAGACATTTTAAAAACAATAACAGTTTTGTTTCTTACAAAAAATATGTAGCTCTAAATTCACGTGGTAAATTCTTTACAATATAACCTCTTAAATAATTCAATTTCAGCACAGCGCAGTATTTAACGAATTTATGAGTTACACAATTTAATCATCTTACTAATACAATTGTAATGATTAATGCAAAGCATAAAACTAAGTTTTTAACATAGGTATTGATTATTTAAATATTTACAATATTTTAACATTCACAAACAGCCATTACGTGGCAGGCCGAAGGATCCCAGATGGAATTTACGAAAGCCCAGACCCATCAAAAAACCCCAAAACGATACTACACACATCAAAAGTGTCTATGGATCAAGTACATTTTTAAACATAAAAAATTATCCAATTAATATTTACCAAATCTGGTCTTCCATACTGGCTTCTTACTTTAATTCATATGTTTAAGTTAACAATAAATCCAATTAAATGGAAAAAAGGCAAAATAAGAAAAATTTTTTTATTGTATTTACATTTACACGAATCACACATCATAGCAATTTAGCATGCTTAAAATCATTTCATCGAAATTACTTTGAGGAATGGCCGTCCACATTGTTTCTAACAAGTCAAAGTTGTTGTGGGGTATGCATGGCATCCATACTTGGCAGAACTCTTCTTTGGAGCATATCCCATGCGTGCTCAATTGGGTTGAGGTCTGGCGATTGAGCAGGCCATGGCAGAACGTTAATACGAGGATCGGTAAGAGTGCGTGTTACGGCTCAAGCCGTGTGTGGACGTGCATTGTCATACATTAGTGGAAAGGAATCAACAAACCGGCTTCGCAAAAGGATAATCACATCTGAAACAATCTTCCCGCATTAAATCTGAGTTTAGAGGTTGCCCAAATGAGATTGGTTGTTCCACCGATCCAAATACTGGCCCAAACCATTATTGTTCCCCCTACATATGAAAGAACTTCCTGACAAAATTTCAAACGTTCTCGAAGTCAAGAGATCGTTCAAACTCGAGTACGTCATGTATCCGGCCTCATACCGAAACGAGATTTATCGGAAAAGCAACCATGACGCCAGTCTTCTTCCTCCCAATTTTTGTGTTTGCGAGCCCATTGTAAATGGGCTCTAAAATTACGGGGTGCTATAGGTGGAACTCTCAGCGGCCTTCAGGAACGCAAACCTACTTCACGTAAACGATTTCGTATGGTTTGGTCGCTTACCAGCAAGCCTGATGGGCTGAAAAGCCTACAGAGCTGTGGACAAAATCATCGTGGTCATGGTATGTACGATTCCGTCGAGCAATACTTTAAATGTACTGGTCCTGTTTACGAGTGGTGACGTGAGATCATCCTGCATGTCGCTTGGCCAGGCTGCCCGTGATACGATAGCGTATCCAGAAGCGCCTTATGACGCTGTGTGTAGTGCCAAGCAAAGAGTAGAAATACTTGTCCCCAAGAAATCACCCTACCGCAAAATATAACCCCAAAAGGGATCAAACCCAATCTGGAGTCCCTGCTCTGTGGTCATTTATTTACTTGAGGCACACCAGGAGTTTTTGGCGGGAACTGAAAGAAGATGTTGTGCTGTGCAGTTTTATTTTCTAAAAATGTGTAAAATTACTCTACAATGAACAATAGTTGTAAGATATTGATAGTTTTTGAGTAGTGATTATGTGTGAAATGTGAGCTGTATAATCGAATGTGGCCTTTTGAGTTGTCACAAGAACTCCTTTGAATGGCACCAGCTGATAATTTACAGTTCATCTGTGCTATACATAGCCTTAAGAAAATGTAGAAACTACATTAAAATCTAAGATCTGGCCCAAAGGCCTAGCTGACAAGCCATAAACCTGAAAATAGTAATTAATATTAAGGCACACCAACAGCACACACATTATTATGTTAAATTACAAATCGCTTATTATAAAAGTTCTGATGTGTGGACCTATTAAAGGAGTGCACAGCATTTACAATTCAAATGTCAATTTCTAGTAATTTAATTAATTAATGTCAATACTAGGCATATGTCAAGTACAAATATTGTTAGACGTATATGAATAAATATTCATATACGTCTAACAATATTAGTTAATATTAATTAAATTTATTAAATTAATCGATATTTTTCACAAAACATATAATTGGTTTAAAAATTTTGACAACATTAAATAATGTTGTCAAAATTTATAAGGTAAATGAAATGAAATGCAAAAGAAATTAAATTAAAAATAGATATATAACTAAGTACAAATGGAAACAACGGTTTATCAAGTATTTTATAATCACAGCTAATGTCAACAGCTTATTTTTAAACCAATTATATGTTTTGTGAAAAATATCGAAATCAGTTAATTTTGAGTTCATACGGTTGTATGTATTGCACATTCTTGTAATAGGGCTGCTGAGGGCTAGGTTGGTTTTAACCGGGGGAATGTAGAAGATTTTCGTCATAGCATGTCGTGGAATCAGACGACGAGGCACACTTATTTTTATGACTTGGATAAGATTTGTACACATTATGCTATTGTTGTACTAGGGGAGCCCAAGATGCTAAATGTGGAGTTACTCGGTCACGGGGATCTTTTGGATTGTGAAGATTAGATGCTAAAAATAAAAAAAGGTTATATGATGTATGCCCTTTCACGGGTGGGGGGAACGTGTACAGGTTTTGAAAAAAAGAGTCGCACAGAAATACTCAAACGCGTCAGATATTCAAAAGGGATGTTAAGTAAACCCTAAAGAAAGTCGTATTCAAAAGACTGACGATTTGGACGAGACCAAAAGTTATGGCCGATTTTTGAAAATGCAAAAAAAACGTAACATTGAAATACTCGAGCGTGTCAGATTAATATCCAGGCGGTTCAGCTTGATGTCCTTGGCGTGCTGACCCATAATCTGACAATTATGTGGGGGACTTTCCTTAATCTGACGGTTTGAAAGAAAATTTGAAGATTAAAAAATACCTCCACCCTATATGAAGGGTTAATATATGGTGGGGGTACATAATAGGGTGCAAGGTTTCTTCCCTTATGTTATTCTGCCACGCTCGAGTAAATCCCAAAATCCCCGCTTGGCCTCCCCTGCTATTGAGGAGTTTATGCAAAAAACAAACGTCGAACATCATTCGGCGATTGCTAAGCGTCTACATTCTAAAATGTGATAACCGCATAAAGTAGGGGCAATGGTGTGAGATTCCAGACGAGGTGTACGCTAAGTGTTTGGTAAAGGATCTCTGAATTTTTTCCACCCTTTGAGAATGAACACTATAGAATGGATTCTAGACACATGAGCAATATTCTAAATGGCTACGAACTAAAGTGTTGTATAATATAATTTTAGTGAGGGGTTGTTTGAAGTCTTTTGTATTTCTCATTAAAAAACCCAACACTCTTGCTGCTCTCTGCACAACAGAGTCAACGTGCAGATTAAATTTAAGAGAGCTGTCAAACAAAATACCTAAATCCTTTATCGAGTTAGTTGTTTATATGTTAGCGCTGTCGAGCATGTAAACAAAATTTGCCGATACTTTCTTTTTGGTAAATTTGATATGGCAGTATTTAGAAAGGTTAAGTTTCATGTTTTTCATTGTCTGTACACCACTTTTCGACTCTTCCTAAATCTTCTTGCATTTGTAAGGAAACTACAGCCCAATGTATAGTTTTAAATTCATGGTCATGGTACTATTAATAGAATTCGCCACATGCATAGGAATCTTAATACATAGAATCAACTGATCTTTAAGTTTTTTTTTATAGGTAACGCAGCTGAATTGTAGACTACATGTTAAGTGCCACAGATTACGGGACCCATCCATCAGTCATGGCTGATGGACGCGTCCAAATAATGTGTATACCAGAACCGTATCACACTCTCCATATTGCTCTAAGATGGCCGAACGCTCAAGGTCACATTCGCGACTTACAACTTATACTGTGCACATTTCAATACACTTTCCTTATCCAGATACGTTAAAAGCACGCCCCTCAGCCGCGTCCGTCTACCACGACTTATAATATGTACACAACTTAATAACTGACGGCATTCAACAGTTATTGTGATAACTCGTAAGACCACATTTAAGTATATTTAATATATAATTCCTCTTTATAACAAATACACATAATAGTTTTATCAATAACCTACAACTATTGTTCATTTTAGAGTAATCTTACACATTGAAGCTATTTAAAAAAAATCACTCGAATGGACTATATAAACGATGGAGAACACCATACAATTGTTTTTAGATTGTTTGTCTGTTCGTCTGTTTCTTCGGGATGCACGAAAAACTGCTGGACCGATTTCGATGCGGTTTTCACTGATTGAGAGCAAATTCTTAGATCTAAAATCTTTTCTTCTTTAGATCCTGTGAATTCGGTTGGAATTTATCTGGGGATGATTTAAAATGAACAGATTTAAAAAAAAACAATTCTAATGTGGTTTTTCCGATAACAAATTTTTTAATAAAATTTTTAATAAAATGTTTTCAATGTCGATTATTTTCGAGAAAATTCGATTTATCATATATTTATTTAGATATATGATAAATCGTCATTTCAAATAATCGATATACCATTAGTAAATGATTATGCAAAAATGAAACTATTTTAGGACAAGATATATTTCATTATAGATGATTGATTATATCCTTACTAGAACTGTTATTCATTTTTAACAAATATAATAATTGTTAGAACATTAAATTGCACAAAAAACCATTACAAACTTTCTGCCAAATACTAAATGACTTGAAATGAATATGATAGTCAAATAGCTGTTTAATGTCATTTTTGACATTGATAGATAATTTTGTTGAATTCCTGAAATGAATTCTGTATTTCTGTTAATGTCTCAAACTCGCGCGCTAATAAATCATAATAAATATTTTTAATTTATTTTGTCTTCTCTTGTAAAAATGAATTCTAATAATGTATTTAAAATGTGTAATCAAATAATCGTTAACCAAATAATGTCTAGGAGTTATGCCTATAAGACTATTAAGCGTCCAGATCCCAAAACTTTGAAAATGCCTATACCAGGTTCTGCGCCGAGTATAATGGAGATTCTTAAGGAAAAGATGCGCTTAAATGGTCCTTTAACTGTAGCTGAGTACATGCACATTGTGATAACTAACCCTACAGAGGGATATTACATGAAAAAGGAGGTGATAGGCGGAAGCGGCGATTTCATAACCTCCCCTGAAATAAGTCAGTTATTTGGGGAAATGATTGCTATTTGGTTCTATTCTGAGACTCAAAAAATGTATAGTGGGAAACCGCTTCAGATTGTGGAACTTGGACCGGGGAAAGGCACTTTATTAATGGATATCTTGAGGGTATGTTTTAAGGTTCTGTATAACGTTTGGCAGAAATTTGTCTATGTTTATTTGTATCTTAGAGTCAGTCTTCTCAAAAACTCATATGGTATGGTATATGGGTCTACATGGATGAAATTTATAGGAAGGTGTAGTCTAGATGATACTATACAATAGTGACTAGTGAAGTGAAACTGCAAAAAAATAAACTTGCATTTGACCCTCTTATATATAACTGAGAGATGAGAAAATTTCAGTGTACATGCTTCCAAAGCAATTTTAAAGTAGAGATATCCTAAGAAGCCACATTTGGCATTTCATATCAATAGTGTTGACTTAACTTTATAACAGAGTAATCATTTCTATATATTTTTTTTAGGAGCTTTTGGACAAACATCCATATCAGTCCATGAATACAAAACCTTACATGCACATAAAATACTAATAATAAATAAATAAGCATAAAATAATAGATTTTACATGTTCAAGCAATGCAATGCAAAATCACTTATTTTATGCTTTTAACAATAAAGTCTAAAACTAATTTTGTTTCTACAGACAAGAGGTTGGCTAAAAAGTTAGTTAGGCTTAGTTGTTTTCACTCATTGTTATTTTTGGTGCATTCTACAAGAATATGATATATGTTCTCTCTTTTATTACACGTCTCACAATTGGGGCTGTTTGTCTTTTTCATGAGAAAAGTAAATGTCTTGAGTGGCATATGTCCAACATGCACACAATGAGCGACAACAACTAAGGAGCCGCTCAACTTACTATCATTTACCACAAGTGAACCTATATATATATATATATATATATATACTTTTATAAAAAAATTAAATACTGTTTCACTTACAGGTTCTCAACAGGCTTGGTTATAAACCACCAGACATGAGTCTTCATTTGGTTGAAATATCTGAGACCATGCAAAGTGTTCAAGCAAACAGCATTTGTGTATCACACAGACCATGCGATATTGATTCACCATACAATCATCAGGTATTCCAGTAGCCTAACAAAAATACCTTTAAATATTAATGTTGTTTGTGAAGGAGCACTAACTGTATCACATGTATATTGTTTGTCTTGTATGTATATGTATGTACATATGCATTATTATGGCTATATATGTATAATAATCATTTTATTATTACATCTTGTTCAACTGCAATTTTTGCAATTAGATTTTCTCCATCAAAAGATTGCCTGAAAGAAATCGCTTTAAGCAATAAGGTTGCCTTACAGTGTTTAACTTTGTGTATTTCTTTCTCTGTCATATTGGTGTACAATAAAGAATATTGTAATGTAGTTAACATTAATTTTTTAAGACATTGACATTACATAATACATGAACTATGAGAACAACAAAACACAATAAGTAACAAATATGCACGGGCACCGGAGCTGGGATACGCGTACACCTTGTATAGCATTGTAAGCATGACTGTCCTGCAACTTGCAAATCAATTTTTTCGGAGCGCGGGCCCCTGCGTTCCAGGTGGGAGCGGCGAGAGACACAGCAGGGAAGAGGCAAGCAATGACTCCCGCATATGCCGGAGCCTGTCGTAATGTCGTTACCTCTCGTAAGAGATATATTTTCCTTGGTTGTCACATTACAATATTGCATTGTTTTTGGTCCTATAACTTATGTGAATGGATAATAAAAAAAACAATAGAGTTGCTGGTAGTCAATTTTGCATAAACATTTCTGCCTTCATTTATAATTAAAAATTGAAACTTATTATTTATTATATTGGCCTATAAACATCGCACTTATGGAGTTGTTCATTGTATGCTTATTGCTTCCGCAAGTTGTTTTACTCCTCCAGTACATGATAATAATAACTCTAGCTCCTTGATATTGCCCCATACCTCAGAGTTTACTACTGCTTCATAATTGTTAAAATACAGTTTTAATTCAAGGAAATTGTGTTAAAACTAATTTTAATCAAAATATTGTTAATATTTTTTTAAAGTCATGATAGTGTAATGGCTAGTTCATGTGTCCCAAATCAAACGCAGGTTCGAATTCTGACCAGAATGCACACACCACTTAGGCAGTTTTCTGACCTAATGTGCATATTGTTACAATTACCGTGTGTTAACAATGGTGAAGGAAAAATATCGAGATAACTGATGTCTCAAACCTGCCAAGCCACCTTGGATAAGGGTGGCCAGTATACTATCCATTTCCCTTATAGTGGGAGGCCGGAGCCTGGGACATTTATGGACTGTTACTATTAATTTGAATTTTATTATAAAATTTGATAATATTACTTATTTTAGGGTGAAACAGTTAGTGGCATCAAAGTGTATTGGTACAATGATCTCAAGAAAGTTCCAAACAATTTTTCATGGTACATTGCACATGAGTTTTTTGATGTTCTTCCTATACACAAATTTGAAGTAAGTGAATCTAATTTACTTATACAATACTAGGACATGCCCGCGATTTCATCCATGCTTGACTTCAAATTCCCGCGGGATTCCTGGGACACAAAGTTGCGGTACTTTGTGTTCCAGTATTTAGAAAAGGAATATAAGCTTTGCTATCGTTTTAGTGGAAACTGTGTCACAATAAGCTAGTTTTTATGCATCCAAACAACTTCACAACGCTTCCAGGAAAATTCCCACTGGATTCCCGGATAAAAAATATCATACATTTTATTACATAAATTTTTTTATCAACCGGTGAAAAACCCCCATTGGAATTGGTTTTTTTTTCAACCTGGCCCTTTTAAATCATTCCCCGAAAATTTTCCGCATAAAAAATAGCGCAGATGTTAAGTCTAAGAATTTGATGTCAATCAACAATAACCGCATCGAAATTGGCCCAGTAGTTTTTGCATGAATCCTGAACAAACAAACAAGTAATCTAAAAAAATTGTATTGTGTTCTCCATTGTTTATATAGTCTATTCCAGTTGCGTTTTTTAAAATAGCGTTTAATGTACAGACACGGCATGTTAATAATATTATAGATTTTGATTACTATATAACTAAGTTAAATAACTTGTAATATGTTTTATGTCTCTTTCTTTCTAATTTTTTATCAATAAAGTAACTAGTACAGCCAAGGAATATTTTAGTATTGTTACGACCTAGTGCCGACAAAAGTAGATTCACTTTGTGTTTAAAATTTGTGATTAGAAAAACAGCCCATTGTGTATTGTAATCTTTAATGGTAGTCATTATAATAGTAGTCAGGTGTGATTCTAAGAAATTCGGTCCGCGCGGTTAGGTAGACATATTGCATTTGTGCAGCATAAAGCAATGCCCCAATAGAGAGATCGTCAGTCGAGCGATAACCACAAGCGAAGCAAGACTTGTGTACATTCGATAATTTATTTAGTGACGGACTTTGCGCGTTTTATTGAATTAGACCTTCTGCATTACATTTGGACTTGTTGTGTTCGGTTATATTTGTACCTGTGTTATACATGTTTGTATAGTTCTAATAAATTCTATAATAAGTCCAATGGCATTTTAATTCGAGTCTTGCAACTCATAACAGTATTATACAATCAACTAAAAATTGTCTACAATTTCTTTAAGTAATTCCATTCATGGAAATGGAAATTCTAATGTTCCAGAAAACAGAAAATGGATGGAGGGAGCTTCTAATAGAAATAGATGAAGCAGACAAACTGAGTTACAGGATATCAGCAAATGAGACTCCTTCTGTGAAAATGTTGGTTCGTCCACCTATAGACGCTGGTGATAGAACAGAATTGGAGATAAGTGCCAGGGGATTAGGCATTGCAAGACAACTGGCTCAAAGGGTGGATGAATTTGGTGGTATTGCATTGATAGCTGATTATGGACATGAAGGCGAAAAGGGTGACACTTTCAGGGTATTTTTGAGTTTCATTTACATTCCATAGCATTAAAGATCATAATTAAGGCACCTTGGTTCACCACCATTGCCTAGGTACTGTAGCGGCCAGCAGTGAACGAGCTGACCGGGATCTTCAATAAAGAGAAGATACAAGTATTCTCTAATGGTTAATCTAAATGAGCTGGACTATAAACTGCTGTATTAAGTCCCACTAAGATGCCTAAAACGAGGGCTCATTCTTTACCTAACGTAAAATACAGCTCCATTTAAAGGAAGCAAATCACTGGATGTTGCCTTTTACACAACTCTGAACAATCAGACACAAGGACCAAAAAAAATAATTCTATAGCACTGCTTACTTTGTTCAATTTCTTCTCACATTTTATTGTCACAACTCAAACATTTTTAATGTTGAATATAAATAAAAATGTTTCTGAATTAGTTTAACTAAACTTGTTTACTATGTCCCTGCTCCATCTGAGATAATGTTAGTGACTGTGGCCAAATAAGTCTTGTTAATAGCGTTAAAAGTAACATCATTAATTATATGTTAGTGTATATACAAATATTATCTTTCAATGTTTAACATCATTAAAAAATAATAATGATGTCGCATCACAAATAATGCATTAAACCCTTAGGTACATCTGCGCGACACAGGCACCAACACTAACATTATCCCAGATGTAGCAGAGACATAATACAGACTCATCTTTATATATAAAATTCTACTGTCCATTTGTATGCCACTGAACTCCTAGTTGAACCAAATTTTGATGAAATTTTTGTGTGTCTGTGTCAAGTCAAGTCAAGTGGGTCTCGGGATGGTTTAGATTCACAACGGAACCGATAGGTGGCGTTGAAATCGGGTTCCGAATTATTATTTTTAGAACAGGACAATGTCTGCTGGGCCCGATGTAATAATCACAAAGTAAGATGCCCAATTTGACACTTAAGAAAGTCGTATTAATTTATGGAGAAGTCCCAAAAAACAGTTACGTTTTAAGGCGTCTTATTTTTTATTTTAGTGTTGTTATATTTCATTATCTCAAATCGATTCAGTAAACAACAAAACTACGTTATATATTCTAAAACCTTAGATTGTTAATGTATTTATACTAAAACAATAAAACATAATTATAAGAATAATATGTATTGAATACAAAAACGATTGAATAAATATTATACAGATGAAATATTAAAAATTTCAATAGATTAATTATTACGCGAAGGGCGATGTGAAAACAAAACTTTTGCGCTCCATCTCGATTTTGTGAGGTGTTTGTGTGATACAAAAAGTAAGATAAAATAAATCAAAACATACAGTCCTATAATTTTTAATCAATTTCTCGTGATATTCGGTTAATTTGGAGGTTTTAATTCCTAAATATGTTGTAATGAGAACTGTCAAATCAGGCCTATTATTCTGTGATTTGAATAGTTAATTATAGTTATTAGTACTTATAAATTTATAAGCCATGAAATACTAATAAAATATTATGGTTATTGATTAAACTTTTTGTTATAGGCTTTCCATAAGCATAAAGTGGTTGATCCATTAGAAAATCCTGGTAAATGTGATTTAACAGCAGATGTGGATTTCTCACAGCTAAGGATAGCTGCGTCCAAGACACCAGATACAGAGCATTATGCCCTAGTGTTAGGACCAGTGAAACAAAAGGACTTTTTGGAGAGGTCTCAAGCTGAAATACGATTACAGGTGAAATAAAAACAATACTATGACGAGTTGCAGGACTCGAATTAAAATGCCGTTGGAATTATTATAGAGTTTATTAGAACTATACAAACACGTAAAACACAGGTACAAATATAACCGAACACAACAAGTCTAAACATATTGCAGAAGGTCGTAATTCAATAAAACGCGCAAAGTCCGTCATTTATTAGATTCCCGATTGTAGTACACACGTCTCGCTTCGCTGGTGGTTCTCGCTCGACTGTCTCCCCTTCCATCAGGTCATCGTTTTATACTGCACAAATGGAATGTCCCCGTATCTAAGTCTGCTTAATCCGCCACACCTGGCTAATGACTCGGCCGCAAACTGCTGTAAAAGAGTACAATAAACAATGAGCTATTTTCTAATCACAAATATTAAACACAACGTAAAAAAAAGAAGAGCATCATAAGAGTTAAAATTAGTTTAAATGCCGGCAGGTAATAAAATGTGTTTTGTTTCAGATATGCAGGTGGGTTTTGTTTTTGTCGGAACTTAAGTTGTAACAATACATTATTTTACTGCGAAGATGTCAAACAAGCAGATTGTCTACCTAATAGAAAATGGTTACCATCACCTATTGATATTTGCGACATACTGGGATAGAGGGAATGAGATAGACGGATCAAACAGGAGTCATGGAATAGGGGGATGGGGTAGGAAGAAGGCGAATGGGCCATCAAAACTAATATTCATTGATTGAATAGTGATTTTCTTACAGAATCATTCTCGAACATTTCAAGTTCATATACTTAAGTATCGTTTAATCTATCTTATTGTTTGGGATGAAAAAAGTACATTATCATTTCCCCTTCATTAATTGCAATACATGATATTATCACAGAATACTTAACAATTATTATGTGGAACATTGAGTATGAGGAGGGATCAAAAAGTAGCGAGAACGACAAACTCCTTGGTAAGAAAAAAAAATACTGGCAGGCATAGCTCGGGTACATATTTGTAATATTAATAAAGATAAAATCTTCGATTCTCTTTTGTTTTTTTCTGAATGTAGTCATTTGTTTGCTTCGTGTCGGAACGTGTTCTCGAAAATGGAGAAAAACGAAGTGCAAGCCGTTATTAAATACCTCTGTTTAAAAGATTCTGAAAACTTTTTGTCTCGTTTCGTAACAATGGACGAAACATGGGTCCATCATTTTGATTCCGAGACAAAACAGCAATCTTCACAATGGAAACGGCCATCATCACCCACCTCAAAGAAGTTTCGTGCCGTGGCATTGTCTGGCAATGTTATGGCCTCAATATTTTGGGACTCTGAAGGGATATTGTTGATTGACTACCTGGAGCGTGGAACCACTATTACAGGCCAATATTATGCAGCTTTAATTGCATTTAACACAGCTGGACTCGGTGTGTAGAGAGAGACTATGTAGAAAAATAAATTATTAAGTTATCAATAGACATTATATTCTATCTCATTCTCACTGCTTTTTGATCCCTCCTCGTATATTCTATCCAAAACTTTGATCTCGATTGATTTATTTTAACCCGATAATTATTTATCTATATCAAATTTATTTTAATATGTTGATTACAATACCAAATATAGCATAATAATACACAAATATTAGGACAACCCCAAGAGTTGCGTCCACGCTTGTCAGGTGTCGAGCAGCAATTCGCCCTCAAAGAATACTGCGATTATCGAACAGTAATTATCGACCACAATATACTATGCGCCTCTTGTCCAACAGAGCTTTCGTTCTGTTCAACTGATGAACGTAGAAAGTTGGTTTAAGACAGTCAGTGTAGATTGAGGGTTGCAGACTGTCCCATTGAGGTCCTTCCTGTTCGACGGCTCGAACGATAGTGAGCCATGCCGGCTGAACCTTCCAATTTTATAGTCGTGAACAAGCAACTGACGTTTCCTTTTTAAATTTTAGCGGTTACGGATTCAGATTTCCGTTTGGATTAATAACAAAGGTGAAAATAATGTAATTAAGCTTGAGTATCAGATGTTTGTTTAAACATTTACTTTGTTATTGTTCCATGTTTATATACAACACATTAAAATTTTAAGAAGGTTATAAACAATATAATGTACCAAACATTAGATTAACCTAACACACTCTTAATTTACAATATGGTGTGTAAGTTCATAAAACCGGTTTTTTATAATATGTAAACCAAGGCTAGGAACCATTTTAAAACTAACCGGTTCTTTAAAAGCCATAGCTCGTTCAGAATGTGACAACCAGGATAACGTACCTTAGCACAATCTTTTGTTATAGCTTTGTCATGTAATGAGAAGTTTGGTTAAATAAATTTGAAGTTTTTTGAACTTTTGTTACCACAAAACCGTTTCAGGTTCAAGTTAGAACAAAATAGAAACGAATAGTTCCTCCTATGTACTTAGGCTGTAACCGGTTTGATTTTTTTACCAGTTTCCAAGCATTGCTGCAAACATTATGCCTTCCCATTGTTTTTCTTTTTTTTTAAAGTATACATAAAATATAATTTTCGATAATGGGATAGAACATAGTATATTTTTTGTTGCGGAACTTAGGATGTTACTTAAAATCCCTAGTTAATATGTAGTTAGATTTATCCAGTCTGTTTGTTACAGGTTTTGTTGGATAATGCAAAAACCGAGGAAGACAAAGAGAAAATCAAAAGTGCCTATAATATGCTAGTGGAACCAAATAAAATGGGTGACAGATTTAAATTTATGGCGTTTTATCCGTCTTCGATGGCGACAATACTAGAAAAATACCCGCCACTAGGATTCTCTACGCCAAAACAACAAGAAAATCAGTAATGTGTCAAATAAATTATTAGTGAGAATGAACTGAGAACATTTAATTTTTGGTGGTAACTTGAAGCGTGATGATTTGCTATGCTTTACTTAAAAAGTACAAGTTTGATTAAATATGAGCAATCTTTTATAAGGATACTACAACATCCATATGGGACATTTTTTGCTTAAAACCAATGTTTTAAGCAAGAAATGTCCCCATTTCTTATATAATGATATGATTCATGGCGGATAGCCAAATCAACCAAAATTACTTTCTTACTTTAAAACAAAACAGTTGTAGCCTCATAGATTTTATATGGCTATACACATTTATAACATTATAAGTTTTTACAAGTAAAAGAAGTGAAATAGGTCATCATTAATTATTATTTAGATGGTATTTAAATTATTTTATCCTGCTATTTTAAAAGTAAGATGATTTAGGCATTAGTTAAGCTCCTGTTATTATTTATTTATATGTAAATAATTTAAAAAATATATGACATGCTCACTCCCTGTTGTGTTTTAGTGTAAAATATCTGAATTGTTAAGTAAAGTGTAATATTTCGAGCTACTGTAAGGAGTACATTTTTGTTGTTAGTCAAGACCTACAATCTGGTTGTGATAAGTTTGTTATGTATTATCATTTGCCAAAGATATGTGAATTATTGTATGTTTTATTAATCTATTATTATTATATCTCCAACCCTAAAAATATGAAATTATTGACTGCAGCGATATCTATGGGGAATCAGAAGTTGTAATTATAATGTAAAATAGACAAGTTTTAGTGAATAAATAATTTGTTATACAATATAGAGTTATTTTATTATATTAATTTGAAAAAACAAAAACCAACCAATAAAAAAGAAAATCCAGGATTATTCTTCTTGAGTTTCATATTTTCTTCGGTGTTGAGAAGTACGAGCCAGATACTTTTACTACTTATAACTAAAATTGACGTATTATTGATTCATAATCTTTATAAATAAATTTCTTCTGTGCGTGTGTGACTGAACTCCTCCAGAGTGGCTTGACCGATTTTGATGAAATTTTTTGTCTGTTCAGGTGTATTCGAGAATGGTTTAGATTAACTAATTGAACCCGGTAGGTGGCGCTGCAATTGGGTTTTAAATTTTATTTCTTCAGGGTAGAACACCGTCTGCCGGGCCAGTTAGTTATAATATATTTGATTTTTTTCAACCAAAAACACAGAGCACATTGTATATTATAAAGAATAATCGGTAAAAAATCGACTATAATCAGTTCGCATATGCAACACTAGTTCGACAAGTTGTTCGTCCATCCGTCGATGGATTTGCATAATTTTATTTTCATTGTTTTCAAAAACCTCTTCAAGCCTGATTAAACCATCTAATTAATACATATATTTAAATAATTATTCACAATTAATTCAGGTGCTTACCCTTAAAAATCTGATTCATTCGTGAAAAAGCAGTCGATCTGGCTGCATTGTAATGAAGTGTCAAAATATTTCGTGGATTTGTGCCAATGGACGTGAAATTGTACTTCTTTTTTGAGATATTGTGATCTAATAGACGTTCTCATCTGTTTATGTATTTGTGCATTGATCATTGTGCATTCGATGACTATTTTCTTTGTTGTGAATCTCCAATTTGACAGCTGCATGATTTAACATATTTTCTCAAGGCAAAGGTAAGAATGAAATTCTTATTTTCATTGTTGTATTGTGTTGAAATATAGCTATTATACAGATATTTACGTTTTCAATTTCCTATTTCTTTTTTGCAAAGATCAACTGTTTGCAGATTTCGCATTTCACGTAAATTTTTAAGTGAATAATGATTTGCGCATTTTGGTCTTTCGTGCTCCATTGAACCAGAAATATTTCGATGTAATAGGTTGAAATGATACAAATATTTGTCTTTGCATATACCTACATCAATGTTTGAGGTATAAATTATCATAGAATCTGTAAAGATAATGCAATGAGGAAGTAACAATGATGTCATTTCTTGTGTGGGGTTTAGTTATAGGGCGCATTTATTTATTATGAACTATTATGAACAGATCCGAACTTTTTTAATATAGGTTAGAAGGCTAAGGCGGGAGCGAAGTGAATCGGAGCTCCCGCCTTTGCCTTCGTGGTTTTTTTTTTTTTATAACCACCTAAAATTCACTGTACCTATATCTCAAATAATAAATAAATGCGCCCTATAACTATACCGCACTCTTATGACTCTATCTAGACACTGGTGGATTTACCAGAAGGCTGAGTAGGCTGAAGCTTAAGGCAGCAATTTGGAGCCAATTTTTTGTATAAAAAAAATTAAAATATTCATATTTATATATGATAAGAAACAGTCCATGTTAATGTAGATTGACCGACATCATAGTCATAGGAATGTACAGCGGTTCTTACATCATATTCCTAAGAGTGTTGCATAATAGCTATAAACTAATAAAGAAGATAGAAATGTGGTTCAAATTGAGAAAAAGGCACCTATTTAGTGTAATTTTCTGCCCTTCCAATTTAAAATTAGGTTGTTAAGGTTTCATGCTAGGCAAAGATTTATAAAGAACCTTTATAAAAAAAATAATTTTAACCTTTGTCATGTGTGTCAAACTGGATCTTTAAAAATGAAAATTGCCCAAAAAAGTGAACTCTACATGGTCTATAATTCTATATCATGTTACACAGTGATATAGCAAAAAAATTGTAGTAACCCCTATATATAACTGTGAGACTGGGAGGATGAAAAATGGAGAAACTTATGATTCATACCACAGATGAAAATTATGAAAAAATTCAATATGGTGCATGAACAAAATTTGTTGAGTAGTTTTTGAGAAGTAGCATTTTAATTAAGAAATTGTTATGGCATGATTTCAATTCAATGCTTTTTCAAGATTCTTTAGCTCCAAATTATTAGTCTTCAAAAACCCTTTTCAATATGGCTTCACATATCAATGCATCAACTTTTGACTCATCGACATTTTTTGGTCATCTTTTATGTTCATTTCACATCTGTCTCACCTTATGTGAGGTTCCAAATGTTAACATCAGATTACGTTGAAGCTTGTTGAGAAAATTGAAACTAAGTTTTACATTAATTTATTAGTATTGTTTAGCAGTCTGGAACCAGTACCCGGAAACTTACTGTATAAGGACAGAAGACACAAAAAACCATAGATAAATAAGATAAATTTGGAAAGTATTACAAGATGCAGATTGAAGTGATGAACTTTAGGGAAATCTTTATGAAAATGTAAATTCTGAGAAAATAACTTTGTAAAGGTGTTGCCCAAGAATTATAGTGCTCATTTTGCATACAGTTTCAGTAAACAAGTTGAATAAATTTGTAAAGCAATATTTATGCAAGTAGGTTTATTATAGGTCGAAAGACAAACCTTGTGTTTTGTTCCGGCATCAGTGACCAGGTTCCAGTCTCCTTTAAGAGAGCAGCAGCGCATTTGTAGCACCTTTCGTGTTGCAAATGTCCATAGGCGACGGTAACCACTTTCCATCAAGTGGGCCGTCTGCCTGTCTGCTGAACTCCTGCAATAAAAAATTATAAAAAAAAGATTATCTAGACGACCACACCAAATGAGAATAATGTGATTTCTATCAAACTCATTCAGTATCAGTATTGTTAAAGCTTCTATTAGTTTAAATTACATTTAGAAAATACCAGGAATACATTTGCTCTACCAGAAAGTTCATTTTGGTTTAGTCATAGTTTATTGATAGGGTTTAGTCAAGATTCGATTTCTGATAGAACTTGCAGGTGTCTTAAAAAATTTCAAGGAGGTGATTTCGACATTTCAGATTAGCCAGGTTCTAAGTGACCATCTTTCATTGATTATGACACTGTATAGGTCTGGGATTCCCAAAGTATTGTGAGCAAGACCCCCCTTTTTCCAAAATGAACTGATACCCCAGACCCCCATAGACTAATTACTTTATTGTTTAAGTAAGTAAGTTTGACATCATTTTGTCATCAATATTTAACAAAAGAAATAGACATAAAATTCAGTAAATATGTAATTTGTGCAGGCTTATCGGCTTGTTGAGTTTTATAAAAGTACAACAATGATACTTCCTACTAAAATATTAGTCATATAACAAGTTGGTACCCGTAACACAACTTGTACAGTATCTTGAAAGTCGATTTTTAGACCTCATCGACCCCCAAAATTAGTAGTCTCTTATGTCGACCTCTGGAAACCAATTTCGACTCCCAAGGGGTCGATATCGACGGCTTTGGGAATCTTTGGTCTAGTTCATTTGAGAGCAAAATCATTTTTTGACAACATCGGGAATTGCAGAAAGGCTCAACAAACCATTTTGGACCATATATGGAAAATAAAGAGTTGATGTGGAGATATTCGAGATGAATGCAACAGGAGTTGAGTGAGAATAATTTGAATGATCCAAGTCATTATATGCACATCTCCGCTTGTACAGAATAAAATCAAACCTAATTGGGCTGGGGATGAAATAAAAATAGTTACACTATGAATTGAGAATCTTCTCCTTTTTTGAGTCTGTTAAAAAGTGGATTACCTACAAAAGAAAACAGTAAAGAAAAGAGCATATTGTGAACCTGGAAAACATCCTCCCTCCACCTCTAGACCAAAGGCGAGCTTTAGTAAGAGAATCTTCTACATGTGTTGGGATATTTAGGGACTATTACATTTTGAGCTGTTAAAATCCAACAAAAAGCTAATTCAGAAAGGCATTGTGAGCCGTTAGACAATTTAAGTACAGCACTCCAAAAAAAGAGCCAGGCATGTATAACATGAAGGACATCATACTGCTCCATGACCTATGATAATGCTAGGCCTCAATGCTGCCTTGGGCATGTGTCAGAAACTAGCAGCGCTAGGCTGGGAAGTCTTACTGAAATAGGGTACGTTCAGGGCGTTCCACTAGTAGCTCACGACGCCCAAAATGCTCCATTAGCCGTTCCACAAGGCGTCCGCAGTCGTTGTGGTTGTGGCGAAAACGTCACTAACGACATCATCATTTTCGATCACACAACGCTCACAACGACTCATATCAAGAGGTGGGTCGAACAGCTGTTCCACTTGGGTTTACGATTGTAATGCCGGCTAGCAAGTGGAACGGAATAAATCGAATCGCGGTCATTGTGAGTCCCTAAAGCAGGGGTCGCCAAATGACGGACCACGAGAACACAGCAACATGTACTACAGTTTTAAAACACAAACATACGGAAATTTCCAGTGAAGACTACTGGATAAAATTTGTGTGTGATAATAAATATCCAGAACTACTAAAATTAGCTTTGAAACTTCTTACTTTGTTTGGGTTAACATATATTTGTGAAGCAGCATTTTCGAAGATGAACTTCATTAAGAATAAATGTCGAGCTTGACTTACTGATAAACATCTGAAGGATTTAATGTCAATAGCTTCCACCAATTTTACTCCAAACTTCAGACAGATAGTCCACAACAAAAAATGACATTTTTCTCATTGATATGTAAAAAATACCTTTGTTTTTTCGGTAATTACATTTGTTTAATTTTAAAAAATCTATAAAATGTTGTGCAGACCGCGATGGTCATTTCATTTCTTAAAATGGACCCCAAGCGAAACTAGTTGGTGACCCCTGCCCTAATGGAAACTAGCCATTGTCAAATAAAAATGTAAGTATCTTCCTGCAAAAAGGAATGTAAAATATTTTTTTATTTTTTATTGAGTTAACTTAGAAAAAGAAATCTAAAATTTTCCCTCCAAGACATTTCCTTCTTGCTTCTTCATGGTCCATGATGCCATCACTGGTTGACAGGACGAGGTAGCCGAACTGTCGTGAAGGTAGGAGATTTGTCCATCTTTCAATATTGTTGATTGGCACATCAAAGCGAGGTGAAATTGCTCCACATTTGTTAGTCTGCCTGTTAAATTAAGAACAATTTTACCAGCTCTGTGGTCATCCACAATTTCAAATTCACCCATGTAACCATGCTTCATTATTACTGTTAAAAACTTGACGATAACTTTAGAGCAGGGCCTAATAAGCACTTGTCTTTTACCCCTTTTTAGAGCATCACTCAATACATTCATACGCACCCTGGCTAGGTTTTAAAATCTTCTTCACAGCGAACTGAAATGATAACATACAATACATGAAATATACAATTTGATACAATAATTCTAGAAAACTTATGCCTGTCCTCACCAATACATAAATGTGATCCTTTATTTGTTTCCTTTTAACAGTATAGCATATGAACTTTGAGATTTGAAATTGGGTTCATGTCTTTTACAGACATAAAGCTTATGGTAAGCACTGGCCAGATTTTTCTACACTGTGAGTATAGTTGCAATTATTTTTAACCTTGTTCCTATGAAAGGTACATTACCCCTAACTGTATAGTGTCATTCTCAGTATAATATTTACATAGTTTAATCATTTATGCCTTTAAATGCCAATGAACTTGTTAATTTTTGTAATTTAACCATCTGATTATATTAATTGTAACGACTTAACTGGACTTGAGTCTTGAATGTTTTATTGATTTATCATAGCATAGAATATTCACAAGTACTAAAATTAAATTGTTTCTGGGATATAACAAGAGAAAAAGTTAAAAAACAATACTTCGGCAAAAAGTTATTATAATAAACACTAACCCAGTTAGGAGTATAAACATGTTTATAAACTGTCAATAAATAACCTAATGAGAAAAATTGCAAAGAACCTAACTCTTCTTTCCGCTCTGGACTCTGACATAATCGGGTAAAAACCTATAGGGTGAACTATCGCCTCACCAAAAAGTAAATTGTCTATTAGGTATTTAATAATTATATTATTCTTATCAGTTTAAAACACAATCAAAACGAGACACCAAAACCGTTCTTAAATGACCTGGCATTGTACTAAGCACCTTGAAACCTTTAATCAAAACAAAAGCGACCAATTCATGTTTAAATGTCCAAGTTGCCTGATAGGCCAATGACCGTATCGAGTATCGACCGACGTGTGCCATGCCACTCAGAATGTATTGCGAAAAAAAGTTTTTATGTATGAGAGACTGACTTGACTTGACTTTTGTAGATTTTGGCTTATGAGAGACTGGCCAGTTATAATCTATTTTGAAAATATGATTATTTACAACTAAAAATAGATACCTTCCAATTTCAAAATTTCACCCCACATTGTTTGCGAGCTATAATTTAAATTATCGTGTCTCATTGAAAAATGAATCTGTACCGGGGACTTTTTCGCCCTATGATTTTTACGATTTCAAGTGTCGCCTGAAACCGGACGAATCGTACGATGATAGACTTCAAATGGCATTAATAGATAAAGGCCCTACTAAGGCCGTGTATCGTTGGTACAACGAATTCAAACGCGGTCCTAACTTTGGGGGATGAAGAAAGAAGTGGTCGTCCTTTGACGGCTGTTACGGAAGAAAATGTGCTAGCAGTGAAAAATTTAATCCAAGACAATAGGCGAGCTACTTATCAAGAGATTCAGCACGTACTGCAGATTGGATCGGGAAGCCTTCACGAGATTCTACACGAGCATCTTCGCATGAGGAGGATAGTTTCACGCCGGGTGCCGCACAAGCTCACCGATGCTCGGAAGCAGGCCCGGGTGGAATGGTGCCGTGATATGATGATAAACAAATTTGAAGCAGGCTCGTCTCGACGTGTTTACGACATCATTATAGGTGATGAGTCCTGGATTTATCAATACGATCCCGAAACGAAGCGCCAGTCCACGGTTTGGGTGTTTCAAAACGAATCAATGCCTATCAAAGTGAAGCGATATAGAAGCGGGGGGAAGATTTTGATCGCGAGTTTTTTTAATTTGACTGGCTACTTGGTGTCAATTCCTTTACGGAACCAAAAAAGCATCAACGCCGAATGGTATAAATGGTTGACAAAAGTTTTCACTGTTGTGAGCAACAAGCGACCAAACACGGCTCCGCGGGCTACTGCTCCACCACGACAACGCGTCCGCCCATACCGCGCTCAAAACAAGGGACTTCCTGGACAGCACGCCGGTCAAACTCCTGGGTCACCCTCCTTACAGCCCTGATCTAGCACCGTGTGACTTCTTTTTATTCCCGAAAATAAAAACATCAACGGACAAGTGGAAAAACGAATGACAACGGATAAGTGGCAAAACGAATCGCAACAAAATTTTAACTAGTAGTTTTACGGGCAGGTTTTCAAATTGGACAAGTACATTAACAATCTGCCCGTAAAACTTTCAAGTTCAAATTTTGTTGCCGTTCGTTTTTCCACTTGTCCGTTGAAGTTTCACTTCTACTATGTGTCCCAGCACACATTTCGATTTTCCGCAGGTTTACTGCAAATTATGATTTGATTAGATTAGGTACAATTTAATGAATGCATTTTTTATTTAAACATATTTTGTTTTATCAAACAAAAAAACATAATTCGACCCGGAACCAAAAAACGCATCCATTGTCTACTCTAAAGTTATGCCGCTCCTCCACGCGGCCGTAACGCTTTTTCGTGATAGAAAAATCCTAAGACCCCCCGTACATATAGAAGTTTCACTTCAAAATCAGCTCAAAGGGTTACAATTTTCGTCGCCGGAAGATGCGCTGTCAGCAATCGAGCAAGTTGTAAACGAGTTGGCTGCGGCGGACTGGTAAAAGTATTTAGAAAACTGGTTCAGACGCATGAAACTTAGTATAGAGGCTGGTGGAGAGTACTTTGAAAAGATTTAATAAAATAATATTTACATATAGAACATTTTATTTTTAATTTCGCAAAACTTGTTTAACTTAATAAATATATTACTATTATAGTTGTATGAACTGTTGTGATTTAAAATAAAAGAGGAATGATGACATTGGATTTACTATTTATATATGTAATATTGAAAGGGATGAAATGTATTATACTATAGTAGGATATGCCCACGACTTCGTCCACGCTTGACTTGAAATTCCCGCGGGATTCCTAGATACAAAGTACCGCAGCATTTAAAAAAGAATGTAAGCTATCGTTTTAGTGAAAACTGTGTTGGAATAAGCTAGTTTTTATGCACCCGAAAATCTTCAAACCGCTTCCGGGATTTCCGGGATAAAACAATATCACACATTTTTTTTAATCTGGCCATTTTAAATTATTCCCAGAAATTTTCCCGCGGGAGTCCCATAATAAAAAGTAACACAGATTTTAAGTCGAAAAATTTGTTGTCGATCAGCGGAACCGTAATTAAATCGGCTCAGTAGTTTTTACGTAAAACGCAAACAAACAAACAAGAAGTGTAAAAAAAATGCTTCGTGTTCTCCATCATTTATGCTGTCTGTGCCAATTGTTTTTTTTAAATAGCTTCAATGTACAGACACGACAAGGTTAGAATTTTATAATATCATTCCCAGCGAAAATAAGTAAGTTTCTATTTTTCAATATAATGTTATATACTAAGAATATAAAGAAATTAAAGCTTAACATGTAACTTCCTGTGTACACTTCATCTGTCTATCTAGCAGAAACACTAGCTTTGCCAATGATAATAAAATCCTATATACATGTATGTTATCAAAAGTACACACTTGATTGAAATTAATTGTAAGAGCATGTCTATCGTCGTACGATCGTTCTCTATGGATCAGACGAGTCTTTGCGTTAAACAATTTCACCGTTAGGGCTAGGTGAAGTAAGTGGAGAATCGGGTTATATGGTGAAAACTTAGGACGGTCTACATCAAATATAACAACAAACTTAACTCTCACATTTATATATGTATTAAATAGCTGCCCTGGCGTCTTCTTTTGTGCGGGGTTTGTAAACATTTCGAATATGATACACTATCTCCGTGCAGGAACGAAAAAAGAATACTAATTCCTGCATTGAGGCGACCTGTCATAAGAGGCAACAAAATAACCTACAGCCAGGTGGTAGGGCATTTGCCCGACTAAATCCCTATGCCCTTGGTCTAGAGTATGCCACCATAACAACTTTGCGTTGTATTCCGGCGTTAGTGGCCAGGTTCCAGTTTGCCTAAGATTCAAGACAAACTAACAGACCAAAAAAATTTTTTTAGTTAAATTTTGATATATATTTTAAAACCATAGACAGAAATTAGAGATATGGGTATACAGGCAAAGATTGCCAGTGCTGAGTTCATTGTTTGTTTTTGGTTTCAGGGCGTTTGCTGCTGGTGATAGGATATGAGCTCCCCGCCGCCGGTCCAGTTGGAGGTAGAGGTTGGCGACGATCCCATGGAGGAGGACGCCGCGGACATGATACCGGCAGACAGGTAAACTATAACGTGTTAAGTCGGCAAGGACGTTCGAGGTTATAATATGCGCCTCTTCAAAAAGGGCGTAAACGGATTCTTAGTTTCAATGAGGTAGGCAACGCATCGAGTCCCTTGGTGTTGCAGACGTCCGTGAGCGACAGCAACCACTTATCATCAGGTAGAACGTCTGCCAGTTTGCTTACCTGAAAACATAAAAAAGTTTGTCATAACCGCAATAATAGCTGGATACGATACCGGTAACTTTGAGGTGCTAGTTGTTAGATGGAAACCTTAATGAAGATAGTAAACTATTGTCTAATACCGTGACAGAAGGAAATGACAATCGCCAAATAAAAAATATCTCTTAAAAGATCCTCACTCCTACAATTCTAGAGGGCTCCACAAGTCATTCGTGTTTTGCGTTTTGATCTATCATAACACCACTAGCCTTTCAAACAACATATATTAGAACATTCGATATTAATTCGACCAAAATACATTAAAATCTCTATATGCGTCAGTGTTGAGCAAGTGCCTATGTACGAGCAAATCTTAGTGCGTCCATGAAGTTCGTACATGTCATTGCGCAGAACACAGTTACAAGGTTCACAGACAAAACGGAGAAGGGAAAGTTAATAAATGTTAACATTTGACTGAACCTGCGCAAACTCATAGAACTAACTTCACTTGAATCGCATTTAACGTTTTGCGCGAACTTGTAAGTTCATCTTTTAAATGAGACTTCAGTCCATTCAGTGTTTTAGGGCGTGTGTATATGATATCGCCACCGCACTTCCATTCGCATATATATAGAAATTTACAGAAAAGCATCGCGGTGTCCGCGGTCACGTCTACACAGGCGTTTAAGGGAAGTGTACCACCTGACAGGAAATATTAATTTACGCTTATCTTTAAGGGTAAATACAATATTATCTTGTTTACCGTATTCGGCTCAAAACATGCAATAATATCTAATTATCTAATCCGTTGATCTTGTATATCTAAGACCACGGGCTATAAAAATTGCTCGGATTTTTGATGGGTTTGCGTGGAGCTATGGGAAGGACAACACGTAGAGGCCCCTTGACAAGTTTAATCTAAATGTGGCGTGACACTGACCGGCGATTGGTTGTCTCTGTCTACACCATATAAAATGCACTCAAGGACAAGCCCCGGTTAGTGTAGGCTATTATAGGAAATGAGAACAAGCGGTACCGGGCTATTGGGATGAACTGCTTATGGAACTAGGGATATGAGACTATGAGGATAATCCGTTGATTAAAGTGGCCCACAAAAAAAAGTGGCCCCAGATTCGTATTCAGCGCATCGAAGTACATGAGAATAGATAGGTCTGGTCAAAAGTGCAACCCCCTTTTTTGTAGGCCGGTGTTATTTTTTTTCTTCGAATGTTATCATTGCTGTTTTATTGGTTTTTATCAATATAAACTGCGTATAAAGTGATATATTATTAATAATAATGAGCAATAAGGAATTTTGTTTATTTTTATTATCACGATATTAAACATGATAAAAATATACTAAAAAAAGAAATGTGTCTTTGTGGCGAAGCTTTAGGTGAGTAGCGACGGACCTGACTCCGGGGGCCAAAGCCAGGCCCCCACCTCCGTGCTTGTCTTAGCCAGCCGGCACGGGGTGGAGATCGCTAGAGCTAAGACTCAAGCTCCAGGGGTGGAAGTGATAAATGGCATAACGTCAGAAGTAGCCTCGGTGAACCTGCAGCCCACCTCTCTATACCCCTTAGCCACTCACACCCATATTGTCCCTGTCTTCTATGGCATTTTTTGGGGCCCATGCAGGGAGTGGCGAGTCACCGTCTTCCCATTTTTCCATGTTCCCCGAACATTGCGACGGGCAGACGCCATAGTCCCCATATTCCCAGAACCTTAGTATCACTAGCAGTTGACCCCAATAGCCCGGTACTTTTTGTTCTCATTTCCCACAATAGTCCCACACTGGCCGGGACTTGTCTTTGGGTGCATTATTGTATGGTGTAGACAGGGATAATAGCCGGTCAGTGTCACGCCACATTTACATTAAATTTGTCAAGGGGCCTCTACACGTTGGCCTTCCCATGGCCCCACGCAAGCCCTCCAAAACTCCGAGCCATCTTTATGGCTTCAAAAACATACATTATACTAAAATAAGTAAAATATTTAATATTTCAAATAATAATTACTATTCAGTAACGTTTTATACCTATCTTGTATTTATTGTTATGTATTATAATTAATTATCCCTAACCACGTAACCGCAACGGTGATGCGGCAGCATTTTAATAAAATAATTGTTTTTGCGTTTACTCACTCTGGTATCTCATATACTATATTCTAATGTGCGTTAAAACCGCTCAATTCACATTTTAGGGTTCTTTCATTCTTTGTATATTATTTATTTTCATCTTGTTAGTTTACAAGTTGGAGTAGATTATTTCTGTTAAGTTTTAAGTCAATGTTACCTATATTTTTATTTCTATTTCAATCAAAACTAGCTCTTAGCACTTTGACGCGTTTAATAGATGCTTCCTATTATGTTACTATTCATTCACTTGCTTTATCTAGCGAGTTCCATTACATAGCTCACAACGCCCAAAATGCTGCGTTAGCCGTTCCACAAGGCGACCGCGATCGTTGTGGTCGTGGCGAAAACATCACTAATGACGTCATCATTTTCGATCACACAACGCTCACAACGACCCATGTCAAGAGGTGGGTCGAATAGCCGTTCCACTTGGGTTTACGGTTGTAACGGCGGCAAGCAAGTGGAACGGGAAAAATCGCGGTCGTGAACGTGGTCGCTGTGAGTCTCTAGTGGATCATAGCCACCGTAGGTTGAATTTTGACATTAGACTCGTATGGAGCTTATGTCAAGTTTTAACCGATGCGGTAGATACAAATGCGAGCGAACCATATTTGAAGCCAGTAAATATTAAGCTTGACATATTTAATACTATTTTTTGCCCGCGGCCGTGCTCGCGTTAATATTTCCTCACGGGAACCGTACATTTTTCATTGATAAAAAGTAGCCTATTTGCTATTCCAGACGATAATCATCTCTGTGCCAAATTTCATCGATATCCGTTCAGCTGTTCTTGCGTGATTGAGCAACAAACATCTTCATCAAAACAGTTCCACTGCTTTGTGGTGCATATGATGAAGCTAGATGCAAAGCGCTTCGTTCTTATAGGTGGATTATCCACCATATATTGGTGCCGCATGGTGCGTCTGTTTGTCCGATGATGGAAGGGAGATGGCGGGATCAGATCGAAGAGCTCAGTTGCACACTCTCCAAAGTAAATCCGATAGAAAACCGATAAGCTGGCAACCCTGCGTCGATGTTTGAGACTTAGCGTTGTATCGTCGAAAAGCTGGTCGTTGGCAATCCGCCTCCTGGCTCTCCGATCTCTCTGATTAAGCTCAAGTAGTACAAATAGTTCGTTGCCCTTGCTTTAATGTCTATCAAACATAAGGGCTTGCTAGAAACCTACATAGATAAAAGCATATCCCGTTAGGGTAACCATGGGTTTTGATTTTCATATTTCGAAAGGGATATTTATTTTTTACAATTTTAGGAATACTATCAGTTACAATCGTGAAGCAGATAGTCAAATCAATTTAATTTCTTATAAAACTTATCGTCTTATAAAACGTCGCAGCTTCATACATTTTGTACTACAAAATTATGACGTCACAAGTTTGTAGGCAAATGGAGTCAAATAGTGTATTAATTACTGTATAAACAGTAATTAAAATTATTTCAATTATGATATTTTAAAAGTAGGATGATAAGTTGTCATTTCAACGCTTGTTCTTTTATATGTAATTAATGTTAAATTTTTTGTAATATGTGTCTGCACCCCTTTTTATATTAACATTAGGTTTTTTTATATATATAAGGGCCCTTAGACCCCTCTTCTCCCCTAACATAGTCAGGGCCTTGAGTTCAGTTGAACTTGAAGTCAGACCTTTATGTAATATATCACATACATCATACATATTACTTACACACCTACACACACACATTATCATATATAATCTTTATTACATATATGACGTCAGAGGTGACGGAACTCTCCATCACCTCGTGCTGTTGCGCTTCATAGCCTCTTTAACCAGCCGCAAGCAAAACCGTTCCAGATTAATATTAGGTTATAGATATCCAGTGCGTATTATTCTTAAATAGTTATCTGTCGTTCGTTTGTTTAAATTTTAAACATTACGTGGCGGACAGCCAATGATCTCATGTGGCGGTGTATAGATAAGAATTGATCTAGGATAGATCTTAAAAAACCGCAGATTATTTGTCATTTAACCTAACCTCAAAATACAAATTGTTATTTAAATACAGCTTTCTACGCGGCTTCGCTTGTATTAACTACGAATCATATCTATCTCACAGATTATCTATACTGGAAAACTAGTAAATGTTTTGTTTACAATTACTATATTACGTTAATAGTAGCTAGAACATGCATAGGGAAGATGTTTGAATGGTGTATTAGTACTTTCATTACACATATTATTTTCTACATCAACTATTTAAACACTCTTCAGACTACTCCTGTGTAGTAGAGCCATGCTGAAATCATGATTTTTGATCACAGCTCTTAGGGCTGGGACGAGCAGTCTTATAAAACGATCTCACGTAATATCGGCGTGAAATGATTAGCGTTGAGCTAATCCTGTTTCGTGTGATGAATGGAAGTCCCAATGGCCTACTTTCCCCTTCCCCTGTTCCATCTTCCCTACCCCATCCTCTCTGTCTGATCCCTTTATCCATCGCCCTTTTTTCATTAACTTCCCCCTTATGCCAGGGTCACAAGTATCTGGCCTAGGTATTACGCAGGCCCTGGTAGGCGGCGGGCCATAAGGCCTCGTCCACTGCCGGGGGGTGGCAGGTCTCCGTCGACGTCATGTTCTCTGTGCGTGAGGCGGTTTATAGCGCGTCCCATGGGCGGCATTAACTGCAGGTGAGAACCCTTTCCCCAAGGGCTGCGCTTCCCGCTCACAGCAGCCGAAGGTCTAAGTATGCCCTCTGGCGCCGACTGCCGACGCGTCCTCCTTTGGCAGGAGCGGGGCAAGGACGTACGCTCACGCACCCGCTCCGCCTCCTCCTTTACGAGCATTACACGCTTACAGAAAGAAAGACGCGGTCTATCCCATTAGCCAATCCCCGTTTGCAACACCAAAAGCAAAGCTAACACGTTGGCTTCGCTTTTGATGTTGCAAACGTCTACAAGCGACGGTAACCACTTTCCATGAGCTGGGCCGTCTCTCTGGTTGCCAGCTTCACAATAATAAACAAGACTCGAGCACTTAAGGTGTTTAACTACCTACCTACAACTCTCGTATATCTTTAATATTGTGCAAATATTACATTATATGTAATTAATATTTTTCTAAAATGATGGCCATTGATCTTATATTAATAGCGGTGTGAAGTTTAATATTTATCAACAGGTATAATCCCGTTTTAATTATCTAGATAATCTTCCCTTATCTCAAAGAGATTCGAAACAATGTAGGTTATTTTTTTATACAGTATATAGTAGGCGTTGAAGCGTGAAACACGCTCGCGAGTGAAACTATTACTTTTGTTTTATATTAAATCAAAATTACAATAAAAACTAATTAATGTATGAAAAGTAACACCATTTAAGTTAAATAAAAGTTTTTGTGTAGTTACAAGTTAATATTTCTTTCTTGATTTATTCAAATAATCGAGTATGAGAAGCCTTTATTCTGAGTTTTTTTTTATTGTTTGATTATTTAATCTGGCCTCTAACGATTTAGGCTGGTGTGTATAGACTTTTAACCGACGGTTACAAGAAAATAATCGCTGTATAGTCATATAGTTTTAGCGATTATTTTCATTTAACCAAGGGTTAAATGTCTATGCACACCAGCCATAGATTGTCAGTGATCATTACTTGTTTAAGCTCCAATTATAAAACTAAAGTTCTATGTAGATTTTATGAAACACATTAATTAAACTTAACTCGATTTTATTTGTTTACAACTTTTTTTATTGAGTCTTATACACTTTGAACTCATTACTTATTTCTTATTTTAAATTTAAAGATGTACATAAAAAAATAATGGATGTTAAAAATTGCGTGTTGAAATTATGAATATTTAAAATCGTCCGAAATCAAATGAAATTTGGGGTCAACCTAATCTTTTAAACATACATAGTTCTACTAAAAAAAAAACTAATCATATTATTGTAACATGCGATATTATCGTAAAACTAATTTATGATAGTTTTACTTTGAATTAAATGAGGGCACTTATTCGCCGCACTCACAGAGCTAACGAACAATAAAGCAATTTCTATTTAATACTAGCTGACCCAGCAAAGTTTGTTCTGCCATAAAAATAAAAAACACCATAGGAGGGTGAAAAATACGACCTTTTCACATACTTACCAAATATACAAAAAAATCTTCATCACAATCTGCTAAGCTGTTTCGGAGGAGTGCGATCACAAACACCGTGACACGAGATTTTTATATTGTTACGAGTCGCGAGACTCTATTTAAAATGCCGTTAGAATTACTATAGAGTTTATTAGAACTATACAAACACATATAACACACGTACAAATATAACCAAACACAACAAGTCCAAACGTAATGCAGAAAGTCGTAATTCAATAAAACGCGCAAAGTCCGTAACTTATTAGATTCCCGATTGTAGTACACACGTCTTACTCCGCTCGTGGTTATCGCTCGACTGCCTCCACCCTCAATCGGGCCATTGCTTTACACTGCACAAATGCAATATGTCCGCCCGGTAGCGTGGACCGAATTTCCTAGAATCGTAATCCGCACATCTGGCTAATTATGCCTGCAAGCGGCCATAAACGAGTACAATAGGGTGTTCTCCACAATAAACAATAAACAAGTGAACAAAAGAAGACAATCATAAAAGAGATTACAGTTAGTTCAAATGCCGACGGGTAATAAAATGTGTTTTTATAGATATGCAGGTGGATTTTGTTTTCGTCGGAACTTAAGTTGTAACAATATTGTTACTAACTACAGGACTCGAATTAAAAATGCCGTTGGAACTACTATAGAATTTATTAGAACTGTACAAACACGCATAAAACAAATACAAATAAAACTGGATGCAACCAGTTCACACTGCACGATTCAATGCAATTCGACACGCGCAAAGTCCGTCGTCTATATCGCTAATCGAGAGTACTACAAACGTCTTACTCGTCTCGTAGTCGTCGCTTGACTGCCCCAGCCCTCCATTCGGGCATTGTTTTATACTAACTACACAGTACAAAAAAAAAATCGGCCGTGCGCACTGAGTTTCCGAAAAATAGTAATTTGCACACCTGGTTATCTATTCCTGCGAACGGCCAACAAAGTTGAAAACAATAACAATAGGCTATTATCTAATTGCAAATTTAAATACGAAGTAATAAAAAGAACTCCTAATGCGGGAGGGGCAACAAACGAGATGCGCAGCATTTCTTTGTCAGTATGTGACAATATGCATGCAGGTGGCCCAACTTGTAACAATATATTAGATAATGAGATTATTTTTCAGTCAAATACTGAAAGTAAACAAAATTAAAATTTTATTGATTAAAAATTTTATTTTGAATCGTAAGTGATTCTAAAAGCAGAATTATAAAAGTGCAAGAAATACGATCGTCGATATTTAGGTTTAACGGATCATTTTACGTGTCTGAATAAAGCAGACCCGATTTATCCTTATACTTATACCTAATCATGTCAAAAGTGTTATAAGGGCCAATAAACTGTTCACACATTTATTAAGTGTTTTTACTATGCCTTTCTCATTACATACATATTGTTACGAGTTAGCGGGACTCGTATTAAAATGCCGTTAGAATTATTATAGAGTTTATTAGAACTATACAAACACTTATAACACAATCACAAATATAACCGAACACAACAAATCCAATCGTAATGCAGAAGGTCGTAATTCAATAAAACGCGCTAAGTCCGTCAATATTAGATTCCCGAATTATTGTATTAATCCATACTAATATTATAAAAGCGAATGCTATTCGTTTGTTCCGCTTTCAGGCCTTAACTACTCAATTAATCGTCATGAAATTTTGCATAAACATTTTCAGGGGCTTAGATGTGTATATAGGGGTAATTTCCAGAAAATAAGTACTGTTCCTGAGGCATGGACAAACAACTTGTAGACAGTCTTTACATAAACACAATTGATTGACGACTAATGTAAATAGGTCGTCGACAAATTACGTCACACGAATGTCATGATTTTTTGATGATGGTCACATTCGTGAGACTCCTCCCTCCCTAGTGTGACATCATATAAATTGCAATTTTACATCAAGTAATCATGCAATTAAAACAGCAATTCCGTAATTAGTTTTATTTCCATTTAAATTATTTTGTAATAATTTAAACACTTCTCATACAGATAGAGTTGAAAATATTTTTCAAATTTTCGTTAGCAGTTCAAATTTCGTCTTTTAAAGCTTCAATATATTAGATTTTGAAATATGACGTCACGAAACTTAGAACACCTCCCACCCCTTGTCACACAATGTCATACCTCGTCGACGCCCCCTCCCCCTCTTAACGTGTTACGTATGAATGAATGGCCCCTTAACGCGAACGAAGTCTGGCCCAAAGTAGTGTATCGTGTAATTGTATGGGTGGGCGATATTCATAACTTTAACACTCTGAAACCCTTCGACGTATTTAATTAATAAACGATTTAAATTAATTGCATTTATGTAACGTAGATTGATAGAACAACTATATAAATGTAAATGCGTTCAATATTTCATTAAAAAACGATTAATCAACGCAATCATGATAACAAAATTCAATATGGTTTTCAAAATCAACATTGCTCTATTGCTAGACTAGATAGTGGACGTATTTTTTTAAATTATTTATAAAGAAAATTAAATAAATTTTTCATGAACTCAATAAAAGTGGTTACTCTATGGAAATAGAAAAAATTGTAATTTTTCAAGTGTTTATAATTGAAAATTTTTTATATGTAGGTATATAAAAATTCAGCTTTCGTATGTTTGTGTCCGCAGAACTCGCGTAGTCCATGAATTGGTTTTAATTTTTTATTATACATTACGTTGCGTTTTATTGTAAGAGTGTTTTTATATAATAGATATTATAACGAATTCTTATAGATTTCTTTTTTTATAAATTTTCTAAAAAAACAGCTGAACTCACAAATGTACGGACACAGGAATAGTTTCATTTACAACAGTAATAATTAATATCAGACTAAGCTTTAGTTGTTTTGCAGATTTATGTAAAAATACAAAGTAAACATTTAATATGAATTAAAACTATACGTGTGAAATAATGTGTGATTACCAAACCTCGAAATTCCCATATAGGACTAACGTTTGAATCTGTGAAATGTCAGTGCAGTTATAATAATATACAGCATTTCAATGTGGGTAGATTCGAAACTGTGAATCGGTGATTGTGTGTGTCGAAAATGTTGCTGAAAGAGATTATAGCGGCATTCTGCTGCCAGCGGCCCCACGATGACGAGATCAAGTCAAAGACTATTAAGTTCTACGATCCTGAGGATAAAGTCATTTTACAGTAAGGAATTTTCTTAGATCTTTTGTTGTGTCATTGGGGCTCCTCATTTTTTTTTGGTTTGGTTCGCAAACTGGCCATCTCAGCTAACGTACTTTTAAACAACACTAGAACACAGAATGTGGTTTATAAATGGCCTTCTTGATGCGAACACAGCATGCATTATATATAGACATCGAGTACATAATAATATAGAAAAAAGAAATAAATAAATAATGATTATTATAATTTTTATAGACAATTCTTATTTCTTGAATTATATCATCGTATCGAAGTTCTGGGATTTGAATAATGCGACGTACCCTGTAAGCTGTTCATTAGACTCCGCTCGCCGCTCATGATGAATCCGGAATGCGAGAAAGCCGTCGATCATGAATGTCATGGCGAAACTATTACATATGCGAAATAAGTCTATATCCGAAACTGTAAACGAATCTTATATAAAAGTGTCAGATTGTACGGTTCAACGTACAGCGTTTTGCTGACGCTGCGGCCTACTTTAGGCTACTTGAATATTATAATATTAGTATAAATAGTGCTCACAAATACTTTATAATTGAGTTGCTATTAGACGTAACATACGACTTCAACTACCACTAAGTTGAACCCAGGGATCAGCATCAAAGCCCTTTTTTTTTTTTTTACATTGGGAAATGCATTGCCGCACCATCAGCCGCGCCGGGGAGATCGCGGCCGGTGTGTGGGGCTCCCCCGACGCCGATTAATCAATACGACCGGCGCCGAGTATACCCACTAAAACCCCATGGGAGCCTTCTTCCGCCAGGGTGCCGGGGTTACGGTATGTGGCTGTGGCCTTGACCCGCGACCCCGGCGAGCGGTGGGCCGCCTCATCAACAGAGGCGGCCTCTCCTGTGTGTGAGCCGGGGAGGGGAGACATCCCCGGCTCTGAGAGGATCACGCGGCTGCCTCTCGCGCCCTCTCGCGGCATTGGTGCGGGCGGAGGCCTGTCGAGTCCCCGAGGCCTCAACGCCCGCTGCCGCCCGCCCGTAGCCGCCCGAACATCACCACCGCCGTCTCCAAACTTGCCCTTTGGGAGGGCAACGGGGGGTACTTCGCAGCCGAGAGCCGCAGAACGCTGGGCGAGCTCGGCTGGGATCTGGGCCTAGCTGAGGGAGCGGGGCTCGGTGTTGTTGCCATACGCACCCGCTCCTCCATGGCCGCGAACCGACTCTCCATGAGGAGAGTCAATCGGTCGAGATTCGCGGCCATTACCGACTCCGTGTTGGGCGGGGCTGGAGGCGCGGCTTGGGCGCGCGGCCGCACATACTCCGCCTGGAGGCTCCTGAGCTCGTTTCGGAGGTCAGCGATCTCCGACTCCATGCGGTTGTTAGCCGCACGGAGCAGGGCGACCTCCTCGCTGGATGTGCGAGTTAGGAGCTCCTCCGTGGCCTCTCGGATGGTCGACACGGCCTCCTTAAGGGCCTTCTGGAGAGTCCCCTTCAGGCCCTTGGAGACCTTGGCCACCCCGGCCACCACCGCCAAGGAGTCGGTGATCTGCTGCTGCAGGCCCTGCGCGTGAGCTGCACGAGCCTCTGGAGCGGCCTGGCTCGCTAGGGCGGGAATGGTCCTGGACCTCGTCGCCCTCGCGGTAGCCATTGATGAGGCACGCTCCACGATCTCCTTTTCGCTCGCGAGCTCGAGCTCAGCGCGCTGGGCCTAGGCACGCTCCACGATCTCCTTTTCGCTCGCGAGCTCGAGCTCGGCGCGCTGGGCCTGCACAAGCGCAGCATCCAAGCCCTACTACTATGAGAATAAATCCCTGTAAGCATCAAGGTGTATTTTCTTCACCCTACTACAAGAAAGCACCAGCACTTTTTTTTTTTTTAAGGCGGGGGAAATGCATTTCGCACATACCGGGTCCTTTGCTAGGGATTAGACCGTTGTTGATCATGGAGGCTTTCCACTGAGGCAAGAAAGCACCAGCACTCCACCAACTACTGCCAGCAACCACCACTACAAGCAAGAGCAAGTGTACAAACTGTACATTTAATGTCGGTTATGAGTACACAGTGCACTCTTATTTGTTATTATTAGTGGTCGCCCTTGGTTGAAATTCGACCATAATAATTAATTTCAGACTTCTAGAATCACAGATTTCGCCAAGGATACACTGTTAATTTGACTTGAACAATAAACAAAAGAGTATATATGCGTGTGTGTCAAATACATAGTACTGTGTGTAATGTTTTTTTTAAATTGATTTAATGTATTTTTTGTGCATAATTTTTTTTAAATATTAGCTTTCTGCACTCCTCTCTCTATATAAACTATAAGTGTGCGAAATTTCATACTACTCCGTCTGCGCAATTTTCGTAAAAAGTGGTACAAAGTTTTTGCTTCACGTATTAATTATATAGATTAGAGAAATTTCAACTTTGAATGCGACATATTATTATTACGACAAGTTTCACTCGCCGCGCCGGACCCGATACACAAGTCGTCAAATTGGTACCTCGTAATTATTTGTATTTTTAACCGACTTTGAAAAAGGAGGTTCTGAATTCGACTGTTTTTTAAAATGTTTGTTATGTGATTTCTCCGTCAATTGTCCAAAATTGTCCACCAATTTTCAAATCTTTTTTTCGAAAGAGTATAGTCCTGAGGTGGTCCTGTTGTCACCAAGTCAGGATCTGATAAGTGGATTCAAAGTCAATCGAGATCAACCCTTGTTGAAGAGCGCGTAGACTGTTCGAAAGGTAAACTTCGCGTGCCAGTAGGTATTTCTAAACTTATTCAAGTATTTGTGTAACTAAAGAGTAGAAAATATTTTTTTTACAAAAACAATACCTACTTCAAACTAAAAAGCATAAATTAATATTTTCTAACACACCTTAACGTCGGTGCGAAGCAAAACATAAAAATTACTTTATTTTGCAAATTTGTTTATTTATGTTTCACTTGGCAAGCTGGCACTGACTTCCAAGATGTGGTAGAAAAATTTATTTCATATAATTTAAATCAATTTTTATTAAAAATTTCTTTCACAATTTCGTAAAATCTACTATCTCAAACGATCGCATGATTCGAAACAACTTCATATCCGTAACAGTAACAGAAATCGCTATAATGTTATATATTCATATCCATATCCTTAACATCTCTATTGTTGATGTTACGCGGAACGCACATTTGTTTATTGTGTAAAGTATATCAATTAGCTTGAAAATTATTTTCCAACTTACGTGAATATTCGGCATCGGCTAAATTCACAAACCGTGCGAACTAAATTAGATTATGCTCCCATAGAGTAAATTAAAACGAACAAGTTGGCGTTAGGCTAAATAAAACTTTGACAATGACTCTTCAGGAAGACTGAACCTGGTCGCTAATGCCGGAACACAACTCAAGGGTCTTATGGCGCCATACTCTAGACCAGGGGTGGTAGCCATCCAGTCGGGCAAATGCCCTACCACCTGGCTGTGGGTTGTTTAGTCGTCTCTTATGACAGGCCGCCCGGCCGCAGGAAATTGTATTCTTTCTCCGTTCCTGCACGGATGAAAATACTTTACTTTATATACTATACAAAAATAAGACATATCATACTATTATTGCCCGGTTTCTGAGGTACTTTTTAACTGTAGTTTATCTGTTATTTAGCGCTATCGGATCAATAACTTATAAAATTGCGTTTCTGAACACACCATCGTACGATAGTTAAACTAGGTTCATGGTCTAAGAGCCCGTGAACGGCTACCTGTATGTATTTGACCAGACATACAGGTACCTGAGTTTTTGTACATTGAGGCGCATATACCTACCATGCATTTATTATCTAACTAATGAAGTTTAGTATATAGAATATAAAAAAATATTAATTTCTGTAAATACAGTGGTAAAGTAAATCGCAAGTAAATTATATTGATGTAAAACAGCGAACGGAAAACATATACATCTGACCGGCTAAGATTTTATTATTTATTGATGTGTGTACGCAATGTAGACGTCTGCCGTGATCAATATAAGTTTTTAAGACTATAATAAATAAAATATATCAATGGCAGATCTGGTCAATTACATTCAAAAAAATTTTTTTAGCATTTTCAAAATTGTTTGCCACAAAGTTAAATGCGCGATAATGGTCTACCATTCTTATTTTCCGATAATAATAATCGTATATTTTCGAATTTTAAAACGGCAGACGTGGTCAAATGGATTTAAAATTCGTCAAAAATCGATACCTGTCTTACCTCAGCGCTCGTCGCGTCCACCAATTAGAGCTTAGTGAGTCCCCATCTCATGCATGGTATAGGGGCCTCAGTGTACAAAAACTCAGGTCTGGTCAAATACATACAGGTAACCGTTCACGGGCTCTTAGACCATCAACTTAACTGGCCAATATTAGGCGTTCATCTATTCCATATCTTTAGTTTGACGTTTTTGTTTGTAGTAAATAAATATTAGATATTCCTTCTTAAATAGATCCATCTTGTGGCGAGTTTTGGTACTAGTTGTAGGTTAACAGTTAACCTAAGTTAGTCTATTACATAACTTTATGGAATCAATTGTTATTGAACTCATAACTGGTAACCTCAGAAACCGGGCATTAGAGAATAAGCAACATGTTTTACACTTGCAACTAAAACTTACAGACAAGTTATGCACGTACATACGTTTCTACGAACAATTAATTTTTATTTATATAGATTACTAGGATATGCCCGCGACTTGAAATTCCCGCGGGATTTAAAAAACAATGTAAGCTTACGTTTTAGTAAAAACTGCTTCGGAATAAGCTAATTTTTATGAATAACTACAAACGGCTCCCGGAAAAATTCCCGAGGGATTTCCGGTATAAAAGATATCGCACATTTTATTATATAAAATTTACTATCTATTAGTGAAAAGAATCATAATGGAATTCGAAATTATTTTTTACTCTTGCCATATTAAATCATTCACAGATTCCCGGGTTAAGATGTAGCGCGGATTTTAAGTCTCAGAATTTGCTGTCGATCAGCGAAAACCGCATCGAAATCGGAAGTTCCAATACGGCATTCGTAGAATTTTATAATATTATAAATTAAAAAAACGATTTAATTTTATGATTGCAATTTTCGTTATCGCATACGCTGAACCATACCGCTGTGTCATCGTATCCACGTGGAGTGGGGTCATGCGCATCATTTCATTGTTTATATTAAAACTTATCAGTTTATACCTATCACGTTGCACTGCTTCCTGTTGTAAAAATACACCTAGTTCAGCATTTACTCGCCAAACAGTTGCCTCTCTTTTAATATTAAAATTAAAATAAATTTCATTTATAGTCTACGCCAAACTTTTTTGGCATCTCCAAATGTGCTGGTTGCCGTTCCCGCTTCGACATCGAGCGAATCATGAAACACTCATAGAAATATAGGCGCTCGGTAAGCTTTCGGTACCGATACGCGCCGCTGCTGCACCTACAAATGAGAAAGTAGTTTTATCAAAGTTATATTTTTTTTACTGGGCAGGCGCTAGTAGTATGGTTCCTGAAAGTAGTGGCGGGTAGCTATTTTAAAAGCCAGCTAATTAGCGGTTGTTCAGAAAATACCCACGCCTAAATTGTCAACCACTTCGCCAACAGGCTAAAAAGGTTGTTGAATAAAACAGAATCCGACAAGTTGACAAGTCGACAGTTTAGTTGTCGGCTGTCGGTTGCCGAGTCATTCAGCCATTAGCCAGATAGCCATTAATCAACTGGTCTGTTAGCCGGCTGATGAACAATCATTAACCGGATGGCTAAGTTTTTGAAATATTTGATGGTTTCCCATCGCTAGCTGAAAGCGTTGATTAGTATGATTTTGATAATAGGGACGATCATAGAATACTTTGATACCTAAATAAGATAGTGAATATAAAATTATCTATATATGTGATTTTTATGTGAAAAATCCTGTCTATCTCTTAACAATAATGTTACAACTTAAGCCAAAATTCTACGAAGCACGCCGATAAATGTGAATGCACACCTGCCGGCCATAAAGCACAGTTTATTCCCCGCCCGCATTTGGAGTTCTTTTGTTTACTTTGTGTTTAAAATTTGTAATTAGAAAAGCCGCCTATTGTGTGTTGTAATCCTTTATGATAGTCGTTTTAATTCGAGTCCCGTAACTCGTAACAATAATAACATCGTATTTGTTTATGCCAAAATTATGGTAAAGCATTTATAATTGTTGTTATCACTTATCAATTCTGCGCCACAAGCAGATAAAACAGACGTGACCAAGACGTTGTAATTTTTATCCAAATAAAAATATGTCACTATTGTATCAATAACTTGTTACATAAGGTTAGGTCATGGACTTTTAATCAATTTTTTATTATACGTTATGTCACAACTTATTTAAGCAAATTGAAATGTATAGGAAGTATTTTCATTACTTAGTTAGGTTAAATTAATTTGTTTTCTCTCGTTTGCAAAGACCTTGCAATTGAAGCCATTATCCATATTATCCTCAGCTTGAGGACTATTCCGCGTTACCAAATTCAAAAAATTAACATCTTATTACAAAACTAGCGTCTGCCCGCGACTTCGTCCGCGTTAAAAAAAACCCTCCCGATTTTAAAACATTCTTCATTGGTGCGCCGCTCCTATTGGTCTTAGCGTGTTGATATATAGCCTAATTGTTTTTTAATGTATACATTGTTTTATTTTATGATGATGATACCAGCAATATCAATACTTAATTAGGTGCATAATTTGTATAATAAGCTGTTTAAGTAATTAAAGTTTTTTTAACTATCTCACGGGAACTCTTTAATTTTCCGGGTTCAAAAGTATCCTATATGCTGACCAGGGATATAAGCTACCGCCATACAAAACTTTATTTAAATAGGTCCAGTCGTTTCGGAGATTAGCCGGTACAAACAGACAGACATAAAATTTTAAAAAAAATCTAAATTAGTTGTATTTCACTTCTTACATCCCCCGACTCGGTTTTTAACATTTTTTCATTGTACAGAAATTCGACCTCTACAGTTTTATTATAGTATAGATAAATCAGATTATTACAAAACGTAAATTATTCTTAATATTTGTTAGGTTTCTAGTAATTATCTCGATTTTAGGTGTTTTGACCTTGGCTTTAAGCGCAATACAAACCAAAGCCACCGCGACCCGCCAACACAACCTTGCGGCCTATAACAAAAGAATCATGTCGGCAACATGCGCCCGCGCGTGTTGCCCGCCCACGTGTTGACGGCTTACGTATGCATGCGTTCAGTCCTGGTGACACTCGAGCTTAATTTTTTGTCGGCTCGATCCTCTCGAGCAGCCGACATGGCGCCGACAGTTTCCCAACTTGCAATGAGTGAAACCGCCAACTACCCCGCCGCCAAAAAGTTGCCGACATAGCTCGGCGTTAATATTTTTAACTATCGGGAACTCTGCGCGTCAGATTATCGTGGGGTCACGATAATTTGATGCCAATATCCACGGAGTGAGAAATTCCCTGGGGGTTTATTTAGGGTTGTGTGGGATATTACAGCCCGAATCTGGGATATCCATTAACGCTGGAGGAACAAAGAAAGAATACAATTTCTTGCGGCCGGGCGGCCTGTCGTATGAGATGACAAAACAACCCATAGCCAGGTGGTAGAATATTTGCCAGTCTGGATGGCAACCGCCCCTGGTCTAGAGTATGCCTCCATAACAACCTTCAATTGTGTTTCGGCATTAGTGGCCAGGTTCCAATCTCCCTTTAGACAGCGGCAGCACATTGGTAGCAACTTTGGTGTTACAAATGTCCATAGGCGATGGTAACCGCTTTCCATCAGGTGGGCCATCTACCTGTTTGCTGAACTAGTGCAATAAAAAACCACTAGAACTCTTCGTCGTTCCTCTTGCTGTCTATAGGCCAGGCTGTGGGGTCGCCCGTGCATGCTCCTGCAGATCGGACGGACGATGGACGATCAGCCCCCCCCCCGGTTTTGAACCGAAGAGCTGTGCCTCTCCGGCTACCTTAATCTCACGAGTCGAGAAGAAGCGCGGTGATATATGCATTTATATGCGCCCTCATCTGTAGTTTGATTTTCAAGTTAACCCCTTTTACGAGGAAAATCGGCTCTGAAGTTTCACAATGTTTTCGTGTATTGCAACTCAATTAACAAATTACGCTTTAGAATGACTCTCGAGCTTTCTGGAATATATATCTTTTTTGGCGTGACCTCTTTTATGGATCGATAACGATTATACAACAGAAAATATTGGCAAGAGACGAGGGCGCCATTGACACCAAATCGCTTCTTCGATTACGGGGACCTCGAGCGGTGATTTGTGATGGTCTGTAGCCATTTTGGTGGAAACTGAGTCGTTGTAAATTGTTCATATCCGTCACTCTTTTGATGTATGTATTCATCTAAGCTAGCTTTCTCGGGAATAAAATTTCGAAAACAATTGTGCTGTAAAATCTTATATATAAAAATCAATTGCTGTTCGTTAGTCTCGCTAAAACTCGAGAACGGCTGGACTGATTTGGCTAATTTTGGTTTTGAATTATTTGTGGTAGTCCAGGGAAGGTTTAAAAGGTGAGTAAATATGAAAAAAAAAATGATTCTGAGGCGGTACGAAGCTTGCCGGGTCAGCTAGTTATGAATAATTTAAAAATTAGGATTGATCGCTGTACAGGCTACGGCTCAGGACTCGTACAAATAGTAAAGATGTGATGATGAGAGAACGACGATGGAGTGTGTGACTTATCGATGAGAACTCTGATGTGCTCGTTTCACACGAACACTTACAAGTATACGTGTTTTTAAAATGTAAAACCCATAAATAGTGTTCGTGGTCCGTACAGTCGTCATATAGGCAATTGAATGATAAAAGGTTTTTTCAGTCTACAGTCAGTAGTCACACTAAACCGGCACTATTAAAACTAGGAGGTGCCGGATTATTGGATTATATAAAAAAATATATATAAATAAAATAAAGCATGTTGCAGTTTACTTGACATTTTAGCTAGATTATTTTCGACTTGAAAACAACGGGTAAATAAATAAGGTAAACAAAAGGTGCTATTGTAATAATTTTTGAGTTTATACTGATGCCGGTGCTGAGCTAAGCGCGAAACGCGAGGAAGGAGTGGTAAGAGAGTCTTGAGCGAAGGGTGCCGGATTATTGGAAATACCGGACTACTGAAGTGCCGGATTAGTGAGACTCTACTGTATAATGCGATCCAAATAAGAACAGGAATGTCAATAACCTGTGTCTGTCAAATGTCACTTGAAAAGTATGGTTTGCAAAAAACATATGCATATCAATAATAAGTCTTACATCAAATTTAAATAAAAAGGTTAAATTAGTAGTAAATATTATGTAAGATATGATCCGGCCTGCGAGACATTTTGAAAAAACCCAATTAAAAAAATCTTACATTAGGTACTTATACTCACGGGAGTGACAGTGAGGCGGCAAACATCAAATCCTTTGATGTTTACCGCTTCACTCTTTGATAATCGCCGGCACTCTGCTTGCTCGATCAAATTCTTTGAAGTTTGCCGCCTCACGGGCGACACATCAAAAGGTTTATTGCTTCTCAATTATTCTAAGGAAGGATACAGGAGAGGATATTTTTATTGAAGTTCAAAAGTTATTCACAAGTTTTGGCTTGCCATGGTCAAAATTAATTGGAGTATGCACAAATGGTGCACCTTCTATGGTCGGCTTACGTAAAGGTTTCATCGAAATTTTGAATGAAAAGCAACAGAATGAAATGTGCAAAAAGATGATTTGATAGTCCTTCATTGCAGTATCCATCAACAGAACTTGTGTTCTAAGTCCATTCGACTCCAGAATGTTATGGATGTGGTAGTAAAAACCATCAACTTTATTAGATCCCGAGGGCTTAACCATCGTCAGTTCAAGGCGTTTTTGGATGAAATATCAGTTGAATATAACGACGTAACATATTATTGTGAAGACAGATGGCTGAACAAAAGAAAAATGTTGAAACGGTTTTACGAGCCTAGAAATGAGATAGCAGACTTTATGAAAATAAAAGATAAACCACTATCTGAATTAAGTGACCCAAAATGGATATGTGAGATTCAAGAAAACTCACTCCTAAAATCCAAATTTGAACACGTAGTGTTGTGCGATTTCTACAAAAAATAACTAGAAGAAGACAATTTTCCGCAGCTTAGAAAATTCGCAAGAAGATTGATTTGTGCGTTTCGCAGTACTTATAAATGCGAACAGTTCTTTTCAGTGATGAAAGTTAATAAATCAACACATCGTACAAGACTGACTGACGATAATTTGGAAAATTCTTTACGTCTTTGTATCAGTGGAATTAATCCAAATATCGATGGATTAGTTTCCCAAATTCAAGCTCAAGTGTCTCATTGATTTCGGTGTATTTAACTTTCGTAGTTTGTAACAATTGCAAATTTAACGATTTAATTATAATGTACCATTTTTGTAAATTTCATTTTGTTATTTTAATAAATTGTACTATAATAACATTGTCGTATTATTTCATGTCTAATATCTATCGCAAAAAATATTATCACTACTTTAAAATGCACTAAGTACTTTTAAACGCGGCCCGCGAACGTATTTGCACGCTAAACTTTGGCTCTCAACATGTCAAAGGTTGCGCGCATACCTGATTTAAAGTCATAATTCGACAGCTATGACGTCTCAATATGGCGCTAAGTCGATCCTATTCTCATTTGAATCGCATAGTACATAGACGTCCGGAATACCTACTGTTAGTTATTATTCCTTTGCAAATGGTAGTGACATTCTATTATTTTTTAACCGACTTCAAAAAGGAGGAGGTTCACAATTTGATTGGTATGTTTTTTTATGTATGTACACCGATTACGCTGAGATTTATGATCCGATTTACGTGATTCATCTTTAGTTTGATGCGGAATAGTTGCCATTTGGTCCCCTAATTTTTAATATATATTTTCTAAAACATCTTGAAGTCGGTGCGAAGTAAAACATAGAAATTACTATATTTTAAAAATTACTAAGCACCGACTTTAGGATGTTTTGATAATATATATTAAAAATAAAATATTATAATTAGAAATAGCTTTAGAAATAAGTTATTTTATACTTTTTAGTTTTCGAAGTCGTTTTTTTTAAAAGAAGTTTTGCTTTATTTATTTAGACAGATGGGCAAATATACACTTCTAAAATCGCAAAAGCTTATCTAACTTTTAACACGATCCTTTAAGTGATTTTTAAGATGTTTTGTTTAGGATCGCCTAGTCAATTGACAAAACAGCAATAGTTGGTATTTGTACGGGAACCCTCAAGGTACTGGACGTAGTCTGAAACAGATTTGGCTTGGTTTTCAAGGCAAAATATATAAAATATATTATTTCCACAGTAACTAAGTTATATTTCTTGTACGTTGTTAAAACGTGTATTTTACAAACCAGTTTGGATATGGTCATAATTATTCGTATTGTATCTATCGTAAGTTATACTAACTAACTTCTTTGATATCATCATCTTCACAAGATTATCTCACGGTAATCTCGTATAAAATATGTTTATCGTGATTTAAATAGTCATCAAAATCTGTTAAGTACCATTCATACGACATTGTAACAAACGAACAAACGTAAATTCTGTAACTGAGAAGCGTTTTAGCGCAATCCCGAAATGTGATAATTTTCAGTAGACTCATGTGATTATAATACACAGAATACCAATTATAATACGACGAAATGTGTGTCTGTGATTTTCAAAATAAATGCCAAAAAATAGTAAAATGATAATTATATCATATCATAAATTTTATGAAGCGAAAAGTGTTTGACAGGGTCGTATCAGGTGGAGATATATATGTACAGTCGTATCATGAAAATGTTCGCCAGTTTTCAAAATTAATTCTTAACGCTCTGCAAGCACACGTTACCTTTTCAAACTAAGTTACAGAACAGACTGTTCCACCGAAAATTATGTTTAACTATTTGACAATAATGTTTAAAATTACTTAGATCAAAGTTGTTTGATTTTCTATCTTGTCTAAGAAGATTGTCTAGAAATTTAAAACCTTTTTATTGGTTTTAATATTTATGTTAAACGTAGTGATTATATCCTCTTTGTTTCTTATTGTCAATCTCAGTGTCTGTCATTGTTTCTAGTACTCGTGCAAGCATAAGTCGATTTTAAGGTGACGAACATTTTCATTCTGCGACTGTACATCGTCTCTGCCTACCCCAATGGGAAACAGGCGTGACAATATGTATGTAAATTATTATTTATAATTCATTGGTCGTTAGCCTGTCTGTAAGTTTGCTTCGAAGAGATTGCGAAACGAATCAACGGATTTCGATGAATAAAAAATTTAATTTATTGATTTAAACAGTGACCCTATCTTAAATCGTGTATGTTTCGTTTCGATATAGCCTCGCAAAAATCAGCACACAAATGAAGTACTGGGCGTGGCTAGTATGAAATAAAGATTTTTTACTTACCGTATCAAATTAGGTTCCGATTGCTATATAGTAACTTGGCCTTAGGCAGGGAGGAATACTCCATACATCTATCGTCAATAGCAACTACAGACCAAACGCGTTTATCATACGAAGCACAGTCTCTTAATGAAATAGTAGTAGACTCAAATCTAGATCTGTATTGCACAACTGTAAATTCTGTTAAATGCAATTTGACTCTCAATTTTTTTTGATAGAACAGCTAAAATTTTGTTATATTAATATCCCTCGATATCGTGTATGTATATGGTTTTTTTTCCTTACCAATAGGTAGAAGCTTATTATCAGCATCTTTTTTTAATTATTATTTTTACTATATTTTGTATGTATTAGACTGTAATCTTTCCCAAAATAAATCAGAAATCATTTATTCATAATAAAGGTACACGTCAATTTCAACATCATTTAAATACACATGTCACAAAATAAAAATAAAAATTATGTCATATTGTAGGATATAAACTCCTCATGATTATAGAAGGTGTGCTCAACCATTTCCTGAGTCGTGTTGTAAATGAGCCGAGGGATGGTGACTCCGTTATCCTACTCTGTAGTTTATTGTATATCAGCGGACCCATGGCACGCGTCAATCTCCCCGATTTCTCAAGTTCGTGTTTTACATGACTCATGTTATTCCTATGCCGAGTGAAGTGCGTATCATATAGCGTACTTCACTATGCATGAACAGTAAGTCGCACATACACCGCAACTTGATATATTAGTACACTGGGTAGTGTGAGTATACTCAGTTTATAAATATAATAAAATAAATAAATAGAAAACGTCTTTAAGTAAAAATAGATTATTTGGTTACACTACGGTGTAAGAGCCGGTCCAAGTGAAACGGTTCAATGTCGTTCTCAAGGTTCTCATTAGGGAACAGGTAGCGTGATGCTGACCCGTTTTGTCTTCCATTCTTGGCGTAAGGCCAAATTCTGCACATCCGCCAACCGCTGACGTAAAAAGAACTTAATCCCATAGGACATAAAATTGGTTTTCAGTTGATATCACCCGAATCGAATTTTTATGAATTGTTTGTTTATGTGGCCAGACACGAAACCGTCTGGTTGGAAATGAGAACGTCGTTTTCCTTTGTTCTTTGCCCGTTTTAATGAGATCTTGCTTTTGTACCGAGATGAGGAGCGGCCGAGCTCTACGTATCTTTGTTTTAAACCATGTTTGGTAAGAATAGTAGCGACTATTGTGGCTTGAATATTGCCAACACATATTCTGAGCTCCTTTTACATATATGTGTTAAACCTTCACGTAGTTGAAATAGTTTATAATTTGGAGAGATTGATATTGTTATCACAAGCATTTGGTCACGCATTAGTATTGTTGTAGAAAGTGGGCTCAAGTTCCACCATTCCAGTTCATATAAAAATCACAAATGACTAGAATGTGCTCATATTTATGTTTGTGTGTTGTACCTATATGAAAATGTATTCCATTTTATAGTTTCAAATTGGTATTTGGGTTGTGCTGATATGTTTGCGCAGACTTATTTTGAAACCTACTTTCAAAGAATTGGGGTAATGTGTTTCTGTCCGAATATACTCTTTTTTCGCACTAATAAATGGAACGGATTTAATGTTCTCAATATGACATCACTGTCTTCGAAATAGTCTATTACACGTTTATAAAAAAAACTATATATATTTATTATAAAAAAATTAAGATGAAAGAGGTCTGTAAAAACACCAAATAAATATAGAGGGCTCCGCTATTTACATTTTTGGTGTAACCTCAGTTATATAAACCAAATTAAACCAAATTTAATTGATTTACGTAACAGTCCACCGCGTAATGCAGGACTGTGAATGTTGTTACAGCCTGTATCATCCCTCAACACTTAGCAGAATGCGTCTTGAGTCCTGCAAGATAGCGATTGGGCCTTATGGAAGCTGCATACGTCTAGTCATTGCAGTGGTCAACAAATCACTGGATAGCTCTATCTCGCTCGCACATCATACGTTCCGCTCAAACATTGTGCTGTGTATTGTACTAGCTGTAAGACTTGTTAATATTTGTACTTGGGTTACCGTTTCAAAAATAAATTAGTTCACAATTTCACATCAGCACTCGCCAGTGAATACTACTCTCTGCCATCTGAATTATCATTTAACCTCTACCTCTCGCTGCTACAGCCTCTTTATAAATACCTAAATCTGTTTAAATAACAGTAAACTTAAAGTACACACGAGTAAGTAAAAGCTAGATATGTTTTCTGCAATAATTTGATACTTATTTTTTGTCTATCTTTTAATTTCCTAAAGCCGGCAAACAGGTAACAATTCACCTAACGATAGATGGTCACCGCCGCCGCCGCCTATGGACGTTGCGTTTGCAGCACCGGGGACGTTGTCAACGTTATAACTGATTTTTACTACCAATGCTAAATACTATTTCCCTTCACTTTTCTCTGACCCTGGTGACACACGAGTACGTGACACGTGCTATTTTTTAACTTATGAGACTATCACTCGTACACATATGTTGTATAGGTACTTACATCACATTGGCGGGCTTACAGATCCTCCAACTCACTAGACCTAAATTCGTATAGGTTAATAACACTTTTATATTATATATTATATTTAATAGTATAATTTTACTTATATAATATTTTATATACTTATATGTTTATAAATGAATAAAATATATGTAAGTAACTGCATATACTCTAATTTTTTATATTTTTTATTAACTACTCTACGGACTCGAGTTCCGTACCCTTTTTTACAACTTAATTTCTATGAAAGTTTTTAGGTTTATACACGCTTATTGTTTATTTTGTTATGATGTGTGACATTAATTTAGTGATTTTTATGTTGTAGTGTACCTTAAGAATAACTTATAATATTTTTTTTTTTTCTATTTTTAATACTGAACTTATACTAATGTAGTGTGTATCTGTTACATACTGGTGTTGTGAGGAAGTGCATGTGTAGTGTGTGCCTTATGTCTGTACCTATATATATCTTAACTAGTGTCATTTATTATTTACATGCAAGAAAATCCAACATCCTGCTGAAAATAACCTATGATTTTATATGTAGCAAAGTAACTGCAATTTTTGTTAGCTATCCAACGTGGACAAAGCCGCGGGCAAATGATAGTTATCTATAACATTATAAAATTTTAGAAATGTCGTTTCTGTACATTGAAGCTATTAAAAAAACAACTGAGATAAACTATATGAACGACGAAGAACTCGATACATTATTTTTAGATTTCTTGTTTTATATAAAGCACCTCCTTTTTTAAAGCCGGTTTAAAAGTTGCATGAACGTCCGATTTTTGTGTCTATCCATCCTTTGATCGAGTGACAACGAAAAATATCACCTCCGGAAATCGTGCTTGATTCACGAAATATAATAGAAGGCTAATGTATACACTTGTGCAGCCTTCAAAATTTTAATCAGGCCATGTACGCGAAAACCGCGTGTGCAAAATAGTTTTCTGGGGTTCCGTAAGCATTTTGGCAAAAACGAAACTTATTCGTTATGTCCCTAAGTCGGTTTGTTTGTCTGTCTTTGTATGTTACAGTATTTTTCTCTTAAAATTGCCTGGTGTGTATGGATGAAATTTTGTAGAAATATGTATGCGGGGCAAACTCTAGCCCCGTGGCGTAGCCGCGTCTCAAACCCTAGGCAGTAAGTAGCTTTATCTTACTTACACAAAATTTTAACTGGGTCTTTTTGCATATAATAATATCAAAGAAACTAAGCGTATGTATTATATTCTACACAACTGCCCAGCAGAACAAAGGCCAACCTGATTTGTAGTAATACACGACATGTTGTTTATGACAATGTAGGTGTTTGTTAATGAATTGAAAAAAATGCGATTGCAGCATCATCTATTTTGCTAATCCGTCTGTTCTAAGGAGACGACGACATTTATTGGGATAAAATGTATTCTAAGTATTAACTCGGGTTGTAAACCAATTACTATGCCGAGTTTCATGCATATACGTTCAGTAGTCTCCAAAAGATGCAATCGTAGTGCCATCTTTATCGCTATTTTCCTCTATCACACGGAAACTATGTCATTTATCGGACAAAAAGTATCCTAATTTACAACCCGGAATATAAGTTAGCTCCATTTCGAGTTTCATTTAAATCCGTTTAGTAGTTTTGACGTGATACTCTAGCAGACAGACAAGAATTCTAAAAAATGTTCCTGTTTTTTTTTCACTTTTTCAAACGCATTATACAAACTAGAACCATTTACAGATTTATTATAGTACTAGAGTTTACCCCGCGGCTTCTTGTATAAAAGCTGGCGTTAATACAGGTTACATTGTACTAAATTTTTATGTTAGTGCTATTTGTACTCGGACGATTAATTTCATTTTATATCGCAAACTATCCCGTCTCCCGGCATGAAAAGTATGCCCATTTTCGGTATAAAAACTACATTAAAACAAAATTACAGCAAAACCGATCCAGTATACCTAGTAGTTTTCCGTGAAAGCTTAACGAAAAGACATATCGAGTTACTCTCGGATTTTTTTATAGACGATAAATTATTATATCTATAAACTTGAAAAATGTATGGTCTCATCCAAACTTTCGTCCTTTATTTCAAACCGTCCTAGTTTTATTTATCTATCCGCCGTCCATGAAAACTATAATACATAAATGAAAAAGAACAAAATGACCAAAACAAAATGACGAGAATCACAAAAAAACCTTTCCCACTTTTTGGGATAACCTTTACATAAATCTATCCAATTATCCGGGATAAAAAGTATCTGTTCTCCACACTCGGTATTAAAATTGTATATATACCGAATTTCAACTAAATCTGTCCAGAAGTTTTCCGTAAAAGTGTAACAAACAGAGAGACAAATATATTTTATCCCGGAAACTATTCTATTTTTCGGGATAAAAAGTATCCTATCTTCATTCTCGGCATCGAAAATATATATATATATACTTAGTTTGACCATAAATACTGTTACAATTAAAAAGAAACAAAATATTACATTTGAATTTCGAATTTATATGATTGTTCATTGTGTTTTCCCATTTTGGCGCCAATACATTGTACAACATTTTGCGATATTAAAATGGAGTGGAGCGATAAAGAGAACCGAATCGCTGTGATTGCATTACACAAAGTAGGTATGGAGCCAAATGCAATTTTTAAAACTCCATACGCTTGGTATTAGTCAAATGTTTGTGTACCGGGCTATTAATAGGTACAATGAGACCTCCTCTGTTTGTGACAGAAAAAGACCTGGCCGTCCACGTAGTATTCGTACAAAAAAGGTGGTCGAAACAGTAAGAGAAAGAATTCGAAGAAATCCTGTCCGAAAGCAAAAGATTTTATCTCGGGAGATGAAGATATCACCTAGAACCATGTCGCGTGTTTTAAAACATGACTTAGGCCTTGTAGCCTATAAGAGATGCACTGGTCATTTCTTAACTTATAATTTAAAAAAGAATAAGGTGGTAAAATCGAAACAACTACTGAAGCGGTACGCAAAAGGAGGTCACAGAAAAATTTTGTTTACAGATGAGAATTTTTTTTGCAATTGAGCAACATTTTAACAAACAAAATGACCGTATTTATGCTCAAAGCTCTAAGGAAGATTCTCAATTAGTCGACAGAGTGTTATCTTATCTTAAATTATACTAATATATAAAGTTATCTTAACTTATACTAATATATAAAGCTGAAGACATTGTTTCTTTGTTTGCTTGAACGCGCTAATCTCAGGAACTACTGGTCTGATTCGAAAAATTCTTTTAGTATTAGATAGCCCATTTATTGAGGAAGGCTATCATCACGCTAAGACCAATAGTAGCGGAGCACCAGTGAAGAATGTTTTAAAATCGGGGATTTTTTTTCAACTTACTTTTTTTAACTATTCCACGCGGACGAAGTCGCGGGCAGAAGCTAATGGGTAATATATAATCAACCACTCTGTGGCTTGTGGCCAACCTTGAACAAGAGCCGTTAATTAGATTTTGAGATATAGGTGTTTTCGATTGAATTAATAATAACAGCCCATAAATGTCCCACTGCTGGGCTCGGGCCTCCCATTATACGGGGGAACGGACAGTATACCCGCCACGCTTGTCCAAGGCGACTTGGCAGGTTTGACACATCGACTATCTCGATGTGCACAGGTTGTATCACGATGTTTTCCTTCACTGTTGTTAGCACGTGGTAATTTTAACAATACGCACATTAGATCAGAAAACTGCCTAAGTGTTGCATACGTTCCGGCCAGGATCGAACCCGCGCCCTTTGAGATTGCGACGCGTGCGATTTTTCGATTGATTGCTTTTTTTATAATTTCCCAGCCAAATAACGATCAGCGGAACCCTGCATTCTGCGTGTTCCTCCACATATGTGCCAGATTTGTATTCATATAGGTAAATAGACAACACTCGAAAGTATGGCACTAAGCCAGAACTACTAACTTGTTAGTTTATTGTTTATATCCGTACCGACTAGTCGTGCTGTTGACAACTAGAACAAACCCACCCATCTGATAGGTTACTTAAAATAAATAACAAATAGCTTAAATTTGCATGGATAAAAACGCATATTATACCTAAACTTGTATAGTGAGTGGTGTGTTTATAAATAATTAAGTTTTACCGGGAATATTTGAACATTGTTTTCCTTTTATATTTGATTACATTTGTAATGGGAAATCCTAATATGATTGTGGAGTGCGTGTTTTTGTTTACTTTACTACAAATAGACTAGTTGGAAATTAAAAAGCTCATAAACGTCTAGTCGGAATGCCGGATAATTCAGGGTAAGGTAGATATAGATGTAGTTACAAATTATGTATATTAATATTGTTACATCCGACAAAGACCAATGCATACCTGCAGTTTATTACCTTTTCGGCATTTGGACTTCCTTTATTTACCTTGTGTTTAAAATTTGTAATTAGAAAACAGCCTATTGTGTATTGTACTCGTTTATGACCGTTCGCAGGTATAATTACGCAGGTGTGCGGATTACGTTTTCTCGGAAATTACGTCGACGCGCTTGCCAGGTAGACATATTGCATCGGTGCATTATAAAGCAATGTCCCAATGGAGAGATCGGCAGTCTAGCGACGGTCACAAGCGAGAAAAGACGTGTGTACATACGATAAGCTATACCGACTTTCAAAATTTTTTTGTCCAAAGGTTATCCCTCCTGATTTGTTAAGAAAACATCCTTATTGTAGAGTAAGATATCAATTACATTGGAAAATTTCGTTTCTTTATTTCTTTTTCTTCTTCAATTCGAAAAAGTACATACGATATTCGGTATCGTTTGTCGTGAGAGCATTGGTATACATATCGTCCCTGACGACCTCAAGTCAGTGTTTCATAATCCTTGTCCAGCGACGTGGACGAGGGCGGCGTGGCTAGCCACTTGTTTCCTACACGCTTGTAAATTGTCAGTTTCCGTAAAACGTGCCTTTTTAACAAAGCAGAGTAAATACAAATTAAAATGTAAATTTCTCAGGCTAAATATTCAGAATATGAAATGTTAAATTTAATCTCGACTTTCAAACTAGGTACAATTATCTTATAGCAATCGGATTAATTACGTATATGGTCTCAATGACATCACAATGTTTTAAATTAATACAGTTCATTTCACTTAAGCGCTTTAATATTTTCTTAAGTTTTCGCGACTAGTATACATAATAAAATTACGTTTTAACAGTTTTAAGCCCGTTAGGTAGATAAGATTAGGCTCCCGTAGAGTAAATAATAACCATAAATAAAATTAAAACTAAATAATCAAAATGAACAAGTTGGCGGTAGGCTAAATAAAACTTTAACAATACTCAATGACACTTGACATCTTTGTTTTCCGTCATCACGACTACTGAGAAGCGGCCTAAACGTCGGAATAATAAAGATCAAGTAAATTACCACACTTAAAACCGTTAAAACGTAGATTTATTAAGAACTGTAAATTAAAATTTGATCGGAACTCCAATGTTTTAACATGAAAGAATACACCCAGTTAAAAAGTAACTCATAACACACACTCTGCAACTACCAATTCGTTTTTGTTTGTATATAAAATCTTAATTAAAACCACGCAACACAGTCAATGTCAAGATTGTTGTAATATTGAGATCGATTGTTGGATTTCAATGTGTTCCTGTGTGCAAACTATTTAATGGCAACGATTCAGATTGATACAATTAATTCTTCGACCATTGCCAATTACCTTGTTCCCAACAACTTTGGAGTTGTATCGACAGCGGGGTCAAACGCATAACAATATATGGCAAAAGTATGTTAACCTTTATGGCATGTAGGAAGATAACGATACAACTGATTGTAAACTGCTATCGTTGCCCGTAGACAAGTTTAACGCCAAGAGGACTAACGTTGCAAAGACTTTGTCCACCTCTTCGAAATTTATGCGCATTCCATTGAGGAAATGCATTAGGAGAGTTCACATATTCCCAACTCTGTCGTAAGTTATCTGTCTCACTACAAATCTTCTCGTCATTTATAGCACAATATTGCCTACCTGCAGAATGCATTGAAGCTTTGCTTGAATGTTTCATCTTCTCTATTCTAACTACAGATAGATAACACTTTATTGCTCACCAAATATACAATTTAAAAACACAATTACAATATTGTTATGGTAGAAACAATAGGCGGCCTTATCGCTTAAAGCTATCTCTTCCAGGCCACCTAACTTAAGGAATAGTTTAACCTAATCTGGCGATGTAGGGGGTACAGATATATCATAAACAAACATACTTAAACTACATATTTTATAAATTACATACATATAAATATACCTATATATATATATATATATATATATATATATATATATTAATGTAATGTTTTCTGAGTGCGTTCTTAAATATAGGCGATGTTTTGGTCTCTGACAGTAAGAGGCAGCGATTTCAAAGTTTGACAGCCTGCACTGTAAAAGAGTTATCATAAAAGGACAAAGTGTGTGCAGGTGTAGTAACTATATTATTGTTAATTATAAAATTATAGTGAATGTGCGACCTGTTTTATGTTTCTTATATTTGGCTCACTCTATTAACTGCGAGCATGAAACAGAACCAAGAAGAGTAAATTGGTCGCATACTCACTCATCGTCGCGCTCTACCACAAGAGGGGCGCCTAAAGTGGCCACGTTTGCAGATTCATATTACGAATATGAAAAGTATCAAAATAAATGTACCTTTAAGTCTGAACTTATCAATATAGGCATGTGTTAATTTCACTAAGCGATTCTCCAAAAGCCGTACATTGTCGATGGGAACTCGAATGAGGAAAGAGAAGAATCGGTGTATGTGGTCAAATTTGGGACGGTCTACATCTAACAATGCGATTAACTGACGACAACGAGACTATCCATTTTAAGTGAGTCTTCAATGAAATGATAATCACAACTCGAACTATTTGTCTCTTTTGTTTGTTTCCTCGATAAATACAGCTCATGTTAAGCACATATTGTTATCGGTATTTGAAAGTAACTGTTATGAGTCAATTAAGAGTGAAACTAGGTAAACATACATCTTTATAGGCGATGGTTAGACTACGTTCTTGAAATAATGAGAGCAAGACCAAAATGAACGCGAAAGTTGTTAATATACTTAATTAATTTTTTGGTTTTACTATCGTTACTTTGATTTCCACACTGTTATAGCAGCGGTCCCGAACCGTCGTTCTGCCACTGCCGCAGTTGTTCGTGAAATGTAGATCCTGGTTCGCACTGTATCGTATCGACAGTTTTGGCGCTTCGACAAAACTACCTCTCTGGCATAGTGGGAGAAGGAGATGCTAACGATTGTGTAGCGACCAGAAGGTGAAGCTTTTAAGCTTTAGCTAGTTTTTTTTTCAGGCGGGGGAAATGCGATTCGCACATACCGGGTCCTTTGCTAGGGATTAGACCGTTGTCGATCATGGAGGCTTTCCACTGAGGCAATCCAAACAATAATCGACCGGCTTGTGTGGAGACTCGAACCCATGGACAAATGCCCATGGGCTAATGCCCCACTAAAACCTCCCATGTGCCCCGCGCTTATAGTAGGAAAGGCATGAGACTTAGAACGTAGTTACGCCCACGCCGATCCTAGCGCAAAAGTGCTTGAGAGTGCCCCGGGAGAGGCAAACTCACTTCGTCAACAGGGGTGAAGACTCCTCTGCTCCCTAGATGCTAGAGGGCCCCTGCCCTAGAGCGGTATTTCAGGGAGGGAGATCATGCGCATACCTGCGCCTCCGGGCCCCCGACTGACGTCGGCGCCCGCGAGGCGCATGCGCACTTCCCGGCTTTAGCTAGTTTTTTTTTTTTTTTTTTTTTTTTAAGGCGGGGGAAATGCATTTCGCACATACCGGGTCCTTTGCTAGGGATTAGACCGTTGTTGATCATGGAGGCTTTCCACTGAGGCAATCCAAACAATAATCAACCGGCTTGTGTGGAGACTCGACTAATCAATACCCCACAAAACCACCCTCCTCCCATGTGCCCCGCGCTTATGGCAGGAAAGGCGTGAGATACAGAACGTAGTTACGCCCACACCGATCCTAGCGCACAAGTGCTTGAGAATGCCCCGGGAGAGGCAAACTCACTTCGTCAACAGGGGTGAAGACTCCTCTGCTCCCTAGATGCTAGAGGGCCCCTGCACCGGTATTTCAGGGAGGGAGGTCATGCGCATACCTGCGCCTCCGGGCTCCCAACTGACGTCGGCGCCCGCGAGACGCATGCGCACTACCATCTCTCTCCTATCTCGTTCCGCGGCCTCCTTATGAGACACTACCGCCTCGCAGAAATTGGCCGCACCCACCCACCAATCGTCGCTGTGCAGCATGGCTTGCACCAGATCGCCCAGCGATTCGATCGGTCCTACAAGTGTCTCGAGTTCAAACCTCTGAGGTGCCCATGCTGCGCACTCGACTAGCGTGTGTAACGCCGTGTCTAGCGCGCCACAGGCATTGGGGTGAAGGCAAGCAGCCCGCAATCTGACACAGATACTTATCGAAGCAGCCGTGCCCGGTAAGTATCTGTGTCATTCTGAAGGTCAGGGTCCCGCGTTTCCGCGAGAGCCATCGCAACAGCTGCGGTCGAACCGCCTCCACCGTGTCAATGCCAGCAACAGGGTTTTCCAACTCTACTGACCAAGCTTGGATCATGGCCGCGGTTTCCCGCGTCCTGATCACCTGGATTTCGGCCTGGCCATAGACCAGGCCACGGGCGAGGGCATCCTGTCGGGAGCGCCGAACTTTGGCTATCACGTCCGCGGGGCTTTAGCTAGTTTAGTTGACTCCTGGCAGCCTAACTGTGCATCCGTGTCCTTGCCTACCCTTGTAGCGTGAATGTGTATTATGCGAACGATTATATCATAGTATTTTTACATTCTAAACGTCGTTTCATTCTGTTCTGTCTCGGTAGGGCGAACAGGACACGCAATACAACCTAGTAATATAAAAAATATACCACATAAAATGTACAGTTGAACAGTTAGGTATTTATATTAAGCTGTTCTCGTTAGTATTTTGAATCGGCTACTTCAACTTGCCACCGGCGTTATGGCAGTCCGGTCCTATTAGTTTTCAGTTTACCTGATTGTTTGACTTTTATGGTTATTGCTCTGGACATGGTGTATTAGTGTATTGACTTATATAATTTTACAATTCTTGTAACGCCTCTAAATTAACGAGTCATCTAAGACGAAAATAATTTAGTCAGCGCGTGGAAAGCATTTTTTTCATATTAAGTTAATTGTTAATTGTCTTCTTAATTTTTTTTATCTAATTTGGCGTAATAATTGAACATAAATAGTCATAATTATACGAAAATATTTACATTTTTTTGTCGCTGACAACTGAGTTTAGGATATGGATGATATCTACCAGGAATGTGTAGGTATATCCTATATGCAGCTACGCAGTGTTATAATGAAAATAAGAAAATATTATATTTAAGGGAGGGCGGACATATACACGCAGCGAAGGGATGATTTATTTTTTGCTGTATATATTTGTCTGTGGTAGAATCATCAATCGGGTTTTAAAAAGTCAACAATGTTTCTTGTTGACTTTTATTTGATTCCATAAGTAGGGAAACGTATTGGGCCATCAAAATGATAGATTTATAACATCTCAACTGAGATGAGAATGTTGAGATGGATGTGTGGTGTTACAAGAATGGGTAAGGTGAGAAATGAGTACATAAGGGGATCTCTAACCCTTGACCCGTGACTGAAAAAAGAGAGGATAAGGTGAAATAAGCATGTAATGAGAGGGGATGAAAATTACGTGACAAAAGATGATAAACTGGAAGATTGACAGGTACAAATGTATAAGTAGACCAGAAAAAATATAGATGGATTGTGCTAAGGATGACATGATGATTTGTGGTGTGACAGAGGATGATTGTCAGACTAGAGGAATATGAAAGCAAAAGACATTTTATGCTATCCCCGAGTAATTAGGAGAATGTGAAAGAGAGAGTATTAAGGAGATATATTCTTTTATAAATTCATTAATAATATGCCCTTCACCTCTACATTTTAATTACGTCAATTTATAAATGCTAGACTAGTCCAAAGTCTATAACCTTTTCAATGTTAGTTTTGTCTACTGTCTGACTTTAAATGACTCTTGAAATACGATATGTAGCTAACGGTCTAAACAAAAACATACCTTATCAATCATTCATTGTGACTATGAATGTTGACCCAATAATACCGGCTTCCTATATCTTTCATTCGATCATTTGCCTTACTACTGATTAAATCTTAACTCCGTATATAGTCAAGGTGGCGAAGTCCGTCAATGGGGTAAGTTCAAATACCGCTCGTTTTTTAACATTTTTAAATGGAATTTAACGCCAACTACTATTCGAAGACGAAATTCTATTGTGTCTTAGCTTCACTGACTGATTTGTTGTCGTCGTAACTATTCAAATACGGAAATAATGAGAGGTGTATGGAGTTCCCCTCTGACGGACTTCGCCACCTTGATTGTATGTAAATATCATTTTTCTATTTTAATTTTTTGTTCAAATGTTACTTTCATTTTTTGAGATGAAATACATTTACGAACACAAAATTCAAATTCAAAAGTTTTTATTCACAATAAGTTCCACTGGAGAACACTTTTTGAAGGTCATACATATAAGTTAAAATTTAATTTTACATCCTATTCTATGTACACCGCTTCGCAACGTGTTATTGCTGTTAAAGAGAAGAAGCGGCAAGAAACTCCCCAGCACTACTTGAAACATAACATTGGAATAGTGTGGGGCTCCCGGCTATTTGTCGGAATACTTACTAAAAAACCTCGGTGTTTTCCCTCTCACCAGAAGTTAGGTCCATAAGCTCAAGGCATTAAAAGGCAAGACGTGGGAGTGCCTTAAAACTAGCACAGCCATTATAGCACAATCAACTAAAAAATATGGAAAATCATGCTTTAATTTGTTGCCGCAATTAAACATTTCGTGCTTTTTTTTTTAAATACTGCTGAAAACACTATGCGATGCACGGGGGTATCACTATATGCTAATCACTTTCTCAGATATGTATGTGCCTATAGAGATGATGAATTCGTGGCTTTGCTAGCTTGTCAGTCATGTCTCTCTCTCTGAGCCGGGGGGATTCTCAGTCCTCACGGCAACTGCGCCCTGGGTTTGAGTTGAAAGGAGCACGCGCGGCCTAGCATCCATTCAAATATAGGGAAAACAATAAGGGTTTATCAATGTTTTTGACTCGTGAAATTATATTTTTCTAAAGCCGTCGTAACTGATACACAACGTCTTTAAACATTATCATTCAGTCTTCAATGAGTGAATGGTGAATGCTTTGTTATGTCTGTGTATTAAAAATAAAAAACGTATACTTAGTCTGGCCATAAATACTGTTACAGTTAAAAAGAAACAAAATATTACATTTGAATATGGAATTTATATGATTGTTCATTGTGTTTTCTCATTTTGGCGCCAATACATTGTACAACATTTTGCGATATTAAAATGGAGTGGGGCGATAAAGAGAACCGAATCGCTGTGATTGCATTACACAAAGTAGGTATGGAGCCAAATGCAATTTTTAAAACTCCATACGCTTGGTATTAGTCAAATGTTTGTGTACCGGGCTATTAATAGGTACAATGAGACCTCGTCTGTTTGTGACAGAAAAAGACCTGGCCGTCCACGTAGTATTCGTACGAAAAAGGTGGTCAAAGCAGTAAGAGAAAGAATTCGAAGAAATCCTGTCCGAAAACAAAAGATTTTATCTCGAGAGATGAAGATATCACCTAGAACCATGTCGCGTGTTTTAAAACATGACTTAGGACTTGTAGCCTATAAGATACGCATTGGTCATTTCTTAACTTATAATTTAAAAAAGAATAAGGTGGTAAAATCGAAACAACTACTGAAGCGGTACGCAAAGGGAGGTCACAGAAAAATTTTTGTTTACGGATGAGAATTTTTTACAATTGCGCAACATTTTAACAAACAAAATGACCGTATTTATGCTCAAAGCTCTAAGGAAGATTCTCAATTAGTCGACAGAGTGCATCGTGGGCATTATCCGTCTTCAGTGATGGTTTGGTGGGGTGTTAGCTATGAAGGAGTGACTGAGCCATATTTTTGTCAAAAAGGTATCAAAACCTCGGCACAAGTGTATCAAGATACCATTCTTGAGAAGGTAGTTAGCCCTTTAATAACACCATGTTCAATAACCAAGAATGGTCCTTCCAGCAAGACTCGGCGCCGGGTCATAACACTCGGTCCACGCAGTCTTAGTTGGAAACGAACGTTTCGGACTTCATCAGAGCTGAAGACTGGCCGTCGTCTAGTCCCGATCTTAATCCGCTGGATTATTATTTATAGTCAGTTTTAGAGAGTACGGCTTGCTCTAAACGCCATGATAATTTGGAGTCCCTAAAACAATCCATACGATTGGTAGTGAAGAATTTACCCATGGAAAGAGTGCGTGCTTCTATTGATAACTGGTCTCAACATTTAAAGGACTGTATTGCCGCCAATGGAGACCACTTCGAATAAGCTTTTTACATTTTAAATTGTTTTATATTTACTTATTAGACTAACACACTGTAAAACTTATAAATGTTAAAACTTGATAACTCGCCTCAACGTTTAAAGGACTGTATTGCAGCCAATGGAGACCACTTCGAATAAGCTTTTTATATTTTAAATTGTTTTATATTTATTTATTAAACTAACACACTGTAAAACTTATAAATGTTATTTGCAATAGAAAAAAAATCTTTGTTACAATATTTATGGCAACACTAGGTAATACTTGTTTTAAAATGTAGTATAGTTGTGTTCTCAGTAAAATTTGAACCTCTTCAACCTGTCACAATAACTGATGCGTTTCGCGTCCGTCAAAGACATATAATTTGGTTGAGGTTTTTGATACTAAGGTCCCACTATCTTCTGATGCCTATTTGTTTGAAGCTTATTTTAACGCCGATTGTACTCTTGTATATTTTGGCGTACAATAAAGTGTTGTCTATCTATCTGTACGGTGCAGGTGGTGTACTCAATGACACTTAAATATGGACTGTATTTATTATAGGCGCTTACAACAGCAATAGGTATGATTAGCACTACTGTACTAAACGGCACGCTCAAGTCAATCAATACAAGTTAGTACTAGAACCTGGATTTTCCTCTCAACACTGATAGCATTAATTGTATCGGTTTCACCGATCAATACTAGTTGCACTAATAAAGCACACTGATATTCACAAGATCCACGAAAGTCACGCTGTAAGTCCAAATGGCTGTAGAGTATTCTGAATGCTTCCTGGTATTCCTGGTCTCGCCTTTCTTCTCTTGTGTGTAAAACTTGATTCGGAAACTGGGTGTATATTTGACCATTGACCATTCTGGTGGCTCGCACCGCACTCGCTAAGGTACTACTTTATGCAGACGCTTAGCTGATAATCGAGCGAGCAACATATTCGCGGTAAGCGGAGTATGGGATTTCCGAGGGAGAGTTCAGGGGGTGATTCTGTCCGCAACAATATCTATCTTACACGTGAATATTCATGAATCCTTTAGACAGGCCTAGATACACAAATCGCGCAAAGCCACTTTTAAAACTAGAAAGAGAGAGAGAGAGAGAGAAGAAAATAGTATGTTCACAGCTTTTTTATTTATTTTGAATGTCCTTCAAACAGGTTTACGTTGCCAGCACGCGCTGATGCTGTAGTGGAACTATGGAGGATCAAGATGGCGGAGGGTCTGCTCTCGCCGGGACATTTCCAAGATCACTGGAGGGTGACAGTGCCGAGGATATATTCACCGCAACCGAATCGGACATGTTTGGGTGAGGGAATTTATTTTACACCTAAGTAGTTGCATATAGGTAACATATGTTTGTGTGTATTTATACTTATTATTGACATATATGATTATTTATATTTTAAACTAGGATATGCCCGCGAATTCGTCCACGCTTGACTTGAAATTCCCTCAGAATTCTCGGAGCACAAAGTACCCGAACACAAAGGGGCACAAAGAATAAGCTAACCCGAACAAACCGTTCTCGGGAAAATTCTCGGGATTAAACATATCACACATTTTATTACATAAAATTTGCTATAAATCAGTGGAAAATTTACATAGGAATTCGTATTTTTTTATCTGGCCATTATAAATCAATCCCCGAAAATTTCCCGCGGGATTCGTAGGATAAAAAGTAGCACAAATTTTAAGTCTAAGAATTTGCTGTCGATAAGCGAAAACAGCACTGAAGTCGGCCTAGTAGCTGTTACGTGAATCTCGAACAAACAGACAAGAAATCTAAAAAAAATCACATTATGTTCTCTATCGGTTACATAGTGTATTTCAGTTGCTTTTTATTTAAATAGCTTAAATATACAGACATGGCGTTTTTAGAATTTTATATTATTATAGACTATAGTGCACACATGATACCGACCCACTATTATATGCAAAAAATTATCCAGAAGGTTGTCTGGAAGAACTGGTTACTAGCGATAAGACTGCCCATTGTGCTGATTGAAATATTGTAAGTTCTGATGTAGACTGCTTTTTGACTGCAATAAAGGATAATCTATTTGCTTCTTGCTGTTTGACTCGCGTGAAATTTGCTATTCAACTTGTTTAATTCGTATACAAGCTGATGGTTTTAAATCATAGTGCAAATGGTAACGGACCTTTAATAACAGCATCACATAACCACAACGACCATTGAAGACTTCAAATTTTTAAAAAAATGTACAGGTGGAAGTGATAAATAGGGTTGCCACCGTTTTTAGAAATATTTCTTGGATACTAAATAAATTTCTTGCGCCAACGCGTTGGCGACACCGCGTTGCAAACGTCCATAGGCGACGCTAACCACTTTCCATCAGGTAGGCCGTCTACGTGTAATAAAAAAATGCCATTACTAAATTTACCACGTGTATTTATGACTATTTTTTGATTTGGCCAGCAAAGGACTATTATATATTTTTTAAATAATCTTAAGAATGTGATCAAAAAAAACGACAATTGAATTAGCGATGAAAATATAGTACAGTTCTTATTATATTATTTTTCTATAATATGAATAGTATTCAAATGGACTCAAAAACAACATGTATCTCCTAGTACAGTGTCATCCATATATGCAATACAAGACCAGGCAGTTAACACTAAACAACACCAACGCGACATACTTAAGGTACCAATAGATGGCAAATGTCGTCTTTGTGTCACCAAAGATGAAAGCGCCCAGCATATCATCTCTGGGTGCGAAAAACTGGCGGGCACTTATTACGTCAATAGACGGAATAATCTCGTCCAGTACGTCTACTGGTGCCTGGCCAGAAAACACAATATAGACGTCTCACCCCTCTGGTGGCAAGAAAACATGGTGCAACCACAAATTAAAGAAAATAATCAAGCCTAGATATAATGAGAAATGCCGGTTCAAACAGATATCACAGTAAGACACAACAGACCAGACTTAATCTACGTAGACAAAAGGAATAACATAATTTTTAATAGACATAACAGTGCCGAAATTTGTAAATAAAACATATTATTCATAGGTCATACTATTTATAAAAATACTAAATGTACTAAAACTTAATATTGGAATCAAAATTGTTATATAAACATACATATTTATTTATTTATATACATATATATAAATAAATAAATTTGGCAAGCAAAATTAGTAATAGAATAGATACAAAAATGTAAACTAATCCAACTCTGTAATAGTTAAGTCTGTTTTCTTAAGAAAACACAACTGTAACGGAAATAAAATTGTAAAAATAAATAATAAAGAACCCTTCATAACCTGCAGACCATCCCAAGTATATAATTAAATATATAAATACATGTAAGTATTATAATACTACTATAGGCAAAAATAGGGAAATATATATGCGAGTGGCTGATCATCTCCCATGGGCCAGAACAACCAGCCCATACACAAACCGAGTTGGGGGTTCTGTCTTGCGGGAGGCAACGCGGTCGCTCGCATATATACAAGTATTAAATATATATCAGTAGTAAAACATATATAAGTAGTATATGTAAGTATATAATATCACCCAACACAATCCAACACACCTAACCTATAAATAGCAATAATAAATAAAGTAAAGATAATCTCTGTCTTAAACCATGACGGAGAACCCCGGCTCTAAATAAAATAAAAAAAATAGACATAACACTGCCATCAGACTATAACATAGGAGGTAAGGAAATAGAAAAATTAAGCAAATACCATTTATTAAAAACTGAAGTCAGTCGCTTGTGAAATACACAGGCGATTGTCGTCCTCATAGTTATAAGTACAACAGGGATAGTAGCTAAAAGCATAAATAAATACATAGAAAAATTAGACGCTTCAATTGATATAACCATTTTACAGAAGCAGGCAGCGTTACACACCACAAACATTATATGCAAGGTACTAGGAGATACGGTATTTGTAAACAACACAGACACCCTAAATTCAACCACACAGAACACAACTCAACAATCAGAACACACATCACAATCACCACACACATTAGATCGAAGTAACATACTCACATTAGCCACGCAAACACAGACATTAAGAGGAAGAGCAAGAGGAAGACGAAGAAGAGATACACACACGCACACCATCCAGAACCAACAGTGGGGACATAAATTTATATCTTATTTCCCGTGGGCAACGGGAAGTTTATTTCATAAATATTGTTATAAGTTGGGCCACCTGCATAACTATTGTCACATACCGACAAAGAAATGCTGCGCATCTTGTTTATTGCCCCTCCCGCAATCGGAGTTCATTTTATTACTTCGTATTTAAATTTGCAAAGACAATAGCCTATTGTTATTGTTTTCGGCTTTGTTGGCCGTTCGCAGGAATAGATAACCAGGTGTGCAAATTACTATTTCTCGGAAACTCAGTGCGCACGGCCGATTTTTTTTGTACTGTGTAGTTAGTATAACACAATGCCCGAATGGAGGGGTGGGGCAGTCAAGCGACGATTAAGAAACGAGTAAGACGTTTGTAGTACTCTCGATTAGCGATATAGACGACGGACTTTGCGCGTGTCGAATTGCATTGAATCGTGCAGTGTGAACTGGTTGCATCCAGTTTTATTTGTATTTGTTTTATACGTGTTTGTACAGTTCTAATAAATTCTTAGTAGTTCCAACGGCATTTTTAATTCGAGTCTAGTCGAATATAAATAGTACAATTGGCTAAAATATAATACGATACTATATTATTATAGTGTGGGTGGGTGGTGAACCCTAGTGATAAATTTAAAAACAAAAAATTCTGATCCTTTTCTGCTCTTCTACTTTTTCTGCCCTGATTTTTTTTAGAAGTTTCAATTTATAATTAAAAAGTTAAAAAGATACCCTCTTTTGTTATTTTGGGAGGTTAATTAACCTAATAAGGAATTAAAGAACATCGTTTATGCAAGATAGACGGTCATGACGACTAAGGAATCCTAAAATCCATAAATATCTCATTAATTTTTCTAAAGTACGTAATAGTATTTATGGAGGCTTTAGAAATTTTCTATATTTTTTTATTTCAGATTGGTCTTTCGACGAGGAGTTAGGTACAAAGCTACTAATTCAACCGTTAGAACAATTCATATGGGGCTCCAGCGACGGGTCGCAGCCGGCTAAGCCACGCCGCTCCACTCTCTGCGGCCGTGTCTTCAAGCAGGGCGAACCGGCATACAGTTGCAGGGAGTGTGGTAAAGTACCGCTTTTACCTTCCTTTTTGGAACTTCCTCGTAATCAACGTCTCATGTCATGAGAATGCTTTGCTCCCTAGGTATGGATAACACGTGCGTCTTATGCGTGGAGTGTTTCAAAGTGTCAGCGCACCGACACCACAAGTACAAAATGGGCCAATCCGGTGGCGGCGGTTGCTGCGACTGCGGTGACACAGAGGCCTGGAAGCGGGACCCCTTTTGCGAATTGCACGCTGTGAGTATATAGCGATGTATCAGGTACTTATTAGTGTTTAGCTACTTATTATGGGGCTTATTTAACACTAAAGTTTCCAAGTCTTTTTGAAAAATAAAGGACCAAAAACAGGTGTGGTCTAATGGCCGATCCCTATATTTCAAAGCTGATTTACAATGCTCCAGCTACTGACTTCAAATTTGAAGGAAGCTAATGCAGACTTCGGACTGGCATGGTGTAAATTGATTTAAAGTCAGTACAGTGCTGTTGTCAATATTCCCCATTGAATATCTTATAGTCAGTCCGCTCCCCGAATTAGTAACTGAAGCAATGTATATCAGCCTTTACTTTGCTCTATCATCAGTAGTCATGTGCTGAGACTGAGCCCAATTTTACGACTTATTAACCGAATTCAAAAAGGAGAAGGTTCTCAATTTAATTGGTATTTTTTTAATGTATGTACACCGATTACGCTGAGATTTATGATCCGATTTACGTGATTCTTTTTTAGTTTGATGCGGAATAGTTGCCATTTGGTCCTCTAAACATTTAACATAGTTTGGCTCAGTAGTTTTCATTTTATGAAAATTTTCCATTCCCATTTCTTGAGACCTATATTTTTTAAGGTGCGCGGCACCTTTCGTAGGCCTACCCATAGCTACACACTAAAAAGTAACATATAAAAGAAAACTTCGTTAAAAACAACCGACTTCAAAACGTAAAAAGTATAAAATAACTTAATAAACATTTTTGACTAAGAATTTATTTAGTTTATTAAGAGACAAAATAATATAAAATTTTCTACATCCAAAAATGTTTATTAAGTTATTTTATACTTTTTACTTTTTGAAATTGGTTTTTTTAAACGAAGTCTTTTATATTTTGTTTCTATTGGTTAATAACTTTCTATATTGTTTTTGTCCTGTCTTTCTTTCGAGTAAAAGTTTAACATTATTTACATGAACCTTATGTTAAATTTTAAGAAGTAGGCAAATGACACAGAGCTAACTTGTATAAAATATTGTGTGTTTATCTACCCGATACTCTATTAGGGTCCATTCATAAATTACGTCACACAAGGGGGGAGGACATCGACGAAGTGTGACATTGTTTGTCAAGGGGGGGATAAATTTCGTAACGGCACATTTCAAAATTTAATATATATCAGCTCTGAAACACGACATTTGAACTATTAACGGATAACTTCAAAACATTTCCAACTCATAGTTTGGAACTGCCGTTTTAATTTAATAATTTCTCGATGTAAAATTGCAAAATATGTGATGTCACACTAGGGAGGGAGGAGTCTCACGAATATGACCAGCTGTGACAAGGACTGGGGGGACATCGAAAAATCATGAAATTCCTGTGACGTGATTTGTGAATGGCCCCATATGAATAATTTAGTTATATTTCATTGAAGAGTTTAATTTGTTGGTAATATAAATACAATATTCTCGTTTTAGGCGTCAAAAGAGGGCGAGCAATCGGAAGCGAGCATAAATCCGGATGTAATAGAACGTATGAAGATGGTGACATCGGTTTGTTTGTCTTACTGCCTTAGGCTGCTCACACACGACCACGCGCCAGGATTGCCTAATGATCTCAGGTGGGATATTCAACTAAAATAAATAATTTTAATGCTAAATTATTTAAAAATGAGATGAAAGTATATAAAATAAGCAGGTAAATTTTAACAAATTACCTTCGATTTCTTCTCTTATATTAAGTCTTGCATTTTTACGCATATTAGAGTCGAAGATAGGATAGTTTTTATACTGAAAATTCGCAGGGTTCGCGTGTGGTATAAATTGAATTTTAGAAGAGGAAAGCTGTATAGAGAGATTTAGTAAAAACTTAGAATTATATCAAAGGGCTATGCCATTAATAATAGCAGCCCAAATTTCGGACTGCTGGATTAGGTCTCCCTATCTCAAAAGAACAGATACTGTAATATCTGTCACGCTTGTCCAAAATGTGCTACCACCCCCCTTTTACCATCAGATCTCTCGCCATCCATAGAGTGTTAAGTGTAATTGTGCATGTTAAAGATTCCCAAGAAAGTTTTTCTTAAACATATTGGAATGAACTCCCTTCCAAGGTTTTCCGGATCTGTATGATTTGGGTTTTTCCTAAAAAGACTTGTAGCAGCGATTGGTAGATGGTTAAATGATACTTCAGGGTGGCAGAGTGTAGTATTCACTGTCGAGTTCTGATAAGAACTGAAGTGAACTCTATTATTTTGGAAATGGTAACCTTATGTACAAATATAACATGTCGTACAGCTAGTGCAATACATAGCACAATGTGTGAGCGAGATAGAGTAACTATTAATATGGGCGCTCCCGGTTGGCGCTAGCCAGTTGTTCACTGTACGCTGCAATGACTGGATGTATGTAGCTCTCATAGACTTGCAGCATGGTGGTAGCACCTCTGGTGTTAAAAATGTCTATAGTCGATAAATCTGATCAAATCATTGTTTATGTGGTATATATTCTCCAGTTATCCGTGAAGGAACGGAGAAAGAATACAATTTCCTGCGTTGGGGTGGCCTGTCGTAAGAGGCGACAAAACAACCCACAGCCAGGTGGTAGGGCATTTGCCAGACTGGCTACCACCCCTGGTCTAAAGTATGTCGCCATATCAACCTTGAGTTGTGTTTCGGCATTAGTGACCAGGTTCCAGTCTCCCTTAAGAGAGAACCGCTTAACCGCTTTCCATCAAGTGCGCCGTCTGCCTGTCTGCTGAACTTCTGCAATAAGAAAAATAGAAAAGTTATGTTTTGATCTATATCATAAGAATGAGATCTGTTTGGCTTAGCCACTGCGCCATGACCATGTACGTACAACAAGATTTAATGGCGTTCAGTACTTTTTATTAAATCAGTACCAGTAAGTTGTTAAACACAATTTGTTATTATTTTCAGGTTAAAAGACTCCGAAAGAGATCTGTTGCAGATATTGGATCAGCCAGATTGTTACTGCACAGTCCTGTACAATGACGAAACACACACATTCGATCAGGTCAGATACTGTTTATTCAATGTAAATATTTACTGCTTCTAAAGTTTGATTTAGATTATTATATAAAATATGACGTCTTTAATCATTTTTGTTCAATATATTTGATATTCGCGCTTGACTAGAGTTTTCGGCACAGACTTTGGCGTGTACACGCTCGAGTCGAGCGTGTCACATTAAATAGTTTACTTAATCTTTAGTATTTATTTCTATGGGATAAAGGTTGGGAAACAAATGAAAGATAGATTCATCTGATGGTAAGAGACTACTGTCAGTGTCACTTGGGATACTATAGGGTTATTTGTAAGAAGAGGAGAGTTTTATTTTATAACATAGAGAAAGAGTAAGAAAATTGGTTCTCCTATACATTACACACCATTAAAAGGTTCTTACTCCTCTTTTTTGTGTTACTCAATCATTGTAGATGATAAATGTTGTATACTTATTTAATTATACACTTATGGGTTACTTTCTAATGATTTTTTGGAAGACCTAAAAATGAACTACTGTATAGCTGTGTGAAATGTACGAGAAACAGATAGAAGATTACACTTTTTCGCCAAACCAACCGTGATATGTTTTAGAGCAGGGATTCCTAAACTATTTTGGGCAAGAGACCCTTTTCCAAAATGAACTCATACCTCAGACCCCTATAGCCAAATTAGTTTAAAATCCTATCTCTAGTTTTTTTCGTATTGACACAAAATACTTACCAATTTAAAAACTTTGTGATTGGTTAAGTGAGTAAAGTTGACATCATTTTCTCATCAAAATATATATACATAAAATTCAGTAAATATAGTAACTTGTGCACGCTTATAGACTTGTTGAGTTTTTTAAAAGTACAACAATGATACTTCCTACTAAAATATTAGTAATTTTTATAACAATTTGTTACACTTAATACAACTTATACAGTATCTTGAAAGTTTTAAATAAGAACCCCCATCGACGGTGGTGTCGACGATCGGAAGTGGTCGATATTGACCACTTTGGGAATCCCTTTGTTAGAGATGATCATGATCACCAACCAATACCTATCGTATTTTGTATTTTAGGTAATAACAACGCTAATCAGAGTGATGAAGTGCAACCACCGCGACTCCGTGGAGCTCGTCAGCTTGATCGACCGCGAAGGCCGAGCGCTCGTCAAGTGCAACTCCTTCCAGGTCTGCGATAAGTTGAAGACCGATATTGAAATGTAAGTATTTATTCTATAACGATGTTCTCAATTTTCATACACAAAGTTTTATTTGTAAAACATGAGTAGAGTCCGCGCCACAAAATTAGTGCCTTACAATCGCCGTACTTAATCCTGCCAGAGTAACTATTTGCCGATGCGTAAATCGATGTAGGCAGTCCTTGGAGAATAAATACAAAATATACCATAATTAAAGCTGTAAAATTATTTTCTGACTACTTTACTAAAAGGAGCTGCCATTTTTAGTTCCATTGTTTTCCGTGGGTTTTTTTTTTTTAATTCCTTCTGCCGGACTGACAAGGTTATCGAGCCTTTATTATCTTTTGAGATTTTTATTGTCTTATTCTTTCTTTTCTTTTATTATTTTTTATTTTATTTTCTCTTTATAACTTTTGTTCTTTATTTTCAAAAACACTTGATTTTATTACAAATAGACCTTATCTCTAATACATCATCCCTTCTTCTTAACCTAATTGTTAGTACATTTCTTTATATTCATCTATTTACTACATTCTTACGTGGGACTTCTTTTGTGGCACGAACTCTAGATACATACATGGTGATAGAAAAACATATTAAGTGTTATCAATTAGGACGAATAGGCATACTTAGGAAACACTATATTAATTAACACTAGGTGTGTTAGTAATCTCCAATCTGTTTCATTGCTTACTTGGAAACAATTTGAAAAGACAATATTTCATGTTAACTAGACTATTACAAGGGTTATGCAGGAATATTACAGAGATTCATATGCACACAGGATTGATTAGTTAATTATCATTGTATTCAAATTATTTCGATCCGAGATAGCAGAAGTAAGAGCTCCAAAACAGAAGTATATAAAAATTGTAATATATGTTTAATAGTGTTTGAGATGAGTGTAATGCTAGTTTTAGTTGAATCAACCAAATTGATCTGAAAAGATGCGGTACGAAGACGGTGTTCAATGACATTGATTCAAGTTTATCTGTATACAGATAACTTTAGTTAAATTACCCAAATTCAAGGATATATTGGCTTAATATAATTTAATAGAATAAGTTTTCCTGTAAATGCGAGGGTGTGTTGCATCACACGCAAATCTCATAGGTTTAAGTGGTGCTTTACTACTATTTTATGATGTAAAATTATTATTATAGATAAATGAATTTTAAAACAAATGTGAAAAAACATCATAAAATAACTTTGCAATTAATTTAAAGTATTTATATAATTATAATTATTTTTTCTTCTTCATTATCTAACATTAATATCTTTTTATATTTGTTTAATCACTTAAGCTTCTCTAACCACTACTTTATAATATCTTTACACCAAAATGAAATCAGCGACTAAATTTTTTCACGGTGATGTTTTTTGCATCTAACAAACTAATTATTTGTTAAAATTCAAATTCCATTCTATTCCATTGCAAATGAAAATAGTAAAAATTTTGGTGTATAATTTCAAACTACTGGCGTGTGTATTTACACATATGGCATATGAATGAGTGTTATTTATTGAACACAGGTAGGTTTTATGATATATTCTCGACCACCAGTACAATATTCAAGTTGAATCTATGTGTTGTATAAGTATCATACTATTTACAAAATTAATAAGAAATCTTCATGTAAAAAATCTTAAATGTCTAAGTTATATATACCTACTGGAATATTCAAATACAGTGGAATATCCATTTTATTCTTCTATGTGTCGCACGCTTACACGCCACTTGTGTATTTATATGCCATGGTGTACTGACACCCATTACTGGCCGGTTGCTATACCTTATCGACCGTACATTTGCCATACTACCATACAAGTAACGTCAAAACTCAACCGATAGTAAGGCATGTGAATGGAATAGTAAGATATAGGAACTGGCTATAGGTGTGAGGTGTGTTTGCACGCGCCGCATGTGATTACACGCGGCGCGTGCAATTACACGCGAGTGCGGCTAGAGGTGTGTGGGGTGACGGGCGTTATGGTTGTTATGGGCACTCAGCGCCATGGCGATGTTCGAAAGGTTCACCTCGAGGCAGGGCTCCAGTCTGAAGGTGCTCGTGATGCACGCGCACGTCATCGCTCATCAAACGTTCGCCATGAAGCTGCTCACATGGTGAGTATTATTATTTATTTATTTAGATTTAGATTACAATATACTTTCTTCATTTTCTTAAGCCTATGTATAGCTCAGTTGAACTGTAGGTTATCAACTGACGCTATTCAACGGACTTTTTGTGACAACTCGAAAAGCCACATCTGACTATATACAGTTCACATTTCTAACAAAAACACATAATTACTACTCAAAATCTATCAATATCCTACAACTACTATTCATTTTAGAGTAATTTTACACATTTTTAGAAAATAAAACTACAGAGCGCAGCATCTCCATTCAGTTCCCGCCAAAACCTCCAGTATTATTATTTATTATAGCCCCATCTTAGACCTATAATCTAAATTGTAAAAATTTTGATGAAATTTATATAAAAAATTGTATTGGGCCTTGGAACTAATTGCACCATCTAGTAAAGCTCTAAGGTTGACAAATTTGGAGACACTTTAATTACTTTTTTTAATTTATTTGTTTATCAAAAAGACAATATGCAATTGATCGATTTATACATAGTTTTGGAAATCTCTAGAGTTTATTTTAATATCTATGGTTGGAGCGTCCTGTTGCATTTAACAATTTGAAATTATTTAAGATGATAAAAAGTAAATACTGTTCCTAAACTCAAGAGGTAAATCATTTAGTAAACGCGGGATTAAATAAGTAGTCTATACTAAGATACTACTATATTATATAGAGGTAAAAATTGTGAGTTTGTTTGTAGGAAGTAATATCTTAAACTATTGGACCGATTTTGAAAATTCTTTCAACAGTTGAAAGCTACATCACTCCTGAGTGACATAGGCTATATTTACATAGATTGTGATTAATAATATTTTTTATACGCCCAGCGAAGTGGCATAGATCAGTTAGTTGATAATAAATGATGAATGATGTACCATAACTTCATGTATTCAACACGACTCTCAGCGGAACGAATAAGGTTCATAATAATGAGGTTTCTGTGCCACAGCCGAATATGTTTTATGTATACGAATGTAAGCATATCTATACTATAATAAATCTGTAAATGGTTCGAGTTTGTACAATGCATTTAAAAATGGGGAAAAAAACAGGGGGCTAATTCGGACCAGGAGATTCTGAAAATGCATTTTTTTAAATTTTTGTGTGTCTGTCTGTTAGAGCATCACGTGAAAACTACTCAACGAATTGAAATGAAACTCGACATAGAGCTAGCTTATATCCCAGGTCGTAACTTAAGATACTTTTTAACCCGATAAATTACGTCGTTTCCGTAGAATATACGAAAATAGCGAAAAATATGGCGCTGCGATCGCACTTTTTTTGCAAACTACTGAACATATATGAATTAAACTCGACATAATTCTGGCTTATAACCCGAGTTCACAATTAGGGTACATTTTATCTCGATAAAGGAAGTCATTTCCTCAAAATAAACGGATTAGCAAAAAAGATGGCACTGCAATTGTGATGTAGATAACCATCGCTGTAATTCAATAACAAATACGTTGTCAGGTTGCCCACATGTCATTCATTACGAATAAGGTACTTCAAATCAGGTTGGCTGCGACTTCTCTTTATGTTTTGCTGTGCATTTGTCTACACTATAAGTGACTTAGTTTCTTTGTAATAGTGAAATGTACAATAAACTAAAGTATTGAAAGTTTATATTGTTACGAGTTGCGAGACTGGAATTAAAATGCCGTTAGAATTACTATAGAGTTTATTATAACTATACAAACACGTATAACACAGGTATAAATATAACCGATTACAATAAGTCCAAACGTAATGCAGAAGGTCGTAATTCAATAAAACACGCAAAGTCCGTCACTTATTAGATTCCGATTGTAGTACACGTCTTGTTTCGCTCGTGGTTATTGCTCGACTGCCTGCTCCCTCAATTGGGCCATTGCTTTATACTGCACAAATTCAATACGTCCGCCCGGCAGCGTGGACCAAATTTCCTAGAATCGTAATCCGCACACCTGGCTAATTATGCCTGCAAGCGGCCATAAACGAGTACAATAGCCTGTTCTCCACAATAACCAATAAGTAAGGGAACAAAAGAAGACAATCATAAAAGGATAACAATTAGTTCAAATACCGACGGGTAATAAAATGTCTTTTTATAGATATGCAGATGGATTTTGTTTTCGTTGGAACTTAAGTTGTAACAATATATATAAAATACCTAATTATTTTTTTATGTACGTAACATAGAGCTACTACCTAACTAGTAAAGAAAAACTGTAGTTAGAAAAAGTTAGAATTTAAAAAAATGTAATTCAGGCTGCAGAATTTCGTCTGCCAAGAGCCGAGCCTACGTCTGGCAGTAAGCCAGGTGGCTTTGGGCGAGGAGGTGGCTTGGGCCGGCGCCACGGCAGTGGGGCGTGGAGGCGGAGTGGCCGCGGGCGTCATGCAGAACGACTTCCGCATGTGGAAGGCCGCCAGAACGGCCTGGCATAGGTTGTTGATCGCAACAACCCTCATGGACTACACCACGAAGAGGACAATGGCCATACTATTCACTAAGAATTATGGTGGGTAAACTTAGTTATATTTTGTGTTTTGTGGGTAGAACATAGAAGGAGCGGAAGTTGTCGCAAGTGGAGATTCATCTTCTCTGCCTGCTTATGTATCTGTGTGTGCATATTAAAGAAGAGAGAGTCCTAGTAACGTTTGTAATAAATAAAGTCGCGAATATTATGAATAAACGGAATGAAACCGTTGTTTTGTTTCCTATTAATTTATCTATTTTATAAATCGGCATTCAAATACACATATTCAGCGCGTTCCATCAGTAGCTCACAACGCCCAAAATGCTCCGTTAGCCGTTCCACAAGGCGACCGTGGTCGTTGTGGTCGTGGCGAAAACGTCACTAATGACGTCATCATTTTCAATCGCACCACGCTCACAACGACTCATGTCAATAGGTGGGTCGAATAACCGTTCCACTTGGGTTTACGATTGTATCGCCGGCAAGCAAGTGGAATGGGAAAAATCGCGGTCGTGAACGTGGTCGTTGGGAGTCTCTAATGGAACGTAGCCATTTAAGCTAAGCAAGTTACGCTTGTGTTTAGGATCACATATAAGGACCACTCTGGGGCCTATTCCAGATACCCAGACCAAAATAAATAACAGAAAATTTGTTTACGAAATTTACCATGCCGGGAATCGAACTTGGAGCCTCTTTGTTCCAATGAGCTAGGTCAGCAAAGTCTCGGTAACACGTTTGTACAACACACCGAGATGATCTGTTCGATCAAATGATACAAATGATGGGTCGCATCAATGGTTCTTATTATGTGGTATATATAATATATGTTATAGTATTTTCTTGAGATTTCGCGAGTAGTACATATAATTAAAAGGTAAGTTTTAACGGTTTTAAGCGCGGCATATTCTGAATAGCCGGAATAACGATCATATTGTATATATTGTGTATTCTTGTAGGGAATTTATGGAGATATGTTGCAACATAAAATTTTAGTATGTCATGTCAAACTATAATAATATTTTTCTTTCCTTCTATCGTATCTTTGTGTTATTGAGTATGCACTGTTTGCTACGACTCCATTAATTCTTCAAAAGTAATTCTGTAACATACATATAAAAAAAACCTTGAGATATAAATAGAATAATAAATATAAAGAAAAACAATTTTTAGCTAGCTAACGTGTTGCTGGAGAGTTACCTACCGCTTCTTCTCCTTATCAGCAATAACACGTTGCGGAGCGGTGTACATAGAATATGAAGTAAAATTAAATTTTAAATATATGTATGACCTTCAAAAAATGTTCTCCAGTGGAACTTATTTTGAATAAAACTTTTGAATTTTGTAACATGTTCTTCCCACCAGGCTCGATCCTGAAGGACTTCATCCGGGACGATCACGACCACTCGTTCTCGATATCGTCGCTCTCGGTCCAGTTGTACACCACGCCGACGCTGGCGCACCACCTGATAGCGAAGCACGACGCGCTGTTCGTCGTCATGAACACTTTCGTCAGCGAATGCAATCGACGGTGCACTAATGTGAGTCCACGATGTGAATTAGAAAACCAAGTATACACACGGGCTTGGTAATTGGATATAATTTTTTTATTGCATGAGTTAAGTAGACAGGCAGACGGCCCACATGATGGAAAGCGGTTACCATCGCCTATCGACATTTGTAACACCAAAGGTGCTACAAATGCGCTGCTGTTCTCTTAAGGGAGACTGGAACCTGGCCACTAGTGCCGGAACACAACTCAAGGTTGTTATGGCGACATACTCTAGACCAGGGGTGGTAGCCATCCAGTCAGGCAAACACCCTACCACCTGGCAAAATAATAATTCACAATGCTAGTGGTCGCCCGTGGTCGAAATTCGACCATAATAGTTTGTTGTCAAAGACTATACTTCTATAATCACAGATTTCACAAGGCTACTCTGTGAATTTGTCCTGAACAATAAACAAAAGATTATATAGGCGTATGTGTGTCAAATACATGGTGTGTGTGTAATGCTTTTTTTATTGATTTAATGTATTTTATATACATAATTTTAAAAAATATTGACATTCTGAACTCCTTCTCTATATAAACTACTAGAGATTACCTCGCGGCTGCGCCGCGGGTCAACCTCTAGTGCGCGCTTCTAGTTTAAAGAGCAGGTAATACAGGTTACATTGTACAAAAATTTTATGTTAGTGCTATTTGCACCCGAAAGATTAATTTCATTGTATATCGTAAACTATCCCATCTCCCGGCATGTAAAGTATTTATGTCCATTTTCGGTATTAAAACTACAATTAGACAAAATTACAGCAAAACCGATCCAGTATTAGTTAGTTAGTATGAGTTATTAGTATTCCTAGTAGTTTTCCGTGAAAGCTTAACAGAAAGTCATATTGAGTTACTATCACATTTTTTATAGATGATGAATTTTTATATCTAGAAATTTGAAAAATGATTAGTCTCATCCAAACTTTCATCCTCTATTTCAAACCGTCCTAGTTAACTACATAAATGACTAAAAAGTAAGAGGACTAAGAAGAGTAAGAGGAGTCAGAGTGACACACAAAAGTGACAATCGTAACAAAACAAATAACAAAAAGGACAAAGGGGACTAAAGGGACAAAAATGACAAATCGGACAAATCGTACAAAAACAACAAAAAGGACAATTCGGACAAAAAGGACGTAAGGACAAATCTGACAAATCGGACAAAAAGGACAAATCTGATAAATTGGACAAAAGGACAAATATGACCAAAATTACAGAAATGGCAAATCACAAAAAAACTTATCCTTCTTTTTGGGATAAACTTTACATAAATCTATCCCATTATCAGGGATAAAAAGTATTCCTTGTCCAGCCTCGGTATTAAAATTACGTATGTACCAATTTTTAGCCAAATCGGTCCAGTAGTTTTTCCGTAAAAGCATATCAAACACAGAGACAAATATATTTTTATCTCAGAAACTATCCCATTTTTCGGGATAAAAAGTATCCTATGTTCATTGTCGGCATCTAAAATATATATATATATATATATATATATATATATATATATATATATATATATATACTGAGTTTCAGTCAAATCGGTCCAGTAGTTTTTCCGTGAAAACGAAATAGATAAACAGACAGAGTTACTTTCGCATTTATAATATTGATAGGGATAAGTGTGCGAAATTTCATACTCCTCCGTCCGCGCAATTTTCGTAAAAAGGAGTACAAAGTTTTTGCTTCACGTATTAATATATAAGTATAGATAAACAATTATAGGGTTTGTAATAAGAAAAGATACAGAAGTGTGTGATGGTACAAGCAAAATGAAGGCTTCCACTTCAACAACTATTAAATGTAGATTGGTCAAATTAATTTTGTTCCCAAGTCTTTTTTGAGTTCTATCCTACAGTAGAAAATTCTAGATGAAGACGAACAACCAGAAATTAGAGAGGTTTTCACGATTTTGGAAAAGCATATCCTGTTGCCAACAATAATATATTTTCCCCTAACAGTCAGCTTCCAAATTCAAACAATATTATTTAGTATTCCCCTAGTTTTAGATGTAGAAACTAATAACCACATTGAATGACATTAATAAAGGTGATGTAGTATTTCATTTCGAATGACTACTAGATGGAAATAAATAAATGATATAATCGGCAGACAACAACACACATTGTACATCCCCAAGCTAAGCAAGTTGCGCTTGTTTTATGGGTAATATACAACGGAACACTCTGGGGATGATTCCAGAAAACCACGCTATAAATAAGTCGCGGAAAGTTGGTTTACGAAATTGACTATGCCAGAAAACTGAACTTGGGCCCTGTGTGTTTCAACAACGCAGACGACATAATTATTAATAATATACATTTTTCCAGGGTCGGCTTGAGTTCGATCGTAACCACGTATCGCCGCCGTTTAAAAGAGCCCAGTTCATCCTGTATGACGTGAAATATCTGCTGGGCTCGGTGCCGGCGAGTTTCGACGACGACCTTCGCAAAGGTTTCCTCCACGGCCTGTCCTTGATGCTGAACCTCTTGGTCATGATGCAGGGTATGGACTCTGTTGTTAGGCAGGTGAGAAAAAATATTATTATACTACTACTGACATCATCCATTCAGATAAAGAATGGGATCAGAAATGCTCAATCTATAAATCTATGTTATCGTTCTATACTCTTCGTAAGAAATAATAATTGAGCATTTTAGATTTGAATATGGCATTCTAGATTTGAATATAATATTTTGTGTTTGAACATAACGTTCTGGATTTAAATATAGCATTCTAAATCATATATAACATTATGTATTTGAATAAAACAGCCTAATTTGTAATATAACATTCTACTTTTAAATATTACATTATAGATTTGTGTATAACATTCTAAATTTAAATTTTGTATTAAAGATTTAAATATAACATTCTATATTTGAACATAGCATTCTAGATTTAAATATAACATTCTAAATTTAAACATAACATTCTAAATTTAAATATAGGATTCTAGATTTGTTGATTTTTCATCACAGGTTGGGCAACACATGGAATACGAGCCAGATTGGGAGTCTGCCTTCAATCTGCACGTAAAGCTAGCCCACAGCATCACGCTATCGCTCGAATGGTGTGCGGCAGAGAAGACGCTCGCCGCCTCTGCTTATCGCATGGCCTTGAGGAGACATAGCGACAACTACACACCGCCCGCGAAGGTGGTTAAAGGTGAGCAAAACATTGCACTTAATATTTGGTACAAAGGTTTACTCTGAATTATGCTGTATCACAAAAATTACCTAATATTTTTAACCGATCTAAAAGAGGAGGAGGTTGTCAATTCGTTGTGTAAATATATTTTTTTATATATGTTCAGCTATAAATTTTCTTATTTAAGGACAAATTTGATAATTTCATTGTTATTAGATACCATATATATAATTTAAAAGTGAAAATAACAACTTTCTATCAACAATAACCAACTTCAATAGTAAAAACCTAAAAATAATTATTTTCTACAACATTTTTAAGTTGGTGCCAACAAATTTGCGAATATATAATAATTTTCATGTTTTATTTTATGCACAAAGATAATGTAGAAAATATTTTTTTTTTTTTTAGTTACTCTTGAAGACTGTTTCTATTTCGCTAGAACAATTTTGTTGTTAATATGGTTTGTATTAATTTGGTATGGATTTTCATACAGAATTAGGCAACCAGAGTGCATCGGTGATACCGTATGATGTGTCGACTGAGCCTGTGTCGATCCATCGGCCTCTGTCGCGGTACATCGCCGGCCTGCATCTGCTCCTGCACAAGCATGGCCTCTCCTACCACAGCAGGGAGTTCGACAGGCAGGAGAAACCCAAACCTACCCCGGAGGAGCTCATAGGTACATCGTATATATACCCACTAAACCTGCCAATGTCCCTCTGCAACGCCTCGACGCCAACCGTCAGGATGGGGTGCCCCTCCCGGGGTGTGGCTCGCCGGGGAAGTCCCCTGACCTCAACCCGGTTCCACTATGGCTACTTTCCACTAGAGACTCACAACAATCGCGATTTTTCCTTTCTACTTGCTTGTCGGCGTTACAATCGTAAACCCAAGTGGAACGGTTATTCGACCCACCTCTTAACATGGGTCGTTTTTTTTTTAACACCTACGGAGTCGAGTTCCGTACCCTTTTACAACTTTTGTTACATGCCGTCAAAGATAAGCGCACAGCTGTCTCTCGTAAGCGCAGTTTATTGTCTTCCCGGATTTAGGAATTCTTTTATGTTTTGAATTTGTAATTAAGAAAAACATGCTATTGTTTTTCTACTTGTTTTATAACCATCATTAGCGTCGAACTAATCCTTATTGTTATTGTTTTCGACTTTGTTAGCCGTTCGCGGTTGTGCAAATTACTATTTCTCGGAAACTCAGTGCGCACAGGCAATTTTTTTTGTACTGTGTAGTTGATATAAAAAAATGCTCGAATAGAGGGTTGGGCAGTCAAGCGACGACTACGAGACGAGTAAGACGTTTGTAGTACTCTCGATTAGCGATATAGACAACGGACTTTGCGCGTATCGAATTGCATTGGATCGTGCAGTGTGAACTGGTTGCATCCAGTTTTATTTGTATTTGTTTTATACATGTTTGTACAGTTCTAATAAATTCTATAGTAGTTCCAACGGCATTTTTAATTCGAGTCCTGTAGCTCGTAACAATATCTAAGCAAGTTTTTAAAATTTATACACTCTTATTGGTTTTTTTGTTATTGTGTGTGACATTTATTCAATGATATTTGTGTTGTGGTGTACCTTACAAATAAATAACTTATTATATTAATTTATTATAATTTTAATACTAAACATATACTGATGTAGAGTGTATCTGGCTGGCATGCTGGTGTTGTGAGGAAGTGCATGTGCAGTGTGTGTCTGACATGGGTCGTTGTGTGATCGAAAATGATGACGTCATTAGTGACGTTTTCGCCACGACCACAACGACCGCGGTCGTCTTGTGGAACGGCTAACGGAGCATTTTGGGCGTTGTGCGCTTCTAATGGAACGCGCTGTATGTCATTGGAATGAGGTGAGCGGAGTTTTTGGCGGGAACTGAAAGGTGATGTTGTGCAATGCAGTTTTATTTTCAAAAAGTGTGTAAAATTACTCTAAAATGAACAATAGTTGTAGGATATTGATAGTTTTTGAGGAGTATTTATGTGTTTTTGAGAAATGTGAACTGTATAGTCAAATGTGGCCTTTTGAGTTGTCACAAGAACTCCGTTGAATGGCACCAGCTGATAACCTACAGTTCAGCTGTGCTACACATAGGCTTAAGAAAATGAAGAAAGTACACTGTAATCTAAGATCTGGCTTAAAGGCCTAGCTGCCAATCCATAAACCTAAATAAATAAATGAGGTGAGCTTGTTCGCCGTCGGCCGCCTCCTTCTGCAGTGGCCATGGACCACACAAGATTGGTCCTCATTAACTCTATGCCGTAATATTGCAGAGCCTGTGCTGGCGACGATGGCGATGATCGGCCAGGTGCACGGGGGCATGTGGCGCCGCAACGGGTTCGCTTTGCTCAACCAGCTGTACTTCTACCACAACGTCAAATGTCGCGCCGAGATGCTCGACAGGGATATCGTCATGCTGCAGGTGAATATTTTAGAGAAATTTACTAACTACCACTTTCTATCTCACACCAGACTGGATGGCTACCACCCCTGGTCTAAAGTATGTCGCCATAACAACCTTGAGTTGTGTTCCGGCACTAGTGGCCAGGTTCCAGTCTCCCTTAAGAGAACAGCAGCGCATTTCCATCAGGTGGGCCGTCTACCTGTCTGTTGAACTCATGCAATAAAAAAAGGTAGGTAAATGAAGATAAACAAAGATTTTTATTTGAAATTATATTTTAGAAGAATATTATTTGACAGATTGGCGCCTCATTGATAGAAAGCAACGAGTTCATAATACACGTCCTGAACAAGTTCAATCTGCTCGATTGGGCGGCGGCCGATTTTGAACAGCGCAATATAGAAGACGATACCCTCAGGCACACCATCAGCATGGTCGAGGAGTTCCTGGGATTGCTGATAACCGGTGAGTAAAATGTAAAAATATTTATAAGTATGGAAGAGGAATAGTAGAGAATTTGGTATTATATTGTTACGACCGACAAAGACAAATTCACACCTGCATACTTGTTTTGCACATTTTATTACTTTTCGGCATTTGGACTTCTTTTGTTTACTTTTTGTTTAAAATTTGTGATTAGAAAAACGGCCCATTGTGTATTTTAATCTTTTATGGTAATCGTTAGCCAGGTGTGATTCTAAGAAATTCTGTCCGCGCGGTCAGGTAGACATATTGAATTTGTGCAGCATAAAGCAATGCCCCAATGGAGAGATCGTCAGTCGAGCGATAATCACAAGCGAAGCAAGACTTGTGTACATTCGGTAATTTATTTAGTTAGTTACGGGACTCGAATTAAAATGCCGTTGGCATTATTATATAGTTTATTAGAACTATACAAACACGTCTAACACAGGTACAAATATAACCGAACACAACAAGTCCAAACGTAATGCAGAAGGTCTAATTCAATAAAACGCGCTAAGTCCGTCACTATTAGATTCCCGATTGTAGTACACACGTCTCGCTTCGATCGTGGTTCTCGCTCGACTGCCTTCCTCCCTCCATCAAGCCATCGTTTTATCCTGCCCAAGTGCAATGTGCCCGCCCGTCCATGTGGACCGAAGTTCCTACAATCAGGTTGTACTTTTAAAATCCGTAACACCTGGCTCATGATTACAATACAACAATAGGCTCTAGAAACGAATGCCAATAAATAAGTAAACAAAAGAAGACGATCATAAAAGAATTACAATAGTTTCAATGTTATTAGTTCAAATGCCGACGGGTAATAAATGTGCTTCTACAAATCTGTACGAGGAATTTGTCTTTGTCGGCCCTTAGGTTGTAACAATAATATTAGGTTGGGGAAAAATTTTCTTCGCATTTTATATAAAAATTCAAAAGGTTTTTTTATAAAGTTTATTTACATTTGACTAAAATATGTAGGTGCCATTTTGTTGGATAACTTTTCGCCATCTTTAAGGTAGGGACGTGATCCCATTGCTATAAAAATTTTGTGGCTTCTGATCAAAAAACTGCGACAAGTGGTTTTGGCAGTCCTTTCTTGATGTTAACCTGACACTGCCTAATGAATTCTGCAGAGACCGAAACAGGTGAGAATCTGAAGGTGCAAGGTCATGACTATACGGCGGATGCATTAATACCTCCCAACCAAACTCTCGTAATTTTTGCTGAGTGGCTAAACATGTGTGAGGTCTAGCGTTATTATGGTGAAAAACCACACCCCTTCTGTTGTTTAATTCCGGTCGCTTTCTCTCAACTTTTTGCTTTATTCTCATCAGTTGTTCGCAGTACAGTTCAGAATCGATGGTCCTGCCTGGCGGTAACAGCTCATAATGAATAATGCCCTTCCAATCCCACGATACACACAGCATCGCCTTGTTGCGAGTTAACCCGGGTTTCGCCACAGTCTGTGAAGCCTGACCGGCCTTTGACCACGATCTTTTTCGGACGTTCTTGTCGTACGTGATCCACTTTTCATCACCAGTTATCAGCTTCTTCAAAAATAGCTCGGTTTGATTAAGTCGTAATAAAGAATCACAAACGAGTGCACGGTTCATTAGGTTTCTTTCAGTGAGCTCATGAGGCACCCAAATATCGAGCTTTTTTGTGTACCCAGCCTTTTTCAAATACGCCAAAACCGTTTTGTGGTCAATTCCCAGTTCTCCAGCTACATCGTAACTACTAATACGCCGATCTTGCTCCACTTTTTCAAAAATGGCATCAATTTTGTCCGTAACAGGGCGACCAGAGCGATGTGCATCTTTGATATCAAAATTTCCGGATTGAAAACGCTTAAACCAAATTTGCGCTATTCACAGATACTGCATTAGGTCCATAAACATCACAAATTTTTTCGATTTGTAAGTAAAATTTTAAAATGTATCGAATTTCTTCATTATGTTCACTCATTTTAACATCAAGAAAAACAAATGAAAATCACAGATTTGCCTAATTTGAATTTGGAATTGTCTTCTTTAAAATTAAAACTTTTTAATGATACCAAAACCAGCCAGATACAAATGGTATATCCAAAGAGATCTTATTACAAGTTCATACATACTATATGCGAAAAGACTTTTTCCCCAACCTATTATGTTGTTATGAAATGAGATTTTATGGAATCAAAAAGTTGCGTTAATCGCAAACATATGAGTATTATTAGCCCAGCTATGCTGGTGTGAACCGACATTTAACCCCGACGGTTAAAATAAAATAATCGCTGTGTGTGCATAGTTTTAGCAATGATTTTATTTTAACTATCGGTTAAATGTCGGCGCACATCGGCATCAGTGCAGGACCTTGTAACTATATTTTTTTCGTCATAATTGTCACATATTGCATGCATATAATACATACATGTAATTATAAATTGTGATATATACATATTGTATATATATCACAAATTTGACAAAAAAATGATGCCGACGATATAGGTAGTAGATATAGTATAGAAGATGTACTATAGAACAGTAACTTTACACTTTTTAAGCATTTATTTCATTTTTGACAGCTCGATAGTGGATTAGTTAGTAATGTCCTAATGCTTCAACGACTCGATTTGATATACGAATCGACTTCATTTATAAATAAGTTTTAATCAATTTACTTTATCTATAATATTTTTGCTAAAAATACTGTATCGTGTAATAAATATACCCATATATCAATGTACATATTTTACATGTATAAAATAAACCATTTTTGTAATAAAGTAGTTTTTTCATATTTTCAAATCGATTACTTTCGATTTATTTACGTATACTATCCATGATTTAATAGTCTGTGCGTTACATGAACATCACTATTATGTCACCAAACAACAATAAATTACGACAATTATGTTATTTGCTTCATTCGGGCTTTACTGTCAAGAAAGGTGTAACTTGATAAATGTGCAGAAGTCAAAAATAAAATAAACGCTTGAAAACAGTATAATATAATATTAGCTGTCTATTGTCATAGCTACTGTACTGTGACAACACTTGATTGAAATAATAACTTGCATTTCAGTTGTCGGTTCGCGTTACGTGCCCGGAGTCGGCGAGGTCTCAAACGAAGACAGAACCAAGAAGGAGATTACACAGATGCTTTGCGTCAAACCCATGCCACATTCAGAATTAAACAGGTAAGAATTGTAGTATTTTTTAGTAACACTAACTGTAGTCGAAGTTAGGAATAGACCTTTAAATTAAAGCAATTCTCTATATTTACACGACTTACAATTCCGATCGGCATTTTTCGTTTGCGTAGAAATGCGCGGACCGGACCGCTCCGCACATTTCTGCGCAAATTCATCTTACATTTAAATAATCTATATTGAACTTTATTCGCAAGCGGAAATGTCAGTGTTTCCTTCTATCGTTACGTGCGAGTGGTAGTACGCACCTGGGATTGAAAGTAAACACCAAGTTTTTTCAACTAAATGCTTTTATTGACTTACACAACACAGCTGTACGTAATTCTTCTCTGCAGGGTTGCCCTTCACACACAACTAACGACGCTCTGACCCGACAATGAGATGTCTCACTCACAATACCATCGCCAATATTGCGTAGACCACCTCGTACTGCTGCGGTGCTCAGCCCCGAATTTATCGCGCGTAGCTCGATTTTGGATCTCCTCGTTAACTACGCTAAACTCTTCCTTCACTGAACTGCCCACTAAACTCACCACTAAACTTCCCAGCTCTCTCGTATCGCACTTGTCGCTTCGCTTTCTTCAACTGAACTCTTCCATAGGCGCGCCTTACGCTGCCTATATACCCGGAAGAATCTTCTGGCACCCATAATTTCGATCTTCGTTTCGTTCTTCTTTTATTTACTGTATTTCCCTTTCTAAACATCTATCTCTCTGTCTTTTCCTTTCTGAACCTTCTATTCTAGAATTTCAATCTTCATTTCGTCATTCTTTTGTTCGTCATCTATTCCTTTATAAAATGTTTCTGTCCTTGTCTTTTCCTTCCAGAATCTTCTACCCTTTTTCTAAAAGTCTTTAGACCGGCTTACGCTGCCTGAAAGTTCTACCCTCGGTCGCCACACTATGCATACTTAACACTGTCCCGCTTACACGATACGTACGTAGAAATTATTAGTTGTGTACAACTGTATCTATCTTAATTTTCCTTATCCTCTAGATCACTCCCAGAAGATCAGCTACACGAGACGGGACTCGAAGCGGTGATACACGAAGTGGCGGACTTCATCAAGCCCACCGGTGGGAACAACCGTGGCGTTTACAAACTCAAGCCCCACCTGTACGACGAGTATGATACGTTCTTCTACCACTACACGAGAGAAGAATTGTCCAGGAGCGAGGAGGAGCAACGGAACAGACGGAAGGCGGCTGGTGAGTGCCAAATGTGGTATATACGAATCTATTAACCTATAGAAATTTCTAATATTTATTTAACTATTCAATACAATTAATTTAAAAGTGAGAAAAATCAAGGGTTCTAATTTTAGACCAGCTGATTTCGTAAATGCGACTTTTACTGTAATTGCCTGAGTGTCTGTCTGTTAGAGCGTCATATGAAAACTACTGAAGGGATTTAAATGAAACTCGAGACAGAGATAAGTTATAACCCGGGTGAATCTTATGATCTGACACTTTTGATCCCAATGACCAATGTTTTCCGGGATAAAAGAATATAGCCAAAAAGATGTTTTTGACCAAATAAATAATTTGATTAGACAAAAAAAAAATGGCGCCGTAGTCGCGTTTTTTCCTATGTCGCCGTCGAAATTCAATAGCAAACATGCTCGTCGTTATGGCAACGCTAATGAAGTTTCGCTGGCACATGTCGTTTAAGTGTTTGATATGGGAGGAGAAATTTCACCTCGTACTATTCGGTTTTCATATTTTTACTTCTTAGCTACATCATTTCTGTATGTACCAAATCATTCTCAATCTGGCCTCAAATTTTTTAACAAATTTTTTAGACTGCAGTATATTGATTATTATATTTGTCTCTGTGGTTTGAGCGTTCTTACCTTCGTTCTCTATACATACATCTTCTTTTTGCCCATCCAGCCCACTGGAAAATTGAGGTGTAGGATTCGGTTGTGTCAGTTGATTATTATGTTGTTGTTATCTGGGATTGGTTTAGGAATTTATATTACCCGTAAAGGGCCACCCATAAAGGTCACACGGTGGGGGGGGGGAGGTCAAGTGTGACAAGGGATGATGACCCCTCCGGTCCTAAATTTCGTGACGTCACATTCCAAAGTTTAATATATTTCTCGTATTTAGATTGCGAAAATATGACCTTGTGTCCAAATATCGTAAAAGACACAAGTGGCTTCCTATTCATTTTCTTTCATTCATTACATATTATTTACTCCTAATAGTCCCCAGTACCTTAAGGAAAGTTTTAAATTCCTTCGCCTATCTACTGCCCATATTTTGCGCCATGATACGTACCTAAAACTTATGACGCCTGCACACACTTCATCCTATTATGATAATTCTTTTACGGTGCAGGCTGTCAAACTTTGGGAATATGCTGCCTGTTACTGTCAGAGAGGCCAAATCCTTACCAACATTTAGAAATTAGCTCAGAAAACACTATTTGTCCACAAGTAGCTATGTCTGATTAACAGAATATAATCATGCTAGTACATTTATTATAATAACTTATGTATTATTGTATATATATGACTACATATATATGTTTGTATTTATATATTTATTTCTGAGTATTTATGTATCTATTGCCTTTTTCCTGCACCACCTACATCGCCTGATTCAAATTTCTTTCATTTAGGTTGCCTGGAAGAGATCACTTTAAGCGATACGGCCACTTATTGCATTGCCTAGAAAATATTGTAAATATGGTCTGTTTTTGTAATTGTATATTTTGGTGTGCAATAAAGTGTTATCTCTCTCTCTCTCTCTCTCTCTCTCTCTCTCTCTCTCTATATTTAAGCTAGTTACGGATCTGCAGGTTTAATTTAATAATTTCTTGTGTAAAATATGTTATCTCACACTAGGGACAGAGGAGTCTCGCGAATGTGACCAGCTGTGACAAGGACCGGAGAGGTGTCAAAAAATCATGAAATTCGTGTGACGTAATTTGTGGCTGGCCCCTAACACAAAAGTATCTTAGCTAACTTCACGATACGATGTGTGTGTTTGTTTGCTTTCTTCTCATGGGAATAATATAATTGTGCAGGTCTGCCAGAGTGCTGCCCTCCCCCGCAGCTGCCGAAACTGGCTGCACCGTTCCGGCTGCTGGCCAGCCTACTGCAATGCGACGCTGCCATCCACGTGCTTAAGTGCGTTCTCGAGAGGGCGCTCGACCTTCGCGCGAGGTCCTTCTCCGAGACCCAAGTTCATAAGGTGTGGGTAGTCTTTTTCTTTTTACAAATTATCTTCTCCATCTCTTCCATTAATTGAAGTACTTTTGCATTTTCTTTTTTTATACTTTTTTCAAGGGTGTGAATTGTATAACTACAGTAATTTATCCCAATATAACAATTTGTTAAAAATTAACTATTCTTCCTAAGTTTGATGTTAACATTCCTTCACAGAAATTCATTCTTAAAGACTACACTCTGATTTAGTGTAATAATACAACACGTTTTCGTTAATTGGTCCGAAGATTCGTTTACGTATTTTATGCTATATTTTATTTTAGATTTGGTTACACAGGTGCAATTTTCAAGTGCGCCTTCACTTGAAAAATTCACCTGTGTAAGTAATACAATGATATATAAATCTATTTATATTCCAGGCTCTTCATTTAATGGGTTACGCCGTTCGAGACGAGGAGAGCGGCCACTACGAGTTCCTGGCCTTCGCCGAGAGCGCGAACCGGAGCGGGCTGCTGGGCCTACTCCAGAAGCTGATCTCCAGCCCACGCGTGGACGCCCACAGACATCTCGCCAAGTGGCTTCTGGCCAGGATGAAGTGAGTACTAAGTCGGTGTACTTCTCTTCTAATTCGAACCCTCACTGCTCTCCTCCACCGAGATCGAATTTGAATAAGTTGGAGGAGCATATTTATGGATATGAAATCATCCTAGTAGTTTTTACGTGAATCTCTCGAACAAACAAATAAGAAATAAATAAAAAAAATTGCATCATATTCTCCGTCATTTTTATAGTATATTCCAGTTGGGGTTTTTAAGCAGCTTCAATGTACAGATGTAGGTAATATAATAAATAACAGCCCATAAACATTCCACTGTGGGTTTCAGGCTTCCTATTTTTAAGAGAAGCGAGCAGTATAACCATCACACTTCCTCAAGGCTAACTTGGAAAGAAGGTTCGAATCGATCCTGGCCCGGAAGTAGTGTTGAGTAGGACACGCGTGAAGCAGTACATTTGTCTCGTACAAAATAGATTTGTACTGATACGGCTCAAAATTGAAATTTGTACTATTTCAAAAATTTTGTCCCGCTACTACTCACGCGTCAAATTTAAGAGGAAGGACGGAACGAGGACAACAGTACAATAATGCCTCTACGGATATTCACATGAAAAAGAGGGACATCATGACATCTACGACTGCTAGTAAAATGAGGTGACCGAGGCCGATCATATCCGATTCTTACCGAACATTTCCGAACTAAGTTTTGTGCGGGACAAATAAGGGAATGACGCTCACAGCCTCACCGGCCTCAACCCTTCAAATGTTCTACCGTAGTACAAACGTGGTACATTGAACTGGTTCACTGCAAAATGTCATGTTACTCTTACGAACTCATTTTAAAGTCATGTCCTACCCAACTCTACCCGGAAGCATGTATAGCAGGAAGCAACCGCTTATGCGTTTTTATAACCTAATGTACATATTGTTACAATTACCACTTGCTGCCGGTGAAGGAACACTTCGTGTTAGCACCCGCACTTCTGAGATAACTGACATCTGAAACCTTCAAGTCTGCCTTGCACAAGCGTGACTGGTATAATGTTCGTTCCCCTAAATATGGTGTCTTGAGTTCAGCAGTGGGACATTTATGGGCTCATATATCTAATATATAAAATTCTCGTGTCGCGGTGTTTGTTACCAAACTCGATCGAAACGGCTGAACCGATTTGTATGAAATTTTGTGTACATATCGGGTAAGACTGAGAATCGGCGAACATCTATTTTTCATACCCCTAAATATTTTTTGACAAATTTTTTATGATTTGGAATTAAAAAATACATACAACCCTAAATTTTCACCCTTCTACGATCAACCCCTATTTTTTAATAGCGATATTAGTACTTTAATAATTTAACTTACCTAAAATTACTAGAAATAATTTAAACGGCAAAACATCGTTTGCTGCATTAGCTAGTAAATATATAAAAAATACAATTTGAATGGATCTTTGTGACAATGTAGATTCTTGTTTACTTTTCTCTTTCTTGACAATCGTTAATTACATTATTGTAGGTCCTTACTGGGACAGAACGACGAAGGCGCCGGCGACGGTGACAACATGGAAACTGATCAAGAAGAGAAACCTGCTTCTGACGAAGCGGCCGGTGAGCGTAATTTACTAAATAATAATTTATAAAATCTAAAGAAGGAATAAAAACCGTCTTTCAATATTTTATTAATTTGGTCTATAAAAGTACTATGTCTAAAAATATTTATTAAGAAGGAAGAATTCTCAGAATTTAATCTTTACAGGACGATTGTTATTTCTAGTAGTTTTATATATTAATTTGTTTAGTTTAGGAATATGTAAAGATGAGCATTCTTTATTGTTTTTAAATATGGCTTTGCACTGTTTGTATCAGCCCAAGGTTAATTAATATAACAAGAATATTAAAATTTTAGGATAACATTGAACATAAGCGCTAGGCAAAAGAATGATCCACATTTAATGTGAATGCATGGGCACAGCCCCAAAGACGTCAAACAACGAAATTCTTGTAAAAGGGGTATTTAATTTTCACTATAGGGCTGAGGCTTTCTGCTCAGACCGTTCTCAGTGCCATTCTCGCATAAAAACAATCTACCTGTCGACTAGAAGCAAAGAAAAGAAAGGACTAATATTAATTAATTTGATCTATAAGTTTTTTCTTATAATTATGATGTATGTCTTTGAAGACCACGGGCCATAAAAATGGCCCGGACTTTTGGAGGGCTTGCGTGGGGTCATTCGAAGACCAACAAGACACTGATCAGAGATAATTAATCCCTGTCTACATCATATAAAAATGCACCCAAGGACAAGCCCCAGCCAGTGTAGGACTATTGTGGGATATGAGAACAAAAAGTACCGGGCTATTGGGGTGAACTGCTAGTGGTACTAGGGGTCTGCGTATATGGGGACTAATGTCTGCCCGTCGCAATGTTCAGGGAACATGGATAAATGGGCAGACGGCAACTCGCCACTCCCTGCATGGGCCCCAAAAAAATGCCCAAGAAGACGAGGGCAACATGGGTGTGAGTGGCTAAAGGGTGTAGAGAGGTGGGCTGCAGGTTCACCGAGGCTACTTCTTCTGACGTTATGCCATTTATCACTTCTACCCCTGGAGCTTGAGTTTTAGCTTATTTTTTATTGACTTCTAATTTTTTTAAATAAAAACTTTGCAATACTACGTTGTTAATGTACCTGAAAAAGAGCCATAGTATGTTTGTATTCTTATTATTGATTTGTATCGGATACAACTCAGAAGCGGAGAAATCTCGCCGTGCGAAGTTAGCGGCGGAGCGTCGCGCCAAACTGATGGCGCAAATGAAAACGCAGATGAACAACTTCATATCGAACAATGCCACCTTATTCGAGGAGACCACTACCGAGGTATCTACCACTGACACCGTTGATTACCCAATTGACTATAATAGTCACTTAGATTAACTCGTTTATATCTGTATCTAACTAACCTATCAATGCTGTTTTATTCATATTAAATTTAGATCTCTATCAGATCCAAAGTGAATAGTGTCTTACAATATTTAATTGTTTTATAGTTATATTTCATTATATAAAGTTTAATGCTAAACTTCCGCGCATAAAATCGTTAAAACGTAGTATTGATTATTCGTACTAGTCACGAAAACTTAGAAAATATATATGAATCTTTCAAATTCAACATCTCGTCTAAATGTCAATAAGATGTTTTACCATCTGACAGCGAAATTTGTAATTTTTAATTTGTATATTCACACGTCTTGAAAAATAGGATCTACAGACGAGACAGCAATTAGTTTGTATATTTATTTTATTGAAAACAGAACCAATGTATTAACAATGAGCTCAGTATTTGTTGTTTTTCAATTATTTATTTTTTGATAATATCCCGTATCACTCCCGATTTTGTTCAGGAACTTTACTTTATTATTCAGATACTCTCTATGTATAGTCATAAACTTAACTATTACTACCTCAAATTAATACTATATAACATAATACTACCTACACAATATATAAAACACAAAATATAGAACAAGCCTAACGTGACGCGGCAGCTGAGACATAAGTCGAAGAGGTAATCATTGTCTCGGATTATTTCCGTTTCCGGCGTTCTCCACCACTTTAGTGCGTTGTTTTACTATTTACCAAAAGGATTAGATACTTGAGAATAAAACATTTTCATAAAATTAGAAATGGTCCTTCGAGCCGAATTAATCAGTCAAGAGGAAAATTCTATGATTTTGATATGGTTGGTACCTCTTGCTATAATAGTTGTATTTGTGTGTCAGGTGACAGCCGAGGAGCAGGACCTGCGTCCGCTATACTGCGGCGCCGCCCTGGGGGTGGGGGGGTGGGGTACCAGAGCCGGCCAGGATCTGCATCATGTGCCAGGAAGAGGTGAGTTGCACTCAACTATGCAAGGATATCAATACAGAGTAAACTTTTCAACCCTCAGTTACATGTATGATAACAAACCCTAGTATTTATTATTTTACGATCTCGCTAAAGTAACATTTTTATTTTGATTACATGTTTTTACAAAATTGTATCCAAATAAAGCCAGAAGTTTCTTAGAAATATAACTGTGAGTCTTTGTACGAAAGATAAATGAACAGACATGACATAAACATAAAGGGGTTCCATTTTTAATTATTAGAGGGTATTATTAAATTTTTTCTAGGTCAGCAACACTTTGGTGATGCGAATATCTATACGCGATTGTTAACCACTTTTCATAAGGTAGGTCGATAGCCTGCCTGCTGCATTAGAAAAATTAGTTTACGGAAGTGACTCCAATTACCTAAATTTGAATTTCTTCCTTTTTTTTGGAATCCTAATTACAGTCTTATAAAAGTCTTGAACATAATTAACCAATTCATATTACGAACCTTGTGCAATATGTCTTTCCTGTATATATTTTTTTAGACATATGTCAAATATACAACACCATTCCCCAAAACTGGCTGTTTTAAAGCTCTAGGTATGACTTGAAGCCAAGTTACATGTTGTATAGGTGCCTAATCGGCAAAACATGTTATATAAGGAGATCCGTTCGCACCTAGCACAGTTAGTTACAGATGGTATGTCAATTACAACAGTTACGTGCAGATGCTCGAAGGAGCTAGACACGAATTCCTTCTCGAGTAAAAGAATATTATCTGTAGCCAGGAATTGTTTCACTTTACAGTACTTTACACGGTCAACACGACTTAAAATCGCGCTTCAACTAACGCGCACTCTAATAGCGTGAAACATGTTGATTTACTCAAAAATGAGGGTCTCTAGAAGAGTTCTTTCCTACAGGCTCGCGTCGACATAAAAGCTGAGCCATTAGTGCTGGTAGCATTCGCACAGCAGTCCACTGTGTTGCAAAGAGGTGGGTTGGCCGAAGGATGGAAAGCTGCCACCCTACCAGCGGGGCTGGGCGCCCAACCTCATGTGTCTACGTGTGGGCATGTACTACACGCCAGGTGCTGTCGGAAGTATGTGGACAATGTGCTTGATAAGGAAAATAGGAGGTGAGAAACACAAATGTTTCAATGTATATATGTGTTAGATCCTAGAATGATTTTACAGTAACAGTGAGAGGTAGGGCTTTGTAGTATTGCACTAATGCACGAGCGAGCATAGCCTAGCCTACAACTAGAAGTACGGCAAGAGGTTTTGATAGATATCCCCGAACGCCAGGGCACTTTTGTGGAGGTACTAGTGCCATACCAACATGGAGAATTACCCCGCCCACCGAGCCCCCCCCCGCGGTGGTAAGTCCTCAAGTGAATTTTCCCTGGTAAAAATTATCCTTATCCTTAATAGTTTGTTTCAATATTTAAATTAAATGCTACATTAAACAAATGTATAATAGCAAAACTTATTTGCGTTTTTGAAATTCGTACACGTGTCATTGCGCAGAACATAGTTACAAGGTTCACAGACAGAGGATGGGAGAGTGTTGAACTCTCGCTCGGCTGTTATCGGGGCTCGCGTGTCATCTCTTTCACATCACACTGTAAGGTGCAACAAACTTTAACATGTGACTGGACCTGCACTCACTCAAAAACTAACTTCACTCGAAGCGCATTTAAGTTTTGCGCGAATAAAACAAGTATCTACATATAATATACAACATCGCGAGTACAATTCGTTGTCGTTATCATTTTATCTCAAGCGGTCGAGTCCAGATGCCGCGGCGATAGGTCTATGGGATCTCGCCTAGTGGTGCTGCACCATACATCATTCCACCATCGAAGCAAGTTAGCAGTAGAATTTCAAAACCTAGCAACTGACATTGTTTTTTTTTTGTCAAATAAATGTTTGTATTTTCATTGTCTTGCTAGGCATTAGCCGATTTATAGGGTTCCTCTAAACATGTGTAAACTGTATCAAAATATGGTATTGCTCTCAACAAGTTCAATAAATAGTTTTGAATTAAAATGTAGTTGAAATTCGTGATTGTTTCATGTGCTGTGTTGTAAAATAATCTAACATTTTAGTGACATAGACATTTTCAATTTTTCAAAATGGGCATTTAAATCAGTAGTTGTTAGCTAAGTTATTGATAAGCTTGAAGAGGAAGGAAACTTTTAATATGGGCTTAATTATTTATTTGTTATTTTCCCATCAGAAGTGTCACAGTATTATTTATAGATTACATAATAATATCTTACATTTTTTGGTTTAAATTGACTACTTTGTATTAACTATTAAATATATGGAAATATTGTAGAATACTTTTTAATAATAAATAAATTTAAAAAAGGCTTGAGAAGAACTTGCTAGGTTTTGAAATTGCAGAGTTGAACTCATGAAAAATAACATTCATACAACTCCTTCATTAGCTACAGAATGGTATGGGACAAATTACGTAAATAGAGACATAAGCATCATTATTTAAGCATGAAATTATTATTAAATAGTAACTATATTAAATATATTTTTATATAATTAAAATTAATATTTATTGCATATGAAATGCTGTGTTAGCCATACTGTCCTATTTGAAATAGATTTTAACAGACTTGTTCATATTGAGTTTGAGTAAGTTTGTAGTATTTTTAAGGTTCTTAAAGAATACTTCAAACTTACTCTAACTCAATTTGTATAAGACCGTAAAGATTTAAGTAAAATTCCAGACTATCCTCGCAGGAATGGAGAAAGAATAGAATCTGGTCTAGAGTATGCCGCCATAATAATCTTGAGCTATGTTTCGGCATTAGTGGCCAGATTCCAGCCTCCCTATAGAGAGCAGTAGCACGTTGGTAGCACGTTTGGTGTTGCAAATGTTCATAGGCAATGGTGGACCGTCTGCTTGTCTGCTGAACTCATGCAATAAAAACAATTGCAGACCGTACCGCGTCCGTCAGCCGGCAGCTTTCGACGTGGAAAAGAAGGAGTACCTCTGTCCCCTATGCGAGAGACTGTGCAACACTGCGTTGCCTCTGCTGCCAGCGCCGTCCCTGCCCCCCGGCGTACCGCCACTCCTCACCGAGGACATGTACCAGGAGTCCGTGAACATGATCCTGAAGCTCAAACACCAGGTCAGCTCCGAAGCTGTGCACGTGTGCACGGAGATCTGCGAAGATATGCTCTGTCAGGTAAATTATTATTCACATCTTATTTGTATTGAAATTTCAAGTTTCTCTTCAAACTGTGTTCCACTGGAGAACATTTTTTGAGTCACACATATAAAGTTAAAATTATGCCTGTCTATAGTAAATCTTAAAACTGTCAATTAAAGTCCTAACTCCCTAATACTCGATTTCGTTAATTTCATGCAATTGAAAAGGAGCTAAGTAGGACTTTCAACTTAGACTGATTTAAGTTTGAAAATTATGTTTTAAATCAAAAACTAAGATTTTCCATAAAATGAAGCACGAACTGGTGGCGCCAACCTGTGATTGCAGAATGTGTTCTTTGCGAGTGAATGAGAGCGACGGTGATAACAAAACTTTATTATCACAGTAAAATCTATACTATAATAAATCAGTAAATGGTTCGAGTTTTTACAATGCGTTTAAAAATGTAAAAAAAAATCAGGAGGGATTATTCGGACCAGGAAGTTCCGAAAATGCAATTTTTTAGAATTTTTGTCTGTCTGTCTCTCTGTTAGAGCATTACGTGAAAACTACTAAACGGAATTCAATGAGACTCAACACAGAGTAAGTTCATATCCCGGAGCGTAAGTTAGGATACTTTTTATCCCGATAAATAACGTTGTTTTTCCGCGGGATAGACGAGAATATCGAAAAATATGGCGCTTCGATCACATCGTTTTTGAAAACTAGAGAATGTGAACGAAACTCGACACAGAGATGGCTTATATCCCGAATCAGTAGTTAGGATACTTTTTATACCGATAAATGAGGCTTATATTGAATGAAACTTGACATAGTGCTGGCTTATAACCCGAATTAACACTTAGGATAACGTATCCATAAAATAGACAGATTAGCTAAATAGATGGCGCTGCAGTCGCGTTTTTTCAATTCACTAACAAGTACATTGTCATAGGAAACAAGTCATTCGTTGTATTGCTTCAAATCAGGTTGACTTCGAGTAATCTCTATGACCTGCTGGGCAGCTGTTTATGTTATATGTACATTGTTTCTTTGTTATTGTAGTGAATTTAACAAGAAACAGTGAAGTGTTAGATCTAATATACATAAAAAACTGAATATAGTTTTTGTGTGAGTAACATAGAGCTACTACTATATTTTGGCGAGTGATGGTGGAACAAACTAGTTGGTTTAAGAACTTTTAGAAAAAGGTAGAAGATTTTGGAAAGAAAAGACAAGGACAGATACATGTTAGAAAGGGATAGATGATAAACGAAAGTTCTAGAAAAGACAGTTCGGGAGGAAAAGACAGAGGTAGATAGATGTTAGAAAGGGATGGATAGCAAATAAAAGAATAACGAAAAGAAGATCGAGATTATGGATTCCAGAAGATTCTTCCGGGTATTAAGCAGCGTAAGGCGCGCCTACCGGGCAGTTGAGTTCAGTTCAAGACAGCGAAGAGACAAGTGCGATACGAAAGAGTTGAAAGAAGAGTTTAATTGAAGAGTTGAAGACAGTGACGAGTTTAGTGGTGAATTTAGTGAAAAGTTTAGTGGGCAGTTTAGTGAAGGAGGAGTTTCGCGTAGTTTAAAAGTAGGTCCAGAAGCGAGCTACGCGCGGTAAATTCGGAGGTGTACATTGCAGCAGCAGAAGGTGTGTCTACGCAATATTGGCGACGGTATTGTAATAATAATAATAATAATTCTTTATTGAAGTTTCTGCCTTAACTTTAGATACATTGGTGGTGGGAATCTTCTTGTAAGTATGAAATACCTTATGTGTGTTATTGTGAGTGGAACATCTTATCGTTAGTACAGTGAGTCGTTAGTTGTGCGTGTTTTTTATCGCTGGAGTACAGCAGACAAGCAGACGGCCCACCTGATGGAAAGCGGTTACCGTCGCCTATGGACGTTTGCAACACCAGAGGTATCACTAACGCGCTGCCGGCCTCGAAGAAATTTTATGACACCCTTTTTAAAAAACCCCATATTGTAGCGCTGTGGGAACACCTCGGCTGGGAGCTCATTCCAAATCCCCTCGGTACGCAAGAGAAACGTTCTGGAGAACCGTTGCGTACAAGAGCGAAGCGGCTCAAGGAAGTGGGGATGAACGCCCAGTCGATGGCGTGCGGTGCGGTAGTAAAAAGAAGACGAAGGCACCATTCTGAACAGTTCCTCGGAACACTCTCCGTTGTATAGTCGGTAGAATACGCAGAGAAACGCGAAGTCTCTCCGAAGGCCAAGCGTGTCTAAACCATCTGTGAGCATGGGATCGTCGACAATGCCAGCGGCTAGGGACAACCCTGCGGCGAGTCAATAAAAGTGTTTAGTTAAAAACTGGTGTTTTCTACCAATCCTAAGTGCGTACCCCCGCTAGCACGTAACAATATTTTTCGATAATATTAGTATCAACGTTATATTTACTTAAAGATATAATGGACTAGAAATAACGTAAGTTTTTTTTAACCGATATCTGCAAACAGCATATGCTATAGTTAATATGAATATAAGGATAACATATTTTACCGGTATTTCAAGCCCCGGTTCAAAACAATATTGAAGTTGTACAATTTCAGTATTTATTTGATTTTACAGGCTCGCGCCCGCAGTGTGGGCGCAATGTCTTCGGACCTGGAGGACGAATCTTCGGACGAGACCGAAGTGTACGTGTCCACGCACTCAGAGAATCTGCTCCACAAGGACTTCTTGGTGCACTTCGAAGGCGAAATTCCCACTTATAATGAAATGACAAAGACTCTCATCGAGGAGTTTGCTAATGTGGTGAGTAGTCCTCAGATCGAATGCCGGACTTACACTTGCATTAGTTAAGTGGTTAGTCGACTTGCGAATAAATCCGACAGTGGACGGTTCATTTATGTCTTTCAATTTGGATGCATCGACGAAAGTGACCTATAAACATAAATTTGAATAATTCAATGTGCATACATGTGAATGTTTGAATGAATACTGTTGTATGCTTTCAGTTCTGTGCCTTTCAACCAAATTGATGAATTTTAATCATTCAAATTCAATGTGAATGTTTGAATGAATACTGTTGTGTGCTTTCAGTTCTGTGCCTTTGAACAAAATTAATCCAATTTGGTTATTCCGTCTAATATCAGCATTTCATCATTTAGACAGATTTCTACTTATGGCCAGTTTCTATATGTTACTACTCATTCACTTGCTCAACCATCGGTGAACTTTTGACATTATGCGAAATTTTAACCGATAATGAGGCAAATGAACGGTCGTTACGATATAGGAACTCGCTGTTAATCTGTTACTTATTACTCGAGTGAAAGATTACTGTCCAAATGGTGATAAGGTGCCATCCATAATTAATCACACGTTAGGTTGAGCTTTAAAGACAGTTATTTGGCTTCATTTATGCTCAAGTACAAGGAAATAGAATGAAAAACACGTAATGTATTAAATAAAAGGGAAATGAAAAGAAGTTATTCGAATTCACACTTTCATTCAAACTAAGTTTTGATAAAGAGTGTTTATTGAAAGTATATCGTTAACCTCTTCTTTTATTAAATTTAAAAACTGTTTCTTGCTCTTTACGCAGTGCTTTGTATTGTGGTATGGCTGTTTTAAAGTGAAGAAGCTGCTTGAAACTAGCCAGCAACATGAGTCAAGAATTTTTAATATAAATTTTTAGTTATTTTTCTGTACTTTTTAAAATAAATCTGTTATACAAGGTAATTTTAGTTAGAAAAATATTCTAGGTCCTACCAGTATCGGAATCACCGTACTCTGGAATGGTATCAAGCGCAGCTTTGTACCGTTCGACAGCTTATACAGTGATAAGCACAAACGCAGTGCTACAAGCAGAACAACGCCCACTGTTGGGCGATTTGCCAGCGAGGCATAGGGACGCGTTGCAAGCAATCATCCGCCTTATGGGAGCTATCCCATCGATATGGTCGTCACCCAAACATTTATCCCACCATGCTTTGACGGCGCTGAACACACTGGAATGTACTTCACCGCTCAGCCATGAGCCGTTTGGCACTATGGTCGCTTTGGCACTGACAGCGCCATCTCTGTTTTGTAAGGTACGTACTTTAATCACAATGGTTTTTTTAATTGCGATAACTGGCAGACATCCCGCCTAATGGAAAGTGGCTATGTACGCCTATAGACGTTTACAACACCAAAAATAAACAATAACTAGTCCGCCATCTTTGGCCGTTCACCATATTGGATTTCGAGTGAGGCCATTTTATTTTATTCATATTCTTCTCAGCAAACCCGTTAATTTGACACCCATATCATGGTAGTTCATAAAAAATAACTAGTCTGTCGTCTTGATTTTCCGCCATATTGGATTTAGAATGACGTCGCTTAACTAACCAAAACTATTCAAACTAAATGTATGCAAAATTTCATCTTAATTGGTTGAGGAATTCTGCTTTAAAATTCAGTTGCAAAATTTGCCCCGACATACCTGTATACAAATATTGCAAGTTAAATAAGACCTTTTAAATTAAAAATTTGTCGTCGGCGTACGTTGACTTCTAACATTTGAACTACGTAGTGAAAATCAGCAAAAAAAAATTGAGATAGTAAACCGGTAATTTATTTGATTTTTATTATTCCGACATTTCGACCACTTTTCAGTAGCCGTGATTGCGGAAGACAAACCTTTAGGAACGAATAGTAAACCTTTAAAATTACTTTGATCGAAAATTAGATTAAACAATGTCCATTGAGTAGTTTTTGAGATATGAAGTTTTTTCGTTTAAATATTGTTGAGTTTATATTTAACCTCTATTAAATTCTATCGGTAGGTCAGTCGCAAAATACACCTTTATAAGCAAACACGTATTTAATTGTCAATTCTGTTATAAGTCAAAACAATAGTGAACCTTAATACACCCATCATATGGTCCTTCGAGCCGGATTTGAACTAGAGACCAATGAATCTATAGTCCACCTATATATGTTTCCATAGATAAATACCGAAAACTATGTGCTTCCTACGTCTACGATTCCTTCATAGTTCATAAACTGCCTCTCACTTGCCTAATTTAATATTTTTAGTGAGTTGTCCATTAAAGTTTAGTTAACAACTAAAGAATATTATTTTTCAGACGGGAGGTCCGGCCAGACCGACTCACTTAGCTAGACAGATAACATTATCAGCGTTCAGAGCTATAATCACCAGAGCATTGCTCGTCACAGATCTAACCTCATGTAAAAGCGAACCGATGGAAGAACAAGAAGAATTTACCCACAAAACGGACTTGGAACACCTTCTGCCCCTACTCAGAGAGATTAGAATTGATCAACTGAAAGATATGAATCCAAACGAAGTATGGGAGAAGGTCAAGAGTCAATGCCACTCTTTCCTGAGGTGTTGTTGTCTTTTCTACCATTTCCTAAGCGATATTAACCCTCCTACAGAGCTAACGGTCGTCAACGGTGATACATGGGAAATTATGTGCGGGTATTTAGACCTTCCGAGTACATTCAAGGAGTTAATTGATAACCCATTAGCGAATAGGAAGGTTCGAGAGTGGGTCAGTTTATCAACGGACTGGTTCAAGGGGGATATTCAGCCGCACACAGTGATAGAGCCAGCGGAACCGCCGAGATTGATACCGTTGCCAGACGATTTTTCGGAACTGATGAACATAGTTTCGGAATTCTCTTGTCCGAATTCCGAAAGAGAGGATAGTAAAAATCCCACCATGTGTTTGGTGTGTGGCCAGATTTTGTGCTCGCAGAGCTATTGCTGCCAAGCGGAGATTCCTAAGGTACGTTTTTAATATTTTTCCCACTGGTCTGATGATTCTGATATTTAAAATTTTTGAGTCAGAGCTTTTCTTGTCAACTCGGAGACCTAAAACTTAGTTACAACACCGTGCATTAGAAAAACGTATAATATAATTTAATATTCTGAACATAATTGACAAAAACGGTTCAGTTTGTTTATTGTGGTTGAGTCAACTCCACCACTTTAGTAGGGCTTCGCGTAAAATACATTAATTTTGTCAACACAAAAGCGTCACCATTGAAACGCCAATGATTACTGGACATGCTGTTTTACATTTTGTTACGGTCTAGATGTCGACAAAGACAAATTCACACCTGCAGCCCTATAGAAACACATTTTATTACCTTTTCGGCATTTGGACTTCTTTTGTTTACTTTGTGTTTAAAATTGGTGATTAGTAAAACAGCCCATTGTGTATTGTAATCTTTTATGGCACTCATTAGCCAGGTTAGCCAGGGTTACGATTTCTAAGAAATTACGTCGTCGCTTGCCGGGCAGACATATTTGCATTTGTGCAATATAAAGCAATGGCCCGATTGAGGAAGGGTCAGTCGAGCGATAATCTATTTAGTGACGGACTTTGCGCGTGTATTTGAATTATTATCTCCTGCATTACGTTTGAACTTATTGCGTTCGGTTATATTTGTACCTGTGTTATACGTGTTTGTATGGTTCTAATAAACTATGATAATTCCAACGGCATTTTAATTCGAGTCCTGCAACTCGTAACAATATTGTAATATTTCCTGAGTCTGTCACAAGTGGTGCTTGATTGATAATTGATACAAAAATATACTTTTCATTCCTCATATTCTGAAATTACGCTTGGAGTTGCCTGATAACAGGGATGAAAACAGTACTTTTCGTCCCTGGGAAACGACTTTCCCTGCTGTCAAAAAATTTGAAAACTATGCAAATCATACATGCAACTCATGTCCCAACTTTTTTACAGTGACTGTTAAATCGCGACATAAATTGTAATAAAAAAAATATCAACAATTTTGTAACATTATTTTATACCTTATAAATTACTTTTCACTAAATTATTGGGTCATTTTTATAAATTTGAGCTAAATATTTACTATCAGTGACAAAAAAATACAGTCTGCTAGAATGCCACAGAAAAGAAATTTACTTGATTTTTCATATGTGACGTATTAAATGAGTTCAACAGATTTTGATATGGACTAGAATATTCCCGAGACACAAAATATGTCGACATTTAAAAAAGAATGCAAGCTATTATTTTTTAAGTGGAAGCTGTCTCGGAATAAGCAAATTTTATGCATCTGAACAACTTCAAACCGCTCCCGGGTACATTCGCACCCGCACCCTCGGGATTCCCAGGATAAAAAGTATTAGCGCAGATTTTGAGATTAGCTGTTGATTAGCGAAAACCGCATCGAAATCGGTCCAGTAGTTTTTACGTGAATCTCGAACAAACAGACAAGCCGACAAACAGATAAACAGACAAGAAATCTAAATAAAAGTTTTTTTAAATAATTTCAGTTTACAGGCACGGCATTTCCAGAATTTTATTATATTATAGATTTACCGTCTGATGTCATGAGAAAAGTAGTTGTTTTTTACTTTTATCATATTAGAAACAAAAAGCAAAGTGCTAACCTCGGGTGAAGGGCCTATTTAGATAATCGAACTATTAGCGCTCTCGCTACGCTTGTGCCTAAATAAGTCACTTTCATCTCTCGTGTAACAATCTATTATAAACATATTTGATATTTGTATGCAACAGCGAATCCAGTGGTAATTATATTTTTTTTATTGCATGAAGCTGGCAAACGAACAGACGGTCCACTTAATGGAAAATAGCTACCGTCACGTATAGACGCTGTGTTGTCTCAGATGCCAGAAGAGTATGAGATAGGAGGAATGGGAAAGGACGGTGACCTCTTCGAGGCTGATTTCTGTATAGCATGTTTGTTGTCGGTTGTGTCCAGTCGACGCGCGGCGGCGGCTCGGAGCGCGTGGGCGCGGTGGTCGCGCACTGCGTGCTGTGCGGCGGCGGCGCCGGCCTCTTCCTGCGCGTGCGCGACTGCGAACTGCTGTTGCTGGCTGCCCCCCACCGAGGTGCCAAGCTGCCGGCGCCGTACCTCGACTCTTACGGAGAAACAGATCAGGTGAGGCATATATATATAATATATATCTTAGCTAGCAATCGCGGCCGTCTTAACCATTTTTTTCTCTCCTCTCTCCAGACGAATTTGATTGTCTGGGTTTTTTTAACTTTTTTTTTATCTTTTTTGTGTATTTCTTTCCAAATACTACATTGGTCCTTACGTCTAATATAAAGTGCCTTAGAGCTACTTTACTGTTTTACGATTTTTTATACGTTATCCTATTTTGTGTTCTTTTACATTATTTCTACTTGCATGTTTACTCATATCCTACTTGCTATTTGTTTTCTTACATTTGTTTATGGTTATATCCTATTTATTGCGTGTACATCGGTACTTTTGTCTACTTTATTCTTATGCGTTTCCCAAAGCGATTATACTTATCTATTTGTTGACCATATTCGACGCCGGGGTTCTGTTATGAGTTGATGCAATAAATTGTATTATATGTTGATGTTGAGAATGTGTGCAGGGCCTCCGTCGCGGGAATCCGCTGCACCTGTGCCCGGAGCGCTACGAGAAGCTGCGCATGCTGTGGCTGAGCCACGGGCTGCACGAGCGCATCGCGCGCGCCCTCGACACCAACATGCTGGTCACCACCACGTGGCAGAACTTGTGAGACGCCGAGGACCGGCTCCGGGAGAGCGCCGAGATCGAGGACACGCTCGGGGTCATCTTCTACTAGCTGCCCGCGTCTCCTCCACTTTCGGGTGGTGACGCCAAACGAGGCGGCCCTCGTGGCGCCTATAGGAGACTCGTTTCAGTGAACAGCGTAGATTTTTAATACAAATTACAAACAACATCTGTGGCCCAATTCTGCTATTACTATGTCAACGTCGCCGGGCACTATCGTCTCAATTGTAGGTTTGCCTGATTTCGGTATTCAATTAATACCTATATAAATATTTATAAGTGAAAATTCGCTAAATATTTCAGTATAAATTTTGGCTAACGCCATTTCTGCTGATGAAATAAATCTAGTATTATTTTCCAGCGGCGATATCGAGGAGTAATTTTGATTTTAGCAGGATACGAATTTTTGACACTATCGCAATGAAATCGTACTGTGAATATTTTCGCTACGCCAAAATATTGTAATAACAGAATTGGGCCACTAAGTCTCCAGATTGTGTTTTGGAAGTTTCCCAAATTTGATGAATGTATTATGCCAGAAGTAAATTGCCATCCGGACTGTCTTCATTATTATGTATATATTTTAGAGCTTTGTTCGAATTTTGACATCCTAGAGATATAATATATACCCCAAAAGTTATTGACCCCTAACAAAAAAAAATTGGGGAAATGTTCCCTCCTTGCCGAGTACCCTGCTTACAAATAGTGTTCACCTTTAACTAATATAAAACAATTTTTTTAACAAAATTGCACAGCATATATTAACCTCTAACTTCTCGCCAATAAATCTATTAGTATCTTGAAGGCAGTTTGAAACTCAGTGCTTACTCTGAAACATCTCTTATCGTTGGTTTTTCGAAGTCTTTGAGAGCAAGCCCTTTGGGATACGAGGAAATTTTGCTGACACGGTTTGATATATAAATTGTTTCAGTCATTCAAACTACATTTAATTGTTACCCACTAAGAATGACACTCGTCCAGTAAAAATTTTGCTCCAAAGAGCCCCTAAACACTTTTCCTGAGGGTATTTATAAAAAAATTAAATCTGAAGTCAACGCCCGTTGATGATATGATTCTTGGTAGCTTAATGGATTTAACCTATTCTTTTACTGTAATCCCATTAATATGTTGTTGCTAGGCATCAGTTGTTACTACAAAAGAAGTGCATACAAAGCATTAGATTTTTATTTAATTCGGCTTGAAGGACCAAAAACTATATGTGGCCCGTTTTATAAGAAAGAATATGGATATATCGGAAACTTATTTCGCTTCAGTATTTTGTGCATTTTTAATTGTTACCATGTGACCTAGTTCTAACACGATTCGAGATAGTAAGAAAATTATGTAAGAAGAAGACTACGCGTGCGTGAGTGTTTTGATTTGTTAACCATTAAGAGGCTTTGTAGACCTGATTCAAATCGGTGTTTCAGAAAATCAACCCCGCACGGCCGATATTTACTTCGTTGAAACAGCGCGTAATAAAAGTTCGAGCGTGGCGAAATATTGCAACTGGACATACCTACGCGCACCGTGTCCATACCAACTTGATTCAATTTATTTCATTCTAAGGCTGCCGAGCACGAGAGCGAGACAAAATATCCTAAAGTGAGACAGATCGTTTATAAGCTTAATAGGTATTGAAATTTTAACATAGTTCCTAAGCGTTTTATGGAACAAACAGTAACTAAGAGGTACATCCATATATATATATATATATATATATATAATACTTTTATATATATACTATATTAAATATATGTAATTGTAAATGGAACAACAACTGAATTTATCTGGTCTATATATATTTATAAATGAAAAACAACTGGACTGATTTGTCTGTTCCTTATATATGTGTGGTAAATATATGGACCGATATATATATATATATATATATATATATATATATATATTCGATGCCGAGAATGAACATAGTATGCATTTTATCCCGGAAAATGTGATAGTTTCCGGATAAAAATATGTTTGTCTTTCTGTTTCTTCTGCTTTTACGGAAAAAAATATTACGATTTGGCTGAAATTCGGTATATATGTAATTTAATAATGACGGTGAATAAGAGATACTTTTCATCCCGGGTAATGGAATAGATGTAATTTCATTTCATCATTTAGGCCCGTTCGGCCACATATATTTTCATCCCGGAAACTATCTCATTTTTCGGGATGAAAAATATCTCTTGGCCACCCTCGGTATTAAAATTACATATGTACCCAGTTTCATCCAAATCGGTTCAATAGTCTTTCCATAAAAGGATAAAAAAGTGGAGCATGATCGGCATATTAGTAGTTACGATGTAGCTGGAGAACTGGGAATTGACCACAAAACGGTTTTGGCGCATTTGAAAAAAGATGGGTACACAAAAAAAGCTCGACATTTGGGTGCCTTATGAGCTCACTGAAAGAAACCTAATGAACCGTCTACTCATTTGTGATTCTTTATTACGACGTAATGAAAACGAACTATTTTTGAAGAAGCTGATAACTGGTGATGAAAAGTGGATCACGTACGACAAGAACGTGCGAAAAAGATCATAGTCAATGGCCGGTCAGGCTTCACAGAATGTGGCGAAACCCGGGTTAACTCACGACAAGATGATGCTCTGTGTATGGTGGGATTGGAAGGGCATTATTCATTATGACCTGTTACCGCCAGGCAGAACCATCGATTCTGAACTGTACTTCGAACAACTGATGAGATTAAAGCAAAAAGTTGAGAGAAAGTGGCCGGAATTAATCAACAGAAGGGGTGTGGTTTTTCACCATAATAACGCTAGACCTCACACATCTTTAGCCACTCAGCAAAAATTACGAGAGTTTGGCTGGGAGGTGTTAATGCATCCGCCGTATAGTCCTGAACTTGCACCTTCAGATTTTCACCTGTTTCGGTCTCTGCAGAATTCCTCAGGCAGTGTCACTTTAACATCACGAGAGGTCTGCCAAAATCACTTGTCGCAGTTTTTTGATCAGAAGCCCAAAATTTTTTATTGCAATGGGATCACGTCCCTACCTATAAGATGGCAAAAAGTTATCCGACAAAATGGCACCTACATACTTTAGTCAAATATAAATAAACTTTATAAAAAAAATCTTTTGAATTTTTATATAAAATGCGAAGAAACTTTTTCCTCAACCTAATAGAAAAGTATTTTTATTGCATTTTATAAAATTATTTAAGAATTTAAGAAGAATTTATCAACTTTGATATAAAAATAAAAAATTCTACTACATCAAGTGAAGCTCGTAGGATTCGAACCCACACAGTCAATGATTTAGACCACTCCTCTACCGTATACGCCAAATAAGTATAGCTCGATCGGCTCGAAATTGTGGTTATTACTGCTCCTTCATTTATTTAAAATTTAATTTCGAATAACACGCTCGAGCAGAGCGACGCGTGTACACAGCACCGAGCCGTCCGGCGTATTGATAAATTCCATACATTGGGACCGGCAAGCGTGATTTTTGAAGTCATTTATAATAAAATAATTAATTACTTGCAAATTCTCTAAGTAACCGAATAAACAAACTATAATAAGTATATTTCTTATATGATATGTTACTGTTATTTATTTTAGCGATGTGCGATTAACAGTAATAACATGACACAAGATTGAAGAACACGTTTAGAGGTTACTTTGCAATTATTTTCTATCGAGAAAAATTTTCGAGAATGCGTTTTGAGTACATAGTTTACCTCAGAAATATGATCAAGATTGACATATATTTTTTCACCACAGCAAAGTATGTATAGTTACTGTTAATAAGGGCTGAGAAATAGATCAAAAAACGCTTTTTGTCTGTTGTAACGCTGTTAAATAATGCAATCAAATCTTAACCCAAACAGCAACTATTGCAGAGTCATATTATTAACAGCTGAGTGTTGCTATTCAATATTTGCGATATTCATATTCAAAAGTTTTTATTCAAACTAAGTTATATTGAAGGATAATTTTTTAAAAGTCATGATGCTTTACCTCACCTTGACATTGACCTCTTTACCTGATCAAATGGTCTGACTACCTTCCAGACTAGTGCCTAATGTATTATTCCGAAATTGTTATCACTAATATCGATATAACACTGACAAAACTTATTATTTTGATTGTAATTGATTCAGTATTACAAGAGGTTAAATTTATATTAATGTCCATTGACAAGGTTGTTACGGATATCTGAATATTCATTGAAAGATTTGTATATTAAATATTTGTCTCTGTCGTTCTTGTATATATTTCTACATATCACATAAAGTATGTTTTGTTGATTATGGGGAATGTTTTTTTGTTTAAATTTTAAAATAATATCTTAGGGTTGTTTTGAAATATTCTATTAAGAAACTTACAATCTCTTGTAATAAAAATGGTTGTATAATTTTATGACAAAATAGTAATCTTATAAAATATATAGATTAGGTTAACTAAATACTTTAGAAATTAAAAAAGCATTCATAAGAACTTAATATAGCTCTCATTAAAATTTTGCTTTTTTTGGATTACTCAGACCATTTAGATCACTAAAATATCTTCGTAACAATTCTTTTAAATATGTACAATACAATCATTGGATTGAAATAAAAACGCACACTTAAATGATCTGCGAGATATTATAGTTAATATAATTTAAATAATGTTATTAGAATTACTAGTAGTGATAAATTACATAAATTTAAAATTTTAATAAATGTTTTCCTATGCTTTCCATACGTCCAAAAGTACAGTGAGCTTATGTAAGTTGTGTTGTGTTGACCACGCGGATGTCCGCAGATATTTTCGAATATGTATTCGCGCTTGTGATATAAAACGTCACTATTAAGTCATATTGTAAAATATCTTTTTTGTTTGTTTATAACCAAAAATTGTTTTTGCGTAATATTGTGGTTTTGACAAAAGTTAGATTAAATGATGTTTATTTAAAAATGTGTGTTATTGATAAAGTCTTTGGAATGGTTGCGATGTACGTCTATGGATTGGGGTGGTAAACAAACTTCAAATGCGCATACGCATTTTCATCGCTGGAAAGCTGTTAGACATATCTGAGTGTGGGTACTTGAGGTGTCGTGAAAACTTGCACAATATTTCTTATATCGAAAATACACCTTTAAATTTAATATTTCCAAAATTGATTCATGCAAATAGATTAAAACACCAGGAGGAAATACTTCAGGAATAATTATCTATTTATCATCGTCCCCCGACTAATAAACTTTAATATCATTGCAGTTTTAAAACACTATTTTGTTTCTTAATTTTAACATTTTTATCTAAATTACATTCTTTATGGCTGTTTACTAATGTAAATTATTAATTCACAAATGAATATTTCAACAAATAATATATTCGGGAAGTAAAGAGTAATATTTTTTTTATCTGTTGTGAGCTCATCTGAGTAGTAAACTTTAGTGAGTACGTTTGTATTATGCCTAAAGCGTCGCTGTTTAAAGTTAAATTGATTAAAATATTTTTATCTTACTTTGTTTTATTTTTTACCGTTTTAAAAACATATTGAATAATATTACAGCCTCGTAAAATATTTTTTATAATACATTATACTTATATATTTAAAGAAATACTAGTATACTAGAAATAACAATCGATCAGGAAGAAATGTAACTCGGAAAAACTATCAAAGCCTACATAACTAGATGGCACCACAGGTAGCCCTAGCTTTTTCGTTTTATTATATAAAAAGCAATTTTCAAACCAAACTATGCGAAATTGAAAAAAAATCGTGCTGCTTATGCTGGTATTACACGAATCAACTAAATTAAATCAAATTGGTTGTATAGCACGGAACTGAAACTACATGACGCTATTCGATAACACTGAACGATCCAAGTTTATAACTTTATATGGATCGCTTTGGTTGATTCATCCAAATTGAAAGTCAAATGAACCGTCTAATATGGACTTTTCGGAGCTAAAGTAGACACGGTCAAAACGCAAGATGGCTCAGCTATTTACACAAATGAATAATTTTCTTATCAAGAAATAACATTTAGAAATTATATTTTAGTCACTTTAATTGGTATCTTTATAATCTTAATTAAAAAAAATGTTATACGGAAACGAGGCAGAAGCCGGTTAATGTAAATATTTGCAATCTAAGAAAAATGTGTTTTTACAAAAAGTAAGCGAAGCAATAAATTATTTTCTGTTGACCCCGACGTGATTTGAACACGCAACCTTCTGATCTGGAGTCAGACGCGCTACCGTTGCGCCACGGAGTCTGCACATCTCACTTCGAAATTACAGTTCTGATTGTCAAACATAGTATGATAACAAAACCATGGAAGATGAATATGTGTTTTTATTTGCTTAAACTTTTGGAACCGTAGGGATGTCGGAGACACTCCTATGCCCGTGAAGAACGAATAAATACTTAAGCAAAATTGCTTTCAAAGTTATCATTAGTACGAATATTTTACCACAGAAACTACAATTGATGTCTTGCTGTTCAATTGCGGAACTATGTGAAACGTTTAAAATATCTCCTAGGATATAAAATTTAGCTCGTAAAGTAATGAAATATATTGCGTCAAAAGGAATTGTAGTACATTTATCTCCTTTTAGTACAGAGTTGTTTTTATTCCTTGAAGCAGGCAAACAGAGAGATGTACAGATGTTACAATCTCTTATGGGCGTTTGCAGCACTAAGGGCAATACCAACGCTTTACCAACCTCTACTATGGGATAACGGAAATTACATGGGAAGGATCAGATAAGTGATACGACGTAGAGGAAACTGGGTCATTGGAACTTTCTCACCGAACGAAACAAGATTAGCTCAAGGCCTCATTTGATGCCGATATTATGTGAGAGCGTAGTATCACATCGAACGAGCCGGCTCTAAGAGCTACTCTAGTACGTCAAATGTGTTTTTGATTACATAGATTAGCACTAGAATTTTATTTTATAATACGGGTGCCCGTTTATTTTTAAAAAACTACATAGATACGTACATAACGGTCTCTGTGGTTGAGCGGGAAGTCTTAGCCGACTGGGCTCACTGGAACGCAGACTCCGGATTTGATTCCTGGCATGGTACATTTTGTAAACGAACTTTGTTTTTTGGTGTAGTCTGGGTGCTTGGGATCGGCCCCGGGTGGTCCGTTGTATATTACCCATAACACAAGCGAACTTGCTTAGCTTGGGGATACACAATGTGTGACAGTGTGCTGATTTCACGGATCACGCATGTTTTCTATAGAGGTAGGCAGATACAATGTATTTTCCCTTGCTGCGATCCTAACGTACAGCACTCGTGTTTTGTGAACTAATATGAGTAATATGACCCATCAAAGTGTAGTAACTAGATCATGAGCGCCCGCGGCAAGGTTTGGGTTTTGCGTCTTCAACTTACTGTGCGAGTAGAAAAAACAGTAACCTCCTAAGCGGCGACTGCGAGAAAATCCAGTTTTACAAATTAAAATAAGGTTTTATTATATTTTAATTTATAAAAACGATGTGTCAGTGGACAAGCAGGGGCGTGTATCTACGGTGTCTGGACGAATATGTTATTTTAACGAATATAAGGCGTGCTGATGGAGTTAAAAAAAGAAAACATGATTAACAATTTAAATTGTCTTTAATTTCTTTGAATATAAATATTTCGTATATTTCCAACACCTTATTTTATTAATCTTATGTATAAAATAAATAGAATACACTAAATCTTAACATTTGACTTTCATAACAACTATAAGTATTATCGACAAACAACTTAAAAATTTCACAGCACATAATAAATATAATACGATAATATTTTCTTAAGTTTTCGCGACTAGTATACAATAAAACTACGTTTTAACGGTTATAAGCGCGGTAATTTATTTGATTTTTATTATTCTGACGTTTCGGCTACTTTTCAGTAGCCGTGATCACGGAAGACAAAGATGTCAAGTGTCAATGAGTATTGTTAGTTTTATTTAGCCTACCGCCAACTTGTTCATTTTAATTTTGTTTATGGTTATTATTTACTCCATGGAAGCCTAATCTAATTTACCACCGCTTCGCAACATGTTGTGGCTTGAAGAGAAGAAGCGGCGCAAGAAACTCTTGAGCAAACATGCCTAGCTCTAATAATTTTATATAATATTAAAATGGGTGGGAGGAAAAATTGTAAATAAATATCGCATCCCAAATTACGCATTAAAGCCATCGCTGCCTCTACATGAAACGGTCAATAACTGGCATTATCCCACAGGAATCAGTGACAAAGTAATTTTGGTATGTACATTTATTTGTTTAATAAATCGCGTAGTGCGTGAGCGAGATCGCGTCCAAGCAACATTCGGCTATTTTCGCCTGGGGCCGAAGCACCTGTCATCGGTCGCGTATGACTTCTTTAGATAGCCCACCGCTTTACGAGTTACAAGTTAATCTCTATTTTTCAGCAAGTAGGAACAAATATATTCTTTATGTGAAATGTGTACATCTAGTAACCAAGTCGCTATATTAGTAATGCTCAGATCAGGGCTCCATGTTTATTTATGTTGTTTGCCGGTATTACAATGTAGCTTATAATCAATTATAGGAAAATTGGGACTAATTTACGTAAAGTTGGTGAGATAATTATGACATAGGAGGGTATTCTCGAAATCCAGAAATAATAAACCAATTAAATATTGGTGCTTTTAACCAACCTAATAGAACATAGATTCTCTAACTTTAGGCAATTTAGTTATACTTTTTCCAATCATTGCTTAAAACTATTTTAGAACAAATATTTGGCACTTAATAGCGATTTTTGTAGACAAACATTCTAGCTGTACTATAATTTATAAATTGATAAACTTATGAACTCTTAACAAAAAAGTGCAAAAACCACTTTAGTTAAAATAATTGGATTGTAGGGGTAGTATTATAAAGATAGCATAAGTAAAATAATTCCGTTGTTATTAGTTTTGTAAAATATGCCTTATAGAAGTATGTTGTATCGGGCTCTGCATATGAACATGGACGACTTTACTCGGATCGAACGCCGAGTGCAAACGGACTGCCATTGGCCACTGATCGCGTCAACGTGGCCTTAATAAGCATATAATCGAATCGCAGACAAACAAAATCGGTAGACAGAGTCCCGAGCATTCAGAGTAAAGCCAACGAGAAGAGTAACGCCAAAGAGAAGAGTAAAGCCAAAGAGAAGAGTAAACAAGTCTATCGACCCACAGTGCCTTACAAGAATTTAGTATTAAATAATCGAATTAGTACAGGTAAAGGTGGAATAGTTTCCACTGGATACATTACTATTACCCACACAGACGCAATCCACGTGTATACAAATCACTTACACAGACATTTAAAAAAAAATACTTCAATTCAAATAGATGGAGTCTATTCGCTCTTCTGAGAATCGAATCTATTATTTATCCGTTCTAACCATTATAACCTACTAATGGAACACTTATTATTAACTCACTTCTCGAAGATTCTATAATATATAAAAATACTTTAATAAAATACTTTTGGAGTGTCTTCACAATTATAATAATTGAAACATTTGTGGAAAATGTACTGGTTAAATTCGATTTAAACCACACAGTAAGTAGTATTTACAAAAATATAACTAATTTTATACTGGAACACCAACAATACCATTTATACAATATAATTATTAATATTTCTATAAGAAATACACGCAAACACGCACGCATGCACACAAATAATCTAAAATACATTCAGAATTGTTTTAAAATTTATTCTTTAAATATTTTGGCCATTCTTGTTGCTGTTGAACTAGGCATAATGTAGACAAAGTATAAGGATTCATCACTGTATAAATATATTTAAATTCTTTAAATTAATAAAACTACATTTTAACGGTTTTTATTCCGACGTAACATAAATAACAGAATAACAAAAATCAAACAAATTACCGCGCTTAAAACCGTTAAAACGTAGTTTTATTATGTATACGAGTTCTTTAAATTAGTCACACTCAGTCTTACTTTAAACTTAAACTCACTTAAGTATTATAATGGGGGAATATACCTAACTACACAAACAACTGTCGTTATTAGTGGTGACCTGCCTCCTTTGTCGTGGCAAAGTTACCACGCCGTGGCCAAGTTCACCCTGCAAACATAAGAATATGAATTTACTTGTTAAATCAGATCATAAACTTTTCACTGCAACACTCAGAGCTCGCCAACATTTTAAGGGCACCGAATGTACACCTGCCATGCTTGTCGTCTTGGCGGGTTTCACAACATCGGTTATTTTGATGTGCAGGTTTCATCAATGTGTTTGTCCATCAGCATGTGGTAATCGTAAATCGTAACAATATACACACTCGTTAATACAATTGTTAACAGTGCACCATATCCAGCAAGGAATTAACATTATAGTGTTGTCAACCAATATTTTCTGAGTTATGGGCGGTTCCTGTATCTTACTCGCTCACTTGCCCTACCATTGGTTGAATTTTGTCATTACTTGTATGGAGCTTATGTCAAATTTTAACTGATAGTAAGGCAAATCAATGGTCTGTAAGATATAGGACCGGGCCTTAACAGGCTGTTTAGAGTTAAGTTAACATTTTGTTTTTTTATTAACCACTTAATGTTACAATTCTCATTCAAGTAACTCTAAATAACCATCATTCTTTCTAAGCTGTGTTAATTTATTCCCTAATGTGCTGGCATTATAAATGATCTGGGTTCAAATCCTAGCTAGATTTGAAAAAAATCCAACCAAATCTGCATCCTACCACCAGGACTTGAAATACCGGTAAAAATGTGGTATCGTTATTTATGCTAATTTCTGATACCGGTAAAAAATATCTTAATTTATCGGTAATTTTGCCGTTCTAACTATATTTCGCTACCATCGTCACTCGTTCACTCGCAAAGGTCGTCAAACGATCAGACAGTCTTATTGCTAGCCGCTCACGTGAATCCTACCAAATTCTGCTAGATGCTTAAAAATAGATACAAAAGTAATGCTAACTCTTTTCTTGTGTGGTTATTAAGATGAGCCAAAAACTATATTTTTTTTCCAGTTTTATGTGAAGAAAATATAATCGTTTTAAGAGGCGTGTCCATACGAAGAACGGCAACGTAGCTGGAAATAACGTAAAAAATACCGATAAGTATAACGTTAAACATACGATTTTTAATGTTATATTATAACGTTAAAATCATAAATGTTACCTAAGTAAGGGTAAAAAATTATACCAGCATGGCAGTACCTTCTTTGAAAAATATTTTTAAAGGTAATTGATAAAGTTTTCAAGGCCTGTCTACCATATTGTGAATGTTTTACAATTTTACTTTCACAATTCTTCCTATTTGACTATCAGAAGTTTGAATTGAAATTTTTACCACAGAATAGTGAGCCCTGGGTCCAGCAGTGGGACATTTTTTGCCTGATTAACTGGATAGATGCACAAAAATACAGCTTACCGCTACACTGATGACTCTTAGAGGTTGTTTTGAATGCAATTTATGTGCTAGAGTCATGAATATGGACTCCACAGTGTTGCACTCTGAATCCAGTAAGGCTGATGTCTCAAATAACTGTAAATAAAAATGATAAACATTAATTGACACTAATTAACCATTTAAAGTGATTTTTTAGTTTGATGGTTCACCGTATTGCAATAAAGTTTTGAATAACAGAAAACGGTTTATTTTTCTAGAAAGTGACAGTAAAAAAAAACAATTCAAACATTGTTAGCTAGATGTGGTATGCCGTATTTACTTTAGTGTTGTTTACTATAGTTCTGATATCATGAAAATTATTATATGATACATGTATTTCTCTCAAGGCCACGGGCCATAGAAATGGCACGGACTTTTGGACGGCTTAGGTGAGGCCATGTGAAGGCCAACACGTAGAGGCCCCTTGACAATGTTAATGTAAATGTGGCATGACACTGACCGGCGATTAGCCCTGTCTACAGAATATAAAAATGCACCCAAGAACAAGCCCGGTCAGTGTAGGACTATTGTAGAAAATGAGAATAAAATGTACCGGGCTATTGAAATGTACTACTAGTGGAACTAGGATTCTGGGTCTATGTGGACAATGGCGTCTGTCAGTCGCAATCTTCAGGGAACGTGAAAAAAATTGGGCAGACGGTGACGCGTCACTCCCTGCAGGGGCCCCAAAACAATGCCGTACAAAATTGGCGAGGGGCAACATGGACGTGATTATTATTGAGAGGTTACTAAAAATGATTTGGTTGAAACTCTGCCAAAACTTCTTACTAGGACATGAAGTCATATAAGGATGTCACAAAATTTTGTTAGAGTTACAATGCCTTCACTACTCTCCTGGTAAATGTCTATACACAGAGGTTACTATTTTGACTTCTTTTTCCTGCAGCGGGCGGTTTCCGCAACTTGATGACGTATTGCCTATTTTGCATGTAAGGGTGGAAGAGTGGCTATTCCATTCACCGTGTAGTTTGTCACACCTCCAAATTCTCTCACAGCAAGGTGGTTACCATCAGATGAGCCATCTATCTGTTCATCACAATTACAGCAGCATACTTACAGGCATTCCATACTTATCAGCTAGTCTCTGTGCATATGTGGTGGCAAGCCGTGACTCTGGTGTGCCGCAGTCACATTTATTGCCCACCAGAACTCTAGGGGCTCCCATCAAACCATGTGACTCCACTTCTTGCATCCAACTTGCTATTGACTGAAATTGGCATCAACAAACACAGTTTAAAATTTGATTTTAATTTTATTTTTCAGTAGCCTTGATCACATTCACGAGACCATAATATTTGCCAAGTAGGTGAAGGGTTGTGGTATCATATATGTAAGACCAGAAGGCGTTTAAGGGTATCAAATAGCATAGCAGCATAGGCAAGATTACAATTGAAGACACTCTGGGACATAATCATCTTTTAGCTGCTGCTTCGTAACTATAATATATATTGTTACAACCTAGGCGCCGACAAAGACATAAATTCCATGTACAAATCTGTAAAAGCACATTTTATTACCTGTCGGCATTTGAACTAATTGTAATCCTTTTATGATCGTCTTCTTTTGTTTACTTATTGTGGAGCACAGCCTATTGTCATTAGCCAAATGTTACGGATTACGAGTACAAGCTGATTCTAGGAAATTCAGGACTTTGCGCGTTTTATTGAATTACGACCTTCTGCATTACGTTTGGATTTGTTGTGTTCGGTTATATTTGTACTTGTGTTATACGTGTTTGTATAGTTCTATTAAACTCTATAGTAATTCTAACGGCATTTTAATTCGAGTCCCGCTAAACTCGTAACAATATTATAATAATGTAGATGTTTTGCATGCATCCACATTTCTTGAAACTATTTAATTGTTGAAGGCATTGAACCCCATTAAAAGGAGAGGTGAGTTTAATGTAGGTTTATGGTGATCGACTACACATGCCAGGATCATAACATCTACTCAGCTTATCAACTAGTGACCCACAAGCTTGGTTTTGTTGATTGGAGAAACACATCACTGTTTTTGGCAGATACTGATCTAAAGTGTATATAAAGCAACAACTCATCAAACAAAAAAACTTTGATCGCATGATCCTATAAGTATATAAGTAGTTGAAAAATTAAACTATACATTAAGATTAAAACTGCTAAGTTTCCTTTTTTTTTATCTGATTTTACTATGGCCACTTTTCAAGAGCCATGATAAACAAGCACCTGTTTTAAAATCATGCACGATAACCATTACCATGCAGTTTGAATGCAAATAAGTTTCATGATATTCTCTTTATCGAAAACTACTTCTCATTTACAGCATAAATAAATAATTAGTTTGCTTTAACTGATAAGTGACAGAACTTAAGCTATTTTATTGTTGTCCTCTCTTTTATATGTTAATTGTATTATAGAGAGAGAGAGAGATAACACTTTATTGCACACCAAAATATACAATTACAAAAACAGACCATATTTACAATATTTTCTAGGCAATACAATAGGCGGCCTTATCGCTCAGAGCAATCTCTTCCAGGCAACCTAAATGAAAGAGATTTAAAACAGTATTATAATGTTCATTGTACTAATACTGTTTTTTCTTTTTTTTTATTGTAGTATTTCAGCAGACAAGTAGACGACCCACTTGATGGAAACTGGTTACCGTCGCCTATGGACATTTGCAACACCAAAGGTGCTACAAATGCGCTGCTGCTATCTTAAAGGAGACTGGAACCTGGTCACTGATGCCAGAACACAACACAAGGTTGTTATGGCGGCATACTCTAGACCAGAGGTGGTCGCCATCCAGTCGAGCAAATACCCTACCACCTGGCTGTGGGTTGTTTAGTCGCCTCTTATGACAGGCCGCCTGGCCACAGGAAATTGTATTCTTTCTCTGTTCCTGCATGGATGACTTGATGTTTTACCAATCACACATTTCTTGTTGTTACTACTTCATCCAAAGATTGTCTATATAAAATCTCCAGACAGCTATAAGACCTCCAGTTGTGATTGACTGTGATGGTATGTAAAATGTTTTTACAAGTATGAAGAAGAGTCCTTTCAGTAATAAGTCCACTATTCATACAACTTATATCTATCAAATTTTTTGACCTGTATGTTCATCTATGGTAAACCATAAAATGCTTCCAATAAATTAATTGTTTCCTATTCTATTCTTAGGTGTGGTAGCTTAAAGGTAGCTTAAAATTTGAGAGACTTACATGGAATGTTTCTGGTTTTGTAACATCGTAAACTATTACCACAGCATGGACATTCCTGTAGTAGTGCTGCACCATTGATTTACGAAACCTCTCTTGCCCTGCAGTGTCCCAAAGCTGAAGCTAATAATTTTTTAATACAAGTATTGTATTAGTAGTGGTAGCTTAATAGTTATGGCTCGTGCATCTAATTCCAATGATATGGGTTTAAATCCAGGCCAGGAAGTATTCACTGCTTAAGGAGTTTCTCTGAGTTAATGTGCATAATTCAACTACTACATATAGAAAACAATTTTATAACTAAGTGTGCCTTATACTAAGTTCTAAAGTGGGTAAACTTTCGAGTTTCGTACCTTGAATCGGGGGTTGAGGGGGAAGGGGGTGTTGAGCGGGAAGGGGGTGTTGAGGGGGAAGAGGGTTTTGTGGGGAAAGAGGGTGTTGAGGGGGAAGGGAGTGTACGGGAGTCACCCTTCACCATTTCCGTTTGTCAGAGATACATTTTTTTTAATTTTATGGGTGCTGCATACATCTAGTCATCGCAGCGGATAGCAATCTTCTGGCTAGTGCAACACGGAAACGCACATATTAATAGTTCCTCTATCTCGCTCGCACATCATCCATCCCACTCACACATTTTGCTATATATTGTATTAGCTGTACAACTTGTTAATATTTGTACTTAAGGTTATCATTTCCAAAATAAATTAGTTCACTTGACAGTGAATACTACTAGAGTATATATTTGTGGTAATTTGGAACTAATTTTATAATAAGTCTCCTTAATAAAACAATTAAGGGAGTGGGGCGTACCTTCCAGCTGCGGTAGATGAGTATTTTATCAAAATGGGAAGTAAGAGCAATTATTTATGAAATAAAGAACCATGAACCTATAAGGGCAGAATTCGGATCTGCTTTAAAAGTCGAGCTCCCACTTAAGTGTACCTCATAAGTAGCCAAGACATCTCTATTTTTTCACCTTAAAAATGTACCTCCAGAGCTCATATTATAAAAATTACCATATACATTGTTACAACAAAATGTAGTAATTTTTATGTTTCACTTGGCACAGACTTCAAGATGTTGTAGAATTTTTTTTTTCTTGCTGTTTAGTTACTCTTGAAGTCAGTATCTTTTTAGTTAAAATTTATTTATGTTGATAACAAAGTGTGATTTGTGTTTAGGAATACACATACCCTTAATGTATAAACACTAAAACTGTTTTTGAGTTTAGCAAACAAATTTTGTATTAGTTTATTGATTTTTAAATACTAGTTTTTTTCTGCACGTACATTGGGACAATGGTTACAACTCGGTTGTGACACTAGCTGACTGCTGCCATGGCATGCTTGCTTGGCTTGTACGCTTTACTCAAAAGTCACCTCCATTGACTAGAATGGTTAGGTTAGGTTAGATTTTAAACCAAAGCACCAGTGCCAGAACAGAACTATCACCATCGTCACAATATAATTAAATGAATGAATGAAAAAAAATAATATCTCAGGAACTACATGTCTCCTGGACATGGGGTTTGCAGAAGGGAGTACTCCTCCCCACCCCCACCCCCCACTACTAAAAATTCAGTGACCACTAAGGTAAAGTTTCCAAAGCTAGCAAGACGTGATACTTACATGACTATTCACTAAAGTAATTAATAAATTTTGGTATGACTAGCGACAATACTACCTTGATATCCTCATTGCATATTTTAATGTTCCTTTCCCTGAAGTCTACTCCGATAGTAGCTTCGGATTTATCTAAAAACTGACCCTCACAAAACCTATAAGTGAGACACGTTTTTCCAACGCCAGAATCGCCCAACACTATTATTTTAAATACTTTCTTCTGTTTCAATCCGGGAATATCATGTTTTGTTGATTCAGACATACTTTTGTAAGACCAATTTAAACTTAGTTGAGGCAACAACAAAACATCAATAATGTTTTTTTTTGATCAAGAAACATATTACTTATACACTCTGTTTTTAGTTTTTTTTTAGGAGTTTGACAGGTGTTATAAGTAGAGTCACACGTGTTTGGAGATTTTTTTCGGCTTTTCCATACTTTCTGTGATTCTACAACTTGTGCTGTCTTATTTTATGTTGGTGGTGGTATAGATTAAGTCTTTAATTAGTGGTAAGTTCTATTATTCTAAGTATGTCGTATTCGGTGGGTGAAAAAGTCCCGCCTGACAGGGGGAGGAAATCCCTGGATGCCGCGATGGAAGAATTGTCTGCACTTTCGAATCCTACTACAGAGAAAACGAGACCAAAGCGCTCTGCAAACTGCTTGAATAGTACTCAGAATATTCCAGAAAAAAGACTTGCCCCCTCTTCTACAGCCGCCGCCTCAGTTCAACACACTTACACTCGTCCTGGTTACGAGGATAATTCGGACCTCAAATACACGGAGTCTGACTGTGGCCCTTTCGTAGTTCATGTAGCTCGCTCAGATCTTGATTCTGTACCATCCTCTAATCGCATGCGTACTCTCAAAATTGCTCAAACTATTTACAATGGAAAAGTGTCTGGGGTTGATGAAATTAAAAACATTGGTAGAAACAAAGCAGCCATTATTTTTAAAACCTACTCTGATGCTAATACCTTTATATCTAACCCTATTTTATCATCAAACAAGCTGACTGCAATTATCCCACGCTTCCAGGTTACACGAATGGGTGTAGTAAGACAGATCCCCCTAGACTGGTCTCTTGAAGACCTGGTATCATTTATCGAATGCAGATCAATGTCAACCATAGCAATTAAAGCTAGGAGACTTAATAAGAAAAAGAAAGTGGATGGTGTAACAACTTGGGAGCCTACGGGTACTGTCGTTCTTACATTTCTTGGCCAAACATTACCCACACATATTTACTGCTGTAGTGTTTCCACTCCCGTACAAATCTATACTCTCCCTACAATTCAGTGTTTAAAATGCTGTCGCTTTGGTCACATCCGTGATCAATGTAGATCAAATGCTCGTTGTTCTCGTTGTGCTGGCCCACATGAAGCTACTCTCTGTAATGTCCCGGAAGAAAATATTTCTTGCTTATTTTGTTCAGGAAGACATTCAGCTTCCGATCCGAACTGCCCTGAACATGCCCGGCAAAGAAATATAAAGGCATTAATGTCTCAAGAAAATATTAGTTTTGTTGAGGCTGCTCAAAGAGTCCCCGTGTTCGTACTTCTTTTGTTGATGTGGTCAATGCTTCCCAACCACAGAAACCGGTTTACCTTAGTAGATCTTTTACAAATCACATTAGCCCTGCCCCAACGTCCCTACCTAGTTCACATCTCTCAAATCCTGCTCCATCCACCTCATCATACAAAAAAACTGTTTTTATCCAAAGAAGTCCTAAATCAGTTCAGGGTAAATCTTATGATAGAGTAGCTCACAATAATATAACTTCTTCTCCTAATTCTTTATTACCAAATGGTTGTGCTCTTAGAGACTCTACTTCCACTAATGTTTCCCCAATGATAACCTAGCTGAGCTTTTGTCAATGGTTTTATTTAATATGCTCACAAAATTTAATGATGTCCTACCGAACACTGTCCTGGAACAACTCCAGTTAATAATTACTTCTCTCATCAACTCTCTCCCAAAACAAAATGGCCAAGATTCTACAATGGAATTGCCGGAATATTAAGAATAAGATTCAAGATATAATTTTTCTAATTAATAGATACAATCCTATCCTCTTTGCTATCTCGGAGACTTGGTTAAGACCTGGTGCTCTTTTAGGGTTCCTGGGTTTTCCTGCCTTCGGGATGACAGGGAGGATGGCTGGGCTGGCTGTGCTATTTTAGTCCGTAGAAATATATCATTCTGTCGCTTACCTATTCCTTCTCACTCCCCTGGTCTAAATGTTGTTGCTGTTCGTTCTTACAGTACTACTTTTGTCTCTGTCTATATCCCCCATCCCAATGATTCACTCATTGAAGAACTTTCTTCTTTACTATCGCACCTTCCTAGTCCTATTATTGTTCTTGGGGATTTTAATATCCGCCACACAATATGGGGATCACATTTGTGTGACTCTGTCTCATCTGTATTCTTTGATTTCTTGGACAAATTAAATCTCTGTATTCTCAATGATGGAACTCCTACTCGTAGAGTTTCCCCTTGTCAAAACCCCAGTGTACCAGATCTCTCTCTATCTTCACCTTCTTTAACAAATTCACTGTCCTGGTCTGTCTTACCCACTTCCTATGGTAGTGATCATCTGCCAATCCTAGTCACTTTAAATGATTCCAACCCCCCTCCAGCTGTTTCTCTCCCCCTCTTAAAATATAAATTAGATCAGGCCAATTGGCATAAATTCTCCTCTTTAGTTCAGAATGGACTAGAAACCCTTCCTGATATTAACAATTCAAACTTTATTTCATTATATACGGAATATATTTCTATCCTTTCCACTGCTGCTCAGGAATCCATTCCTCTTAAAAGCTCAGGCTCAAAGTATATACCTTCTCCTGCATGGTGGGATTCTGAATGTACCTTATCAGTTAAAAAGCGTAAGCAAGCAGAGTCTAAATTTGCCTTGTCTTTAACCTTAGAAAATTACCTGAACTTCCAGAAAATCTCAGCTACCACAAAAAGACTTTTACAGAAAAAGAAAACACAGGGTTGGCGAAATTTCTGCGAGTCACTATCCCCTAGAACTTCTGCTTCCATTGTGTGGAAAAAATTAAAGCTTTTCGGAAATCACAATTTGACCCCAACATTAACTCTAATGAATTATCCTGGCTTTCTGACTTCGTTTCAAAATTATCCCTCCTTTCGTCGCCCCAGAACCGTGTCCCCAGCCTCTTCTCTTAGTTCAACCCCTGACCCCATGGACTCCATATTCTCCTTTACAGAACTTTGCTGTGCTCTCGATCATCTGCGGGATTCAACTCCAGGCATAGATGGCATCTCTTATTCCTTTATCATTAATTCTTCAGATGCCTCAAAATCGTTTCTTCTTAAAATTCTAAATCACATCTTCTTATCAGGTTCTGTCCCAGATTCCTGGAAGACTCAGTTGATTGTTCCAATTCTGAAACCAGGCAAAGACCCTTCTGACCCTAATTCCTATAGACCAATTGCCCTATCCTCTGTACTGTCTAAAATTATGGAACATTTAATAAAAAATCGTCTCGAATGGATAGTAGAAAATAGAAATCTCCTTCCAAGCAGTCAGTATGGTTTTCGTAGAGGTCTAGGTACTTTAGACAGCTTGAGTGTACTTACCTCAACTATTCGCCTCGCTTTCTCACGAAACCATCACGTCGTAGGTGTCTTTTGGACATTACTTCGGCGTATGACAACGTCGACCTTCCTATACTTAGGCAAAAATTGCTTAATCTAAGTATTCCACCGAAGATCGTGAATATTATTTATAATATGCTTATGGAGAGATCTATTTGTGTCCGAGTTTCAGGTAATGTTCTTTCTCCACATACCATTTGGAAAGGTCTTCCTCAAGGTTCAGTTCTTAGTCCTCTTCTTTATAACCTTTATACTGCTGACCTTGACACTACAGTTAATTGCTTCTGTAATATCCTTCAGTATGCCGATGACATTGTTCTATATGCCACATCAGATACTATTTCTGAAGCATCTAACCGTCTAAATTCTGCTTTATTTTACCTCAATTTGTGGCTTTCAGAACACGGCTTGTCCCTTTCTGCCCCTAAAAGTACTGTGGTGATCTTTTCTCGAAAAAGAAATATTCCTGAACCAAGTATACGAATTGGTACTCAGCCTATTTCTGTTTGTGATAGAGTTAAATTTTAGGTATCTTCCTTGACTCTAAACTTTCCGGTGTTCACCATTTGAACTACATCTGTGGAAAAGCAGAAAAGAATATTAATATCATCCGTGCGTTATCTGGAGTTAAATGGGGTTCACATCCATATTGTCAGAAGCTTCTCTACAATGCTATTGTAAGAAGTCATTTTGATTATGGATCCTTCCTTTTAGAACCATGTAATAAAACCTCACTTTCTAAACTAGACCGGATCCAATCCAAATGCCTTAGAATTATTTCAGGTGCCATGAAGTCATCCCCTATCAATGCTCTTCAAGTAGAATGTTTAGAACCTCCACTAACCTTGCGAAGACAGTTTCTGGCAGATAGATTCTTTTACAAAGTAGTTGCTATTTCCTCCCATCCTTTAACAGACATACTTAACCGACTTAATCAACTTACTCAAACTTCTAGGTACTGGCAACACAAAACTTTACCACCTCTTGTTCGGTCTTTCCAAAATTCATTAGAAATTTCTTCAGGCATCTATAAAAACTCTAAAAACCCACTGTTCGAATTTAATTTTAATAGTCTCCTTTTTCGACCTAAAGTTATTTTGGATCTTGGCATATATAAGGGTTCTCCGGGCGCAGACCAATTATTACTTCAAAAAATTGAAGAACAGTGGCCAGATCATCTGCAATGCTACACTGACGCCTCTAAGCTACCACAGACCGATCATGTTGGTGCTGCAGTGTGGATACCTAAATTTAAAATTATTTTAAACTATAAAATTCCCCCTCATTCCTCTGTTTTTACAGGGGAAGCCTTAGCCCTCCTGGAAGCTGCTCTTTATATTGAGTCGCATAACATAAAAAAATCGATTATTTTTTCTGACTCATTAAGCAGTCTCCAAGACTTAATTAAACTTCCTTTTCATTCTAAAGATAATTTTCCCGTAACGTTAAAAACCAAAGAAATCCTTTTGAGGTGTGATATTGCCGGCCTTGACATTATCCTCGCCTGGATTCCCAGCCATAGCGGAATTAGCGGTAATGAAATGGCTGATCACTGTGCTAAGGAAGCTGTCTCCTCTGGTGTAAACAAATATGATAAGGTATTTCCTCGGGATCTGAGAGCCCTCGCTAAACCCCGAATGTTAAACTCTTGGAATCTACAGTGGCAAGCTTCTCGACAAAACGTAGGAAGACACTTTGGAAACCTTCAACCTATTCTCCCTTCCAAACCATGGTTTTATCTATACCGCAAGCTTCCTAAAAAAGTGGTTACTGCCATAATTCGTCTCAGACTCGGCCATATCTGCACACCGGTTTTCTTGGCGAAAATTAGAGTCCGTGACCATTCCTTTGTGAATGCGGCTTAGACGAGGGCACTTTGGAACACATCTTTTCTACTGCCCAAAAGTTATTACCCCACTCTACGATATTTTACCAGGAGATTTCCCTCGCCCTGTCAACATAAATTTCCTTTTAGCACTGGCCAATAAAAAATCTGTTAGTGTATTATATAAGTTTATAATTATAAATAACATTTATTTATAAGGTAGTTAGATTAACTCTGTTTATGTTGTGTTGTCCTTAGGTTCACAGAAGTCACAATTGGAAGAAAACCGACCAAAATTTTTTTTTTGAGCTGCTATTGCCAATAACCCACACCTGACATTCTCTGTTACTGTGACATTGGCCGAAATAGTTTTTTACTGCCTTTATGTCAAAAGTCAAAACTCTTTTTTTATGTTTATGTCTTGGCAACTAGACCTTTAAGCTAGAAAGTCAAATTGTAACAAAGTTTAGTGTTGTGAAAGGTTGAACTCGTTATTAAACTTCTTGTTTTATTTTTTTGGTACCGATAATAACGATATTTTCGGGCCTCACCGGGCACCGGCGCGGCGACTTTTTACACATCAGTAGCACATGCAAATATGACAAGAATCGAAATCTACAGTAATAGTGTCAATATTCTAATTCATTATAACATGGCAAATTAAAAAATAACATCCCGAGAATTTATAAAACTGTTGATAATAAGTTATAAAAAATATTTAATTAGTTGGTAGTTACACATGGTAAATTGACTAGATGTGTCAGACACCGTATCGAAACAGATATGGAAAGTTCGTACGAACTTTACAATAGTGATAACTTAAAGATAAAAAGTTAGAAGAGGAAAATGAGAATTACAAGAAAGTCATAGAATAAAGAGACTAAACACCTAAATTATATACATGAAAATACTAGTCAAATCTTTACAGATTAGGTATAAAAATTCCTAATATGGTCAAATTTTAACAAGATTAAATTAAACTTACTTTGTTAAAAAATATTATAAATTGAGTATTGGGAAACCCGAAAACTATGCATCACTGAATATCTTTATATTCAAATAACTTGAACACGTAAAAATTTATATATACATAAATATCAGTCAGAAATCGCAATTTTTTTAACGTTTTTAATATGAAAATGGCACGCATTTGCAATGGCGGTGTGGTAGGGGAATGAAATAGGAGGATTGAATTAGGCAAGTAGGATAGGGTGTGGCCAGTGGGGCATCGGAACTCCCACTCATCGTTTGAAACACAATCAGCTCAGTGTTAACTGTTCTAAGCCGATATTCTGGGAGAGCGTGGTATCTCACCAATCAAGCTGGCTCTAAAAGCTGCCATTAAAATAATGACTCCAGCATAGGTATGTCACGTCCCTCCATCGACGTCAGCCTACCGCACTCCATTGTTGGAAATAGGACTCCCCAAGTCGGCGTCACATAAAATTGTTTCACTTACGGAGGAGCCATTTTCTACAGAGCTGTTGCTTTCATCTTCGCTTGAACAGGATTCCTTCTCAGTGGTAGATTCAGACATGGATAATACATTCGTCTGTCAATGTGTCGATAATAACGTCATCTTTTTCTACTTCTCTATCCTTCTTACTTTCACAAACCTATCTGGTCGTTTCTTTCCGTTCGTTTTCTTACCATGTGTACGGAAGCTTGCTATTTTGGGACTAGTTTTTTATTTACAAAAATTTTACACAATTTAATTCCAAAATTCAGACAATAACAACAATAAATTTAACTAAATATGAAAATGATTTTTTTTAATGGAACAATAACAAAACAATTAACAAACAACAAACTTTTGCGGTTTATTGTACTTAGATGCGCGTGTGTGTATTGGTACGGACGTAGTTCAATACTACTACAGCTACTAGTGTGTGCTTGCTAGATGAGTTTGAAAAAAGCGCTAGATTCTGTTACATGATCAAAATTACAAAAAATATTCGGCAAGTGCGTGTCGAACCACGTAGACTGAAGGATTCCGTAGAAGCAAAGATAACAACTTTTCTTTGTCGTTTGACTACGAAACCCTAAAGATCTAGTATATAGGGTTGGACAATCCGCAAAAAAGTAATTTATATTGTAGTGATGCTAATGAGATTTGAATCATTGCTATGACATGATATGTAGTACCTTTGGGTTATTTAAATTTAATGTACATTAAACAACCTAAAAATTAATTAAATATTTGCATATCAATCAGGTCGTTTCGGTCTTACGCCAAAAGGAAGGTTTGCACTGAAAATCAGCGTGGTGTCGGATATAATTCCGGCACAGCAATGAATGAATGAATAGATGTAAACTCTTAATTATTCACCATAACTTAACGGGCGGCCTTATCGCTTATAGCGATGTCTTCCGGGCAACCCGGTGCCAAAGGAGACATTACTAGAAAAATTAAATAATATTTAATGGTTTAACTAAATTAAAACTAATCGTAATTAAAGAAGAAAAAAAACAAAATAATAAACCAATATAGATATACATATACATGATTAAATATAGATTATAATAATATAAATTACATATATTTCAGTTCCCGCCAAAAACTTAATTCGAACTACTATTTTTTTTATTTAATTTATTCATGACCATAGAATCTATGTCTTTCAGTCGGAAACATGTTTAAAATGAACTTATGCTATGTGTAGCATAAGTTCATTTGGTGCCATTCAACGGAGTTCTTGTGACAACACAAAAGGCCACATTTGACTATACAGTTCACATTTCTCACAAAACACATAATTACTACTCAAAAACTATCAATATCCTACAACTATTGTTCGTTTTAGAGTAATTTTACACATTTTTAGAAAATAAAACTGCAAAGCACAACATCTCTTTTCAGTTGCCGCCAAAAACTCAATTCGAACTACACCACATCAATGTTGACTGTTTGAAAAATATTCTTCTACTTTAAAGGCCTTTATTTTTATTTCATTAGGGTTTTAACTGAAATTGAGTCAGAATTTAATAGGAACAGAACGATTTTTGACTACAATTTACTCATATCTATATTACTTTCTGCTTTTAAAACGTACATTTCTGAGATATCACTAAAATTTACTAATTCACTAGTTCCGGATGCATATGGCAGCACTTATTAGTAGAATATTATAATATGGTAGTTTTTTTACAAATGTCGGATTCGGATGAGCGAGAGGTTGTTTTACGACCGTGATAAATTAATGCGACTTAAATTGAAAAATACACCGAATCCGTAGTTTGATATCAATTTTGTATAATTGACATCTCGAAGTTAGCGCTCGACATCTATATGCAGTGGAAACTAATATATTACAAGTAGTGTATAACCTCTGTGCCCGTTAATCTATAATCTTCCTTCAAATTCTCAAAGCAGCGATAAATGAAAGTGTTGTTTATAACATTCCGTACTGTATTGTTTGGTGTGTGTTTCGATGAATAGTGAGTTAAGAATATTTGGGACTCGGTGATTGCCATCGAATATGTAAAAGCCAATGCTTTTGTGTGTAAGATGTGTTTAAATATCGTTAATTCGATTACTGTGTGTTTCTGTGGAGTTTGGTATCGGATGTTGCGGTAGGATTGCCATGTCCAGGCTCGTCGACTATTTCGTTATAGTGGGATTTGACCACGAAAAAGAAAGTGAGTATATCTTTTACCGGTACTTTATGCTTCTCAAATTGAGTTTATGGCGCCAAATCTCAAATCATAGTAAGGCTCTCCATAAGTAACTGGATTGTAATTGTATATATGTCATCAAGATCTTGTACAAGCGAGGAGTACTTCTTGCTTCTGCAACCCCTATGTCCAGGAAACATGTAGTTTTTGAGATATAATTTTTTAGTTCATATGTTTCGTTATATTGCTTCGATGGTACACAGTATGTTCTGGCATTCGCCGGCCGCTGTGGCGGGGTGGGGTATAGATATACGGCACTTTTATTTATTATGAACAGATCTTAACTTTTTTAATATAGGTTAGAAGGCTAAGGCGGGCGCGAAGCGGAGCTCCAACCTTAGCCTTCGCGGTTATTTTCTTTTATAACCACCCAAAGTTAATTCACATCTCAAATAATAAATAAATGTGTGGGTGGGGTATACGGCACCTTGATTTCAAGTGATTTGAGAGATGGAGGGGGAGGGTAGGGATGAATACTTACCCTTTCTGCAATCCCCTATGTCAAGAAAATGTATAGTTCTTGAGATATTAATGTTTTTTGTAAATATAACCTCATTTATGTTTTTTACTAATATTGCACTTATATCAGAGATCCAAAGTTGAAAAATCCAATCAAAATCCAATAGGCAACATAAAAAGATTCAGAATAGTCCAAAATTACAAGAAAGTTGTTGAAAAATGAAGTAAAACGCAATTCACATAAATAGCAAAAATAAGAAACATGAAAATCATAGATAATACTTATATATATTTTAAGAAGTTTATGGTTGGCAACTAGGCATTGACTAAAACTAAACTAGTTGTCAATGCCAATGTTTTTATAAGTAGCACAGTTGAATTTTAGGCTACAACTGACACCAATCAACCAAGAGATCTTGTGGTGTGAAAACTGGAAAGGCCACATTTAATTATAGAGGGGCTCAATTCTACTATTTTAATATTTTGGTGTTGTGAAGACATTCAAAGAAGTATTCTATGGCAATAGTTCTCAAAAATTCATATTCTACTAAATCCACAATATTTTCTCAATATTGTTGTGGCAGAATAATAGTAGAAAATTGGAATTACCATTAGCAGACATAGCATTAGCCGAAATATTTTTCTTTCCACTTATTGTGTCTTGGTCTTATTGAGTATGCACTGTTTGCTACAACTCCATTAATTCTTCAAAAAGTAATTCTGTAACATACTTCTGTATAAAACTTATTAAAAAAAAGACAACTTGAGATATAAATAGAATAAGAAACTTAAAGACAAACATTATTTAGCTAGACGTGTTGCTGGGGAGTTTCTTGCCGCTTCTTCTCCTTAACAGCAATAACACGTTGTGAAGCGGTATACATAGAATAGGAAGAAAAATTAAATTTTAACTTATATATTTATATGACCTTCAAAAAGTGTTCTCCAGTGGAACTTATTTTGAATAAAAAACTTTGAATTTGAATTTCCTAATATCCTACAACTATTGTTTATTTTAGAATAATTTTACACATTTTTAGAAAATGTAACTGCACAACACTAGTTCCCTCCAAATACTTGATGTATTAATTCATTGATGTTTATCATAATAACATTTTTACAGTTTGTTAGCCAGGCCATATGGTAAAAAAAGGAGAAAGAACATAATGTGGCAACATAGTGTTACTCACTGAGAGCCCAGAAGTAAAATTTTAAATAGGAGATCTAATAAGCAAGTACTAAAAATATGTTATAATGATATACATAATAATTCTCTAAATACAACTTTAGGAGCCTGTTATCAGTCATTCTTTCTGTAACTCATTATAGTGGTTTTTTTGTTGCTCCCAGTTGATTCAACCCAATACCATATTTACCACTTGTTCATGTCAGATCAAAGCTTACAAAAAACCTGACAAATCATTTAACTGATTAGTCTTTTCTCAGTGACAGTCAAGGACCTAGAACTACCATTTTCTGCAGTTTCATAATAAACATGACAAGTATCAAAATAAATTAGACAGGAGAAATGGGATAGAAAGGAAGGGATATGGGATTGGAATAGGTGAATGGAGAGGGAGAAATGGGCTATCGGAACTCCCATTCATTGTGATTAACACAAGGCTAACCCTTTCACACAGATATTCTGTGAGATCATAACATCATGTCACATCAATTAAGCCAGTCCTAAGAGTTGTTATCAAGATAACACCAGCATGGTGCTACCATATACAGTATGATACCTAAAGTAATATTTAAAGGCCAGAAAACCTCGGCCCCTGCCAGTGAGTCCATCAACTACAATTGGGTTTAAGGCTCATGATGTTCATAATAATATTTTCTTAAGTTTTCGCGACTTGTATACATAGTAAAACTACAAAACGTCAGGATAACAAAGATGTTCATAATGTTTAATGTTTTGCTAAAAGCAAATGGAGCTAAGTTAAAGAGAACTTGTCTCTATATATTAATCTATGTTCTTCCTTTGCTGGTCCCAGGCCTTAAAACCGGGTTCATGCCTCCTAGAACATGCTCATAGGATATTCATATTCTGCATGGTGCAGGCTTATTGAGCTCATACTCGAGCTTAACTAGACTGGAAAGATAGGTAGACTAGGGGATATTCTACTCTACTATTCTAGTACATATGTCACATATGTTTGTAGCAAGGCTATTGAGAGGTATTGGTGCAGCGTTTGCCATATCTTTCGGTATCTCAAGGCATTTGACAGGGTCTGGCATGAGAGCCTCATTAGCAAGCTTCTGGAATATGGCCTGCCTGCTGGTTTGTGTACTTGGATTCAGACTTCCTAAGGGTAAATTCAAAGGTAAATGTAAATTCAAATGGTGGTTGAAGGTTGTTCCTTCAATTGTTTGATGATTAGCGCCAGTGTCCCTCGAGAGTCTGTGCAACACTTTTTGTGCTACCTATAAATGATCTGCTCCATAAGCCCGGTATCTTTGAGTATGCAGATGATAGCACAGTTATAGGGAGGTACATGTCTCATGCAGCTGGCAAGGCTGCAATCCAGTCTTAGAGGACTGACATGGTTGATAGATTGTATTGGACCCTGGAAGCAGTATCCGAAGGGGTGACACTAATCTGAATAAATTCAACACTGCTAAGACCCAAAATATCTACAGTGAAAAAAGTCCCTTTCAATTGAACCCTACTTTTCGAGGTGTGTCCATTCTGGTAACTGACTAACTTCAACTTCTTTTTCTTTAACATCCACTCTCAACGTCAGTTCCTATATGGAAGGTGTAGCCCAGCTGGCTGCAGAAAAGCTGAATATACTTTCGAGGGTGAGATGGTACTTCACTGCAGAACAGCTGCTTAATCTTTACTGTGTTCAAGAAGATCTTGCATGGAGTACTGTTCTCATATTCGGGACAGCTCAGCGAAATACCAGCTTGAAGTGTTGGAGTCAATTGAGAGAAGAGCCAAGGTGATTAGTAGCGACCAGCTTGTCAATACAAGGCTTCAAAACCTAGAGCATCGACGCCGGGTCGCTAGTCTATCGGTATTGTACAGGATTCATTTCACAGAGTGTGCAGTTGAACTGTTGGCCCTAATACCCTTACATCGTTCCATCTACGGACGACAAGGCGCTCTGGTTTACGCCATTATTTCACAGTGGATACACCACCAGTGCGAACGAAACATTTTGCCTCCACGTTCCTTCTGCGTACGGCAGATCTGTGGAATGCGCTACCAGAGTCTGTGTTTCCCGAAAAGTACAATACAGAAGTCTTCAAGTCTCGTGTGAATAGGTATTAAGCGTGCTCCATCTCCGACTGTAAATAGGGGACGAGGGAAGTGGGCCATCAGTGGGCCATCGGAACACTCACTTATCATATGAAACATGATTAGCTAGACTAACTCTTTTACGCCGATATTCTCTGAGAGCGTGGTATCACACCATTTGAGCGCTGGCCGTAAAGCTATAATCAAGGTAATGATACCAGCTTGATTCTATCATGTACAAGACGCGAATGTACATCTTGTTGTTTTTAGTTGATATTTACTACAAAATGGTATAACCTGATAAAAAGAACACTCTATAATTTAACTGAAACTCTGAAAACATACCCCCATATCGAAATTAAGGACCCTAGGTATACGCAATGAGTCATCCAGTTCATTGACTCGTTTGGTGCGCAGGGTCGCGTTATCTACTCCCGCGTTTAGTAGTCAATACACATCTCCGACTCCGAATGCGTTAGGCATTGTGATAGGTATATTAATTAAGGCCTCGTGTGCTCATATTATTCTTTCAATTCGTGAATCTGACTTAGGAGTTATCGGAATCGGGCTTCCTTGTCAGTTTCCATTGAAGCAGGCAGAGACAAAGGACCTCCACTTGCTATGAGTATTGCTCTCAGTTACTTTGTACTCGCTTCGATGTAGTTGTTACCCCTTCTGTTATAGACGTCACTGGGCGACATATCAAATTCTTTTGGAAATTCATGCACATAAACATATAAGCACGAATTTCATCTTTTACTAGTTTAATTCCATAAATAAGGTGAAAAATGAGTACATAAGGAGATCTTTGAAAGTTGCACAGAGTGAGAGGAAGAAGATTAAGGTAGTATGGGCATGTAATGAGGAGGGATGAAAGTCACGTGACAAAAAGTATGTTAAACTGCAAGATTGATGGTTAAAGATAAAGTTAGACCAAAAAAGAGATACATGGATTATTGAGCACAGGTCCTTACTACTACGATTACCTGTTGAGCACAGGTCAGCTATTTTTAATAAGCTTAGCTTTGTGTCATAAACAAATAAAAATATTAATCGCAATCAAATATAGCCTGTCACTCAGGAATAATGTAGCTTTCTACTGGTGAGAGTTTTCAAAATAGGTTCAGTAGTTCAAGAGATTCCATCCTACAAACAAACAACTTCACAAACCTTACCTCTGTATAATATTAGCATAGATTACCCGCGGTACTGTACGAACTTTATACGCTCGAATATTTTGTGCAGTATGGATCTTTATTGCGCTATTGCAAAAAATGTACGTACTATTGATAAATTGGAATGAACAGTATTATTTAACTTCATATCTTGGAGTTATGGCCTCTTTTCAGTTTAAATAGCTTTTTTCCAAGTAATATTTTGATAGGTTATAGAAAGACCAATAACATGTAGTAATTTGTATATACCTATGTAATGTATATTTGTATATTTAATTCTTAAATTAGTTTAAGGATTTATCTATCTATTGCCTTTTTCCTGCACTACTTAGGTACATCGTTTGATTCAAATTTCTTTGATTTAGGTTGTCCGGAAGATATCGCTTTGAGCGATAAGGCCGCCTATTGTATTGCCTAGAAAATTGTAATTGTATATTTTGGTGTGCAATGAAGTGTTCTCTCTCTCTCTCTCTCTCTCTCTCTCTCTCTCTCTCTCTCTCTCTCTCTCTCTCTCTAATTTATCGAATGATACTAGGTCTAGATATTTTATGTAGAAAAAGCCTTTCATAGGTTTGAAGACTTGATTACGTGTTTTTCGGTAGTAACAAGAGTAAGTAATAAATTAAGATTCTGGTTCTGTTGTTCATTTTAGACGTGTTTCCAGGCCGACAATTGCATAGAACTGATAAAAATTACGCGGAATCCTATTATCGAATTTCGCGATGTCCTTCGCGCAAAGCGAATTCGGAGTCTGGCTTTTTTTACATGTTAGTATCCTTCCGCTATTGCACATTAGCTATGCAGTAGCATTCAAACTTAGACGCTTTAACCAGAAGATAATGTGCGCTAAGAGGCTGATTGAAAACGGCCGACAATCAACGACGCGGGGTTGTCAGCTCATCCTTACTCTATAGGATGGGATACACCTCGATGTAAATATCTAAAATAAACATTTCTAATACAATAAAATATAAAAAACGTTCCTACAGTGTAAGGCAGATATAACTCCAAATCAATATTCACCAAACTTGTTTAATTTAGGCAGCAGCAGGCAGTTTATTTTCACCCACATCTAGACTTCTTATTCAACATAGCTCTAGGAATACTAAATTGATATAGCATCTGTGTACCTCTATCCGGAATAAAAAAACAATGAGCATGAATAAATTTATATGCGACACGAACATTAGATGGCCTTGAATACTATTCAGCTATTTTCGCTTCGCATTGACAAAAGAATCCGAACAATCCACTTTAATTAAGTGCAATATCTCTGGTGGCAACAGTTTATTGAAATTATTTTATTACTATTGCTTGAGTATAACAGTCGAGCTTTCCTGATGGGAATTGGTCACCATGAGCACCATAGATGGGTGCTGTTATGGTCCTGCCGGCCTCGAAAGGGGAAAGGAACCTAACCACCGATTCCAGAATATTACCCAGTTATTATGACATCATATTCTAAAACGGGGGAACTGGCCAGGTGGTCATCCAGGGGCCCAATTTTGATATATCAATGGCGTTGCGAAGATGTCTAAAGTACGATTCCTTTGCGATATTGTCGAAAATTCATATTCTACTAAATCCAGACTATCTTCCCGATATCGTCGCGGCGGATTAATAGTAGAAAAAATTTGGTATTACCATTAGCAGAAATGACGTTAGCCAAAATAAATATCGTAAAGCTACCAAAATTTTGAATATTTATTTCGCTTATAATTATTTATAATAGAGTGGCGTGCCACGGATACGCCATTGGAATTAATAGAATACCGAAATCAGGCAAACCTACGGCCGAGTCGAGTGTCCGGCGATTATGACGACATCGTAATAGCAGAATTAGGCCCCAGGTGGACAAATAGCCTATATATTGGGTAATCTCAGCAGCAGATACTTTGAAGAAAGGTCAGGTAAAAAGATCCTCAAATAACATGCACAATTGCTGCACATATAAATAGATTAATGAAAGTAGATGGAGCGAAAGTCATGTGTCAAGAATCAAGATCTTAAGTAAGTGGAAATCGATCACCTGTCTACACCTATGAAAAAGGCGTGATAATATGTATACGTCGTCGTCCTCAGCCATTCGCAGTCCACTGCTGAACTTAGGCCTCCCCAAGTCGGCGCCACTCATCCCTGTCCTCTGTCTTCTTCATCCAGCGCCCACCGGCGACCTTGCACACGTCAGTCCATCAGGTTGGAGGGCGTCCGACACTACCTTTACCGAGACGCGGTCTCCACTCCAGGACTCGTCTGCTCCATCGGTCGTCGGTCCTGCGGCAGACGTGACCGGCTGTGTCACTGTCACTTCAACTTGCTAATTTTGCCAGCTTTGTCGGTTACCTTGGTTCTCTTACGGATATCCCCATTTCTAATTTTATCCATAATATATCAATCTGTATCAAATTCAAGCACCATTGCACCAATCTTCGTCGTCTGGATGCACGCCCACTTCCTCGAGTCGCTACACTCTTGTAGGCAAACGTATTCGAGAACTTTTCCTTTAAGAGATATATGCTAACCCTAAGTTTTCCGACAGCACTGCAAAGTGAGTATTTTTATACAAAGCTATAGCAAAGTATTTTTATATAAAACTTTGACGTCGACAGGATAATACCTCTTGCAAGTATTCATAAGCGAAGGTAACCACTTTCTATCAGGTAGGACGCTAACCGGTCCGCTTTAGTCTTGGAATAAACAATAATAACAGATTAGACTACTTTTTGTTTCAAAAATAAGTGGGTACTGTTTTCAATAAATGCACAAAAATTGTGGCCAGTTCATTTTCTCAGTGTTAGCAATGCTACGAATATTTACAAAAGATTACTCACGCTATCATCTGTAGTGCAGTGTGGTCATTAGTACAAATCATGTGTCCATTAGCTCCGATGACGTCATCAATGATGTCAGATCAGAACGCAGTACATACAATAGGTATAATGAAATTCTCGCAAGTGTTCTGCTTTTTTAAGTTCTCTATTCATTACAAAACACCAATATAATATTATTTGCAATCTTATTGTGAAATGGTCAAGTGATCACCTGTTTTCTAAAAAAGTTTCACTGTCACTCTATATAAAATATTTTAATTAATTTGTTTTGTGTTTATGGACTTTTTATGTTTGTCTACATATTTTTTACATCGTATGAAACAAAATCGCTTTCCGTGTCTGTCTGTTTATGTCGCACGTAACGGATTTTTTAGCGGTTTTCACCAACAGTTTGTTAATTTTTCACTGAAGGTTTATATATATAAAAATGTAATGAAGTTTATGTAATTACAATAGATCTACTGTCCGGCGTAGTAGCTGCGGGGAAAACTGTAATAACAGCTTTCCTTTCGTTCACTCTTAGAATTTCATTTTCTCTTAATGTCTAGAAGTTGTTGCAACAGGCGATGTAAGTTTTCAATGTAGTGAATCTATTAAGGATACATTATGAAACTAGACAACTTTTTATTGATCTCTAGTAACAATACATGTCTCTAGGTTAGTATAGCAAGGTGGTTTCCGTCACTGACATCATTCTATTGTTGGATAAACAAAAAGTAACAATGTCACGTATTTTTATTGTTATTGGTTACGGTTTTGTGTTTGAGCAATTTTATCGTTTTTTTAATTTAAAGTTTACGTCCTAGAATGGTAATCCGAAAAATTAAAAAAAAATATGTCACCTGCACATTTTGCGTTCGGATATACAAACTTGTTAATTTCGAAAGAGTACCATTATAAATAAGTATCTGTTTTCACACAAATAGCTATATTGCCTGCCATACACCAGTTAATTTTACTCGCGTAAGTTAGCCTTGAGGCTTGGCGAGCAAAACTTACTGTTATATGACCGGCCTAATAAGAACGTGGAGGAAGAATACTAGTGATGAAAATAGTAGTGATACGGTCTTAAAATCTTGATAGCGATACGAGTACGAGATATCATTGTTCTCTTATAACCTGCTCACTGCTAAGTTATAAATGGTATGACGTAATTAAAACTTTCTCTTTAACTTATAATTTCACTCATTCATATTTTGAATAGTCAACTGTCTTGTAAAAATTATAAGAATAATTAAGTTCTCCTAAGCTAGCCGAGTCGTAAGGCATCGTTTCGGGCCAATAACGGGCGCCGGTTCGATAAATAGGTCAATCGCGGCAATTAAGCGATCGCCGAAAATCATTACGTCTATTCTTAGGGGAGATACGGTGTTTGGGTATAATTGTGGGTTCAAAGTCCGAGAGAGATTCTTTATCAAAATATGTCTTAGAATTAGAAAACATAGTATCAAATTTGCAGATCAACAGGTTTATCGAAAGTAAATGGGCGAAAGTTGTAGGCCCCGATTGCAGCAGGTCGAGGTCCTTTTTTTAAACTTTTATTGCACGGACAGCAGATAGACGGTCCATCTGATGGAAAGCGGTTACCGTTGCCTATGATCATTTGCTTATATTTATTCCGTGCAGGAACAGAAAAAGAATACTAATTCCTGCGGCCGGGCGGATTGTCGTAATTGCCCGATTGGATAGCTACCACCCCTGGTCTAGAATATGCCGCCATAACAACTTTGAGCTGTGTTCCGGCATCAGTGGCCAGGCTCCAGTTTCTCCTTCAAGGCCGGCAGAACATTGGCGGTAACCACTTTCCATCACAGTTAGGCTGTCAGTCTGTCTGCTGTGCTTCAGCAATAAAAAAATTGCAATACCAAAGGTGCCACCAATGTGCTGCCGGCTTCGAAGGCGAGACTGGAACCTGGCCATAAATGCCGGTAAACGAGTCGATTGTTGTTATTGCGGCATACTTTAGAGTTTAGACCAAGGGTGGTAGCAATTCAGACAGGCAAATGCCGTAACATATGTTGTTATGTCACTGGACCGGCCGGTCGGCCAAAATTGGTGTTCTTTCTCCGATCTTGCAACAATGGAAAACACTAATTCATTCTTCTCTACTGACTTCTGTGAGACATAGAATGTTATATAAATTTCGTGTTCAGTCCATTGCAGTCTCTACTGGGCATCCGCTTCCTTAAGTTTGTGCCACATTTCACGTTCCTGCTCATCAAGCCTCCATCGAGGACCTTGATAGGTCGTCGGTCTACCAGGCTGGGGACCTCCTACGCTACGTTTGTCAAGATCTGATCTTCACTCTGGGACTTGTCTGGATCATGGGACATTAGTCTTGCGACACACGTGATCGGCCCATTGCCACTTCAGCTTTGTTCTTTTACCTATGCTCGTTTCAGATTTTATCCATAACAGAGCCTCTCAACATAGCTCGCTCCGTCTCAGCCGCGATTTTACTTGCACTAAAATACTGCCATGCTCTTTTGTATTGTAGTGTAATGCTATTTAGTCTACAACTTCTTTAATAACAGAGTCGTCTAACATAAAAAGAATTTTTTAAACGGCCGCCATAGCTGCTGATATTTGTGTGGTAAATCTTGGACTTGACAGAGTTTGTTTATGATTTTGTCATACAATATTTAGACGGTGTTCATTTATGTTTGTCTGTCGAATAAGTAGGTATTGTTTGTTTTGTTAATTTCGCAAGCTGACTCAAATTCGCGTTTATTTTTGCACATTTTAGTTTCGTTTCGAATATCTGACATCACACTTACATCATATTTGTTAGTAAAGATGTGTGACTAAACGGTTTCGTAGACAGTGTGTGTTTGAATGTCAATTAATGCTTCATGAATACTCATGATTCATTTTGGGCCTGTTTACGTTTGCTACGTATTCGGAAACCTTTAAGAACGATTATAAGGAGTAAAAAAGATCTATGTAGGTCTTCTGTTATTATAACATTTTGTTATTTTAATGACTCTTCATGTTGTTGTCATGTTTTACCAGTTCTGTTTCGATTTCCGATATAGTCACTACGGTCTGTATCAGTCTGTAGATCTTAGCTGATTATCACGGGAACAGCCTAATTGTTCCCGTGATAATCAGCTATAGATAAAAAAATTGGCACACAGGTAGAAATCTCGTGTGGCTGTAAAAGATTAATGTCTATACGGACGCTAAATATTTTTTTGATATTGGAAAGAGAGAACGAAAATAAAAATTGAAACTTAATAGTTGAATAATATTATTGTGTGCAGGATAATATAAATTAAAATATAGCTGTAAGCAATGTATGATATCAAATACTTGAGTATTTTAAGAAAAACAACAAGTAAAATAGATTTATACGCATTACAATTATAGAGGAATCCGACTCGCAAACGACTGTTTCTTTACAGGGTTGAGTAATGTTTAGAGGGCGGGAATTCACATAGAGCCTTCAAAGTGGTCCGGTGTTGGTACAATAATCTCCGAATCGGCCAGAGTCTGCCGGCCGGCTGGCCTTGGACTACCGGTCGACCTTAGTTATGCAATGAAATGCGATATTTCACTTGTTACGCCTGTTACATTTATCTTAATGCATTAACACCGTATCTGAATGTGCGCGTGTTCTTTTTTTTATCGACTTAATAGCTAGGAATTATTTCCTAATTCATTCCAATGTATATAGTTTTTAATTCATTCTCTAGGACATTAGTAAGTAACTATACATCATTATTTTAGAATGTGAAGTGTACACTGTACAGTACAGTGGCAATATACGTGGGCCGTGGGACACTCAGAATGTTTTGCAAAAAAAAATGTTTAATAGGTAAATGTATTTTTTAAATCTTTTCAAAGCACTCTACCAGCCCCTATACAAAATTTAATGTGTTTGAACCAGTTTTCAGAACATGTTTTCCAGTCTGACGCAGACGCCTCGTTTACAGCTTGCTCGAACGCTGACAGCGCATCTTCCGGCGATGAAAATTGTAACCCTGTGAGCTGATTTTTTATTTTCGGGAATAAAAAGAAGTCACACGGTGCTAGGTCACGGCTCTAAGGAGGGTGACCCAGGAGCTTAACCGGCGTGCTGTCCAGGAAGTCCCTCGTTGTGAGAGCGGTATGGGCGGGCGCGTTGTCGGGGTGGATCAGTAGCCCGCGGAGCCCTGTATTTGGTTGCTTCTTACTCACAACAGAGAAAACTTCTGTCAAGCATTTGGTAGTATACCATTCGGCGTTGATGCTTCTTTGGTTCCGTAAAGGAATTGACACCAAGTAGCCAGCCAAATTGAAAAAAGTCGCGATCAAAATCTTTCCCCCGCTTCTAGATCGCTTCACTTTGAAACACCCAAACCGTCGACTGGCGCTTCGTTTCTGGATCGTTTTAATAAATCCAGAACTCATCACCTGTAATGATGGCGTAAACACGTCGAGACGAGCCTGCTTCAAATTTGTTTATCATATCACGGCACCATTCTACCCGAGCCTGTTTCTCAGCATCGGTAAGGTTGTGCGGTACCCAGCGTGAAACTATCCTCCTCACGTGAAGATGCACTTGTAGAATCTCGTGAAGGTTTCCCGATCCAACCTGCAGTACGTGCTAAATCTCTTGATACGTAACTCGCCTATTGTCTTGGCTTAAATTTTTCACTCCTAGCACGTTTTCTTCCGTAACAGCCGCCAAAGGGCGATCACTTCTTTCATCCTCCAAAGTTAGTTGATCGCGCTTGAATTCGTTGTACCAACGATACACGGTTGCCTTAGACGGGCCTTCATCCATGAATGCCATTTGAAGTCTATCGCACGATTCGTCCGATTTCAGGCAACACTTGAAATTGTAAAAATCATAGCGCGAAAAAATGATAATTTAAATTAGCTCGCAAACAATGTGGAGGAAACTTTTGAAATTGGAACATATTTTTAGTAAAAAATAAATCAATTTTCGAAGTAGATTATAACTGGCCTGTCTCTCATACATAAAAACTTTTTTTCGCCATACTTTCTGAGTGGCCTGGTACTTCTATCGAAGCAAAAACTTACAAGATTTGAAAAATTAAATGATTATATTATCTAGGTATTCATATTTGTATGGGTCCTGTTTTGCTGTTGTAATTTTTACGAAGGTAAAAACGAATTCTGATGAGTATAGTTAATCGAATTCAAAAGATGTTAACGCACGTCGAAGTGCGTTTGCGAATTGAATTTGTTTTATTGGTGGAGTTAAGCAGATAGGCTGACAGGTTCCACCTGATGGAAAGTTATTACGGTCGCCAATAGACATTTGCAATACCAAAGATACTAAAACAATTCCAAGTTGTTATGGCGCATACTAGACCAGAAATGACAGCCATCCAGACAGGCGAATACCCTATTAAATGTGTGGCCGTGAGTTGTTTTAGAGTCTCTTACGAGAGACCGCTTCGCCACAGAATTTCGTATTCTTTCTCCGTTCCTGCACAAATAAGTTAACATAATGTACAAAATTATGTAGTTGTAATTAATTTGCTAACCGTCGGGAGTCCTGAAATTGCAATCCGAACTGAGTAACTCTATTGTTGATTCTTGCATAGATTAAAATACCCATCCACACATAAGCAGTATTAGTCCAAAAACTTTTCGCTGCTGAGCTCGAGCTTCGTCATTTTTAGAGGAACGGACTGTATGCCAGCCATAGTTGTCCAAGGCGGATTTCTCACATCGGTTATCTCAAGAGGCAGGTATCAAAAAACCTTTATACCTTGTATATATCATCGAATTACTGTTAATGTACTTATAATAGTGTGATAACTATAGGCGGTAAAGCGAATTTTGTAATTAAAAAGACTCTCGCAACATCAAACGCTATAATTACGGGTAAAAAGTAATTAGACTTTAATGGAAACGTCGATTTGAATTGGCTGTTGATGTTTTTTTTATGTCGCTTGTCGTTCAGAAAGAAAATGGTTTATATTATTATATATGTCCATGTCTCTTATCCCATTTCCTCCATCCATTCCTAAATGCGGGCAATACTTTGGCTTCGCACCAGGTATTGCAAACGTTTATAGGCGACGGTAACTAATTTCCAGTATGTGGACCGTTGGGGTCCAAATGGACCAGCCTATGTTCGTACATAGGCTGGTACACATGGACCCTTCGACCCTTCACAATAAAAAACAGCTTCACGCAGCTTTGGACAGCTTCACAATAAAAAATGCATGCAATGGCGTTTAATCATTATCTATTTTAATATTATAAAGAGGAAAGATTTTTGTATATTTGTAACGAATAAACTCTAAAACTACTGGACCGATTTTAAAAATTCTTTCAGTATTCGAATACTACATTATTCCTGAATAATATAGGCTATATAAAAATTAGGGATCCCTTCTAAAACTTCAATAATGTAACCCATCAATCTAATCAAAATATTTGGCGCTGGAATTGGGTTCTATGATTTTGATGAAATTTTATGTGTGTTTGAGTGGGTCTCTGGGTGGTTTAGATTCACAATTAGACTCGGTAGGAGGTGCTGGAATCGGCTTCTAGATTTTTATTTTTTCAGGACAGGACAACGTCTGCCGAGTCGGCTAGTAAGTGATATAATTAGAAGAGAATTAGATTCGCTAATCTAATTCTCTTCTAATTATATCACTGCCGCTGCCGAAACGTCGGAATAATAAAACTCAAATAAATTACCGTGCTTAAAACCGTCAAAACGTAGTTTTATTATGTACACTAGTCGCGAAAACTTAAGAAAATACTGTATTAGATTAGAATTACGAATTATTAATGTTTGTCATAACAAAGTGCCCCTTTCCAGGACATCTGATCTTGATTACTAGAAAATAATGATGCTCGTCTTCTCATAAGACCCTCAATCGTGAATGTTTCAATCCAGTCGAAATAAAAGCCATTCGAAATTACGATAGCTCAATTTTACTGATATTTAGACTTTCTGAAAACCGAATCTTATTCGGAAATTATTCAAATTACTGCAGTGATTTGACCAGTTTTACAACATACTACAGTATGTTAGTAGTTTAGAAACGTTTTTGAGTTTGCTATTTATAAGCCATTGATTCCTCGTAGGTTCTTTTACTAGGGATATCAGATAGGCGACTGCCCACTCCGGGGAAACGAGGTAGGGGATTGTGTTTGAGTAATTGTAATGCCAGAACAGAAGAATATGGGAAAAAGACATATTGTGGCCACCGTAAATAATTGGGAGAAGATTAAAAAAAAGAGAAAGTGTATGCGCGAATCCGAAGTTAAAAAATACCCCGGATATTCCGTACACACGTAGCCGCTGAAGCTAATAGTATAATTTTGTTGCCTTCAGTTTTTGTATAAGTATTTGTCGAATAATAATAAATAAATACAATAGATAGATAGATAGATAGTATTTTACATCATAATTATGCCCCCACATAAACGTCTGCTATATCAAAATTTAATCAGTGCCTTCCCCTTAGTCTCTAAATCCCAAATCAAATTAAACCCCTACTATATGTTAATATTGTTACGAGTTACAGGACTCGAATTAAAATGCCGTTTGGAATTACTATAGATTTTATTAGAACTATACAAACACGTATAACACAGGTACAAATATAACTGGACACAACCAGTACAAACTGCACGATTCAATAACATGCGCAAAGGCCGTCACTATATTGCCTATCGAATGTACACACGTCTCGCTCGGATCGTAATCGTCGCTTGACTCCCATTTCTCCGTTCGGGCATTCCTTTATACTCAGCTTACAATATGTTTCGACTGTGTAAACAATGATTTCCAAGAATCACACCTGACCACTGCCTACCATAAAGGATTACAATACACAATACGCTGCTTTTCTAATTACAAATATTAAACACAAAGTAAACAAAAGAAGTCCAAATGCGGGCAGGTAATAAACCGTGCTTTATGGCCGGCAGGTGTGCATTCACATTTGTCGGCGTGCTTCGTGGAATTTTGGCTAAGTTGTAACAATATTATAGTAGAAAATTAACTTATCGATCAACACTAAATAACTAAAACATGTTAGCGGTCACTGTCGGGATGGTCATCAAGTATTCATTGGAGTCGGGCACACTTCAACGGCCCGATGCGGAATTGCGGTCACGTATTCGAACTGATGGTTTTCCAATTATTCAACGCTGTCCGCAGTGGAATTCTATGGAAATACCTAAGACATTGGTGCGGTAATATTTGTTTACTCTGCGATGTCGAAGCAGAATACTGGGAGTGAAAATAGCCTAGTGAAATACCCTGTAAAGTTCCTAAATCTTTCACTTCCAAATTGTCTCTCTAGTAGTCGTAAAACACATCATAAAATTCAGTTTTATCTTGATACTTACTTAAAGAAGGAGAATTACTGTTACGCATCTGCGAAAGCGGCCGCGGCTTGTGTAAGATTATTCTAAAGTCATATAAATATCGTAGTATTATTAACTAGCGGTCCTCGCAGTCGTTGTCCTGCCCTGAAAAATTAAAAAACAAAACCCGATTTCAGCGCCACCTACCGGATACAATTGTGAATCTAAACTATATAGGGACCCACTTATACACACATTTATTTTTGAGAAAAGTAGTAGATTGTTACACAAGGCATGAAAGCGACCTATCTAGGCACGAGATGGTTTGGCGCACGAGCATAGCGAGGGCGCTAATAGTTTGAGTTTTTGTTCTATTTGTTCAAAAACAACCCTTTCCCTTGGTCTACCGTATGACATTCCTTCACAAAAATTGATCCTTACAGGCTTCACTATGATTTGGTATAATAATACAGGGTTTGTGTTTATTTTTCAAAATCAGCTGATTTAATTCCAAACAAGGACGATAATTGATTTTTCAAAAATCTGATGGCACCATTTTAGTTTTCGTCGAAATCGGTCTCGAGACTCCTTTGAGTGTTTTTCGCTATCTAGCATAGTATAGGATTTGGCCCTGAAGGCCGAATTAAAAAATTTACCTGTATAGAGATAATTGTTAATAGTAAAGTCGAAAAACCGTGCGAAGGCATATTTATAAAAATAAGAATTGAAGTAGTCGAGCGAGGTTTTCACTCGCAAGTTAGTCCGAGATATCAAGATAAATTAGCTTACTCGATGGGCAGGTTTGATGGTTTACATTACCCCCGTTTTTGATTGGAGCAAGCTGGTTAAAAGAAAGTAACACAGCCGCTGTATACTTCTGATTTTTGCGAAGAAATTTTGCATTTTTATGGCGGATATCTAAATAAACAAGTTTATGTCGATCTTATTGATTTATTTATTTGTTTGGGCTGTTTAGTTTCACGCTTTAGTTTGGAATTTTAACGTATACCTTGTTTTTTGTTATAATATAATTTTTTTGATAATATTTAATTAAATTGTGTCTTTAGATGATCAATATAAAACATTTTCTACTCCTAATATTTAACTTTAGATGTGGCTTAAGTTGTCTAAGACAATCCTGTTTATAATGTACGAAAATGATCTAAGGAAAATAATATATAAGTATCTTATGGAAGTTTCAAGATTTTATTTACTCTTGGTAACAGAAATTCTGTTTATGTGCATGAATTTACTTCTAAAAACTTATTTTTAGGCCTTATACATATCTAAAACTTATAATAATAATTAATTTACCCCCCTCAACCCGCAGGGGGCTTTGTGGCGAATTTTTAGGTGACTAATGACACCTCGTACCCGTACCCGACTCCGGGGGGCCAAGGCAAGGTCCCAGCCTCCGTGCTTGGCTCAGCCAGCCGGCACGAAGTGGAGATCACTAGAGCTAAGACTCAAGCTCCAGGGGTGGAAGTAACAAAAGGTGTAACGTCGGAAGTAGCTTCGGTGAACCGGCAGCTCACCTCTCCACACCCCTTAGTCACTCGTATCCATGTCGCCCCTCGCCTATTTGTACGGCATTTTTTGGATATTTTGGAGCCTATGCAGGGAGTAGCAAGTCCCGTCTGCCCAGATTCCCCTAACATTGCGACGGGCAGACGCCATAGTCCCCATTGTTCCAGATCCCCAGTTCCATTAGCGGTTCACCCCAATTGCCCGGTATCTTTTGTTCTCATTTCCTACACTGGCCAGTGCTTGTCCTTGGGTGCATTTTTGTATTATGTAAACAGGGATAATCTTCGGTCAGTATCACGGCACGTTTACATTAAAATTGTCGAAGGTGCCTCCACTTGTTGGCCTTCTCATGGCCCTACGCAAGCCCCCCAATTTTTATGGCCCGTGGTCTTCCAGGACACTCATTTTAACTATAACAGTTAAAAGTTAAAGCTAAATTTTAACGTATGTATGTATATACACTACTATAGCTATTCGTTAACGGCGTTATTTTTAACGCTATAAATAAGATGCATTTGGCCACAGTCAATAACTATAACATTAACACGGGAGAAGCTCGATAGAGATGCAGATACAAACAAATTTAAGTAGTAAAGGTAGTCAGCTAGGCGCCACTAGACTAGAGTTAGAGTCATCATATTATCTTTAATACACAACAAGGAAATCACGAAGCTATCCGATTGAAATAATATTGCGGAAATATCAATACGCTTGCAATAACATTTACATACTTGAAAGCGATGGGTGACCGGAAACCTTGAAACGATGAACCATGACCTTATGGGCTTGAATCTCTGCGTGATTTCGGCAAAGGTTTGTTGTAGGAATGCGAAGTAAAAGGTAATTTAATGATCCTACTAATATTATAAACCCGAAAGCATGTAAGTATAGATGTATGGATGTATGTTTGTTACTCTTTCACGCAAAAACTACTGAATGGATTTGGATGAAACTTTACAATAATATAGCTTACAAGTTTACGCATCAGAATAACACATAACAGGCTATAATTTATAACGATATAGTGTGAATTATCCAAATATAACGATTTTCCATCACCACGCTGGTGAGACCGCGGGGCGCAGCTAGTACACTATAATTAATCTGAATTAGTACAGTGGTATAAGGTCATCATATACTACTTAGTCTGGCCATAAATACTGTTACAATTAAAAAGAAACAAAATATTACATTTGAATTTGGAATCTGTCATTTTTATATGATTGTTCATTGTGTTTTCTCACTTTGGCGCCAATTCATTGTACAAAATTTTGCGATATTAATATGGAGTGGGGCGATAAAGAGAACCGAATCGCTGTGATTGCCTTACATAAAGTAGGTACACATACGCTTGGTATTAGTCAAATGTTTGTGTACCAGGCTATTAATAGGTACAATGAGACCTCGTCTGTTTGTGACAGGAAAAGATCCAGCCGTCCACGTAGTGTTGGTACGAAAAAGGTGGTCAAAGCAGTAAGGGAAAGAGTTCGAAGAAATCCTGTCCAAAAGCAAAAGATTTTATCTCTGGCGGTGAAGATATCACTGGTCATTTCTTAACTCATAATTTAAAAAAGAGTAGGGTGGTAAAATCGGAACAACTACTGAAGCTGTACGCAAAGGGAGGTCACATAAAAATTTTGTTTACAGATGAGAATTTTTTACAATTGAGCAACATTTTAACAAACAAAATGACCGTATTTATGGTCAAAGCTCTAAGGAAGCTTCTCAATTAGTCGACAGAGTGCAACGTGGGCATTTTCCGTCTTCAGTGATTTGGTGGGGTGTTAGCTATGAAGGAGTGACTGAGCCTCATGTTTGTCAAATAGGTATCAAAACATCGGCACAAGTGTATCAAGATACCATTCTTGAGAAGGTAGTTAAGCCCCTTAACAACACCATGTTCAAAAACCAAGAATAGTCCTTCCAACAAGACTCGGTGCCGGGTCATAAAGCTCGGTCCATGCAGTCTTGGTTGGAAACGAACGTTTCGTACTTCATCAGAGCTGAAGACTGGCCGTCGTCTAGTCCCGATCTTAATCCGCTGGATTATGATTTATGGTCAGTTTTAGAGAGTACCGCTTGCTCTAAACGCCATGATAATTTGGAGTCCCTAAAACAATCCATACGAAAGAGTGCGTGCTTCTATTGATAACAGGCCTCAACGTTTAAGGGACTGTATTGCAGCCAATGGAGATCACTTCGAATTAGGTTTTTTTTTATATTTATGTATTAAACTAACACACTGTAAAACATATATAAATGTTATTTGCAATAGAAAAAAATCTTTGTTACAATATTTATGGCAAGACTAGGTATACAGTAATACATGAGTTATTATAATAAATGTATTAGCATGATTATATTCTGTTAATCAGACATAGCTATTTGTGGACAAATAGTGTTTTCTGAGTAAATTTCTGAATGTTGATAACGATTTGGCCTCTCTGACAATAAGAGGCAACATATTCCAAAATGTGACAGCCTGCACTGTAAAAGAATTATCATAATAGGATAAAGTGTGTGCAGTTGTCATTAGTTTTCGATATGTATCAGAGTGCAAATTGTGGACAGTGGATAGGCGAAGGTATTTAAAACGTTCTTTAAGGTACTGGGGATTATTAGGAGTAAATAATATGTTATAAAGGAGAATGAGACTGAGTATTGTGGTAAAAATGAATAGGAAGCCACTTGAGTCTTTCACGATATTTGGAAACATGGTCATATTTTCGCAATCCAAAGATGAACCTGATACAAAAGTGATGTAATCGTGCATTATATTGTTCTGAAGTTCGGCGTCCTACACAACACAACTCATATTAGTATATTTATCTATTGAATTGCTCTATGTATTTCGTGTGCTCAAAGTCACTTAGACGGGTGTAGGTCAAGACCTATATCATTTTAGCTAATCTAAGACCTGGGATGCCAACCGTTAATTTGAACTGAGCTGGTGTTATTATGTCTTAAAATTATGATATACGTGAAAATTAATTAAAAAGAGATTAGGAATTTAAAAGACTAGCAGACTTTTTTAAAAATTCTGATAACTTTTAAAGTAATTTTACGGCCTAGTAACGAATATGAATTCAACATGTTTTTATTGCTGGAGTACAGCAGACAAGCTGAGCGCCCACCTCATGGAAAGTGCTTACCGTCGCCTATGGATGGATATTCGAAACATCAGAGGTATCTACCAATGTGCTGCCGGCCTCGAACTGGGTACTGGAAACTGTTGTTATGGTGGCATACTCTAGGCCATTTCGGTTTATATTCTAAAAAAAACTTATTGTAAATTTTCTTGAATTATTTGTGCAGTATATCTAGTCTAATTTTGCCGGTGTGTGTATTGCAAAAAAACAATGCGAAAGTTTTATTCAGAACTAGGATACGGCCGCGACTTCCTCCACGCGTGACTTGAAATTCCTGAGGGATTCCCGGACCCAAAATATCTTAGCATTTAATAAGAATGTAAGCTATCGTTTTATTGGAAGCTATGTTGGAATAAGCTAATTTTATTACACCCGAACAACATCAAACAGCTCCCAGGAAGACTCCCGCGGGATTACCGGGATAAAAATCACACCTTTTTTTTACATAAAATTTGCTATCGATCAGTGAAAAAATCATCGAAATCTGCCCAGTAGTTTTTACATGAATCCCGAACAAACAGACAAAAAATCGAAAAAAAATGCTCAGTGTTCTCCATTGTTTATATAAGCTATTCCAATTATTTTGTTATAAATAGCCTCAATGTACAGACAGACACGGCATGTTTAGAATTATAATGTTATAGATAATAAAAAAAACTAATGAGGTGAGGACACCTGGTTGGAATGGTTGAAAATTTTTATCCGTACAGGAACGGAGAAAGAATACAATTTCCTGCCTTGGGGCGGCCTGTCGTAAGAGGCGACAAAACAACACACGGCCTGGTGGTAGGGTATTTGCCCGATTGGATGGCTACCACACCCCTGGTCTGAAGTATGTCGCCATAACAACCTTGAGTTGTGTTCCGACATTAGTGACCAGGTTCCAGTCTCCCTTAAGAGAGCGGCAGCGCATTTGTAGCATCTTTGGTGTTGCAAATGTCCATAGGCGATGGTAACCGCTTTCCATCAAGTGGGCCGTCTGCCTGTCTGCTGAACTCCTGCAATAAAAATAATAAAGAAGGAAGTTTCGAAGACCATCGAAGACCATTGAATGCCATCGGAGACCCTCTAAGGAATTGCATAGTAATAAGGCCAATTATAAGTCCTCCTAATTTCAAAACAACGTATATTACATTAATAAATATTATTTTATCATTGCATTAATGTTAGAAATTGTATAATAATATACAGTAGTTTGTATTTTTCGTTTCTGTTTCACTTTTTTTGTCAATCCCCCATCCGCCGAGTAGCGTGCGATAAGGAACTTCGGTTCAAAAAAGAAAACGACCATAAATTATTGTGTTGATGTTAACAGCTGTTAATTTTCCCGCAGGGATACTGTACAAATACTCGCTAACTAAATAAGGGTCGATGTTGTTAAGCCCAAAGGGATTGCTTAAGTCACTCCATTGTCTAACAACTTGGAAGGAGCTTAGCCTGTCTTCAAGGAGTTTAGTTAATTGAGCGTGACATTGTTACAGGGGGCGGTCTGAACAGCGGCGTTATCCTTCAGCGATTTCCTGAGGCTAATTGGGACGACACACCCTTCCACGAGGGTATAGGATGGGTGAGTTTTATTTTACATATTAATACGACTGTTAGCATATCTTGTGTATTATCATATATATAGCAGAATAGCTTTTGCCCGGGGCTTCGCTTGCGTTAATGTTATCCCACGGGAGCCTTACCTTTTCGGGGATAAAAAGTAGCCTATGTCCTATTCCAGACTATAATCTATCTCCGTGCCAAATTTCTTCCAGATTCGTTCAGCCGTTCTGGCATGATTGAGCAACAAATATCCATCCAAACTCGCACTTATAATATTGGTATAGACAGATCGCTAATATTGTTTATTTTTTTTATGTATTATTATAAAATTAAAATTTTTATCACTTTAATTTTTATCGATCACAAAAAATGAACTATAATGTAGTAAGGTTTCATTGGTCGATACACAGCATGCGAGGACTCCCCGCAAGCGACATAACAAGTAAATAAAAGTCATGAGTCGATAATATGGCAGTTACGCTGGTTACTGGTATTCCATGCAAGCCGTGTAACGACCAATAAAATTCATCCGCCGATATTTTAAGCATACGAGGTGCGGAGACTCGCACATGTCTTTTTGTTGTCAACATTCGTTGGACAAAACACGCCGTGTTAGCTTCTGAAGAGCGCTAGATTCGTACGAATTTTGAAAAAGAAGCGCTAAATAACAGTAAAAATAAAAGGAAATTTTATAATGTTACAATTTGGGCCACCTGCATATTTGTAAACAAAGCACATTTATTACCTGCCGGCGTTGAGCTAATAACGTTGTAGTTCTTTTATGATTGTCTTCTTTTGTTTACTTATTTATTGGTTATTGTTCAGAGCAGCCTATTGTACTCGTTTATGGCCGTTTGCAGGCATAATTAGGCAGATGTGCAGATTACGAATTTTAAGAAATTCGATCTACGCGGGCGGGCAGCCATATTGTATCGGTGCAGTATATAGCAATGGCCCAATGGGGAGATCGGCAGTTTAGCGATGGTCACCAGCGAGACAAGACGTGTGTACATTCGATAAGCTATATAGTGACGAATTTGGGGCGTGTTATTGAAACGTGTATTACGTTTGTACTGGTTGTGTCCAGTTATATTTGTACCTGTGTTAGACGTGTTTGTATAGTTCTAATAAATTCTATAGTAATTCCAACGGCATTTTAATTCGAGTCTCGTATCTCGTAACAATGTGATTAAAAAGACGTATATATTTTTTGACGACTACATTCCGATACACGTAATAAATATTTCAATAAAGTGTAATTTAAGTTTACAAATTCCTAAATATTTTTTTGAGCGTTAACAAAGATGAAAATGCTTTGGATCTAGTTTAGAAAGCGCTGAGTTGGCAACAATGACTTCTTAGTGCGAACAAACGTGCGATGCAGGATCTTCAGCACCTCGTATGCGGCCCACTGAGTAATAAAAACAGTTTCCGCTTATGGGCCCTGTGGCTTTCTCCCGCACCCCGCATATGGGTGGTCCTATCGACGAATCAACAGTAATCCTCACTCTGACGTGCAATATCACATTATGTTGTGATTTGTGTTATTATAATGTATATATGTTGGTTCTTGGGGCCTTTTTAAATCTTTTATTTTTAAAGGGACTTAAAACCTTTGCGGTTATGCCAGATCCACCATACCCTTCCTGGGGTCCAATTCTACTACTTAAAAATCTTAACGTTGCGAAGATATTCAAATTACGATCACATTGCGATAGTGTCAGAAATTCGTATTCTAATAAATCCACAATATCTTCTCGTGATCGTCGCCGCGGAATAGAAGTCGAAAAAATTGGTGTTATCATTAGCAGAGATGAATATTGATAAGCTACCAAAATTTTACACATTTACTTCGCGAATTTCCGCTTATGAATAACGAGTGGCATGCCACGGGCACGCCATTGGAATTACCAGAATACCGAAGTCAGGCAAATCTACGATAGAGATGATAGTGTCCGGTGATTTTGCCGAGATATTAATAACAGAATTGGGCCCCTGGGGGATGTTTCGATCAATGAGGTATAATATATAACTCAATGGTTTGGATACATTTTCTTAAACATTAGAGTTATCTGTTTGCGACACGTATTTTTCTGAATTCCTCTAGAAAGGGTTATACTGCAGATTACTTACTATTGGCAAAAGTGTCTAGTTCCTAAAGTACTCCATTTCTTTTTTCAAATAACAATGTGATACAGTAATTCTCTTCTTACTTCTAATTTGTGATACGTAAAATTTACTTTTATATATATTTTTTACACTTAGGCGAAATTGTGGCAAACTGGTTACGTCATACCAAAGCGTTTGATTATTTTTTATTTTTATCAAAGCCATACAGATTCCGCACTAACTTATGAATAATTCAAGTAGCGTATTTGTTTAGGAGCATGGAAGTATGTGGAGACTTTTTTCATGGCTGTAAATACGGGTTTATTGATTTAGTGTGTCCGGCTGAATCGATCGCTACTTCCCAGATGTAAAAAGCATGCATAATAATTGTATTTTTAATCTAATGGATTATCGTCGCCAGCCAATCACAGTCCACTGCTGGACGTAGGCCTCCCTAAGACGACGCCACACATCCCTGTCCTCTGATTTCCTCATCCAGCGCCTACCGGCGACCTTGTACAGGTCGTCGGTCCATCGGGCTGGAGGGCGTCCGACACTACGTTTACCAAGACACGGTCTCCACTCCAGGACTCGTCTGTTCCATCGACCATCGGTTCTGCGACGGATTTCACTGGCCCACTGCCACTTCAACTTGTTAATTTTGCGAGCTATTTCGGTTACCTTGATTCTTTTACGGATATCCTCATTCCTAATTCTATCCATAAGAGAAACACCCAACATAGCACGCTCCATAGCCCGTTGAGCGACTTGACATTTGTGGACCAGTCCTGCCGTCAGTGTCTACGTCTCGGCCCCGTAGATCAGGACGGGGAGGACGCACTGCTAATGGATTATAGAAAAGTATAATATTGGTCAAAATACTAAAATTTAGCAGCAAAATTAATATTTTAATAGTGCGATTAGGTTTTGACCTACATTTCAGTGAGCTTTCTTAACAGTTGTCGGCTGACATCACACAACAACATTGGCATTTTGTAAACTATGAAACTACCTAATAAATGAGCTTTTGTTCACAATCCGAACGTTTACTTTTACGTCACTTATCAACTAGCGCATTTTGTGAATTTCCCTCGCATTTTTAACAAATCTTAGTACAAAAAAACGTGTGCATCTCGGGACTCCCGATAGAAGTGATAACTTAAACTAATCTAACTTGAACTGTTTAATAATGAATTGTTTAACTTGAGAAAAGCTTAGGTTATTACTTAAATTTTATGTATATAGCGCGTGGGTTAGAATGAGAGAGGAGGAGCCTGTCTACCGCTACCGTATGCGTGAGAGAAAGGGAAGCCAGACAGACTGACGCCGTAACGCGTTACGTAACGAAGCGGTTTACCCTCCCATAAGAAGTTATCACTTCAAAAATCCATAAATAAAAAGCAAACATATAAAATGAATGACGTTATAGTTTCTACTTAATAACCATTTCGAATAAAAATATCTGGGGTCCTATTCTGCTATTTCAATATCTTCGCGTTGTAAAGATATTCAAAGTATGATACTATTGGGATAGTGTCAAAAACTCGTATTCTACTAAATCCATAATATAATAATAGTAGAAAAACATTTGGTATTACTTTTAACAGAAATGGCGTTAGCTGAAGGGAATATTGAGAAGCTACCAAAATTTGAAACATTTATTCCGCGAGTTTTAGCTTATAAATATTTATATAGATAGAGAGGCATGCGACGGGCACGCCATTGGGATTAACAGAATACCGAAATCAGGCAAACCTACGATTAAGACGATAGTGTCCGCCGATTTAGGCGAAATAGATTTATAGATAGAGATAGATTAGAATTACATATATTCCCCGTTGGAGATACAATAATCCCAGTGGTAAACAACAATGTATTTAATAGCCGTAGAGATTTGAAAAGTGACATCTAACAACATTGCTGATTGCAGTTCTGCCAGCCACAAGGATGGGCTCTGTCGACGGAGCGTTCCGAGCCAAAGTTCTACGTTTCGGTGTTGACCGACGTGGATGCCAACAAGCATTACTGCGCCTGCTTATGCTTCAACGAGACCGTCGCCATCACTCCCACAAAGCCCGCAGACGAGGTATGTACGAGTCGTCCTTAATCTATAACATTATAAAATTCTAAGAATGCGGTGTCTGTACATTAAAGCTATTTGAAAACACGATGCAATTTTTTTTAGATATCTTGTCTGTTTATTCGTAACTCACGTAAAAACTAGAAGTCAAGCGTGGACGAAGTTGTGGGCGTATTCTAGTTTATATATAAGTTGTTTGTCATGTTCGTCATTTTTCTTGTAAAGTAGTGGCTCTACAAAGTCTACGGATATGAAATTTGACAGCTAAGTGTAGTTTATATGGCGCTACGTAATGTTGCTCTCTAACCGCGAAATAACCAAAAATTAGGGGTGGCCGTCATACATCCATACATGATGAGCTTTGAATTTTTTTCAATACGTTGTCCTGTGAGTTATCATTATATAACTTGTTTTTGTTTAAGCTACTAAATGACGATAAATTCGCTTCAAAAGCCAGAAATATTGTGTCCCACCTCTAAGTTTTCGTTTAGTTTATTTCTTTGCATAATATCCGTTAAGTAGTTTTTAATCATGTTGTTTTTTTGCAATTAAATACTCTTATGGTTGCGTCAGATGATGACAACCAAATAATAAAAACAGTATGTGTTCATTCATATCCCCACGGAAGACATGATACTGTGGTGCTTGTGGACTTCCAAGTTGTTTCCGATCATTACTCGGATTTTACTTTTTTTTCAAAAGGCATTTTTATCCGTGCAGGACCGGAGAAAGAATAAAATTTCCTGCGGCCAGATGGCCTTTCGTAAGGGGCAACGAAATAACCCACAGCCTGTTAGTAGGGTATTTGCTCGTATGGATGTCTACCACCCGGGTTCTAGAGTATGCCGCCATAACAACCTTGAGTTGTGTTCCGGCATTGATGGCCAGGCTCTAGGCTCCCTTTAGAGAGCGGCAGCACATTGGTAGCACTTTTTGTGTTACAAATGTGATCGGCGAGTGTGTGAGGCGATGGTAACAACTTTCCATCAGGTGGGCCGTCTGCTTATCTGATGAACTCATGCAAGAAAATGATATTACAAAGCCTTCTCTAGGCTTCCCAGTTCAAAGAGCCTTCCTTTATTTGCAACATGCAATGGTCATACATATCAAATGAGTGTCATAAATATTATATTACCAAGCAACGATGCGTTGCGGTCGGCTGACACCGGCTGGCTTACTGTTCTCGATATTATTCTTAATGTTTACTAGATTACATAATTATTCCTTTTATAGTATGAGAACAAGTAGAGCGGGGAGTACGTTATTTCATATACAGCGCCTTCCATTAGTAGCTCACAACGCCCAAAATGCACCGTTAACCGTTCCACAAGGCGACCGCGGTCGTTGTGGTCGTGGCGAAAAACATTACCAATGACGTCATCATTTTCGATCATATAACGCTCACAACGGCCCATGTCAATAGGTAGACAACAATTTTTGTATCAAATTTGCAAGCAGTGTTTGTCTAAACAACAGCTCAACAAATTTTGTAGTTTTTTTTATTTGTTGTATTACGAAATTTATTCATATAACGTTTTGTTTATATATATTGTTAGTACGGAATTTATATATTTGAATATAACGAAACACAGAACTTTGTGAACTTTTTTTATTCGAATTCAGAACGAATAATGTCCGATTCACAGCGGGTTTGCAGTATTTATACAGCGTTCACCGATTAATACAAAAATTACCTTCATTACTTTTTACACAAATGTGCATAAAATAAATACTAGTCTAGATCTTTAACAATAGATGGAGCCATTAACACCAAACGAAGAGTAGACGGCGCTACTAGTAACAAATACTATTAACACTATATTTAGGTTTTTTTATTATTATTATACCACATATTTATTTAGTTTCAGTTTTTTTTTACATTTTTCTTTAAATACTATATATAAAGAAACACATAAATTAAAAAAATGTAAAAAAATTGATATCCGCCGGAAGCAGGCCCTAGGGTCCAGGCTACCGGTGGTTAAGGCTCCAGCGACAGGAACCTCCTCACGATACGGGCCGTGTCCAGCAGGGCCGCCTTCTGCATCCGACCCTTCACCCAGATACCAAGCGAGAGCCTTCCAAGGTGTCGGTCAAGGCTCTTCGCTATTAGTCCATTCACTGACACCACTATTGGTACTATAATTGTAGAGTCCAAGTTCCACATGGCAGAAACCTCGTGAGCGAGATCAATATACTTTGTTTTTCTTTCTCGGCTTTCACGAGGTTACCATCATGGGGAATCGCGACATCTAGAATTATAGCACGTCTCGCAGACCGATCAACTATCACAATATCAGGCTTATTGGCGACAATAGTCCTGTCTGTGATAATTGATCGATCCTAGTAGAGCAGATATTGACCATTGTCAAGAACTGGCTCGGGCTTGTATTAGTAATAAGGTACTTCCGACGAGACAAGTCCGTATTTAATAGCAAGTTGCTGGTGGATGATCCTGGCTACTAGGTTGTGCCTGTGCAAGTAGTCGCTGTTAGCAAGACGAGAACAACCGGAAGTGACATGTCTGAGAGACTCACCAGGGCAGTGACACGCCCGACATATGTCAAGCGTGCCGTCCTTCAGAATGTACTTCCGATAGTTGTTCGTCTTGATAACCTCGTCCATAATTGCACAGACAAACCCTTCGGTTTCCCCAAACAGGTCACCGAAACGTAGCCAGTTCACCGACGCTGGGAGGTCCACATCAGGCCCTGTTAAAGCCTGATAGAACCTGCCATGCAGCTCCTTGCTCTTCCATACGTCCAGACGATCAGAGGCACTCATTACTAGCGGTCACTGCCAGTTCTGTTTTACTAAGGATAGCGGGGTGAATTTATCTACTGACACTATATCGTGATGCATTATTATTATCATTATTAACAACTCTGCGGACTCTAGTTCCGTACCCTTTTTTACAATTAAATTTAAGAAGAAGTTAAGAAGTTGTACACGCTTATTTGTTACTTTGTTATTGTGTGTGACATTTAATGAATTTATGTTTGTGTTGTGGTGTACCTTAAGAATAACTTATTATATTAATTTATTCTAATTTTAATATTAAACCTATATTAATGTAGAGTGTATCTGTTACATGCTGGTGTTGTGAGGAAGTGCATGTGCATGTATTTAGGGTTAAAATCATAAGCCCATTAGAGTTAGGCAATATTAGTTACAGTGGTGGGTTTTATAAAGTCCCAGCTTTCATGTTGGAATCTTAATTACATAATTATGAATACTCGCTATTGGCTAGGTAAACTATCCGCTATAAAAACGGCGCTGAAGTACCTATTCAGTTTACTTATAATCTCAAGTCTTGTAGAAAGAACTGTTTATCTAAATGTTGAGAGTAGACTATCATTACTACCGTCTATGAATAGCGTTTCCCTTTTGCCGCAAAAAATAATCGAGAAAACAATTTGAGACATTGCAACTACACAAGCATATCCGTAATTTGTTACTCGTTCAATCTCAATGTTACATGAAATTGTACTCTAAGTCTCGATTGTTGTGGTTCATTTTTCATTTGATTCTGAGGTCACGGTCTGTGAATCCAGCCCTCGGCAAAGTACGCAATTCGCTAGCAAATGAGCACGGCCAACGTGACGTGAGTCATATCCTATGGACATCAATTTGATGTCGTACCAAATGCATACTATGGAATATTTCTAAGATAGGTAATAATAAAATTTAAACGTCTGTCTCGTGATTTGAAAATATATGGCAAAATTTAAGTTAAATCAACTATTTATACAGTGCTTAATCATTTATGACTGTTTTTAGAGTGTTTATCTTTCAGTCGGTTTGAAAGTTTGTCTCTAGTAGACTTAGAAATGGCTAAATAAATTTTAGGAATGAAATAATCGGCAGACAAAAACACACATTGTATATCCCCAAGCTAAGCAAGTTACGCTTGTGTTATGGGTAATATACAACGGACCACTCTAGGGCTTATCCTAGACACACAGAGTAAATAACAGAAGTTCGTTTCCGAAATTTACCATGGCAGGAATCGGACCTGGAGCCTCTGCGTTCCAACGAGTTCGGCCGGCTAAGACTTAGCCCGCTCAACCACAGAGGCCGTCCTTGCCGAAAACAGGAATTTTGTCTTAAATTTTCGTACATGTTTCAATTTGGATATTTTGAAAAGTTCACGGTGCCGAATATTAAGCCGAAATCCGTAACTAACAAAGTGGCGGGCATAGCTAAGTATTATATTATATAGCTAGCTGATGCCCGCGACTTCGTTCGCGTGGTTCGGTTTTTTAACTATCCCACGGAAACTCTTTAATTTTTCATGATCAAAAGTATCCTATATGTTGACCAGGGATATAAGGCACCACCATACAAAATTTAATTTAAATCGGTCCAGTCGTTTCGGAGATTAGCCGGTACAAACAGACAGACAAACAGAAAACAGAGAAACAAAAAATTTGAAAAAATCTAAATTAGTTCTATTTCACTTCTTACATCCCCTTGATTCGGTTTTTAGCATTTTTTTTTCATTGTACAAAAATTTGACCTCTACAATTTTATTATATGTAAACTTAATGGTTTTTAAGAAAAATGGCAGACGAGCGGACATCTTAATTTTACTTATGAATAAGTATTTAGTTTTTTCCAAAATTCCTACAGTGGAAAAAATCCACTATCATTACTTACACGCCACATTGGGAGTATTCGAATGCCCTTCAGCTACCACGCAGTGGAAATTTTAAAGCGTGGGAGAAGCTCGGTCATGCAGGACCAAGTTGTGTTGTAGCATTGGCCTATTAGATAACAGAATTAGTTCAATGTCTTTGTTAAATAAAATACATGGAAATTGAAATTGACATAATCCGGCAGTTGACAATTTATTCAACTGATCAAGATACTCTTTCCTTTCCTTTCTAGATTTTGTACAAGCATAGCAAGTCATGACGTTATATTTAAAGCGGGCATTACAATATCCAATATGCAGAGCGTTAGGTGAGCTAACGTATTAAAATTGGATGGTGTAAAGGCAGTTAGGCAATTGGTGATCCAATCTAGTGCGATCGTATGGGCTCAGCCATGCTTGCTCATCAAGTGCACATCGCTAGCGTACCAGATTTAGCGCTCTGCAAGTTGGATAATATAATGCCCGTTTTAAACAAGTCAATTGAGCATTTTTTATTGCGTACATACAGCAGACAGGCAGACGTCCCGTCAGAGGAAGTCTGTTACCGTCGTCTATAGTCCCTTGAAATGACAGACGTGCTAGTAATGTGCTGCCGGCCTCGAATTGGGGACTGGGACTCGATTTCTAGTAAACATAATATCAGCCCAGAAATGTCCCACTGCTGGGCTCGGGCCTCCCACTATAGCGAAACGGACAGTATACCCGCTTACGCTTACGCTTGTCTAAGGCGGCTTGGCAGGTTTGACACATCGGTTATCTCGACGTGCAGGTTGCATCACGATGTTTTTCCTTCACCGTTATTAGCACGTGGTAATTGTAACAATATGCACATTCGGTCAAAAACTGCCTAAGTGGTGCATGCGTTTCGGCCAGGATCGAACCCACGCCCTTTGAGTTTGGGACGCGTGCGTTAGCCATCACGCTACCACCACGGACTTCTAGTACCGGAATAAAATCAAGGTTGCAATCGCCTTTATAAAGATATGTAGATGCTTATATATCTTATACTAATATATAAAGCTGAAGAGTTTGTTTGTTTGATTGAACTAATCTCAGGAACTGCGGGTCTGATTTGACAAATTCTTTTAGTGTTAGATAGCCCATTTATCGAGGAAGGCTATAGGCTATATATCATCACGCTTAAGACCAATAGGAGCGGAGCACCAATGAAGAATGATTCAAAATCGGGGGGTTTTGAAAACAAATTCCACGCGGACGACGTCGCGGGCACAGCTAGTGTAAATATAGAACCCGTACTCCGCAGAAACTATTTTCCGTTGCATTATATCTTATTTTCATTCTCGTTATTGAAAGTAAACAATATTAAATTTTACTGTGCATTCTGTTCTTTCATCATCAGTGGAGAAAATTTTAAACACTTATTGCGCATAAACAGTAACATTTTCCGGGATGAAATATTTGCAATGTGTATCCATTAGGTGAGTCGTCGTCAGCCTGTGAGCTGTACTCTAACAATGAAAAAAGTTTCACATCTTCATGTCAGTATCATTGGATTGGATTTCCAGATCATTCAAAGTGGTATACATATAACATACAAGGAAAAGAGGATATGGCAACTTGCTACATTGTATTCTGATCGAACAAGATCATGTCCTATTAAATAATTTAATTCCTATTTGTTCATTAAAACATGCTGAAGCAATAACAAAGGTCATTAGCATATTACCTTGTACCACGTACTCGCAATGCCCCGTTTTATTTAGGAATTCACCGAAATGTCTCGCTTCCAACACGCTTCAGGGATCGTAAAAACCAACCAAGAATATAATGGGCTTTTACTTCGTACCTTAAGGAAACGGTTTCGTTTAAATGCCTTTATTAGAATTCATTTAGTTGGTAGTAAATTCATGAAACCCAGTACTTACTAATATTATTGCACTTATTAGATTGGGTTAATTGCAAAAGATTCAGTGGACTTGCAAAACTACTTAGTAGAAAATTTCGCTCATACTAACAATCCCTCAGCATTGTGAAACACATAGTAAGAAAAAAAATTAGATTTGTTGGAAGAAGGGTGGAGAAATATTAGCAAAGAGTGTGATTATATCGCTATAATATCTGGTGTTTTCGACTGGATGTAAACTATTGGGCAGATTTGATTATTTAAAAATTGTCCTTGTATTTACAAGTAGTACAATATGAGTTTTATGCAACAATTTTCCTACTATCAACAACAATACACAGACTCTATATAAAGTTAATGTATGCAGGGTCACTTCTAATGCATGGTTTCTTATTACTGGTCACGTTTCCTGCTTGCACTCTGTAAGGGTGACTTGTTATTATGTCGCAAACGCGGTGGAAGAAAATTATTCTTTTTGACAGGCGTATGCTTGTATTTTCGAGGGTCACAAAACAAATATTCATTCATAAAAGCTTTTCCTTTTTCGACTAGCTTGAAGTTGTCTGTTGTTGTTTGCTTTTCTCCGTTGTATTTTAACGTTCGAGAGATCTTTCGTATTCGACTAACGTTTGGTAGGTTTAAAGACAACTAAACATTGTATGGCACTCGTATGAGGGCAATGATTATTATTTCAGGTAAGCATATCTGTAACTCTTTTTATATCCAGGTTTGTAGGAGCTCACTGAGACGAGTCAAAATATCGCAATGGTTATTGAACATTATGCTAATATGTGCATAAACTATTTTTCGTCGCGTCTAGCAATGAGTTCCTTTACTTTATCATTGTATCTTGCAAGTGTTTTCATTCATTATAGTGAATTTAATAATTACATTACTTATCAGGAATATGCTGTAACTTCGCTTTGTAGCTTTACTCTTAGAGTTATTTCTGCAATATCGTAATTCTCCTATTAAGGAAAAACTGTTGGTTTTATTAATATTCAAAGGCAAAAACCCGAGTTATGGCTGCAGGTTATAGACCAATTGTAAAATCATAAACATAGTGAAGTATTGTTTAGTATGCGCCAGACATCTTTTACGGGGTTGGAAAGGGCGGAAGTGCATAATCAGATACAGCAGGTGCATTAACTGATGTGAGGGGATCCTTAATTTATATTTGGGAAGGATATAGAATCTTTCTTTTTAGTCTACTACTGCGTTTACCGAGGCAAATTGGTGTTTGACTATTATTTCTTCTTGCTCCATGTGATACGAATACAAAATGTAATTTAATTTAATTATGTTCACAGTTGTGATATTATTACGCCTATAAACCTATGACTAATATTAATATCGTTTCTTGTCAAACTTAAAAATACGAGTTTTGTCGCGTTGGGTCTTTTAACACTGCACAAAACAGCATGAGCTAATCATGCAACGTCGCGTGACAGGCCAAATTAAAGAACTGGACACCAGACATCGTGCGAATAGACGACTTTAACCATGTTGCATACAGTGCATGTGCAATTGTAATCTCTAAGCGTCAAACAAGTCTGATCGGCGAGCTTTGTTTCACGATGTGCAAACTTAATTAGGAGAGCTTAATTAGAAATTTTACTAGTTCTGTGAATGTAAGAATTTTTGGTATAGTTGTTAATATAGCAACTATGTCACTAGACTAGATATGTTCAAATACTCTCCTAAAGTTCTCGAATCAAGCATTAACCTGATTCAAAATTAAAAATTCTTTTTACTCTCCAGAATCCGTAAATATAGAAACAGAATGTAAGGTTAAATATTATGTTGAATCTAGTAATAAACGATTAGTAATAATGCTCAATTATCTGACAGCTTACAACGTTCTAGAAAGTATAAGTGGAGTCAATTCCGAAGTAAATAGATAGGTACATGTAAATGTATAGTATTATAGAAGCGTCTATCACTATGGTCATGTGACCAGACAGTGCTCGGCCTAGTTTATTTTTATACTGACTCATTACAGCGTCAAGTGTTTTACATTTGCTTCTTACGTTAATTATACGGCTGGGTTTATAATTACTTAACAAGATTATATAAAGTTGAGCGAAAATGTGCAGACCAATATAGTTGTTTTCTTAATCATTTACTCATTTTATGCTTACAAAGACTACCCTAAAATATAAATCATTTAGAAAAAATATATCAGGCAGACAAACACAAACATTGTATGTAACATTACTAAGTTAAGAAATTAATTAGTCCGATCCGACTAACATTAAATAAACTTAATCATATTCCCGAAACTTCCTCTACCCCGGATTCTTGCTTTTCAATGTAGTTAAAGGCTTGTGTTATGTTTCAAGTTGTTGTTATAGTGCAAGTGTAGTGTCTAAATGTTAGTGGTTAATTACGACAACATATCAGCGGCAGTCGTAAAAATAGTAAAAACAGAATACCACAAATCTGTCGACAATTGCCCAGAGGCCCGGCTGCCGGTCCAATAAACAGGCCATCTGTGAGAATAGTTCAATTAAACGTTTTACTGTGACATAAAGCATATGTGGGAGTGGATATGGTATTATGGGACAAGTTTTGATTTTTTTGTGTTTGCTTGTAGGCAAACTGGCAAACATTACCGTCGCCTTTGGACATCTGCTAAGGGAGCCGATGGTTGCCTACCTCGTTAAGACTAAATATCTGTTTACACCCTTTTTGAAGAGCCCCATATTGTAGCGCTCTGGGAAAACCGCATGAGGGAATTCATTTCACAGTTTGCTCACGTATGGCATGAAGGAACCTGCGCCACGCATAGTGGATGTTTTACAAATGTCGAAGAAGTATGGATGAACTCCCAATTGACGGCCAATTCGGGCAAATTACTCATTATATATTATCTATTCATTTGGCATCGTCTGTGTAATTTTAGAATATCTATCTTTCACGTACTCCCATTTTCTGTTCATTAATATTGTTACGAGTTGCAGGACTCGAATTAAAATGCCGTTGGAATTATTATAGAGTTTATTAGAACCATACAAACACGTATAAAACAGGTACAAATATGACCGAACGCAATAAGTCCAAAGGTAATGCAGGAGATCGTTATTCAATAACACGCGCCAAAGTCCGTCACTAAATAGATTACCGAACGTACACAAGTCTTACTTCGCTTGTGGTTATTGCTAGACTGCCCCATCTCTGAATTGGGGCATTGCTTTATACTGCACAAATGCAATATGTCTGCTCGGCTGCGTGGACCAAATTTCCTAGAATCACACCTGCCTAATGACTGCCATAAAAGATTACAATACACAATGGGCTGTTTTTCTAATCACAAATTTTAAACACAAAGTAAACAAAAGAAGTCCAAATGCCGAAAGGTAATAAAATGTGCAAAACAGGTATGCAGGTGTGAATTTGTCTTTGTCGGTCGTAACAATATTATAGAGAGTATGTATGTGTACGCCAAATTTCACGATCATATCAGTCTAGTTCCAATAACATCATGATAATTCTAGCTGACAGGTTTGATGAATCAATACCCAACAGTTTTGCTAGCAAATGTAAAATTAACAGAACAATAACAAAGTATACATATGTATGTTTTACTAACACTAGTTTTAAGTATTTTATGTAAATTATTAACCAATTATATATTGTAATAATACAAATTAAATATTAATTCATGATACAGAATATAATTATGAATATCAAATGCCTTCTCCATTTCCGTTCACCTCTGCATCCACTGGGATATTTCACGAGCAGAACAATTCCGTGTTTCGAGCGCAAGGACGTTGACCCGATCTTATGTGTACACACTTCCAGATGTTTATCTATGTGTAACCATATCCAGAAGCACAAGGAATAATAGAACATTGAAAAAACTTCACAGTATAAACATGAAAATAGGACTAGATTACTAGCTAGGGCCTGCCCGTCCATAGAAGGGGAGCGAGACTGCGGACATACATTCCAATTGGTTAATATTTCTCCGTTTCTCCGCTCCGTAGCTTCGCTCCACTTCAATGGACAGGCAGCCTAAGAGCCCGTTCCCACATAGTCTCCGTGTATACGGTACCCGCTTTAACGGATACAACAAAAAATTATGCTTTGTACACACACAGGCACCGTATAACGTTCAACGTATCCGTCTTTACTGGATACGATGTTCACAAGCAAATTCGTAGTATGCATGTAAATAATGCGTGTGCGTACAAACTTGTTTGTTTAGCTGCACCGCCCGCCGGTCCCCTCACCCCCGCACAGTTTCTATCCGGTAAAATTGTACGGAAACATGACGGATACGTATTCCGTTCATCTTGTATTCGATGACAAAACGTATCCGATAAAACGGACCAGTAATACGTAGAACATGTGTGAACGAGCTGTAAGTCAGCCATTACAATAGTGAAATCGTAGTTAAAGGACGTAACAATGGGACCATAGTCATTGTTCTAGCTTCCAGGGTTTGTAGTGGATTAATAGGCGCTAACTTACTTGAGAAAATCGTCGGTTACTTGAAGCCGTTGAAAATACGTATATTTCAGGCCATGTTCTAACGAAGTAAGTAACTTTACTTCTTTTGTGAAATGTCTTCGACGTGTTGTTGTTTTTGAAGTGAAGTTAAGGTCGCATCCGCGACAGTGGTTGCTTTTATATAACCACGATGCTCGGGCTTCATTCATCTCGGATAATGTTATATTTATTGACTGTAACCAAATGTGTCTTGTTTATAGCGTTAAAAAGCCGTTAGCGAATACCTACATTAGAGTATACACACGTTATCTGTCAATGTTTAACGTCACTAACAATTAATAACAATATTACACCTGAAATGGGGCATTAAACCCATCGCTACATGTGAGTGTAACGGTCAATACTATAACATTATCCCAGATGGAGCAATAGCACTATGGTGCCATTATTACGCCAGTGAACGACCATTCCAAAAGCAGTCTCGAACAGCAGACTTGGTGCCCAGGACTGTGTGTAGTAAACGCGCGCCGAGGGGCGACACGCGTCGACAGACTCAATCCGTTCGTCGTCAGCTCGATTCATCGTACGGTGTATTTGCATAAATGCGCAATGCGATTTTGCATTTTAATTAAGCAAAAGTTACGTGTAACGTTTGCGAATGATATATGTTTGTGATACCGGTACCTGTTCTACCTTAATATAAATACTACGTCTTGTATATACCGTACAGGGAAAATGTATTTTAGTTAACGTCACTCGGGTAGTTAGACTTACTTATTACTGTATTTAGTTTAGGCTCGCGTTTGACCATCAATTCGCCTGATATAAGAAAAGAATGAAAGAAAATGTTTATTTGAAGAAATAGCGACGTACTTATGTTATTACGTGTGATTAGAAAGAAATAATATTTTTAGAATTTGAACCCGGCATTTTCAGCAAACAAGATTTGCACTGAGCTTATTGCTGTACCGGCATGATTTATATCCGTCACAACGTTAAGTATCATTACAAACCTTCTTTGTAGCGTGATACCAAAACGACCAAATTTTTTTGTTAATCTAATTTTATAACTACCTCATTAGTAAATGGTAGTATAATAAAAGCTTATAATAAGCGAAGATATGTTCGAAGATGAAGCACGTTTATCTAGAAGTTACCTATTCACACGGGACTTGGAGTCACCCAGGTTGTGGGTATCGGTAGGAAACGGAACCTGTGTAGGGTGTCGTTCATGTTGGTCATATGTGTACCATATACTGGTGTTAAAGATCAAAGCATGCGTCTAGTTGTTCAATAGTTTAATAGCCCATATAAAAAAGTATGCGTTACGTACTCATTTGTGTTATTTCGTTTATATCATCATAAATTATATTTGGTGGTGAAAGGTTATTTGGTTTAAGGGACACACTTCAGGAACGGAGAAAGAATACAATTTTCTGCGGCCCGGCGGCCTGTCGTAAGAGGCCACAGCCAGGTGGTAGGGCATTTGCTCGACTGGATGGCTACCACCCCTGGTCTAGAGTATGTCGCTATAACAACCTTGAGTTGTGTTCCGGCATTAATGGCCAGGTTCCAGTCTCCCTTTAGAGAGCAGCCGCGCATTTGTAGGTCGTTTAGTATCCACCGATTTCCATCAGGTAGACCGTCTGCCTGTCTGCTGAACTCAAGCTATAAAAAAAAACCTTGACAGTGGACGATTTTAAAATTATGGACAAATATCAATCGATAATGAACTATGTATTTATTACCTACACGTTAAAGGTATTTTTTTGTAGATTTCAAAAGAAGTCCAAGATTTTTATATTTTTACAACTGTGAAAGATCACTGTAAATATATTTACACGAGGAATTAGAAACTTTTTGTTAAAAAGTAACATTATGTCTGTCTTTTAAAAAATGTAGCTTAACCAGAAAGCCAATAGTTTTCTGTAAGAGGTTAATGTAGTCTAAGCGGAATATAGACCGTCTTCTGCATGTAATATAATAGACCGGTCATTAGCTTAATTTAGCAAGAAATATAATACTATAATATGCCCAACAGGTGCAATCCTCCTTTGATCGTTCTACAATAATAGCCACGAAGATAAACTCGGAAAACTTTTTTCTCATACTATAAAAACTTAATCTATAAATCTCAGATAATCGGGTACAACACAAATCACTCCGGTTAACACTGTTTGTACAAGATATGGACCGTTTGGTCGCAGGAAGCGCCAACGACCATAAGCCGGCTTAATATGCCACCGATCTTAGAGCAATCAAGCTGATATGAACTCTAACCCATTGGAAAAAGATTGGAAATATTTTAAAGGATCCTCTCTAGATATAGATTGTGAAAGTAGTGTTTTTTGTTTATGTTTGTATGAACGACTTTCAAATATTGATAGAGCAAACATTTATATAAGAATAATTTATTACTTAATATTAAAATTATGAAATTTTCAGCGGAACCCGAGCTTCGCAACCGGGATTTAAAGTTGGGATAGTGGTTATAATTATGGAATTTTTTGTTGCTCGCTCTTTTTTTAATCAAGTCCAGACTGCGGTTTATGTATTTTGACCTAAAAACAACTAATTAACAAAAAGATTCTTAAACATACAGCGTAATAGTTTGGTACAAGGGAAGACTCCGAACTTGGATTACCCGGTCATTGAGAAAAAGTACAAAAAAGTACCTCACTCTTCTTTTTTTTTCTTCTTTTCTTACGCCTTATCCTAATCAATTGGCCTCCGCACAGTATGTCTTTTCCTTCCATATTTTTTATTCTGACATACGTCCACTGGCGCACCATAAATCATCATTGTCATTATTCACACAATCCATCCATCTCTTTTGGTAAACGTTTACATTTGTATCACTAAATTTTCTAGTTTAATACACCTACTCTTTGTTACGTGACTTTCATCCCTCCTCGTTACATGCCCATACCACCTTAATCTTCTTCCTCTCAATTTTTCAGTCACCGGTGCAAGTTTTAGTTATCACCGTATCCGTTCTTCTTCTTTTACACCGTCCGTCTGTACAATGAGGAGTGTTCTGAGGAACTGTTTGATTTGGTGTCAACGCCTCATTTTTGCCGCACCGCTTGTCATCGACGGGATGTTCACCCTAGTTTCCTTGAGCTCCAACGCTCAACCACGCAACGGTTCTCTAGAATGTTTGTTCCGCGTATAACGGTGATTTGAAGGAAACGTCCCGCGGAGGTTTCCCCTCTGCGCTATGACATGGGGTCCATCAAGTGGGCCGTCTGCTTGTTTGCCTGACAAAGGCAATAAAAAAATAACACACATCCATCTCAACATTCTGAGCTATTCTGTTATGCTTCATTAATTTGGTGTTAGAATTCGAAACTATAAATATTTCTTAGCCTGCGTTTCTAATGACAGTGAAAGCGGTACTCTGGCTACTACAGAAAAAAGCGCGTAGTTTCCGCCTTGCTTCCGCTCTATTTCCGCTCCGCTTTTTCCGCTGTTGATCTGATACTTAACCTTAATATTGCTCTATGTAGTTGATAGGACTTTTACTTAAAGCATACATACTCCTCAACAAATACTAGTATGCTCATAAGTGTAGATTTTACAAAACGCATGTTAATTCCAACTCTAAATGGTTTGCAATACGGTTGAAGATTGTTATGAGCACTGTTTGACTGGAGTACTTAGAGTGATATACGATTTCATTCAAGATTAAAATGTGTTTGAACGGTTTGACAACTCACGTCTGGCGGGGTTTAGTGGGATTAGATGTACGGTTCTCGTAGGGTAATTTATGGAACTGTTTTAGCCAACATGAAGTTTGAATAGTAGATTGTTACACGAGAGGTGAAAGTGACCTATTTTGGCAGGAGATAGTTTGGCGCACGGGCGTAGCGAGGGCGCTAATGTTCGAGTGTCTAAATAGGCCTTTCACCCGAGGTTAACACTCTGCTTTTCATTTCGAATATGAGGAAAGTAAATAAAAACTGATTAGTTAAACACACAACGATTTCTCTAATGAAATCAGGCTTTAAATACATATCTAAATCTGATGAACTCATTTAATATGTACGTCAAGTAAATTTCTTTTTCTGTGGCATTCCAGCCTGTATTTTTTTGTCACTAATGATAATAATTGAGTGAAAAGTAATTTATAAGTATAAAATGATGTTACTAAATTGTTGATATTTTTTCATTACAATTTATGCCGCGATTTAACAGTGGCTGTAAAAAAAGTTGGGACATGAGTTGCATGTATTATCTATGGTTCGTATACTTTTTAAATTTTCTGACAGCAGAGAAAAATCGTTTCCCAGGGACCAAAAGTACTGTTTTCACCCCAGTACTCGGGCTACTCCAAGCGTACTTTCAGAATATGAGAAGTGAAAAAAAGGTATTTACGTGTTTCTGGTACAAACCAATGAACATTACGTACTTTGGTTCAATGCTTCTATTGTAAATGTCAGCCTTTGTGGTTGACTCTCTAAACTTTTGCTGGTCTTGCGTACTGGAACGCAGAAGTCCCGGGTTCGTTTCCCGGAGTGGTCTCGGTGTCTGAGATTGGCTCCAGACTTGGTTTGTTGTATAATACCCATAACACAAGCGTAATTGGTTAGCTTAAAAGGGGTATACAATGTGTGTATTTGTCTGCCAATTATCTTATTATTAAGTCAAAGCTGAATTTTGTTTATTTTCTAAGCTTCTATTTTGAAACCATTATTTTCATTTTCATCCTACGATTTTCTGTATTCATTATAGTGACGCCATTGAACTTGTCTTTTCCTCATTTAAATTTGCATTTGAGAAATTTAGATTTTCAATAATGTCTTTATCTATTTGTTAATATGATAATCGTTCAAACATTTTGTTATTTTTTGTCCCTTTTCTGTTTGCCGAATCTAATGTTTATAGATAAGTCGGTCTTGTTTAAGAATTTGCCTTAAGTATTTTTTTTAATAAACATAGATTACAAAATGTATTACATACATTAAAAAAGAATATGTTTGCTACTAAGATGACAATAGAAAACACCAGAATATTGAGCGTTCAATGACTTGTGAGATGTATGAATTATTTATTTCGCGTGCAACGTAGTAGCTAATATGTTATAATTGCGAGAGATTTATTGCATATCTATGATTATGATGAATCCGATTTGTTTACTCCTGCAACACTGGAGCGATACAACAGCGGCGCCACCTATCGACTTTTTACTTCTCTTCTTTTTTTACATGTCTACAAACTCTTCACTAGTGGCTCCTAGTCATTGTAGTGTACACAACTGCCACACGATTATGCATAAGCATAGTTAATTGTGGGAGATCCCCCAATATACACGGAGTCTTCATTGTAATGATAGTCGTGCAACTACTTGTCGTCCTTCATGATAGTGTAGCAAGGTAATACGAAGCACCTTAAAAGCGTTTGCCAGGATACGTATACTGGCTTACGGCCTTTGGCTGCATCGCTTCCCCTACTGATCGTACCAGTTTACTGGTCCATTGGACACCAGGAGAAGGGACGAGAGAGTGGGTTACGTCCGCGCAACTGTATGCCCACTTAAAATATTCTCACGCGCAGATGACCCTTGCTTATGTGACATTTGAGGGGTCGCCGTTCCCGAAATCGGTAAGGAGAACTATATACATGTCTAAGATTGTACAGTGCTCTCACGTAATAAAATCACATTTAATATCAAAAAACAAGTGTGTTTCATTGGAATGTTCTCACACTAAAAGCCTACACGATTATCACTTTGGATGTCTCCACTAACCATACGGCTTAACATCTAATGATGACGTTCCAAAGTTGGAATTAGGTCGGACAGTTTCTTAATTAAATAGATATCAAACAAGGTGATCGATATCACTTCATCTCCGCTCGTTCGTTCACATGCCTTTTTTTATTGCGTAGATGGCAAACAGGCAGGCTGCCTACGTAGATTCGGTTCCAATATCTTGCCGACCGTTGGTTTGCCCTTACTATCGGTTAAAATTTGACATAAGCTCCATATAAGTAATGTCAAAATTCAACGGATGGTAGGGCGACTGAATTAATAGTAAGATATAGGAACCGGCCGCTAATAGATAGGGGTTACTGTCGCGTATAGACGTTTGCAATACTAGGGGTGAAACTAACGTTGTCACGGCAGTCATACCTATGAGAGACGCTGGACAGTTTAGTGGGTAGTTAGGCGGTTGGTGCTTGTAAACTCTAATATGAAGATTTTACAACGATTGCAAACTCTACACCAACTCCTTCGCTGTGCAGGCTGTCCGACTGTGGAACTCATTGCCCGAAAACATAAGACAGGCAAAATCACTCCCCATTTTCAAAAAACTGGTAAGAGAATATTATCTCTCACTTTAATAAATATTGAATATCAAATTGTATGTATATTAATTTGTTAGTATATGTATTAATATTGCATATATTAATTAGTATTTTTGTTGCTATACACATATTAATAATGTATATATATATTTGGATATATAATATTAATATGTGTTATTGTCTATTTTTTTTTATTTATCTTAATTATATGTGTTGTGTAATATATATGTATCCTATTAATTACATGTATTTGATTTTCACACCACCGTCATACAATCTCGGTTCCTTTCACACAATCCACAGCCCGGGTTGTCAGAAAGAGATCGCTCTAAAGCGATAAGGCTGCGCTTTGTTCCTGCCTTGAAACGAAATGACTGTAAATTATTTACTTTATGTGAAATGTGGTGAACAATAATTTTCTAACTACCTACGAAGCTGGTGTGCAACACCGGCAACCGGGATACCCACCAGCCCGTTGGTGGCCTCCCCGGAGCCCGAGGACATGCGGAAATGCGTTCCCCAGCGCTAACAAAAAAAGGGGTGAAGCTATGTTGTTGCTAGCCTAGCTATAGCCAATGAGTATGGGATAGAGGGACAGGATAGATAGGATAGGATACAGGGAATGGGGTAAGGAAAGATGGGATAGGGCGAGAGGGAAGTCGACTATCGGAACTCTCACTCGTTATACGAAACACAGTTAGCTCGAGGCTAACTGTCTCACGCCGGTATTCTGTAAGAGCCTGGAATCACACCGGTCGAGCCGGCCCTAGGAGCTATAATCCAGATAATGATTCCAACATGTTTCTAACACGTCAAAAGACGAAAACGGTTCCCTCATTGTCAGACTGCGTGTGTGTCTGCGTGATTGTCTCGGGCACTACAGAATGCCGTCGTTACTGTGGAATAGATGAATATGGCTAAAAATAGGGCGCTGCGGTCGAGTTTCTTTAGCGTTTGGCGTTAAATTCACTAACAAATATGTCCCCGTCACGGCAACTCGAACGAAGTTTCGCTAGCACATGGTAATAATATAACAAACTAGCTGTGCCCGCGGCTTCGTCAGCGTGGAATTCTTTTCGCGGAACCTTAAAAAAGTAGCCTTAAATTCTCTTTTCTTTTCGTTAATCTTATAACATCAGCTATCTGCCAGTGAAAGTCCCGTCAAAATAGGTCCAGCCGTTTTAGAGATTAACCAGAGACAAAAATTTTAATATGACTTTGATATAAGTATCGTATATACTTCCATATGCATTTAGTAAAAAGCTGTTATTTTGACATTACAAACAGATACTTCAATTTTACTTATCTATATAGATAAACGTTTAAAAGCAAGATTAATATTACCTGTCTCGCTACGAAGCCTAGTAGTAGGTAGCAGGTAGGTTTTTCCAGGTAATCGTTATTCCTAATATAGTAGTTCTTCCATGCTAGTAGGTTGCGTTAAAACTGTTAAACGTCAGAAAGACATGTGAGTTTAAACATGATCCAGGAAATGACGTCTTGAACATGTATACATTTCTGAAACAAAAACAAAACGAAAATAGAACTTCTGTTTCATATTAAACATGGTCCCACGGCTTACTTTTTTTCTGTTGAGCCCGTTATAGCGGGCATGGAAGCCCGACTAGGGATTTCAGCCAGTAGCTGAATGTATGATCGCATTAGGGTAACGTTATGGTGTGATGAGAGCGGTTTAATATATTCCGATAGATGTTTTAAAGTAAGTTGTTTATTTATAGATTTATGCTAACTAGTGGGCGCCCTTGGTCTAAATTCGACCATAATAATTAATGTCAAAGACTACACTTCTAGAATCACAGATTTCGCCAAGGCTACACTGTTAATTTGACTTGAACAATAAACAAAAGATTATATATGCGTGTGTGTGTTAAATACACGGTAATGTGTTTATGTTTTTTTTATGCATAATTTTAAAAAAATATTTGCATTCGTTTCTTCTTCTCTATACAGGTTATTTCAGCAAACGGTACACCTTCTTGAAACCGTTATAGTATACCGGGAATATATCTTAATTTACATGCATTATAATTTTATTATTTAATAATAACAAAGATACAGGAAGAAAAAGAAAATATTTTGGTTGTGCTTCTCCTTAACATTGTACATTAAGCATGATTGAACTTTGCATAAACCATTTGGTAAGTTAGTTGCCCTTTAATAATGCCGCCAAACACAGACACGCCGACAAAGCAACCGCGTCTCCGGCTTACCGATAGTCGGCGTTTTTTAAAAAGTTCAGCTGACAGTTCGTGACCTCTATCTACGATTTGTAAACATTGTTAAGGGTGATCCTATCAAAAGTACGTCGCTGCTGAAGTTAGTTTTCATGCGTTTTTTCAATACTGGATGAATAAATTTGAAAAGAAAAATATGTTCGATTTAAAATCTTTTACTGTACATGTTCCACCTGGTTTTACGCGAAATTATGGTGATAAGAAGTGAAAGTTAACTCTAAAACTAAATTTTAAGATTTTTTTATTTTTGTATCTGTACGCTAGTGTTATGCCCTTGCACCCATTTAAGTAGGTGTTCCGTTTGCTGAAACACCATGTATAAACTATAAGTGTGCGAAATTTCATACTCCTCCGTCCGCGCAATTTTCGTAAAAAGGGGTACAAAATTTTTGCTTCACGTACTCGTATTAGTTAATGGATAGATTGATGAAATAATTGTGCTAAAGATAAATCGCTGTCAGCCTTCTGACGACGGACGGACGAGTACTTATTAAATATGGAATCTCATAATGCACGTGGCGGCCACGACTATATACCGCTTTTTCTGACCTGTACAGCTAGAAAAGATTTTTTAAATAACAAGGCAACAAATGTCATCGTAACACAGATCATTCATATAATGAGCCACACTATTTACTATTATTATAGCGTTTAAGACTTAAGAAAGTAACTCACTCTTTATTATCCGCTATCGCTTATCACTAACAACCGACCTTTCACTTAGTACTCCGTCGGCTCTTTTTTTCGTGGCGCACTTATCCCTCACTTTGAACAGTGAAAGTATATGGGTTAAAATAAAGTCGGAACTTTACGTAAAAGTGCGAATCGCCTGAACGTTTCCGGCTTTCATTGCGCGGCGCGGTATTTCGCTTTGTTTCCGAGGCCTTTGTGTTTGATATTTATTTTTCAAGAGCTGCCACGGATTTGGGATTACCTTTGAACGAGTCCAAAAGTTTTTCGTGTTTAGAGCTCGGATTACTTTTTGTTAGCGTCATGGTCCTTTTCGCAGTGACTGAGCGTCTGTGGTGTTATTACAGATTTGAGTGACGAGGACCTTTGAGGTTTTTTTTTAATGATTACAAGAATAAGAGACGTGCCTTTTTAATCGATTTAAAAAAAAAGGATACGTGTAAATATTTTTTTATGTATGTTTAGTGATAACTTTTTTGTTAACGGGTTTGATCATTCATTTTTCGTTGGATTTAGTACAGCTTTAAGATATTTTTGTATAAATGTTATTGCTATTGGATACGATATATGTATTTATTTAACTTAAAAGCGAAACATAAAAAAATCTGATAAAAAAGAAAACGACTTTAAGAGTAACTAAAAAGTACAAAATAAATATTTTATACAACATCATATCATTATTATGGGTCTTGAAGAACGCTGGTCAGTGTTGTATATTAATAAAATTGGAGTCTATCTGTGATTTCAAAACAAATGCCATTTAATTAAAAACGATGCCTAAACAAATTATTTTAGAATTTTGACTGTCACTATGTGGTAAAACAAAGCCCGGGTAGCTTAGTGGTTTAGAGCACTCGCGTCCCGAGGCAAAGGGCACGGGTTCGAATCTTAGCCGGAAAGCACTTGAGCAGTTTTCTGACCTAAAGTGCAAATTCTTGTAATTACCACGTGCTAACGGTAAAAAGTAACATCGTGATGAAACCTGCACATCGAGATAACCGATGTGTTAAACCCGCCAATCCGCCTTCGACAAGCGTGGCGGATATACCGTCCGTTCTCGTAGAAATGTAATAATGCTGGGCTCGGTTTATCGGCTGTTATCATAGTCTGTCTAAAAATGTGTCTGGAATCGACTAAAAAGCATCGCAACGGATTTAAATGATAATTCATATAATTCTATTTTTTTTAAATAAGTAAAATAAATGCAAGTCTTACGTCTATGGTTTGAGTGGATTATAATTTGTTTCTGTGAAATTGATGATTTTTAATTACTATTTGCATGCTTAAAAGGGCAAAACTATGTGAAACATAAAATAACATGTTGTGATCTAATGTTTTTTGAAGTGAAACTTCTTTACAATCGTTGTGATTTGAAAATCAATGAAACGAAAAAGTGACACTAAAAAGAGATAAACACTTAAAATTCAATCTTATTTAATTCGAAATACAATACACTTCTCTTTACTCGTTAGTGTTAATTTTCAATTTAAATAAAACTTATGAATTTTAGCTCTATCGTTATATATTTAAGGCAGATATTCTTTTACACGTAGATCAAAGGAAATTGTGCGTAACAGTGCATTGAGTTTTAAACTTTATGGTAGTGATTTAAAGTGTAATTTAGATTGATTTGTTTTGAATTATAATATGTTGACGGATGTAGACTAAAGGAATTATATTTAGGGAGAGAGATGGTAGTGCGCATGCGTCTCGCGGGCGCCGACGTCAGTCGGGAGCCCGGAGGCGCAGGTATGCGCATGACCTCCCTCCCTGAAATACCGCTGCAGGGGCCCTCTAGCATCTAGGGAGCAGAGGAGTCTTCACCCCTGTTGACGAAGTGAGTTTGCCTCTCCCGGGGCATTCTCAAGCACTTGTGCGCTAGGATCGGTGTGGGCGTAACTACGTTCTGTATCTCACGCCTTTCCTGCCATAAGCGCGGGGCACATGAGAGGAGGGTGGTTTTAGTGGGGTATTGATTAGTCGAGTCTCCACACAAGCCGGTTGATTATTGTTTGGATTGCCTCAGTGGAAAGCCTCCATGATCAACAACGGTCTAATCCCTAGCAAAGGACCCGGTATGTGCGAAATGCATTTCCCCCGCCTTAAAAAAAAAAGGAATTATATTTATATTAATGTTACGAGCTACAGGACTCGAATTAAAAATGCCGTTGCAACTACTATAGATTTATTAGAACTGTACAAACACCTATAAAACAAACACAAATAAAACTGGATGCAACCAGTTCACACTCGATTCAATGCAATTCGACACGCGCAAAGTCCGTCCTCTATATCGCTAATCGAGAGTACTACAAACGTCTTACTTGTCTCGTAGTTGTCGCTTGACTGCCCACCCCTCCATTCGGGCTTTGTCTTATACTAATTATACAGTACAAAAAAATATCGGCCGTGCGCACTGAGTTTCCGAGAAATAGTAATTTGCACACCTACGAACGGCCAACAAAGTCGAAAACAATAATAATAAGGATTAGTTCGACGCTAATGATGGTCATAAAACAAGTAGGAAAACAATAGCATGTTTTTCTTAATTACAAATTCAAAACACAAAAGAATTCCTAAATTCGGGAAGACAATAAACTGCGCTTCCGACAGGCAGCTGTGCGTTTATCTTTGATGGCATGTAACATTAATAAAAGTTGGAGAAGAATTATCTGTGAGTATATTCTCTGAAGTTGCACTTGTACTGCGTGTGAACTGCAACCCCCCCCCCCCCCGCCCTAGAGAATTTTTTCTTTACAATGTTCTTGAGCAAATAAATGTTTTGATTTGATTCAAAATGAATAAATATAAAGTCAAACTCCAGCACGATCGGTATAGCAGGCACGGTTGGTTTATAATATACATTTAGTAAAGTGCTTGTTCGCATAGTATAGTTATTTTTACGAAAACCAAAATGCTCGATAATTTTTGCTCACGACATGTGAAACCAATTCAAATATTTGCATATAAACAAGTGTTCAAATAATTCCACATTAGTACATTAAACATGCGGGTGCGGAGGCAACCGTGTTTGCTAATCATGTTTTATGTGCTTAGGAGTTTTCCTTCTGCAGTGAAGAAGATAATTGCCAAATCAGAAACTATAAGATATAGCAAACATTTGTTAAAGAAGTCTCGGGACCGATTTTGACGAAAACTGAAACGGTATCATTAGATATTTGAAAAGTTAATTAAGCTGGACAGGAACCGTTTTGACTGATTTTGAAAAAAAAATCGAAATGTGTGCTGGGACACATAGTAGAAGTGAAACTTCAACGGACAAGTGGAAAAACGAATCGCAACAAGATTTTAACTTAAAGTTTTACGGGCTATAGTACTATTAACAATCTGCCCGTAAAACTTAAACTTTCGATTTTTCGCAGGTTTACTGCAATTTATTATTTGGTACATTTTAATGAATGCCTTTTTTTATTTAAACATATTTTATTTTATCAAACAAAAAAATTGAATTCGATCCGGACCCCAAAAAACATCCATAGTCTACTCTAAAATTATGCCGCCTCTCACCACGCGATATACTTTCTATCCTCCACGCGACCGTAACGCTTTTTCGTGACAGAAAAAATCCTAAACCCCCCATCTATATAGAAGTTTCACTTCCAAAAAGCATACTGTATTATTACACCGAATTATAGTGTAGCTTGTAAGGATCAGTTTCTGTGAAGGAATGTTAAACGTCAAACTAAGGAAAAGGGTTATTTTTAACAAAATGTTGTATTAGGATCAATATCTGTATAGGTCCCACGATCTTTGTCCACAAGGCAATAATATATTATAATGGTGTCTTTGAAAACTCCATTGATTCTTTGAAAAGTAATTGTAATACAACTTTTATAGTACGGTTTGTACGAAGCGAGTGCACTGACGCCAGTCCTATAGACAAGCCACCGCTGGCGTGGCTCGTGTTGTTTAGATGAAGCCAAGTCAACCTGGATTTTTCTTGTGGTGTGCACACATTTGACGTTAAAAACTAATGAATTGGCAGCAAACTCGTCTGTTGAAAAATAAATGTTTAAAGAACATCTCTGCACTATTATTAGAAGAGTTGACTAATAGAGTAGAGAAGCAAATCGTGAAGAAAAAACGACTTTGGACAAGAAAATGTCTAAGAGATAGACCCATAACTGGAACATCTACTGTGTTGCTCAAACAATTACATTAGAAGATCCTCCTGAGTACAGGTTGAGTTGGGTATGGGGAGTATGGAGGCCAGTGGATCGAAAAATAAACGGGCGCTCTATTCTCCCCAGAGCTATCAACCAGCGCTGGCTTGGCTTGAAAAACTGTTTATGCAAGGCAAAAGCGATGGCTTCATATAAACAAGTCTTATATGTATGAAAAAAGGCTGAGATAGATAAATATAAATAATTATTAGGGTGGCGCAAAAAAACCAACTTTTTTTTGAGTCTCGAATGAAAAAATATTCGTTTTGATGTTTTAAGAACTCCCTCGAATGGACAGCTCAAAAAAATATTTTAAGGTCGCTCCAAATTTTTTAAGATTTCAAAATCGCCGAAACCAATTTCGTTTTAATCATTTTTTTTTTCTCGTTACGGTATAATTTTATAAACCAAAAATGCATTACTCGCTCGAAAAAATCTAAAGTAATGCACTAGTAAATTAAAAAATATATGAGTGACCTTATAAAATTCAAAGTTTGAACTGAAACTTTTAGAAACTTATTATTTTTTGGTCTATAAAATTATACCGTTACGAGAAAAAAAGTTGTTGTGGCTATTTTTGAATTTTTTAAAATTTGGAGCGCCCTATTAAGGTTTTTTTTTGAGCTGTCCTTTGGAGGGAGTTCTTAAAACATCAAAAACTAACATATTTTCACTGGAGACTAAAAAAAGACGATTTTTTTGCGCCACCCTAATAATTGTGATGAAAAAAATTTTTTTAGCTAGTCGTGTTCTTCCGTGGAACTTATTTTGAATAAAAACTTTTGAATTCTGAATCTTGAAAACAACTGCGAGGAATTCTCATATTTACACAATACTATAGTTGGAGTATACATAGACATGTCTGCAGTTAGTAGGCGGAAAGCGATGCAGCATCCGCCGGCGACGCGGAAGCTATGCAATTACTTGAATAACGATGAGCCAGAGCAGCTGTCGTACGTTTTCCGATAATACAATATGTAGGGTAGATATACCATACTGCTATGTTGAGCTACAATCTGGTCTTTTATCTTTCAAAATATAGCTTAGCAATGAGGCCTGTATCTGGTTTTACATTTAAAAATTAAACTGTTTTTGGAGTCTTTGGCAGGAACTTAGAGCGATATTTTGCTATGCAGTTACTTTTATGCCCCTGTTGCACCTGGGATAATGTTAGCCTTAGTGACAGTGTCACGCAGATGTAGCCAAGGGCTTAATGCGTGATCTGAGATGCGAAAATCTGACTGCGAATGAGACAGTCTGACACGGACAATAAGACAGACAGTCCACCTGATGGAAACTGGTTGATTTGGCCAATATGTACTTTGACTAACGAAGGTGAATAATTAATACAAAATACTCTTTATAAAAAGGTCCTCCTTATCCTACTATCATCGGATATATCCGATGATAGTAGGATACATACACAGCGATTAAGACAAAGTCTATGCGAGCGCAGGTTAAGCTTCTATTCTTAAACAAAAATATTCTTCCGATAGCCCACTTCCCCCTTCCCCTATACCATTTTTCTTTGGGGATGACCCTAACGGTTGCAGGAGCGAGACGAGATGGAATGCTCCTCCGTCTCAAATGAAAATCTTCCAGCGAGGCCATGGCCAAATTTGTATATATTCTTTGTACGTTTCGGGAATCGTTTGCGACTTAAATTATTGTATAGGGCCATCTCTTCGCTTGTAAGTGTTCAACTACACTTCTATCCCGACCCCTCGATTCTACTCCCTTCCCATACCTCCTATCCCATCCTAAGGCTTTCAACGTGTTGTCTCCGCCCTCAATAAATACGCGACGGTAACCACTTTCCGTAACGTTGGCCATCTGCCTGTTTGCCAACTTCATAATAAAATAATTAATTCTTCATTGCTTACCCATTTACGGTTTTCATTTTCAGTGAAACCTCCCGGCGCCGACTTTGACTTGCAGTTTCATTATAATTGTATTTGCCGGCACTCGTAAATAATTTAGAGGCCAGCCAAGAGGCGCAGCTTAACGACCCCTAGAGAAATCAAATTTTAATGAACTAGAAAATGGATTGAACCCTAAATTAGATTATAAATGTAGTTAGAAACAGATAAAAAATGACCAATGACATATCTTAGCTGTTGTAGGCTCGTTGCTTGTTCTTATGCTTAAAACAGCATTTTTTAATTTTACAAGTACAGCAGACGGCCCACCTGATGGAAAGTGGTTACTACGGAAATCTTCATAATTCGTGAACTACCACGCGATTGTTCAATTTATTTAAACTTTTTAACTCACTGCACGTGTCGTACGTACCGTGTGTTATTTATGATGTATGTTTTGTTTAAAATAAATACCATAACGATAACCGTTGGCATATATCAGATTCCAAGTAATAGGTGTGTGGTAGAAGTATTGTAAACAATCTAACAGTTTTATTTGGTTTATATTTGCTGCACGTGGGATCTTAAGGTCATCGTGCTGTTTGCGTCATTTCCGGCTACTGCCTAGTCTTATAGATGCTTTCAAGAAGATGTGAGATTATTTCAGCGAATTGTTATTGATGACCTCTGTATTAGTGGATTCAACGTTAGCCCGCCTATGCTTTTACAGCAAAGAGGCTGAAGACTCACCTAATGGAAAGTGGTTTGCATTTACAACAACAAAGGTACTACCTATGTGCTACCACTCTCTAAGGGGAGACTGGAACCTGGCCACTAATGCCGGAAAACAACCCATATTCTAGAACGAAGAATAGTACCTAGTCATTTAGTAAACCTTTATTTTTGCTTTTACAGATTTTTTTTGTGGAGTTGCCCTGCAACCTAATTTTTTTGGAATGCAGAGGTATATCTTTTTAAGTTTTCCATAATCTCTAGGTTTTATTTCAAATGTCTATTTAACCTAGAATCCTATAAAGCTCTATATATGCCTAGGAGGTCGTTGTCGTCGTTCCATTCGATCAAAAGTCTGAGATAGCGACTATGTGCTCTGTGGGCAGCCGCCCGAGAACGTAGATCAAAATTAAATTCCGTCTGGTGCACATGGCCGGATTCGGTATGTGCATTGGGGGTTCCTATCATTTGTTACTTTTGAACCACAGATATTCATCTATCTCTATTTGCGTGGTTTATTTTAAATAATAATTATCCATGGCTACGCAATATTTTAGGACATTTTTATCTCTTAAGGTTGTCTACGTCGTACTATATAAAGTATATTGTTTTATATTTAAATTTAACTCTATGTTAAACAATAAGAAGTATTAAATGTTATATATAAAAATCAATTGCTGTTCGTTGGTCTCGCTGAAACTCGAGAACGGCTGGACTGATTTGACTAATTTTGGTTTTGAATTATTTGTGGAAGTCCAGGGAAGGTTTAAAAGGTGAGTAAATATGAAAAAAAATATATTCTAAGGCGGTACGAGGTCTCAGCTAGTTATCAAATATTTCAAAAGGCTACTGTTTATATTATATGACACGTGCTCATTTCGCTGGACGTGAAACATTTTTACTGTTTTGATTTATTAATCACAATCAAATATACCTCATGTCACTCGGGAATAATGTAGCTTTCTACCGGTGAAAGAATTTTCAAAATCGGATCAGTACTGCCGGAGATTATCCCGAACATCCGAACTCACAAATTTTACCTCTTTATAATATTAGTATAGATTAAACTAAATCCCGTGTATTATCGCTTGCGATATCACTGGGAAAATCCAACTTTCCGGAATAAAAAGTGTTTATATTTATTTTAACTATCTAAAGCTCATGTATAAGGAACAGACATAAAAAATCATTTGAGGTAAATCCTAAATTGAATTGAGAATTACTGGGTCCAAATATTTTCTCTAAATACGTCCATGCTTCCATTCTGTGGGTTAAAAGGTCCTATCGAAAATTTCTCATTTTACCCACTTTAATGGCGGGGCAATTTCGCTTAACACCAACGTTTTGTCGACAATTGTTTTATTCTCGTAATATTTGATCGTAAACCCGAGTTTGCGTAAAGAAAACAAACTGAGAAAGTAATTACGGGGTAATTGAATTTTTGTGGTTGGACTTCAATTTCGTTGGATTATTACGCGTCAGGCATTGGACTAAATTGAGTTATGCGGGAAGGCCTATTTATTATATGTCTCTTTATTTTTATCCGCTCCTATCTGTCCGTCTGTCTATATACGTATATCAAGACGTCTTTCATAAAGCTGATTTGGCAGATTTTCTGTCGTTCAGTTCGTCGTATGACGTCAGATGAGCGTTCTGGCGAAGTGAAATAGGCAACCGAGCTCTTTGCGAAATTCAGAAACGTAATCATATTTTTTTAAACCAAATATGATCCTTATGCAAACATTTTGAAGACGCTCGAGCTTAATAAGTTGCTCTTGAGTGAGATTAAGATAGCAAGCATCAACATAGTCGAGGATGGGTAGTAGAATTGATTGAGCAAGCGAAATCCTAGTGGCAGTCGGAAGGAAATTTTTCAGTCTCCTAAGCGATGCATAGGATGCAAAAATCTTGCGACTTAATTCAGTAATGTGGGGTCGTCGCATATATATGTCAGATTCACAATATGATTTCTCCAAATGGCTGTTTCAAGGCCTTTGATGTATGATTTATATAATAAACTTATACGTCCATCCGTCGGAGGGCACTTTCAAAGTAATTTTTTTAACTCTTGTTCTCATTCTGTTGCAGGACGAGGAGTCCCTGGAGTCTACGAGGCCAGTTGCCAACATCACACATCACAGTATAATGTACGCGCCCAAATGTTTGGTAATCGTGTCAAGACAGGATTACATAGACACCTTCAGGGTAAGAGAAATTTAAGCGAAACTTGTGACCTATGGTAGGTCTGTTTTACCTATCGACGAGTTTTGTACCTCATATCGTGGAAGTAGAATATTACGACTAAAAGGTCCCAAGTCCCGACGTTACTAGAGTGCGCTACGTGTCATTCTCGCATCTCGCGGTTTCGAAATGTTATATCGAAAGAGGCACACGTGCATAAGTTTCGTACAATACGCCTTTTATTAGACACTAGCTGTGCCCGCGACGTGGTCCGCGTGGAATTTGTTTTCAAAACCACCCGATTTTGAAACATTCTTCATTGGTGCTCCGCTCCTATTGGTCTTAGCGTGATGATATATAGCCGATAGCCTTCCTCGATAAATGCGCTATCTAACACTGAAAGAAATTTTCAAATCAAACCAAGTAGTTCCTGAGATTAGCGCGTTCAATCAAACAAACAAACAAACTCTTTATATTTATGAATATTTTAAGAATTTCGTTGTAATGGCGTCACGCTGTTTGAATAAACTTAATCCGCTTTATTTTCCTGCGAGCAGGTGGTATTCGGGCAGTTTTCTTTACAGCTTCAGATGCCCTAATAAATAAGATGGCCTCGGAGAGTGTGGGAGGGGGTAGTAAGTTATGTTTTATCTGCAAGGTGAAGTATTATATTATCAAAGTAAATCGAAATGGAAATCTTATTTCGACTATGTGCACATTTAACAATATCGACTGATGGGGACGTTTTGGACTTGTTATATCTAGAGCCGTTATTGAGTTTTAAAAATGAAGTATTATTTAACGAAATCGAATTTGCAGAATTGCCTCGGCATAATCTACACGGTGTGGGTGGAGAACCTCGGCGTGCCGCTGGAGACGCTGGTGGGTAACCTGGTTGGTGGTGTGGTCGTGCCCGATGCGGGGGGACCGCAAGTGCGCTTCAGCATCGGCGCCGGGGACCGGCAGGCGCTCACGCCGCCCGCCGCGCCGCCGATGCCGCTCACGCACACCGCCGTACACATGCTGCTGAGGCTGCTCGGTTAGTTTAGTTAGGACTTTGGCTTTATATTGGACGCTTTGGAATTATTATGTCACGTAAAAACTATCAGTCATAGAAATATCTCACGGCCATCTTAGTTACTAAAATACATATTATTATATATCACTGTATAATTGTAAAAACCGTCAGTTTATAATTAATCTAGTGTTATTGTAAACTTTCGATTGATTTTCAACGAATATAAAAAAATGTAATCGTTGAATAAATGGTTCTGTCACTCCGACCACAGCTATCGCACGGTTTTTGCGTTTTGGTTTAATTAAATCAAGCTTAATACTGTTCTACACGATTTTCAGCCACGCTTGAATACCTATTCTTCACCTTTGTAGTAGAAGTCTCCTATTACACCAATTAACAAATGATAATAAAAAAAGTTCACAATTTTACAGGCTATAATTATAATTTGACGAACATGCATCGATAACGTAAAATTATCCTTAAAGTATGATGAATGTCCTACAACTAATCAGTTCCAACTTAAAAATCCAGAATTGGATAAAAATGCAGTATGTTGTTGTAAGAGGGTTAAAACGCGCTAAAAGGTAACTTCTTACCTCCTAAAATTTTTTCGACGAATAATTCTACTTTGCTGACCCTCTCTCTTTTCTTTCACCTTATCCAAATTATTTGGGGTCGGTACAATATGTTTTTTCCTTCCATAATCCTCGATTCTGGCTTTGACGGCCCAGATGGGTTTAAACTGAAACTGACTGTACAATTGGCCGATGAACCGACGATCTGTGCATGGTCGCCGATGGGGGCTGGATGAGAACAGCGGTCAACCGGGATAGGTGGCGCAAACTTGGAGAAGCCTATCTCCAGCAGTAGTGGACAACGGTTGGCAGCTGTGAGGACTGTAAGAAGTGTTCAGCTGTCCAAACCGATTTAATAATAACTCCAAGCCAACTAAATTTTCCAATTCTCCTTTTCAGGTATACATAATTCAGTGACTCTCTGGTGTGCAGTGATGAGCGAGCACAAAGTGCTTCTAGTCTCTTTAGCAGCAGCTCGGTTAGCTGCGGCCTGCCGCGCGTTGGCCGCGCTCATGTTCCCCTTTCGGTACGCTCACGTATATATCCCGTTGCTACCGGCGGGGTTGGCAGAGGTGTTGGCCACCCCGACGCCGTTCCTGATCGGCGTACATTCCAACTTGAAGGAGGAGGTCACGGAATTGGTAAGAGTTTAGAGACTATTTTAAAATTCAACAGTACTAGGTGCTAACTCCGCTATCTCTAGAATGTGTTGAATACTCAATAGCAGCAGTGATGCTACGGACATTTACATTGACTCCAAAAATTCATTTTATTTATTCATTACACATAGACAGACAGACTAATTTCAATATCTTACACTTTTTTTGTTGTTTTTATTATAGAGTTTAATTAGAAATTAAATTGCGAGCTGTGTTCACCAATAATTAGTTTTTACATCGCATTTTAAACCTTAGTCATAAGCCCATTAACTGATCAAATGTAATAAACTGTTGCAGATTCTTAATAAAAAATAAATATTATTTATTTTATTTGATTACATAGTCTATACCTATATATTATTTTTAATTTTTCGCTTCACCTCTGTCATGAGGCACGAAATAGGATATTCCTTTTCTATCTCTTATTTATTTTCTTTTATATCTCCTCTTAAATTTATTACATTATTTGTCTATTAAATATCTATTTTCTCATTCTATTTACATATACAGGTCATCTTCCCTATTCCAATTCCATATCCCATCCCCTCCATGTCTTACTCTTATCCCACCCTAAAGGCTCGTAACGCGTTAGCTTCGCCAGGTGTTTCAAACTTCTATAGGTGATTGTAATCACTTTCCACGAGCTGGGCCGTCTGCCTGTTTGCCAGCTTCAAATAAATAAAGTATTACAACTAAAGCGACAATGTAAGCACTTTATCCTTGATATATACATATAATACATAACTGAGCAATACATTATTATCTTGGAGTAGTATCTGGATTGTGTCCGGAGCGTCAGCTTTGGAGCCAGGGGTCCCCCTTGCTACTTTTCTTCTCTACGCGAGTTTTTCAACATTTCTTATTGTAAGACCATTGGCCCATATCGAGCCTTTACCGCCGTTTTATCGTAAGCGACATTTGAACCCCTGAACATTTTTTGTTGCAAGATGTATTTTAATAAATAGAACTAGTGTAACTGTCTCATTTTAAAGACCTGGTACCAGCTTCAGGTGCAAACCTCAAATGACTGAATCATAACATTTAAACGTATTATATATATACCCTTGGGTATACCAAATTTGTGTCAATTAAACTACTTTTTTTTAAGACATTCAGTTTTCAATTCAGTAGTATCTAAGCTAACATAAAATTTTAAAATATCTTTTAGAACAAAAAATATATTTAGGTCCAAATGTCGCTTATGGTAAAATAGCGGTAAAGACTCGATATGTTATCCCCCTTATGACGTCAAGTCAGCGTTTTTTGAACCTACCCCTTCTACTGGAACTAAGCGAAAGTGGCATAATTAGATATTGTTATGTCTCTTCGCAAATATATTTCAAAATTTAAGTCTTACTTAGAAGTATTTTTGAAAGGATATTATTAGTTATATAGCTTGTACTGGCTGACACTGCAGACAGCTGATGGCGTCTACCGCTGATGTACTTGTCTGGTATACATCTTCTATCTATATATATATATATATATATATAATTCTTCTGTACGTGTGTTGACAGTGAACTCCTCCTAAACGGCTGGACCGATTTTGATGATATTTGTTTTGTGTGGTTGAATGGGTCCCAGGATGATGGTTTAGATTCACAATTGGAACCGGTAGGTGGCGCTGAGATCGAGTTCTAGAATCCCCCTAATCACCTAGACCGATTTTGGTGATTTTGTTTTTATATCATGAAACGAAGTCTTTCAGGAACTCAGAAAATATGGCGGTACGCCGTGTCAGCTAGTAATATATAAAAATTTATGCTCATCAGAATCTTGGGCTTAGAGATCAAGTTCCGTAACAGTTTATATTTAATGTTATTTGTACTGCTCATATATCTAACAGAGGATACATTTTTCACCAATTCAGGCAATTTGTACACTTGTTAGCACCAAAGTACATCGGTCAGTTATTGTCAAATATTTTCCTCAAAAATCTGTTTCTTGTTTCCTCTAGTACAATTACGGCAATCAATCTAAAATATTAAAATGAATTGACATTTGTTAGTCTCACAAAAACTCGAGAACGGCTGAACCGATTTGCCTAATTTTGGTTTTGAAATATTTGTCAAAGTCAAAGGAAGATTTAAAAGGTATAAAAATGAATCATAGAAATGTACGCACATAATTTGAGAACGACTTTACCGATTTTGATGACATTTTTTGTGTGTTTGACTGGGTCTCGGGATTATTTAGATTCACAATTGGAACCGGTAGGTGGTGCCGAGATCGGGTTCTAGGATCTTCTTAATCTCCTGGAACGATTTTGATGTTTTTTTGTGTGTATTAGAGTTGTTCCCCGGATGGTTTAGATTCACAATTGGAATCTGTAGGTGTCGCTGGGATTAGATCTAATTTTTTTATTTTTTCAGGGCAGGCCAACGTCTGCCGGGACCTCTAGTAGTTAAATAAAAACTTGTATTTTGAATACAATTTATTTATATATTTAGTTTGTTAATAATATAATTCTTTCATTTCTAATTTAGTATATCTATATTGTATTTTTTTTGTTTTTATCCACATCATATCAAACACGTCAAGCAACTTTATTCACGTAGGGCCAGGTGAAAGTTATTTATAGGATAAAATGCAATATAAAAAATCAAAAATCACTATATCATGCTAACTGCATGAATATTGAATTGTTGCACTTTTACATTCATTAGGGTTATAACTTATAATTTATTTGATGAATAACTGTCTATGCTTTAGTTTACAATAAAGAGTTATCTATCTAACTTTTATCTGACAATTGAAATTTATCTGTTTATTAGTTACTGCTCAACAATGATGGAAAATCCTTTTGCTACTTCAGAAATTGGTTCCGAGTGCACACTTATCTATTTTTATTGCTGAAGTACAGCAGACAGGCTGACGACCCAACTGTGATGGAAAGTGGTTACCGTCGCCTATGAACATTAGCAATATGAAAGGTGCTGCCAATGTGCTGCCGGCCTTGAAGGATAGAACTTAGAATTGAACCAAGTATATTATTAATATATTTTGTTCAAATTATATTTGTTTATCAGTCGTCTTTTCCCCCCTCGTATTGGATATACTCCAGCATCAAAAATACTTCCAATCTTCAATCTCGCCTTATAAACCTCCTACATCTTTGGTGTCCCCTTACTATTAAATCAGGCAAATTGTTTCGTAGTACTGATTTCGCGAAATAATCAACAAACTTTCAGCTGGACGTAATAGTGGCAGATCTGGATGTGGGTTCACTTCACATACCAGCTGGAGTGAACATACCCCGTCCTGAAGGAAAGCTGCTCTCCTCGCTCCAAGAGGCGCTGGCTTTGGTGCTGCAGCCGGAGCTGAGGTCAGCGGACTCGGCGTTCGCACCTCCGCCCCCCACTTCGTCCCTGCCTCACATGCTCGACAAGGAGATCAGGGCGGTGTTCATGAGGACGCTGGCGAAGCTGTTGCAGGGTTACAGGTGAGATTCTTTCGACTTTATCAAAGAATTTTTATAACTTCAATTTTGCCATTATTTTGATATCACAGATTGAAAATTGTATTGTATCTACGTTCGGCTTTTAATTCATCTTTTAAAAGGTAATTAACTAAACAGGCAGTGCTAGTGGAACGTCATTTACGTTGCCATAAAAACGGTGTATTTGTTAGTTAATTGCAATGGCAGCACCAAAAAACATCCCACGGAATTGACGTCATTCATCAGGATTAAAGTGTCCTAAGCGTTGACCCGGGATTTAAGCTAGCTCTGTATAGAGTTTCATTTAAATCCGTTCAGTAGTTTATATGTGATGCTCTAACAGACAGACAGAAAAAAAATCCTAAAAGTTGCACTTTCGGAATCTACTGCCCGCAAAACTTCGTTCGCGTTTCCGTTATTACGACGTATTTATTATAGTACCTATAAGTTATATCCCAGCTAAATATGAAAATGACATGAGACATGATACAAGTGCTATATGACCATTTTACTAATATGACAACATTAACAATAATCTGTTTATTTTATTTACTTGTTTTCGTTGTTCACGTATCTCACTATGTTTATATATCTAGGTATATATGTTTATTATTATTATTATTTTGATGTAAATTTGTCTAATATTATTTGTGTTGTATTGTCCTCCGTGACTCCACCTGCTGGTCCCAGGCGGAAGAACAGCGCTGGTCTTAGAGGCTAGCATTATGCTGAGTCTGGGTCCAATTTTAGGACTTATTGATTCTTTATTATATTTTTCTCAGTATTGTTAAAGTGTTTATTATTCCTAATTAAAACAATTATTTCTTTCTTTAAAATGAAACAATTGAACTATTATTAGACATACAACTGTAATTTTTGATTCTCAACTGTTGTATTTGATCCTTTGAATTATTATATTTTCAGGCATTGCTTAACAATAATCCGAATCCACCCGTCTCCAGTGCTCACGTTTCACAAGATGGGCTTTTTGGGTAGTCGAGGTCTGTCGCAGTGCCAGTTCACCGTTCGGCTTTTGGACTCGATGTTCTTCAATGGCTTGGTAGCAGAACGAGGCCCTCCCTGGCGTCCGACGGATATATGGGACGAGCTTATACAGTTAGTGCAACACTCTTGTTTTTTTACTAAATGTTTTAGAGTTCTCATTATTAATGCATATAATCACGAATCTTTCGGAGTGGAGGTAGACAGATACGATGAATCTCCAAAGAACGGAGAAAGAATAAAATTTCCTGCGTTGGGGCGGCCTGTCGTAAGAGGCGACATAACAACCCACAGCCAGGTGGTAGGGTGATTGCCCGTTTGGATGGCTACCACCCTTCGTCTAGAGTATGCCATCATAACAACCTCGGGTTGTGTTCCGGCATTAGTGGCCAGTCTCCCCTAAGAGAGCAGCAGCGCATTCGTAGCACCTTTGGTGTTGCAAATGTCCATAGGCGATGGTGACCGCTTTCCATCAAGTGGGCCGTCTGCTTGTCTGCTGAACTCATACATTAAAAAAGAACCGTTTCATCTATTTTTATTATTCTCTTCATATGTGCAAATTTCTTTGAAGTGCTTTTCTATACAGGCTGTAAAAGGAAGGTATACTTTTTAGCCTGTTGTGTAGATATTTTATATATTCTTGCTTGTAGACAAACAATTCCAACAAATTACCATTGAATTTAGAAACGCCAGCTACCATCATAACTGGGTGTTGTTTGTTTGATAAATTAAAAATGAATAGGTGTTTTTAAACTGAATCATTGAAAATATGCTTACTCTAAATACCCCATATCCTAGATTTCGCACAAAACTAATGTAGACTGGTTAATAAAAGTTTATTAGATAAATAGACTTGTAGAGATTTTAAGGATGGTTACAACTTATTAATAGAGAAAATTTAAATCTTAGAAATCATTAGATAGATAGATAGATAGATAACACTTTATTGTACACCATTACAGAAAACCTTATAGCCTAAAAATATTCTAAATGTGCACAATGGGCGGTCTTATCACTATTAAGCGATCTCTTCCAGACAACCCGTTTTCATTAATAAGGCTCCTCTGTGCACAATATGTGATATGTATGTAGTTTTTAAGGACTTTATTATAATTGTTGGTAATGAATAAAATGTTTTCATTTATACATTTCAGGAATTTGCCAGAGCAATTGAGGCTGGAGTCTTTGAACCCAGAACTGCAATTGCAGCATATACAAGACTTAGCTATGCAGTTGCATCTTAATGAAAATCCTAGTCCGCAAGTGAGTTGTTTGTATACATTATCAGCTTTCATGACATTATTTAGTAGACCCAAGGTTTTTTTTATCACATTTCTCCTCAGTCATAGGCCAAGACAGAGTGTTTCTTTTTCTTGACTTATTATTTTCTATCTGTTTATGCCTTATTAGGGAAAATATGGGAGTTTTGTTTTGTTTTATTTTCAAAATCTTAATTTCTTTTACAGTTTTTCTTAGCTACTAGTTTACAATGTTCTATATATTTGTCTATATTTTCTACTCTTATTTCTATTACATTATTCTTATTTATTTACACTATTATATATATATATATATATATATATATATATATATATATATATATATATATATATATATATATATATATATATATATCTCGAGGGTTTCATAACAAATGGGCGTACAGACAAAAGTGCAGTTTTACACAAGGGACAAATTGTGAATAAAGCAAAACTAGTTGATTGTATAAGGCTGAAATTTGGAATACTCTCCTTTTTAGGTACAACTTGCATACTGGTAAGACTTTCCAAATTGTATCAAGCAAAGATTTTAGTAAACAACAAAAAAAATGGCATTTTTGCGTATACGCCCATTTGTTATGAAGCCGTCGATATATATAACTCAGTTCTACTTGTCTATTTCCAAATAATTCTACATTATACCTATACTATTTTATATTAGCTGTGTTATTGTGTTACATTTATTTATTATCTATTCTATTTAACGCTAAGACACTTAGGTTCGGCGTACACGGGCCACCGACTAAATAATCGGGGGCCAGCGACAAGCAGTTGACACGCTTTTTCATACATTTTGTAACCTCCACTTTTGTTCGCGTGGTGGCGCGTAGACGCCGGTGGCTGTGGTCGGTGGCCCGTTTGCGACCACACCCAGTTATTTTTTCGGTAGATCAATTACCAGAGTTGGATAATAACCAACTAACACAACAAATAGTAATGTTTGAATTTAGCTTTTCACTCTTTTAAAGTACATACTTCACGTCAGTTAACAGCAAACTAATGATTGAGTTGTAACCAGTACTTATAACAAGTATGTAATTTTTTTTTGTAGAATGCCACAGGATCATAATTACTCATCTCTGGAATATATTTGCGATTTTTAGCGTTAAAGTTGCCAGTCTACTTGTATGAGGACAACATATGACTTTCAAAAGCTCATTTTTTCTTTTTAATTGCATGAGTTCGGTAGACAAGCAGACGGCCCACTTGATGGAAAGCAGTTACTATCGCCTATGGACATTTGCAACACCAAAGGTGCTACAAATGCGCTGCTGCTCTATTAAGGGAGACTAGAACCTGGCCACTAATGCCAAAACACAACTCAAGGGTGTTATGGCACCATACTCTAGACCAAGGGTGGTAGCCATCCAGTCGGGCAAATGCCCTACCACCTGGCTGTGGGTTGTTTTGTCGCAATGAAATGTATTCTTTCTTCGTTCCTGCACGGATAGTCTTAGGACAGGCCGCCTGGCAAAACATGCATATATATAACAGTGTTAGGAATATACAATAGAGAAGTAATGCTTCTGAACCTGAGTTTTAAAACACTAAGGACTTGGTTTGTCTTATAGCAGCAATCGGTAGCTCATTCCAAAGACGAACAGACACAGCCTGTATGTTAAAAAGTTATTGTAAAAACAAGATGTATGTACAGATTTTGTTAGAGGAGTAAAATTCTCAGTTAAAAATATACTTTTTCTAGGCATTCCAGCAACGTATCCTTCGTCCCCCAGACGGTGCATCCTCAAGAATCCACCAGCCCCCTCTACCGCCTTTGGACCCTCAACGGGTGAGAGAGGTCATGGAAGAAGTCACGGCTAGGAGCAATAACAATCCTAAGTGAGTGCTTATTTACAAATAGGCGTGAAGTTCAATGACTTTGGACATGTGTGTCAATTGTCTTATTAAATATTTCATTAGCAGCCAATATCTAAGTAATTTATTTTTCGTCTTGATTTCGTAAGTGTGCTATTTTTTATATGATATTTGTTTCATTAATTTATTATTGAATATAACATCCTCAATAAGAGTAATAACCCTGTATCACGGGGTCTTGTACCTAAACAAAGCACACCCACATCTACGTCATACGGCTTCACGTAACTAGTAATGATACTCAGTCGAGAGAGTTTATATGTAATAATAATTAAATAGTTTATTAAGTACCAGAACATTGTTATAACAATAACAGAAAGTGCTATTACAATTTACAATAAAATAGGTTAAATCTAGTTAATAATTAGGGAAAACTAAAAAAAATATTTCTATATATATATATATATATATATATATATATATATATATGGAAAATATCACATTTTGTTAAAAAACAACCCTTCCCCTTGGTTTGCCGATTGATATTCCTTCAGAGTTATTGATCCTTCCAAGCTACACTATGATATTAAATAATAATATCTACAGGGGTATTTATTTTTTAAAATCAGCTAATTTGATTCCTGACAAGGGTAATTGATTTTTCAAAATTCAATGATACCACATTAATTTTAGTCAAAATCGGCCTCTAGGCTTTAATTGTTTTTCGCTATTCAACATAACTTAGCATTTGGCCCACATCAAAAATTCGCCCTGTTTAGTAATAGTTTACCCGCTACACTTGTCCACGGCGAGTTACTAGGTTTCACATATCGGGGCAATATCGATGTGGAGGTTTCCTATGGTTTTTTATTTTGCTATTAACAAGTAGTATTTGCAACAATATTGACTTGAATATGCGATTTAAACCTATCACTGTGTTATGTTGCAAGTCGTGGGAGCGTAATGGCTAACGCACTCGTCCCAAACTCAAAGGGCGCGGGTTCGATCCTGGCCGGAACGCATGTACCACTTAGGCAGTTATTTAACCTAGTATGCATATTGTCACAATTATCACGCGCTAAAAACGGTGAAGGAAAATATCGTGCTCGTGCAGGTTGCACATCCGAGATACCTGATATGTCAAATCTGCTAAGTCGCCTTGGACAAGCGTCCAAGGGCTTGTGGCGGGTATACTGTCCGTTCCCCCTATAGTGGGAGGCCCGAACCCAGCGGTGAGACGTTTCTGGGCTGCTATTGTTACTGTGTTACATACTTATAGGTTGACAGCTCTAAGGCCGCCGCAGCCGCGAATAGTTCCTCCCGCGGCGCCGCCCACCGGGGCCACGGAGTACTCGCAATTGCTGCTCACTAACTCAGCTAGACGATTAGAGGTAAACTGGCATTATTCTATTAGAATTGTAACCATATCTGACTATATTTTATGTTGCCTAGGTGAAGTCCTCTTGACATGACATTCTACTTGTGAATGCATGATCTAGAGATGAGTAGCTACAGTAAAAGCCACCAGGAACGAAGAAAGATTACAATTTTCTGCGGCCAAATGGCCTGTCGTAAGAGGTGACAAAAAAAACCCACAGCCAGGTGGAAGGGTATTTGCCCGTCTGGATGGCTACCGCCCCTGGTCTAAGGTATGCCACCATAACAACGTTGCATTGTGTTCTGGCATTAGTGGCCAGGTTCCAGTCCCATCTATGAGTCCAGCTGCACATAGGTGGCCCCTTTGGTGTTACAAATGTCCACAGGCGATGGTAAACCCTTCCATCAGGTTGGTCGTCTGCCTGTCTGCTGAACTCTTGCAATAAAAAATAAAAAACTTCAAGAGATTACTTCTTACAAACAAACCCACAAACTTCACCCTCTTTAAAATATTATTATAGATTACTTATTTAATCCCGCGCTTTCTAATTGATTTACCTCTTTGATTTTAGGAACAGTACATCGCCTTCAGAGGGCGGTAGCACATTGGTAGGTCCTTTAGCCCCATTGGTAACAACTTTTATAGACCTGAGCCTTTTGAGACTCCGCTTGGTGGACTGTCGTTTGATGCTTGATGAGTGATAAACGAGTTATGTTGGTATATAATAATAAGAAACAGTGTAATAAAGAAACATTGTGGATTGAAAAGGGATGTAGTGACACGAGTTGGCAAACCAATGTTAGCTGGTTTGGGTATGTAGAGAATATGAATAAATGCAGAATCACAAAACAAGTATATGACAGACACCATGATCAAAGTGAAGATATTTTGAAGAAAGTTCATGTGAAAAGCACTTTAAATAAGTGTGTATGTATGATAAGATTATTGAAAGTTGATGAAGCAAAAGTGTTTGTCAGGATCGTAGTAAATGGAAATCCATCGTCTCTGCCTACCCTACAACCCAATGGGAAACAGGCGTAACAATATATCTGATACTAATATATAAAGCTGAAGAGTTTGTTTGTTTGCTTGAATGTAATCTCAGGAACTACGGGTCTGATTTGAAAAATTCTTTCAGTGTTAGATAGCCCATTTATCGAGGAAGGCTATCAGCTATATATCATCACGCTAAGACCAATAGGAGCGGAGCACCAATGAAGATTCTTTCAAAATTGGGTGGTTTTTTTTTTTACTTTTCCACGCGGCCGAAGTCGCGGGCAGAAGCTAGTGTGTATATATAATTATGTTTATTAAACGACTACTATATTATACTGGTATTGCAAATTGAAAGTATGTATGGTGCGCGGGCGTCGACGTGTGACTATCGTCGATCGAGTTTTGATCGCAAGTGACTTTCCACTTTCTATCACAGTTGAGCCGTTGGGCCTGTCTGCTGTACTCCAGCAGCAGGATGCCAATTAGTTCTTCTGTCTCTGTGCGCAGGTGCTGCGGGCGTGCATCGCGGCGATATTCGAGTGCCGCTACGCGGATGCGCGCAAGTCCTTCCCGGCGGTGCTGCGCGCGCTGCGGGCGCCGTCGGCGCGCGCCGCGCTCGTCAGGGACCTGGCGGGCCGGCTGCCAAACAACAAGCACCTGCTGCACCACCATCAGTTCGAACTCGTCGTTAGGTGAGTTTGTGACTTTGTTATTGTAGATAGATAGACAACACACTATTGGGTGCGTTCCTCTAGTAGCTCACAACGCCCAAAATGCTCCGTTAGCCGGTCCATCTAGCGACCACGGTCGTTACGGTCGTCGCGAAAACGTCGCTAATGACGTCATTATTTTGGATCACACAGCGCTGATAACGAATACATGTCAACAGCTGGGTCGAAGTGGGCGTTGACCACAGAACAAATTATCTCTATCGATTGACACTGAAAGAGGCGCGATTTTAAAATCAACCAATGACGTTTGTGTATTTCGTCGTTGATGATATCAACGCTCCATAATCCGTTCCACTTTTATTTATGATTGTAACACCCGCAGACAGTAGAACGGGTAAAATCGCGGTCGTGAACATGGTCGTTGTGAGTCTCATGTGGAACATAGCCATTGTATTCCAAAACAGATAAACAGAAATAGAAAAATACAAGAGATAGTGCAACGAGTAGCCTTATCGCTAAAAAGCGATCTCTTTCAGGCAAGCCTTGGCAGGGATTAATAGATTTTTAATACTGATATTGGTGTAGTTTATAAGTAATGATATAGGATAAGTATACAGAATACATATAAGTACAAAACAATATAAATGTATATACATATACAGACATGTATACATACATATGACAATACAAACATACATACATATATATAACAGTATTAGGAATTATTATACACAATAGAGAAATGATGCTTCTTTACCCGATTTTTAAAACACTAAGGATTTGGCTTGTCTTGTAGCAATAGGCAGCTCATTCCAAAGACGCAAAGCTTGGACGGTAGAGTTATTGTAAAAATAAGACATGTATGTACAGGTGTGTTTATTCTGTATTTATTTTAGGGGTGTAAATTGTGGGAACTAGATACATACAGAACTTCAAAGCGTTCCTCAAGGAGGAGTAATGGGTAAAAACAATATACTATTTGCCATACCAGTAACAGTATAATACCAGTTCTTTTAAGTTGTCGTATTGACTCTAAAAGGTCTGTTTGCTTCAATTATTCGGAAGCTTGGTTTAGCGATTAAATAGATATATGTGGATTTTAGGTTGTTAGTGATGCGTATTCAAGAAGACTTTATTTATGGGTGTTACCACTCTAACAAATATAATTTGCGTGACCCTTTTTGGTGTTACCAGTCTAAGGAATATAAATTGCGCAACCTTTTAGTGTTGCCATTTAAATAATGGTTTTGTGCCATCTCGCGACACCTTGTCGTAGACAAGGTCAACTAAACTGTCCTCTAACTTTTAGGAAAATTAGATTTAATTAAATTCTTATTTATACATTAACGGCTTTCGAGTCTTAAACGATGAGTCAGCTTTGTTCTTAAACTTCGTCAACAGATGGCAGTAGCATTTTTGAAGTATCTACGTAACGAATAAGATCGTAACTGTTTATGTAGGAAGTAGTCTTTGGGGAGTGCCCAGTTGCTGAGCTGTTATTGTTACTTGTAGTAAAAAAGTGTGCTTGTACACACAAAAACGCTTAATATTGTAACATATATTATTCATCCTCTAAGAAGTTGATGTTCATCATCACGCAGGCCAATTCTTCGTTGAATAAGCTCTTCATGGTACATTTGACCTTGTATTCACCATATACACCTTCGTTCGGTAGCTCGCCATTGTCGAAAATGAAATCGCTCACGTTGTAGTTGCCCTGAAATATACAATTAACCTTTAAGACGGAACCTCCACAAATTTGTTGCCGAACTGTCACACGCGGCTCATTGGGAAGTCCCACTCTGTGGTCAAAACAGATAATTGAAATGAACGAATATAATAAATGTCAGCGAACAACTGGGCCATTTACTATGCCCTATGGGCAACTCTGGGGACAGATCATATATCTGCCATGCTTATCCAATTCGGCACCTTGGTTATTTTAACGTGTACACTGTAATTACAACAATATAACATATTAGTTCATATCGGTTTGGGAAGCTTTAGTGTTATTAAAATTTCTTTACCTTGGATAGGTACTCATGTTTTAATTAATAGATTGACAAAGCACTGCTTTATGTTTACCCCTTTCGATCTTCTATGGTCTTCGACAGAAGAAATGTTGGTGAATCTGTCGATAGTACGATGTATGAACATAGTGCTGATACCACTCTTTTGAATTGTCTCGAAAATGATTGACGGTTTTTGTGAAAAGCAATAAATGCATCCTATTTTCTTTAACACCCCATTCCATATTGTAATTTGATAATAAACACTGACGGTCTTATTCATATTGAGTTAGAGTAAGTTTAAAGGCTTCTTTAAAAACCATAAAGAAGTCTTCAAACTTACTTATTCACTATGATTCTAATTCAATATGAATAAGATCGTAAATATGTGAAATGGCGGTAAATCGATAGAAATTTTAACGTAGGTTACGTTCCACGTGAGGCTCGCAACAACCACGCTCACGACCGCGATTGTTCCCGTTCCACTTGCTTGCGGGCAATGCAATCGTAGACTCAAATGGAACGGATTATTCGACCCACCTCTCGACATGGGTCGCTGCGAGCGCTGCGTGAACGAAAATCATGACGTCGTTAGTGACGTTTTCGCGGCGCCCATAACGACCGGGGTCGCTATGTAGAACCGCTAAAGGAGCATTTCGGGTGTGAGATACAAGAGGAACGTGCCCGTAGTAAACGCGTTCCAAATTCAAAATTATTAAAGAGTTTAAAAAAGAAGTTTTATGTAACAGTAATTAAGGCCAGACTAGTTATACATGTAAGTGTAATACGCACAATTTCATTTAAAGGTCACTAATATTAAATAATTACTTCACACTGGTCTAACAAGTGAGCGGAAGTCGTATTTATTCAAATCTTACCTTAGATATCGGGCAATCTGGTGGGTCGATTGCAGCCATCTTCAAAAGCCTCTGGAAGTTCTCCTTAGCGAACTGTTTCATGAAACAGCACCCGCATTTGAAGTGCATCTTGTGATACGGTTTGTAACCACCGTCAACACGCATGAACGATTCGCCGAATATCTGTAGGATATTTTTATTAGTGCTTGAAGTCGGCGTACAAGCAGACGGCCCACTTTGATTGAAAGTGGAAACCGCCGCCTGAACGAACGTTTGCATCGTCGGTGGCGATGACAATGCGTTACCAGCGTTTTGAACGGGATTGAAAAGAGGAAATGAGACAGTAGGGAGGGGTAAGTGAGTCACCGATACTCACTCACCGTATGAAATATAATTAAACTCAAGCTTAAACAATTGACGCCGATATTCTGTGAGAGTGTGGTATCACACCGGTCGCTTCGAATCTTGACCGATATAAGATAAATAAAAAATAAAAGAAATTGGACAAATGTCATTTGTTTAAAAATTTGTAAAAGATAGATTGTTGGTAAAATAATATAAAAATACTTGTAAAAATTCTAAAAATATGTAAAATGTAATAATAGTTCCTAAGATAAAATGTATAATAGTAAGATATGAGAAAAAATAATGAAAATAAAAAAAAGACGCCCATACATATTTTCCCCAAAAAAGAGAAAAAGAGCTCGGCTTTGTACTACGGTGGAGGATGGTGAAAAGAAAACCTTGACCGATATCTAGAGAGGCTCTTGCTCGGTAAATGGTCGAAGGGCCATATACGAAAGGCGGTTCTCCTGATCACGACAGAAAGAGGAGGTGCCTTTTTTTACCAGGGGAAATCCGTTTGAGCATGGTCCTCAAGTCCTCAGTCGCGCGAGGGGGAAAATCGCCGCCGGTGTGTGTGGGATTTGCCTCGTCGGGGTGGCACTAGCATCCCCGTAGGAATGCTAATGCCACTCCAGGGTTCAGCTTCGGCCCGGACGGACGACGGCCGGCCCCTTTACGGGCTAGCCCCTCTGGGTCTGGGTTTCACCTCGAGGTGAGAGGATACGCGCCGATCGTGTGCGTCCATCCTCTCCTGCCTTCATGTGCGGTTGATCCAGTTTGGGAGGAGGTCCCTGTCTTTGGAGTTTTAACCATAGGTAGTCTAGGCCTTAGGCCCCTGCTGCCGGCGGACGTCATTTCTTTAATATATGTACGTTCAATTTATATATATATGTATGTATTAATAATATAAATATATAATATCAGCCCATAAATGTCCCACAGTTGGGTTCGGGCTTCCCATTATAACGGAACGTTCCGGGGGAACGGAAGTATATCCGCCACGCTTGTTCAAGGAGGCTTGGCACGTTTAACACATCAGTTATTTCGAGGTACAGGTTGCATCACAATGTTTTCCTTCACCGTTATTAGCATGTGGTAATTGTAACAATATGCACATTAGATCAGAAAACTGCCTAAGTGGTGCATGCGTTCCGGCCAGGATCGAACCCGCGTCCTTTGAGTTTGGGTCGCGTGCGCTAGCCATTACGCCACCACGACTATTGTATGTATTAAAAAAACATAAAAACGAGAGAATAAATATAACAAATAAATCTGCAGACAAACACACACACTGTATATCCCCAAATTAAGCAAGTTACGTTTGTGTTATGGGTAATATACAACGGACCATTCTGTGGCCGATCCCAGACACCTAGACCATAGTAAGTAACGGAGAAAATACTGTTACGAGTTACGGGACTCGAATTAAAATGCCGTTTGGAATTACTATAGGATTTATTAGAACTATACGAACACGTATAACATAGGTACAAATATAACTAGACACAACCAATACAAACTGCGCGATTTAATAACGCGCGCAAAGTCCGTCACTATATCGGTCATCGAATGTACACACGTCTTGTTTGTATCGTAATCGTCGCTTGACTGCCTCACCCCTTCGTTCGGGCATTGTTTTATACTAATTATACGATACAACAATCGACCGCATGGACTGGATCTTCCAAGAACTACACCTGGCTAACGACCATCATAAAGGATTACAATACACAATAGGCCGCGTTTCTAATTACAAATTTTAAACACAAAGTAAACAAAAGAGCTTCGTGGAATTTTGTCTAAGTTGTAACACTACGTTTCCGAAATTTACTATACCAGCAGTCGAACCCGGAGCTGCGTTGCGGTGAGGTAAGCGGGCAAAGGCTTAGCCCGCTCAACCACACAGGCCGTCAATATATTTACATGTGAAAACATTTTTATTGTATGGCTACAAAATAATCAAGTTTTTATTTTTAAATATATTGCGTAAATTAACTGAGTGCCATTCATTGAGAGGCCCTCTCTCAATGAATGGCACTCAGTTAATTTAACCAACATATTTTGTAAATTATATAAAATGTGTGCACAAATACCGCGATATCGTCGTCTATGTCAACCGTCAGATCCATGCTACCGTCGTAAACGTCATGTGTGCGATTAATCTTATGTTTGTAGATGTTGACTTGCACTGGATACTTGTCTGCGTTCTCGCATGTGTAGATTCTCTCCACTATGTAGCGTCCTGGTCCCTGGAATTGGAACAAGAGCATATGATGTCCTCATCGTAGATGGAAATACATGCTTATTATAACGCCTGTGTTTTGTAGGGATGAAGCCGAGACAATGGAACTTCGCTTGCTGTTATCATACTAATATTATAAATGTGAAAGTTTGGATCGATGTTTGTTGGTCAATCACACCAGAACGTCTGAACGGTTCTAGATCAAAGGCACATAGATATACTATAGTCTGGAGTAACCTATGTACAGGTTACTTTTACTATCGGAAAAATGGACGGATTCCGTAGGATAGATTCGTTTTTCACAGAGGGCTTGTGGTACTCGCAGCGGCCGTTCCTCCATTTTGTCTATAAAGTTTACCATAATGCGAGCGAAACCGCGGACAAACGCTATTCCTAACATGCCACATTCATTTCATCTGCTTTCACTAAACTTCTCATACATGTGTCCGTTTCACTGATAACTTGCTAATTGAGTTCGATTAAGCTACAAGATAGCTTAGTGGATAGCACAACAGTGTCCCGAACTCAAAGGGCGCGACTTCGAATCCTTGCCGGAAAGCATGTACCACTTAGACAATTTGGTGACCTAATGTGTACATTGTTACAATAATCACTTGCTAAGGTGAAGGAAAACGTCGTGATGAAACCGACACATCGAGATAACCAATGTGTCAAACTCGCCAATCCGCCTGGGTCAAGCGTAGCGGATATATTGTCTGTTCCCCTTTAAAAGATCTTGAGCCCAGCAGTGGAACATTTATGCGTTGTTATTTTTATTATTTTCATGTTTGCTTGTAGGCAAACTGGCAAACGGATCAGGTAGGTAGGCTACCGTCGTCCATGGACATCTGCAACACTAAGGGAGCCGATGCGTTGCATACGTCGATGAAACCTTAGTATCGGTTCACGCCCTTTTTGAACAGCCGCATATTGTAGTGCTCTGGGAAAACCGCGGGAGGGGGTTCATTCCATAGCTTGGACACATATGTCACGATGGAGCGTCAACCACGCGCTGTTTCGGACTTCCAAGTATCTTGGAACCAACGACCAAATCAAATAGGTCATCAGAGCATTCCTCGTTGTACAGACGGTTACAACACGCTTATAGCGTCGACGTCTCTTCTATCGCTAAGAGATTCTAAACCGTCTGTAATTTTGGTATCGTCGACAATCCAGACTGCTCGCGCTGCAAGGAGTCAAGGGGGAGCAGCTTATACTGAGGTTCACTAACCCAAAGATGGGAGTAGTACTCCACATAGGGACGGACTCGTGGTTTATATATGAAAAGCCTATGTCCCGGCGTGAAGTGCCGCTTAGCCCTGTCGAGCACCCTAAGCTTTTTCGCCTTGCTCTCCAAGTGACCCCTAAATTGCACCTCGCTCGAAATGTCGACGCCTAGGATCCCTATAGTATCCTAGATCTTAAGGGAAGGGCCCCAGAACTGCGGCGCTAACAAGAATAGGGCTTTTTAGCAGTAAACGCGCAAATTCATATTCATAGAATAAGCTACTATATATCCGAGTATAATGTGTAAACAAAATAAAAATTTGTGTTTACAGGGTGCTTATGATACCTGTCCTCTTGTATAGTGCAGAGACATGGTGTCTATACAAACCATACGTTAGGAAGCTAGACACATACCACCTAAGGTGTCTGAGGTCAATCCTTAATATCAAATGGCAAGATCGCTTGCCTAATACTGAAATTCTGCGCCGTTCTGGAATGCATGGAGGCTTTACTCATGCAGCGACAACTTAGGTGGTGTGGGCACATCCTTCGCATGGAAGACCACCGTTTACCCAAAGCAGTCTTCTTTTCGGAGTTGGTAGAAGGTAAACGGAAACAAGGTGGTCCACACTTACGTTATACGGACGTGCTCAAGCGTCATCTAACTGCATGCGACATAAAACTGACAAAATGGGAGGAGCTTGCTATGGAAAGGACTTTTTGGCGATCTATAATCTTTTAAAAAGTAAAAGCTTTCGAAGAGAAGCGCTTAGAAGATCTGGACACCAAACGTCAAACTCGCAAAGAGCGACCCAAGCCCTCCTATAGCAATACGTGCAACGCCGCTGGCCAACTATATTGTGCGATATGTGGCCGGGAATTTAAAAACAAATTCGGTGTGGCCAGCCACATTAGGGCCACAGGCGGCGAAATGATCACATTTGAGGGGTCGCCGTTACCGAAATCGGTAAGGAGGACTATATATATATATATATAATGTGTAAACAAAATCAATACTTACAATCATATTATCTTCAGCATTCACAACTTCATTTATGACAGTTAATGTAATAAAAATATTTAAAAATGAATAAACATTATGTCCATGGCTTTTACTAATCTCCATAAAAATCATGTTTTTACCTTTTTGAAATTCTAATGAAAACAATATTAAATGTACAAACGTTTTGCTATTAATACAAGTATATCGTGTTGTCGGTATTTATACTGTCACTGATATGAATCGATAGCTTGTAACGAGGCAATTAAAATGATTTCATCTCAATGTAAAAGCATGCCAGTCATAGTTGGAATTGTATTGTATGTTTTGCGGTTGAACTATTCCTCCTTCGGGCATTCGATCGTACATTGGAATATTAACGAAGAAGTAGGTCGTGAAAGACTTTATGAAGGTTGTATTATAATAGCAAAAAAAGTTGTCAATGATAACAACAGTATATAGTAGTTAATTTAGGTTGGGGAAAAAGTTTCTTCACATTTTATATAAAAATTCAAAAGGTTTTTTTATAAAGTTAATTTACATTTGACCATGGTATGTAGGTGCCATTTTGTTGGATAACTTTTTGCCATCTTGTAGGTAGGGACGTGATCCCATTGCTATAAAAATTTTAGGGCTTCTGATCAAAAAATTGCGACAAGTGGTTTTGGCAGTCCTCTCGCGATGTTAACCTGACACTGCCTATGGAATTCTGCAGAGACCGAAACAGGTGAAAATCTGAAGGTGCAAGGTCAGGACTATACGGCGGATGCATTAACACCTCCCAGCCAAACTCTCGTAATTTTCGCTGAGTGGCTAAAGATGTGTGAGGTCTAGCGTTATTATGGTGAAAAACCACACCCCTTCTGTTGATTAATTTCGGCCGCTTTTTCTCAACTTTTTGCTTTAATCTCATCAGTTGTTCGCAGTACAGTTCCGAATCGATGGTCCTGTCTGGCGGTAACAGCTTATAATGAATAATGCCCTTCCAATCCCACCATACACACAGCATCACCTTGTTGCGAGTTAACCCGGGTTTCGCCACAGTCTGTGAAGCCTGACCGGCCTTTGAACACGATCTTTTCCGCACGTTCTTGTCGTACGTGATCCACTTTTCACCACCAGTTATCAGCTTCTTCAAAAATGGTTCGGTTTCATTACGTCGAATAAAGAATCACAAATGAGCACACGGTTCATTAGATTTCTTTCAGTGAGCTCATGAGGCACCCAAATATGGAGCTTTTTTGTATATCCAGCTTTTTTCAAATGCGCCAAAACCATTTTATGGTCAATTCTGAGTTCTCCAGCTACATTGTAACTACTAATATGCCGATCTTGCTCCACTTTTCCAAAAATGGCATCAATTTTGTCCATTACAGGGTGACCAGAACGACGTGCATCTTTGATATCAAAATTTCCGGATTGAAAACGCTTAAATCAAATTTGCGTTACTCTCACAGATACTGCATTAGGTCCATAAATATCACAAATTTTTTTCGCGACTTGTGTTGCATTTTTACCTTTTTTGTAGTAAAATTATAAAATGTATCAAATTTTCTTCATTAGATTCACTCATTTTAACAATAAGAAAAACAAATGAAAATCACACATTTTCCTAATTTGAATTTGGAATTGTCTTCTTTAAAATTAAAACTTTATAATGATACCAAAACCAACCAGATACAAATGGTATAGCCAAAGAGATCTTATTACAAGTTCATACATACTATATACGAAAAGACTTTTTCCCCAACCTATTATACAAAATGAGTTTTTCAAGTGACCAAATCCGAAATTATAAGAAGTAATGAAAAATACTCAAAAGCCAATTTTGATGAAAATTCAGGAATCGAATCTGCTGATTTTGAAAAAAAAATACATAGCTATATTTTAATTACTAGCTGACCCGTGCCCACTTCGCTGGGCATCAGGAGAAAATTAAAAAATACTTATTATTAATCACAACCAAATATATCCTATATCACTCAGGAATAATGTAGCTTTCCACCGGTGAAAGAATTTTCAAAATCGGTTTAGTAGATCCAGAGATTACCCTTACAACATCACAAACTCAAAAACTTTACCTCTTTATTTCTTGTTGAGTTTAATTACCTACTAAGCGAATTCAAAATATTTCCCCTCCCGTACTGCCCACCGTACCCTAGTGATGCCTACAGCGCATAAACCTATCTAGCCGATTAGGGTGCGCGGCGACCACGCAGCTTTTTTCTAATACTTACATTTTTCAACTCGTGATATCTTTCTAATGGAATGTCCGAATTGAATAATTCAAAAAGTTATGTAAAGGTATTTATTGAAGCAGTCTTGAATATGAAGTAATTTATTTTGATAAGGATGAATACCAAGATACAAATAAAGAGCCTTTTCTAGCGGCGGCATTTTAATTAAATTTTTAAAATAAAAGAACACTTATTGTGGCATAACTATAATAATTAGACATATGCTGTCGCGACACTTTTTGTAAATAATGATGTGTTCTGCAAAGTCGTAGTACATTATTTTATTCTATCATCAATAGTTTTCGCAGCGCACGCGATTTTAAGTAATTTTTTTACACCTTGGGTTACACTATTGGAGTTTTAGTAAGGATCCCTAATTTTTTGAAAATATAATATAGCCTATGGCAACCAGGGATAGTGTAGCTTGCCAATAGTGACTTCCTGGCCGCCAAACACATACGCGGCTAGCTGCGGGAACTGTTCGATGCCTGTATTCGCGCAGGTCAGTTCCCGTCGCAATGGAAGGAGGGCCGATTATGCCTGATTCCCAAGGGAGGCCGTCCTCCCAACGATCCGTCCGCCTACAGGCCCATAGTGTTGCTCAACGAGGCCGCCAAGGTCTTCGAGAAGATCTTAGCGGAACGCCTCGTTAAGCATCTCGATACTGTGGAGCCGGGGCTAGCACAGACGCAGTTCGGGTTTCGGCGGAGGCGCTCCACGTTGGACGCCCTCGCGACACTGCGATCTGTAACGGACGACGCAGTCCAAGCGAAGGATACTGTCCTGGCTGTATCGCTAGACATAGCGAACGCCTTTAACAGCCTCCCTCACGAGACGATCAGGGAGGGGCTCCGTGCACACGGAGTTCCCCCGTACCTCACGAGGCTGTTGGGCGCGTATCTCCAGGACAGGTACATCCTTTGGGAGGGCGGCGAGTCCGAGAATCGCGCTATAGGTCGGCGACGCGTCGCGTGTGGCGTCCCACAGGGATCGGTCCTCGGGCCGGTTCTTTGGAACGTCGGTTATGACTGGATCCTTCGGGTTCCGGTCCTGCCCGGAATAGGGCTAATCTGCTTTGCGGATGACACCCTACTCACGGCTCGCGCTGCGTCATTCGCGGAATCCGTGGACCTCGCCAACGCCGGGTTGGCGATCGTGGTCCGAAGAATAGGTAGGCTGGGCTTGAAGGTCTCCCCCGCGAAAACGGAGGCCATCATGTTCCATAGGCGGTTTCGTAATCCCCCCGCGGACTTTTCCGTTACAGTCCAAGGGGTGAACATTCGTGTAGGTCCCCAGATGAAATATCTGGGGCTAATTCTCGATGGGAAATGACTGTTTAAAGCGCACTTTGAGCAGCTAATTCCCAAACTCGTGAGGTCCGCAGGCGCCCTCTCTCGGCTTCTTCCCAACGTGGGGGGACGGGGGGGGGGGACTAGGAAACTCTACATGGGATCATCCTTGGGAGTATGGCCCTGTACGGTGCACCCGTATGGTCCACTGCACTTCACCGCCACAATAGGACTTTGTTGTGCCGCGCACAACGGGTCCTGGCGGTGAGGACCATCCGAGGATACCGTACAGTGTCGTGGACGGTGTCGACACTCTTGGCGGGCGACCCGCCCTGTCGTCTCCAGGCGGATGTGATTGCCTAAGTTCGGCGCTCCCGACAGGATGCCCTCGCCCGTGGCCTGGTCTATGGCCAGGCCGAACTCCAGGTGATCAGTACGCAGGAAACCGCGGCCATGATCCAATCTTGGTCAGTAGAGTTGGAAAACCCTGTTGCTGGCACTGACACGGTGGAAGCGGTTCGACCGCAGCTGTTACGATGGCTCTCGCGGAAACGCGGGACCCTGACCTTCAGAATGACATAGATACTTACCGGGCACGGTTGCTTCAATAAGTATCTGTGCCAGATTGCGGGCTGCTTGCCTTCATCCCAATGCCGCCAGTGTGGCGCGCTAGACACGGCGTTACACACGCTAGTCGAGTGCGCAGCATGGGCACCTCAGAGGTTTGAGCTCGAGACGCTAGTAGGACCGATCGATTCGCTGGGCGATCTGGTGCAAGCCATGCTGCACAATGACGATTGGTGGGTGGGTGCGGCCAATTTCTACGAGACGGTAGTGTCTCAAAAGGAGGCCGTGGAACAAGATAGGGAGAGAGATGGAAGTGCGCATGCGTCTCGCGGGCGCCGACGTCAGTCAGGAGCCCGGAGGCGCAGGTACGCGCATGACCTCCCTCCCTGAAATACCGCTGCAGGGGCCCTCTAGCATCTAGGGAGCAGAGGAGTCTTCACCCCTGTTGACGAAATGAGTTTGCCTCTCCCGGGGCATTCTCAAGCACTTGTGCGCTAGGATCGGTGTGGGCGTAACTACGTTCAGTATCTCACGCCTTTCCTACCATAAGCGCGGGGCACATGGGAGGAGGGTGGTTTTAGTGGGGTATTGATTAGTCGAGTCTCCACACAAGCCGGTTGATTATTGTTTGGATTGCCTCAGTGGAAAGCCTCCAAGATCAACAACGGTCTAATCCTTAGCAAAGGACCCGGTATGTGCGAAATGCATTTCCACCGCCTGAAAAAAAAAAGCTTGCCAACAGTAAAGGATTTTTTAAATCGGTTCAGTATTTTCGGAGATTACTGATATTACGGAGATATTATTACAACGTCACAAACTCACAAACTTTACCTCTTTATAATATTAGTATAGATTACACGAACTTATAGTGTCTTTTGTAAGGATTCATTTATGTGAAGGAATGTCAAACATAAAAGTAAGGAAAAAATAAAGAGGATTCTATAACGCACCTTCGTTACGTGTTTAAGTCTAACAAGATGGCTATAAATTGGCATTATCGAGTTAAGGAATATAATTCAAGATGATGCAAACATGCAATCTAGTCAAGTTCAACGATGCAGCTAAGATCCAACGGTCTCTTTACAGCAAAGAGTCATAAGAAGAGATTGATCTGAGTTCTACTTTCCAAGGTGTATTCATATCGATATCCGACCAACTTCAGCTCAACTTACTGCAAGAAAGCTAGGCAATGTTGCGAAAGCAAGGTAGTTTGCTAGTAGTTTAGAGCAGCACGTGCACTACCACCGTGTCGCTGCTTTACCGCCGCCGCACCGCCAAACTGTGTAGACAAACGCTTACAGTACTCAAGACGAATTTTGCATGAAGTTCTCATTTTTGAAACGGCTCAGCTAGAAACGTTGGATTTGAGAGCAAATAGGACGATTGAAAATAAACAGCCTATACAAGTGAGGGTTGACAGCCTTCCGTCCGGGCTGGAGGTGAATGCGCGAGCGAGCCCACAGTCCGGACAAGGGAGATTCAACGATCGGCCAGGGATTTTAGTGGGTAACCCAAACCGTGGTGTGCCAATAGCATTCCCGCAGGGATACTAGTGCCACCCCGACGAGGCGAATCCCACACACTGGCCGTTTTCTCCTGGTAAAAAAAGGGGTGGCAGCCTACCGATCTTATATAGGATATGCACTTTGGACAGTGTACAATCGAACTATTCAACAAAAGAAGCTAGTTATAACTTTCAATTTATGACAGAAATAAGTTTGAAAAATATTGTTACATGCAATCAAAGATAAACGCACAGCTGCCTGTCGTAAGCCCAGCTTATTGTCTTCCCGGATTTAGGAATTCTTTTATGTTTAGAATTTGTAATTAAGAAAAACATGCTATTGTTTTCCTACTTGTTTTATGACCATCATTAGCGTCGAACTAATCCCTATTGTTATTATTTTCGACTTGTTGGCCGTTCGCAGGAATAGATAACCAGGTGTGCAAATTACTATTTCTCGGAAACTCAGGACGCGCGGCCAATTTTTTTGTACTGTGTAGTTAGTATAAGACAATGCCCGAATGGAGGGGTGGCAGTCAAACGACGACTGCGGTACGAGTAAGACGTTTGTAGTACTCTCGATTAGCGATATAGACGACGGACTTTGCGCGTGTCGAATTGCATTGAATCGTGCAGTGTGAACTAGTTGCATCCAGTTTTATTTGTATTTGTTTTATACGTGTTTGTACAGTTCTAATAAATCTATAGTAGTTCCAACGGCATTTTTAATTCGAGTCCTGTAGCTCGTAACAGTATATTATAAACAGTATATTAAATAATGCAATCGGTTAACTATATAGACTAGTAGTCGCCCGTGTTTAAAATTCGACCATAATAATTAATGTCAAAGACTATATATACTTCTAGAATCACAGATTTCGCTAAGGCCTACATTGTTAATTTGTCTTGAACAATAAACAAAAGAGTATATACGCGTATGTGTGTGTCAAATACATGGTAGTGTGTGTAATGTTTTTTTTATTGGTTTGATGTATTTTATATGCATAATTTAAAAAAAATATTAGCATTCGTCGCTTCTTCTGTATATAAACTATAAGTGTGCGAAATTTCATACTCCTACTTAATTTTCGTAAAAAGGGGTACAAAATTTTTGCTTCACGTATTAATATATAGCACCTACAATAGAAAATAAAATTCTATCTCGTGGTGGATGCGTGATGCGTTTGACAGGGACTTTTCCCCATTTGTTTCGGTTTGTTTGTAGGTCACCATACAGTACAGTGCATATATAATAAGGATAGATTAAATATACGCGAGACAAATATAACTAGTAGTAGACTGCAGAGTGTGTTACGAGTTCGTTTTTTACGGGGCAAGTGACATTCCTTAATATTTCTTTGACGACTTTAGTAATCATACTAAGAGCCGAATTGACTACTTCATTTTTTTGTAAACTGTTCGCAGTAGTCCCAAATAGGTTTTACTGGTCCACAAATTCCATAGCGACCACCTATGTCCGGTATTTCTTTTATTAGTCCAATAATATTAGGGGATTCATCTCGGCTTATGAGATAATAAGCCATAAACTTGTGTAAACCTTTATTTTGGTATTTTAAAAGTTCTTTCAAAAGTTTCATAAAATCTCGTGTCCGCGTCCTCAAATATTCAAAGTCAAAGGTCACGAAAATTTATATTTTGCAAATATCTCGTTTCTTATCCATTAAAACATATTCGCATGCATTGTAAAAGTTGTAGAGCATACAGTTTTCTACAAGTTTTGTTTGAAAGATTTCTTATACATACAGCCGTTCTTGAGATAGAGTGCAGAGTATGTAACGCTCAGCCCCCATGGCGTATTCAAGGTCAAACTTCAACTTCAAATTTCGGCATATAGGACAGTATATAAATAAAATTATTGATTCAAATTATTATAATTATTTAAAACTCTGCAATTATTTGAATAATGAAGGTTTCTAAATAATTATCATAATTTGGATCAATAATTTTCTTTAAAAATTATTAAATGAAAATTCCTTAAAAAAATATAATGTATTCAACAGTAATGTTTAATACATTATAATAATATTTTTTTAAGATATTATAAAAGGCAATAATGACAAAGGCAAAGTAAAGACATATGTATATCTCTAAAAATGTCCATAAATAACCGTTATAAAAACCATAACTGTCGAATGCCTTCCTAGTCAAGTCCAGTTCAGAATGTCTTTGACCATAATTAGGTACCTACTTTCATTCTGAGATTTACCCCTTTATTAGCCTAATTTGAATGGACTATGGATAAAATCAGGAATAAGGATATCCGTAAGAGAACCAATGTAACCGACGTAGTTACCAAAATTAGCATGTTGAAGTGGCAGTGGGCCGGTCACGTCTTTCGCAGAACCGACCGCGTCTTGGTAAACATATCGTAAGACGACCTCCAGCACGGTGGACCGAGGATCTGTGTAAGGTCACATACAGGACTGAATGAGGAGACCTGGATAAGTGGCGCAGACTTGGGTCGGCTTACGTCCAGTCGTGGACATTGATTGGTGTGTAGTACGAAAGAGATGCAATATGATTCCGGATAGCGGCCAAGCGAGAGGGCAATACTCTCTTCAACTTTATATGTATCACACGTTATGAACCATTATTGTGTTCTACAGAACGATGTGTACGAATTTTAGGCATACTTTAAAGTTATGGTATAAGTTAATTAAGTTATTAAAGACTTACCTAAATGGAATTCGCTATGTCACTTGCGTATTACCACATTTTTGAATATATAATATAAATTGATTGAATATACTTATGACACTTCCATATGTCACAAAATTTAAAATTTTAACAATTAAATTACATTTGTTTAAAAATAATCATTTTAATTCAGACAAAGTTTCACACATAAACAATTCACAAGAATTGATTTTCTAAATTTAGAGAAATTTATATGAATAAAAATAATTTTATTGTGAGATATTCGTAATACCCCCCTATTACGAATATATAGCGGACATTCTAGCGGGGGTTACCCTCTTAAATCAATGATGTCTTATGACCTCAATAGGTACAAGAAAAAGGAGTCCAATAGCACGTTAATTATTGTTTGAAATGTATTTAAAATGATTAGTAGCATAATATTTTAAAAACAAGGTGATATTATAACGCCTGTTCTTCTTCTCCCGCATCCCTATTCTATGGCTAATATTTGTGGAGTACGGATTTGTCGTAAGTAAATTTTGTCAATTTATATCTTTAAAAATATGGTATTGTACGAGCGGGATTTAAAACACCTCTAGAATGAAGCAACTGTTTCTAGTTTAAAATATTTTTTTATTAACAATAAAGGAATATTCATTCATCCGTCGCGCATTTATGGTCGTCGGCGCACTCAAACTCTGCTTCTATAGCCAAACCTCCGACCTCCATTGTGTTTTTGATTACATAAACGTTCGCGGTGTATTTGCCGCAGGGCCCGTCTACCGGCAGCTCGCAGCAGTCTAATATGAAGTCCTTGATTTCATATTCACCCTGTCAATAAAGCTAGGTATCGTCATCATTTAAAAAATAAATATAAAGTAGTACTTCCTATCCATCCAAAGGGGTTCTGGAAGATATCGGTAATAGCAGTAAGACTTATTGCATTGCTAAATATAATTTCTGTTAACTGTATTTTTTAACATACAATGCAGCAATATTATATATATATATATATACACATATATATATGTATATGTATATATTTATGCATGTAATATCGGTAGGTGTATTTATATGTCTATTAAGTATAATTTTACTTATATAATATTTTACATACTTATATGTTTATAAATAATTAAAATATATGTAAGTAACTGCATAGCCTCTAATATTTATGTATACCACCTTTGACCAATATAATCTGTTTTATTCCTGTCACGGGTTGTCTGGAAGAGATCGCTTCTTAGCGATAAGACCGCCCATTGTGCACATTTAGAACATTTTTAGGCTATAAGGTTTTCTGTAATGGTGTACAATAAAGTGTTATCTATCTATCGATATTAGCATTCATACCAATCAGTACTTCTTGCATTTAACGAATGCGCACGGACTTTATCTGTGGTAAATTATCTGTGTGTGCGTGAGACCAAAAGCAGATATGATCGGACGGCACGCTTGCAACTGATCGTTCCGTCAGACATGCTCACTATCGCAATGTGCATGCGCACTTTCAACTACCAGTAAAGCCCGCTAGCCGCCGTGAGTTGAAAGAACCATAAGTTTGTGGACCTTTGGAATTGGGAATTCAGGTGGGTCTAATCCGACCATCTCGAAGGCTCTTCTCGAGTTGTTCTTCGCGTTCTTATCTATGAAGTGGACGAAACTGTCATCAGTGAGGACCTGGTACAGTTTCTTACCGCCGTCCAACCACTTGTAGATTTCGGTACGAAACTGAAAATAAGTTTTGAAATTAATAACATGTTCGTATCAGTACCTTGTGGCTGTCTTTTTACGATGTGTAATTAATCGTGGACATCCTACCACTCGGGATTCCCTATACTCGTCACTGTATTATTACGACTAGCAGTATGATGCAGAAATGGGCACCGCCACTTTCGTTCGGCGCGCCGCCGCCGCTGCCACTTGTGCGCGACGCGTACGGACGAAGGTTGAGTTTTAAACAATTTCCATATATACTTTTATATACTTATAGGCAATTTAAGTAGTTATTAAAAAAAACTACGTTTAAAAAAAGCGACTTTAAAAAGTATAAAATAACTTTTTTCTAAAGCTATATTTAATTATAATATTTTATTTTTAATATATTATCTAAAACGTCTTAAAGTCGGTCCTTAGTAATTTTCAAAATATAGTAATTTTTATGTTTTACTTCGCACCGACTTTAAGATGTTTTAAATAATATATATATATATATATATATATATATATATATATATATATATATATATATGTATATATTATAAATAAGATATTATAATTAAAAATAGCTTTAGAAAGAAGTTATTTTATAATTTTTAAAGTCGGTTTTTTTAAACGAATTTTTTATTTTGTTACTTTTTAGTGTCTAGCTTATGGGTTGACCTATGTATGATACGTGCCGCGCGCCTCAAAAGATATAGGTCCCAAGAAACAAGAACGGAAAATAAATTCATAAAATAATGTTCATAAAATGAAAACTACTGAGCCAAAAAATGTTAAATTTTTAGGATACCAAATGGCAACTATTCCGCATCAAACTAAAGAAGAATTACGTAAATTGGATCATAAATCCCAACGTAATCGGTGTACATACACAAAAGAAATACCAATCAAGAACCTCCTTCTTATTGAAGTCGGTTAAAAATGACTGAGCTTTCTAAAGCCGTTAGTTAAATTGTTAGCATGATGTAGGACAGGTGGATGATAATCTGAAAAGAGCAAAGGTTGTTCGCATCTTTGAATTTTGCCTATTTATTCCCGGTTGGCGGCTCACACTTTTAGGTGCCCGAGTCTTGTATGTGACTATTTTTCAAAGCAAACATACTTGGAGTAGATTTAAAATACAGTAATTTAAAAAGCCTGAAAATGTCACGCCGCCGGTACCGCGCCGTCGCCGACTGAAAACCTCCAGTGCGCTGCGACCGAGCTTTTTCATCGCGGCGCCCATGTTTAGTACGATAATGTTGCAGTTCCGATAGCATGCCTGGTCCTACTAAGTCAAAGCTTGAGACCAGAACTGTGCTTGGCGATTCTCCTAGATCAGATAATATGAGTTTATTCAAACGAGTGCAAAACAGATTAAATTAAGAAATCATTTCCGATCAACTAATGCATTGACTTTCTCAGTTTTGCAGTTGTCCATGAGCAGCGATAATATTTACTATTAGGTATCTTATCAACTCTGTTGTTTATCGCTAACATAAACACAGATGCTTTCGGTAACCCTAACGACGGTCTTGTGACTCTTTTGTCTCTTTAACGTTATAAAGGTACTAGGCGAACAAGTCGCGGCGGTTAAGTCAAGGCGGTTCTTGGCGGCCAATCTAGCGACCAAGAATTCTTAGTTGACCCTATGGGTTACATTTAAATCGACGTCGAAGAGTTAGTTATGCTTGTGCATTTAGTTTTGCGGAAGAATACAAGGCTGGCCGCGTATGTGTTGCCTCTAGGCTTACCGGCCGTGACTGCCAGTTGTCAGCGTGTCTTTAGATGCGTGCGGTATTCAGGGCCTCCATATGGGAAATTTGTTTCCCAATTTTTTTTATGTTTGGGGCCGAAAAAAATTTTGAGCGTAGGTATATTTTGTTTTAGGGATGTAAAAATTCGTACCATGCACTAAAATGTGGCTTATAATGACGATTGTCTGTATATCATGTTACTCTGGCATTAATAATTTCATCACATTTAGGACATTTCCAAAACTCAATCGGGGGATTCTGGTGGTGTTTAAAATTTACGAACAATAGTTACGACTCTATTGGTTGTCACGACTTAGCCGAGGCGACCTGGCCGCCTGGTGCATTTGTAGACAAGGAGACTCCCCTCACTTGTCGGCAGGGATTTGGCAAATACAAGCCGAAAAGATATTTACGCCTACGATAAAAAAAGCATCGTATGCCCTATCGAGCCGGTTAAAACGATATCTTTTCGGTTTGTATATGCGGAATCCCTAGCGACTGTGTGGGGACGCCCTAAATCGAAAATAATGTATTATATTAACCTTATAAGAATTATCAAAAGTCTTCCTGAATTTTAGTTTGCCACTATAGGCATCTTCGGTCCGTGTAATTTTTTTTCGATTTATGTCAAATACAAATTCATAGCCATCTTTCTCTAAGACCTTTAGGTCCAAAACATTCCAAGCTCCTTTGCCCTAAAACCAAATCCATTTTTAGAGTTCCGTGGCCATTTCGTCAAAAATGGCAAATCCCTTATAAAATCGTTGAGTCGTGAGACTTCTGTCTTGTTATGTAATGACGTACTGAAATCGTCTTTATGTTTACATAGTATAAAACAAAATCGCTTCCCGCGTTTCTCTGTCTGTCTTTATATCCGCTAATTCCTCCTAAAACATGCAACGATTTTTAAAGCGATTTTCACCATTAGTTGATAATTTTTTACTGAAAGTTCATACGTATAAAAGAACTAATTAACTTTTTATGCAATTCTTTTTTTAGGAATATTTATAAAATTTGATATAGTTGAAACTATACCATTATTCGCACAATAAAGTGTTTGGCGCTCTTTTAATTTATTCAAGATATTAGGAAATCTTAATATTTTTTATTTCGTAGCCATACAATAATATTCTTATTATCATTGTAAGACTACAAAATAAAATTATTACGAGATCTCAATATTTGGAATACATTAATAGGGTGCTAATTATTGAGGGTCTTTGGCCCACGGTGGTATTATTTACTCTAGGTCGGTTCCTGTCGGATGCTTGAAAAGTTGGAGGGACTCCAAAGTTTCATTTTTTTTATTGCTGAAGCGCAGCAGACAGGCTTACGTCCCAACTGTGATGGAAAGTGGTTACCGTCGCCTATGAACATTAGCACTACCAGAGGTGCTGCCAATGTGCTGCTTTGTCTGTACAGGCTAAAGTTTTCAAGCGGGCCTTCAGGGCCAAATCCTAAACTATGCTAAATAGCGATAAACACTCAAAGGGGTCTCGAGGCCGATATGGTCCAAAACTAAAAAGGTATTATTAAATACTTGAAACAATATTTACATTAGTCAGGAATCGAATGGGCTGATTTCGAAAAAATAAACACGATTCATGATAAGGTATCGTGATTTTTCAAAAATCTAATGATATCCTTTTTAGTTTTCGTCAAAATCGGCCTCGAGACCCCTTTGAGTGTTTTTCGCTATTTAGCATAGTTTAGGATTTGACCCTGAAGGCCCACCCTATATAAATAATAGCGAAGACAATAATTAAGATTATAAAAAAAATGTTGGTTTAGATTAGTTCACAGAGGCACGACATGTGTATGTTGTATATACTGGACCATAGCTCTTACTATATCATTTTGTGCGGTTCCCATTTGAAACAAGGTAAATATAAAACAATAATAAAATTGGAACATTTTTAAACACAGTATACAGTAATGTGAAACTATAAAATTATGACATTTTCTCTGAATTACAGCTGTTTATATACATCGTGTCACATGTTTAACAGTAATTTTGATTCTTATCTATCGTTCGTAGTGTGTAGATGAAATGATATACCGATTGGAAAAACAGTGGCCAAGTGTGTGTCGGACCACACAAGGTCAAGGATTTTGTATTGGTGCTGAAATTCCTCTATATTTAGTATGACTCATTTAAGAGGCTACCTAAAGTGAGTTCGCTGTCTCGCTCGCACATTTTTAAAGTAAGAAATTGATAGAATTTACTGATGTCAAAACCATTTTTTTTATATAAGGGCTCTACCGACCCTGCTTCATCCCTAACATAGGCAGTGCCTTTGAACAGCTATTTTAATATAAGGTGTTCTTTTTCCCAGTTAGGCTTTTCTATAATACATCAATTATACACACATACATATATATATATATATATATAATATATATATATATATATATATATATATATATATATATATATATATATATATATATATATATATATATGTACACATATTCTCTATTGCGTATATGACGTCAGAGGTGACCAAACCCTCTATCACTTCGTGTTGTTGCGCTTCACAACCGCCTTTATCAGCCGCAAGCAAAACCCTACAAATGCATATTACCATCTATACAATCATACCTATTTCTATATACAAACATAACTTTGTGAAAAAATTATGTATAAAACCTTGTTTGAATTTAACCTCCCGACGCCCAGGTTTTTTAACGCTTTCAAGAACTAGACGCCCAAAGTACTTAAAAAAGGTTTCAATGACGAAAACCCAAGACTTTGAACTTTAAAAATTGTACCGTATAGTAATCTCACAAGTATGATATTTTTTTCTTGTATCAGGTGAACGAATTAAGATAATTTTCACAATATCTCAGATCCATATAAAGTTTTAATGTAAACAGCAAATATAGTATATAAGCACCTATTTTTGATAAGCAGATCAACATAAATCATAAAGATTTCATGAATACATTAATTAATTAATTTATTTATTTAATTTGTTTGGGAAACATACAATAATTAATATTCTTAAATATAAAACACAAAATTAATACATATATCAATCAAGTTTCCATTAAAAAATAATTTATATAAAAAATATAAAAATTGGCTCAAATAGTTAATTACAAAAAAATATAATTACACGAGAATTACTATTTCATTTACATTAGGTTACATTAGGTCAATATTGAACAAAATCGAAAAAAAATGTCACAATCATTACTAATAAAATAGAGGTAAAAAAAGGAAAGTATGAAAAAAAAAGTTTGTCGTTATTCAAAACATTCTAAGTAATTGGATCATTCTAAATTACAACATTTTCTAATTTGGGTTTTAAATTGATATAAGTTACCTATGAAAGGATCAATACTAACTAGTAAAATAGCGCATTGTATTGCTGACAAGTGTGGTATAAAAACATGTTTTTTTATATAGTTTAAGTGTATAGTTACGATTTATTTTCACACTCTTCGATCTTGTTCGATGTTAAGTCAAGAAAGACAAATTTCTTTTGTTGTTGTTGACACTGTTGCTTGGTCTTAGACAAATAAAAACCTCGAACATACGTTGGGAGATATCACTTTATAAAAAAGCGGTAAATTTGAATTAATAGCAATGATTAAAGTTGGGGTACATACAATAGTACCCTGGGCGTTCATTTGAGGAATTGGATTTGGTGTTGAGCTTTGTTCACTATTTCATTGTAGTACTTTTTTAAAGACCGTCGGCGTGGGCGCTACGACGCTAATGTAATTTTATTGTTAAGATTTATGTAATGCAGATATATCGTAAGTGAATTCTATCAATTTGATTTTCAAAAGTGTGAGCGAGATAGCGAACTCAAATTAGGATAACAACTAACTAATACTCAATATCTCAAAAAATACTCGATGGATATCGCTCTAACAAATTTTCATTGAAAGTATTTTATTAACCCTACTTGTTTGATTTTTTTTAAGAACTTTGCATTTAGCCTAGCTAAATGAAAATTTCTGAAAAGTTGTAGATTTAGCTGTCAGACCGTTATTAGCTGTTATTACATATGTAATTTATGATGGCTAATGTTGCGAATCGAAAATAATACATGTTTTCATGTTGTAGATCTTCGTGTATGATAAAATTATAGTAAAGATATGTCACACGCTGCTGTTATCTAAAATTATTTGTTATATCCTGTTGTTATTGAAGGTATAAATATTGCATTACAGTATATTGTAGAATCCTTTGATTTGGCGGCTTCTGTGGTTGAGCTAAGCCTTTGCCGGCCTTAGGGGCCCTCTATCATCTAGGGAGCAGAGGATTCTTCACCCCTGTTGACGAAGTGAGTTTGTCTGTCCCGGAGCATTCTCAAGCACTGATGCGCTAGGATCAGCGTGGGCGTAACTACGTTCTAAGTCTCATGCCTTTCCTACCATAAGCGCGGAGCACATGGGAGGAGGGTGGTTTTAGTGGAGTTTTGGGTTCTTCGAGTCTCCACACAAGCCGGAGATTTGACTCTGGTGCGCCATTCGTGGTGACACCTCTCGTCGCTTTGGTCTAATCCCTAGTAAAGGACCCGGTAGTGTGTGAAAAGCATTTACTCCACCTCAAAAAGAAATACCCTTTGTCGGCCTCACTGTAACTTATAGGCTCCAGGTTCGATTCCTGGTATGGTGAATTTCGTAAACGTTATTTATTTATTTGGCACACAAAACAAGAAACAGCTAAAAGTTATATATTTCATATTATGTATCAATTATTAGGTCAAAGCCATAACTCTAAACATGTCAGCACATAATGTACCATACATTGACAAGATAATAGGTTGGGGAAAAAGTCTTTTCGCATATAGTATGTATGAACTTGTAATAAGATCTCTTTGGCTATACCATTTGTATCTGGCTGGTTTTGGTATCATTAAAAAGTTTTAATTTTAAAGAAGACAATTTCAAATTCAAATTAGGAAAATGTGTGACTTTCATTTGTTTTTCTTATTGTTAAAATGAATGAATCTAATTAAGAAATTCGATACATTTTAAAATTTTACTACAAAAAAGGTAAAAATGCAACACAAGCCGCGAAAAAAAATTTCATGTTTATGGACCTAGCGCAGTATCTGTGAGAGTAGCGCAAATTTGATTTAAGCGTTTTGAATCCGGAAATTTTGATATCAAAGATGCACGTCGCTCTGGTCGCCCTGTTACGGACAAAATTGATGCCATTTTTGAAAAAATGGAGCAAGATCGGTATATTAGTAGTTACGATGTAGCTGGAGAACTGGAAATTGACCACAAAATGGTTTTGGCGCATTTGAAAAAAGCTAGGTACACAAAAAAGCTCGATATTTGGGTGCCTCATGAACTCATTGAAAGAAACCTAATGAACTGTGTACTCATTTGTGATTCTTTATTACGACGTAATGAAACCGAAGAACCGAACCATTTTTGAAGAAGCTGATAACTGGTGATGAAAAGTGGATCACTATGACAAGAACGTGCGAAAAAGATCGTATTCAAAGGCCGGTCAGGCTTCACAGACTGTGGCGAAACCCGGGTTAACTCGCAACAAGGTGATGCTGTGTGTATGGTGGGATTGGAAGGGCATTATTCATTATTAGCTGTTACCGCCAGACAGGACCATCGATTCTGAACTGTACTGCGAACAACTGATGAGATTAAAGCAAAAATTGAGAGAAAGCGGCCGGAATTAATCAACAGAAGGGGTGTGGTTTTTCACCATGATAACGCTAAACCTCACACATCTCTAGCCATTCAGCAAAAATTACGAGAGTTTGGTTGGGAGGTGTTAATGCATCCGCCTTTGCAGTCCTGACCTTGCACCTTCAGATTTTCACCTGTTTCGGTCTCTGCAGAATTCCATAGGCAGTGTCAGGTTAACATCACGAGAGGACTGCTAAAACCACTTGTCGCAGTTTTTTGATCAGAAGCCTCAAAATTTTTATAGCAATGGGATCACGTCCCTACCTACAAGATGGCAAAAAGTTATCCAACAAAATGGCAGCTACATGCTTTAGTCAAATGTAAATAAACTTTATAAAAAAACCTTTTGAATTTTTATATAAAATGCGAAGAAACTTTTTCCCCAACCTAATTTTAGGGGTTAATATTATTAGTATGACTTTAATGTTAGTTTTACGGTGGTTAGGTAACAAAATTATTATGCAATTATGCCAGTAATTTTGGTTATATGGTTATCTACTCTGATGTAGGTATCTGGGATCGCCCCAGAGTGGTCCGTTGTATATATCCGTATCACAAGCATTACTTGTTTAACTTGCAGATATTACAATGTATATTTACAGAATTATATTTAAAAAAATCTTAAACTACAATTAGACTGTCGTATTCATTCTTATACTATAATGATTGTTATTATTCTAACTTGCTTTTTAAAAGGTTTCAAAACATAGTTTTTTTAGGATAGTCATACGTATCGGTTATCTATTGTTACAGATTGATGAATTGCGCGTTACAATCGGCGACAGCCATTGATGAGCATTCAATAGCTGCCGCCATGTTACCGCTGGCGACGGCATACTGCAGGAAGCTTTGCACCGGAGTCATACAGTACGCTTACATGTGCATACAGGTGAGTATACAATACATTTTATAGTATGAGCAAAACTTAAATACGTCCCTGAAGTTCGTACACGTCCGGGCGCCGAACATTCACAGACAGAACTGGGAGAAGACTGTTGCATTCTCGGTCGGCCGCTATCCGGACTCGCATGCCATCTCTTTCGCACAACACACCGTAAGATGAATAAACGTTAACATTCGACTGGACCGGCGCAAACTTACGCTAACTAATTAACTTCACTTGAAGCGCATTTAACTTTTGCCCGTACCGTACACAACATATGTATATCATTCAAATGCTAGTGTATTAATATGTATTTAAAATATTTTAAGCAGGTTACTGTGGACATTTGTAACACCAAAGGTGCTACCAATGGTACTGTAATGTGTGTGGCAATTGGAACCTGATCACTGGTGCCGGAACACAACTCAAGGTTCTCATGGCGGCATACTCTAGATTAGGAGTGGTGGCCATTCAAACAGTTATGTTATCTATAGTTATACAAAACAATTTTTTCTTAAATTGAGATACTAATTGAGATTATGATGTTTAATCGCCAAAGTAACGTTCACCAATTTAAGGCATGAGTGGTTGAAGGGGACATGAGATAATTAAGAAATGGACATCAAAGTTTTGTTTAACTGTCATTTTGTAAACGTCCATAACTCCTTCATCGCTTGCTATTTATAAAACCAAATTTAAATATGTATTTTAAGATCTAATATGGTTTTTCACGCATGTAAAGTTTTCATTTGACGTAAAAAAAATACATGACTTCTTAATGCCTCCAAAACACAGGTGTGTCTCTTCTAAGCCAAGAGGAGTCCTTTCAACTTGACTCCTACTTTCCGGGGTGTATCCATACCGATCGCCGACAGTCTTCAGCTTCGTGGCATCTCCTTAACACAATCTCTAAATTTTGGCTCCTATATAGAGTCTGTTGCTCAGCTGGCTGGAAAAAGCTTGGGGTTCTGTCAAAGGTGAGGCAGTACTTCACACCACTTCATTTGCTGAATCTTTATCAAGCACAAGTACGGTCTTGCAAGGAATGCTGCTCTCATCTTCGGGATGGCTCAGCTAAATACCAGCTGGAGAGACTTGAGTCAATTGAGAAAAGAGCTAAGAAACTGATAGGCAATAACCGACTATTCGATGAGAGGCTTCAGAGCCTAAATCATCGTCGTAATGTCACTAGTTTGTCGGTATTGTATAGGATACACTTCGGGGAGTGTGCCACGGAATTACATGATTTCGTTCCTCCCTCACCATTTTACCACCGGACAAGCAGACGTACGCGCTCACGCCACCGATATATGGTGGTAATACCAACAAAGCGGACGAAACGCTATGCTTCCACTTTTATCAACGCACCGCTGAAGAGTGGAACTCTTTACCGTCGTCTGTTTTTCCTGAAGAATACAATCTAGGTGTCTTCAAGTCTCGCGTGAACAGGTATCTTCTAGATAAGCTTGCTTCACCTTAGACTGCATTTCCACCTGACATCAGGCGCAATGTCAGTCAAACGAGAACCTATTCATTATATAAAAAAACTCACGTTTTCAACTATCGTTTTCAAATTCGGTTCGCAGGAGCATCAAGTATGGACGAGTCAGCAGTTTTGGGAGGCGGCGTTCTACCAGGACGTGCAAAGGGACATCAAAGCGCTTTACTTGCCGAGTCCTGCCCATCATCAGAGAGTGCCAAGTCCGAGGTAAACATAATAATCTGATTTTGAATTACCTGGACTAAAGTGACAGCTGCGATCGACGCTTTTTGTGTTGCAAGCTTGGATTAACTCATTACTGTGAGTTGATTCCTATAGAATTTCTATAGAAGTTCTGTAGGATTCAACTCACAGAGGCGAGTTGTTGATTTAAAAAAAACGGTCGATAGCAGTTGTCATTTTAGTCCAGGTAATTCAAAATCAGAGTATAATTTACATATACTGTTTTTGTTTTACGGTTTTTTTGTGTACTGCGCGGAAACGAGATTTAATCAACATCTTATTACTTCATAAATCAGTCATAAATGGAAAGTCCTAATTAGTTCCTTTACAGTTTTATGAATTTACGAAATTGAAAAGGGGCCAATCCGGATAAGGGATAAAAAGTATCGTAAGTATTGACCCGGGATATAAATTAGCTTTGTATCGATTTTCATTTAAATCCGCTCAGTGGTTTTCACGTGATGCTTTAACAGACAGAGGCAAAATTCTAAAAGTTGCATTTTCGAAATCTGCAGTTCCGAAGCAGCCCCCATAATTATTTTCTTATTTTTAAATTCATTTTACAAACGCGACACCCCCAACAGATTTAATTATAATAGTATAGATATATCCAAATTGAGTAAATTTCTAAAAATTTATAATATGTTTTAGGGATGACGAAGAATATATATCCCTATTGAAAGCGCAAGAGCCGAGTGCATTGGAGATCGCAGCCGAACAGATGCGATTGTGGCCCAGTTTGCCACCAGGTGAGGATAGATCTTTAGGTTAAAAAAAGGATAAATCACAGCCATTTAAGAATACTTCCTTTAGTTAAAACACTTTTATCGAAATAGTAAATTTTATAAATAGTAACTATACACGGCAGACAAACATACACGTTGTACAGCACGAACAAAAATTTATTGCGGCCTTGAAGTTCGTACGCATCATTGCCCAAAACACGATTGTGATGTTTACAGACAGAGCTAAGAGGGGCGAGAGTTGCGCTCTCGCTTGGCCGCTATCCGGAGTCACATGCCATGTCTTTCGCACAACACACCGTAGGGTGCTAACATTCTATAAATGTTAACATTCGACTGGACCTGCGTAAACTCACAGAACTAACTTCACTCGAAGCGCATTTAAGTTAAAAAAAAAACTAAAAATTACTGAGGTATATACAATACTTCAGTATTATATTATTGTACTTTTGTAAAGAGTTCGTTTACTGATTACATAAAATTTGCACCCTATATTACTAGTACTACTCAGCTCGTAACGTAAATTTAGATTTTGTTTAGTAATCAGGAAAACGTCTTATATTTATCGCAGACATAAGCGAAGTCTGTCAGAAGACATGACGTGAACATTATATCACTTCACTTTCGTGGAGGTTGCTGCTAAAGCGTAAAACTTCCATGTTACATCAATATTTAAAAATACCTTACTACGAAAAGGTTTTCTGCATTTAATTTCCTTGCTGACGGTATTCTACGTAAACATCCAGCAATTATATAATATGCAAGAGTAATCCGAAATGTGCAAAGGTACTAAAACAATGCCCAAAGCAAAAGGGATTTTATGAAATAGACCATCTATACATAAATGAATGAGCTGAAATTCATTATAATTTTCAGAAAAGCAACGTGAAATAATAGCTAGCGAAGAATCCACATTATACAGTCAAGCGATACATTATGCGAATCGCATGGTATATTTATTACTACCGTTAGAGGGCGCTGGACGGAGAGCGGAAACTAGAGGAGACGACGCTGATCGGGCCAGCAATAGTATAACAAACAGGTAACGTTAACCGAGATATGAATGAAAATAACTGCTTTTAAAGGATTTCATCATGGCCTGATAATCTCTTTTCTTTTATCTTCTCCCAATTGTTTGGAGTTGGCATAATATATGTCTTTTTCTTCCACACTCCTGTATTCTGACTTACGTCCTCTGTCACACCGCAAATCATCTTCTCTCCACACCATCCATCTCTTTTTTTATCTACCTTTACATTTATATCCATCAATCTTGCAGATTAACATTCTTTTTGTCACAATACTTTCATCCCCCTTCATTACATGCCCATACCACCTCAGTCTTCTTACTCTCAATTTTTCAGTCATGGTTGCAACTTTCAAAGATCTCCTTATGTACTCATTTCTCACCTTATCCATTCTTGTACCACCACAAATCCTGATAACATAGACCTTTTAAATCTTACAGGGTGCATTCAAAACTTCACTTGTTATATCCGGACTTGCATTAATTTACTTTCATTCAATTTTATACCATCGACCCTTTGGATCGACCTCATTCCTTTTCCAAATCAGCCCTTCTAATTAAGCATTATGTCTGCAAGATCAAATTAAAAGAGAACACGCCTAATTTAATTTGATTTATGTTATTCGTTTTGATATACTTTAATTTACATCAGAGAGAAGTTGCTATGCAAGTTGAACACAATGCAATGAAAATTTTAAAAATACATATCGGAATTTGTGACAGGCATTCTCTATTAAATGCTGTCTCTTTTCTTTCTAATTAATTTTGTACATTTTTTGTATAACATTGTATATGGTTTCTTTTTTTATATGGTGAGTTGCAGCTATCAGACCATAGAAAATAGAGTTCCGAACTCAGTTTTCAAATGTCTTCCACATACTTTCCTATTTATTTTGCAAATTATGTTTTAGTGTGGCAGAGTCGGACAGTGTGGACGCGGAATCAGGTTTCGAAGAAGCCGACCCCGGCGAAGCTGGAAATAACGTTATCAAGATGGTATCTAGATTTGTTGACAAGGTAATTAAAATCTATCCTATTTTGGTAAATGTGCTCGTGAAAGGGAAATGGTTACATTTGTATTGGTCCTTCGAGCCGGATTTGAAATAGTTGTCAATCCTTTAAGGGTGATGATCAAAATTTAAATAGGAAAAAAACCATATATTTACTGTTGCAAATAAACGCACATTGTAAAATACAAGGATTTTTAGATTTTAATCAGATACTTTTGTAGAAAAATGTGCGTCATAAAATTTACGGCAACGAGACTGGAAACTAAGCATTATATTCTGTCAGGAGATGATGCAGTGCTAATTTTCAATTCCAGTCTCCATAAAACCAGAATCATAAAATTATGAATGTAATTGGATCTAGATAGATAGATAGATTTTTATTATACACCAACATTATATCTAGTTATGTACAAAGGGCGGTCTTGTCTCTTCCAGACAACCCCGGCAATGAATTGAGATGATAATTTCGATGATGGTATACGTAACATTTAAGTACGAACTAATATTTTTTTAATAATAATACATAAATTATATATATATATACATATCTACAATTTATATAGATGTTCTATCTACTACAAGAAATAATTTAAATTTTGTTATACATATATTTCTTTAACCGTTTTTATCAGTCTCTGTTTCGTTTGCGAGTTGTGGTGGCTTAGTAGCTATAAGCCACCCGTGGCTCACTTCGGTGATGTGAGTTCCAAAAGCTGGTATAAAACATGCATTTTAAAGGAGTTTATTATCATAGTGTTTTTATTGATGAATAGTGCTTCGTTACTGTTTTTGTACATATATTCGTTTACATTTTCAAAACTACATTCCAAATTTCATGATAATTTTGGTCCGTTTACAAGTTACAATTGGATGTTTAGAACCGCAGTTTGATTTAGAAAACGTACGAATTCATTTAAAATGAAAATAAAGTTTTGAATTTCCAAATTCTCGCTGCGTGTTTGTGTGGAAAATCGCATATGTTTAACGCAAAATAATTTTGAGCACAAGAACTCAGTTTCAATAGAAACTATTTGGCGTTAGCCAAAGTGTTAAATTTTGCTGTTGTTTAAGTTTCGGGGATATAATCATCATCCGGCTTTCGCTTAGTGTCTGTTTGCTTGAACAATATTTTAAAACTTACTCAATTGGCTAAATTTATCATCTATGCGAAGATTATTTAAACAGGAAGAAGGAAGTAGTAATATAATGATTGATTTTTCAGGTTTGTACAGAGGGCGGTGTGACCGCCGAACATGTAAGATGTCTGCATCAGATGATACCAGGAGTCGTGCACATGCATTTAGAAACATTGGACGCCGTAGCAAGGGAGAGCCGAAGGCTCCCGCCAGTTCAAAAGGTATATTATTTTTTACTACTATAGAATTTACTAGAACTGTTCTGATATGAATCAAAAAATATTAAAACACCCAGTGTTCTTTAAAAATATACATAAAAAAAATACATTACCGCCAGAGGTTATCCCGCGGCGAATCGCCACAAATCAAACCCTGGAGCGTATCCCTTGTTTGTTTAAAGGGCAAGCATTCACACATCTTACACTGTATTACATTTTTATCTAGTTCCTATTCGCCCTCGGAAATTTTATTTGATCTGATCTTATATTGGAAACATTTACAACCAATAACATTTTCCGGTATGAAAAGTATCTATGTCCATTTTCAGTATCGAAATTAAATATTTTATATATAGAATTTCAGCCAAATCGGTCCAGTAGTTTATCCATAAAAGCGTAACAGACAGATATACATACCTTTATCTCGAAAATTATCCAATATTTGGAATAAAAGTAACCTATGTCCATTCTCGGTATCGACACTATGTGCCGAATTTCAGCCAAATCGGTCCAATATTTTTCCTTAAAAGCATAACAGTCAGAGAGAGAGAGAGAGAAAGAGAGTTTCTCATTTATTATATTAATAGGGATTATGGGTAGGTTTTTTTTTAAACGAAATCTATGGACTCTATGTTCCATACTTTTTGAGAATTTATTGGAATTTACATGCCTAATTATAATTATTGATGGTAGTGTGTAACATTTTATTGAGTGTTGTTTTTGTATTGGAGTATTAATTATAATAATGTTTTAAATCTATGTTTTATTCTAAATACTTATTTTGATGTGGAATGTTGCTGTTACAATAGTGTATACCTAATTTCTTAAATTATAACTTAACTAGAGATTTTGATTGTGGGTAGGTACATGAATGTTATTAATTTCCAGCCTAGGATAGTCGCGCCGGCGTTAGTGCCCGGCGAAGCGGTATCGGCGCCCGCGTTGAGGGCGTATCTGGTCAGCGACGGCAGGCAGACGCCTTTGCTGCCGGCAGAGGGCGCCTTGTTCCTCACAAACTATAGACTGGTATTCAAAGGGACACCCACCGATCCGTACGGTGAGTAACAGGGGTCCCAGTGGTTGGGTGTAGTTATTATCTTTTATGTGCATCCATTCGCGACAATAAATATTTTTCTTTCCTTCTTTCTTTCTTTTCTTTTTAGTGTAAATTTTCGACTCTTTTCTCCTTAACACACCACCTTAATTTAGAGAAAAGTCCTCTGAAATTGTTGTAATGTAATGACCGCTTTAATACAGTGAAACCTTAGTAGTATAACGAATTTCTCAATTTAACAACAAATCCCATAGAACCATAAGAGTTAATACAAAATATAAGTTTACATTAGGAATACACTTTTGTAAAAACCTCTTTATAACGAATTTTCAATAATTGCAGAACATAAATAGCAAGTAAAATTAAACATCTGTATAACGATTTTGTCAATCCCCAACATTTGTATAAAGCATTCTACCAATCCATCTAATAAGAATTCATGTCTCGACAAGTTCAAACATATTCGTTTACTGTAAAACAATCCAGTAATTTATATTTTCATAATAAATTAATGTTGTAAGGTAAATAAATATTAAAGTGCGTTCATTACAATGTCTTTTATTTTAAGTTTGCTTACCTTATAATGTGCATAAAGGAGTCTTAGACGAAAACTAATCTCCATGTAACCAAACCTCATGGTAACAAATTTCTTCGTGTAAGGAATATTTTCTAATCTTTAGATTGTTATATGAAGTTATCACTGTACTATCATTTTCTAAAGGGCCCTTCAAATGTAAGATATCTTTGATAAAGGAGACGGATAAGCTTTCATACATTCTTCGGCCCAGATTGTAAAAAGATGAGTATGATTTGAAGATTTTTATTTATTATGTTGATTTTTTATTATAATACTAGTGGTTTTGGTTAATTTGAATGAATTAATCATGTGGTTTAAGTGGTTTCATATTAATTGTTTAAATTTAATCACATAAATCGATTATGGTAATCAAATACTTATTTTAGTTGTAACCTTATTTTTAAGATTTCTCGTTTTCCAGATAGAATTTAGGGCTGATTTTTCCATTTTGTAATAAGAAAATATATAGTTCTTTTTAAGCCATTTCTCAACTAATTACATTTCTCTGGCCCAAAAGTCTCCGTCTTTATTTGTCAAGTGTTCATCAAACAATAGCGTAAACTGGATTAAGAGCTGGCCAGTACCTGAGAGTAGATGTTTGAGGCACTAGGAGCTTTTGCACAGTACTTCTTAAATAGTATCTGAATACAAAACAAATCATAAATAAGAACATACATAGATGCAAAAGAAGAAATGGCTGAAAAGTAGTGAAATTTAACCGAGCTAGAATTTTCGAAAATAGTGATTGTTTTTAAAAATAGGTAAGTACTTGAGACACTCTGTAATTGTGATTAAGTTTAATATTTGAGGAATTGAAGAATATAAAAGCCACATTGATTGGCCGGGTGTGAACCTTCGCCAGGCACTCCCGAACCTAAAAAATCTAAATAGGTGCTTGAGACACATTGTGATTTTAATAGAGTAATATTTGTAACAAAGGCCTTTTTTATTGCGTGAAGCTGGCAAACAGGCAGACGGCTCAGCTCATGGGAAGTGGTTACTGTGGCCTATAGACGTTTGCAACACCAGGGGAGTAGCCAAAGTGGTGCCTGCCTTTAGAACGGGATAGAGGGATCAGACATGAGGTTTGGGATAGGGAAGATGAGCGAGAGGAAGGATCAGAACTGTACTAATCACACAACAAACGATTATCTCCGGACTAACCGTATCACGCCGATATTCTGTGAGAGATTGGTATCACACCGATTGCGCCGGCCCTAAGAACTGTAATCAAGATAATAATTCCAGTTTGACTCTACCACATCAATAATAAAACTACGTTATAATTGTTTTAAGCGCGGTAATTTATTTGATTTTTGTTATTATTCCGACGTTTCGACCACTTTTCAATAGCGGTGATCACGGAAGACAAAGATGTCAAGTGTCAATGAGTATTTTTAAAGTTTTATTTAGCCAGCTTGTTCATTTGAATTGTTTAGTTTTGATTTTGTTTATGCTTATTATTGAATCTATGGCAGCCTAATCTAATTTACCACCGCTTCGCAACATGTTGTGGCTTGAAGAGAAGAAGCAGCGCAAGAAACTCTTCAGCAAACATGCCTAGCTCTAATAATCTGTACATATATATATATATATATATATATATATATATATATATATATATATATATATATATATCTTGAAATTTGGCATGGACCTTCCTTTCGCCAAGTAGAGGTCAGCTAAGAACGGATTTTACGAAATTCCTTTACGGCACGCGAAGCGGGCGGGTATCAGTTAGTTTTATATAATATTAAAATGGATGGGAGGAAAAAAAAAATGTTTATCAAGTTGGTTTGTGTTCCGGTGCACAAATGAACAAGTTGGCGGTAGGCTAAATAATATTTTAACAATACTCATTGACACTTAACATCTTTGTCTGTGGTCACAGCTACTAAGAAGTGGTCGAAACGTCGGAATAATAATAAAAATCAAATAAATTACCGCGCTTAAAACCGTTAAAACGCTGTTTTATTATGTATACTAGTCGCGAAAACTTAAGAAAATATTATATCTACCACATCAAACTAAAATAAATAAAGAAAATATTATAAATGAAAGAGGAGGAGGCCTTTATCGAAAAGACAAGCTGAGAACGGTTGCCGAGATTAAATATTATTTCAGTTAGTACAGATGTAATGTAACTCAGTAATGGCCTACCATATCAAAAAAACAATTACTGCTAAAATAATTGTTCTACTCACTTAGCCGTCTTGACCTGATGAAACCTGATAATTATAGAGAAATCTGACATAGACCTATCATATATCTTTTACAGCGTGTGAACAGACAGTAGTCCGTTCGTTCCCGCTGTGCTCGTTGACGCGCGAGAAAGCGGTCCGGACGCACTACTTGCCGCACTTGGAGCAGTCGTTGCAAGAGGGCCTGCAGTTGAGGTCCGCCACATTCCAGCTCATTAAGGTGAATTTTCTCTCTTTCACAGATTCATACAATACCATACTAAAAGTGTTGTATGGTATGGAATAATGTAGTGTGTAATACGTTTTTTTACTGAGACTCTAGTACTAACTAAAAGTCGTGGTAGCGTAATGGCTAGCGCGCGTGTCCCAGACTCGAAGGGCGCGGGTTCGATTCTGTCCGGAACGCATGCACCACTTAGTCAGTGTTCTGATGTAATGTGCATATTCTTACAATTACCACGTGCTAATAACGTTGAAGGAAAACATCGAGATAACCGATGTGTCAAAGCTGCCAAGTCGCCTTGGAGAAGCATGGCGGGTATACTGTTTGTTGCCCCTATAATGGGAGTAGCGAGCTCAGCAGTGGGACGTTTATGGGGTGATATTATATTATATTTATTATACTGAGACTCAAGACTTGCTATTGTTTTTTAAAATTTAAACCTTGTAACACCATTGAGTAGTAAACATGTTACCAGGATCAACCCGTTGGCCATGATATTTGGCTAATTATGAAAAAGAAACTAGTATAATGAATGCATGAAAATGAAATTCAATTTATGAAAATGAATGTATTTATTTCAAAATGGAATCTAACATATTACTTATTGAAAGTGTGTGTCATATGATGAAAGACCATGAGTCTACCGTCGCTTCCAAAGTAATTTTAGTAAGGCGCCATAAACATGAAGACAGATGTACAAACATCCAAAGTTATTTTTACATTTATATATGTATTTGCATAAATTAACCTAGAAAATGATACCATGTTATAAACAGCGATTAACCAATGTGTTTTTAGTATATTATTTTTTTCTTGTCATTTTGTAGGTCGCCTTAGACGAAGAAGTTAGCAGTGAGTTAGCTGAAGGATTCCGGAAGCAACTGGCTAGGTTAAGACACCCAGACCATCCGTTATTGCATTTTGCCTTAGCACCCAGACCGGTGCCTCCGCCTGCGCATCATCAACCCAAACATCACACACTCAAGTAAGTTACGTTTAGTATAATTTTGGAAGAATTTTATTTCATTTCTCTTGAGATACCGTCATAATTCCTACGAGAGTACAGCGCCATCTATTGTGATAGAGCCTTTATTGTCATAATTACAGCTCTTCGGGGCCCGTTCGATCTGTGGGATATCATGTTCTCATAAAATACAGCTTGAGCTAATCATGTTTCTTATGATGAGTGATATTTCAGATTGGCCCCTCCCCCGTCTCATCCTCCTATCCCATTCCCCCTTTATCCTGTCCCATTATCCGATCCCTCCATCATATATCTGGCAATGCGTTTGCTTCGCCCCGGGTATTGCCAACGTCTATAGGCGACGGCAGCCACCTTCCGTTGGGGTTTTCTGTCTGTTTACCTGTTTTATTGCCTTCGCAATAAAAAAAATCTAGTGTCCATAGTAAGCTATGTGCCCCGTATAGGGTGGAGGAGCAAGATGGAATATGCTGCTCCGTCTCAAAGGGAGATCTCCCAGCGGAGCGCTGTTACCGTTCCTCGCAGGTCTTTGCCCATTTATTATTGTTGGAAATCTGTATATATTGTTTGTATGTTTCGGGAATCGTTTGCGACCTCAATTATTGCACAGCGCCATCTATTGGCTTGTAAGTGTTCCATTATATATTAAAAATGAAGATTACTGTTCTTCACCCAATTATATCACGATTCTCATTACAGGGGTTTCGCGAAAAAGACTTTGTTGAAGACAGCAAGGAAAGCCGGCTTGAAGCCGAAGCCGTCGAAACGGCAGAAGTACGTGCTTCCTTCGGCCGATGCCAGGTCGCTCACGTCGCCGCCGCTTATGTCCTCGCTGTCCGCCGATACGCTTTCCTGTGGGTTTTAAATTTTTTTAAATTAATATACACCTTTAATAAATCGGTCAAGTGTGTGTCGTAAGACAAGTTTTTATACATAGGCGACGATTGTCCATTATTATCAATATGCAATTTTAAAATACACCATATATCAAAATTTTCTCAAAATTTAAAAATAAACCAGAGAAATTATTAATGAGAACTACATGTAATGAGGAGGGATGAAACCACATGACAAAAAGAATGTTAAACTGCAAGATTGATGGATATAAATGTAAAGGTAGACCAAAACAGAGATGGATGGATTGTGTGAAGGATGATATGATGATTTGTGGTGTGATAGAGGACGTATGTCAAAACACACAGTCATGGTATAAAAAATTCGCCAGTTTTCAAATTAATTCATGTAATATTCCGCGAGCACATGTTACCTTTTCAAACTAAGTCACAGAACAGACTGTTCCACAGAAAATAATATTTAACTATTTTAAAATTAAGTTAAAAATTATTTAGGTCAGTTATTTGATTTTCTATCTTGTCTAAGAAGATTGTTTAGACATGTAAAATCTTTTTATTGGTTTTATCATTTATGTTAAGCGTAGTTATTATATCCTCTTTGTTTCTTATTGTTAATCTCAGTGTCTATCATTGCCAACATTGCAATTTTCTTTTTTCACGTTTCTATAAACGTTAAATTTATTAAAACGTTAAATTTATTACGTTGGCAGTATCGTTTTTTGTACTCGTGCAAGCAAAAGTCGACTTTAAGATGACTATTATTTTCATTCCGCGACTATAGATAAATTTCAATTACATAATTTATTTACATAAATGTCAATTATATAATTTAACCACATAAACGTCAACGAAATAACATAAGTAATCATTTTTCTTATCTGACCAAAATTGTGCAGTGGAAGAACTGGAGCTGGGTGGTCCGGAGCCGAGCGAAGCGCCAGCAGCCAGGACCTTAGAGCGGGTCCGGGAGAGGATATACGCGAGGGATTGGGCCAGGCTCGGCTTGGCTTCGTCGCCCTTCAGGTTGGCGCACGCCAATGCTGTTTACACACTCTGCAGAAGGTAAATGCTGTTTTATTTATTATCTAGCATTTGCCCGCCATTTCGTCCACATTGGACAAGTAACAAACATTAAAGTTATAATAAAACTACGTTTTTAACGGTTTTAAGCGCGGTAATTTATTTGATTTTTGTTATTCCGACATTTCGGCCACTTTTCAAATAAATTACCGCGCTTAAAACCGTTAAAAAGTAGTTTTATTATGTATACAAGTCGCGAAAACTTAAAAAACATTAAAGTTATTTTATGAATATTTAAAATCAAAGTTAACTCAGATTTTTAACCTCAAAAAGGAGTAGGTTCTCAATTCGTCTGTATGGTTATTTTTTAGTATGTTCCGTTACTCAATTTCTTCGTCAATTGGGGGATGATTTTCATTTTTTTTTCTTTCATCGAAAGGTAATACTCCCGAATTGATCCCATCTACACCAAGCCAAGATCTAATGAGTGGATTTCAAGGAATTAGAGAAAGTCACGGAGGTTGTTAGCCAACTTCTTTGTAACACGGTATCTCCGTCAATTATATACCAATTCACAAATTGTTTCCTTTACTCGTCAGTGTATACTCCCAAGGTAGTCCCATGGTCACCAAGTCAGGATCTGATGAATGGATGGATCCCAGGGCTATCAAGCATCACCCTTATTAAAGAACGCCGTGCGCCTTAATTCTTGGATCAAAAAAATCTTGTATACGCGTGTAGCTATTACATTTTCTACAGGTGCTTAATTTTTTAATGCATGTTACGCGATTTCTTCGTCAATTGAGAATCGATTTTGAATTTTTTTCTTTATTCGTAAATATGTATACTCTCGAGGCGGCTCCATGATCACCAAGTCAGGATCTGATTTGTGTATCGCAAGGAAATCGAGAGCAATTTTTGTTGAAGAACATATACACCGGAGAGTGAGATAGAAAATTTGTATACGCGTGGCATTTGTAAAATTTCTACAGGTGCTTAATATATTATTTCTAAAGCTAAGGATTTGCGCAACTAAAAAGTAAAAAATATTTATTTTTTAACAAAAACAAAACCGACTTCACATTAAAAACTTACAAATAAATATTTAACCCACTTATTTCCACATCTTGAAGTCGGTAGGTATCAAGTAAAACATAAAAATTACTATATTTTGTAAGTTTGTTGTTGTTCTTTTATGTTTTACTTAGCACTTCCAGGTGTTGTAGGAAGAAGTGGGAAACATTAAATTTTTTGGTTTTTAGTCTGAAGTCGGTTTTGTTTTTGTTATATGACAGAAAATTTGCTATCGATCAGTGAAAACATTGCATCGGAATCAAAAACTTTTCCACCTGGCCATTTTAAACCGCTCCCAAGAAAATTCCCGCGGGATTTCCGGGATATAAATTAGCGCAGATTTTAAGTCCGGAAATTTACTATCGATTAGCGTAAAACCGCGTTGGCCAGTATTGGCCCAGTAGTTTTTACATGATCCCGAACAAACAGAGAAACACAAATCTAAAAAAGAAAAGACTACACTTATATAATTTTATAGATACACTTCAAAAAAGGAGGAGGTACTCAATAACGTCGTTTTTGCCGTCATTGTGTTCCTAACTGATTGGTAACGCCATCTCGCGGTTAGCGTCATCCTCCCCCAATCCTTCCTCACCCTCGTGCGCATACGCCGCTTGCTGGCACCTGCTGCCAAGTGAGTGAATCGATCCGGCTCTGAACGCACGCGAGTGATATAATAGTACCGCTATTTTGAAGCTAAGGGAGATCAGACCAACCTAGGTCCCATTTCCCAGAGACGTTTGCCGCCCAATACAGTCCACTGGCCGCCGTACCACTGATTTTGATAAAAAAAATTCTAGCAAAAAAAAGGACTTCAATAATAATTTAAAATCAAAAATATTTTTTTTCTACAACATCTTTAAGTCGGTGCCAATTAAAACAAAAAACAACAACAGATTTGAAAATATAGTAATTTTTATGTTTTACTTCGCACTATCTTCAAGCTGTTGAAAGAAAATATTTGTTGACAGTTAACCTCGTGTATACATACATCATCATGCAATCGTTGTCCACTGCTGGACGTAGACCTTACCAAGTTTGCAACATACATTCCATTGTTCCACTGATTCCCTATCGGCTTCCGCCGCTACAATAGATGGCCGCCAATATTGAATGTGTCAGAATATATTTTTATTTCTCTTTCCCAGTTACCCAGCAGTGTTACCAGTACCTGAGAGCATAGGTGATGAATCTCTCCGGAGGATAGCGAGGTGCTACCGCCAGGGAGGCTGCCGGTCATCACGTGGAGGCATCCGAGGACACATGCTTTATTGGCCAGGTAATCTCTTTTTTAATGAATTTCGTAATGTAACTTTCCGTTATCTACTATGGTATGAGAGTCTGGAATCGGCCCCAAAGTGGTCCTCTGTATAAGCGTGCATAACTTGCATAGCTTGAGGTATACAAAGAGTGTGTCTTCCGATTGTTCTTATAACATAATTAATTAATATTTAAAACTGGTTTATAAATTAGTGGTGAATTTCACCCCTAGTGTGGTTTAATTCAACCTCAAGAAAAGTTCTCCAAATTCATCCTTTACATTATTTATCAGTACTATGTATATTTTTGTTAACATTGTATCAGATCTGGAGCGTCACATCACAAAGGAGTTATGGGTATGTTGAAATCCAGTCATCAAACTCAAGGGACTACGCAAAGCGGCACCGAAACGACTTCGAGTTTGGAGCAGGTATTTTAAGAACTTTATTCTATAATTGAGTAAAGCTTAAGTGATAATTGATACAGTTAAAAGTAGATTGAGTAGATTACGACTACAGATTGAGTATAGCCAAAGTACTACTTGAGTGTACCCAAAGTACTGACTGAGTGTAGTCAAAGTAATGATTGAGTGTAGCCAAAGTACTGATTAAGTGTAGCCAAAGTACTGACTGAGTATAGTCAAAGTAATGATCGGATGTAGCCAAAGTACTGATTAAGTGTAGCCAAAGTACTGATTAAATGTAGCCAAAGTACTGACTGAGTATAGTCAAAGTAATGATCGGGTGTAGTCAAAGTACTGATTAAGTGTAGCCAAAGTACTGACTGAGTATAGTCCAAAGTAATGATTGAGTGTAGCCAAACTACTGACTGAGTATAATAAATAAATGAAATAAAAAATTTCCAGGAAAGGTACTTGGCAACGTTAGTGGCGTGTACTCCGGCATCAAGGGGTGACCTCGAAGACTCGAGTCTCAGTTTGGACTCTCTTCTCCTCTGTTGCGAGGACCAGCAGCCCACGCACACGCCTCTGTTGACCAAAGCTGCTGGCACTTTGGGGTAAGATAGTTAGTTACTGTAGAAGATTTTGAGTTAAAGATGATATGTTATAAAAACAATTGTTGTATAGTAATTTAATTTCCCAAAGCGGCCCATCGAGCTCACATTTGCAGCACCCAGCACCTGGGGCTAAATTAGAACCATATACTAGCATGATGAACTTGCTTAATGATAGTTATCAAATCAAAAGCAAACAATTGAATGATGATAACAATTTTTTGCCTCTGCTCCGACTTTTGATATACATTGATATTGGATAGTTTCATTTTCAGTGTCGCTATGTATCATAATTCTCATGTATTTTACACTACTTACGAATAAACTCGTGGTTTCTGTGCCACACTCGAATATAGTAAGCATATTGGAAAAAAAATGATTAATTGATAACTACATTAATGTGAGCGACGTCGCGGGAAGAAATTAGTATAATAAAAAATGTATTATAAGTATAATATTATAATTTAAAATAAATAGAGCATTGCCATCCAGCGCGGAAATGTGGCCAGCGTTTTGGGCACGTTCCCGACCGATAGCGTTTTGGAACATATAATATATTTGCAATTTATTTTTTATTAGGAAACTAGCTGTGCCCGCGAATTCGTCTGCATAGTTTTATTTTCGCGAAACCCTGAAAAATCTAGTCTCAGTTACTTCTAACATCAACTATCTGCCACTGAAAGTCTTGTCAAAATTGGTCCAGCCGTTTCTCAGATTAGCCGGTATATCCAGACAGACAGATAGACAGACAACAATTCTAAAAACTGAATTTTCGGAATCTTCACCAGAATCATCAGATTTTTTCCACATTTTTATTTTGTCACTAGCTGATGCCGGCGAACCCGTTTGGTGCGGTTTTTAACTATCCAATGGGAACTCTTTAATTTTTCGGGATCCAAATATCCTATATGTTGACCAGGGATATAAGCTACCACCATACAAAATTTCATTTAAATCGGTCCAGTCGTTTCGGAGATAAGCCGGTACAAACAGACAGCAAACAGAGAAACAAAAAAATTGAAAAAATTCTAAATTAGTTCTATTTCACTTCTTACATCCCCCTGACTCGGATTTTAGCATTTTTTTTCATTGTACAGAAATTTGATCTCTATGTATAGATTACAAACACACGCTTCAATTTTATTTATCTGTATAGATTATGGATTAAATTTAAAAAGTAATAAAAGTTCTGTCATAACTACTTCATTAATAGAGGGTAAACCATCTTCAAGCGATATAACAACTTCGCAGTGTTCTCGGTCGCAACAGTGGCGGCAAGGGCGGCGTGAGCGCGGGCGGCAGCAGGCACTTCGGGCGCTGGGGCTCGCTCAAGGACCGGCGGCAGCCCTCCCACCTGGACCTCTACGTGCCCAGGCAGAGGCTGAGCACCGCCGACGTCGACTCCGGTAACTAATTTCACCAATGATCCTTACTAATTGATGCGGACAGAGACAGCTAAATCCCCTGGATAGTATTCAACGTCGAGCCGTTCGCGTTGTCGACGATCCCATACTCACAGACGGTTTACATACACTTGGCCTTCGAAGAGACTTCACGTCTCTGCGTATTCTACCGACTGTACAATTCGGAGTATTCCGAGGAACTGTTCAGAATGGTGCCTTCATCTTCTTTTTAACACCGCACCGCACGCCATCGGCTGGGCGTTCATCCCCACTTCCATGAGCCACCTCGCTCTTGTACGCAACGGTTCTCTAGAACGTTTTTTTGCGCACCGTGGCGATTTGGAATGATCTCCCAGACGTGGTTTTCCCACAGCGCTACAATATGGGGTTTTTTAAAAGGGTGTCATCGCATTGGTGACATCTCTGGTGTTGTAAACCTTCATAGGCGACGGTAACCGCTTTCCATCAGATGAGCAGTCTGCCTATCTGCTGTACTACAGCTATAAAAAAAGAGCAGCTCCTGATCCATCCGCCGGAGCACACCTCTCCGTGCCCCGCATACCGCCGACGCCCATAGCTCACACAGTTAGCAGCTAGACATCGGACGGAACGTTGGATATAAGAAGCAGCCTTAGAGGCCGTAGCGATGCACATGCACTTGCACTTACTTCACTTTACTTTAAAAACAACTACAACTCTCTCTCTGTTACTCGTCTATGTATAGTTTTAAACTAATGTTTGTAAATATCGTAATAATAAGTCTTACAGTCCACATCGAGTTTTATTTGGAAGAAGCAACTGCCACCAATACTAGTGTTATAAATGCGATAGTACAGTTTTACGCAACCTAGAATTCCGATCGGCAGTTTTCATTTGCGCAAAGTGCAAAGTGCAAAGACCGGTTTCCGACTTGTAATATAACCTATATTGAAATTTATTTGCAAGCGGAAGTGGCAGTGTTGCGTGTTATGAATTCTTAGTTCTGTCCCGATTATACGATTCGTACACTACCGCGCGCTACTTAAATTGGTTTACTGCGCGGATACATCGGGATTATTAGTTTGTAAGTTTGATTTGTCTGTCTTAAAAAAAACCAGTTCTTTATTCAGTCACCATTTATTAGAGATTATAGGAATCGTAAACTAGTTTTTATTTAATATTGTTATAAAATTATATCGTTTTTTGTTCGTCCTGTAAAGTTAGGAAAATGCATATTCGCGGTGTTGTAATATAAACGACCATATGTGATCTCAATACTGAGAGTGGACATAGGATAATTTTTTCCCTTAATAAGGAGATAGCTCCCGAGATGGATAAGTTAAGGTGGTAAGTAAGTTAAGTAAATTTTCTGCAATCTAGTTCGTATCGTTTTTGTGAGCTGTTATAAAGAACTCAGTTGGTTTTAACGGTCAACTATTCCATTTGAGTTGTAATTTCTCTTCATTATTTCCATTAGCAAGTGTTTAGGAACTCGTGTAACTGAAATGAATCGCCACCAGTTTCGGGCGAGATGACCGGCGGCACGGTCCGTCGCGCTGCCCTCTACGTGGTGTCGGAGAAGGGCGCCGGCGCTGGCAGCGGCTTGGCCGGATGTGAGACCATACCGGTGGAGTACCCCGAATGCAGGGCCACGAGGCACGCGTTCAAGAAGCTCATGAGGGCCGCTGTGCCCTCGGCCCCACCAACGCCAGACCATCCTGGATTTTTAAGGTAATCCAAGTATATCTTTCGCACCCTGTTTACGTAAAGGGTCCGCTGTACAATTGTAAGTCGTGTACAGATAGATTAGCTTCGAGGCGTTTTTGCGTTTGATAGTAGTGCACTGTCAACACATATATTACTAGCTTCTGCCCGCGACTTCGTCCGCGTGGAATAGTTAAAAATAAACCCCCCGATTTTGAAACATTCTTCATTGGTGCTCCGCTCTTATTGGTCTTAGCGTGATGATATATAGCCTATAGCCTCCCACGATAAATGGGCTATCTAACAATGAAATAATTTTTCAAATAAGACCAATAGTGCCTGAGATTAGCGCGTTCAAACAAATTCTTCAGCTTTACTTAATATTAAACGATATTAAAATAATAAATATTAATCTTAAACATAATTTTTGATACTAAATTCCTAGTTTATAAGTGGTATAAATTTATTTGATATAGGATGGTGCAACAGCATGTTGGCAGAGCCTTTATCAGACTGTCAAAAAAAATATATAAATATCTTGCACACGCCACCTAATTTAAATATATGTTGATTGTTAATTATTAAGGTGACATAACCAAGTTGGGGCTAAGTCTTTAGTAAGAATAGAAAAAATAAAATTATAAATCCTGTAAATATATAAATACTACTACAAACGCAAAAACGTCTCAAAGCTAATTTACCTGTACCCATAAAATATGTGTTTTTATAAAATATTTTTTAACATTAAAAACAACTTGTGTATGTTTGGGTACTTACGGTCGGCAAATTCCTCTTTGATCAGTTCTCTAACATTTTGATTTGAACGTCTAATAAAGTTTCGACACCCACGCACACACTCTCAAATTTCATATACACCGATCAGGATATTTCTGAAATGTTTATACAAAAGGAAATAATTACTCGTGTTTAGTTGTAATATGCACAGTGCCAAACTGAGGACGCCTTTTTTCTTTTGTATCTTGATAGCTACAAAAGAAAAAAGCTTGCTCTTCCTTTGTTTACGTACTTCGATTTTATTGCCCTTGTTATACCCAAAACAAATGAAACCCTGCCTCTTAAAACTGATGTTTTACTTGTGCGCGTGTCATTGCGCCTTCAGTGAAAGTTGTAGCCAGGCGATTTTAGCCTTATGGGTGGTTCACCGTCGTTTTGGTCTATTGTACACAAAACTTCGAAGGTGAACAGTGCAGTTCCAAATAAATGTTTACATTAACTTTGCAGTTGCAAACATACCTTGTTAGAAGTTGTCACATTCGTTATATTCCAAGTGTTTTACAAGGTTTAGGTATAAATTAATTTAAGAAACAAAATACTTAGTCACAGCATATTGTGACTGACAATGCGTTTAGCTAATACAAATACGGACTATTGTATGGCATTTCATTTATGAAGTTGTATAATATTTGATGAATATATTAGTTTCCTTGACAACAGGTTAATAGAAGAATCAGGGTGGTTGTGGCAACTTAGGCAACTGTTCCAATTATCAGGAGCTGTTGTCGATCTGCTGGACCTGCAGGGCTCTTCCGTATTGCTCTCTTTGGAAGACGGCTGGGATGCCACTGCTCAGGTAAGAAGGTATTTCTATAACAATTACACAAATTTCCATATACATATCCAAGGTGCGATTTCTTTGCGGTAGTGCCAAAAATTCCTATACTACTAAATCTACAATATCTTCTCGATAGCGTCGCGTCAGAATTATAGTAGCATAAAGTTGGTATTATCATTGGAAGAAATGGCGTTAGCTGAAATGAATATTTGACGCTACCGAAATTTTAAACATTTCTTTCGCTAGTTTTGGCTAATAAATATTTTACAAAGATATCGGCACACCATTTGCAATTAGCAGAATACCAAAATCAGGCAAATCTATGCTTGAGACGATAGTGCACGGCGATTTTGATGAGATAGCAATAACAGAATCGGGCCCCTGGTCTGTCGGAGACACACATTTACCTCATTTTCGTTTTTGCATTAAGTATTTTTGTAAACAAATAGGGCGAAATTTGTAATACCTGAAGTCTCGAACGAATAGTATGGGAGATTTTATCCTCCCTGGAAGCTTATTCAAAATCTCTGAAGTTTGCAAGAGAAACGTACATGAGCGAAGTGGATCAAGGAAGAGAAGATGAACCCTCAGATGATGGCGAGCGGTGCGGTGGTAGAAACAAGTAGGCGCCATTCAGAACACTATTCCTCGGAACACTCCCCATTATTAAATGTTTACCGCCATGTTCATCTGCAACACCAATGGAATTGATACATTGCCTATGTTATTGAAAATATTAATATCTTTATGCATCCTTTTTTTTGAAAGCTTTATACTGTATACACTAAATAGCATGAGAAAATTTCAATACTTTTTTTAGGATACTGTTAAGTTGCCAGCCTGTAAAGATCCTTGGACTTGGTATTTCTTTCAGATATCGTCTTTAGCACAAATATGCCTGGAACCGTACTACAGAACCCTGGAGGGCTTCAGGATAATTGTTGAGAAGGAGTGGCTCGCCCTCGGCCATAAGTTCCAGCAGAGGTCCAATATTGCGGCCACTCCTCAGCAAGGCTTTACTCCCACATTCCTTATGTTCTTGGACGCTGTTCACCAGGTTAGTTGCTGACTAGAGTATTCTTTATTGCATATAAGGATCATATTTTACGTTAATAATAATGAGTTAAGAATACGAATAGAAAATATATAATAGAATGATAAGTAATATAAAAAAGTTCGTTTCCATGATTATGGAAAAATATACTATTATAAATAATAATAATAATAAATCCGCAGATAAACACACACACTGTATATCCCCAAATTAAGCAAGTTACACTTGTGTTATGGGTAATATACAACGGACCACTCTGGGGCCAATCCCAGACACCCAGACCATAGTAAATAATGGAGAAAATACGTTTCTGAAATTTACTATACCAGGAATCGAACCCGGAGCCTCTGTTTTGCAGTGAAGTAAACCGGCAAAGGCTTAGCCCGCTCAACCACAGAGGCCGTCGAGATAAATGAGAATCTTAGACGAATAATATATAGAGACCCTACGTAAACAAACACATCAAATGAACTGAAGCATTTTTTACAAACTCGTGTGTTTAAGCCTAATAAGTACTTTCTGTGAAAAAATAATTACATACTGTTACGAGTTACGGGACTCGAATTAAAATGCCGTTGGAATTATTATAGACTTTATTAGAACTATACAAACACGTATAACACAGGTACAAATATAACCGAACACAACAAGTCCAAACGTAATAACGTAACGTAACGTAAAACGCCCAAAGTCCGCCACTATTAGATTCCCGATTGTAGTACACACGTCTCGCTTTGATCGTGGTTCTCGCTCGACTGCCTCCTCTCTCCATCAAGCCATCGTTTTATACTGCACAAATGCAAATATGTCTGCCCGGCAAGCGTTGACGCAATTTCCTAGAAATCGTAATCCGCACACCTGGCCAATTATGCCTGCAAACCGCCATAAACGAGTACAATAGGCTGTTCTCTACAATAACCAATAAATAAGTAAACAATAGAAGACGATCATAAAAGAATTACAATTCGTTCAAATGCCGACAGGTAATAAAATATGTTTTTATAGATATGCAAGTGGATTTTGTTTTTGTCGGAACTTAAGTTGTGTAACAATACAAAAACAGACGGAAACCGCTCATAGTTTCAATCAATTTGTTTATTTGCTTAACAACATGATTCATATTATAAGATGTTAGACATGTTATTTACCTATTAGGCGTACATATTAAAAAATAGTAAAATGAATATTATATTACATATAATTTTATTTACTTAATTATAATTTTTGTTGACTACCATGCACTTGTCCGATTTTTTAAAGTGTATTATCGTTATAATGACAGTAATTTTACTGAAACTACTTCGTATTTATTATTTGTACCTAAAGTGTAGACTAGTCTTCCTATATTTTACTGAAAATTCATTTGCCTTACTAGGTACCTTTTAAAATTTAACGTAAGTTCCATACACGTAATATCAATTTTCTACCGATGATGCTAAGGCTAGCGAATGTATAGCAACATATGGAAACCGGCCATTAGTCAAAGTATTTCGGGGATTTTTGATGTAGATGTAGAAAAATTATCTGAATTTTTTTAAATATATATTTATTAATTAAACAATATATATATTATGTCCTCCACAGCTCCAGAAACAATTCCCCCTGGCGTTCGAGTTCAACGACTATTACTTGAGGTTCATCGCGTACCACAGCGTGTCGTGCCGGTTCAGGACGTTCCTACTGGACAGCGAGGCGCAGAGGGCCGAACTGGGAATTACTACCGCCGATGACAAGAGGCCCGACACAAACAGATTGGTGAGTTTCACACAGCTCTACTTTACCTCTACAATTTTATTTTCAAAAATTGATTATGTAATTAAATGTAATAGTTGATGAATTTGACTGTCTTTAAGCAATTCATGTATTTCATCTCCTTTATGCCATCCCTCCTATGCTATTCCCTCGCATGGCATCGCCCCCGGTGTTACTAACGTCCATTGGCAACGATAACCACTTTCAATTAATGGCAGTTTCCTATATCTTACTGACCGTTCATTAGCCTCACTAATGTAAGGAAAATAGTATGTTTCGTTCAAAAACAACGCATCCCTTGCTTTCCCGTTGCTTCACAGAAATTGATTGTTACAAGCTACACTAGTATAAGTATCTTAAAACCAATTTAAAAAGTATCTTGCTAAAAAAGGGATACTACACTATTGAAGAATACTTTAATATTTATTTACATAGCAGCTCGCTTCAACCTCTTATAATATATTTTATACTAGCTTCTGCTCGCGACCTCTTCCGCGTGGAATAGTAAAAAAAAAAAAGTTAAAAAGACCCTCCCGATTTTAAAATATTCTTCATTGGTGCTCCGCTCCTATTGGTCTTAGCGTGATGATATATAGCCTAATTGTTTTTTAATGTATAAATTGTTTTATTGTATGATGATGATACCGGCAATATCAATACTTAATTAGGTGCATAATTGTATAAGCTGTTTAAGTAACTGAAGATTTTTTAATAATCCACGGGAACTCTTTAATTATTCGGGATCAAAAGTATTCTATATGTTGACCAGGGATATAAGCTACCACCATACAAAATTTCATTTAAATCAGTCGAGTCGTTTTGGAGATTAGCCGGTACAAACAGACAGACAAACAAACTACAAACAACTAGTTCACTTCTTACACCCCCTAGACTCGGTTTTAGCATTATTTTTCATTGTACAGAAATTTGACTTCTACAATTTTATTATATGTATAGATAACGTTTTTTATCTTGCCAAGCATGTAAGGAATTTATGGAGATATGTTGCAGTATACAATTTTAGTACGTCATGTCGTTATTATAACTATATTAATATTTTTCTTTCCTTTTTTGTGTCTGTCTTACTGAGTATGCACTGTTTGCTACAACTCCATTAATTCTTCGAAAAGTAATTGTGTAACATATATCTGTATAAAATTATATTTATTATTATTATAAAAAAAAATTAATAAAATTTTAGCTAGACATGTTGCTGGGGAGTTTGTTGCCGTTTCTTCTCCTTAACAGCAATGACACGTTGCGTAGCGGTGTATATAGAATAGGAAGTAAATTTAAATTTTAACTTATATGTATGACCTTCAAAAAGTGTTCTCTAGTGGAACTTATTTTGAATTTGAATACATTGTGATTTCGTATAATAAATACAGGTGTGTTTATTTTTCAAAATCAGACATTCTGATTCCTGAAAAGTGTAATTATAACGCTTTAAATGGGACGCGTTCGGCCACAATCTTTTGTAACACTAACGCACATGACGTGGCACCATTAAATAAACGTTTTAAAGTTTTTTGGCGGGAAATTGAAAGGTGATCTTTTAATGTACAGTTTTATTTTCAAAAAATGTTTAATACTACTTAAAATGAATAACAGTTCTAGGATATTGCTTTAACTGATGAATTAGGAATGTTGATTAAAAATCTCAACTGTTTAATGAAATGCATGTATTTGACCTGCCCACAAAGACTCCCTTGCATAGCGTCGGTCAAAGACTTATAACTTGAATACTCATGAATATAATTTGACACTGGCTAGATATACAAACCGTGCGAAGCCATACTTTAAAGAGAAGAAGAAGATTATCCGTTGACAGTTATTTCGTTTCCAGGGGGTTGAAACGGGGACCGGATCCGAGGAGGAGTGCGGCGGGGGCTGCGGCTCCTTCGGGACCTCCCCCCGCGCACCGACCATGGGCCACTCGGTGTTCGAATACATCGATAAACACCATCAAAAGTCGCCCATATTCTATAACTTCTTGTATACGCCCGATTTGGTTAATCCGGTGAGTGTTATTTAACTTATTTATTTTTAAGGTTTCATCTGGTTCCAAATCAAATAATTTATTGCATATAAACATGGTTATATAAATAGGTCTTGTTATTTTATATTGAGCACATGTTTTTTGCCGGTTGGGCGTACAATTTCTTTTTTAATAATAATAATAAATAAAATTTATTATTAAGGATTAAAACTAATTATTAAGGAACTCCGTTACACTGTAGTAGCTTTTTCTTATTAGTACTTTTTAAATTGAGATTTGAATAATCTAGTTTTCAGAGTTTTATGTACATCTATTTGTTATCGCTGATTAACTTTTATCAGCGCGGTCCTTTAATCACTCACAACGCCCAAAATGCTCTGTCAGCCGTTCCACCTGGCGATTGCAGTCATTATGGTCGTGGCGAAAACGTCACTAATGACGTCATAATTTTTGATCACGCAACACTCACAACGACCCATGTCAAGAGGTGGGTCGAATAACCGTTCCACTAGAGTTTATGATTGTAACGCCCGCAAGCAAGTGGAACAGGAAAAATCGCGGTCTCGTTGTGAGCCATTAATGGTATGTAGCCTATGTGTAACTTTGTCAAACTTACAAAAATATTTTCATTATTGAACAGAGAAGATAATATATGTTTCGTTATAGTATATAAAGTCTATTACATACACCTATTATATATATGGGAACAGAACTGTTTGACTGATTATCATGAAAGAGATCTCTATTTATGAGCTATTATCCAGTTTAGTTCTCCAAGCGCTGTAACACTTCAACTTCTGTACTGTTCAAACAATCCTCAAGAAAATTCATATACATAGATTTTTTACAAATGTAATATTATTTCAAAATTTAAGACCTTTTACTAGACCTTTGGGTTAATTATGACTATGATGATTGTTACGAATGTTTTTAATAAATAATAATAAAATAAATGTTGCTCTTAATTTTAAAGGGTTTTTTGTTATTAAGTTTTTTTAAGGTTTTTAAGTTTAATTTAATTTTTAATATTTTTGAAGCTAGTTGAAAAAAATTCATGTTGTAAAAGATTATTGTTTGAAGTCTAGTGCTTTTGACCCAAAGGCCTACCAAAAGGTAATCTATTTTTGTCCTTTTTTTGCTTCTCCTCGTTCACCTGATACAAGAAAATAAATATCGCACTTGTGCGATTACTAAAGTTCAAAGTCTTGGGTTTTCGCCATTGAAACCTTTTTTAAGTACTTTGGGCGTTTACTTCAAGAAAGCGTTGAATGACCTGGGCGTCAGGAGGTTAGAAATGTTTTCGCGCTATCCATTTTGCTATAACTCTCCACTAGATGACGATGCAGTGCACTACACAGTGGATAGAAACGCTTAGACTATCTTTATTGGCAATGGTTGTCAATCGCAAAGACACAGTGAAAAGGGTAGACGTGAGAACCCCAAAAAGGTTACCGGGAGTACCTTTAAAATTTGTCTATTTGGTGCTTTATTCTTTTTAATATTTGAAATCTTTGGGACCTAAAAAATGTGTTGGGTGATGTTCTCATCTTTGACAGTGTACACGAGACGAACTCCGCGTGTCGGAGTTCGTCTCGTGTACACATCGATCGAACACCATAAAAGTTACCACAACAAAGACTTTTTCATGGCGATAGTTTCCACGGCGAATTAATACTGCATAGATCACAACAGTTTCAATAGTAATTTCTTAAATCCCTCCATCTTGTATAGGTACTCCGTCCAGTGTCGTCCATATGTTCGTTAGAAGTGTGGCAGTATTATACCAGCGAAGAGCTCTCGCACGGAGCCCCCTACGACTTAGAGGTGCTCGCTTCCTCTGAGGGGGACGTAAGACATCCACAACGTAGAGTTGTCACCGCTGGGTATGTGTTTTTAATATATCAAAGGATCTTTTTTTATTACGTGAGTTTAGCACACAGGCAGACGGCCCACCTGATGGAAAGCGGTTACCATCGCCTAAGGACATTTGTCACACCAAAGGTGGTACTAATGTGCTGCCGCTCTCTAAAGGGAGACTGGAACTTTGCCACTAATGCCGGAACACAACTCAAGGTTGTTATGGCGGCATACTCTAGACCACGGTAGCCATCCAGACGATGCCCTACCACCTGGCTGTAGGTTGTTTTGTCGGCTCTTACGACAGGCCGCCGCAACGCAGGAAATTATATTCTTGATTGATGAATTGATTGATCATCTTGATTGATCTGCCGCTGCGTGCGCTGCGTAAACGGTTAAAGTTTCGCAAAAATCATGCGTGACAGAATTTTTCCCCTTTAAAAGTTCAAAAAAAAAAGTCCATGACAGCATATGTCTATCTTTTAAGGTTGGCTCCTTTTTATGCTAACCAAATTTATTCTAAAATAATGCATTATTTGCGAAGGTGTTTTTATAAACATAATATTAATCCTTATCCAAAAATACGTTATTCATCATAAGTATTTAATTTAAAACAATTTGCCATTTACATAATTCGATTTCAATGAATGTCTTAGGAGATATCGCAGTTTTATAATAACATCGCAGCAAAATAATGATCAAGTACTGCGCGCGCATTTATGATGTGCAAGGCCGGCGGGCAGTCATGAGGGGGAAGGGCGGTGGCCCCAGTTAGCTCTGCGAGATACCATGCCGCGCGGCTCAGACGCGTGGTCGGCTATACCTTACATATCAGAATAACACATAGGCTATAATTTATAAAGATATAGTGTGTATTATCCAAAATTAAACAATTTTCTATTACCACCCGGATGAAACCGCGGACGCAGCTAGTAGTTACATAAACAGAAGTGGCATCTAACTTTTTAGTACTACAATTTTACTTGCTTTTTCGGATAGATTTATCAGACCTAGCGTCACTTCTGATATATTCGAATGTCTGTGTGAGCTCTATTTAAAAAATAAAAATATATGCCCCACCCCCCCTAACTTTTTAAATATGTAGAAAATCTGACAAAAATAATAAAGGTAACGCGAGGCTGCAATAATAGTTTTAAAGAAAAAGAAATGCTGTCAAAGTAGGGGGTAGTAACTACTTCATTACATTTTCTATGAAAATTGTTTTTCATATCTGAAAATGTGCTCTAAAGAGATTAAGATTGGTATTTTTATCATTTATTTTGTTTTGTCTTGTTTATTTTTTAATTGTTTATGGTAAGTCTTGTACCTATTACATTTTTCTGTACTTGTCTGTTCTGTGTGTATTTTTATAGTCTCTTACTATATTTGTTAACAGGTATGACAGTATCCCTCGTAGCATGCCAGACGCGTTCACTGGCCTCTTGGAGAGGATAAGGCAGTTGGAGCTAGAGTTGGGACATTTGCCCCAGAAATGGAGGGTTCGTTGGGACCAATTGGAACTGCCCAATACTGTAGAGTTACAGGTTTGTTTTCAGACATTAGACACTGTTTATCATGCTATAAATCTTCGCGGTCTCCTATAAGAATGATTGTCTCGCTAGGCATTTGCTGGTGTATTGTGTTTGGCAAAACATGTAAAGACTATATCAAAATATCATATCACTTGCTCAACAAATAGTTTTAAATGGCATATCCTTGAAGTTGATTACATTTTTTTATGCTGCGATGTAAAAAGTTTTGAATTGTTCTTATTAGGTTTTAAAATTTTACAGCTGAATAGTTGAGTTGGTTGGTTTATTATTGGTTGAACATTTTTTATACTGATTTTTTGTAAATGAGATGATTCCAAGGTATTTTAGTTCTCACTTTTTATGTGTGGAATTTCATGTATAATGTTTCATAAATCTTATGACTATGAAAATCGTATTCTACAATGTTATTTGGCAGTGAATAAATGTTAAATGTTTTGTTATTAATTTCACGTCTTTGTGATTCACGGTTGGATCCAATTTGTAAATGAGTTTTACTTGATTTATTCTAGCCTGGGATTGACCACAGAGTTGCGCTTTGTGTAATATTCATAACAGAAAAGCTTGATCAAGTTGAAAATATAATTTGCAAATTTGTTTTGTTCTCTTTAAAATAAATCTGCCCTAGTAATAAATTTTCTTTGTTAATAAGTCCACCGTGTTAATAAATCAGCATTCCAAATTTTACCTATTAATAATTAATCTACCTTGTTAATAAGTTGCCTTATTAATAAGGTCTTTATTCATGAATCGGCAATGTTGATAAATTTTCCTTGATAATAAATCTGCCTTATTAATAAAGACTGCCCTGTCAATAATTTTTTTCCTTATTAATAAGCCTGGCTTATTAATAAATCTGGAGGTCCCGGTCGAAGGGGAAGGCCTAAGAAATGTTGGCTTGACATTGTGAAGGATGACAATGATCTCAAAACGGGGGATGCTGAAGACCGCGCGAAGTTAGAAAAAGTAGGAAAGTGCGCCCTCGGCGTCGAAGTGAACGCCCCGAACGCAACCAGGATTTAACGCTCGGATGATGATGATTATTAAATCTGCACTCAATTTTTTTAAATTTATCTTAAGGTTGTCTGGAAGAAATTGCTTTCAGTGATAAGATCGCCTATTGTATTCTGTACTTAAACTTTATCTTAATGTTATGCAATAAAGTATATTCTATTCTGCCCTGTCAATAAGTATTTATGTGTTGTTAACCTGCCTTGTGGTCACAGCGCAACTCGTCGATGTGCAGCAGCGTGGTCCGGCGCGCGACGCTGGTTTGGCACAAGCGCAGCACGCTCGAGGTGCTGGTGCGCGGCCGGCTCGCCGCCGCGCCGCCACCGCTCGCGCCCGCTCACCGCTGGGCACCCAACACCACCGCCGCGCCCGCCAGGTGCGACCACTGCCAGGACCTCCTATGGGGGCCGCTCAAGGTATGCCTCTTTCTTTCTCCCAATCCCCTTTGTCCCGACGTGCAATATCGAGTTTTTTCATTTACGAGAGCTGCATACGTTTAGTCATCGCAGCGGACAACGAACTACTGGCTAGCGTAACGCGGGAGTGCACATATCAATAGTTGCTCTATGTCGCTCGCACATCATCCGTCCCGCTCACACACTGTGCGATATATTGTACTAGCTGTACGACTTGTTATATTTCTACTTATGTTTACCGTTTCCATAATAAATTAGTTCACTTCAGTTCACATTAGCACTCGACAGTGAATACTATTCTCTGCCATCTGAAGTATTTATTTAGGTTTATCACTTAACTACTAGGCTTTTAAGCCAGATCTTAGATTACATAGTTTCTTCATTTTCTTAAGTATACGTATAGCTCAGCTGAATTGTAGGTTATCAAATGACGCTATTGTGACAACTCGGAAGGCCACATTTGACTACACAGTTCACATTTCGCACAAAAACACAACTACTACTCAAAAAATATCAATATCTTACAACTATTTTTTATTTTAGAGTTTTTTTCGTGTTTATGGCTTGATAACTAGGCCTTTAAGCCGGTTTATTTTAGAGTAATTTTACACAATTAAAAGTGCACAGCACTATGTCCACTTTCAGTTCCCGCCAAAAACTCTGCAATGTCAAGAGCTAAGTACCGTATAGGAGGAAATATATAATTGTTGGCATCCCAATACAATCATTGGTACCCTATTGTTTTATTCAAAACTACGATATGCCCGCGACTTCGTTCACGCTTGACTCGAAATACTCACGGGATTCCTGGAACACAAAGTACCGCAATAATTAAAAAAGAATGTAACGTATCATTTTAGTGTGACCTGTTCTGGAATAAGGTAATTTGTATGCACCCGAACAACTACAAACCGCTCCCAGGAAAATTTTTGCGTGATTCCCGGAGATAAAAATCACACATTTTATTACATAAAATTTGCTATCGATCAGTGTTTTATCTAGCCATTTTAAATAATTCCCAGAAAAATTCCCTCGGTATTCGCAGGATAAAAAGTAGCGCAGATTTTAAGTGTTAAGAATTTGCTGTTGATCAGCGAAAACCGCTTCTAATTCGGCCTACTAGTATTTACATGAATCCTGAACAAACAGACAAGAAATATAAAAAAATTGCATCATGTTCTCTGTCATTTATTCGTTGTGGGCGTTGTGAGATACTAAAGGAACGCGTCCTATGCGTTCCTTTAGTATCTCACAACGCCCACAATGCTCCGTCAGCCGTTCCACTAGGCGATCGCGGTCGTTATGGTCGTGGCGAAAACGTCACTAATGACGTCATGATATTCGCTCATGCAACGCTCCCAACGACCCATGTCAAGAGGTGGGTCGAATTGAGCGTTCCACTTGGGTTTACGATTGTAACGCCGGCAAGCAAGTCGAACGGGAAAAATCGCGGTCGTTGTGAGACTAATGGAACGTAGCCATAGTGTATTCCAGTTTGTGTTTTTTTTAAAGCTTCAGTATACAGACACGGCATGTTTAGAATTTTATTTTAAATATTCTAGATTTATTGCATTTGGGTGTGCTGGCATCATGTAAACCTCCTAGGTTTTGAGTGGTGCCTTAAAATAAATAAAAAACCATGTCATTCGGTTCAGACCGGCGTCCGCTGCGTGGACTGCGGCTCGTCCTGCCACGAGAAGTGCGCGGAGTCCTTTGCGTTGCCGTGCACCAAGTACAAGGCGCCGCCGCCGCAGGACAGGGACCCGCAACATCTGGCTTCTGTCTCCAACAGTATGTACTATTTTAATCTATTACTTCGAAGATGGCACACAGCCAACCTGATGGAAACTGGTTACCGTAGAAGCATGCAACACTCCGGGCGAAGACAAAGCGTTGCCAGCCTTTGTGATAGGATAACGGGGTTTTTTGAAGTGATAACTCCTTATGGGAGTGTAAACCGCTTCATTACGTAACGCGTTACGGCGCCAGTCCGTCTGGCTTCCCTTTCTCTCACGCATACGAAAGCGGTAGGCAGGCTCCTGCTCTCTCACTCTAACCCACTTTTTCTCAAGTTAAACAATTTCAATGTTAAATAGTTTAACTTAGATTAGTTTAAGTTATCACTTCTCCCGAGACGCACACGATTTTTAAATATTCCTAGAAAGAGAGAAAAAAATATTTATTGTCGCAAATAAATGCACACATAAAATACAAGGGTTTTTACTAATAAATAGATACAGTTTAATAAATGTGCGTACATAAAATTCACGGCAATGAAGCTGGAAACTGAGCATTTATGCTGTGTTAGGAGCTAACACAGCGCTGATTTTCAGTTCCAGCCTCCATCCAACCAGAATCAACCCAAACAAACTACTGTTTACCTTCATGTAGGTAATTTTAAGAGTGTTTAAATACTTCTAATAATAACATTGTCTTACATGTATCACAAAAATGAGTTCGCCAAAAAATATTGTCTTCCAATCTACAAATATAATAAACAATACTAAATAAATCAAATGTATTTTAAGAAAATATATTGACTATAGAAACGTTTATATTCTTCCTTTCTCTGGACGAACAGGATTGTCCGGGAATCAGTGCTTTTTTGTATTTTTCTTTACTCTTTTATTGTGTTTCTTAACTAACTAATACCGTAATACCTATCTATATAACTTTATCCATGCAGGAACGGAGAAATAAAAATATGTATAAATAAGAAATGCATTCATTAAAATGTACCTAACCTAACCAAATCATAATTTGCAGTAAACCTGCGAAAAATCGAAATGTGTGCTGGGACACATAGTAGAAGTGAAACTTCAACGGACAAGGGCAAAACGAATCGCAACAAAATTTTTACTTGAAATTTTACAGGCAGAGATAGTTAATGTACTTGTCCATTCGTTTTCCCACTTGTCCGTTGAAGTTTCACTTGTAATGTCCCAGAACACATATTTTTTCTTTCTAATAAGTAAGGATTCCACACAAATCGCCGTCAAAATTATTACCGTACACATTTTGGCACTATAAATGTAAATTTCAGGCGTTGGCACACTGCAGTCTTCGTCGCAGCAATACTACGAGCAGTTCTCGTCGAATGTCGCTGAGAATAGGACGCACGAGGGCCACTTGTACAAACGAGGCGCGCTGCTCAAAGGCTGGAAACAGAGGTCGGATAGTCTCGATTTATATCTGTTAACTAGCATAGGACTTCGTCTCTACCGCTTGACTTGAAATTCCCGCGGGATTCCCAGGAGACAAAGTGCCGCAGCTATCGTTTTCAGTGAAAACTGTCAGTATGAGCTAATTTTTTTTCACCCGAAGAACTTCAAACCACTCCCTGGAAAAATGCAGGGGGATTCTCGGGATAAAAAGTAGCGCCGATTTTAAGTTTAAGAGTTAGCTGTCGATCAGTGAAAACCGCATTAAAATCTGCTCATTAGTTTTTACGTGAATTCCGAATAAATCTAAAAAATGCATCGTGTTCTCCGCCGTTTATATAGTCTGTTTCAGTCGTGTTTAGAATTTCATAATATTATAGATAAATAAATTTTGAAATCCCTCAATTTCACAGTCAAATTTACTGCTCGGCTTTAAAACTAACGTCACACCTGCCGAAAGAACAGCACTAAAAGTTTGGCTAAATACGCTCGCAGTGTTTTTTAAATTCTGGATTGTCGCAAGCGACTAAATTGGATCTCTAATTTTTTTATTTATATTGTTTAATTCGTTCAAAAACCGATAAATCGTGTCTACTTGAGAAGTACAACTCATTTTGTATCATCTAAGACAATAGACACGATTTTTTTAATATAATTAATATTGATATTTTTAATAATAACGATCTCACTTAAAGCACTAACAATTCCTGAATCCTCTGCTAATTAAGTTTTCATTATATTTATTCTTCAAATAAAGTCTTTCTTTCTTTCTTTCCTCTATTTCAAGTTAACTCGCTGGATACAGAGGCTAATACTTTGAGCGAGGTAAACTCCAGCCTTCCGGCTGCTGTTGTATCGAACAGACCTTTTTTAATATTTTAAAATGATTTTTCAGATGGTTTGTTTTGGACTCAATCAAACATCAGCTACGGTATTACGATGCTATGGAAGATTCTCATTGTAAAGGATTTATTGGTAAGATGTGCATTTTTTATTTTGAATGTTTATAACAATAATGTTCTTTGGGCCGAAGTTTTGAATGTGACAAAAAATTATTTGCTTTTGTATATGTTTTTCTTATAGACCTTGCTGAGGTGATCACTGTGACGCAGGCGCCGCCCGCCCCAGGCCCGCCCAAGAAGTGCGACGACAGATCATTCTTTGATGTAAGTTACAGTTTAATAAACTTTATTAGAACTATACAAACACGTATAACACAGTTACAAATATAAACGAACACAACAAGTCCAAACGTAATGTAGAAGGTCGTAATTCAATAAAAAGCGCAAAGTCCGTCACTATTAGATTCCTGGCTGTAGTACACACGTCTCGCGTATCGTGGTTCTCGCTCGACTGACTTCCTCCCTCCATCAGGTCATCATTTTATCCTGCACAGGTGCAATCCCACCCCTCCACGTGGACCGAATTTCCTAGAATCAGCTTGTACTTTTAAAATCCGTAACACTTGGCTAATAATTACAATACAACAATAGGCTCTAGAAACGAATGCTAATAAATAAGTAAACAAAAGAAGACATAAAAGAATTACAATAGTTTCAATGTTATTATTTATTAGTTCAAATGCCGCCGGGTAATAAATGTACTTCTACAAATCTGTACGGGGAATTTGTCTTTGTCGGCGCTTAGGTTGTAACAGCATTGTCTAATATATATTTTTCTAATAATTTTCTTGTTTATGATTTATATTACCTATTGTAAAAAAGCAATTATTTATAAAAATTTACTTCAATTTTCAGTCAATTCAGTATCCAAGTACGTTTCCTAGTAAAAAAACGTGCTTTACTTGTTTAATTTAATTACCAAAATCAGTTAGATAAACAGAAGGCTCACTTGATGAAAAATGTTGTTTTTGTTGCCTATAGACGTATGCAACATAATGAGTGTTGCTAACGCGTTTCCAAATTCAGACAGCTTAGGACTTCATCTACTTCTACTTTTTTTTAAATAACCTTGTGTAATAGCGCAAAGCAAACAGTCGTTATCTTACACGGTTTATCGATTATAAGCGCAATTTTTTTAATTTAAATTCTTATATATAATGTTCTGTTATCACGTCTGTTGACATTATAAAATTGTTCCACAGTTGCGTACGAGTCGTCGCACATACAACTTCTGCGCGAGCGACGCGAACGCTGCGCAGGAGTGGATCGAAAAACTGCAGGCCTGTTTGCAGTGAACAAACAAACACACTGACACACATGGCCAACCCATCATTAATATTATATGATTAACCAATGTTTAGTCATATTATACATATGTTAAATAATAATTAGCTGTGCAAGAGGAAAACGGAGTGAAATATAGATGCTGGATTTTTATCGTTTCAATCAGGCTGGAATCCTAAGTGTAGTGAGGGATTCAAAAGCATATTAAGTAAACTTTGCTTTCATGTGACGTACATACAACATTTTACCTCACTGGCTAGATAGATGACTTCATTAAAAATTTAATTGTACACTTGATTCATATTTAAAATGAACATGGTTTTAAATTCATTATTTATAAAAGAGTATACTAGTTGTTCCGAACATTTTGTGGGATAAATAAATTTTAATGTTAATTCAGTGTTCTAAATTTAAAACATTTCATTGAGTGAGTATGATTGCTTACGCTCACTCACTCACTCACTAGCTCACTGGCTACCCATAGAGACAGCATCTTACGTGATAATCATTGCTCCTGTCCACTTGCTCGCTCATTCTTTGCCTCAATAGTTTTGAACCCTAAAGGCAGTATCACTGGGTGAGAATAATCGCTATTGTTCACTTGCTCACTCATTCTTTGCCTCACTGGTTTTAAACCTTGAAGACAGTATCACTGGGTGAGAATTATTGGTCTTGTTCACTCGCTCACTCACTCTAGCTCATTGGTTAAGCAAATAAGGCGACTTTTTGTACTAGTGGGGTGAAAAATGTTATTGGTATTATTTAATTACTGCATAAAACGTGAAACTGAGAAGTTATGATCACTCAGAACGGGATTTAAGTTTGTATAGTGTTTTGGGCATTTTTTTAGTTTCCACATAAAAGATGCTGTTTTCTGTCAAAGACCTACAACTTGTCCAAAATGGGGCCTAATTTACAAATACATACGGATGGAGCCATATGTATTTGTAGATTTTGTAATATTTCAATATACTTAAACACTTGGCTCTGACTAAACCGACAAATCATATGAATCTAATTTTTTTTTAATGTTCCAATATATTGACTCAAATGATTCTAGTAAAGCGACATTGTGTAACTAATATGCAAGAGTTGACCAAAAATTAGTGAACATAAATTATGGTCTTTAACACCAATTGCGCCGAGATATTTGTTATTGTATTATCTCGGTCCTTATTTAACTTAAGTGGTTAGAATGAGATAGATTTAATCGGCTGGCTTAGGATTGTATGGTGTTAAACCATAATACTAAATTAAGCATCAGTCTAGTGTTTAATCCTGGTTGAGTTTGGAATATCCGCTTTCTTGCATTTCTCCACATCGCGTGGTCGTGGATGACTGAATAAATATTTTATTTGTATACATACATATAATACTAGCATCTTTTTTGTTATTGCGAAGCTGGCTGACAGATACACGGCTCTCCTCATAGAAAATAGTTTCCTTCACACACAGACATTTGTGACACTAATAACGAAGCCAACGCGTTACCAGCCTTTAAGGTGCTCTTACACGAACAACTATTATCCGTGCAGAAACGGAGAAAGAATACAATTTCCTGCGTTGGGGCGGCCTGTCGTAAGAGGCGACAAAACAACCCACAGCCAGGTGGTAAGACATTTGCCCGACTCAATGGCTACCACCCCTGGTCTAAAGTATGTCGCCATAACAACCTTGAGTTGTGTTTCGGTATTAGTGACCAGGTTCCAGTCTCCCTTAAGAGAGCAGCAGCGCATTTGTAACACCTTGGGTGTTGCAAATGTCCATGGGCGATGGTAACCGCTTTCTATCAAGTGTGCCGTATGCCTGTCTGCTGAATTCATGTCAAAAAAAAAAAACTAAAATTGCTCACTCCTGGTAATTCTCGTCAACTATGACGTCACGAGTATATCAAGCAATTTAGGGTGATGCCAATATATAGCAAGCTTTTGCTGAGACACGGCCACACAATACCATGCAATATGGAGGAACTTAAAAAAATAGGCGAAAACGAGACGTAACGTACAAACGAGATAGAAATAAAATTGCCTAAAAATTTTCAAATTGATTGGATATTCGGCAACTCATATGGCGACTTTGACAAATGTGGAATATATATATATATATATATATATATATATATATATATATATATATATATATATATATTATATATATATATATATATATATATATATATATATATATATATATATATATGTTATTGCTCAAAAAATTGCCCTGTAAGAGCACCTTTAAGATACGTTAGAGGAATCAGACAAGGATGAATAGGATAGGGAAGGGCGAAGTGGGCCTTTGAAACTCTCACTCATAGTACGAAAGACCGTTAGCTCTAAGCTAATTATTAACTGTCCCACGCCGCGATATCCTTTAAGATCGTGAAATAATGATTTCAGCATATAAAATAGGCCTTAGGCGAAGGCTAGACGCTCAGTTTATAATGTGGTTCATCAGTATTTAACAAATACCGTGGTATTTACTGATCGTGTAAGCTAGTGTATTGATGGATGTCATTATTTACCATAGATTCCTAGATTTCTGAATTCCATAATGACAGTTGTGTTGAATAGTGACATATGTCAATACACTAGGGCCGCGTTCTGTTATAAGCTCATAACGCCCAAAATGCTCCGTCAGCCGTTCCACATGGCGACCACGGTCGTTATGGTCGTGGCGAAAATGTCATTAATGACGTCATTGTTTTCGATCACACAGCGCTCATAACAACCCATGTCAAGAGGAGGGTCGAAGTGGGCGTTTACCAAAGATCATTAATTCTCTCTATTGACATTGAAAAAGGCGCGAATTTTAAATCAACCAATGACATTGTGTATGTCGTCCTTCATGACACCACCACTTCATAATCCGTTCCACTATAGTTTATGATTGTAACGTCCGCAAGCAAGTAGAACGGGAAAAATCGCGGTCGTGAACGTTGTGAGCCTCTTGTGGAACGTAGCCTAGATTATACAATGAGTAAATACCACGGTATCGTATCAGCACCTACGCATCGCGACAGCAATGGAGGAGAACATGTATTCTGAGATTTTTCTCTACATTATAGCCAATATTTTGAACCAAGCGGGCGAGCAAGTGAACCAAGCGCTAAGATAATAGCCATACAAGCTTTAGTGTTTGCCGTATCCATTTCACTTCTAGCCTTCCCAATCGGAATCAGGTCCATCAGTATTCATCACATTGATGAATCACATTATAAACAACGTCTAGCCTTTCCTTTACAGTACCCCATTGAATTTTATCAAAATTTTCCCCTTTTTAAAAAGCTAAGGCTTATTGACGTTAAATTTCTATGACGTGAAGCACATAACAATATGTGTTTGACTGTTAATGGCTACTGATTCATAAAGGCCAGTTTGACAGATTGATTTCACTTGTTACTTTTTACTTTCATGTCTAATTGTTGCTTTTCATTCATTATTTCGTGACGGCCTCTGTGGTTGAGCGGGCTAAGCCTTTGTCGGCCAATCTTACTGCAACGCCAGAGGTCCCGGGTTCGATACCTGATATGGTAAATTGCGGAAACGAATTTTCTCCGTTATTTACTATGATGGTTTGGGTGTTTGGGATCGGCCCCAGAGTAGTCCGTTGTATATTACCCATAACACAAGCGTAATTTGTTTAATTTGAGGATATAAAAACACACAGTGTTTGTCTGCAGATTATTAAAAAAAATATAGTTACTTGAATGGTATGGATTATCTTTATTTTTTGTTACGTTTGGTTTAACACCGCACAAATATTATGCCGTCTTTATGCGCTTGGAAATAAATGTTATAGAAATGAGATTATTCGTGTACGGACGCTTAATGTGACGCGTTTCTGTGTTATAGGAATTTTAATGTACGTAGCCCATTTTGCTTAGAACATTATTGCCCACTCTTGGACATGTCTATAAGAAATTTACACTATACACCATGCATAATTTGCTTTGTTTCTCATGACTGTTTCTCCATCGGGCCAAAGGAATTCTTTTAAGTGCAAAATCGTCGCTTAGGTAACAATACCGCACAAGTCAAAAATTGGACATATTATGTTTGGTATGTACCATCATTGGATGATGCTCGCCGAAATTGGCTATCTAATGACATATAAAACTTAATATGTCCAATTTTTGGCTTGTGCAGAATTGTTACCTAAGCGGCGATGTATAAAATTTTATAAGAGAATTACTTTACAAGTTATTTTTAACAAATTATTCATAAATCTCCGATTTTTAGTACATTAATAATGTTGCTATTATCGCAGATATGGGCAGAAGTATCTTTGTATTGGGATCTAAACTATTGTAGCTATATGTTACAATAAAAAAGTGAAATGTCAAAATTTTGTTGTTTGCGATGTTCTTTCATAAAAGGCTCGATATATTCTGAAATAGTTAAAATTCAAAAAAATGGTAGAGTGAATTACATTTTGTTTAGAATCTTAACGAACCTGATAATACTCAAAAATATTTTATCACTAGTATGTAAAATGCATTTCTGAACGTTCTGCAGATGTACTCTGAGATTAAATAACTACTTATTTAAAAAAAATATTTTGATGTGAATTTAAGTTTTGAATAATTTGTTCTAAAAAAATTACTTTAAAATACGACGGCCTCTGTGGTTGAGTGGACTATGCCTTTTCTGGCAACATAGAGGCTCCATGTTCGATTTCTGACATGGTAAATTTCGTAAATGAACTTTCTATTCTTTACTATGGTCTGGGTGTCTGGAATCGGCTCAAGTGATTGTATACCACTCACACAAGCTTAACTTAGCTTGTGGATATACAATGTGTGTTTTCTGCCGATTTCATTATAAAAAAGTAACATAATGTCGGTTGACAAGTACATTATTAGTTATTGTTTTGCTATTTAAAACACATAAGTGTAATATCTAGGGGGCTTTTTCAAAGCTCCATATTTTGCTAGGTGATTGTTATTGCTAGTAATAATAGGTTGGGGAAAAAGTCTTCGCATATAGTATGTATGAACTTGTAATAAGATTTCTTTGGCTATACCATTTGTAGCTGGCTGGTTTTTGATATCATTAAAAGTTTTAATTTTAAAGAAGACAATTAGAAATGCAAATTAGGAAAATGTGTGATTTTCATTTGTTTTTCTTATTGTTAAAATGAGTGAATCTAATGAAGACATTCGATACATTTTAAAATTTTGCTAAAAAAAAGGTAAAAATGCAACACAAGCCGCGAAAAAAAATTGTGATGTTTATGGACCTAATGCAGTATCTGTGAGAGTAGCGCAAATTTGGTTTAAGTGTTTTCAATCCGGAAATTTTGATATCAAAGATGCACGTCGCTCTGGTCGCCCTGTTACGGACAAAATTGATGCCATTTTTGAAAAAACGGAGCAAGATCGGCATATTAGTAGTTACGATGTAGCTGGAGAACTGGGAATTGACCACAAAATGGTTTTGGCGCATTTGAAAAAAGCTGGGTACACAAAAAAGCTCGATATTTGGGTGCCTCATGAGCTCACTGAAAGAAACCTAATGAACCGTGTACTCATTTGTGATTCTTTAATACGACGTAATGAAACCGAACCATTTTTGAAGAAGCTAATAACTGGTGATGAAAAGTGGATCACGTACGACAAGAACGTGCGAAAAAGATCGTGGTCAAAGGCCGGTCAGGCTTCACAGACTGTGGCGAAACCCGGGTTAACTCGCAACAAGGTGATGCTGTGTGTATGGTGGGATTGGAAGGGCATTATTCATTATGAGCTGTTACCGCCAGGCAGGACCATCGATTCTGAACTGTACTGCAAACAACTGATGAGATTAAAGCAAAAAGTTGAGAGAAAGCGGCCGGAATTAATCAACAGAAGGGGTGTGGTTTTTCACCGTGATAACGCTAGACCTCACACATCTTTAGCCATCCAGCAAACATTACGAGAGTTTGGCTGGGAGGTGTTAATAATGCATCCGCCGTATAGTCCTGACCTTGCACCTTCGGATTTTCACCTGTTTCGGTCTTTGCAGAATTCCTTAGCCAGTGTCAAGTTAACATCACGAGGGGACTGCCAAAACCACTTGTCGCTGTTCTTGATCAGAAGCTCCAAAAATTTTATAGCAATGGGATCACGTCTCTACCTGCAAGATGGCAAAAAGTTATCCAACAAAATGGCACCTACATACTTTAGTCAAATGTAAATAAACTTTATAAAAAAACCTTTTCAATTTTTATATAAAATGCGAAGAAACTTTTTCCCCAACCTAATATTACATCTTCCATGTATTGTATTAATGATTTAGACTAAACAAAATGGGCTACGTGAAACAGGAATGCAACTATTTATGTGTTAGGTTAATATTATGAATATTATCGACAAATAGATTTAAATAAAAAGATATTGTTATGTTAAATATTACTGTAAATAATTTAATCTTTAATTGATTGTTGTGTAAAGACTTTCGTTCCATTATTATGTTTTTTTTTATTGTACGCCGCTAGTGGACTTATTATTTTGCATCGCTGCCTTGGTCGAAATCTATTTAATTGAAATATAGATGTTTTTGAACTATATATAGTGTTTTTATTATTTTTTTTGGATAACCTTTTCATCCTTCTAGGTATTTTTGGTTAAATGTGTTGCTTTAATCGAGTTGCCGCAAGATATTTTCTACCAGAGTCAACGCGCAGCAGGCGATTATTATTTCCCGCGACCTTGGCTACAGGCGAAAGGAAGGAACAGGGAGTTTTTGTGGATATTCCGGCAACAGGCCGTCGAATCTCCATACGCCCTTACTGTGATCTTCGCACGGTGATGAGTCCGTAAATGGATTACTTCTCGTCAAAAAACGACATCCATCCCTTTTTTGTACGAGTTGTTCTTTTTTATAATAAATGCCGCAGACCAGGAAGTATGGATTCAGATCCTTTGCCTGCTGTCTGGCAAGTTTTTTTAAAGAAGCTATATACAATAATCATTAATAAATAGTACTATAATAAAACTTCTGTCGTTAAATTGATTTTTTGAACGTAGCACTTCCGTAAATGATATATTAGGTTGGGATAAAAGTTTCTTCGCATTTTACATAAAAATTCAAAAGTTTTTTTATAAAGTTTATTTACATTTGACTAAATTATGTAGATGCCATTTTGTTGGATAACTTTTTGCCATCTTGTAGGTAGGGACGTGATCCCATTGCTATAAAAATTTTGGGGCTTCTGATCAAAAAACTGCGACAAGTGGTTTTAGCAGTCTTCTCGTGATATTAACCTGATACTGTCTAAGGAATTCTGCAGAGACCGAAACAGGTGAAAATCTGAAGGTGCAAAGTCAGGACTATACGGCGGATGCATTAACACCTCCCAGCCAAACTCTCGTGATTTTTGCTGAGTGGCTAAAGATGTGTGAGATCTAGCGTTATCATGGTGAAAAACCACACCCCTTCTGTTGATTAATTCCGGCCGCTTTCTCTCAACTTTTTGCTTTAATCTCATCAGTTGTTCGCAGTACAGTTCAGAATCGATGGTCCTGCCTGGCGGTAACAGCTCATAATGAATAATGCTTTTCCAATCCCACCATACACACAGCATCACCTTGTTACGAGTTAAACCGGGCTTCGCCACAGTCTGTGAGGCCTGACCGGCCTTTGACCACGATCTTTGTCGCACGTTCTTGTCGTACGTGATCCACTTTTCATCACCAGTTATCAGTTTCTTCAAAAATGGTTCGGTTTCATTACGTCGTAATAAAGAATCACAAATGAGTATACGGTTCATTAGGTTTCTTTCAGTGAGCTCATGAGGCACTCAAATATCGAGCTTTTTTGTGTACCCAGCTTTTTTTAAATGCGCCAAAACCATTTTGTGGTCAATTCCCAGTTCTACAGCTACATCGTAACTACTAATACGCCGATCTTGCTCCACTTTTTCAAAAATGGCATCAATATGTCCGTAACAGGGCGACCAGAGCGACGTGCATCTTTGATATCAAAATTTTCGGATTGAAAAGGCTTAAACCAAATTTACGCTTATCTCACAGACACTGCATTAGGTCCATAAACATCACAATTTTTTTCACGACTTGTGTTGCATTTTTACCTTTTTTGTAGTAAAATTTTAAAACGTATCGATTTTCTTCATTAGATTCACTCATTTTAACAATAAGAAAAACAAATGAAAATCACACATTTTCCTAATTTGAATTTGAAATTGTCTTCTTTAAAATTACAACTTTTGAATGATACCAAAACCAGCCAGATACAAATGGTATAGCCAAAGAGATCTTATTACAAGTTCATACATAGTATATGCGAAAAGACTTTTTCCCCAACCTGTTATTTTATCCACATATCCGAACGTAGCCAGGTGTACGTACTTGACATTAAATTTTCAGTGTTGTAGCTGTAAAAAAATTACCTATTTCAGGGGGCCGTGGAGATCATATATATTTATCACGCGCGTTTTAGATATCGTAAATATGTTTGTAATAGTTTATAAAAATATTCTTTATTTAAATAGTTATATAAAAATGTATTGATAAGTACCAATAGAGGACTTTAAAGGCTGTACAAAGATTAGATTGAAAGTTGGAAGGCAGACTATTAAAATATTATTACTGGATTAATAATTACCCGGCAAAAGAAATAATATGAGTGCTATTAGTGGGAATTAAAAGAAATAACGTGGGTTTAAGAATTATTTCTAACTCGTCGTACAAGGAGAATTAATTTTTTCAGTGAAACCTGAAGTTATCCTCCATAGTCTAATGTGTAATTGACGTTTAGATTCAGTAACTATTATATCAATTTCTTTTTGAAAATAAACTTTCCAGTGTTTTTGTCTCCCGGAATGTCGGACTTTTTTTTGTAAAATGAGGTGATGGTTCGTTTCTTGTTGATGGTAAGGTTCTTGAATTATTAGTGGACTGTTTGTTTTAATACGATTATATGAGCTTTATTAGAAGATTACTAGAAGTATGTGCAATGTATGTGTCACCGAACGATGTGTGGCGGACTGCGCTGTCCGTGGCGCTCCTCTTTTTATCTTGGCGAAACTGATTGGCCTTAACACGAGGCCTTAACATGTTGGCCTTAACAACTATACACTGAAATGTTTTTTTAAATTAAAAACCTTTAGTTCAATTCTTCGTAATATTTTACAGGAAACATAACCACGAGCAAACTTGGGGATTTAACTATTACTCAACAGTGGGCATGCAACATGAGTGTAGCTAAAAAGTTCACGACCGACACAAACGGTTGTGTTATCTTACAAACTTATTCGTTATGTGTTAATATCACCCATAAAGCTTAACTTGATTAGATTGAGTATTCCCAATATTATTCGTCTACTTTCTAAAATACGGAAAGTTTATACTTTAAAATACCTACATTGCACCTTAACATTTTAGCTGGTTAATTCAAAATGGTTATAGCAACACACATACACGTGAGATGTGGAGTGGGTAACGTGACTCTTGTAACCTGGTAACATTTTTCTTTAGTTATGGCCGATTGTTTAACTTGAGTGGTATGTTATTGACCGTTGCCTAATTTTTAGTGTTGAAATATAACAAGTTTCTCTTCATTCGGTGTCTTTATGTGTTAATTAATAACTTATAAACGTTTAAAGTGATATTGTGCATAAAGTTATAACTAAATTGTTAGTGTTATTTCATAAATGAATGTTTGTTGTGCATAAAAAGTAATAAGATTAGTGGATACTAAAATATTGGATTACGGTTGGCTGTTTATATAATTGTCGTGTACTCAAAGGTGAGTGGGACCTGTTTTGAGTTGCCTTTGATTGTACATTGTGGCTTGATACGGGTTTTTAGCTGCCACGAACACTGTAACGCGTGATGCGTCGTCTATGCGCCCAAACTCAGATAACGGCGGATTATAAGCAGATCGCAAAGATTCTGATAAGATTACGTGTCTCACGATATTACTGTGCGAGGAGCGATGCTCGTTAACTTTGTAATTTATCGTCAAATTAACACATACTCGTAAGTAAATGTTGAAAAGTTTTGAGTGCAAAATGTTACAAGTTTCATGCTCCATTTCCCACTGAAAACTTTGATATAAATTGAGAAATCGCAGTGAGAGGCATTTATGTTCTGATTATTCATTTCACGAAACGCACTTCACTTGTTTCTGAGCTGTGAAACCACAGTAAGGCACAAATTATTTTATCAGAATTTTCTGCAACTCTACAGGTTATAATAATTATTCAAATCTATTGCAACACCTGCATCTAGGTTTCTGAGAATAGCAAATGAGTCAATAGTATTATTTTTGGTATCATATAAACTTGCTAACTAAAACTACCACTAGATTAGATTTAAATTGATAAGGTGTAGAAAATCTTATAACAACTGTAGGTAATGACTTTCAGATAGTACAAATAGAAGTACTCATATTTATTCCTAAATGCTCTCATCTAAGGCACATTCATGACTAGAGTGGCTATGTATATTCTTCCCATGAATACTAATATGATATTCATATGTTTTAGTTAAATCTGATGTGTTATGGTTTTGAGAGTTGAGTTAGAACTATGTTTTGAAGAGGAGAATGGCTTTTAGAGGTCTATAACTCCTACCTATGTATTATAGTAACATGCAATATGTATCCCAAAAATATTACATTTGGGTCTTTTGGGAGTTCGAAAATATTAGTGGAAATGTTTTTCAAATTTGTTAAAATATAGATATAGATATGTTGTCAAAATATAGATAGATGGAAAACTCTATTGTTCACCCAATGTACATAAAGTATAAAATTTACAGGAGTCACATTAAACAGTAAAGGTAGGAACAATGAGCAGTTTTATCACTTTAGAGCAATCTCATTCAGATGACTAGGGCTATGGATTTTAAGAACATACTAGGATATGTTTGCGACTTTTGTCTATGCTTGACCTTGAAATTTCCATCGAATTTCCGGGGCACAAAATACCGCAGCATTTGAATAAGAATGTAAGCTTATGTTTTAGTGAAAACTGTGTGGGAATAAGGTAATTTTTATGGACCCGAACAACTATAAACCGCTCCCAGGAAATTTCGTGCGGGATTCCCAGGATAAAATATCGTGCTGATATTAAGTCTAAGGATTAGCTGGTGATCAGTGAAAACCGCATTGAAATCGGCCCAGTATTGAATAATAACAATAATCAATAATTAACATCATACTGTGTACATTTTTCGACCGACCTAAACTAGGCCAAGTCTATTAGCTTACGTTACATATTGAGCCTTTACCGTTATTTTATTGTAAGACATTTGGACCCAAGTATATTTTTTAATGCAAAATAAATTTTTAATTATTATTTTGTTTTAAGACTTTCAGTTTTATTTAGATTAGACCCTGCTGATATAAAAACTGACAATCTTAAAACAAAATAATAGTTAAAAATATATTTTCTGAGAAACTATACTTGGGTCCAAATGTCCCATATGATAAAATATTAATACTTAAGAGTCCTATTGCTTCGACTTTTAAGGTGTACATACATAATATAATCTACAGCAACCATACAGAATTTTAATTATCCTACTAAAATTATCCATTTAGTGAAATAATTTGTCCGACTATCAAGTGGAAGGAGGTTTATAAAGAATAAAACTATGTTTTAACTGTTTTAAGGTCAGTAATTTAATTGATTTTTGTTATTCCGATATTTCATACGTAACATAGTTTTATTATGTATACAATTTGCGAAAACTTAAGAATAAAGAATTTTAAAAAAGTGACATAAGTAGAACACTTGTATCTGTATCATGGGATTTTCTTTGGGCTTTGTTTGTGAGGTGAATATTAAAAGTATTACTAAAATGCCTAGTAAAAAACACCTTAAAATAAATGTGCATATATGAAAAGAAAGGTACATGCCAATATAGCTTGGTACAGAAGTGGAGATCTATCATCTCTGCCAACCTCCATGGAGAACAGGTGTAATCTATACATATAATAACACTGTAGAGGTCCAATTTCTGTACAATGAAAAAAAAAGCTAAAAACCGAGTCAGGGGGATGTAAGAAGTGAAATAGAACTAATTTAGATTTTTTCAAATTTTTTGTTTCTCTGTTTGTCTGTCTGTTTGTACCGGCTAATCTCCGAAACGACTGGACTGATTTAAATGAAATTTTGTATGGTGGTAGCTTATATCCCTGGTCAACATGTAGGATACTTTTGATCCTGAAAAAGTAAAGAGGGGAACTCTTTATGGGATAGTTAAAAAACTGCACCATGCGGACGAAGTCGCAAGCATCAGCTAGTAATATATATTTATGTATATAAACACTAGTCTGGTAGTTGTCCATGACCAGTAATAGCCACACCTTGCCTTAAAAACCAACATAGCTTAGAGCTTCTAAATATTCATAATTTTACATAAACATAACCTTGAATTAAATGAATATTTCATTAATTTCTTAATATAATTATACATTTAAATTAGTATTTAAAAATCATATTATGAAAGTTTTTTGTACACAAACAGTTTGAACTAAGACCCGAATGACCTTGATGACTTCCTTTAAGTATATTAAATGACTGGTTTACCAACTAAGAATGTCAAGTAGAATGAATCACACCATACTTAAGTGTGTTTTAATATAAAATTTAAATCCTTAAAGTATCCTTCATGAGAAAAAAAAAAATCTATATTTCTTTTAATACTTGTGATATTTTCTTTTGTAAAATTAATTCTAAAAGTGATAACAGTAATCACCTGTAAAATTTGGTTGTAAATAAAAAAGTTTCTTTAAATTATAGGTTCTGATGGTGCTGAGATTGATTTTAGATCATATTTTCTTGATGCTGATTTTAATGATCACATTCTATTAGTTAGGGTAAATATTGTGAAGTAACCTACACCGCAGGTTTGCAGTGCGAAAAATTCCCTATTAGACATAGGATGGACTTAATGAGTACACAGTCTTTCCCTGTAACTGAGAAGCCAGACCCAGCTATGGTGTAGCTTAGATGAGTAACATTCATGTTTCACATTTAAAAACAATGTGATTTCAAATACAAGCTGGGAAGTTTGCACCAATAAGCATCTTTCTAACTGAACGTCATGTACATGAAGAATAAAAACATTGTGATGCAACCTGCATATTGAGATAAGCAGTGTGTGAAACCCGGCAATCTGGCTTGCAAAAGCATGGGGAGTCCTCCCACTCCAAGTTCAGGGGAAGCTGGAACTCAGCAGCAGGACATTTATGTGCTAACATTATTACTGTTATGTTATCTCAAGGAAGTAAAATGTAACCGTTTTGCCAATGAATAACAACATAGTTATAGCTATAGAATGCTCCAACATTATTTCCACTTGACCTTATATAAATCTATTATTAGCTACTGAAATTTAGCAAAAAAAACCATGTTAAAAGTGATGTAGCTATTAAGACTAATTCTATATTAACATAATTGATGTTGCAATTAAGAATGAGATCTTTTAATTTAAATAAACTAGGCTAGCATAAATTAAAATTATATGTTTTGGAAGAGATTAATCATGAACATTATTTGCCTCTTGTTTTATGCACAATCTTTATTATTTGAAATTTAATTAGATATTTTTTATTCCATAAAGCACAGAAACTTAACATGTAGGTAACAGGCAACAGATGATCCACTTAATGGTTAGTTGATATTTTTATTGTGACAGGCTGGAATGTGAAATGCTTTATGTACATTCCACTGCTTGTGGAAAGGGCCTAATCAAGCTATGTTATCTCAAGACCCATCTTCGAAGATGAAGAAGTGGTAGCATAATGGCTAGCGCACACTTCCTGTGCTTAATCCTGGTTGGAATGCATGCACCACTTAGGTCATTATCTGGCATAAGGCTCTTCTGTTGTAGCTCCCCAATTGTGTAATCCCCGAAGGATTGTGCACATGTGTGGCCAGCTTTTTATTAGGGTGGAGCATCAAGGTCCTTATTGACAGCGTATGCTCGAAGACGAAGCCCATTAGTGCTGGCATATAATATTAACTCGCACTTAATAATACAGTCGCATTGAGAACCTCCTCCGTTTGGATGTCAGTTAAAAATAGTAAATTATATAAAAACATGAGTATGTGAGCGGCAACAGCGCCCAAATGCGGCCAAATAACAATGGCGGTTACAAAACATTTTTATTTTCAAATCAGCGTATATTACAATAATGGGTATTTGTTTAGATCTTATTTCATTGCGTTAAAGTTAGAACTTATATAGTAATAGGGCAATTAGAAGGACTTAACTTCAAAACACGGTATATTATATCTCAAGTTCTCTTTTTTTGAATAAGTTTTCTACAGAAGTATGTTACAAAATTACTTTTTGAAGAATTAATGGAGTTGTAGCAAACAGTGCATACTCATAAGACCAAGACACAATAAAAGCAAAGAAAAATATTATTATAGTTATAATAATGACATGACATACTAAAATGTTATGCTGCAATATATCTCCATAAATTCCTTACAAGCTTGGCATATAAAAAATATAGTATAAGAGGTTGGAGCGATGTAAATGAATTTTTGTCATTTAAGTATTCTTCAATAGTGTAGTATCCCTTTTTTAGCAAGATACCTTTTAATTTGGTGTTAAATTTAGTGAAAACCATATGTAACATTTCAGTCGGAATCTTATTGAAGAAGCGTATACCAACCCCTAAGAAGGAGGACAGTACTTTTTGTAATCTAAAAGATGGCAACATCAGTCTATTACAATGCCTCCCGCTGAATAATGTGTGATAAGGAACTTTGTTCCAAAAGCTGGGGAATATAAGATAATAATCGACTACGCCACTAAAAATATCGAGTTCGCGATTTTTAAATCTCATAGTTATTTTTTGTTTGCGCGTAACAGGTTTCGATTCACTCTTTTATTTTATTTTACTTCGAGGACTCTTTGCTTCAGTAACGTGATAAGTCTGAGAATTTTAAAAAAAATTAGTATTTAAAATCGCCCCCTTTCCGATTTTTCCGAAAAAACGTGTCTTCTATAATACATTGTAGATTGACAGAAAAAAAGTTATTCGCTCCGATATAATAATTTTTTGAAGATTTAAAGCTCTCTTCTAAAATGTATTTTCAAGATGATATTATTGAAGCAAAGAGGCGAAATATTATACGGCGTGTTACGCGAATTACATTTACGCGGTAATAGCTCAGACATACATATCCCTTAATTTTGGGTCATTATTGTGTTCCAATGGAATTTTCATGTGTTTATCTTAATTTAAAATGTTTGTTGAAATGATAATAAACGTTGTCTATGTTTCCCAGCCTATCTGGACATAAAATAAAGTTTTTGGCGGGAACTGAAAGGAGATGTGCTGTGCAGTTTTATTCTCTAAAAATGTGTAAAATTACTCTAAAATGAACAATAGTTGTAGGATATTGGTAGTTTTTGAGTAGTAATTATGTGTTTTGTTAGAAATGTGAACTGTATAGTCAAATGTGGCCTTTTGAGTTGTCACAAAAACTCCGTTGAATGGCACCAGCGGATAACCTACACAGTTCAGCTGTGCTACACATAGGCATAAGAAAATGAAGAAACTACATTGTAATCTAAGATCTGGCTTAAAGGCCTAGCTGTCAAGCCATAAACCTAAATAAATTGGACATAAAACTTTTTGATGTTTTTTGTTTAATTTAAATAATTATTTTTCGTTTGTTTTCTCCTGTCAATTATTCATTCCTAATAATAATTCATTACACGAAATATTTTTCATTTAATTTAATTTCTATAATCTAAACACCAGTTTTTACACACTATGTGTACATATATTATATTTAGCAAATTCGCACACCAGTCTTGTATGTGTATAACTTTTTAAAACCAGTTGATGATTGCTCCACAAGTCGTTCATCACAGAAAAAGTAACCAGTATTTATCTCGTCACTATGCATACATGAATCCTATTAAGATGTAATTAAAGCACGGACTACAAATTTCATTTCGCATTTATCTGTTTGAATAACGGTTATAAGTTTTTTAGGGTCTCGTATAGGCTTCGTAAGCAAAAACGGAACACTTGTAATACAATATAGTCGTTTTGTTATTACTGGACTTTATTGTTTCTAGTTATATACGGCCTCTGTGCTTGAGCGGGCTAAGCCTTTGCTGGCCTACCTCACTGCAACGCAGAGGTTGCGGGTTCGATTCCCGGTATGGTAAATTTCGGACACGAATTTTCTCCGTTATCCGTTATATTAATATCTCCGGTCTGGGTATATGGGATTCGCTCCAGAATAGTTGTTTTACATTACCCATAACGCAAGCGTAACTTCCTTAATTTGAAGATATACAATATGTGTATTTGTCTGCCGATTATTATTATTATTATACTCGGATATGCCCGGGATTTCGTCCACGTTTGACTTGAATTTCCCGTAGGATTGCTGGGACACAAAGTAACGCGGCATTAAAATAAAATGTAAGCTATCGTTTTAGTGAAAACTGTCGGAATAAGCTAATTTGTATGTACCCGAATAATTACAAACCGCTCCCGGGAAAATTCTCGTAGGATTACCGGGATAAAAAATATCACACATTTTATTACATAAAATTTGCTGTCGCTCAGTGAAAAAATCACATAGGAATTGGATTTTTTATTTGGCCATTTTAAATCTTTCCCAGAAAATTCCCGCGGGATACATAGGATAAAAAATAGCGCAGATTTTAAGTCTCAGAATCAGCTGTCGATCAACGAAAACCGCATCGAAATCGGCCCACTAGTTTTTACGTGAATCCCTAACAAACACAAGAAATCTAAAAAATTGTATCGTGTTCTTCATCGTTTATATAGGTGTGTTTTTATTAAATAGCATCAATGTACAGACACGCCACTTTTAGAATTTTATAATATTATAGATAATACTATGGGTACTGTTAATTGTTATATATTAGATCGGGGAAAAAGTTTCTCCGCATTTTATATAAAAATTCAAAAGGTTTTTTTATAAAGTTTATTTAAATTTGACTAAAGTATGTAGGTGCCATTTTGTTGGATAACTTTTTGCCATCTTGTAGGTAGCGGACGTCCTCCCATTGCTATAAAAATTTTGGGGCTTCTGATCAAAAAACTGCGACAAGTGGTTTTGGCAGTCCTCTCGTAATGTTAACCTGACACTGCCTATGGAATTCTGCAGAGACCGAAACAGGTGAAAATCTGAAGGTCAGAACTATACGGCGGATGCATTAACACCTCCCAGCCAAACTCTCGTAATTTTTGCTGAGTGGCTAAAGATGTGTGAGGTCTAGCGTTATCATGGTGAAAAACCACACCCATTCTGTTGATTCATTTCTCTCAACTTTTTGCTTTAATCTCATCAATTGTTCGCAGTACAGTTCAGAATCGATGGTCCTGCCTGGCGGTAACAGCTCATAAAGAATAATGTCCTTCTAATCCCACCATACACATAGCATCACCTTGTTGCGACTTAACCCGGGCTTCGCCACAGTCTGTGAAGCTTGACAGGCCTTTAGACACGATCTTTGTCGCACGTTCTCGTCGTACATGATCCACTTCTCATCACCAGTTATCAGCTTCTTCAAAAATAGTTCGGTTTCATTACGTCGTAATAAAGAATCACAAATGAGTACACGGTTCATTAGGTTTCTTTCAGTGAGCTCATGAGGCAGGCCAAATATCGAGCTTTTTTGTGTACCCAGCTTTTTTCAAATGCGTCAAATCCGTTTTATAGTCAATTCCCATTTCTCCAGCTACATCGTAACTACAAATATGCCGATCTTGCTCCACTTTTTAAAAAATGGCATCAATTTTGTCCGTAACAGGGCGACCAGAGCGACGTGCATCTTTGATATCAAAATTTCCGGATTGAAAACGCTTAAACCAAATTTGCGCTACTCTCACAGATACTGCATTAGGTCCATAAACATCACAATTTTTTTTCGCGGCTTCTGTTGCATTTTTACCTTCTTTGTAGTAAAATTTTAAAATGTCTCGAATTTCTTCATTAAATTCACTCATTTTAACAATAAGAAAAACAAATGAAAATCACACATTTTCCTAATTTGAATTTGGAATTTCTTCTTTAAAATTAAAACTTTTTAATGATACCAAAACCAGCCAGATACAAATAGTATAGCCAAAGAGATCTTATTACAAGTTCATACATATTATATGCGAAAAGACTTTTTCCCCAACCTATTATTACTGGGTACAGCAAACAGACCGACTGCCCACCTGATTGGAAGGTTGTTACCGTCGCATTTTTTTTATTTTTTTTTATTGCAGGAGTTCATCAGGCAGGCAGATGGCTCACTTGATGGAAAGTGATTACCGTCGCCTATGGACATTTACAACACCAAAGGTGGTACAAATGCGCTACTGCTCTCTTAAAGGAGACTGGAACCTGGTCACTAATGCCGGAACAAAACACAAGGTTGTTATGGCGGCATACTCTAGATCAGGGGTGGTCGCCATCCAGTCGAGCAAATACCCTACCACCTGGCTGTGGGTTCTTTAGTCGCCTCTTACGAAAGGCCGCCCGGCCGCAGGAAATTGTATTCTTTCTTCGTTCCTGCACGGATAAAACACACCTACAGGCATTTGCAAAATCAGATGTGCTACTATGTGCTATCGGCCTCGAAGGGCGACTGGAACCTGGCCGCTGATTCCGGAACACTTAAAGATTGATATGGCTGCATACTGTATACCAGGGAAGGAGGCAATGCAGATCGGCAATTGATTAAAATTTAACACTTAGTCAAAAAGTATGTTTTAAATTCTTTTTTTTTACCAACCAATCCGCTATGCTTGTCCAAGGCGATTTTGTAGGTTTGACACTATCGGTTATCTCGAAATGCAGGTATCATCACGATGTTTTCACCGGCAGCACGTGGTATATGTAACATGTACATTCGATCAGAAAACTGTCTAAGTGGTGTATGTTTCCCGGCCAAGTCTCGAACACACGTCATATGAAACGGGAGTTTAGACGAGCGCGTTAACAACTAAGCTAATCATAATAAAACAACAAAAATCGATATAACAACTAATGTTGATGGCGTCTAGAAGGATATATAAGAGCTATTTTTCTTCCCTAGTTTTGGTTTTTTTTAATGATAAAAGAGGTTCGCATTCGACCACGATCACGCCTAACGTCAGACGATGTTGCGGTTGAAGATAGAGCCTTGAAGGCACCCTGATTGTACTTTTTGGGAAACACGGACTCTGGTGTTGCATTCCACAGTTCTGCTATACCCAGAAGGAAATTGAGGCGAAACGTTTTGTTCACACTGGTGGTGGTTCCACTGTGAAACAATGGCGTAGACCAGAGCGCCTTGTCGTTCGAAGATGGAATGGTGTAGGGGGAATCAAGTCGAACATTTGAACCGTTAATGTATTATGCATTGTAATAAGCATTGTCCTTTCTTGAAATTGAAAAATTATTTTATCATTGTTATCAGTATTAAATACAAAAGTTTTATACATATTTGTTTGTTATTGCAAACAGAAAAGTAAAGTATTAAATGTTCACGATTTATAGATCAGATAAATAACGACGATTAATTTTGATTTGAAGTTAAAATTGCGATCGAATAAAGATAAAGAAACAGTTGTCTAAGTTCAAGGCTTTATTTGATATAAGAATTGTTTCATGAAATTAAATAGATTTGTCTATAGATTATTAATTTATAACGGCCAGGGAGAAGCCTTTCATTAATCGAGTCCTAGTAGAGACGGCATCTCAAATTTAAAAACATTGTTCTCTTTGTATAACGTGTTATTACTATTTAAAAATGAAGTAACAACAAATCTCGGTTGTCGTAATGTGAAAGTAGGCTAACCGTCATTTTTGAAAAAGAAAAAACCATATTTTTTCGACGAACCACGAACTTAACCATTGCTAATAGGCAAAAATAATGTATGCAACAAAAAGTATTTATAAAAAGTAGCTTACGATAATATGGCGGTAATCACCTGAAATTTTGCTAGCTGGTTAGGGTATTTGCCCATTTGGTTGGATGTCACCCCTAAGTTAGAATATACCGTCATAGCCACCTTAGAGTTGTGTTCTGGTATCAGTGGCTAGCTTCTAGCCCCTACTTCGGGATCAGGAGCGGCAGCATCTCTGACGTTGTAAATGTCCCCTAGACGATGGTAGTTTTTATCAGTGAGCCGATTGCTCTGTTTGCTCGTTACAGGCAATTAAAAAAACACGCAACTACAATCATTCTTCCGTGCTGGCTCGGCTCCATTGAATTTGGTCTCGGATAGGCGGTTTATTATAAGAATATTTGGAATTCTTAAAGCGGCCCGATACGGTTGGTTTGGACGCAGTGGCAAGGTCGTCTCGCCTGTCACTTGTTTAATGTTTACTCAGCTCAATCGCAAAAGGCGCGCGCGCATGTGCTAAGGCATAAAGGCACGAACAGGCTTATAATATTAAAGAATATTTGATTCAAAATAATTTACGACGTTTCTTACTAAATATATCGGCTCCCTTAGTATTGCAGTTGTATATGAGCGACGGCAACCACTTACCATCTGGTGGAGCGTCTGCTGGTTGCCTACAGGCAAATATGCATTAAATATAGTTTTTTTAACGGGATCTAGGTCCATGCCTTTATTAAGTTTAGAATTTAGATTTTTACTTATTGCTTACACGCTAGTGCAGTTTTGTTGCTTTTATGATGGACTAGAGTTTACGCCGCGGCCGCGCCGCGGGTCAACCTTTAGTGCGTATCTCTTGTATACAATATAACCTGTATCGCATGCTCTTTAAAGATTCATTTCATTTTATATCGCAAACTATACCATTCCCCATCTATCTGTAAACTACGTTATCTGTCTAAGTGACAAAACTTGACAAAAATGACAAAAGTGAACCAAGTGGACCAAGGCGACCAACGGAGACCAACGGGACCAACGGGACCTACGGGACCAACGGGACTAACGGGACCAAGTGGATGAAATGGACAAAATCACAAAAAACCTATCCCACTTTTTGGGATAACCTTTACATAAATCTATCCCATTATCCGGGATAAAAAGTATCCCTTGGCCACCCTCGGTATTAAAATTACATATATACCGAATTTCAGCCAAATCTGTCCATAGTTTTTCCGTAAAAGCATAACAAACAGAAAGACAAATATATTTTTATCCCGGAAACTATCCCATTTTTCGGGATAAAAAGTATCCTATGTTCATCCTCGGCTTCGAATATATATATATATATATATACTGAGTTTCAGCGAAATCGGTCCAGTAGTTTTTCCGTGAAAACGGAACAGACAGACAGAGTTACTTTCACATTTATAATATTAATAGGGATTTAACATTGTATATTGAGGTGTTGTAACAATTGTCACTTAATCTATGCACGTAGATGTAAAGTAAATTATGTGCATAGTTTTGGGCATTTGCTCGTCTTACAACCCCTGGGTTTAGAGCATAACAATTTTGAGTTGTATTCCATCCAACATTAATAGCCAGGATCCAGTCTCCCCTTTGAGGCCAGTAATACTTTTGTAGAACTTTCGTATTGCAAATGTCCATGAGCGACGTTAACCACTTTCCACCAGGTGCACCTTCAGCTTGTCTCCTGTACCTCAGCAATTATTAAAAAAAGTTATTCCTTTTCAATTGACGCTAAAATATGTTTTACAAAAATGACACAATTACTACTAACCACCGATGCATTAAAATTTTAATGTTGGTCAACCGTATAAAATGACACAATCTGTAGGTTCTTTATAGTTATTCAACACATATGTTTTATGTAGTATAATATAATAATAAATATAAATACGTCCTTGTACCATTCATAATAAATGCAAATATCGAATGCTTAACACCCAATATTGCAGTGTTGCGACACATCGCCAGCATAGCACCGCATTACTTGCTTTTAGCTGAATAAACAGATTTAACTAACAATGTATACGTTTATTTGTGATCTTAAGTCGTCAATCATCGATGTTTATGGATTATTAATAGATAATTGGGAGACAGGCATGTATATTTTATATTTTTAAGCAAAACAAGCAACCACTCCTGGTTTACAGTTGACATTAAAACGAATAATAAGGAATATCTTTGAAGGTGTCGCCGCACGATTTTTCAAAGAAGGTACACACCGCTCCAGCTGGACATGCAATCAGTACGCTCGCGCCGGTGTGTCTATGCAAGATCATAAATTGACTATGAACAACACTCTTAATCTACGGCCAACCGCCAATGTTCAAAAATATACAAGCGAACCTAAACGAACGAACGAACGAACGGGTTGTTGTTGTACCCGCAACAAGTTTTATTGTAAAATAGTTAAATATTAAAATATACGCATTTCTCGAGTAAAAGGTGCTTCAATGAAGACTTCCTACGCTTCTGATGGATCTCCTGAAATATGGGATAAGTTAGATATAAAGATAAGAGTTTAACTTTATTATAATCCCCGGCATGACTTGTGAGCGCTGATCTTGGCCTCTGCGGCTCTGCACAAGTTAAATTTCGTATCTGAGGGCTTACTCTGAAACATCTTGCGTCGTTCGTTTTCGTTATAAAACATTTTTTGCTTGTTTTTTTAAATGTATTATTAAGTACATTGTCCATTGTATGTTCCATTTATTTGTGTGTTACACAGACTATATTATTGTATTTTCATGAAAATTTTCTTTTTCTTTCTTCTATCTAAAATTTTATTGACTTTCGGGCTAATCAGCCGAAAACGATTCGCGAAAGGTGTTTGAGATTAAGGGCCTTGGTTCGAAGTAAAAGGTATTTATATCCTTTTGGAGTAAAAGGCACAAAACATAATATTATGCATAATATCGTCAATAAATCACAGTACAATAAGTCACATTGGCTACACTTAATGCCCAAAGCAATCCCTGCTATTGCGTAGACTGTTCAAGATCCGTGCTTGGACTAGATACTAGTAAGTCACTTTGGACGCTCGTGTAAAATTGTTCCTTATGTTTATAAATAATTTATGTTTTATATGACATATGTAAATTTTAGCAATGAAACATACACGAAAATTTAATATAGAATTCTTATTTATACACTAAAATTTTCATTGAAATCCGTTAAACCGTATCGGAGCACAATCGTAAAAACATACAGATAGCTTGACAAACATTCTCAAATCGTTTCTTGATAATTAAGCATCATATAGATAGTAGATTCCATTCAAATTTTGGAATTCTGTTATCACAAACGGACACTGACTTTATTTGTTGGTGTATATTATTAGTGCTGCAGAAAGTTTTTCGCACGCCCGAATCTAATAATAATTCACTATTGTACGTAATATCGAATATCGATCGTGGTCACGTTACTATACAGTCGCGAAATGAAAATGTTTGTCATCTTAAAGTCGACTTTTGCTTGCACGAGTACAAGAAATAATATTGCCAACATTTTAATATATGTTACGTTTATAAAATATAGAAACGAGAAAAAATAAAATTGCAATGTTGACAATGACAGACGCTGAGATTAACAATAAAAAACAAGGAGGATATAATCACTACGCTTAACATAAATAATAAAACCAATAAAAAAGGTTTTACATGTCTAAACAATCTTAGACCACATAGAAAATCAAACAATTTTAATCTAAGACCGCCCTTTGTACACAACTAGATATCATTTTTGTCTTTAAGTTCATTTTTGTATTGGTGTATAATAAAGTGTTATCTATCTATCTATCTAAGTAAATTTAAATTTTATTGTCAAATAGTTAAACATAATTTTCTGTGGAAAAGTCTGTTCTATGACTTAGTTTGAAAAGGAAACATGTGCCCGCGGAGCGTTAAATGAATCAATTTGAAAACTAGCGAACATTTTCATACCGCGACTGATGTACATTGTCATTATTAAACACTTATTGAGAAACAAAAATCGTAAACTTGGTTACAAAACTGGCACTTTTATTGTACTATCAACGGCATTAAATTGTGACTAATGATTCACGCAAGGGCATTGAGTAATATGTATACAGTAAATTCTATACCCAGATTAAAAATGTAACAGAATACACACTTAAAGAAGACGGGGACTTTTGGGCCAAAGAAATGTAATGAGTTGAGATATGGCTTAAAAAACGTTATATTTTCTATTACAAAATGGAAAATATCAGCCCTAAAATTTATCTCGAAGATGAGAAATTACAAAAATAAGGTCACAAATAAAATTAGTTATTGATTTCCATAACCGATTGACGTGAATGAATTTTAACAGTTAATAATATAAAATTAATACATTGAAAATAACCAAACCCACTACGATTAGAGAAAAAATATCAACACAATAAAAATAAATCTTAAAACCACTCTCATCTTTTACTATCTGGGCCCAAGATGAGCTTTCGTATATCAATAAGTATGTATGAAAGCTCATCCGTCTGCTTTAGACCTGTGGCGGAACTGCAATTCTAACGAAACGGTGAGATGCTAATTTTAAAAAGAACATGCGAAATAAAATATAGTAGGTACATTTTAAGATTCTGTTTGCAATTATTTATTCTGTGTAATGAATTTATTTACTCCTTCGCGGCTTTGCCCACTTACACATTATTATTTTCGTTTACTCCCAGTATGTCACGGTAATTGGAAACTTTTGTTTATTTTCCCTAATTCCGTTAAAACTAATGTAAAGCGGTTTTTATATATATATTTGTAGAGTAAACGTGGTATATATATATATATATATTACGTTTTTAATTTGCCAAGCTTGTAAGGAATTTATGGAGATATGTTACAGCATAAAATTTTAGTACGTCATGTCATTATTATAACTATAATAATATTTTTCTTTCCTTTTATTGTGTCTTGGTCTTATGAGTATGCACTGTTTGCTACACTCCATTAATTCTTCAAAAGTAATTCTGTAACATACTTCTGTATAAAACTTATAAAAAAAAACTTGATATATAAAAAGAATAACAAATATAAAGAAATTCAATTTTTAACTAGACGTGTTGCTGGGGAGTTTCTTGCCGCTTCTTCTACTTAACAGCAATGGGTATAGCAATAATAAGCTAATATTATCGATTATAAATAGTTTCCTCATTCATACAGAGGATGCTAGTTCGTAATGTTCCTCCATCATCAATTTGATTACTCAACTGCCAGGAATATTGTCACAGCTCCATGTCGCTGGTACCTGATCGTAAAAAGGTGTACGATTCATTGTGTTGGTATGACCTGTCTTATATTTTGCGGTTACTATGTTGCTTGTGGAAACTTACAAATGCAATGAAGTTCATTTCATACGTTTAAATTTAAAAGTTTTTATTCATTGTAAATCGCGCTGATATTTTCTTAAAGACCTTTAAATCTAATCCGGGGTCAATACTTGGTATACATTTATCCCGATAAATAACATGTTGATTTGATTCCGTGAGATAAATAAATAAATAATAAATAAATCGGCAGACAAACACACACACACACTGTATATCCTCAAATTAAGCAAGTTACGCTTGTGTTATGGGTAATATACAACGGACCACTCTGGGGCCGATCCCAGACACCCAGACCATAGTAAATAACGGAGAAAATACGTTTCCGAAATTTACTATACCAGGAATCGAACCCGGAGCCTCTGCTTTGCAGTGAGGTAAGCCGGCAAAGGCTTAGCCCGCTCAACCACAGAGGCAGAGATGGACTTAATATAGCCAAAAAGGTTCCGGTTTTTTGGTACCACCGTTAAAATTCACAACACGCATAACGTCGTCCTCACGGCAACGCGAATAAAGTTTCGCTGGCCCATGGCAGTTTAAAATATTTGATGAATTAAAAAAAATATGTGTGTGTAGTAAGTTCACACACAGTAGAAGTGAAACAAGGTGTGACAAGTGATGGGAGGGATTCTAAATTTTGTGACGTCACATTTCATATATTATATTGTTATAATATATAAATATTTAAGCTTTAAAACGCGAAATTTGAATATTAAGGAAAAACTTCAATACATTTCAAACTCTATCTGTATGAGTACCTATAGTGTTTAAATTATTTAATATAATGTATTCTATCTCATTCTCTCGCAGGCTTAGTCGTGTAGAATTGTGTTTATCTCTTTTTAGTGTCGCTTTTTCGTTTCATCTACTTTCAAATCACCGCGACTCTAAAGAAGTTTCACTTTTTAAAAAGAAAGCTTACATTGGATTATAGCCTATAATTTGGCAATTACACACAAAATATGTTCCGTTCCACACATAACAATAATTGGTACACTTATACAATGCGTCCGTGCAGACGTTACACCAACCTTGTTGAAATTGGGCAATATAGACGATTCCATAGTGAAAAAGCAACGTAAGCTAATAGCAGTGGAACCACGCTCCACTGCGCTATTTCGACACCACCCCGGTTATTTCCGGAACCTCAATAGAGCAACACGGCCTCCGTTCATACTGCGAAGGAGTATCCAAAACATTTCTTTCCCAAATCGTATTACAATAAAATATTTGGAAGAGAATCTGTCGTTTACACTATTCAGCATGAGTATCAATTTGCGGGAAATATTATAGTCGTGTTCCACCTTATGATTAGGTGGTACCTCAATGGTAGGAATCAATTTATCCCAAAGAATGTTGAGCGTGATCGTAGTTTACAAAACTTGTTACAAAACTACTAGTCATGATTTGATTGATGTAATTGTAAAATAATTTATTGTGACAACATTAGACAGGTAAAGCAGTATTGTGATACATTTATATAATTAAAAAAATGATTCGAAAAAAAGGAGCATGTGAAGCTTAAGCTTTTTATCTTAAGTTTTGTATACGTGCTAATATAGGCTGCCAAACATTAATATTTTGTGTTTTATAGATAGAAAACAACTGAGCTTAATATTTTCACCTGCAATACACGGTTGGGCAAACTGGGCAAATACAGGTAGACTACATAAATGTTCTGTCATGTCGACAACTGTGCATGTAATCGTTTAGTGTGTTTTTTATTTGACATGTAACTTGAGAAGATTTTTAAAATTGAAATTAAACTTTCAAATCGTTACAAGGTAACGTTTATTAATAGCTACTTTTATTTATGTATGTTATTGGAAGAAGCTTATAAACTAGGCTGTAGTCTACGGACTACCTGGTCTGTACATGTGTTTTATTTGACATGTAACTTGAGAAGATTTTTAAAATTGGAATTAAACTTTCAAATCGTTAGAAGGTAACGTCTATTAATAGCTACTTTTATTTATGTATGTTATTGGAAGAAGCTTATAAATTAGGCTGTAGTCTACGGACTTCGTGGTCTGTACATGTGTTTTATTTGACATGTAACTTGAGAAGATTTTTAAAATTGGAATTAAACTTTCAAATCGTTACAAGACAACGCCTATTAATAGCTACTTTTATTTATGTATGTTATTGGAAGAAGCTTAGAAACTAGGCTGTAGTCTACGGACTTCGTGGTCTGTACATGTGTTTTATTTGACATGTAACTTGAGAAGATTTTTAAAATTGAAATTAAACTTTCAAATCGTTACAAGACAACGCCTATTAATAGCTACTTTTATTTATGTATGTTATTGGAAGAAGCTTAGAAACTAGGCTGTAGTCTACGGACTTCGTGGTCTGTACATGTGTTTTATTTGACATGTAACTTGAGAAGATTTTTAAAATTGAAATTAAACTTTCAAATCGTTACAAGGTAACGTCTATTAATAGCTACTTTTATTTATGTATGTTATTGGAAGAAGCTTATAAACTAGGCTGTAGTCTACGGACTACGTGGTCTGTACATGTGTTTTATTTGACATGTAACTTGAGAAGATTTTTAAAATTGAAATTAAACTTTCAAATCGTTACAAGGTAACGTCTATTAATAGCTACTTTTATTTATGTATGTTATTGGAAGAAGCTTATAAACTAGGCTGTAGTCTACGGACTACGTGGTCTGTACATGTGTTTTATTTGACATGTAACTTGAGAAGATTTTTAAAATTGAAATTAAACTTTCAAATCGTTACAAGGTAACGTCTATTAATAGCTACTTTTATTTATGTATGTTATTGGAAGAAGCTTATAAACTAGGCTGTAGTCTACGGACTACGTGGTCTGTACATGTGTTTTATTTGACATGTAACTTGAGAAGATTTTTAAAATTGAAATTAAACTTTCAAATCGTTACAAGGTAACGTCTATTAATAGCTACTTTTATTTATGTATGTTATTGGAAGAAGCTTATAAACTAGGCTGTAGTCTACGGACTACGTGGTCTGTACATGTGTTTTATTTGACATGTAACTTGAGAAGATTTTTAAAATTGAAATTAAACTTTCAAATCGTTACAAGGTAACGTCTATTAATAGCTACTTTTATTTATGTATGTTATTGGAAGAAGCTTATAAACTAGGCTGTAGTCTACGGACTTCGTGGTCTGTACATGTGTTTTATTTGACATGTAACTTGAGAAGATTTTTAAAATTGGAATTAAACTTGCAAATCGTTAGAAGGTAACGTCTATTAATAGCTACTCCGATTTATGTATGTTATTGGAATAAGCTTAGAAATTAGGCTGTAGTGTACGGACTACGTGGTCTGTACAGTCGAACGTCCTTCCGCCTGTCAATCGGCGTGGTTACATCATAAATGTGCGTTTGCACTGCAGCGGAGATTAAACAAGACGAATTGGAAGTACGCACATGTATCCTATTATTTTAAATTCTTATTCTGTTCTCGCTGAGTCCAGTAGAAATAAGAGTTATCTGAAAGGAGATATTCATTAGTGTAAAGTGAATGCTATAGAAAAAAGTAATGTATCGCGTCTTCGCACGGCTTCACATCACTAAAAATAACTGTAGCTCATTAAAGCTACATTCTTTTCTCTAATTCAGTGAAAACGTACCTTAAGGTCTTGTCGAGACTAATTATTAACGTTTGATATATTCGACTTGGGTTCGGATTGCTTGTCCACACCAGTAGAAAGAAATCATACTGAGTTTAGTTTTTCTGTCTCTCAGCGTGATTTTTGACATTTTACTAATGATAATTTAATGTTACATTTGTATGGTTTAGAATATAATTACAATTTGTTAACGATTTCTCAATATCCTCGTAATTTATACTTCATGGTATTTGGATTATGAATTCATTAATTCATATCAGCTGCTCGAGTAAAGTTATGTATTGGGTATGACATCCGTACTGTATGTAAATTGGAACTTTGTTTATATATTAATTGTTCGTTTGTTTCTTGTTCACGGCTATACGAATGGACCGTATTTCAAGAAATTTGGTATACATATATCTTATCCACCAATAACGGTTATTGCTGGTTCTTGTTGATTTTTTTAGTTATTTTATAAGGCGAAATAAGGTCATAAGAATTTATTAACGGCCTCCGTGGATGAGCTGGCTAAGTCGTAGCCGGCCGAACTCGATGGAACGCAGAAGTTCCGGGTACAATTCCCGATATGGTATATTTCGGAAACGAATTTTCGTTATTTACTATGGTCTGGGTGTTTGGGATCGGCCCCAGAATAGTTCGTTGTATATTATCCATAACACAAGCGTAACTTCCTTTGCTTCAGGATATACAATGTGTGTCTGTGTCTACCGATTATTAATATTATTTAACATATATATTAGGTTGCGGAAAAAGTTTCTTCGCATTTTATATAAAAATTCAAAAGGTTTTTTTATAAAGTTTATTTACATTTGACTAAAGTATGTAGCTGCCATTTTGTTGGATAACTTTTTGCCATCTTGTAGGTAGGGACGTGATCCCATAGCTATAAAAATTTTGGGGCTTCTGATCAAAAAACTGCGACAAGTGGTTTTGGCAGTCCTCTCGTGATGTTAACCTGACACTATATACGGAATTTTGCAGAGACCGAAACAGGTGAAAATCTGAAGGTACAAGGTCAGGACTATACGGCGGATGCATTAACACCTCCCAGCCAAACTCTCGTAATTTTTGCTGAGTGGCTAAAGATGTGTGAGGTTTAGCGTTATCGTGGTGAAAAACCACACTCCTTCTCTTGATTAATTCCGACCGCTTTCTCTCAACTTTTTGTTTTAATCTCATCAGTTGTTCGCAGTACAGTTCAGAATCAATGGTCCTGCCTGGCGGTAACAGCTCATAATGAATAATGCTCTTCCAATCCCACCATACACACAGCATCACCTTGTTGCGAGTTAACCCGGGTTTCGCCACAGTCTGTGAAGCCTGACCGGCCTTTGACCACGATCTTTTTCGCACGTTCTTGTCGTACGTGATCCACTTCTCATCACCAGTTATCAGCTTCTTCAAAAATGGTTCGGTTTCATTACGTCGTAATAAAGAATCGCAAATGAGTACACGGTTCATTAGGTTTCTTTCAGTGAGCTCATGAGGCACCCAAATATCGAGCTTTTTTGTGTACCCAGCTTTTTTCAAATGCGCCAAAACCGTTTTGTGGTCAATTCCCAGTTCTCCAGCTACATCGTAACTTCTAATATGCCGATCTTGCTCCACCTTTTCAAAAATGGCATCAATTTTGTCCGTAACAGGGCGACCAGAGCGACGTACATCTTTGATATCAAAATTTCCGGATTGAAAACGCTTAAACCAAATTTGCGCTACTCTCACAGATAATGCATTAGGTCCATAAACATCACAAATTTTTTTCGCGGCTTGTGTTGCATTTTTACCTTTTTTGTAGTAAAATTTTAAAATGTATCGAATTTCTTCATTAGATTCACTCATTTTAACAATAAGAAAAACAAATGAAAATCACACATTTTCCTAATTTGCATTTCTAATTGTCTTCTTTAAAATTAAAACTTTTAATGATATCAAAAACCAGCCAGCTACAAATGGTATAGCCAAAGAAATCTTATTACAAGTTCATACATACTATATGCGAAGACTTTTTCCCCAACCTATTATATATTTCACAAATGAATAACAAACGATGCCATCGAAAATGAAAACAGGGGAGGAAGATTTAATTTTTCTTAACATTGAGGTTATTATTACAATGGCAAGTAAAATAACAGATAGACTCTCGCGTAAAGAGCGCGCTTAATATTCGCGTCGCTAACAACGGTGATGAACGTAGAATTTATTATTTGCGGTATTAGGGTAATTTCTGTATAATAAGGATTAGAAATTTATATCGTGTTTTATTAAGTGATAAATTAAATTGTCGTGGAATGTTACATTAAAAATAAACAGATAAGAAAAGAACTAGATAATCTGTTAAATCTATTTTTTTACATATTTTCTTAGTTACTTGCAGCCAAGCGCCAGACAGTTCATCTGGCGGTACATGGGTACCGTCCTCCTTGAACACCTGCAATATCAAAATAGCCGATGCGTTGTTCGCCTTTAAAAATTAGCTCTCGCCGTGTATCGCAATTTGATTGTGAACATGTGGAAATTGTGCAATTTGTAGAAATTTGGTTATAGCTTCATATCCTTTGCCGTTCGATCTTTCCGTTATGCCGTGACTACAATGGACCTTGCCACTCCAATTTCGGCCAGACTTCACGACAATTTCCTGCGTTCGACGTCCTATGTCGAGAATACGTCGGTTTCGCAGCACGCGCCAAGTTATTACATACATTGCAAATTATGCCCGATTTCTATTTGTTAGGGAAACAATTTTCGTGGGGAGGATGTAAGTTTTTTTACTGGGAGCTAATTAATTGTTTTGTTTATTGGTGAAGAGGGATGTTGGATTCCGGGAGGTTGTGTAACTTGTTGTTTTAAATTGGGTAACCTAAATTACTCTTCTACATTCAAATTAGGTGTTATATTTCGTAACTGAAACCACGTTTTTAAAACTGATTTCGCACTGTTCACCTCTGTATTTCAATTTCTATGAAGCAACCAGAGTGAAACATGTAAATAAAAAAAATTATTATTCAATGTCATTGAATGTCGTCATTTCCTTTCACATCTGCACGTTTCAACCAAATCGATTCAATATGGTTGAACCGTTTCAGCTTAACAAAATTATCTCATAAATCAAGTATAACGCATAAAAGCATATTATTAGTTTCTTCCAAAGCTATTTAAGACGATCATTAAATTATCAGATGCGTAAGTAATTTTGACAATCGGTGTGTCTTGCTCAAAGCGAATTAGTATTCGCTGTTACAATACACAATGAGCTGTTTTTCTAATCACAAATTTTAAACACAAAGTAAACAAAAGATGTCCAAATGCCGAAAAGTAATAAAATGTGCAAAACAGGTATGCAGGTGTGAATTTGTTTTTGTCGGTCATAACAATATTACAGCTCGCTTCAACAGCCTTATATTGTTGCGAGATTGAAATGTTTTGTGTACATCCCACTACTTAAAGACAGAGAGCAAGGTAGTGGAGGATCGCAGCAACTGCCAGATATCCACTGAAACCTCTCACCAGTCCTACATGTGATTCCTTAGGCCTGGATTCAGTGGAGTCTAGAGTACAAAGCCCCACATCTTCAATTTCTATTAGAAACCATATAATAAAGTTCTAAGTATCTTGACAATTTTCAGTGATAGCCAGCAACTGAAGTTTAAGCTTTATGTCTGCATTTAAAACAATCTTAAACGACTTAAACACTAAGCTGTGCGCGCAAGTAATCTAACTTTGACGCTTAACTAACACTTGATAGGTTTGAGTTAAAACCACATCTAATAGGGTGTTTAGCAAGTAGTTTCCGTCACCCCTTGCTTATAGATTAAATCTGGTTAAAAAGTTTGTTATTATGCATGAGCTTTTTTTATACATATCAAATATATTATGACGCCCTCTGTGGTTGAGCGGGCTGAGCTGTTGCCGGCCTACCTCACTGCAACGCAGAGGCTCTGGGTTCGATTCCTGGTATATTAAATTTCGGAAACGTATTTTCTCCGTTATTTACTGTTGTCTGGGTGTCTGGGATCGGCCCCAGAGTGGTAGCTTGTGTTATGGGTAGGTAGATACGTACATAACGGTCTCTGTCGTTGAGCGGGAAGTCTTAGCCGACTGGGCTCACTGGAACGCAGACTCCGGATTTGATTCCTGGCATGATACATATTGTAAGCGAACTTTGTTTTTTGCTGTAGTCTGGGTGCCTGGGATCGGCCCCAGGGTGGTCCGTTGTATATTACCCATAACACAAGCGTAACTTGCTTGATTTTGGGGATATACAATACGTGTGTTTGTCTGCCGATTATTATATTTAAGATTTCTTAGTCAATTTACTAAAAAATGTGTATCTTTCTGTGTATTTTGCTGCCATTTTCTTTTAATATTATTGGATCAATAATGAGGACAACGAGGTCTTTATTTATATTGTGTCTCTTAAGAAGCTGCAACGTTTTGTAACATTATAAGGGTCATAGCTTATTAGAGCCAGGAACCTCGCGTGGTCAACGAGAGAACGTCGCGTGATCTACGATATAACGACTCAGCGATTATAATACACGAATTACCCCGACCAGTGGGTTGTCACCAAGTGGTTTACACGGCGTCATGACAGTCATGTTTACGAAAGTAAAAAAATCTAATTGGGGCTTTCAGTTTATGACTGATTTGAGTAAAAAAAAGTTTTAAATAATAGGACGTTGATTGAACATTTTATTTGAGATTTTCGATAAAAACAAGAACGGATTGTGGGACAAACTGTGATTTTTTATTTTATTTTTTATATTAGATAGGTTGGCACTTGGTCACCACCACCTCCAATGCCGGATGATGATGCGGTCGAGCTCGCTTACCTAGATAGTACCTATTCACACGAGACTTGAAGATAACCGAATTATACTTTTCGGAAAACACGGACTCAGGTAGTGCATTCCACAACTCTGCCGTACGTAGAAGGAACATGGAGGCGAAACGTTTAGTTCGCACTGGTAGCGTTTCCACTGTGAAACGATGGCGTAGACCAGAGCGCCTTGTGGTCCGAAGATGCAATGGCGTAGGGGGGATCAGCTCGAACACTTCAACAGCACACTCTCCGAAATGAATCCTATAAAAAACCGATAGACTAGCAACCCGGCGTCGATGCTTTAGGCTTTGAAGCCTTGTATTGACAAGCTGGTCACTACCAATCAACCCCTTGGATCTTCTCTCAATTGACTCTGACGCTTCAAGCTAGCATATTTTTTGTATTGATTACATATGGGTTACAGTTTTACACAACTTATAATCGCGATTGGCAGTTTTCGTTCGCGCAGTTAAGGCGGACCAGTTTCCGCCATGTAAATAATCCATATTGAACTTTATTCGCAAGAGCGACAAGCAGAGTTGTGCTCGCTATGCATTCTTAGCTTTGTCTCGCTTATACGACTCGTACACTGTCGTGTGTATTAAAATTGGTGCACTGCGCAGGTAAATTGGGGGGAATTATTAGTTGTATGAACTGTACTAGCAAACGTGTTGTGTGGCAACTTCGCCACTGATATGTAAATCGGCTCTTGGCTTAATAGTTTACGGACTATTTGGCTCATGCGTAACTAAATAGGGCAACAAGAAGGTGCGCTCGATGCGTTCATTAACAAGATTACTTTATATAAATCCAATAAACTTGAGTGTTATGGTTTGATTTTTCACGCCCCAGTCCAAATTATGCCCATGCCTTAATATGTTGTTTTCAGAATGTATAAGTAATATTGGCCTGAGGGGAATTGTATCAATTGCCACAAGAGGACAGTAATCATCATTAATCTAGCTTTAAATCCCGGTTATATTCTGAGCTTTCGCTTTGGAGTCCGGCTTATATACGTTATTCGCAACCTTTATTTATTCTTCGGCAAAAATGTCATCACTTAAGATGTTGAAGTTTTTTTCACACGCCTCTACGTGGGAAAATGTGTCACGTTTTTAGGGTTCCACAGACATTTATCCACCCTGCGTCTGTCTTGTTACTCTCATAGACAACGGAGTTAAAATGAAAATTGCTTTGAATAGGTTGATTAGTTTTTACGGTTTTGTCGCCAAATGACAAACATTGGACGTCCGTTGCCACTACAGAAACCTTCATTGTGCGTCGACCGACACGCACTTAGCCAGTTTATGATTTATTAAAGTCTTCCGTACTTTGCCAACGTACAGTTATTTTATTAGTTTTTCACGGATGTTATTCCAAGGCCTTTTCTACTATCAAAAATCAGATATGACTAAACAGTTCATCGTATTTGTAACCTGTTACACGGTATGTTATGGTCGACGGTCGCGAACCTGCTCCGGCGAGACAAAAACAAACCAAATTGATCTTACCCTCTTAATCGATAGAGTCCCTTTTCTATTGATGTAACAATTCCAGATGAAAGCAAACGAAAGGATGCCTTTCTTCTTTGATAATAAAACCCGTTTTCGATTGTGACAAGCGCAAAGGTAATGAGTGCGTAGGCTTGTGGTATTTTAATGGGAGTGCGGCAAGTCAGTTATACTTTTACACGGCGTGCTGGTTGGATGTATTAGCAGGGAAGTGGATGTTTGATAACACTAATAATATAATATAAGTATTAATTTTGTATATTTTATATTATAAGAATATTAACCCCTGAAACGTCGAATTTATAAAATTAAAAAAATAAAGAAAAACTTTTCAGTTGAATTCTTCATTATATTACACAAGAAACGTAACCATTGGCAAAATTCGGGATTTTACCATTACCCAACAGTGGGAACTCAACATGAGGGTAGCTAAAAAGTTCACGCCACGGACGGTTGTGTCGCCGACATTCCAGTTTTAAATTATTATATATTTCCAAATGAATAAATGATTCAGAAAGTATATTTATTATGTATCTCGAGGTGTGAAAGGCTATTTGTTAGAAACGCCATTTTGTGAGAGACTTAATGACTTAACTGTTATAACTTAATGACTTAATGGGTTTTTTCATCCTAATGTTTCAACTTAAGGAAATATGAAGAACCTGGTTTCCAATTGAAATCTATACACATTCTACTAGTAGATATGGTACATAGTTTAATAATTATACGTTTAAGTCATATGAAAATGTACATTTCTTCTGACAAATGTTTTAAATGTCGTTTGAAACAAATAGCTTTTTACCCCTCGATATGGTCGATGTCCTTTGTGATCTTAGAGTGTTACTCCACTACAATAGAAGACAAGAATTCCAGATTCGATTGCCCATAGATATGATAAATATGCTAATTATATCAGGAACCTTAAGTATAGTCTCACATAATAAAAACATAGCAAAACGTTAAGTAGATACTTGCATCAAACTCCTGTTAAACAAGCCGTAGATAATGGTTAATTCAGATTTTACAAATGTCTGCCAGGGCCAGCGGAGGGTAAGCCATATATATACCCGTGGCGCTGGCATTAAGGGCGAAGGACGAAATACCGAGGGGCTTTGGTGAGTGTCCCTAACTGTGGTGTGACAATAGCATCTTTAGTTCTGGCTAGAGCTGCTAGTGCCACCCCGACATGGCGAATCCCACACACCGGCCGCGACTATCCACCTACGCGCGGCTGATGGCCTCGATCGGGTTTCACCTCAAAAATTTAATAATACAAAAGTGTTATTGAAACGATTTGAGGAAAAATGTCACATCTATACTTTATTAATTATTAATATAATATAATAAAGCTGAAGATTTTGTTTGTTTGTTTGTTTGAACGCGATAATCTTAGGAAATACTGGTCTGATTTGAAAAATTCTTTCAGTGTTAGATAGTCCATTTATTGAGGAAGGCTGGCTATAGGCTATATATCATCACGCTAAGACCAATAGGAGAGGAGCACCAATGAAGAATGTTTCAATATCGGGTTTTTTTTCCCTTTTTAGAGCTTCCGCTGCATGCGCTGCGTAAACGGTTAAAGTTTCGCAAAAATAATGTGTGACAGAATTGTTCCCCTTTAAAAGTACTAAAAAAAGTCCGCCACAGCATATGTCTATCTTTTAAGGTTGGCTCGCTATAACCTTTTTTATGCTAACCAAATTTGTTCTAAAATAATGCATTATTTGCGAAGGTGTTTTTATAATCATGATATTAAACTTTATCCAAATAAATACGTTATTCATCACAAGTATTTAATTTAAAACAAAATTGCCATTTGTATCATTCGATTTCAATGAATATCTTAGGAGATATCGCAGCTTTAAAATAACATCTGATTGATTAACAACAGATTACACCTTCTTTGAATCCAGTATATCAGTTATTTTCGTAATGTTTTAACTTAATGCTCCTGTTTCACCTGCGTTATTGTTAGTGGCCATGTGCAATTGCATCTTATTTATAGCATAGTAACTAACGCCTTAACGATTACCTACATTAGCGAACTTCATTATCACTACTTGATGTTTCATGTCATTAACAATATGACTCATTAAAACCTTGGCTACTGCCTAATGTCATTATTAGTGCGTTAGTTAAAGCACTACGGCGCAGCGAAAGCAGAGACACTAAATTTAAAATGAAACATTAGAAGGATAATTAAATGAAACTCACTATAAATAAGCAGTGAACGGACAAGAATTCCTCAGATACATATCTCTCCGCCCGGCGCGGCTTGCCCTTCTCCTGGGGTCAACGTCACAGACGATTTACCATAACTGTAATTTATACAAGGCCGTTTTGTTTATAATTCCGATATTAACGTGTTTTTTATTTATTAAGGATTAACTTTATTAATATGCAAATGTGAAAGTGAATTGTTTGTCATTTCACTTCCTTAAAATTTGTATAATTAACAACCTCTGTTATGTAGTATATGGTTGCGTGGCGCATTGGACTCGTAGGTCCCGCGTTCAATTATTGTGGTATGGTGAAAAGCTAGTTGTGAATAAGAAGATATTTGTATTATGTGGAGTATGACATGAAGATATATTGACGAAAGAATAGACGACTCTCCAAATGATGGGAAAATAGAATGAAATAGTTTTTGTTATTAAATTGTATACGTAGTGATGGTGTAATTACAATGGAGAAAAATCGCGTCGGAAATTTTAGCTTACTGGCGTCAAAATAGTACCATAATGGCTGCTTCTGTATGCTTTTGTATGCAAAATCAATCATTATGGTGCCTGTATGAGCTCTTTAATCAACCGTACCGACGCGATTGTAATAGCAGACTTAGGATCCAGTTTACCCAATGTGGGCGTACAATAACAATTATTGAAGGAAAAACTACTATACAAATATCGTGTCAAGAAACTTTAAATAGTAATATTGTCTATACAAATACAAAGTCATCAAAATTTTATTATCTCAACCACCCGCCTTTGATAAACATGTCATAAACTTTGGAAATATTTTAAGGTGAGCGAAAGTTGTAATTAGCGGATTCTTGTGTAATTTATATCTAGTTTCGATACTATTAATGTTTTAGAAGTAATTTATTATTATATTATTCTTAATTAAAATAAACTAAAACACCTACTAAAGTTATAATAATACTCCATTTAAATTGATATTACGTAAAATGTAAACAATGTGTGTTATTGAAATGTTTGTGTGTTGCTTTATTTATTAAGTTCGATAGGAAGACAGGAAATGTAAATTTTATTAATTAAAGATATATTTTTTTAAATTTTGACACAAGTTGAACACAGATCAGTCTTTATTTAGGTTTAGTACCTAGTCGGTATAGTAGTAGTTTACACGATACACGACAACAACGACACACGCGATCGTATTCTCAAAGCACCTCAAAAATAACATCATAATTAATATTAATATCATAATTATTTTAGTTTTATTAAGTTATTATCATTTAGTATTCAGTCCAATTCAAGTCACCAGTGGTTTGAGCTGAATTTAGCTGTCTTATTAATAATAGTATTTTCTTAATTTTCGCTACTATTATACATATTAAAACGGTGGGAAATAAACAAAAATTAAAATTAAATTATTTAAATGAACAAGTTGGGGGTAGGCTAAACAATAGCTTTAACATTATTCATTGACACTTGACACCTTTGTCTTCCATGGTTACGGTTACTGAAAAGTGGCCGAAACATGGGAATAAAAATCAAATAAAATACGGCGCTCAAAACTGTTAAAACGTAGTTTTATTAGTTATATAATAATGTCTTTCAGTACTTATATCTATATATATAAAAATGAATTATAGAAATGTATGTACGCGCATAACTTGAGAACGACTTTACCGATTTTGATGATATTTTTGTGTGTATTTAAGTTCCCCGGATGGTTTAGATTCACAATTGGAACCTGTAGGTGGCGCTGAGATCGGGTTCTAGGATCCTCCTGATCTCCTGGACCGATTTTGATGATTTTTTGTGTGCGTTTGAATGGGTCCTCGGATGGTTTAGATTCAAAATTGGAACCGGTAGGAGGCACCAGAATCGGGTCCTAGATTTTAATTTATTCAGAGTAGGACAACGTCTGCCGGGACCGCTAGCTAGCTACAAGGCATTACAATAAAATATAACAATAATTTTAAGAATAGTATTTATTTACAATAATTGAGTAAATAAGTGTGTGAAATTATTCATAAAATTCATTTAATTTATTGACAAATAAATGTATTCCAATGTTTGTTAATAAACAATTTAATATGATGAATATATAATATACAGTCGTATTATTTTATTGTAATTTTATTTCAATATATGGTCCTATATAAAACAGGAGCTATTTTTTTTTAATTTTGTTATAAAACAAAGCCTTTTAAGAATTCAGAAAATATGGCGGTACGAAGTCCGCCGGGTCAGCTGTTTTATTATAAATGTATATGGGTAGTTATGAAATAATTGTTCTTTGTGTCAAATTGATTACATTATATGAAAATACAATCGAAATGTTGTATAGGATTTGTTGTGACACAGGCAGAGGCAAATTTCAACATTATGAATTTGACAACATCTGTAATACCTAATTTAGATTAATTTAAACACATTGATCTGAATTCCTCCATGTTAAATAGTTAATAGCGTATTTGAATTTCAAACATTCGCATTTGCGTGTTTTATGAGATTTAAAACAGCTTGATATCCTTGACTTAGTGGTCGTGAAAATTAATATATTATGTATTAGTTTCGATAATTTTTAATGCCTTTATAGTCATTAATGTACATACATATGAGGATAGTGTCTGGCAAGTAAAACAACGTATAAGGTACGAGTTGCAGCGATTTGCGTGCGGTTAATCTTGTATTGTAATATTTATTATGAATATTAAAACCGTACAACTTAACAAAATAAAGTTATTAGTGTATTCGCATCGTGAACGTACGTCGTCCATTCGTCGTCTCTCTTCTTTCATTCACACTATGAGCTCATATAATGCGATCGAGATAGGTCATTCCCACATATAAATCTATCGTCAGGTTAGCAAAGAATATCCTATAAGTTAGGTTGTCTGGAATATATCGCTCTAAGCGATAAGGCCGCCTATTTATTTGCCTAAAAATATTGTAAATAATGTGTTGTGTCTGTTTGATTGATTCTCTTTCAATACAGCACTACGATACTAGTGTTTTTAAAAAAGGTTCTTTAGCGTTCTGTTATGTTTGACAGCATGTTAGTTACACATCTGGTGTGGTAAAGTAAAGTCTCCACAAGCGACGATAACTACTTTCCATCATGTAAGCCGTACTTTAAAGAGTGAGTCGTTCTATTTCGTAACACAAAAAGTTTCAGCAGGCATGTATCCCGAGCGTTAGTACACAATGAACATCGTAAAGTGGCTTCGGGGCCCATCTGTCAGTTGAGTTGACTGTTATTTTCTAATTTGCCCGCACAAGTTGGATAATAAAACGTATCCCTCGGCTGGCGTTTGTATAATTGAATTTTAGTGAGACCCGGGCAATTTTGTATGTTTCTTTTGGGTGTTTGGGTAAGTTGTTTTATTTCTATCTCGATGTAAATTAATAGATAGATATTTGACATATAATCTTGTTACCAGATTATGTATTAAAATATCTGGACGATCGAGCTTCACTCGGGTTTTTTATACAATGTAATACCTATAGAGATAATGGATGCAAGGAGACTGATAAAACAAGCGTATGATAACTGTGGGTGGTAGTCGGTGCTGGTAGACCGCGATGTATATGCTACGATGAAATCGCAGATGTCTTAAAGAATGGCCAGTTAAAAAGCACCTATAAACGTGTATGTATGAGGAGACTATTGAAAGTAAATGAAGCAAAAGAGGTATGTCAGGATCGTAGCAGAAATCCATCGTCCCTGCCTACCCCTATGCGAAACAGGCGTGATAATATGTTTTTAATATAGATAAACGTGAAAAGCAAACCTTAATCGTAATACAAAACTTAATTCAAACCATTAGAGCCGTTTCTGAGATATGTAGTCAAGGCGGGGGAGTCCGTCAATGGGGTAAGTTCATACACCGCTCGTTTTTTAACTTTTATAAACGGAATTTGACGCCAACTACAATTCGAAGACCGTATTCAATAGTGTCTTAACTTCACTGACTGATTTGTTGTCGTCGTAACTATTCAAAAACGGAAATAATGAGAAGTGTATGGAGTACCCCCATTTACGGTCTTCGCCTCCTTGACTATATTATATGAAATAAGTGTATTTATTTAGGCATATACAAGAATTGCTCGTTAAAAGTTATACGAAATGAAAAAAATATTTCTTTAGATTCAAACAAAAATTATGTGCACGTCGTTTCTAAGTAACCTTTAACTGCAGAAATACTGGTTGGTAGCAACCGACACTGGCCTTCCGTTAGAAATTAGCGTTGACGATACATTTATTAATTACTATACTATGACTAAATTGCCTACTATATTATAGAAAAGCTAAGTATTGCATTACCTGTTAATTAATTAAAATTAACTTGATTAATTTGAGTTGACTCATCGGTACAAGTGTGTTTTGACGTACGAAACAAACGAAACCTCTTTTATCTGCGAAGTCTTTCGTCAATTGCAGGTACGACGCTCGCCCATGTCAGCTTTCATTCTGTCTCTCCGACATCACTTAAAGCCTGATTTACTTATTATACATTAGTTAAATTGTTAACTTACGAAACTGTCGAGTTAAACCCTTATCGTTGTTTGAACAGGCATTCAGTTAATTAACAACTTTATACTTAACCGCCGATTATCGGTCCAACACATGATAAGAGCTAATGCAAAGGTAAATCATTCTTAAGGGGGCCAACCAACTGTTCGCTCAAGAAATGATTTCTTCAAACTGCGCTCCTCTTCCAGCGGTGTGGTTAGCGCAAAACTCGTACGATCGAAACATAAGTTGGCAATTTAACCGGCCCAGTTATAATCTAACTAGCAATCTGTTGGTCATGACATAACTGAATAAAAAAAGTCCAGTTTTTCAGCGGATCATTAAATAAGCTGTTACTCAATTCTGCGGTAATGGCTGCGGCCTGAATGCGATGGTCATTGCACTAGAACACGCTACGTCCCCCGAACACGCTTTTCGGTTCGTTACAATCGTGAAAACAACACTTTAGGACGCAACTGATTTGTTTCGGGCTCTTTAAACTGCGTGTATTCAAATAGTCGTTGAAGATTTATTTAAATAGCCCCAGGACGCGACCGATCATCGATCGGCGTTATTCGAATAGTGTTATAGTTATATGGCGTCACCTTTTTATCGATGTGAATCCGTTCGCGGACATGTTTAACAGTGGGGTAGCGTGGGACTCGACGGCTTTTTGCCGGAAACCCTTTAAACATCCCGGCGTTCCTTCTGACGCCATATGCGTGGGCGACGAGAATAGGCCGTGGTCGACGTCGCGGGCCAGGCTGACATGAAGAAGTAGGACAAGTGTAGTACGCTGTTTCATTACGAATTAAGCTGATGGTCAGCGTCTGTTTGTTTGCCCATATGCTATAAAAAATTTGCAGCGACGTAGGTATCGCAGTAGTGTGGCCTCACCCTAAGGCTGCGCGAAACGGGCCACCGGTGGCCAGCGACAAGCAATTCACACGCATTTTCGTACATTTTGTAGGTACTCTTGCACACGTGTGACCGGTGGCGCGTTTGTGCGCAGCATATGGACCAGAACACGAAACTGCGTTGCGACGTCGCACAGTAGAAATGTACGAGCTCACACGACGAATCGCAAGAACTTGCGAACTGATTCGCATCACGCATTTTTCTTATATCTTCTTATCAATAACAGCAGTGCGCAACTCTTTTTACGATCCATCTCACTACCGAGTTTACAAAATACGTTCAGGGCCCGTAGACTTCTGGCATTAGCGCTAAACGAATAGAATAGAAAATGTCTGGGAATGACATAATACTTAGCGTAACGATATGTTTAACAATATGCTTAGTTTATTCGTTTAACGCTCATGCCACTTGTCTACAGGATCGGTACAGTTGACGATCGTTGAAGGAATAGTCACCCGAATCATGTAAGGGAATCTTGCTGCATGAAATCGCATCGCAGTAATTCGCGGCGCAGGTCCCCAGCGCGCCGATTCCCAGTTTTGTGTTTTGGTCCTAAACGTTCCTTTCCTACACAGCACGAAATATAAACAACCATCAAGTGACGGATATAATAAACTACCAATTGCCTGTGCCATTCTCCAATACCTTTGATAACCTCAACGTAGGTTTTCCACATGATTACACCGGTTTTGAACCAGTTGACAAGTGGCCTCGAACACATTATGACTTGGTAGGTACATACACGGTTGAGCTAATAGAATTTGCCGGATTGCGGTCACTTGAAGATTATTGCCGGGCGATGTGGTGTTTGCTGCGCCGGCAGAAATGGGACGACCTTTAAAATGTATGTACTTGGTAATTTAATTTAGTTTAAAGTAAGCAAAACGTAAGTGGCTTGGCCGTAGTACACAATACGTAGTTCTGGAATGAAAACTTGTATATAACTTAATCTCGGATTGTGAATAGTTTTAGGGGTAAGTAAGGCTCAATGACTGTTTATTTGGTTTGTGTAATAAATGAAACATTAATCTAGTTTATAAACTAAATTATATTTCATTGTTAAATTTTAATATCAGGGATGTTATGGAGCTCCGTAACTGTATAATTTCGTATATGGACGGAGTCCAAAACTTAACGAGTCATTTAGACTATATTTCTTAGGGCCGATTCGACCAAACACAAAGTTACACCAGTATACGTATTACTAGAGTAATTTTACTCTTGGATAACGTCGATTGCATTTTTGCGTGCAATTAAGCAATAAATAATACTCTGTATTGTTACTCTGTTTTCAATGAAAGAATGAAAGCAAATTGATAAACCGACTAAAATTCATGACGTACTACTTCCTCCCAGTCGACGCGGTCAGAGTGACAATCTAATTTCTCAATATAATAGTAATGTCACAGTTAAATATAATTTTGTTTAGTAAGTGTGTGAAGTAAACTTTGTGGTTATGGTTTACCATATTTATCGTTTTGAAATAAACATTTATATTTAAAATGTGTGATGAAAAAATGATTTCGTTCCCTAATCCACATTGGTCGCCTTGGCAAATATTCATCATCACCATCGGAATCTTCAAACATTTTTCTCAAACGTTCCATTACTTGGTTGGCACTGTTGGCAGATATAAGAAACCTTAGATATATATCTAGAATTTATGTGGTAGATTTATACTTGCCTCATATACACACTATCGTACGTGGTAGAGTCACGTTGGAATCAATATCTTGGTTACAGCTCTTAGGGTCGGTTCGATCGGTGTAATACCATGCCCTCATAGAATATTGGCGTGAAACGGATAGCCTTGAGTTAATCGTGTTTCGTGCGATGAGTGAGAGTTCCGATGGCCCCTTCCTCCCCCTCACTATATACCATCACCTATTCCGATCCCATGTCTCGTCCTCTCTATCCCATACCTCCTGTCTGATCTCTCTACTTCATCCCAACCTAATCTAATAGCCAACCTGAAGGCTGACAACGCGTTGGCTTCGCCCCTGATGTTGCAACCGTCTATAGGTGACGGTAATTACTTTCCAATACGTGGGCCGTCTGCCTGTTTGCCAGGTTCGCAATAAAAAAAGTCTAAAATATAAAATTATGCAAATTTGGACGAAACTAACTATACACTCCGTGACCCGTGCCTATAGATGTAAAGCCGGTTCTGTGTCCGATAACAAACATTACCTAAAAATACAATTTACTCTTAGAGTATATTCATTATTCTGTAACATTTCGTGATATAATGATTTACTCTCGCATAGCTATCTTATTCTTACTTTAGTAGGTGGTAAAACGTAAAATTGATTTACTCTAGACTAAATCATGATTTATTCTTAGATTACAATTTACTCTTGCTTGGTCGATCGACCATTAATAAAAGAAATTTAGACTCTTAATGCTATAAATTACGACTGTTTTTCGTAGTCAGAGCTGTCATGATCTATTTGACAACGCACTAGTCGTCAAATTATTTTTTATATATTTTATACAGCTTAAAAAAAAAGTATTATTAATATTATTTTTTAAGTAATTCATATCTTACATTTAATAAAAAGCCTAATATCCGTAACTATCGATCCGTAACCACCCGAAAGTATCGGATAATCTGAAATAATTTGATATCCGTAGTAATATAATATTAATCATATATATTATCCAGATCCGAAATTTGATATCCATAACATCCCTATTAAATATGTAAGAATAACTATGTTCACAAATGAACAAAATAAAAGCAAGCCCATAAAAACAAACCAGCCTTTAAAATTTTACTAGGTCATTCCTAATAATTCCAACTGTAATAGCAACCGACAGATGAATTCACAAAATTTAAGTACCCTTGTCCCTTGTTATTAAAATATTATAAATCAAACCATAAGGTTCTAACCGCTTTGAACCAGTAAGAATATTAACCCTTAAAACTCTGGGATTAAAGTCTGAATTTACATTCTTACATTCAACAATGAGAGATAATGTAATCGTTGATTACGAGCAAAACCATACTGGTCCTAGCTGTATATTGTGTTGAAGGGAATGAAACTCGCATTACTAAGATTTAAAGCATAATTTCGCCTGTGAACAAGGAATGACCTAAGACTTTGTGGTAGATGTAAAAGGAGACGAGGGTTGGCCAAGGGCGTCCATTGTGAAGACGCACCGGGCTTGAAGCTCAGATGAGCTACGGACTATGGACAACGGTTTTATGAGGGATTGTGTGAGATTAAACGGTTTGCAGCGCGCTTTTAAAATGTTAAAGGGTAATAGGTATTTGTTCGTATACAATCACCTAATGTAAAAGGAGTTGTTGAATGTAGATAAATATGCAGATACTAGAGCGGACTGTATTTTTAAACAAATGTTAGAAGTAAAACTTAAAATTATTATTAATGCTAATAATTCTCGTTAGTATGTTTATATTATCTTCTAAAATATGAAAATCTCGTCTCACGGTGTTTGTGGTCGAACTTCTTCGAAACGGCTTAACCGATTTTAATGATTTTTTGTATACTTGGTAGGTATGAGAATAGGTCGTAAAGTATTTTTCACCCCCCTATGGTGTTTTTTATGGTAGAACAATGTTTGCCTGGTCAGCTAGTATGTATATAATAATATTAATATTATATAAATATTTTTAGAATACTACACCCTGCCCTATATAAATATTAAATTAATTTACAATTATTATCATTTATTGCACATCATGAAACTTATGATTGTAACAATTTTTATACTACATTCTGGATAATAAAGATTATTATTATTATATACTTTTGTGCCATATTTCTCTCTCCATCCCAAGGTTTTTTGGAAGAGATCGTTGTCGGCGATAACACCGTCTTTTGTACCTAATTCTAGGCTGTTTTTGTGTATTGTTGCATTAATTTTATTGTATAACAAAGCATCTATTATTGGTTTACATAGGATATGCCAAGTAATTTTTCATTTACGATATGTTTTTGTTTTTACACGCTTTATTATGGTTTCGAAATTACTATAGTAGTACTTGGTCTCTGCGGCACCCTTCATTATTGGCAATCTAATTCACACTTCATTAGTGTTTTTTTTTATTAACCACTCTACGGACTCGAGTTCCGTACCCTTTTTTACAACTTAATTTCTATGAAAGTTTTTAGAGTTCATACACGTTTATTGTTTATTTTGTTATTGTGTGTTACATTAATTTAGTGTTTTTGATGTTGTAGTGTACCTTAAGAATAACTTATAATATATATTTTTTTCTATTTTTAATACTGAACTTATACTAATGTAGAGTGTATCTGTTAAGTTATCATTAGTGTTTCACTTTATTTTTGTACAATCATATTTAGTGCATATGTTTTATTAGTTTTAACCTCACTATAGCATAGTCATTATAAAAAATATCCATAACCTTATATAGTGTGGCGATAATGGAACGATCTAGTTGGTTTAAGGAATTTCTAAAAAATGTAGGAGATTATGAAAGAAAAAGATATGGACAGATACATTTTAGAAAGCGATAGACGATGAACAAAAGAATAACGAAAAGAAGATTGAAATTCTAGAATAGAAGATTTAGGAAGGAAGAGACAGATAGATAGATGTTCACAAAGGGATAGACAGTAAATAAAAGAATAAAGAAAAAAAGATCGAAATTATGGGTTCCAGAAGTTTCTTCCGGGTATATAATATTTAAAAAAAAAAAATAAAAAATACCGAGCAGTTCAGTTGTAGACAGCTAAGTGACAAGTGCGATACGAGAGTTCGAGAAGTTTAATAGAAGGCAGTGACGAGTTTTGATTGGAGAGTTTAGTGGGCAGTTCAGTGAAGGAGGAGTTTAGTGTAGTTTAAGAGGAGACTCGGAAGCGAGCTACGCTCGGTAAATTTGGAGGCGAGCACCGCAGTAGCAGGAGATGGTCTACGCAATGTCGGCGAGGGTATTGTGAGTAAACTTCTCATCATCAGGGCAGCGCGTGGTTAGTTGTGTATGAAGGGGCAACCCTACAGGAAAGAATCACGTAAGGCTGTTTAAGTTAATAAAAGCGTTTAGTTCAAAAAACCGGTGTTTTCTTCTAATCCTAAGATCGTAGGCTCGCAGGTAACAATAACAAAAATGAAACAATTATATTGTATAAATATTTATGTTTTACAATTACGAAGTTAATTATTAAATATTTTAGTAATTTAAAAATATTTATAACAATTTATAGTAATTATTACCTATAATTATAGTAAAATATAAATATGTATGTACTTAATATGAAATGAAACGTAGTCGTGAAATGCTTACTTTCAGAAGTTTTGTATTATATTTAATGACACCTGCTTATTCATAATAGTTAGAAGAGGTTTATAGGGTCGTTAAAAAAAATTAAAAAACTACATTCACAAACGCATTTTGCATACGATTATGAATGTAATCTTTTTAAAACTTTTTTTAACGAATCTGTAAACCTCTTGTAATTATTATAATTAAGGGGATTAGTATCTACCGATTATTAACTTTGTAAAAAGTAATATTTACATTTCCAACTTTCTTGAACACTTCATTGTTCGTCACCTGCCACTCACAGGAACGTTTAATGATTCAGTCTGACAATAACCGGAGTTGTATAAGATCTATTACCCACTATCGACTATCTATCCTCAACTGCGATAAACCGAACTGCGATGCTGATCGTAAACTATGCTTTCACACAGTGAAATACAATAGTAGATGGCTGGGTGCAAATGTAACGGTAGACGGAAAAAGAGATGGATGTATTGTGTCAAGAATGATATGATGATTTGTAGTGTGACAGAAGATGAATGTCAGAATAGAGGATTGTGGAAGGAAAAGACATATTGTGCTGAGCCCAAATAATTGGGATTTGGTGAAAGAAAAGAGAGAGTGAAAAAGTCATCTAGATTATTACACACACATGTGTGATATCCGCTCATCGTCGCGATACAGACCTATGTCTGTGCAGCAGGTGCCTTCAAAATTATGGCTGTGGGACGTTTCTGAAAGGATATTTTTGCTGTCTATTTCTATTGATAGCCTACGCCATGTTTATTTACTATAATAAAATGTTACTACATAACCTTCGTTACGTGCCTACAATCGTGGTAGCTTAGTGAGTAACGTTCTTGATTCACAAACTCGCGTTTCAAAGCATTTGGGCAATTTTCTGTTACAGTGTGTATATTGGTACAATTATTGACGGTGAAGGAAGGCATCGTGATGAAGCCTGCATATCGATGTAACTGATCTGTCAAATCCGCCAATCTACTATGGACAAGCGTGGCGGGTACACTGTCCCTTCCTCCGATAAAAGAGGCTTAAAGGCTCAGGCAATGGGACGTTACGGGCTGTTATAACCTACAAATATTCAATATTTTTTTTATTCAAAGCACTCGTAGATATTCAAATTATAAAGTTTTTTGTTCAAACTACTTGTAAGTTCCATTCGAGAATATTTTTGAAGGTCATACTAGTTAAAAATTAAGTCTACTTCCTACTCTCTCCTTGTATTGCTAATGTCCATAGGCGACGGTAACCACTTTCCATCACAGTTGGGCCGTCAGTCTGTCTGCTGTGCTTCAGCAATAAAAAAAAAACTATCTACACCACTTCACAACGTATTATTGCTGTTTAAGCTATAGAGTTAGACTATTAAATTTCGCGGCATCAATGGTGATTTTCACAATATAATAAAACACAATAGCGAGTGTTATACGACTTGTCGACAGTGTGTAATCACCGGAATATATTAATGAACACACCGCTTATGTAAATTTATAATGAGTTGCCAGCAATTTCTTTGCTCGCTTCGCGTGTTGTTGGTAAAGTATGTTAGCATTTTTATATGATTTACAAAGTGTTAGAATATTTTCACGAAAAAACCCGTGAGCGAACTTGAGTTTTATGAAGTTAGGGAATTAATAATTTCCAATTGACCAGCTGCGTCTCGTTTTGTATCGAAAATTACGCGTAAAAGGTTTTCATGTTATAAAATTATGTTGACAAATAAGTAATATTCCGTTCATTTGTCCTCAGATACGTAGTCCCAAAGCTGGATAACGCATCGATGAGACGCTGTTAAGTAAAAGAAGAAAAGATAGCGTCGCCACGCTGCTCGGTCTACTGACTTGTAAGTATTGTTCTGAATGTCTTTCTATGTATATTCTATCTAAATCTTCTTATGTCAACATTTTAAAAAGGAAAATTGTGCCTTTTTTGCCTTTGATAAGTGATATATTCTTATGTATTCAGGTAGATGACACTAATTAATTCAGACACTTTTTATCATCTTCTAACGGGTCGCGACCTCATATATTTTAAACGAGTGTACAAAATAATGAGTCATAGTTTTGTACAATTTTCTCCGTGCAAGAACGGAAAAGAATACTAATCCTGCGGCCGGGCGCTCGTAGTAAGAGGTGACAAAACAACCCACAGTCAGCTGGTAGGGCATTTGCCGGGCTGATTGGCTACCACCCCTGGTCTAGAGTATGCCGCCATAACAACTCACTTTGAGTTGTGTTCCGGCGTCAGTGGCCAGGTTCCAGTTTCGCCTTCAAGACTGGCAGCACATTGGCAGCACCTCTAGTATTACTAATGTCTATAGGTGACGGTAACCACTTTCCATCACAGTTGGGCCGTCAGCTTGTCTGCTGTGCTTCAGCAATAAAACAATTAAAGGAATTCAAATAGCGCATTATGTTTAAATAGCAATTGAAATTATTTCTACCATGATATTTTAAAAGTAATATGAAGTCGTGGTAGCGTAATGGCTAGCGCACGCGTCCCGAACTTAAGGACGCGGGTTTGAATCCTGGCCGCAACGCATGCACCACTTAGACCGTTGTGACCTAATGTGCATTGTTACAATTACCAAGTGCTAACAAAGGTGAAGGAAAACATCGTGATAAAACCTGCACATCGAGAAAACCGATGTGTCAAACCGGCAAAGCCGCCTTGGACAAGCATGGCGGATATATTGTCCGTTCCCCTATAGTGGGAAGCCCGAACCCAACAGTGGGAAATTTATTTATATATATATATATATATATATATATATATATATATATATATAATGAGGTGGTTGGTATTTTAAAGCTTGTTTTTTTTTAAATAATAAAAATTTATCACTCATCGTAACATAATTATTATCTATCCAGTTGTGAAATCTGCAGTAAGTATTTATTACTTTTGGCACTTAGAGCCAAATTTGTATAATTATTATTTTTTTGTTATCCCGAGGTGGAAATTTATGTAGACCTAACTGCTCAGAATCAAATAGTGAGATAGTGTGATTTGCGATGACTACCGGATAGTTCGAATACCCACTAAAACAGCCCTAATGTTCGATTCGAGGATTCGAACCTTTGTCGTTGGAATGAGAAGTAGGCACGTTAAATACTAAGGCCACTAAGCTACCGACGTCCAGTTATAGGCTGATATTCCAAATAGCGGTTGGGACTAGATAATTTTAACTATGTTTGCCCCTAGCTTCGCAACTGACAAGTTAAACACGGCAGGGCCACTTACTCCATTAAACTGGGATTAAATTACTGCGAGGGGAGCTAAGCGTGACTTGGACAGATGCGTATACATGCTATACTTATTACTATACTTGTATATTCCATACAATATAACACTAGAGTAGTGCGATTTTGGTGGGTTAAAATAGTCACTTTCGCAATGTACACGCAACTACCAATATATCTAGAGACGTAGCAATTTCACTATGTGATTCTCCACAAGCGTTCTGTACGAAGCAAGGACGTACATTTTACGGACTCAGCATTTTAGGTGAACACGCGCGAAGATTGCTCTTACCATCAGTACGAACGTTGCTTATCAAGATAGCGTACGTGCGTGCTCACCGGTGCATATCTATAATGATGAAATATATTTTTACGCGATAATAATAATCGGCAGACAAACACACATATCGTATATCCCCAAATTAAGCAAGTTACGCTTGTATTACGGATAATATACAACGCACCACTCTGTAGCCAATCCCAGACACCCAGACCATAGTAAATAACGGAGAAAATACGTTTCCGAAATTTACTATACCAGGAATCGAACCCGGAGCCTCTGTATTGCAGTGAGGTAGGCCGGCAACGGCTTAGCCCGCTCAACCACAGGCATCTATCTTCATACATATCAAGGAATGAAATAATTAAAGTACATAAAGTGTGTAGTTTCAATCATGGATCTTACATACATTTTATGGTCCTTCAAGCCGAATTTGAACCAGCAACCGATGAACCTTTTAAGGCTTGAGGTAAAAGTGATTTCCTTATCTCATCCTTCTATTCCAATCCCATATTCCATCTTTCCTATCCCATCCTAAAGATTGGCAACGCGTAGGTTTCGCCTCTGGTGTTGCAAATGTCTATAGACGACGGTAAGCACTTTCAATGAGCTGGGCCGTCTCTGCCAGTTTGCCAGCTTCGCAATAATAAAAGAAGGACCAATATCCTACAAATTATTTAAATAGGTAACGCAATTAATACCTTTTTGTACACAAACGATTCTAGTAAAACCTGTTTGTCATTTAGCTATAATATGATACGACACTCTCCTATGTAAGATATCGAAGGCCAACTGAAAGATAGGAGAGTTTAGTATGAAAATTGAGACTGACATTTTAACATTGAACAAGTTTGCAGGCGTATCTATTAAAATATATAAAAACAAGACGGCAACTAAATGACCCCTACGGATTTATAAGACTGATACCCCTCCGGCGTAATTAACCATGCGCGTGCGCGTCAATTTAGACATCCGGCGCGTTCAGTCACAAAACATACAGACAGTTTACTTAGTACAATGTGAAATATTGGTGTTGCGTAAAAGTTATTGAGTTTTGATTTTTTTGTGATTTGTCCTTTTTGCGGCTCCGATACTTATAAATAAGAATCTTTTGGGTGAATCTCCCGCGCGCATGATCCGCGGCAACCAGGATTTGTTTAAAGTCCTATTATATTCTTAAGAATTTTCCGTTTCAAGTGCCTTCTTGATAAAAATAATGAGCTTTAATCAGTATTATTTTGCCAAAAAATTAACTACTGTTAGATGCACTAGTTTTAAAAGGAACATCGGTATGGACAAGGATGCATCATTACGATTGCACTGCGGTGTATTGCTGTGATTATCTTACACCTGATTATCTTAGGAAGTACTAAAGATATATGAAACATGGCACACGTGTGGAACTTTTGTGTATTTACAAAATTGTCGTGTCAAATTTGCAAAAAAGTAAATTTTTGAGGTCGAGCTATATCGCCGAGTGTTGTGTCAAATAACAAGCCTCAATTAATAGGTTTTACAAATGTTTTTTTTTAATGATTACCTTGAAATGCCTACGATGAAGGAGGAAATAGAAAGATCACTTGCGGCCTATAAACAGAGGCTCGAGTGCCATAAAAACCCATTAGCTCCACAACTTGTTGACACAAAAGAATATGAGTACTGTCTAAAAACGACACGCTTAGCAACTCAACTCTTTAAGATCCATAATATGAGTTGACACATAGAATGTGCCAATCTTAAAACGCCATCAATAAAATCACATGCTTTTGGCTAATGACAGATATTGATGAAAAAAAAAATTATTTACAATCGTATATTTTAGATCATATTGTTTAATAATTAAACAGTAATAAATATAGTCAATCGTACTAGTTGCAACATCAATTTAATAATAACAATTTTCTTAACAGGTGAAACGGTCCTTCCAGCGTAGACATCGATCTAATCGATACCAAAAACCTGGAATTAATAGGAATAAAATTGTAATTATGTTTGGAAATGAAACATACTTAAATAAAAATCCATATAAAATATACGTTTTTAATGTGTATGAACGTGCGCGTTGTGATCTCGAAAGTATATAAGTGATTCTTCTGTTATGTACCAGTAATACACTTATCTGTAGGATAGTGCATCTGTAACCATCCGCGACGGACGGACAAACGGTCGAGCCTAAATTGTGATATGTTTAGCAGACGAAGTCGAGTGCATCGACCCTGTTTTATTAGATGATTGGCTGCCCGGTTAAGCATTACATTGTTAGGCATTGTTGTCCGTCACTTTTGTACGCGCAGTTGGTCAGGCGCCTACTATTTCAATAGTTAAATCCTGACATGGCGTATAATATGTTTTTGTAGAGCCGCATGCTCACCTGCAAGGCGTACCCGTAACCGTTGCAGCTGCTCTAACCTAAAATCCGTAGTGTGTACGTGGCTCGCGAGCTCGATGCGATCGCAACGAGCCGACAAAGCGAAAATCAATGTCGGCGTACACATTACGCATTAGCCACATCGGAAAGGTTCTATCAAACAAAAATTACAAAATTCAAAGTAAGCAAATATCATTCTCCAGAACAGGGACTAACAATTTAGTACTAAAAATTATGTTTAATAATAATATTTATTACTTTAATATCGTTTAATATTATTAATTTCATATTAATTACCTGTCTATAAAAAAATATTAGTTTATTATGTGCTGACCGTGCATTACTACAAACGCAAAATCGTCTCAAAGCTAATTTACCTGTACGCGGCTTAGGATATTTTATAAGGTATCAATATGAAAATTATCATTCCAGAACAATATGATGATAATCAATTAACTACACTGGACCACAAAAAATAAAAACCAAAATGGACCAAACTAATCCCAGATTCGTATTCAGCGCATCGAAATACATAAGAATAAATGGGCCTAGTCAAAAGTACAGGCCGCTTTTTATTTTTTGTAGGCCGGTCCTATGAGCCAAATATCCTTTAACTTTGGTTAAACCAAATTGAACTAATTTGATTGAAAGACGCTGAACCGAAGATACGACGATATAATCGATGACATTGAATGGCTCAATTTTATGACAGATATTCATCTATCGAAAAATCGATCGATTGATTGATTGCCACTTTGGTGGCTTCATCCAAATTAAAAGACAGAAGTGAACCATATAATTTCAGTTATTTTTCTTTTTATATATAGTTTTGCGTGGTTTTATATATATACTTGTACATATAGCAAAATGTCAAGCATTGAATATGTAAATTTTAGAATAATGGCCGAAACTCCAGTATAAAATGAAAAATCCTATAAACATCGCACTAAATAACCATATCTGCTATTATGAACAATTTCGCACCTGCTGCAATTTTATCGTCAGTTAATTGTATCTTAACTATCACCTCACATCTGATTTAATTATTAACTACCAAGACTATATTATAACTTTGAGACAATCATTAAAAGATAGGTGGTACGTGTAAGGCAATGGATTTAATGCCACGTCCACATTTGTAACATTTTGGTCTAGCCTATCGTAACGACGATAATGCAACGTAATGCCCTGATATGCTAGTTGGGTAGAAAAATGTATCCAAAAATTTCATCGGGCATAAAGAGAATACGCGCCAAACTTTATGGACTATACCTGTTAGATACTTATATTTTTTTTATTTTACACCAAAGCATAGACAAACTGAGGACAGAGAAAACATAGATCACAGGTAAAAAGGCTTTTAGCCTTGGCCTTATAGCTTAAGTGATGTCTACCAGACAAGCCTAAGGTATAATTGATAGATTTCTAATAGTGATTCGTTGCAGAAGGCAAGATTTGAGAGACAAACTAACTTACAAAAAAACATTGCAAGTTAAATAAAAGCTTGTAAAAAGAGAAGAGGAATGTGTAGCTAGCTAGCTGTGATTGAAGTGTAGTGCAATACTTTAAGATCAATCACGCGAGTGTGTGTGTAATCGTGTCTACCAATTGATACACATGTGGACGGAGCCTGATAGTCGTGCACAGCCATTGCCGGCGGCACCTGTAATTGTGACACGCCACCCCTTTTAATAGCCTGGTAAGCGTGATATGTTATTAATACTAATTGTTCTACACGATGTATTATTGTTAGATATTGTTTCAAAGATGAAGCTATTATTGTTATATTATATACTCGTTTTTAGAATATTAACAAGATTAATTATATTAAATTAAAAAGGTCTGGCCAATTAGGTCTTAGTTTACACACAATGTAGAATTCCGTAGAGATGACCTGGTCTAGTGTTTTTGTTATTTGGCTACAGAACCCATAAAAAATCTAAGTTAAAATGCTATATATCTCAAAAACTACTCAATGGATCATTGTTTTCAGAATTTTTCACCTCGTCGATCAGAAGTTGGTGAAAAATGCAGTTCTCAAGATTTCAGGATTCAAAACTTTTTTTTAATAATATTAAGATAATAGGGATAACCCTAAATAAATATATATTTTTTTGTTTAGAAAATTAAGCAGTATGTTTAAAAGTTCAGTACTATTAGAATATAAACATATAACGTGTTAGAGATATATATTAAAACATAATTAAACCTTTTTTGTTGTGAACATAAGGCATTCTACAACTATTGAGTGTTCCTCTAAGCAGGCTGTATAGTCTGTCTTCTTGATTGGATAATATTAATAACTTCATGCCATCAATTAGTCAGCATTCTAAGCGCATCATGTCTCTGTGCATCGTTGAGCCGTGAGTGTCAACACGACTGTTTGTCGTGAGTGAAATACGAGTGTGTAATGGCTGCTAAGTCGGAAATAAAACCGCCCATTTTCGATCACTGATGACAGGTGTATTCGCAATTGGATGTTATACGTACGAATTGTGACTTGTTAGCGAAACTCTGAAGTATGGGTACAGTAACAAATCTTGTTATGGAGTGCATAAAAGCAATCCCCATTAAAAAGCTAAAAATTGTTTAAAATATTAATAGTATTGTTACATATTTGCGGGCTTCGAATTAAATGTCAGTTGAAAATTTACAAACTTTATTAGAGGTATATCAATCGTAATTTACAGTTTTTACAATCATAACCAAATACAACAAGACCAAATCGTAAAGCAGGAGATCTTAATAACATGAAATGCGCAGTCTGTCGATGTGAGATCCCCGTTCCAAATGTACCATTATGGCCGGTTCCTATATCTTGCTATTCATTGACCTGCCCTACCATCGGTAGAAATTTGATACAATTATATAGAGCTTGTATCAAGTTTTAACCGATGGTGAGGCAAATGAACGGTCGATAAGATATAGCATTTGGCCATTAATAACGTTTCGACCGCAGTTGAAACTCCACTAACTCTGTGTCAACGGGCCGACCGATATTCGCAAAATAGCCATGGCCTCCCAATAAACGAGCATCAAAATAACAACAGTTTATTCCAAAACAGCATGGCTTCTAAGAATTTGCAATGAAATTTCAACAATGGTTTATTGTGTTTTACTGGAAGGCCGGGCATAAACACAATGGGATTAGCGATTGACAATAGATGGTTACTTAGAAAATTAACGCGAACAAATAAGATAACCATAAAAGAATTACAGATAATTTAAATAGCAAATAAAAATAAAACCTGGTTAATTAAGGATTATGGGATTTCAGCTTCTCGGGAGACTTCGAGTGTAGCAGTATGAAATGTTCTATATGCTAGTAGCGACATCTTCCATTGCTTAGAATATATAAACAGTTGGCAGCTATGTGCGTATCTCTTTCATAACTCTCTTTGCTCCTCACCTGTCCCCTAAATGTATCTAATTTTGAGTTTTACGCGTTTTAATCTAATTTCATGGGCGCTGTACAGAGTTACGAACAGTCATGTTGCTCGTGTAGACCTAGTTTTATGTAAGCACAATTAAAGAACATTTGTTCGTATGCGACAGTTATGCTCGCGACGTCTTTTGATTGCTGTATGTAATTGTGTGAATCATATCACTCATTATTGTCTCGTAACGAATACAATGTTGTTTGTTGGTTACTCTAAATATAGACGCATTGATGTGATACTGCAGTTACTTTCATTCTTTGTGCTGCTTACTTTATTTGAGTAGTTTACGTATTAATGTGTTATGGAAGAATTTATCACTTTTCCTTCACAGAAACAAATTAAACTTTTAACCAACATTTTATTACTTAAAGTACAAATTAGAATTTAATTGTATTGTTTGTCGCTTCTACGGAACATACATAGCATCACTGACAAGCCGCCATCATGCAGCACCGCGCTGCTGTTCTGTGAATTTCTATGTATTTGCGAACGTTGTTCGCCAATTTATAGGGAAATAGGCACTACACACCCGTCACGCTTGTCCAAGGCGGCTTGGCGAGTTTGACACATCGGTTATCTTGATGTACTGGTTTTAACACGATGTTTTCCTTCACCTTCAGCACGTGATAATTGCAACAATATGCACATCATGTCAGAAAAACTGCCTGAAAGTTGTGTTTTTATCCGTTTGGGAATTAAACCCGCATTATTTTGGGTTTAGGACATGATCGAGTTGATCACTAAGCTACCACCGCTTACATATTTGGATATAAAAGGCACTTCTTTATAAAATTTCAATAAATTAGACCCAGTAGTTTACGAGACAAATGATTGATATTAAAAATTGGGCCGACCTAAACAACACATAGGGGTTTCGTTTTTGTCTAAATGACTATGGAACCCTAGAAAAGCGTCTTCAATGCTCATTCTGTACATAATAGAAGTACTTTTTTTTTAAATAGAACAGCGCGGTCGATATGCCCTTTTAAGTTCCCACTAAAAGCTTCCAGCAATTTTATAATTTCCAACGATAAGCGTGCTTCATCACAAGAATAAGACATTAAAACTATAAAAACAACGGGACGGACGGCGATAAGTAACAAGTTTATTGTCATCTAAAACCGTACGAAATCCGCGGCGCCGTGATTCCTATGAAGAAACGCGTGAGTGTAACGAATCGCCCATTCCACAGATGAAAACATAATTGGTGTTTCTGAAGCGTTTACTTCCTTAGATGTTGCCTTGCGTTGGTTTGAAACAAGCTGAGAGTGACCAGTATCAAATATCTGTCCTTAAAGAAGTATGCGACCCAGCCACTCGTGTGCTGGTAGGCTTGCTTCGACATACGTAAATTGAAGATTTATGCGTTAATTGTACCTAGTATGTACATGTTTTATTATAAGACTGTCTGCACTTTTTGTTTGATTCCTATTTGTCATTCGAGATACAAATACGTACGTAAATAAGGTTGTCGTTTTATGATTATACGAAAAACCGGTTTTCCGAACGCCCATGTCCCCCCCATTAGACCCGATAATCGACGCTCTAATGTTTGTTTAGTATAGTAAAAAAGATTTTATGGAAACTGTATTTGTCCCGAACGACTTTAATAAGGTTCGATTCACGCGATGCTATGATGTCGTTCACAGTTCAATCACGCTCCCGTCTCGGTTCGTTTCCGGTCCGACCAAATATTCTTAAACAAAAAAGAATTGGTATTCTCACTATCGTATCGCGCTATTTCAGATACGATATCGCGCCGGTACCTTTTCGTCGAAAATAGATTTTATTCAGGCTGGGTTCCTATAACTTGCCGACCGTTCATTTGCCTTACTATCGGTTAAAATTGCATCTAATGTCAAAATTAAACTGTTGGTAGGGAAAACGAATGGATTGTAAGATATAAGAAGCGGCTATGAAGCAACACAAACTAGTAGTAGTGTACAATTGTACACAGCGAGATTTGGTCGGACCGAGACCGGAATGAGATTGAACCATGTGAACGGCATCATAGTGTGAATTGAGCCTAAGTAAAGTAGCATGTGTCAGCGAAGCTCTCTTTGCGTTGCCGTGACGACGAAAAACAACCGCAACCGCAGCGCCACAATGTTCGCTATATTCCTCTATCCCACGAAAACGACGTTATCTATCAGGATAAAAGTATCCTGAGTGTTGACCCGGGATGTAGGCTAACTCTGTGTCGAATTTCGTTTAAATCAGTTCAGTAGTTTTCTACGAAAGTTTTTAATTTCAGAATCAAGTTAATAGATGTCGCTGTTCCAAAATGCAACTTACTATGGTTTTTTTCATATCCTTATGTAAGTATGGTGGTTCGAACTTCTATATGTGACGTGGATGAAAATATACTCACCACGCTTGTCCAAGAAGTATTTTTGAAATGCCAAACTATGTGATTTTCACATTGTAAGGCTTTTTGTAATAGTAAAAATATTTAAGAAAAAGTAATAGTTTAATCAACTAACCAAAAGTACTAGGACAGAGGACTAGGATCCAGTTTTAGCGCTGGGTAACCAACTAACCAACCAGAATTCTAAAAATTTGCCATGGATGGCTATTTGGCTAATAGTTGAATTACATGCCAGCCGGCTGTCGGCTAAGGCGTGAACTTGTCATTGTCAATTGTCGGTTTTATTCGACAACCAATAGCCAATTGGTGAGTCGAGCGAGACCGCTTACGGTTAATCTGTATACTTATCAGTTTCGATTTTATTCGACAATCATTACCCGGCCATGGCTATTTTGTGAACGACCGCCTAATTAGCTGGCTTTTACAATTGCTACCCACCTCTAGGCAGTGTTGTGCTTATTGGATCATCCCACAGAGCAGAGAATCGATAAAATTTCGGATACATTAATATGATATGTCTCACGTAAGGCTATAATTTTTTTTATTTTTTATAAAACATTTTTTGGTAAGTGGACAGTTTACTAACTTTTAGTAAGCTGAGCCATTGAATAATAATATGTTAGTGCCGAGGTCCTAACTAACCCATAAGCAACAGAAATTCAAGAACTTAATCGACCGGGCTAATGTTGGTTTCGTCCAATAAATAACCGGAAGATAAGAAAATGTGCTAAAGTTTTAATGTAAAACAAACATTAAAAATGTTTTAAAATAACAATTTTATTTTAAGATAGTTTTATGCTTAGTTTCGACAGTTCAAAAAAAACTGCCGAAATCGAAGAACTGGTGTATGAGCCCAACATAATAGGCGAGAGCAAGGCACATCGCTTGCGCTGGCTTGGCCACCTACATAGAATGGGGGAGGATCGCGCAGTGAAAAGAACCTATCTGGGCAGACCAACGGGACGGCGACCAGTTGTTCGGCCCAGATATCGCTGTAGTGACGTAGTGGAGGCTGATCTACGCGAGCTTCATGCCTATGAGTGCCAGGAGACAACGCTGAACAGGAAGGAGTGGAGTGTTCTCATTTCGGAGGCCAGGACTCATTTTGGGTCGTTGAGCCGCAGCAGTTAGTTATGCTTAGTTTATCCCTACAATTTTCATTAACATTTATTCGGCGTTTTCAGAGCACATTTGAGACAAACTTTCAAACCGACAAACAGGAAGAAGTGGTAATTTATGATTAAACATCATATAAATGGCATCTGTATCTTAAATTATTGCATTTATTTTAAAACCATAGACCATCACTTCAATAATATTGTTACGTGCGAGCGGGGGTACACACTTAGGATTGGAAGAAAACACCAGTTTTTAACTAAACGCTTTTATTGACTCACACAGCCGTGCGTGATTCCTCTCCGCAGGGTTGCCCCTACACGCACAACTAACGACTCACTGTACCAATGATAAGATGTTCCACTCACAATACCGCCGCCGATGTTGCGTAGACACACCTTCTGCTGCTACAGTGTTCACATCTGAATTTACCGCGCGTAGCTCGCTTCTGGACCTCCTTTTAACTATCCCTTTCTAACATGTATCTGTCCTTGTCTTTTCTTTCCAGAATCTTCCACCTTTTTCTAAAAGTTCTTAAACCAACTAGTTTGTTATACCATCATTCGCCATAATATTGATTGATTCAGATTATTTGCTATAAACAAGCACGATTAACGGTGGCGATGTTTTTGCAAAAATATTGTATCAAAATTTCACGAGTCAAAAAAATAACTAAATATAAAAGCAATGTAATATAAATGATTACACATTTTAGTCTCATGCGTAATGTTTGCACACGTGTTTAACACTTGATGCATACTTACATCATAGTTGTGGCTGAACGTCGAAGGTGACTTGTATTGATTTTTTATTGCAATAGTCTGGGAACAGATCTACGGTGTTCTGCTAAGCCACTAAAAACTATACAGGTGAATTTTTCAAGTCGGCAAATTAACGCACTTGCATTCAAATGAGGCGCGGTTAAATAACCACCGTAATTTGATGTTTAATTAATGTATGGAAAATAGAAAATTTTGTTCAAAAATAACCCTTTCCCTTGGTTTGCCGTTTGACTTTCCTTCACAGAAATCGCTCCTTACAAGCTACTCTATGATTTGATATAATAATACAGGTGTGATTATTCTTTCAAAATCAGTCGATTCGGTTCCTGACCAGGGTAATTAATTGACTTTTCAAAAATCTAATGATACCACTTTAATTTTCGTCATCATCGGTCTCGAAACTCCTTTGAGTGTTTTTCGCTATTTAGCGTAGTTTAGGATTTGCCCTGAAGGCCACTTGAAAAATTCATTCTGTATGACCGTTGCCTTTTTTGTTTAATTTTTTCATTTATTTTTATGTGGTTACTAGCAGGCCGTTATTGTTAAAATTACCACGTACTAACTACGGTGGAGGAAAACATCATGATGAAACCTGCACGTCGAGATAACCGATGTATCAAACCTGCCAAGCCGCCTTGGACAAGCGTGGCGGGTATACTGTCCGTTCTACTATAGTGGGAGTTCCGAACTCAGCTGTGGGACGTTTATGGGCTGTTATTATATTGTTACGACTCAGGTCCCGACAAAAACAAAATCCACCTGCATATCTGAAATAAAGCACACTTATTACCTGCCGGCATTTAAACTAATTGTAACTTTTTTATGACCGTCTTCTTTTGTTTACTTTGTGTTTAAAATTTGTGATTAGAAAACAACCATTGTTATTCTACTCTTTTATGGCAGTTTTCGGCGGAATCATTAGCCAGGTGTGGCGGATTAAGCCGACTTAGATACGGGGGCATTGATTTTGTGCAGTATAAAGCGATGACCTGATGGAGAGGGAGACAGTCGAGCGAGAACCACGAGCGAAGCAAGACATGTGTACTACGATCGAGAATCTAATAAGTGACGGATTTTGCGCGTTTTATTGAATTACGACCTTCTTCATTTTGTTTGGACTTGTTGTGTTCGGTTAGACTTATACCTGTGTTATGCGTGTTTGTATAGTTCAAATAAACTATGGTAATTCTAACGGCATTTTAATTCGAGTCCCGTAACCCGTAACAATATACTGGCGGTAGGACGGTTTCCTACCCTGAATATATAGAAATCTGGAATCCGATTGCAGCACCACCTACCTGATACTATTGTGAATCTAATCCCCACTTCGAGGCGAACAGTACATTGGCAGCTCCCTCGATGTCGCAAATGTACATAGGCGACGCTAACCACTTTCTATCAGGTGGCTCTTAGCGTCTCTGCGGTGCTCTAAGCAATAAAAACGCCTAATATAACAAAAAACAAAATATTTGACTAATAGCATGGTTTTTTGATAAACGACTTGTATTTTTTTACTGACCTTGTTCGGCCAGTGGGCCATGACAGATAACGGTATTTAAAACGGACAATGGTTATTGTTAAATTGACAATAAAATCAGTTAAGTTTTCATTGATTGATTTGTATTCAAAGTTATTGAAATAAATATTAATAACAATATATAGTTATTGTGTTTAGTGATCATAATAACAGATAATTCTTCTCTAACTTTTATCAATATAAATATTCCTGTACATTATTTTTTTCCCTTTTCCTGTCCTCCTTTTCCTTTTGGGAACGTTCCCGGCAAGTGACAGTGGTTGGGTCCAATATTTTATCTCTAGCTTTTTTCCCCTTTTTTATTTAGTTTTAGTGTTTAATATAATATAGTTTGTAGTTTATTTTTAAATTTATGTTGTATTTTTCATGAATGAAAAAGTCATTTAGAAATTCACTGAAGGAATTATATTTATATTAATAAAAGAATATAATAATATTTTTTTTATATTTGTTTTTGTTTCATTTCATTTCTCTTAGAAGCGCCACATCACGGTATTCTGTAGTTTTTGTACAATCTTATAGTATAATTGTGTATCATATTCTCTCTCTTGTAAGATCGCTAAAAATCGTTATATCGCCAGAACGTTGGCCCGCCTATTTCACTGGAACGCAGAGGTCTCGGGTTAGATTTAGGACAAGGCAAATTTCGTCCACGAAATTTTAGCTATTTACTCTCTGATCTGGGTTTCTGGGATAGGAACCAAAGCAAAGTCGTACGTTATGTATGAGCTAGCGTACAAACAGTAACAGCATTTCAAGCTGTAACTTGCTTAACTTGGGAATAAATAACGTGTCTTTATCTGCTGATCTATTCACGCATTTATAGTGAATTTCGTTGAATTTATTTTTATTATCATGTAGTGGAACACTTAAAAGCCAGTAGATGGCGTTGTACAATAATTGAGGTCGCAAACGTTTCCCGAAACGTATAAAGAATATATACAAATTTTCGACAATATCAGATAGGCCTAGCTAGGCCTGCGAGGAACAACACTAGCCTCGCTGGAAAATCTTCCTTTAAGACGGAGAAGCATTCCATCTCGCTCGTCCATCCTAGTCAGGGCATCCTCAATCTTTACAATATTATCAAAATCAATATATAAATAAAGAAGTTTTTTCATGATTTGACTACTGTCTCAGCTGATTCTAAGTGTTGACGCGGTCTAGTATAGAGCACGCTTACTTAAAATATACCTATTTACTCATGATTAGAAGACTTCCAGATTATAGATAGATATAGATATATAGATAACACTTTATTATACACCAATAATGAACTTGAAAGACTAAAATTATATCTAGTTACGTATAAAGGGCGGTCTTATCGCTAAAAAGCGATCTCTTCCAGGCAACCCCAGGATTGAATTATATGCAGAAATTTTATATATTACGTAGATATATACTTAATACACATATCATACAAATACATATCTACAAAATATATAAATGTTTATAGATGAATTTAAATATCATATTCTAACCACTATCGGACGATGAAGTATCTCGGGGTCGTCCTTGACAGCCGATGGCAGTTTTCTGCACATTTCAAGCAGCTGGCCCCCAGACTCATGGCGGCAGCTGGCGCCTTATTACGATTCCTGTCTAACCTAGGGGTGCCTGGCACCCCGTGCCGAAAATTGTTCGTAAGTCGTACGATCCATGGCCCCGATATGGGCGGAGTCCCTGACGGCCAAAATGCTGCGTTGCTACGCAAACCGCAGCGCGCCCTGGCTATCAGGGCTATAAGGGGGTATCGCACGATCTCCTTCGAGGCGGCTTCCCTTCTTGCCGGATCCCCACCGTGGGACCTAGAAGCGAGAGTCCTTAAGCGGCTATACGAGTGGCATAAGAACGCCCTCCTCCGGGACTTCCGACCCGCGCCCCGCGAAATTGAGGCCAAGAGGTCGGAGTTCCGACAGGATCTCGCGGTAGAGTGGGTGACACGACTCGCACAACCCAGCTTAGGCCCTGTCACAATAGCGACAGTAAGGTCCGTTGCACAATCATGGGTCAACCGAAAACACGGCACCCCGACGTTCCGCCTGACACAGGTCCTCACCGGACACGGCTGCTTCAGGAGTTACCTACCTGTGCCGCATAGGGCGTGAGCCATCGTCAGGGTGTCACCACTGCAGTGATAGCTTCGAAGACACGGCACTGCACATTCTCCAAGTATGCTCAGCTTGGGATGAGAGCGCCGTGCCCTTGTAGCATCCATTGGACTAGATTTGTCGCTCTCGGCCGTAGTTCAAGCCATGGTCGGGGGCCAACCTGGCTGGGACGCTGTTGCCTCCTTCTGCGAGGCTGTTATGTCATTGAAGCAGTAGAGGCTTGCCCGGGGCCCCCATCATCGGGGTCACGCGACAGAAGGCGTACGTCAAGGGGCCCTGATATATGGCGACAGCCCATCACCAGGTGAGTCCCACACTGCCCCCGCCAGCCCATCCGTGCGGCAGGGTGTCCGCAAACGGATTTCTCCGTGCGTGAAAAAAATATATTGTAGGTATTTATCAGTTATCAGGAAAATCAGACCTCGACAAGTTGTTCTATTTTTCAGCGGTGTTTAAAACAGAAGTATAAGCAACGCTCCAGAGTCAAGTTTGATGATCGCTTAAGAAGGTGAAATGCTAAAATTGAAATGTCTTATCGACATGTGGCAATTTGTGCATATGGAGATGCTTTTTAATTTTGTCGTACTATCATTTCAGACTTCGGTTAAAGTTATGTATATCGTTTTAGAATAGGTGCCTTAAAAACAGGTCGAATAAGCAATTAAAGTGATATTATTTTTGAAAACTAGGCAAACTCATTGGGAAGGCGTACGAGAAAGCGTTATTGGCTGCCGTAAATTGCGTTAACCATGAAGGCTTAAGCCAAAAGCCATAGAGAAAGGTAATAATCTCATTAGAGGCCGAAGGTAATTCTTTTAGCGGTACTCCGCGAGACACCTCGGCCCTTGTTAGTGGGATGTGTAGTGCAAAATTATAAGCAGAGCGGGGGAGTGGTGTTTAAAGAATGTATTATAGAAGATAATTGGTTTCAAGTCCGACTCCGACATAAGAACATCTTTACATGAGGAGTTGTTCACTTGCGAACAAGTCTTTATCACTGAAAAAATTCTGTCCAAACGATAATTAGGACTTAATTCGTCCGTTTCGTAATTTAACTGCTACTTCTACTTAACTAATGTTTTGTAAATTAGGCTTTAGTGAAGTAATGATAGTTATCATCATCTAATATCGACATGTGGTCTAATGAGAAACTGTTAATATGATAAATATAAATAAACAAAGTACAAGAATATATTTATTTGATACACGCGGTAGAAATAATAAAAATTAAATTAATTGCATGCGTAAAACATATTTCAAGAATTTTATGCTGTAATTTCCACAAATATGAAATGATGACGCCTAAATACTTTGAGTGATTTGTACAGACTTTACGCTATTAAACAAAAAAATCATGTCCATATTTTTGTTGCGACGTTTTGTAAGATGGTAAAAAATATCTCAGTTAATTTGTCTGATTTTATAAAAACCCGTTCGTTCGTGTCTTAATTCTTGAAAAGGGAACAAATAATCATCTAAACAAGACTTACTTTCACATTTACATTTATTTTAATAATAAATAAATAATCCATAATAACATTTTTAATTGAACTGAATACATAAACTTAAAATAACCATAATGTCTATAACATATTATTATTTGAATCGACATTAATAATTTTCAAACAGTTATTTGTATTACCTGAATTGTTGAAACTGGCGCTGTCTTCCTAACTTGGTTATAAAATAACCTGTGTTAAGGAGAAACAGCGTCCTAGACTCCGTTGGGTGATACATACTATATATGAGGGAGACGGCTAGTCATAATGTTAAAGTCTATGTTATATATATATATATATATATATATATATATATATATATATATATATATATATATATATATATATATATATTATATATATATATTATTCTACTATATTTATTCTAATAATTTTTCGGTGTCTTCATAACTATAGTTTTGGAGAAATGTTCGTAATGCTTTATACAATTATTTATATGTATACAGTATAGCAATATCGCTGTATTTCGTACTTTATACCACATACCAATGTCACAGCACACAACAACCGTTGAGCTGCGCACGAGTGTATACAATAGCGCGCCAATGACAACCGACATTATTCGAATGTTGACACTGAAGTAACTTCATTACACGGTTGCGATTCGCTACTCAACGTACGATTGTTGCTTTGAAAACAATATCTCTCGACGTTCATACGTTTGTCGTTTACTTTTCATTTCAATTCTGTTTACAGGAAGTGAATGTAGGAAGTCTTGTTCTGATAATAAGTATTTAATTTTCCGTTTTTATTATACATTTACAAGTATATTTTGTTGAGAAATTGAAGCCTTATTTACAAAAATACCTAGCGATCGCTGTAAACGAGTTTCAGTATAACAAAAAATCAGATAAAACATTACAGATCCTACGTGTATGCACACTTACGTGCATTTAAGTAAGAGATATCGACCACGACGTAACTTACCACTTTGGGACAAGTGTGGATTTAGGTAGCAGGTGTTATTTTGAACTCCAAAATGCCGCGGTTAAGATTAAATGATTGGTCTATAAATACAGCATTAGACCTGTCATTTTGTATGCCAGCGAAGCGTGGTCTGTGGCCTTCAGCGTCACAAGTAGGAGTTGCGTGTCACAGAGATGAATACGTTGCGATGGATGTGTAGAACGAAAGACTATGTCAAACACTCCCACTCCCATATCTGCAGTGGCATTCATGCCCGTGACATAGCAGATAAATTGTTAGAGATGAAGAGAATTGTCTATGTATATCGCTTGATATGTCAATTGATAGACCAACTAACTCTTATTAGAGTAAATTGTAAACTTTTAAAATATGACTTTTTGTAGACTCCATGAAACAAATCAAAAATACTATTTGTAAATTATATCGCATAATACAGTGTTCTTCTTCTTCTTCTTTTCTGTACTTCTTTTCCTGTAAAAATATGTAGGGGTGTGCCAGTTTCCGGTGAATAGAGGCGTGAAATTTTCCGCTTGCGCCCTCTTACCTTACAGATGAGCCCGAGATAGCCGAAGAGGCCCAGCTCTCCGGCTTAATAAATGGAGGGGCCGGCCCGTGTATGGGCTGGCCTTCGTCCGGGTTGGCGGTGAATGCGCGAGCGAACGCACAGTCCGGATACGTGACGGACATGAGAAATGGCAACGTGTTTTAGTGGAGATATATATATGATATGCAGACATAGTGGATATATAGATATATACTGTGACGGCCAGCGGTTTCAGGGCTGACCAGGATCTTTATCTTCAATGAAAGACTGGTTTAGGATATAAGTTTATATACGCAATCGAGACACTTTTACATAAGAAGTGTTCTGCTCGCGGGCCGATATAATAATGTCTTCTCTTGTTTTGGGACTCATTCCTCGAGTTAAATTCAAAAACATTATATTTCTTAATTTATTATAACGACCAAGGAGGTTAGTCGTTACGATACTCCGATCCGGGTGGCAGTAGCACTTCTACGGGGTTACTAGTGCCACCCCGATGTGGCAAATCCCACACGCTTTGTCTCGCTTCCCCCGCAGTGGCTCCTCCTCGAGCGGATTTATTTCCCTACGGAAAAAAGAGTAGGCTGGTTTGCGAATTAAAGTAACGATATTTGTGCTCCGATTGCAACCCGGATTTAACGTTAAGAGAATAATAGTGATAGGGTATTTAGAAACCAGAGATGAATGTTCTTATTTTTATCTTGGAAGATGCTAATTTCTTTGGGATATCAATCGAATAACTACACAGACGAAGCCGCTTGTAATACCTTGATATTATTATAATAGAAAGTTAATTCGCGTCGCTATTATCTGATCGATTAATTGCCGCGTAAATATTTAATAGCAATAATTTAATTGCGATTTCCCATTGAATGAGTTTCACCCGTTAAATTAAAATTATGTTTGACATTGGACGTTGACACTTATGGGAACTGGTTCTTCGTGGTAGATTCGTTCTCATAGAAAGTGTTGTGGTTACAGTTTGATAGTTACTATAGTAGGTGTTGTGCCGTCCATTTAATTTATTTTAATTTATAAGTGCAGTATTACAAAAGATATCGCATTAAAGTTCTAATCTAATTTAAAAAGGCCAATATGTAATTTAAATGAAAATTAACTAAAAGTATTCATAATATTTTCTTAAGTTATCGCGACTTGTATATATAATATAACTACGTTTTAAAGCGCGGTAATTTATTTGATTTTCATTATCCAATAGAGAACATGGTTGGCAAGTACCATCTGTTTGAGATCCGATCATCAAAACTATTAAGACCCAAACCCAGCAAAAACCAACTGTCAGACAGGCCTCATGACACTGTGAGCTCTTTCTGCGCGCAATGGAACACAAACCAACTTGATTGATAATTTCTTTATATATTTCCTTTCACCCATTTTAACATTATGTAAAATTATTAGAGCTAGGCATGTTTGCTGAAGAGTTTCTTGCGCTGCTTCTTCTCTTCAAGCCACAACATGTTGCGAACCGGTGGTAAATTAGATTAAGCTCCCATAGAGTAAATAATAACCACAAACAAATTTTTAATTTTTTTTATTGCAGGAGTTCAGCAGACAGGCAGACGGCCCACTTGATGGAAAGTGGTTACCGTCGCCTATGGACATTTGCAACACCAAAGGTGCTACAAATGCGCTGCTGCTCTCTTAAAGGAGACTGGAACCTGGTCATTGATGCCGGAACACAACACAAGGTTGTTATGGCGGCATACTTTAGATCAGGGGTGGTCGCCATCTAGTCGAGCAAATACCCTATCATCTGGCTATGGGTTGTTTAGTCGCCTCTTACGACAGGCCGCCCTAACGCAGGAAATTGTATTCTTTCTCCGTTCCTGCACGGATAAAAAATTAAAATTAAATAATTAAAATAAACAAGTTGGCGGTAGGCTAAATAAAACTTTAACAAAACTCATTGACACCTTTGTCTTCCGTGATCACAACCACTGAAAAGTAGCCGAAACGTAGGAATAATTAAAAATCAAATAAATTACCACGCTTAAAACCATTAAAACGTCGTTTTGTTATAAAAGTATTCATTCTAAGAAAATGCCCATTTTTTTATCTATACTGTATATTATAAGGAGGAAAGATTTGTATTTTTGTATGTTTCAAACGAATAAACTTAAAAAGGCCTAGATCGATTTAAAAAATTCTTTCAACATTAGAATGCTACATTATCTCTGCGTAATATAAGCTATATTTATTACTAGAAAAAATTAGGGATCCCTACGAAAACTTCAGTAATGTAACCGAAGGTGTAAAAAAAATAGCCATAAAATGTTTTTCATCGCATGCGCTGCGGAAACTATTGATGATAGAACAAAAAAATGTTAGTTCTTAACATTTTTTTGTTCTATCATCAATAGTTTCCGCAGCGCATGTATACGCATATCAATGTATACAAAAAACTTCGCGATGCTGTATGTCCAACATTGTAGTTATATATCACTATAACAAAATTTTTACATTTAAAAAGTTGATAGAAATACCGACCAAAATTAGAGCATGTTATCCATACCTTTGTATTTATCCTTATCCAAATAAATAATTTCGTATTCAAGACTGTTTCAATGCCTGTAGATTACTTTTTGAATTACTGAAATCGGACACTCCATTCAAAAGATATTACAAATTAAAAAATGTCAATGTAAACAAAATACTTGGCGCTGGAATCTGGTTCCAGGTTTATTTCAGGGCAGGACAACGTCCGCTTGGACCGCTTGTCGTCTATTGAGGCGAAGATACTTGTTCATTGTCTTTTATTAAGAACGAGCACACTACACTACACTTTCTAGTACTAATTGCAACGGTTTTGCCCTTTTGAGCCTTTTCGTTATGTTCGTGTTGTCGAGGAGCTGGATTGCTGATGTTCTGATTTGATGACCAAAATATCCACACGGATTTTCACGTTTTGTTGAGTCACCCCACCACGTTAGTCCGAAGCAGGTAATATGGTTTCACTGAGCGGCAATCTCGATGTGTAAGTTTCCTAGCTCTGTTTCTCTTTCACGTCGTTGTCGTAAATATAACACGTACATACTTTTTAGGCCGTATTATATTATTATAATGCATTCGTTCTGTCAATTTTCACACTCACTCATGTCGTTGGAGTCAGATGCCACTAAGCTACCAAAAAATAGATTTTAGTTTTTTTTTTTTAATAAAATTGATAACAAACTTCAATTGCAATTACAGTTTATCGTCAAGCTCTCTGAACGCGGTGACAGGATCCCTTAAAATACAATCATTGAGTGCTATGTATGTAAGGCATGAAACAATTTGATTAATATTTGTGGTATGAAAAAAGGAAACAATTAATATTTGACTAACTAATTGGTTAATTTAATTAAAAAGTTAACACCGTTTTAATTGCTTGATGGCGATTTCACAAGAGGTTTGTTCAGTTTTCATTAATAAAGTTTCAACATGTCTGTAGGCTTGTAATAAATAGTTTCGGAGTGACGGCTTATGTGGTTGAGTGGTGTAAGTCTTTGCTCGTCTAGTTCACTGGAATGCAAGGGTCCCGGGTTCAATTCCTGACGTGGTAAATTTCGTAAACAAACTTTCCGTTGTATTTTGCCTTAAGTTTTCGCGATTAGTATACATAATTAATCGTTAAAACGTAGTTTTAATTGTGTGAACTTTCCGTTATCTACTATATCCTGGGTGGGATTTGCTCCAGAGTGGTCCTTTGTATATTACTCGTACCTATAACACGAGCGTTACTAACTTAACTTTGGGGATATACGTATGTATGTATATACAATGTGTGTGTGGTTTTTTTATTGCATGAGTTCAGCGGATAGGCAGACAGCCCACGTGATGGACAACGGTTACCATCGCCTATAGACACGTGGAACACCAAAGGCGCTACTAATGCGCTGCTGCTCTCTAAAGGGAGACTGGCCACTAATACCGGAACACAACTCAAGGTTGCTATGGCGACGACATACTCTAGACCAGGGGTGGGGTAGCCATCCAGACGGGCAAATACCTGGCTGTGGGTTATTTTGTCGCCTCTTACGACAGGACGCCCGGCTGCAGGAAATTGTATTCTATCTCCGTTCCTGCACTGATAACCGTGTCTGCCGATCCAAACTAATTATTATTATCATAAGACGTGCGTTCGTGTGAATGCGCGCGTTTTACCTCATTTTTCTCGATAGAAATGTGTGTCTTATGTTACGGAGATGAGGTCAACATGCTATGTAAATTTTTGGATCGACGCCTCGATGCGCCTCGATTCTACGTCAGTGTGTCTTAACCCTAAGAATAACGTTGTATTCTTAGGATTGTCTATAGCATGTCATTGTTATATTAACATTGACGATATAAACAGTGCTTTTACTGTCTCAGCCAGACAGTGCGACGACTGTACTTATAAGGGGTCAGAGATCTGATAACAGTGTTAACATTCACCCTATCCGTAACGCAAACGCTGCTTTGAAGCTGGCCGATAAGGCACGACCAGAGTCGGAAGGGTGAGTTCATTAATCATATTTGTTTCTGTACTGCAGCTGGCCCGTGTTGAATATCATCGCTGGACATTTACTAAGATTCCGTAGTTTTATTAGTAATATCGTCATTGCCTCTTGTCCGTCTGTAAATATATGCAGCTACACATGCTGTTGTCAAATGGGGCAAAAATAAACATTAGGGATTGCCGCCGCATATGTAGTTGAGGATTCAAAAACTTTTTTTGGGAATAAATTACTCGGTATAATCACAAGAGTCACAGATTTCATTGTAAATTACAATGCAATATTACGCAGTATATAAAGAATAGAATGTCAAAGTTGTCATTTGTCATAGATCAAATATAAGGGCTGTCATAAACAAACAGTGTGATCAGTCTAGTTGCAGCATTCTGGTGTTCTATGACGACAGTGGGTTGGGGTTGAGCTGACCGTAGTCTTGCAATCCAAATAATAAATTGGTTCTCTTACAACACTCCTTTTATTCTTCAGAACACATTATACGCGCCTTCGCTTGTCAACATTTTTTCGATACAATACTGAATTCGTTTGTGTCGGAGGCATTCTTGGAGTCACCTTAAAACACTGATACGAAAATTAGTTTTTGAAATATAGGTTAATTTTCATTCGATGCTTTATTATGGCACCGTAACCAAATGAAGAAATGGCGGACATCAAATTACACGATCATTAGTTTGCACCATCGTCACACGGTGGATATAGCATTGGTCAGGAGTAAATGTTTTGCGCACCGCCGTCGTCTGGAACAGTTTGCCGGAGTCTATGTTCCCCGAATTCTCTAATTCAGGGGTTTGCAAGTCACGAGTGACTAGGTGTCTACTAGGTCAGCTAGTTCTATCCTACCTAGATCGCATCGTCATTTAATACCAGGTGAGATTGCTAATAAAGGTGAACCTATGATAAAAAAAGTTCCGTCTGAAAATTCTTTTGATAATATACGAAATAAAACCTTGAAGCAAGTTTCATAATACAATGTATAATAAACTGATCAACAATAAATTATAAAATTTTACGACGTTTAGATATTGTTCTTTAATTGCTGTTGAATCATCTATTGTGTTTGATAAAAGCCTTGCATCGCTTTTGTTGTGCTCAGGTGTCTATTGTTTTTCCTTAGAAGATCATTCTGATACTTCACACATAAGATTTTTGCAGTCAATTACACTATTTATTTTATCAACTTAACTTTATGGAGGCTGGCACTGAAAATCAGCGCTGTCGGGATTTTTCTATAAATTTCGGTGCAGCATAATGCTGAGGTGCTAACCGTATTGACAAAAATTCAACGCACAATGCCGATGGACTGACGAACTGCGTAAGGTCGCCGGTAGGCGCTGGATGAGGAAGGCGCAGGACCGGAAATTGGGCGCTGAATTGGAGAGGACTACGTCCAGCAGTGGGCTGTTATTGGCTGACAACGACGAAGTGAAACTATAGTATTATCCGAAATAATTTAATATCCGTAATTATTATTGAAACGGGTGTAATTTTATATATAAACAGACCTGCAATCGCATATCGTTAACATTAGGGTTGCCTGGAAGAGATAGCTTTGAGCGATTAGGCAACCCATTGTTCAATTGTTTACATCCATGAAGGTACGGTGAAAGTATACAAAACGTAAGAGGTGACAAAACAACCCACAGCCAGGTGATAGGGTATTTACTCGTCTGAATGGCTACCACCCCTGGTCTAGGTTATGCCTCCATAATCGCCTTGAGTTGCGTTCCAGCATTAGTGGCCAGGTTCTAGTCTCCCTTCAGAGAGGGGCAGCACATTGGTAGCACCTATATGTTTTAAAATGTCCATAGGCGATGGCAACCGCTTTGCATCAGGTGGGCCGTCTGCCTGTCTGCTGAACTAACGCTATAAAAAAACTGTTTATTCACTGTCTAATTTTAAGTTTATGGTGAACAATAAAGAGCTTTCATTCAGCCATGCCTACTTTTAATCTGGGGAAATGTACATCCACATATTATACAGCCCGCGATTCTCATGAGAAAGTTTTTGTATATTTTCATTTCAACACGTGTTCGTTGCTATGTTTATGTGTTTTCCAACCATGATAGCACTCATGATGAGCGCAGCTGATTTCAGTTACGACATCCAACATGATGTTTTTATGTTCTTTTTTATGACTCGTCTAGTACAGCGCCTCTTAAATTTACATATTATTGTTATGAAGTTGTTATAGCATTTTATTCTTCTTTATTAATACATACCATGGAGAAATAACACTGAAGTATAACAAGCGCATGTTAAAAACTTAATACGTAACACGAGCTCCAATCGCAGTTGGCGGTCTCTTCTTATTTTTATAGAAAATCTCAATTAAAATTTTCAATCAATCCCATCTTCCACCTACTAGCATGACAGCCGGTGCAGCTGTTGAACATCAGGAGGCCCTAAAGCGCCTCAAATATTCAGTCATCGGAAATGGCTAAATATTTGCGGCTTTAGAATAGAGACCCTGGGAATGCAAGCCACACGTATGGTAGATGTCTCGTGTAAGCAGAAGACTGGTCTGTACCTCGGGCAACGCATGAGCGTTGCCAATTTGCCATTCAACGAGGTAATGCAACCGGTCTTCTGGGGCCGTTCCTAATTGACAGTGGGCTGGCACCAAACTTTCTAGTTCAATTTTAATGTGTATACTTAGTTTATTTTAATGATTAATTTTAAATTGTATATATAATTTGTTTAGATGTAAAAATGTGTTGATGGTTTCTGTCCAAATTTAAGAAGCTCCATTTCAAGTTGCATATCAAGGTCTTATTATATGAAACATTCTTTTAATTTAAATTAGTCATAAGTCCTAATTCTTCTTTTCCTTAGCTCCTTTCTAGTCCTATTGATTTTCAAAATTGAAAAGAAGCTAAATACGACTTTCGACTTATGTCTCTCTCAAATGAGGAGATTTAAGCTTATTTGCTGATGCTATTTTCAGTAACTGAAAAGCTGACTTATATAAAAAATGAAAAAAATATAGGTTAGTACATCTGAGTATCTTGAAGAAAAAATTAGTCCAACAAATGATTTCGCATGCTTCCCAGCGTTGCATTGTCTAAAGTCTAAAAGCGTCAAAAACAAATTGCAGAATACATTACATTACATACACAACATACATGTACTTTAGAAAAAAAAATACAGGACAAAAATATACTCGCTCATTCTATATGCGAATTCCCAATGAAGTAATACAATAAGAATTGTGTGAATACTTTATATCATTATATGTGTGTGTTGTCAGGTGGAATGTAACAAAACCGAATGAAGGCTTAAATTCATATTCAATTAAAAATTCCGTCGGCGTCGGAGCAGGACCTTGTAATTACATTTTTTGGTGGCATTATTTTTTCGTCAAAATTATGATATATACATCATACATAGGTATGATATAAAACAGGTAACAATTTTGACGAAAAAAAATGCATTCAAAATATAGTTACAAGGTCCTTCACTGACGCCAAAGATTGCAATATTTTTTTGAAAGTAACGAACGAATAATGAAGTTAAAATATAAAATACGTATATATGAATTCCAACAAACCAACAAAGTTTAGATTTTTTTAAATGTATCATATTTTCCAGATTTCTTACTTCTAGGCAGATATTCATTATTTTTTTAATTTTTATAACAATAAAGCTTACAATTTTAAGTTTTGACCTTTTACTTTTTTTACAGGATTATAATATAATATAGGTTCTTATGAAACTATCAAACATAATTACAGTTCTAGATTGGCTGCAGAATGCTACAAAGTACCTGGTATTTCATGAAAAATATTGATAATTGTATAATTCTAGCGCGTTTGTTCGTTTGTTCATCGTTTAACCTGGAGTACTGACAATTCTTATGAAATAATCTTCATACCCTAAAATAGTGACGTCCAGACAAAGTTCCTGGTAACACCGTTTTACTGTATATCGTGTGTTCATTTCAATGAATCAAAATTCCAAGGTCATTATTTTTCTCATTTTCACACAAAAACACGATATTTCCCCTAATTGTCAGCGCAGTAAAGTCCAAAATTGCTTTGGTAATTGATTTTCTAAACGTAAAGTGGTTTGGCAGGTATCATTCTAGACTACCAGATACCATTGTATGTCTGGTCACCGTTGGATCGTGTTACGTGTTTCATATCAACAGTGCTTGCTTGTGATTGTGTGATTATAACTTTAACAACTTTTTCGAATGACTCTGAACGGTGCTTGATATTTATAGTGTTAATATGCCCTTATATATTTTTGAAAGTGTTGCTAGTTTTGTAAACAATAAATTTTTACTATATTAATACATTGTTATGGCTTTCAAATTATTATACAGTTAAAACATGCGACTAACTATTAAAATACTAACTAATGTGATGTGTATTACATCTAATTTCGGTGACTATCTTTTGAAACGTTTACTTTTTAAATGGTAACCGGTACATGGTTGTAATTACTTAATAGTAATCGGCAGACCAACAAACATCGCGGTATGGGTAATATGTAACAGAAAACTTAAGTCGTTCCCGGACACCGAAACCAGAAATACCGGAATCATCATTTTCAAATTTTACCCTCTCGGGAATTGAATCCGCGGAATGCGTTTTAGTGAACTGGTTGGGTCAACGATTAGACCACATAGGTCGTCAATGAGTTCAATCGGTTCGCACTGAAATGGAAGAAGTCTTGTGATTAAAAGTAATCATTGTATTATTTGGAAATAGCATGTTTGGTATGTTTAATATTACCTTTATTTCATTTTGAGATGTCTTAAGGGTACTGTAGGCATTTTGGCAGAAACGGAACAATTGTGTAATAGCCACATTCTGTTGTCCGTCTTTCATATATGTCACAGTAGTGTTTCTTGGAAACTCTTAGGTTGTAGCCTTTTCTCCTGGAAATTGTAGTCTGTATACCGCTAGAAAGGTGTGCTGAAATCGTAAAAAACTTTTTTTGGACAGGTTTATTTTTGTTTTCTGTTTTTCATTTCCGTGTTCATGTATTTCGTTTTCATAACATAATCATGATTATTATTCATTATTAGATTAAATTATTCGTATTATTAGATCTTGGAAAAAATGTAGCAATGTCCCTTAATAGTAGCTCCCAAAACTGTGAAATTTGTGTCCCTTACCTCTAAAAAAGGTCTGAAATAATAATAAAAATACTTTCAAAGAAAAATGGGTTACGATTAGGAATATCCTCTGGGTAGTTTTTGAGATTGGGTTTCGATTAAATTTATTTGTTATGGTATTTAGCCAAATAAGAGGAAAAAATCGGTAATTTCTGCAGAACCCTTTCATTAAGCCCAAACTGACCAGCACTTGCTCAATTTTTTTTAAACCTCCGCGGTCTACTGTGATTACTTTGTGAATCAATTATGTAAATCACAGCTGTGGACGCGCATGCGCATAACTTATCGAAGAAGCAATTATTTTTTGTTGAACAATTGACAGGATTAATTGCGCAACCTTCAACAAAAATGCCACTGTTCCGGCATCCATGTTTGTAATACTACAGATGAGTAAGATTTTAGCTACGTTCGTGACCTTCGACTTGTTTACGATCTTATTTTATGTTTGTACGAAACTTTTTGGCTTAAATGGATTTTTTGTATCAATATTCCTTACTTTTTGTAGTCTTTGGCATAATTTATGAAGCCTTTTTCGGGCGCAACGGATTATTAAGGTTTGTTAGGTTCAGTTCGCGCAGGACTTAGACTTCATTCATTTGCTTTTTGACAAAATTCATGTTTTAATAATTAATATTTTCACTGAAATACATTGACCTTATTAGACAAACTTTCAGTCAGTCTCTCTCCTTTCTTTCACATCCTCCCAATTACTTGAGATGGGCACAGTATGTCTTTTCCTTCCATACTCCTCTATTCTGACATTTCCATATTATATGGACAACACAACAGATAACAATCAAAAAATTAGTAGCGTAATATAATATTAGGTTGGGGAAAAGGTTTTTTTATAAAGTTTATTTACATTTGACTAAAGTATGTAGGTGCCATTTTGTTGGATAACTTTTTGCCATCTTGTAGGTAGGGACGTGATCCCATTGCTATAAAAATTTTGGGGCTTTTGATCAAAAAACTGCGACAAGTCGTTCTGGCAGCCCTCTCGTGATGTTAACCTGACACTGCCTAAGTAATTCTGCAGAGACCCAAACAGGAGAAAATCTGAAGGTGGAAGGTCAGGACTATACGGCGGATGCATTAACACCTCCCAGCCAAACTCTCGTAATTTTTGCTGAGTGGCTAAAGATGTGTGAGGTCTAGCGTTATCATGGTGAAAAACCACACCCCTTCTGTTGATTAATTCCGGCCGCTTTCTCTCAACTTTTTGCTTTAATCTCATCAGTTGTTCGCAGTACAGTTCAGAATCGATGGTCCTGCCTGGCGGTAACAGCTCATAATGAATAATACCCTTCCAATCCCACCATACACACAGCATCACCTTGTTGCGAGGTAACCCAAGTTTCGCCACAGTCTGTGAAGCCTGACCGGCCTTTGACCACGATCTTTTTCGCACGTTCTTGTCGTACGTGATCATCACCAGTTATCAGCTTCTTCGAAAATGGTTCGGTTTCATTACGTCGTAATAAAGAATCACAAATGAGTACACGGTTCATTAGGTTTTTTTCAGTGAGCTCATGAGGCACCTAAATATCGAGCTTTTTTGTGCACCCAGCTTTTTTCAAATGCGCCAAAACCGTTTTGTGGTCAATTCCCAGTTCTCCAGCTACATCGTAACAACTAATATGCCGATGTTGCCTCTCTTTTTCAAAAATGGCATCAATATGTCCGTAACAGGGCGACCAGAGCGACGTGCATCTTTGATATCAAAATTTCCGGATTGAAAACGCTTAAACCAAATTTGCGCTACTGTCACAGATACTGCATTAGGTTTATAAACATCACAATTTTTTTTAGCGGCTTGCGTTGCATTTTTACCTTTTTTGTAGTAAAATTTTAAAATGTATCGAATTTCTTCATTAGATTCACTCATTTTAACAATAATAAAAACAAATGAAAATCACACATTTTCCTAATTTGAATTTGGAATTGTCTTCTTTAAAATTAAAACTTTTTAATGATACCAAAACCAGCCAGATACAAATGGCATAGCCAAAGAGGTCTTATTACAAGTTCATACATGCTATATGCGAAAAGACTTTTTCCCCAACCTATTATATGAGAGGTTAGATCTATATTGGCATCCAAGCGTGCTGACACGTCCTCTATCACATCACAAATCATCAGCTATCCTTCTCACAATCCATCGTGATTTTCATTCCTCCTCATTACATACCCACCCACACTACCGTAGTCTTCTTTATCTCGATTATTCAGTCACGGGTGCAAATCCGAAATATCTGCTTACGTACTTATTTCTTACCTTATCCACTCTTGTTATACCAACTTTCAGTCAGACTATCCTACAAAAATTATAAAAATAGGCAAATATGATTAGGCAATCGGCATCATAATTATAAATAACTGTTTGTACTTAAAATCTGCTATTTTTTTCCAAAATATACTTTGATTATAATAGATATTTTTATTAATTCACTATTAATGCTTTTTTTTAATACATACAAATTAATAAACATATATAAAAAATATAGACAGATGAGATGCGCCGGCAGCGGGGCCTAAGGTAAGGTACAGACTACCAGTAATTAGGGCTCCAGTCAGTGACAGGAACCTCCTCACACAATGCACGAAGTGCTCAGGAGAACCGCCTTCTGTATCTGGCTCGTCACCTATTTAACGAGCGAGAGCCTCTCTAGATGTCTTATCGAGGCTCTTCGCCATTAGCCGTTAACGGACACCACTATCGATGCGGTGATTGTTGACTCCATATGAGGTTTAGGCTATTTCATTAACTTCTCGATTTATTATTATTTATTTCGCTAAATTGGAAACAAAGTCAATCAAGCTCCCAGAGATTGATTAAAATCCAATCTCTGTTACTGAAGTTCAATTAATAACAGTTTGTCAATGTCGAACGGAGTATCGATTAAAGCTTATCGAGGTCCTTTATACTCTAACTGCCGATATCCTGTATTTTATTTTCGATAATTCGAACGTTCTTGTTTTCTTTCAAAGTTCCTTGATACTGTCGTTACAGATTGGTACGTACTTTTGTGTATTATATTCTATGTTATATATTATATTAAGGATGACATGCACTAATGTATTAATTACTTAAAAACTTCGTGCGCGTTACCATGTTGACGACGTAACTGAGGAATTGCAACGAAGGCATAAAAAAGCCGACCCCAGTGCTACCTTTTGAAGTGAAACTTCTTTAGAATCGTTGTGATTTGAAAGTCGGAAAAACGAAAAAGCGATCCTAATCATTAGCTAGTCATTTTGGTAATTTTGTATTATTGTAATGTTTGTATTAAATAATTTTAAATTAGGTCATTTTGGTCATTTTTATAGTTTACAGATAGATAAACGGGGGCGGAGGGGACAGATAAATAAAACTAGAATGGTTTGCAATAGAGGATGACAGTTTGGGAGACAAATCATTCCTCAAGTTTACAGATATAAAAAATTATCATCTACAAAAAAATAGATGTGTGTGAGATCAACAGTGCCAGAGAATGTGATACTACTCGGTCTCCTTTTGTGCGGTTCTTCGTAGCCTCCTCACCGTTGTCTACTGAGCGTTGTAGATATAATTATGTTCGCATTTATATTCTCTGAAGTTTCACTTCTGCTGCATTTGTTTGTTTATCCCACTAAAAAGACGTTTTTTTTGGGATAAAAAGTATCATAAGTGGTAGGCTGTGTCGAGTTTCATTTAAATCGGGGCACTAGTTTTCAGGTAACGATCTAACAGACCGAAATTCTAAAAGTTGTATTTTGGAATCTGCTGATCTGAATTCAGCCTCCCTGATTGTCTTTATCTTTTTTAACTTAATTTTACAAACTTGGTCTCCTCTGCAGATTTATTATATTATATGGAGATTAATCGGCTGCTAACACGATCAGTATTCATTGACTTCGTGTGTGGCACATAAAGTCGATCAACAGAACAAGAATCAGAGTTTTACAACTCATTAGTACAAGCCCAGTTATTAAAGCGAACATAAAAGCCTCATTTTGTAACGCATTGAAAGATTCGGTATTTAAATTAAAATTTCAACTTCATGTTTATACATAGTTATTGCAGGCGGCTTCGCTCGCATTAGTGTAGATTTTGTCAATTACAAACATATAACTATACTACAAATGTTTGTACGACGACCGTTTAAAGTACTTTTGCTATCCCTCGGGACCAGTACTTTTTTCTTGATGAAAACATATGAATATAAAGTCCAAATCGCGGGAGAAAGAGATGACCATGATAGACATACATAGTTATTTATAGAATAACAATAATATGAAAAACAAAAATCTGGGTCCCGATTTCAGCGCCACCTATTGGATTTAAACCACCGAGGGGCCCATTCAAATAAACAGAAAAAACCTCAAAATCCTGGAACCCGACTCCAGCGCCATCTACCAGGTCCAATTATAAATCTAAACCACTCGAATCCACTTCAACACACACAAACAATTTTATCAAAATCGGTCCAACCTTTTAGGAGGCGTTCAGTGACACGAACAACATACACACGAACAGAATGATTATACTATATATAAAGCTTTGTCTATCTTCCTACGACATAAAACCAATCTAAAAGTATAACTTAGGCTTATGTATCTGCAAACTCGTATGAATACAACCATTTCAATTTATTCTAAACGCTCCGATTCGCGTAATATCATAACTAGCAACATTTTTGATCTAATAATAAAGTCACACTCGTTCTATTAAATCATGCGCATCCTTATTTAAGAATAGATCGGCGTTGTTTGTTTACCAGTCGTTATCGTGCGTAGTGACTCAGTGAGTGGGTGAAATAGATTGAGATCAGTCATCATATGATGTGGCCGTACTGTACAGCGGTGATCTAATGATGAAGAAAGTGATTCTATGAGTTGTGTGTGAACTATGACTCGGAGACGAAAGTGCAAAGGGAAAGTTCATCATGTGTTGCAGTATTTAAGGTAATTTTAAACTTTTATCATCTCAGCATCTCTTTGCTTCTCCTATCGTCTTTATAGTTATAATGGGAAGTATTCAGAGGAACTGTTTAGAATGGTTTAACGTGGTAGAGTCGAAAATTTTTAAAAATTCCGTAAAAACTCAAGTGGTTACCTATCAATTTTCGCCGGAATACTCACATTCTCACTCTTCTTTATAGTATACTGTTTTTACCACCTACTCCTCGTTACTTTAAGGAATGCTTCGAATTTCTGTACATGTCTAGCTCCCATAATTTGCGCCCCTCGACTAGATACAGAATAAACACATCTGTACATACCGTCTCCGTCCAGGCTGTGAGTCTCTGGAATGAGCTACCTATTGCTATAAGACAGACCAAATCTTTACAATGCTTTAAAAAATCAAGTTCAGAAACATTACTTTTCTATTGTGTATAGTAATTCCTAATCCGTTATATAATTATATTTGTGTATATTTTCACATGTATATATACGTGTGTATATATAGTTATATTGTTTTTGTACTTATATGCACTGTGTATACTTATCATCATTATTTATAGACTGCACCACCGTCAGTTTGTAAAATCTTTTAATCCCTGCCAAGGGTTGGAAGAGGTCGCTTTTTAGCGATAAGGCTGCCCGTTGTACTTATCTTTTGTACTTTACTACTTCTGTTTGTCTACGCTTTGGTCTACAATAAAGAGTTACCTTACCTTAGAGCCATACTGGATTCACTATCTTAAGGGCAATTCGATCGGTGTGATTCCACACTCACAGAAAATCGGCGTGCAACAGTTAGCCTTGAGCTAGTCGTGTTTCGTGCGTTGAGTGATAATTCCGATGACCCACTTCTTATCCCATCTCCCTATTCCAATCCCATATCCTATCCTTCTATTCTGTTCTTCCTGTCTAATCCGTCTATCTCGTCCCACATGCTCTCCTCTTTACCCCATCCTAAAGGCTGGCAACGTTTTGATTCCGCCATTGGTTTTGCAAATATCTATAGGCGACGGCAATCACTTCATGAGCTGGGCCGTTTGCCTGTTTGCCAGACTCGCAATAAATAAAAAAATGTGCCTTCGTTTTCTTCCTCACACCGCGCCGCTCGCCGTCGGCTGGGCGTTCATCCTCAACTCCTAAGCCATTACTCTCATGTACGCAATGGTTTTCAAGAACAATTTTCTTGTGCACTTTAGAGACTGGGAATGAGCTCCCAGCAGAGGTTTTCTCTGAGCACTACCTTAAAGGGCTTCTTTTAAAAAAGGTGTCATTAAATTTCTTTGAGGCCGACAGCACATTTGTAATACCTCTTGTGTAGCTAGAGTTGCCATCTTTTGTTGAAGAAAATATAGTATTATTGGGAAGTTTTGGGGAAAGTATACATTTAATTTTTTTTATTTATTTCATTATTGAATGTTTCATGTATATTTATTACTACTTTTTGCTTTGGCCAGCATAGATCTATTTTTTTTTCAAAATAATCATAACAATCAGAACAAAAGTCTGACAATTGAATTAGCGAAGAAAATATAGTACATTTTGCACTATATTATTTTTCTATAATCTATTATATATAGTACAATTGCCTAAAATATAGTACGATACTATATATTAGGTTGGGGAAAAAGTTTCTTCGCATTTTATATAAAAATTCAAAAGGTTTTTTTATAAAGTTTATTTACTTTTGACTAAAGTATGTAGGTGCCATTTTGTTGGATAATTTTTTGCCATCTTGTAGGTAGCGGACGTCATCCCATTGCTATAAAAATTTTGGGGCTTTTGATCAAAAAACTGCGACAAGTGGTTTCGGCAGTCCTCTCGTGATGTTAACCTGACACTGCCTAAGGAATTCTGCAGAGACCGAAACAGGTGAAAATCTGAAGGTGCAAGGTCAGGACTATACGGCGGATGCATTAACACCTCCCAGCCAAACTCTCGCAATTTTTGCTGAGTGGCTAAACATGTGTGAGGTGTAGCGATGTCACGGTGAAAAACCACACCCCTTCTGTTGATTAATTCCGGCCGCTTTCTCTCAACTTTTTACTTTAATCTCATCAGTTGTTCGCAGTACAGTTCAGAATCGATGATCCTGCCTGGCGGTAACAGCTCGTAATGAATAATGCCCTTCCAATCCCACCATACACACAGCATCACCTTGTTGCGAGTTAACCCGGGTTTCGCCACAGTCTGTGAAGCCTGACCGGCCTTTGACCACAATCTTTTTCGCACGTTCTTGTCGTACGTGATCCACTTTTCATCACCAGTTATCAGCTTCTTCAAAAATGGTTCAGTTTCATTACGTCGTAATAAAGAATCACAAATGAGTACACGGTTCATTAGGTTTTTTTCAGTGAGCTCATGAGGCACCCAAATATCGAGCTTTTTTATGCACCCAGCTTTTTTCAAATGCGCCAAAACCGTTTTGTGGTCAATTTCCAGTTCTCCAGCTACATCGTAACTACTAATATGCCGATGTTGCCCCTCTTTTTCAAAAATGGCATCAATTTTGTCCGTAACAGGGCGACCAGAGCGACGTGCATCTTTGATATCAAAATTTCCGGATTGAAAACGTTTAAATCAAATTTACGCTACTCTCACAGATACTGCATTAGGTCCATAAACATCACAATTTTCTTTCGCGGCTTCTGTTGCATTTTTACCTTTTTTGTAGTAACATTTTAAAATGCATCGAATTTCTTCATTAGATTCACTCATTTTAACAATAAGAAAAACAAATGAAAATCACACATTTTCCTAATTTCAATTTGGCATTGTCTTCTTTAAAATTAAAACTTTTTAATGATACCAAAACCAGCCAGATACAAATGGTATAGCCAAAGGGATCTTATTACAAGTTCATACATACTATATGCGAAAAGACTTTTTCCCCAACCTATTATTATAGTACGGTTGGGAACCCTAGATGTAGCAATACGTAGACAAATAGACGGATATGACGATTGTTTAAGGGTTCCGTTCTTAGCAAAATGGCTACGAAACGCTCTGCAGTCAAATATACTATTTAAATGAACTAACTGACTGTAAACTGAACTGAACTAAAATGGACGGTATTTTTACGAAATTGATTGTTTTACGAAAACTTATTGCCACAAGATTTGTTGACGACGGCTTCCTTACATTACTTTGTATTATATATACCTTTATATTATATTATAATATAGTAATAACAGCCCATAAATGTCCCACTGCTGGTCTCGGGCCTCCCACTATAGGGCGACGGACGGTATACCCGCCACGCTTGTCCAAGGCGGCTTGGCAAGTTTGACACATCGGTTATCTCGATGCGCAGGTTGCATCAGGTTGTGCTATCCTTCACCGTTATTAGCACCTGGTAATTGTAACAATATGCACATTAGGTCAGAAAACTGCCTAAGTGGTGCATGCGTTCCGGCCAGGATCGAACTCGCGCCCTTATATTATTACTATATTATATATATAAAATATTATATTGTAATATTCTTAAATTTCAAAAAAATACCTGCGTTTTTAAGTTGCTATCCATAAATAGAAAAAAACGTTTTAGAAAAGCTATTAATCATGCACATATAGCAAAGCTGAGGAATTTTCTATCTCGTCTAGTCTAAACCTATACCTACAGTTTGCTCAGCCTTTTCATCGCCAATATCAGTGAATCAAAAAACTTTAACCTGGTATGGGTTTATATTTGTCCGATTTCCAACTGGCGCCTTCTTTGGTTGAAAATTATTATAATATATGAATACATATATTCATGAATCTTTGTCGCTGGTTAGATACACGAAAAGTGAATAGCTATAATTATAAAAAAGAAGATAATTATAGTCTCATAACAATGTATCAAAGATCAGATAGATAACGATTTAAAATTGAAGCTATTATAAACGCATCTAATTATTGTTCACAAAGCACTATAGTGTTTTACGTAACATCATGATTATGTTGTAAACGCAAAAAGTTCAAGGTGACAGTGACATTCAGACGGATGTTATATTATTATTCTTATGTGGGGACATCAAGCGCCATCCATATTAATATAATCGTGCAAGTGAGTTTGTATATTCCCTCCTCACAGCTTTAGAAGAGGAATGATTGTTCCTTACTTGCGTACTTCCGATAGCGGGGAAGAACGTAGGATATTTTTTGCATTACGAAAAATTAGATCAATGTTATTGCCAAAAATATACAACATTGTCAATATTTGATGTATAATTTGATGATCGCGAGCAAAGTGAATTTTGATAAAAAATAGTTTAAATCACAACTGTCCGAACACAACAGATACATAATAATAAATATATAATTACACACTTGTTGTGTACAATAATAAATGCTGTTACATGTTACTTATCCAGGAAGAGGAACGGAAAATTAATATAATTTCCTGCGTTGGGACAGCCTGTCGTAAGAGGCGAAAAAACAAGCTACAACCAGGCGGTAGGGTATTTGCCCGTCTGGATGACTATCACCCCGTGGTCTAGAGTATGCCGCCATAACAACCTTGAGTTGTGTTCCGGCATCACTGGCCCGTTTCCAGTCACACTTTAGACAGCAGCAGTGCATTTGTAGCACCTTTGGTGTTGCAAGTGTCCATAGACGATTATAACCATCAGGTGGGCCGTCTGCCTGTCTGCTGAACTCGCGCAATAAATATCCGCACTATATTTATACTTTAGTTAAACACATTACTGAAGTGTTAGGGCCGCTTGCATAACGATCGCCTTTAAATAAAAATTAGTTAATCGTATTAAACTGCCTAAATACGTTTTACACAAAACGTATTTAAGATGCCTTGCATAAGGCGGTCGGACTCCCGTGTTATTTAGCTATATGTATTTATGCCGTCGGTAAAACAGCCAGATGTGTTCCGTTTCACGCTGCGATCCATTTTTTCGAACAAACACACGAAATTTAACTTTAATGTTAGTTATTTCTTGCGTGAAAAGGGATTTTAGTTGGCCAAATTCAACTTGACATTTGAAGTTTTGTTCGTTTGGTTAAGTTTGCTTCGGAATTTTTGGTGGCAACCTGAAGAATGATTGTGTTTGTTGTTGTTCTTGTTGTGTGTAAGTTCTTTATGATGATTATAATAGAGTTATCTAAAGTTGCATCAATAATATAATAAAACTACGTTTTAACGGTTTTAAGCACGGTAATGTATTATTTCGGTAGTTTCGGCCACTTTTCAGTAGCCGTGATCACGGAAGACAAAGATTGCACCAATAATTTAAAATGATTACAGATTCTTTTTACGTTAAATTTATCAAATTCCTTGTTAATTAGTAGTCTTTAATTAAGAACTTGTATCTTATTATCATGAGGCCCGATTCTCACCTTGATTGTACAAACATACAAACGTGCCTATAATCTTTATTAGTCTATGATAAAGTATTGTGCGTACTACGGTTAGATCATCGGCCGTAGATCGTGACATCTTCATTATAATTATAAGTAAGCGGGTGTTGTGTCTTGCATATTTTAGCAGATTGATATAATCACACTGTTCATAGGAATGCTTGTGAATATGTTGATTAGCGTAATTGCTGGAACACTAACATAGAAATATTTATATAATAGTTGACAAGTATGTAAAGTAAAGTTGTGTAGTTTCATCCGTGCAGGAACGGAGAAAGAATACAATTTCCTGCGGCCGGGCGGCCTGTCGTAAGACACGACTAAACAACCCACAGCCAAATGTTAGATATGTACCCGTCTGGATGGCTACCACCCCTGGTCTAGCGTATGCCGCCATAACAACTTTGAGTTGTGTACTGGCTTTAGTGGCCAGGTTCCAGTACCTCTTAAGAGAGCAGTAGCGCATGTGTAGCACCTTTGGTGTTGCAAATGTCCATAGGCGATGGTAACCACTACCCATCAGGAAGGCCGTCTGCCTGTCTGCTTAACTCATGCAATTAAAAATGTTAAGTCTCAGATTAGGATGCTGAAGATCGCGTAGTGGAGAAAAGAAGTACGAAAGCAGATCCCGGGTTCCGAAGTAGATGCGCCGTATGTAACCGGGATTTAACGCTAGGATGATGACGATGATGAGTTAATGTGTTCCAGAATATTATATTGTTCTGGCGCACGTGGATAGAAGGTGACAAGGGCTTTATTAATAATTGAAAGTTGTGAAGCGATTGTCAAGATGATTTATAAACCAATTAAAATTGTTTTTACATCTCAATTAATAGAAAATATTGAGAAATAACTTTATTTTATTAATTAATTTTCCCATTTGTCTAAATGGTAAACTTGTTGTTCCTAATCAAATATTTTTCAATAAATCCTGATTTTTTAGTTTGAATAATTCTCCATAATAATGGGTCCAAATAAAGCTGTGAGAACAACGTAATTTTTTTCTATCCGATTGTTTTGATCAAACTTGCCTTACTTTCAATTAACTGTAATATACCTAATATCCACGATTCGAACCCTGGCCAGGAAGCACGCTGCGCACTGCAGAAGATATTGTAAAATCGCAAGTTCCGCGCGAATGAAGTGGTGTGAACATGGCTAGTGTGTAATGATACTGTTTAAAAATAAAAGTTGGCTATAAGCTTATCTCAACAAATAAAATGTAGTGATTCAATATAATAAAGTTTATAAAATGCATGCAATTGCTAGCTTTTGCCCGCGGCTTTACTCGCGTTAAAAAGGGATACATAGGTATAGGTATGTCATGAAGTGGGCATATATCGAACTTAATTTTTACGTGAAAAGTACGTAATGTGAAATACCCGTAACGCTATTGATGGTCTGTTCCTATAGCTCACTATCCATTCCGTTGCCACTACCATCGGTTAGATTTTGACAGTACTTGTACATATGGAGTTTATGTCAAATTTTAACCGCTGGTAGGGCAAATGAACGCTTGGTAAGTTATAAACACCGGCCATTAGCGAAGCGAAGGTGGAACTAACCACAATATAAGTTTTATCTAATGAGAGCAATACGAAATTGTCACTGTCACTGTCGTTGCCATGGCGATGTATTCATTAGTGAATTACAACGGTGGCGCCGTTGAAACGCGGCCGGAGCGCCAACTTTTCGACTATATTCGTTTATTTTTCGGAAACAGTACTTTTCTTCTGGATGAATTGGACACAGGGTACCTACCCTGTATCCTATTCGATACCCCTGACAACTTGTATACAAAATTTCATGACGATCTGTTGCGTAGTTGAGGCGTGCAAACGTCACAAACAAACTCAAATTCGAATTTATAATATTGGTTAGGATACTGTGAATGGGTGTCTCGCGTTAACATTGAGAATGTCAGTATAAATGCGCGCCTTGTGTAGGTATTTGTGTTTAATTTCAAACGCACATTTTATAGCGGTGAAGCAACTTTATAAATCTGTAGGTGACTTTAACTGCGAATGATGCCGTCAGCATTTGGCGTATTTGTAATACTTATGTGTAAATAATAGGGTGACAATATATGTGCTGTGCTGTGTCGGACTCTGTTTCGGCGCAGCAAAAACTGAGTGCCAACCTCATTTCGCAAATTGCAGCACACATTTTCATTGTTATTGTTATTATTATAAATTATTGTTAAGTGTCACATTTTTAGAAATAAATATATTCTTTCCTTCTTTCTTTCTATATTTTTTCCAAAAAAAAATCAATAAGAAAACTTCTCTGTTTCTTAAATAGATGATAATAAGAGGAGAATCTGGAAGAGATCGCTATAAGCGATAAGGCCGCCCATTGTTCTAATGCAGATGTATCCACATCAATTGTCAAGATTTAAGTTTATGGTGAACAATAAATAGTTTTCATTCATTCATAATAATATATAATAATAATCGTCAGATAAACACATACCTAGCTTATGCTCAACCTGAGCAAGTTACGTTTGTGCTATGGATAATATACAACGGACCGCGATGGAGCCCATCACAGTTACACAAATCATAGTAAATAACGAAAAGTTCGTTTATGAAATTGGTCATGTCAGGAATCGCACCCTATATGCCTCTACATTATAGTGAGGTAGGCCAGCAAAAACTTAGCCATTCAACCCCAGAAGCCGTCATAGATTGAATATACATTCTTGTTATATGTGTAAATTGGCAACTACCGACTTTTGTTGTCCTTCTTATACTCCATCCAAAGGTTGTCTGGATGAAATCGCCATGAGCGATAAGACCGCCGATTGTGCGTGTATATTAATGTTCTTGATTTTATGTAGCATGTATGTACAATAAAGTATATTCTGTTCTTTTCTAAATTGGATATTTGAAACATATGAGAATAAATTCTAAAATAGTATTCATATGAAAGAGCAGGCGTCAAAATGTCTTGTTATCATATTGTGGTTACCCTACTTTTGTGGGATTTACTTAGATAATTTTATTAATCGTAATTTTGAACGCTACTCTTAAATATTTGTAATAACATTTGCTTATATCATTTTGAATAGCATGCCCGTTGTAATGGTTAAGGTCGTAATAGAATGAATTTTGCATCTGTTAATGACCTTTGAAATATTATAATGCTTTGTGGAAAACATAAATAAACGATATCTACATTTTAATCTACATTGAGTACGGGTTATAATGGGGGCTAATGAACTCGTAAGCTGATACAACAGTTGTCTGTTTCAACAATCCATGTAGAGCTTTGTTTACATCTGAATCCCTCTTTTATGATATCTTAATTTACGTGTCATATTCTCTGATTTGGTCCCGAATAGAAAGAAATGTAGGTAAGGTGCCCAGAAGGCTGGCTACGTTACCTCCTTGGATCGCGATACTGACGTCTTACTCTCTAACGCCTTTTGTCGTTCGTTTTTTTCCGATCAGCCCGAAAGACTCAATATGAAATTTTAGATAGAAGAAAAAGCAAAGATTTCTTTAGAGCTACAATAATCCCTATTAATATTATAAATGCGAAAGTAACCAGTAAAAATACCAAACCTATCCTAGGTTTGGTATTTTTTTGTGATTTGCCATTTTCGTCATTTTGATTATTTTAGTTATTGTACTTTACTTTGGTAATTTTGGTCATTTATGCAGTTTACAGATAGATAAATGGGGATTATATAAATGAACTAGAAGAATGGGTCTTCGTCAACGAAGTGTGACATTATGTGACAAGGGATGGGAGGGGTGATAAATTTCGTGACGTCATTTCAAAATCTAATTATATTTAAGCTAATTACGGAACTGTTGTTTTAATTCCATAATTACTTGATGTAAAATTGCAAATATTGTGAGTAGGTATATAGAGATAAGTTTGCTTTTGCCCTAAAACTTGTGTAATATGTTACAGTGATGTTAGCTTCGTGATAAGTTCCCTTAGGACGTGTAATGTAATCATCCACTTGTATATAAAACCCTCAAATACTGGTGTATGTTTTGCCTTATGAACCAAATAAAACAGGAACAAACATTAATCTTTTCGTGGAGCCCATTTCCCAGTTAGTACACTTGATACGTTAACCCCCCCACATTTGTTTACTCAAAGTCACATAAGTTTTCTTCGCCCCAGTGGAGTCAGTGGGACATTGATGGATTTATTTGAAGATATTTTTTCTTTCTGTTTAATAGAAATCCGTCGTTATTTTTAGCAGACGGTGGAGCGCGCGGGAGTGATACTTTAGGAGTTAATATTTCGCCACTTTTTGACGACGTTAAGAAAAATTTATGTTTTCTTCCAGATGTCAACTACACTTCCCAACCACACTATAATATATAAGTATCGTACTATATTTTAGCCAATTTTACTACATGTTCTACAAAAATAATATAGTACGAAATGTACTATATATTATTCGCTAATTCAATTGTCAGTTGCGTTATGTTCTGATTCTAATGATTTTGAAAAAAAAGATAGATCTTTGCTAATATAATATGAAAAAAAATGCATGAAAAATTCCATAATTAAATAAATACCAGGCCACTCAGAAAGTATTGCGAAAAAAGTTTTTATGTATGAGAGACTGGCCAGTTATAATCTATTTTGAAAATATAATTATTTTCAACTAAACATAGATACTAATACTATAATAACTATCGAAGGTACAGATTAGATTCCAAATTATGTGCTAATTAGGAAAACGACAAAGAGATTATGTTAAAGTTGTTCACGCTTCTTTTTATAAATACGTACAGTACAGTACATCACTAGTAGGATATAAGTTTTTTTAATTTTGCTGATAAACTTAAAACTACTATTAAAAATGTCTGAGTTTAATTTAGTAAGTTTTTTATAAAGGTGACACGTTCGAACCATTAAGCGGACATTGGACGGTTAATTTCGGTCTTTCAATTTGGCTGAATCAACCAAAGTGATCCATATAAACATAAACTTGAATCATTGAATGTCATCGGATATTGTCGTGCCCTATCAGTTCTATCCCTTTCCAACCAGATTGATTCAATTTGGTCTGATATTAGTTGTTATAGGGATGCGGACACATGCCGTAAGCATCCCTGGTGAAAGGGTTCCCACCCACCGTTATGCTGTTGAGATGAGGGCGCGACGTGTTCCGCGCGCGCTCACCTCTCTCCCGTGGGGCGCGTTACAGACCGCCCCACGCAATGACAGTATGAAGATGCCGAGGGACAAAAAGAAGTTCCCCGGCAGTGGATGAGGCCGATGGGCCTCCGCCTGCCAGGGCCAACGGTGGGGCTAGGCCATATACCCGTGACGCTGGCATTAAGGGCGAAGGACGGAATACCGAGGGGTTTTAGAGGGTATCCCTAACTGTGGTGTGGCAATAGCATCTTTAGTTCTGGCTAGAGGTGCTAGTGCCACCTCGAACTGGCGAATCCCACACACCGGCAGCGATTTCCCCCTACGCGCGGCTGATGACTCTCGATCGGATTCCCCCTCGTAAAAAAAGGGAACACATTACAATAAATTCTAATATTTTTACTTATAAAAGAACAAGCCTTAAAATTACATCTCATATTGTGCAAAAATGTAGCCAAACCCAACCGATTAGAAGGACATTCCTGGCAGACTCGTCACTGCATAGTGGAGGAATAAATATTATTCTAAGCAACCCTTTGAGCAAGGAGGCTGGCTTATTATTTAAGTTCTTAAACTAAAATTTAAAAAGTAGAGGTAGTTATAGTTAAGTATAAAATTATAAATAAGTTTACTTAGTATATAAAAAAAAATGTAAATTTGCCATCACCTATGAGGATGATATCGTCACTAGTGACGAAGTCTTAATAAAAAAAAAATACATCTTACTACCTAACTTTTAAAATATCATAATAAATATAATTTTAATAACTTTTCAAACATTAATTAATGCACTGTTTGAGATGTTTCATTTGTTATGTTAGGTTTTAAAGCAAATTGGTGCATTATTTAGCGAACTCGAAAGAATACTCGAATGTTCTGTTTGACGCGCCGCCATCCCAAATAGTGCGTTTTGTTTAATATAAGTGCTAGTTGCACAAAATTCAAAGATGCCATCGCAGGCAATAAAACTTTATTAAAAGCAGTGGCATCGAGTACTAAATATATGAAAAAGTAGGATTGGCTCTTAATTTAGCATTCGATGTAAATTTCGTATATAAAAAGTTAGTTTTCTGTAAATTTATATGTAAAAAAAACTGGTCTGGTTATTTTTTCGAAAACATCTGGCAACCCAACATTAGATTGAAATAAGAAGTAATATGTTCGTGTTTCGTTTGTTCCAGAGGGGCGGTGTGTGAGTGTCGCACCGCCATGTCGCATCACAGCGACGAGCAGGCGCTGCTCACTGTCACATCTGACTCCTTCTGGGAGCCAGGCAACTACAAGAGGACCACCAGGCGCGTCGACGACGGACACAGACTGTGCAGCGAACTACAGGCGTTGGTGCAAGAGAGGGCCGACATCGAAAAGACGTACGCGAAGAGCTTAAGAGGGTGGGCGAAGAAATGGAACGATCTCATAGAGAAAGGTCAGTTTCGGAATGCGGGTGTATCTTCCGAGCGCATCATTATTTGCAACTACGTTTTTTTTTAATTCTAGTCTATATCTTCTTAAGTATTTCTTCAATTGTAGTATCTTATTTATAAAAAGCTGTGCCAGTGTCTTGGCGTGGAGTTTTTTTCACTTTTTTGTTTGACATTACAAACAGACATTTCAATTATTTTTTTATCTGTATAGGTAATATTGAGCATTAATCAGTAACTTTGTAGGCAAAAATGAATGACTCGCATGTGGTTGCGGACAAAATGATACGCTCAGAAGAATTGTACTTTCTTGTTTTTGACCTTCTATTCCTTCTCTTCTGGTACAGTTAGGTTCGGACTTGTCTCTTTTTGTAAGGTACTACTCTGTCAAAAATGTCCGGGAAAAGGTCAATAATTCACAAAATATGCGAGTTATTCATTCAAATTTATTTTATCACCTTCAAAGTCGTATTACGAAAATATTCAAAGAGACCAAATTTACCATTACTATTTATTACAGCTCGGTACGTAATATATTGGAATATTGTAGTCGTATGGAATGCACCATGCTATCAGGTACATTCTAATCGTATTGAAGGGATACAAAAAAGATTCTTGTATTATTTAGCTTACTCAGACAGTAAGTGTTGTTCTTTACAATCCTATGATGATCGCATTCAGCACTATAATATTACCCCATTATATACTCGAAGGAAAATATCAGACATTATAATGACTTGTAATATTTTAAATGGTATAGTAAATTCTAATATTGCGCTTCAAAATTTAAGCATTTGTGTCCCCCGGAACGGAAGTCGCTTAACTAATCGTAAAACTTTTAATTTACCACAAGTAAGAACTAATATAGGTCAACATTCTCCCCTATACAGAATGATGAACTATGGTAGTTAGGTTCGTACAGAGATTGACATATTCGCCGACTCTGCTCCTTCTATTAAGGAAACGACTCAAGGCTTTGTTCAAATCCTCTTAACTTTGTCACACCTACTTGTATTTTGTTTTTACCACCCTAAGATCATACATACATAGTCCGTAGATAGTCACTTATATTATGCATGCCGTGTTTGCATAAACAGAATAGAGTGTTATGCTATGAAACGATTTAGTCAATGTATAAAAAAAACATGTTTATTTAAAAAAAAGGAGCATTTTTGGTGGGAACTGAAAGATGTGTTGTGCAGTTTTATTTTCTAAAAATGTGTAAAATTACTCTAAAATGAACGATAGTTGTAGGATATTGATAGTTTTTGAGTAGTAATTATGTGATTTGTGAGAAATGTGAACTGTGTAGTCAAATGTGGCCTTTTCAGTTGTCACAAGAACTCCTTTAAATGGTACCAGCTGATAACCTACAGTTCAGCTGTGCTACACATAGGCATAAGAAAACGAAGAAACTGCATTATAATCTAAGATCTGGCTCAAAGGCCTAGCTGCCAAGCCATAAACCTAATTAAACAATAATAACCAATAAAAAAAAATGTCTGCTCCTTCAGAAACGATACACGCCACGCCAACGAATAATTTAATCATCAAAACTTTTTTAAACGCTTTTTCGGGAATCGAGTTTAGTTCTCCTGGCGAATTCTCCTTTATGTCTTCTACCGAATGAAAACAGATGCTACGAAGTGGTAATTTGGGTTTAGGAAAAAGAAAGAAGTCCGCTGGAGCCATATCTGGTAATAAGTGGTTGCTCGATGGTATTTGTTGAGTTTTTGGTCAAAAGTTCGTTCGCAATGATGGCCTTGTGCGAAGGCGCATTATCGTGGATCAAAATTCAGGTGCAGACGGAATTCGTTCTGTATCAGAACAGCAAATGAATTTAATAAGTTAAATAAGTTGGAAGATATAGACTTAGACTTATTTACTAATAGTGTAGCATTGTTTAGCGCGAAGTTGGTCAAGTTCTATTCAAACTCGGATTTATCAGTTTAAGTACCTACCAATGCACATTTTTTTTATTGTTTCTTTGTTTAATTTCCTTTTTTTATTTTTAATTTTACTGTTATCTGTGGAGGCTTATTATTAGCTTTTCTTAATTTAGTTTATTTCTAGTTATTGTTAATGATAGCTGTTAGCCCCCCAAATAAAACAAAATAAAATAAAATAAAATAAAATCCAAGAGCTTACTTTCCACAGATCTGGCCTTTTTTGTCGAATTTGATCTCTTAAACACCGTATAACGCTCAAATAATATACTTTATCTACCGTTTGACCTTCTGGCAAGATTTTTTTTATCGCAGGCGTTCAGCAGACAGGCAGACGGCCCAGTTGATGGAAAGCGGTTCCCATCGCCTATCGACATTTGCAACATCAAAGGTGCTACAAATGCGCTGCTGCTCTCTGAAGGGAGACTGGAACCTGGTCACTAATGCCGGAACACAACTCAAGGTTGTTATGGCGACATACTTTAGACCAGGGGTGGTAGCCATCCAGTCGGGCAAATGCCCTACTAACCTGGCTGTGGGTTGTTTTGTCGCCTCTTACGACAGGCCGCCCGGCCGCAGGAAATTGTATTCTTTCTCCGTTCCTGCACGGATGAATAAATCCAAGTGCACAACATCGCGACAGTCAAAGAAAATAGTCAACATGACTTTGACTTTTGATCGACTTTGGCGTGGTTTTTTCGGTTTCGGTTCAATTGGATAGTCACTCTAAAGTTTGTTGACTAGTTTGCATGTCAAACTCGTAAACCCACGGCTCGTCACCAGTAACAAATTTTTCAGTCAACCCATTTGCAATATACTTATTGACATATTTAATTTGATATAAAATACTTTTCATCCATTAACCAGCTCGGTGAAGGTCGTTCTATACTGGGATCAAAAATATAAATAAAAAATCAAATAAATAAAATGTCACGATTAAAACCGTTAAAACGTAGGTTTTAATTATGTGTACTAGTCGCTTAAGAAAATACTAAGAGAAATAATTGTCGTCAATGCTAATAAAAATACACAAGTCGGAGATACAATTCCGCATTCTTGCACTTTAAATCTAGTGCGTATGTCGCACTCGCAATTGAAGTCGCGCGTGGGATTGCGAATATTCCCATATAATATACAAGATAAAAATGTCAATCCACTGTGACACAAACGAATAGGTACAAAGGAGATGGTAGTCATTGAAACGTACCGGATGTGTGGCCCGAGCATGTATTGACGGATAAAGGGGACCGCCTTTCATCTGTCAGTTGGCTTTACGTGATGAATGTTTATGACAAGATGTGCTATTATATAAGGGGTGGTAGGAAATGGAAATATTTCAATTTATTGAAACCTCGTTCGCGTTGCCGTGACAACGACGTGTATGTTAGTGAATTGCAACGGCGGTACCGAGAACGCGACTGTCCTACAGTAACGACGTCATATTATCGGGATGAAAAGTAACCTAAGTGTCGACCCGTGATGTAAGTAAGCTATTTGTCGAGGTTCATTTAAATCCGTTCAGTAGTTTTCACGTGATGCTCTAACAGAGAGACAGGCAAAATTTCTAAAAATTGTATTTTCGGAACCTGTTGGTCCGAATTAGCCTTCTGAGTTTTTCTCATTTTATAATTAACTGTACAATGCGACAACCCCAACAGATTTTGTTTATTACAGATATTAGAGGTTATGTTAATTTAATTTTATACTTATTCATAACTACATATAATTTAGGTTGAACTACTAGTTGACATTGAAGATTGATTTTAATTTATATACAAAATGTGTATTCATAAAACACATGGTTAAGAAAACAGCATGCAGGAGAAGTTGTATCAGTGTATGAAATTTAAACATTATCCAATAAATATTACATAATATATAATCGTGTAATTTCACCTAACATAGGCATAGTGTTTACATCACATTTTGTTTAACCGATGCGCGTTCGACGGAGCGCGTAAAGCGCGCAAGGCATGCGGCCCGGTCGGTTACGTCACGCAAACCTCTAGGGTTGTCACACAATTATTCACCGAGAAACAATTGTGTTGTGATTTTTTCTATTTTTCCTTCTTCCTCTACACAAGTTTCTTCAAGAGAAGTATTGTCCAAAGAAGATCGTAGACAATTTATTAAATAAACATTACCAGTATGGTCATGCAAAAAATGCGAACCATACCGCGATGCAATTCGGCGGTGGTGCCATCTAATCTTATGAAGATAAAACTTGCTCCAAAAAAATGTAATTAGATACTGGACAAGTATCTTTTCTTAAATTTTGTAACACTTAGTTTTAGAATAGTTTCTCTGTTTCTTTTCTTTCACTCTATCTCAATTATTTGGGGTCGGCACAATATGTCTTTTCCTTTCACACTCCTCTATTCTGACATACATCTTCTGGCACACCATAAATCATCATATCATCCTTGACACAATCAATCCATCTCTTTTTCCGTCTACCTTTACATTTGTACCCATCTTGTAGTTCAATATCATTTTTATTACATGACTTTCATCTCTCCTCATTACGTGACCATACCACCTTAATCTTCTTCCTCTCAATTTTTCAGTCACGGGTGCAACTTCACAGATCCCCTTATGTACTCAATTCTCACCTTATCCACTCTTATAACACCAGACATCCATCTCAACATTCTCATATCAGTTGAGTGGAGACATTCGTGGTTTATCACTTTAGTGGCCCAACATTCGGCTATACAGCATGACTGTTCGTATGCCAGATTTATATATTTGACCTCTTACTTTCAGTGGCATTACTTTGACGCACGTCACACCGGTTACCTGTCTCCACTTTAGCCATGCTACATTTATTCTTCTCCTCACATCCTTCTCCATATCACAATTACTCTGCCGTAGTCAAACAAGGTATCAGAATTCGGGGTTACATGGTAGTGTGGCTAATTGTAGTTTAAGAGGCACAGCACTAGAGGTCCCGCCGAAATCGCAAAACAGCTATCAGATTTTTGTTCTGCTGATTTTCAAACCAACGCTCTCTAGCGCTTGCCGTCACCTGTCTAGTTTGTTTCGAAGTACCACCCCGTCTTGATCTAGTTTTAGAATAATTTAACCGTTTTAAATAAAATAATTCTAAATTAATTTATTTCGAGTTCTTAATTATTAAGGTTAGTTGCACTATAATGATTCCCTTGGCTTGCTGCGTCAGTCGAATATACCAGTTATAACATAACGTTAGTACGATCCGTTGTAATATACTATATTTTTTTTAAACATTATTTTAGAAGTAAAATCTACGTGTTTCAGTAAACAGCTTGAGACGACGAAATCTCCGAAATATTATTTCTGTAAACATCTACAGAAACAGTATCCTGAAACATTGTTTCTCACTGAATACATTGCTTTACATAAGTAAACGTGAGTTTGTTTGTTCACTGTTTGTTTAATGGCGTATGTATTTGGTGTCGTGAAATTTGATATTCCAGATAGTTGGAGAATGTCTGTTGTATGCTGGTGAAGCTTCGGGGGAAAGTTTTACTGTCTCGTTCAAAGTTGGCTTGAATAGCAAAAATCGATTTTCTAGTTTTAGTATTTTTACCCTATGTTGTTTTTCGTAAATTTTACAGTTATGATGGTATAGATGTAGTAATAAATTTGAATTGCTCCACAACATAATTGTCCTTTAGGCTCTCTGAATACGAAAGTTAATTTTTAATAAGTACGCTTCGTTATCTAAGCTTACCTACTTATCCACAAGAGGCAGAGAGCCTGGGTTTAGGAACTTGTTACCTTAATTGAAATACTTGCCCAGGGGAGTAACAAGCGACTTGAGTTGAAATCCCAGTTTTAAGTACCATTGTTGAATGATAAAGCGTCCACAATGCTCGGTTTATTATATTCTGGCCACGGGTACTATACTTCAAAGTGATGAGTATAAGTAATTTCATTATTGGAATACGGTAGACTGGATAACCAGCCTACTATATTATATAAAGTTGATAATGAATTAGCACTTTCGTGTAATGTAAACACCAAAATTAGTGTCGACAGGTGTTATATTTTTTTTATTTTATATATGTTTGTGATGTTTAGTGCTTTTCTAATACAAAAAAGGGAATTAAATCATATTAAATTATTTACACCTAATCAACGTTACTAGGTTTACTACATATCGTTTTCTTTCATTCGTCTCCATCTCCATTTCCAGAGATTGTTTTCTAATTGTTTTTTTTATTATTTCATTTCAAGGCTTATAATGGTTATATTTCTACTAAATATATGTTTAATCCTTTTTCATAATTATTCTTATACACTAGATTTATGCCTTTCTTCTATGATTCTTGAGAATATTATTTGTACGACAATATTTTGATGCTTAAACTGTGACATTTGTAGTGTAATTTTCGGCACACTTTCAGATAACAAAACTTCAGGTAAAAATAATTTATAAACAAACGCCGGCAGCCCTGCGTGAGTCCATAACTTCAGTTTAGCGCAAACAGAACGCTTCCTGGTATCGAACTGGTATTGGTTCGGGATAGTTGTCTGTTTAGAGATAGTTGTGTTTGGAAATATGCATACCTCTAGAAATAGACCCATCCATGTATAGGGGTAGGGTAAATTGATATCATATTTCATTGTGACGTAACTACCTTTTTTTTTGTGACTTTACCGTCATTAATACAACTTTTTTGAAGGTGAAAAACCATTTAGCGACTTATCATCGCGCTGGGACTAAATAGTAGCGTGTGAGACTCACTTAGTTGGGGTCGTAGTGACGTTGACGACATGCCTATCAAAGTCGAATTTAGGGATGTACTTGGTGACTAGTTTTGGTTGGACGAATGAGATGGAACGCTTCTCATGGTATCCATCCAGACAACCAAATGCCATACACGCCGCTCTACCGCAAGAATTAGTATTCTTTTAACACAAAACGCAGATAATACGAAAAGATAACTAACAATCAAAATAGACTGTTTCATTCACCTTGAAATCTTTATTTTCAGTTGGCAGAACTTTTAAGTAGGTAACCCGATTTAAAACCAAGGTCTTCTACGATTGCCGGCGCAGATAATAATTGGAAAAGCGGTCAAGCGTTCCCCAAATTCGGCTTAGACTGTGTTCCGTAGGTTTGAAACTATTTGTCTGTCAATATCATTGGTAAAGCCTCGTAAATGTTTTTATTATGTTTTATGTATCTGTAAGAAGTATTAAAGTTGTAATTTAGTCACCGTGATTAAAGCTGAATTACTGCATTTACAACACAAAATTTTAAGGTGAGCTGAAGTTATGAGACATTTACTTTTTTTTAATTATTGAAGAACATGACGGTCTCTATGGTTGTTTGGGCTAAGCCTTTGCCGGCCTAGCTCACTGAAACACTCTCCGGCTTCGATTCCTGGCATGGGAAGTTTCCTAAACGAACTTTTCGTTATTTACTGTATAATCTGAGTGTTTGCGATCGACCTAAATAGTGATCCGTTGTATGTTATCCATAACAAAATAACTTACTTAGCGTGGGGATATACAACGTGTATGCTTGTCTCCTGATTATTATTACTATTTTGCAATTTATGTAGTTTCAAATACATCTTTCTTCTTTCAATCCGATATTAATGAAAATCGGATTTATCTCACTCATTTCGTCGTTAATAAAATACAGTGTTTTTAAATTGTAACAACTCCTACAACTGGAGTAACTCCAAAGATTTCACAATCTATATCTCATTTTCATAATTGTATATTTGATACAACTAGTGTGACGCCCGTGGTCGAAATTCGACCATAATAATTTGTTGAGAAAGACTACAACTTCTATAATCACAGATTTCGCCAAGGCAACAATAAACAAAAGAGTGTATATGCGTGTGTGTGTCAAATACATGGCAGTGTGTGTAATATTTTTTTTTATTGATAACGTATTATTTATGCATAATTAAAAAAAAAATAGTATTCGTCGCCTCTTCTCTATATAAACTATAAGTGTGCGAAATTTCATACTCCTCCGTCCGCGCAATTCTCGTAAAAAAGGGTACAAAGTATTTGCTTCACATATTAATATATAGATTATGGGAATAAGAGTTACTATTTGTTCAAATTGTTTCATCTATTTTCGGCTGCGGTACCATAACACCGTTCAAAGATCGCAGTAACGATTAAAACTTCGATATGACATATTGGTGATGATTTACATAGTATAGGAGCTACAGATATGAGGATTATGCGTTTCATATGGAATAATCAATATAATCAACAATAGCCTGTGTATCGGCTTAGTCGATATTTTTTAAATAGATTATAATATAATAATAATCATAAAAAAGTCGTGCTAAGTGACTTAATGCACATGCTTGTCATGCTCGCGTTTCAGATGACGTCGGTTCAATTCCTGGCCGCAAAGAATGCATGATCATTCAGGCAATTTCCCGATCGTTAAAATCCGAAAGTATGAAAAGTAGTGAAAAATACTTAAATTAATTACTACTTCATAGATTTACATTCCTTCACAGGTAATTGATCTTTACAAGCTACACTATGGGTTCCAGTACAGTACAGTACAGTACCTATTTTTTTTATTTTTTTTTATTGCGGTTCTTCAGCAGACGGGCAGACGGCCCACTTGATGGAAAACGGTTACCATCGCCTATGGGCATTTGCAACAGCAAAGGTGCTACAAATGCGCTGCTGGTCTCTTAGGGGAGACTGGAACTGGTCACTAATGCCGGAACACAAGTCAAGGTTGCTATGGCGACATACTTTAGACCAGGGGTGGTAGCCATCCACTCGGGCAAATGCCCTACCACCTGGCTGTGGGTTGTTTAGTCGCCTCTTACGACAGGCCGCCCGGCCGCAGGAAATTGTATACTTTCTCTGTTCCTGCACGGATAAAAATGCATACCTACAGTATGAATTTTTTTCAAAATCAGTTTATTCGATTCTTGACCAGGGTAATTCGTTTTTCAAAAACCTAATGGAGACTCCTTTCAATATATTTCGCTGTAGTTTATAGTTTCCGGTGTAGTCATAGAGACCCACTTAAAAAAATCCCCTGTAAGCTGTTCATTGCCCTAACAAAGGGAGATTCGGGCCCAGCAGTGGAACCATTTACAGATTTATTATAGTATAGATTAAAAAGTAGAGTTTTCCCCGCGGCTAAGCCGCGTGAGATATTCCTTGTACTACACTATGTTACTTATATATAAATTAAATTAGGTTTTATATATACATATATAAATCTTTTTATATATGTATTAGACCTAAAACTACTGTTTCTTTTTCAATTCACTACAATAACTAGGAAACTAAGTCCGTATAGTCTAAACAGCTACGCAGCAAAACATAGAGATAAGTCGAAGCCAACCTGATTTGAAGTAATACAATAAATGATTTGTTTCCTATGACAATATATTTGTTAGTGAATTAAAAAACCCTAGTGCAGCGCCATCTATTTAGCTAAACTGTCTATTTTATGAAAACGACATCATTTATCTGGATAAAATGTATCTTAAATGTTAACTCGGGTTATAAGCCAGCACCATGTCTAGTTTCATTTATATACGTTCAGTAGTTTCCAAAAAAGATGCGATCGCAGCGCCATCTTTTTCTCTATTTTCGTCTATCTCACGGAAACTACGCCATTTATTGGGATAAAAAGTATTCTATGTTACGCCCCGGGATATATGCTAGCTTTATGTCGAGTTTCGTTTAAATCCGTTCAGTAGATTTCACGTGAGGCTCTAACAGACAGAAAAAATTCTAAAAGTTGCATTTTTGGAATCTCCTCGTACGGATTACCGCTCCTGACATTTTCACATTTTTAAACGCTTTATACAAACTCGAATCATTTACAGATTTATTATGGTATAGATGTAAGTAAACATACAATAATTAATACCACCAATAATATTATATACCACCATTGCTGTTTCCAATGTAATTAATCCTGCCACGAATTGTCTGGAAGATAAGACCTCCCTTTGTACGCAGTTAGTATATATAGTAGGTACTAATAGTCTTTTAGTTTTTCTGTTCTTTGCTTCATCTGTGATCATTTTAAATATTTAGGCCATTTTACGCAGATATGGCGATTAGTTTAAGGCGTTATTTGAGATGCGACATTCTTAATGATGTTAAATATTGTCAGATAACATATGTATATACTTATACACTAATGTGGCTATGCGTTAACGGCGTTATTTTTTAATGCTATGAATAAAACGCACTCCGCCGCAACCTAAAATTGTAATACTAATTGCAGCCCCACAATGGTGTACAATAAAAAGTTATCTATGTATCTAATTTAAACTTTTTAGTAGCCGGAAAAATCACGTACCTATTTATAAACCTTCATTGTTGCAACCAACCTCATTGAAATCGTTTGACGCCAGCACATATTTCACTGTTGCGTAAACAGAATGCATTCGAGAATCAAAAATATACCCGATGAAATGGAAAGTCTATCGGGTATTCAGAGGGTGAACGCTATTCGGTAATGAATCGAATATTCGTAACACGAGTCCGAAATTCGCCGAACGAATTTGGATCTGCGCACACGCTTTGTAATACGTGCCGGCAGTCGCATAAGAATCCGTTGATTGGGCGATTTTGAAAATCGAAAGTGTTTTCGTTGGTGTAATTTATAGACTTCAATGACTTGTTTGAATTTAGAATGATTTTACTTACCAATTATTGTTTCATTTGCACTTATGGATTTTGATATATTTATATATCCATAAATTATATGAACGTCGATTAGCATTATCTCATATCAGCATTGTAAGGAAACTTGCATATCGAGGTTTCCTCGGGATACTTTCTTCGTCGTCGACACTACGTAATTATAATAATATAATACGGTCAATTATCTTGATATGGTGGTAGAGCTATGCCGGAATCATAATATTGTATATTACAGCGATTAGGGCCCGATCGGGCGGTATAATACTCTCTCAGAATATCGGCGTAAAATGGTTGGCCTTGATTTAACAGGGCTGCGTATCCACGGTGTTCGCGGTACGGTACACGATAGGCACGTAGTGTACGCTGGGTGACAGTTCCAGTAGATCACTCCCATTTCCATCACTTCCCCCTATCCCATCCCACCTATTTCATCCCCACTCTATCTCATCCCGTCTATCCCATCACCAAAGGCTGGCAACGCGTTGGTATTACCACTGTCGTTGTAAACGGCCATAGTCGTCGGTAACCGCTTTACGTCACGTGACCCTTCTTTGTACAATAATATGTACCTATGCAGTGTATGCTCTTTGGTTACGATTCGAATTCACGTCATTACAATGAGATATCCAGATCTCACTACGCCTTAGCCACTGAGCTTCCGGGACTTATATGTCCATGAAGGGTTAATATTTAGTTCTTTTTAAATTGGTTTATAAATGATATGAATGAATGTTATAATAGGAGTTCAAACAGGAATATCAAGGTGTTTTGAGCATGCAGGGAGAATGGGTGAACATAGAATTCCAAAACTTAAACATACAACAAACAACATAGGTTTGGTGCTGGTGGACGGCGACTTACACACCATGATCAAATAGCAGAAGTGTTAAAGAAAGGTGAGTTAAAAAGCACCTCGAATAAACGCGCATGCATGAAGAAATTAATGAAAACAGCTGAAGCGAAAGTTGTTTGTCAGTATCGTCGCAAGTGGAGATCCATAGTCTCTGCCTAGCCCCATGCGAAACAGGCGTGATAATACGATAAATGATAATAATTACAAACATATTTTAAAATCATACGCTCGCATTCAACGTAAAGTATCTCTTTTAGTCTTGACCCGTACGAAGTCGGGAGCGGAAGCTAGTTTGAAATAAATCACATCACTCGACTCGTTTTCACAATCGTAAGCCTTCGTGTCGCAACAGCCTGTTGTTTCTAGTTTTGAAGTAGGTGTACATTATAGCCTGCTCTCCAAAGAACCGCCGTCGACAATTAACAAGACCGCAACAAGCAAACCAGTCTCATCAAGCCCCGAAGGCTGGACGATTTTCGCAAGTCGCAACCAGCTTTCATAACATCGCACCACCAGCGAATATATATTTGCACATAATTCTTGTGTTGCGTAGTTATTGGTGCAATATGCACTGAACGCATTTTGGTAGATAATTGGCTGTAATGACGTATCAGTCAATTAGATAGCGGTAAAAATGAAATTCATACTGATTTTCATAACTCTGACAGCGGATCGATATGTTGATCCAGCTTTATAATGTAACCACTCTTCTGGGCAGTCTCTAGATGGTTCCGTCCGGGCTGGAGGTCCGTGCAGCCAAAAGCCCAGACACGAGACGTATAGAGGAACAACCATGGGTTTTATTGGGTACCCTTGACGGCGGGTGGCGATGGCACTTCTGCAGGGGTGCTAGTGCCACCCCGACGTCGCGAATCCCGCCGCGCTTCTCCCGCGGTGGCTGGTCAATAGATGGGAGAATATTTTTCCCAATTGTTTTGTTTGGGATGGATGGTTTAGTAGTTTGCACGTGCTGCCTTTTACGTTTTAGTGGTTTCCGAGAAAAAATATATACGCACGTCCCTGCTCCATCTGGAATAATGTTAGCGTCAGTGACTGTGGCCAAATGCGTCTTGTTTATAGCGTTAAAAATAACGCCGTGAATGATTAGCTACATTACGTCTTTATACATACGTTATCTGACAATATATCCTATATAGATATGTACCTATATCGTCCTTAACGATTAATAACAATGTCGCTTTAGGATCATCGTCACGTCTTCGTGAAAAGGTCAATAAGAATAATAATAATTAGAAACACAGACGGACACGAATATTTCACAAGTATCCCGTTTCTACCAAAATGGCTACGAAATCTAAATACTTGGGCAGACTGACCTCGCCATAGTTATCTCAATGATCAAGTCAAAATAACTAAACGCTTAGTTATATTCTGTTTAACAAGTATTCATGTTAATTATAGGATGGTACTGCGGTCTTTCCCGCATTTTAATTTATTCGCAGTAATTAACTTTAGGTCGAACGATATTCGACTTTAAGGCTTTTATTTTAGCGATGGTATTTGGAATGACAGAAATAATGATTGGTCGATGAGTGATCACAATCTCTATCGATTCATAAATACGTATGCGACTAGGGTTGCCAGATGTCTGGAATTTTCCGCACATATTTGCCATTGTAAATCTTTGCCCGGCATTGGGGGGCGTAGGGTGTGGGAGATGTTTTAAATTAAAGCAGTCTAGAATTTATTTTAGTTATTACAAAAAATTAAAACGTATCACTAGATTTAATATCTTTTATTAAAAATCTACATTATAGCACACACTTAGTTTTGTACACAATATTAAATTATTCAAATTGTTTACTAAAATATTTGAGTAAGAGGAGCGCCTTTCTTGTCTATAAATTATTTATTTATTAATTTAGTCACTGTATTGAAGATTTAATTTTGACTTTTCGCAAATGTGATAGCTCATTCCCGATTACATTAGGCTATAAAGTCATGTGAGCACATCTGCAACGAATTAGAGCCACAATATAGTCACGAGTTGCAGGACTCAAATTAAAATGCCGTTGGAATTATTATAGAGTTTATTAGAGCTATACAAACACGTATAACACAAGTACAAATATAACCGAACACAACAAATCCAAAACATAACGCAGAGGGCCGTAATTCAATAAAACGCACAAAGTCCATCAATATTAGATTCCTGAGTGTGCAAACGTCGCGCTTAGATCGTTGTTATCGCTTGACTGCCCCCCTCTCCCCATCAGGCCGTCGTTTTATACCTCACAAACACAATTGTGTCCGTATCGTAGTCAACGTAATCCGAAACACCTGGCTAATGACTCGGTCGCAAGCGGCCATAAACGAGTACAATAAACAATGGGCTGTTCTCTAGAGATCGTTTCTAGAAACGTATGCCAGTAAATAAATAAACAAAAGAAGACGTTCATAAAATAATTACAATTAGTTCAAATGCCGACAGGTAATAAAATGTGTTTTTACAGATGGACAGACAGCAGGTGGATTTTGTTTTAGTCGGAGCTTAAGTTGTAAATTATATGCGTGCGTGCGTGCGTGCGTGCGTGCGTGCGTGCGTGCGTGCGTGCGTGCGTGTTGTGCGTGCGTATATATACATATATATATATATGCGTATGTGTGTGTGTGTGTGTGTGTGTGTGTGTGTGTGTGTGTGTGTGTGTGTGAGAGAGAGAGAGAGAGAGAGAGAGAGAGAGTGTGTTCTTTTACAATGCCGAAAAAAAACATACATTCTCTATAAAAGAATCAGTTAATACAACTATTATGTTTTGCTAAAAATTCGGTGGCATATTTTCAAATAGACGCAATTTTATATATTTGATCTGATATAACCCTATACGCCTCGATTATAACCGTTGCGGGTTTACGGCGCGTTATTAAAATGTTTTCCATTTATTACTATTAGATTTTCATACGCTAATGATAGTATTGATGTGTTAATATTTATAATAACAACAACATGGTTGATATATTCTGCATCCGATAATTGTTTTATACGGTAAACTAGCAAACAGCATGCTGTTTATCATAATCATGGCGTTAAATCCCGGTTGCATTCGGAGCATCCGCCTCGCAGCAGAGGTTCGGCGTTCCTACTTCTTCCTTTTAATTTCTCTGCTGTTTACTGGCGCGGTATTCGGTATCTTCTATTGTGACACCATTGGCACGTATATCATCCTTCACGACGTTAAGCCAGAATTTCTTGGATACACCCCTTCGATCAGGACATGACAAAAACGGCAAGGATCTAGTCACCACATAACTAGCAGTTTCCTTGCACTGTGTCCGTACTAGCGTAAGCGAAATACTCTCACTGTTTGTTTGCTTCTTCTTGGATATGAAAACTATCAGAAATACGAGAGTTCTCAACTCGGTTTTTCCATGTAACTCACAAATGCACCATGGTCAGAATATACAAAAGTATAATTCATTCCATAAACCCGGTTTGTACATATGTGAATTTTGCTAGTGTATGGTGCGCGTGAGTCTCTAAAGCTAAGCACCTCTTTAGAGGCTTATGCGTACCTTACGCGACCAAAATTCGCAGATGTGCAGGCCGTGTAAGAGTAAGCACATATATGGTTCAAGAAGTTTAAATACGGAAATGATAGATTGATACATAACTTGTTACTGTACACTAAAGCATAGGTAAACAGAAGTAGAAAAATACAAGAGATAGTACAACGGGCGGCCTAATTGCTAAAGAGCGATCTCTACAAAACAGCCTTCGGCAGAGATTTATAGAGTTCTAATACTTGACGGTGGTGCAGTCTATGAATAATGATTAATGATAAGTATACATAGTACATATAAGTACATAAACAATATAAATGTATATACGCATGTATTATATAATAATATAAGAAAGGTTCTCTGTAAGATTTTGGGACCAACAAGAAGAGACGATGGCAGCTGGAGGGTCCGAAGCAACGTCGAAATTGAGAACCTCGCGGCCGAGCCTAACATTATAGGAGAGATAAAATCTCACCGCCTCCGTTCGCTCGGTCACGTGGGACGAATGGGAGAGGATCAACGTGTGAAGAGGGCCTATTTGGCACGATCGGATGGGCGACGCCCCAAGTACCGGTGGAGGGACAGAGTGGAGGCTGACCTGTGTGAGCTTCAAGCCCATAACTGGCAAGAAAACGCACAGGACAGAAACAGGTGGCGTGTTCTCGTCTCGGAGGCCAAGACACATCTTGGGTCGCTGAGCCAACGAAGATAGTTATACATATGTATAAATGAATAGGTGGTTTTCACTAACAAAAATTTTAGGAGGCGACTTTTAAACGACTTTAGGAAGATAGAGCTGTAAAGTTTGTGAACACATCTGGGTTTGTAATATAATTGGGATACAATAACCAAAATATGTATAAGTATTTAATTAGGATGTAAAAAGTACTACTAGAGTAGTACAATGTAAATTAAATGTTTGACTAAATATATCTCGATAACACTGTTCTCTTGTCGCCAGGTCCTGAATATGGCACGATGGAGGCGGCGTGGAAGGGTGGCATGGTGGAAGCCGAGCGCCTCTCAGACCTGCACCTCAGCGTGCGGGATCGATTAGTCAATGACGTCATGGTGCAAATAAAGAACTGGCAGAAAGACACCTACCACAAGGTAAGAACTTCCTTCTATTTTCCTTTTAAACTTGACAAAGCTTAAGAACCTCATGGTAACAGCAGAGTTTTCTTTTTTTTTATTACGGTTTTGCACGAACTAAGTTATTTAAAAAAATTCTTAAACACATGTACATGTTAAAGCTGGATTCAAGCAGCAGATGCCTCAGGCTTTTTTCAGACATTTCTTTCTTCCTTCTTTGACGACGAATGAGAGTAATTGCGGCAGCTCGAAAAGACATTTTACTAAAGAGTTAAGATTTAAAACCAAAACACACAATCATTGTGAATGAGTCCATATTACTCCAAAATAAATGTAAATTTTTAACGAATATTATATTACACTAGCTCTTGCCCCCAGCTTCATTCGCATTAATGTAGATTTTGTCAGGTAATTTAGGATATCGATCGACACAGGAAGCGTAAAGGAGGTAAAAATGATTGATTTACTTATTTCAGAGTGTTGATCAATTCAGGTAGAGCTAAAATATGTCTAAAAGTTATTTTTCTATCACTCGAGAATAGTACTTTTCCTGGTTGTAAGGTACCCTATGTCCATTTCTGTACCCCTGACAACGTGTATGCAAAATTTTACGATGATCTGTTGAGTAGTTAGGGTGTTGTAATTTTTCAGAAGTGGTTTACGTGTACATTTTTTTTTTGAAGTAAAACTTTTTTAGAATCGTTATGATTTAAAACTCGAAACGAAAAAGCGACACTAAAAAGAGATAAACACATAAATCTATGGGACCTGCGAGAGATTGAGATACAAGTTTTACATTGTGCAGCACATATTGAGAGTCAATAAGACCGATGATTAAACGTAGGTCCAATTTGGACCGAAATAAAACTGATAATAATATTTTTTAGATTAAAACAGTGAAAAGTTTAAAGTGATACTTAAGAAGTTTATTTTAAATTATAATAAATATGCTAATGGATGTAGGCTAAAGGAAATATAATTATAGTGCGTATCTCTTGTATACAATATAACCTGTACCGCCTGCTCTTTAAAGCAGGCGATACAGTTTATATTCTATTTAATATTTTATGTATTTGCCCCCAGAAGATTCACTTCATTTTATATTGCAAACTATACCATTCCCCACCTGTCTGTAAACTACGTTATCTGTCTATGTGACAAAACTTGACAAAAATGACAAAGTGGACTAAGGGGACCAAAGCTACCAATGGGACCAACGGGGACAAACGGGACCTACGGGACCAACGGGACTAACGGGACCAAGTGGATGAAATGGACAAAATCACAAAAAACCTTACACACATTTTGGGATAACCCTTACCTAAATCTATCCCATTATCCGGGATGAAAAGTATCCCTTGGCCACCCTCGGTATTAAAATTACATAGCTAAATCGGTCCAATAGTCTTTCCATAAAAGGATAACAAACAGAGAGACAAATATATTTTTATCCCGGAAACTATCCCACTTTTCGGGATAAAAAGTATCCTATGTTCATCCTCGGCATCGAAAATATATATACTGAGTTTCAGCGAAATCGGTCAAGTAGTTTTACCGTGAAAACGGAACAGACAGACGGACAGACAGACAGAGTTACTTTCACATTTATAATATTAATAGGGATTAATAAAAGTAAAAGAAGAATTATCTGTGAGTATATTCTCTGAAGTTTCACTTCTCTGCGTGTGAATTGCATACACATTTTTGGTTTTTTTTCGCTGTTTTGTCTGCTCTTTAATATTAATTACACGTATCTCGAAATCTGCTTAAATAGATTAACAATTTAAAGTTAGGCATTAGAAAGGACATTTTCTATTTAGTTTGGTATGCAACGTAGGTCTTAGAGGGTGCGTTTACATAATGCATTAGTTTAAAAGAAAATAGATTAGCGTTTGATTGTGCAACACTGTGTGATGTGTGTGTGTGTATATGTGGATCTCGAAACAATTATTCGAATTTAAATCGCTGTCGCACCACAAATCATCCTGTCGCACGCTTAATTCAATACTGCTACTGGTATATGGAACGCGAGTTTATGCCTCACTCGCTTACACTTATATGTGTGTTTCTCTCTTTATTTTTTTTAGGAGGCGGGGCAAATACATTTCGTAAACTACCGGGTGGGTCCTTTGCTAGAGATTTGACCAAAGCGATGAGAGCTAGCTACTGAAGATAGCGCAGCTAACAGAGTCAATCGCCGGCATGTGTGGGGACTCAGCAAGGTACACCTCTCTATGTGGAGAGGTAACCCATGGGCCAATACCCCACTAAAACCACCCTCCTCCCGTGTGGCCCGCATTTATGGTAGGAAGAGCGTGAGACTTAGAACATAGTTACGCCCGCGCTAGGGCCCCTGCCACTCCAGCATCTAGGGAGCACGCCGGTGTGTGTCTCTCTCTTGTCTCAACCATTTGTAACAGTGTTTCACACGCTATATAGGAATAAATCCGTATTAATAATTACGGTGGTTTCAATAATATATAACAAGTGGCGACGAGAATGGGACTTTCAGTGCATAGTAAAGTATAAATTCGGCTAAAATACGTAGCAAAATATCAAAAAATATCATAAAACAAAAAGGGACACCTAAAGTGAAGTTAGCTACAACTCACGAACCCACGACGCGCAGCAAGAGTGAGCAAGTTCATAATAAATCATTCGTTCGTACACTCCAAATATCCAAAAAGAGTGACCTTTACAGGAGAGCCCATAAACTTTTTTATATATCATATCAATATTATTACAAGCATTGTTACAACGTCTTCCTAGTGGATATTTTGTTACTTTTAAACCAGGATTAGTGCTATTACACGTATTTATTTGCTTTACGATGGACGGCATTAAAAAGTCGATTTGGCAAAATTTTGGATAGTGTCAGTATTGGATTAAGCCTGCGATGTCTGGATTAAGCCTGCGATGTCATTCATTACACATTCTATTGGACTCTGCTTTGATTTACCTACACTATCCATCGATCTTCATGTTTAACATACTTATTTGTCTCGCGACTTACATCCCTCCTCATTTCCTCTCAGTTTCTCAGTTACAGGTGCCATATTCAAATATATTATTATATTCACTTATGTTATGTATATTATTGTAAACGAGTGCTATCTTTTAATGATCTGTTCGAATATGTCCATAAAAATATCTGTATATTCGCAACATCATTATTGTGCCGTAGGCGCCATAACGCGAAACGATACGATACACGTATTGGATCTGCGCCAACTCCTGTCGTTTACACTGGCAATTATCAGCCGGAACGCTCATTGTGTGAGAGATCGTTGGTTATCGACGCGAAGCTAATAATTCAATTTACGACACAGTTTGGATGGCTATTGTTACATTATGTCTAGTATCTGGAATAGTTGAAATTAATACAATAGAAAATTTCGCTTTCATCTTATTTTCTGTCTGGTTTTTACTGATCGCCAGGGAGAAATACTCAGCGGCGTAGCGTGAAGACAATTTTGCCGCCCCTTTATTTAGGTATTTCAATTTAATGGTGACGTTGTAGGGGGTAATCTCTGGATCTACTAAACCAACCGATTTCGAAAATTCCGAGGAATGTAATAGGCTATATAGCATCACGCTAGGACCAATAGGAGCGGAGTGGTAATGAAAAATTTCGTGCACTTTTCAATCGGTCCGAATTTATAGTTGCGATAATAATATGAAATGGTTCAAATATTTATATTATTTATTGTGAAATTTTGCCGTCCGCTAAAAAGTGCCGCCCCGGGCGGGCCACACCCTGCCGCGCGCCCCCACTACGGCACGCCACAGGCAATACTATGAGTAGGTACATGGAACGTGATACCGTAGCCTCATTTTAGAGTAGGACTTACAGAGTCATTCCTATCTACTCTATGGCATAAGGAACTCGATTACTCTTTCTATTATCTCAATTCAATTATCGCAATTTATCTGCTGATATTTGCCTTATTACAAATATCTACGACTCGCAAGAATGAAATAGGTAGATAGAGCTCCGAGCTCTCAGCGTGAAGTCGGCTAAAAAGCCGATTTTGGAATAGGAATCCAATCGCGTCATAGTGCGTTACGATAACGTCGTATTAAATAATCGAATTAGTACGGAAAAAAGTGAAATAGTCTCCAATGTATCCAACATTACTATTAACCACACAGACGCAAACCACGTGTATACTACATAAGTTAACGCACACAACATTTTTTTTAAATGACCTCACGTTGTTTGACTTATTTGTTCATGTCTGCTCCGTCTTTACTTTTATTCATTCGTCCGAAGTCTGCGGCAAAAAGCACATCTAAATCCACGAAGAACAAATTCGAAATGTGTACACACAGCCCATGGAGATAAATATTGCAAATAGAATATTTAATTCAACGACACACTCTGAAGGCTTTAGTAGTCGTATTTATGAATAGTAAATTTCGCTATATATCTTCACAAACAAATGTAATTCACAAAGGTGAGGTCAAGTAGGACGGACTGTAGTGTTTATATAAGTAAGCAGGTTTTCGAGTTCAACATTCAGTACGTGTAGGTACGATTTTAGGGTGGATACCAATTCTTGCAGGAACAGTACAATATACAAGAATTAATGGAAGTAAGGTATGCTATACGATATACCTACTATGTATAACTATATCTCTGTGTATTCTACCATCTGTACAATGTGGAGTGTTCCGAGGAGCTTGATCTGGTGCTACCATCACATATTTCACCACCGCACTGCTCGCCATCGGCAGGATTTTCACCCTGATTTCTTTGAGCTACCACGCACAATTAGACAACTGTTCTCTAGAACTTCCCATCGCAGTGTTTCCTCTGCGCTATGACATGGACTCATTTAAGAAGGGTGCTATAGAATCTCTCTGAGGCCAGCAACGCGTTGGCAATCCCCTGGTGATGCAAGGGTGTTGTAGGGTAGTGTGGTACTTGCTCAGCGATTACCGCGTATCACCTAAAACTAACAGGGCTGTTTGAATCACCCGAGCCGAGCGGGTCAGTATCTTTTTAAGCTGGCAAAATATTGTTATTATAAAAAGTTTACAAATTTTCTGTATGTTCTAAGCTAGAAGAACATTCGCAAATGTTAAATATCTGTATGTATAATATATTGGACTAAAACTTGAATTATATGTACGGCCGCCGTCTGTCGGTAGATCCCAATTCGCACACCATATATATTCTATTTTCTTTTTTAATTTTTAGCACACGTATTCCCGGGCGAACATGATATGCCGGGGCGTAATATACTAATAATTACAATGATTCCTATTGTTGATTTTGTCGGAATATAATTTTTCTAAAATATCAGTCAGTACCTTACCTACTGTACGTTGTGTCGGATAGAATTCCAGCACAGAAATAGGCTGAGTGCAAACCTCGTTTGCTGAAAATGCAGCGTACATGTTCTCAAAACTTGTTTCTTTCATTTTACTATGATTTGTAGTTAGCGTAAGTACGTCGCTATTCCTTCAAATAAAGTCTTTTTCTTTCTTTATACATCAAAGGAAACTATCGCTTTACCTGCTTTTTCCACTGGAAATTTTCGAACCTAAAATAGTATATCCCCCTCATTCGTTGTAAAACATGTGGTTAACTTCACGTATTTCCAGACTACTTCAGTGCAGTACTGGCTTCATTACCATCTTGAATATCTAATAGACGGCATACCAGTCATTCTCGATACCAACATGGCGATCATGAATAAAACACGTTGAGGCATCTCGCCTCCTTTTATAGGATCTAGCCGTTTGTACGGCCGTGACAGACAGACGGAAATGTCTGCACACACACAGAATATGTATATACAACGCTATTAATGTACTAGCAATTGTCAAATTTCTTAAAATTAACTTGTTCTTTCTTTCATTGCCTTGCCATTTTACTGGCGTATAATTACAGCCGCTGTCCTTTGAGTCGTAGCATGCTGCCACATGCCTAAAAATTAACTTAATATCTTATCCCCCTCCCCTTCAAGGCCGGCAGCATATTGACAACATCTCTGGTGTTGCAAACGTTCATAGAGGACGGTAACCACTTGCCATCTGGTGGGGCACCCAGCATATTGTATTCCAGCATTAAAAAAACCGATGTATTAATTCTGTAAGAATATACTACTAAACTTTTTAATGCATTTTTAAAATTAACAGTAGTAGGTACCACCTAATTTAAGCGCCCGTGAAAACGCAGTGAAATATGTGAAATCAGTTTTAGATTCAAGTTTAAAGATTGGCTGCGCCCTGAGGTTGTGGGATAATTTTTTTTTTAAGTGAAAACTTTTAAGCGCCTTGGGCACTTTTAGGATGGGGAATAAGCGCTGAACTCGCATGACCGTCACTCTCAGATACAAAGTTTTTCCCTACTAACGTGCAGTCCTACGTTGATAGTTTTTTTTACTGATTTTGGACTATTGGCATGCATTTCATCTTTCATCTAATAAGAGTGGCACATCGGTACACATTTGATATTGTATCCGTGTTTTAAGTTAGTTTTAATGGCAGCAATATGTACATAATTATACATAGTTGAGTTGATAGCCTTCAAAAACGATAAAACACTATTAAAAATAAATACGTATATAATATTAATAGGAAATGTTTAATTAAAATTAATTAATTAAACGCGTCCATTGGTTCAGTTTTATGTATTTACGTTAACCCTCATTATGTAAATTATTACGTTTGACGTTTACTTGCATATCATTAACTAAAGAGATACTATGAATAATATGAGTTAATAACATATGAATAAATTGAAGGACTCTGAGAATAAGGATGTGATTACAATGAAGGATGATTTTTGCGTCTCTGTATTTGTCGAGGTGAGCATGCTTGGTATACGCCCTCTTGCAAATGGACTGCCCTGTCAGTGAGGTAATATGGGAGTTAGGAAGACTGCTGAAAAACAACTAAAGCCGGTCTGGTTTTCCTCGTACTAGAGCCAAATTCGTAGTGGTCCGTTGTATATTACCCATAACATAAGCGTAACTTGCTTGGCTACAAAATGATATACAATGTGTATGTTTGTCTGCCGACTTATCTATTTTTCACATATAAACGTAATTTGCACTTTAACCTCGCAAGGATTACTTTTCTTTTTTTAATATTATAAACGAGAGAATTTGAGTTTGTGTGTATGTATGTTTGGGACGCTTTCACGTCTCAACCACGCGACAGATCGTCAAGACATTTTGTATGCACTTGTCAGAGATATTGAAAAGAACGTAGTACGTGTACTTTTCATCCAAAAAAAAGTAGTCTGACCTACGTACGTGCTACCGTTCCATATATCGTTATGGCAACACAGTGAGAACACAATTTTAATGTGTTGCTCTCATGGTTAGTTCTACTTTCGGTAGATGGCGTTAAGGGTATTTTGAATTATAAATTAAGTTTGACATTTCTAAAGAGGGCGTGTGCAACTTCCAATGGCTAGTCTTCCCACACTGTCTACAAAATCTACGTTAACGCGGCGAATACGCGGGCAACGGCTAGTTTTAATTATATAAACAATCCCACAACATTTGAACTTTAAACTTACAGATGTACTCCAACAGTTATCTGGTTAGAAATTGCGTATACGTTTCGACATGTTGATCAGATCGTCTGGACGGGTCACGATCGAGTGGAACGTATAATAATTAATTCGCTTCTTATCATACTACAGGTTGACCTCTTAATTAGATTGTTGGAAGTTCACATTACATTGCTATTGCAATGCGAAATGGTTTTTACGTTTGATATGATACATAGAGTGTGTTAATCTATCGGTCCATTTACGAGAAAGGGAAACAGTCGATTATAATTTTAAGCCACAACAGAAATTATAATGTAACATTCCCACGGAGGATTCCTATGTATTTATACTGACTTTTTATTTTTTTCTGTATGATTTGAGACTTGATTCATGAGTTAGTGATTGTTGTTTATAACATATGAGTTTATTTGTTAAATTGTGGATTACAATGATCAACAATATGTGATTGTAATACGTCTGCAAAACTGTATTACCAATGACTTTTAGCTTGTATTGCATAGGAATCTGTCTCACTTGTCAAATTTGTGATACGAGTCAATATATATTGTTACGACCGAAAAGACTAATGCACACCTGCAGTTTCCTTAATACCTTTTCGGCATTTGGACTTCTTTTGTTTACCTTATGTTTAAAATTTGTAATTAGAAAACAGCCTATTGTGTATTGTACTCGTTTATGGCCGTTTGCAGGCATAATTAGGCAGGTGTGCAGATTACGAATTCTAAGAAATTCGATCTGCGCGGGCAGGCTGCCATATTGTATCGGTGCTGGATAAAGCAATGCCCCAATGGAGGGATTGTCAGTCTAGCGATGGTCACCAGTGAGACAAGACGTGTGCACATTCGATATGCTATATATTGTCGGACTTTGTGACTGTTATTGAATCGTGCATTAACTTGTACTGGTTGTGTTCAGTTATATTTGTACCTGTGTTATACGTATTTGTATAGTACTAAATAAACTCTATAGTAATTCTAACGGCATTTTAATTCGAGTCTCGCACTCGTAACAATATGTATATATGGCCGTTTTAATTTGGTTGATCACCTTTTACCATAAATAATTGCAAATCTGAGAGGAAGAATTACTACGAGTATGAATATTTTGAACGGAACCAGGAAATGTTAAAATTCACTATTAAGATTCTTGCAATTTAACTTTTCTTCAAATTTTATATCTATTACTGCGTATTTGCGTACATTAAAACGCATTGCAGCGTTAACTTTTCTAGAGGAAAAAGGGCTCCATTTTAATATCGCGCAATTTCCCCAGATATTCTGCACGCGACATTACTCTAACGATTCACGACCGGCCATTGTTTGCAAAACAATCTGCCTTACTCTCTATTTGTATAGACACAGTGGGTACTCAGTACTCAGTAAATGGGTGTGATGACCACAAGCACCTGTTGTGATAGAACATCTAGTCTAGTCGGAAATGGGTAAATGAGATCTACCTTAGGTTGGTGCGTAGGTGAGAGGAGGTGATGGTCTCGCAGTATCTACAGTAATTTGGCATCCGGTTTCAATAATTGTATAATAGGAATCAATTAGTGGAATTGCAGCAAATACATTAGATTAAGGCGAGACTGTACCATAGTTGGCACTCCATTGGTTATGCCTTCTCTTTATAAGTATCCGAAATTTGAAGGAATTCCATCGTATTAGGAATCCTGAAAAGCAATTAGATTGTTTCGAACCAGATGTCCTTTTGTAGTTGAATATAATTATTTAGTTATACTTTAATGATACCACGAAGGTTGGTCACTGTAAATGATCTAAAAATTGTGCAATTACGCTTCTGAGTAATAATGTAAACTATCCTCAATACAATAGAATTAAGTTCCATGACATAGAAAGAAGATTACAATAATTATAATCATTTATTCATTCCACCTGCAAGTCGTGGAAATTTAGTGGTTTAAGACGGATTGACGGATTCATAGATCGGTAACTTTACTGTGTTTTTCATGTGTGATTATTTCGGCGTTTAGGTTACGATCAATAACTTTTCTATTTGACATTTTTTCTGATTGTCCAAATATCTAACATCTCACACAATACAAAACTCTATGTAGTAAACCAACAGAACTATCTTTTTGGTTTGCCCATATTTGCACTTGTATCAAAAATAAAATGTTATTTTGCATGGCTCCTGCAAAATTTTGTTAAATTCAGTTGGAAATCTTGATAGTTAACTGTCCATTTCACGATAGTTGAAGGAAAACTTCGCAAAATTTTTAATGGATCTTCCAAACACTCCCAAGTATACATACAGGCTATACGAGGCCGAGCTGTGTAGTTGTATGTGTCATTTCATTACCGATTCGTTTCGCATACCAACAATTGTGATTTCAATAACATTATATACCATAACAACAATAATTATGCTATGTACTTGGTGCTAGAAGCACGACAATGATGAATTGTTTCGCCGTTATAATCATTGACCTCTTTCGTAACTACTTGTGAGCATGGACGATTTGCAGCGTAAACTGACTGCCGGCTAAAGAGGACCGCTAAATATCTATCCGTATCTATGCTATATTAATATTCTTACTACCTGACGCCGACAAAAGACAAATTCACACCTGCATACCTGTGGACATTTTATTACCTTTTCGACATTTGGACTTATTTTGTATACTTTGTGTTTAAAATTTGTTATTAGAAAAACAGCCCATTGTGTATTGTAATCTTTTATGGTTGTCATTAGCCAGGTGTGATTCTAGGAAATTCAGTCCACGCGGTCGAGCAGACATATTGTATTTGTACAGTATAAAGCAATGCCCCAATGGAGGGATGAGACAGTCTAGCGATAACCACGAGCGAATCAAGACTTGTGTACATTCGGTAAACTATTTAGTGACGGACTTTGGGCGTGTTATTGAATCGTGCTTTAAGTTTGGACTGGTTGTGTTCAGCTATATTTGTACCTGTGATATACGTGTTTGTATAGTTCTAATCAATTCTACAGTAATTCCAACGGCATTTTAATTCGAGTTCTGCAACTCGTAACAATATTATAAATGCGAAAGTTTGGATGGATATCTGTTACTCAATCACGCCAGAAGGCTGAACGGAACTGAACGAAATTTGGCACAGAGATAGATTATAGTCTGGAATAGTACATGCTAATTTTTATCCCTGTAAAATGATTTTATAAATTATAAAAATATCAAGAGGGCTAATTCGGACCAAGCAGATCCTGGAAATGCAACTTTTGGATGTTTTTTATTTTATGTCATGAGTTCAGCAGACTGGCAGACGGCTCCCGTGATGGAAAGCGGTTATTATCGCCTATGGACATTTGCTACTGATGTGCTGCCGCTCTCTAAAGGGAGATTGAAACCTGGCTAACTAATGCCGGAACACAACTCAAGGTAGTTATGGCAATATACTCTAGACTACTCTAGGAGTGGTAGCCATTCAGACGGGCAAATACCCTACCACCTGATTGTGGTTGTTTTGTCCCCTCTTACGACAGGCCGCCTGGCCGCAGGAAATTGAATTCTTTCTCCGTTCCTGCAGGGATAAAAATGTAATCAACGTGAAGATTGTTTGTCTGTCTATCTGACGGTAAGAAAATCACGTGATACAATTACTAGACTGATTTGAATCTACAGATATCTAGCTGACCTCCCAGGAGGGAGGTGAGCACTTAGGGTACATTTTATTTCGGTAAATGACGTTTCATGGTATAGCTATAGACTAACGTGGTCGTGTGCCGCCGTTGCAACTCTCTCACAAATACGTGGCTATGACAACGCGAACGAAGTGTCAAGAGTACTGTGGGTTATAAAGAAATCGACATACAAATGCATATATTGTATATTTGCGAGTTAAGCAAATCATCGTTGTGTTATGGGTAAATACATAAATGACTGAAAGATAGCGTATATTAGCTTGCCAGGAATCGAACTTGGAACTTTTTTTTATTGCAAACAGCAAACAGACAGATGGCACTTGTAATGTAAAGTGGTTACCGTCGCCTATAGACGTGTGCAACACCAGAGGCGAAGCTAACGCGATGCCAGCCTTTAGGATAGGATAAAATAAATCGGATAGAGGAGTCAGATAGGTGGAATGCGATAGGCGGAGGGGGAAGTGTGCCGTCTGATCTCTCGCTCATCGCACGAAACACTATTAGCTCAAGGCTAATCGTTTCACGCCGATATTCTGTGAGAGCATGGTATCACAGCAATCCAGCCGGCCCTGAAGGCTGTAATAAAGATAGTGATTCCGGTATGGCTCGTCAACTAGGCGGACCAACGTTTAGACTACAAGAGCACAGAGGCTGGTCTAATTTTCTACCGGAGAGTCGTTTTCAATAATTTAGTCATGTCTACTACTTATTATTATATGGTATTAATTAGACCAAATTTTTTTACTACACGCACCCGCTGCAGCGTATTCGTCACTGCGAGACGACACTCCTTTGTGTCACACTCAAGCACAGGCCATCCTACACTGCAGTGCATTGCAATGAGTCACGCGGAATGACCGCGGCAGGAATTCTCGTATACGCGGCAGCCTTCATGGCCGTGACGTAACAGATACACTGCAAAAGTGCCCCCTACGCTGGTACGGCCACGTTTTACGGAATCCGATTAGTCGGGTGAAGAACTTCTAGCTCGCCTCCTTCACAAGGGGTGGGCCTAATAAACGCTCAGTCAGGGTTGCGGTGTCGGTCATGGTCTATTTCCGTGGCTCTGATGCTGGCAGGAGGAATAGTGTAGTGTTTGGTGGATATTGCGGAGAAACAACCGGTGAGTCCCACACTACCCCACTGTCATGTTCATGGTGTGTCCGCAAACTGATTCACCTCGAAAAGAAAAAAGCCTAAGAAATGCTGGATTGATGTCAAGAAGGATAACATACGTACTACAACACCGACCATGCGAAAAGGTGAAGAAACGTTCCCGGGTTTCAAAACAGTAGATTTATGATCATGGCTACCGGAAATTGGCCAAAAGGTCAAATTAAACTATAGGTGTCAAATTAAAATATAGGTTAAAATCGCGTTTATTTTAAAGGCTCCATTTTTTTAAGTAATATGTTGTTTTAGTTATGTTACCTATATAAAATAGTTTAAGTATATAAGAAAAAATAATCCCCGGCACGGTTCTTGAAACTGCGACCTTGGCCTGCGCACAAATGAAATTCGGATCTTTTTTGAAATATGAAGTATTATCCCTTTCGAGTGAAGGGACAGAAACCATATTATTGCATTTCATTGATTATTCTAAATGCGCAAAGTTATCCCTATTATTTCGTCGAACGCTCAAGATCCCTGCCGGTAACTATACTGTAACAAACCGTTATTTTCCGACGAATATAGTAATTGTGTAGGATAAAACATACATGAAAGCAAAAAAGCCGCCAAATTACATTAAATATTGAATGTTTCACGGAATACAAATAACTGTTAAATTCTATTATACTATATTTTATAATTATTATGCGTCATATTTGTATGGTATGGGCGGCACCGTGTATGGTATACTCCAATTTTGGATACCACTGGAAAAATATGACGTGACCTGGAAATCTACATTAATATGAAAATGCAGAATATTATTTTACTTTTGTAATATCATGATAAAAATAATTTTATTAAAACTATTTTTATTATACTTCAATATGAAGCATTATCCCTTTGCTCAAAGGAACAATATTTCATACGAGTACTTTGAAAAAGATAGAAATTTCATTTGTGCGCGTGCTAGTGAGTCGTGCTGGTGATTATAATTTCATAGGATTTTTTTATTAAATAGTTTATTTTGGATGTATTTTTTATAAAACAATAATATTTACTATTTCTTTTTTTTTTGTAAAGTCTTCATATGTTTAAAAAACATTTTTTTTTGTTAATATTCAAAATATTTTAATAACCGTTTACACAGCAATAATACGCATTTTGACCCGTTTAACTTATAGCGTCACAACTTGCTATTCTTGTACAGAATGCTCGGTGATTTGGGAAATGATCAAGTGTCAGTAGACTGTCATCTACTTACTCTATTACGTAGTAGTATTATAGATTATAATACAAATCTAGATCTAATTATTACTACTCTATAATCTTGCCTCGTATACTCAGAGCATCTGTCAACGTTTGGAACATTTCCAAAAAATATAAGAAAACCGTCAGTGTGCGTCGATACCTGATTATGTTAGGTTCAGTAGCAACTGGTACTTAAACATTCCTACGAAATAAATGTGTATGAGACAATTAATAATATAAGGGTATATATAGGTAGTATACATTAAGAGTGTTAAATGAATCTAAAAATAAACTATATATACAAACTAAAATTAAACTATAAAATCTAGTACCAGACTGCTGTCAGTTGGAAACGTGCCCAATAGACTAGCGACATTGACTCGCTGAGGCAATGTGCTATGGCTATTTGCAAAAGGCGTTGCCGGAGGGGAGGTATAGACCAGTCTTTTGGTCACGTGAGACATCCACCAGACGTTTGGCTGCCTCGACTTTAGTGTTTCAGTTTTTAATAGTTAACGTAAAATAAATTGTGCATTAATTAACTGACTGGACTCTTAGTATTGTATTGTAATATGTAATTACATAAATATACTCCTTTTCGGCTCTTTTGGCTAACAGACCGTGGTCGTATTTATTGTTACTTAATTTTTGAACGGGTTACGAAGTTTGGAAGAAATGGATTCCTTAATAAAGTTGTATGTCTGTCCGTTCGTATGTTTCGACAGTCATTTTACTTAATAAAATCTGCGTTTAAATTAATAGAAATTGGATGGATGGTGTGTTCTATATGCAGCTAAAGACCATCTGACGGTGGCAGGTGCGCCGTGGTCTGTAGATAGATCGTAACTCTCCCTTCCATCCATATCTATATGTTTGGCTCTTAGTAGCGTTTGACCATGTGGCATGCGGCGTAAGTTCGGAGTTTATAGTAAAACTAAATTGTTATTTCGATGAGATATCTTTGTTCTGTGTTAATTCTACAGTGATAAAACCCTTGTATACTATATTTGAACGTCTGCAAATTCTTAATTGACATGCGCTGGCCCCTTTCAATTAACATCTTTACGCATTGATTTCGAAGTAAAATAATAGTCTATAACATGTGCTTACGCTTACATCCAAAAGTTATATGAATAAAATGAATCTGTGAAAACACTTTAATTTTCACCAAAAATTAAAACACATTAAATTCTTAAAAACTAGGTACAACAAATATTGAACAAAGGGCGACCTTATCGCTTAATGCTATCTATTAGGTATAATAAATCTATATATGCTCTTCCAGGCAACCCCTCATTTTAGGTTATATTTTTTTTCTACTAAAAATAAGATTTTTATAGAATCGGAAACTTTAATAGAAATATGTGATTTAGTTCTATTAATGAATGTAAATATAAGCGACACATTTAAATATTAAATTGCGGATCCCTAATATTGCGCTCAATAACGGCCACTTTTCGCTTTATATCGTACTATGTTTCGTTGCGTGGATAAGCTATTTTAACATATTCCGTCAGCTCCATTAAATATTATATTCGTATACAACAGGACACAGTGGTTTACCGTTGTTTGGGTGATGTTTTATTGGCTTTTAATGATAATGAAGCGCCATATAGAGAGAGATCTTTAGCTGTTCAATCTATGTGACTGCGATATTTGTGACTTTTAACCGAGCAATTTCCATAATTATGACCCGTTACAATATACCTTTGATGCGAATTTCCAAAAATGATGGAAGATTTGCCGTAGGGATGCCTCGATACGATATCAATATTTAAAAGAAAGGATCGCTGCTATTGATCACGATACAATTTGTAAATCCAAAGGTATAAAGACAAGCGAAAAAGAGCCGTCACTACTACTACGTTACTACTGTCTTAACCTATTAATTATTGTGGTGCATTTTGACGCTTACAAAGTATTGTCGCCGGGTCAAAATAAGCTATATGTAAGCACATGATCAACTCTAAAATCAGAACACCATTGACCAAAGAGATTCCATGAATATTCAGCTTTATTCGGCCATTTTTTTTTACCATTCGATATTGGTTGTTGTGGATAGCAGCCTTTTGTACTCGTTTATGGCCGTTCGCAGGCATAATTACGCGGGTGTGCGGATTATGATTTCTGGGAAATTGCGTCGACGCTTGCCAGGTAGACATATTGCATCGTGCTGGATAAAGCAATGCCCCAATGGAGAGATCGTCAGTCAAGCGATAACCACTAGCGAGACAAGACGTGTGTACATTCGATAATCTATAGATTATCGAATGTACTATACTATATATGTACTATATAGTACTATACGTCACTATATAGTGACGGACTTTGCGCGTGTTATTGAATCGCGCATTACGTTTGGACTGACTGTGTTCAGTTATATTTGTACCTGTGTTATACGTGTTTGTATAGTTCTAATATATTCTATAGTAATTCCAACGGTACTTTAATTCGAGTCCCTGCAACTCGTAACAATATATATATATATATATAGCTTTCACTGTCGTCAAAATCAGTTATACTGCAATACTAATAACAGCTCCTAAAGTGTCACTGCTGAGCTCAGGCTTCCCCACTTTTTAGCAACAGCAGAAAATATACACGCTTGTCCAAGGCGAATTGGCAGGTTTTACATACGATAATCTGGTTGTGTAGGTTTCATCATGATGTTTTCCTTGACAGTCAGCTCGTAGTTGAAGTGTATACATGATAATATTATATTTTTTAGTGTATTACAATTTGTATGTATGAGTGTAAGTATTTCTTCATTTCATCATGGCGGTAAGGTTTTATAGAAGAAAACATCACCGACGTAGTTAAATTTGTCAATGTTAATGATGGTCGTGATGTAATAAAAATAGTTTTATTGGCCGCCGCGATGGAAAATTGTGGCATTTTCATGGCACATTTGTACTCGTCTCTTCTCTGTGTACTTAATCATAACATGTTGCGTAAGTTATTTTTCTTAATAAGTAGTAAATATATCAACGTCTATAAAAAGAAATATTCATAAATGTTGAGAAGAAAACAAGACAATTGTTTTTATGAATGTGTGAAGATTTTTCCTTATTTGTCAGCGTTATTAGTGTTGTCTCCACAAACGGCCTATGGTTGAGTGGGCTAAGCTTTCGCGGACCAGGTTCTTTTTTTTGTTTATTTTCTTTTTATGAATGTATAGGTTTGCGTTTGACCACTGTCTCACCTGATGCTGAGTGATGACGCAGTTTAGGATGGAGCACGCTTACCTAAAAGATACCTATTCACACGTGACATGAAGTCTTCAAGTTTGTATTTGTCAGGAAAAACAGACTTCGGCAAATTATTCCACTCTTCGGCAGTGCGCACCAGAAAAGATGAAGCGAAACGTTTGATTCTGACTGGTGGTGTTTCCACCGTGGAACGGTGGCGCAAACCGGTGCGTCTGGTTGTTCGATGGTAAAATTGGGATGGAGGAATCAGCTCGTGCAATGCTAAGGAACACTCCCCGAAATGTATCCGATAGAAGACAGCTAGCCCCGCGACATTGCGTCTATGCTCTAGATTCTGAAGTCGAGCATAAAAAAGACGATTATTGCCCACCAGCTTCCTGGCTCTTTTCTCATTTGATTCCAACGCTTCCAACTGGCATTTGGCTGAGCCGTCCCAGAGATGAGAATAGTACTCTACTACTACTAGTACTAGTAGGTCACTGGAAAGCAGATGCTCCTTGTTCGATTTTTAGCATGGTAAATCTCGTAAATGGAACTTTCCGTTGTTTACTATGGTCTGGGTATCAGGCAGCGGCCCCAGAGTGTTTCATCCTATGTTACCCATAACATTAGCGAACTTGCTTGTTAACTAAGGATAATCAATGTATGTGTTTGTCTGCCGATTAAATGTTGTATTATATTATGAAGTCCTGACAGTATAAAGATTGAATCTAAGAGCGTTTTAGTTCCATATTCCCAACTTGCTATTGAGACCCATTTCATACATCCACAACACCAGAAGTGTTACCGAACTCGAAGAAATTTTGTGATCCTCTTTAAAAGAAAACATATTGTTGCTGTGGTGAAATGTCGGCTCAAATTCTTAAAGTTCGCAAGAGAATTTTTAAGAACCTTTTCGTACAGAAACGTAGAGGCTCAAGGAACACTTAGTTTATTTCGAAAGATGCGATGTTAGAAGGAAGATCGTGGCACTATTCTGAACAGTACCTTAGATCACTCCTCTTTATACAAACGGTACAAAGACAGAGATAATATGTAGTCTGTTATATCCTTATTCTTGTTTGAATAAACGTTTATCATTAAAGTGCAAGTAAATCTTGAATACTGACCTGAATATTATTTATTAACGTGTTTTACCTGATCGCACGAGTCGAAGAGCGGCTTGTTATCGTTAAATGATGCAACTTTATTGCTTCTTCTGCAGAATATTAGCTCAACATGAATTTTTATGGTTATTGCCCCATATTATATGTGTGAAATATTCTAATCCATGAAATTTATGCAAAGGTTATGGGAAACGATCGAACGTAAATTATGTGAAGCAATTTCTTTGGCAGTATGTTTTAATTTTTCTTATTTCTACATTACTAAATATTACTTTGCATTTCTTCTTAATTCTTTGTTTCCTCATGTGGCATTTTTTGCCAATTCATCAGCGTAGTCACTTCTTATTATAGGCTAAATCCTTAATGGTTAATTATGGTTACAATTTCACGTTGCGTCAATTTTATTTATAGCCTGAATGTTTTTTTTTACTACACATTAAAACCTTCCGATGATTCTTGAGTTTCAATTGTTAGTTCTTTTTTTTTAATACAGAGCTTAGTACATTTTATATCTAATCACAGTCAAGATTTAAAATTAATCTTCAAAGAAACTGGGATCAGATGAAGGCTAGACATATATAACTACACTATTTGTCTGTCTGTGAGTTATGACTGTAACCTCAGCCAAATTGTAGGAGGTTGTAGTAGCAAGTCCAAGGCACCATACGTTAAAGAGGTAGATATTTTCTTCATAAACGTACTATTATTGATGAAATCAAACGATTGTCTACAATTATTGTTCCTTTTTACCAAAAATTATACGTTATTTGAAATAATACTGCACATGAAAACAATTTTTCAAGTTACAGTCTTTTTATTTCCTTCAACCTTTGTTCCAAAACGGATGTGTACGAACATTTTTGTATCGTTTGTCCAGTGCAAAGGTGGAACGAGGTCTCAAACGCAAAGGTCACCGGTGTTATTTTCATACTTTCCCAACGAAAAGCGGTTGGACCGATGCCAAATGAGACAGTTTTGGACAGGCGTCCAGATAAATAATGCAAATATACAAAAACTGAGCGACTGTAAAACGTGTATAGGTAGTTCTTTTGTTATTAAGAGGAGTTTGTCGGTTTATGTTAATGAACAACTCAGTACATTCATAGTATCGGAAGATTTAATAGTATCAGTATCCCTGGTTGAAAAATCGAGAGAAACAACATTGACAAAAAGAACGTAAAACTGGCAGACAGATTTGTACGGTAAACCGAAAAAGAGATGAATGGATTGTGCGAAAGATGACATGAAGATTTATGGTGTAAAAAAGAGAACATAATCCAGCCTAGAGGAGAATAAAAGGAAAAGACACTATCGGCTTCAAATGTTCAATACGAGATGAAAAAAAGAGACTGTAAATTTGTTTTGTTTTTCCGGTTACGCTGGTAGGGCCACGTTTTACGGAAACCGGCTAGTTACGTGAGGAACAAATGTCGCCTCCGCCAGGTCCCGGTCGAAGGGTTAGTAGGCCCAAGAAATGCTGGCTTGGTGTTGTGAAGGATGACATGCGTAGTACTAATAGTCTTAATAAAGGGATGCCGAAGATCGCGCTAAGTAGAGAAGAAAACTTAACGCTTTACTTGAAACAATTTTAGTATTGAAGTAAATACGGTTGGAATTTCCAAGTGACGCCACAGGGCAGTTTACGGCCGGGCAATGGCCTTTTGTTTTATCGTTAGCTTTTAATAAAATTTGCGTTGGATTTGTTTGTTTCTGAATTTCCGATTCGTGTTGCTATTTCTGAGTGGATTCTGATTTCATTATTCGCTTGTGAATGAATAAGTCTTAGACCTAGTTAAATCTTATTTCTTGAAAGTCGAAGATATATATGTATTATTTAGTTTATGACCATTTTAGCTATCTATAGGCTATATACAGGTTAAGCTTTTTTTAATGGGCCTTCAGGGCTAAATCCTAAACTATATGAACTAGCGAGAAGCACTCAAAAGGAGTCCCGCAGCCGATGTTGATGCAAACTAAAGCAGAAAAACTCAACTACCCGAGTCAGGAATAGAAACGGCTGATTTTGATAAACAAACACACTTATGTTATTATATGAAATCGTAGTGTGGCTTGTTAGAATCAATTTCTGTGAAGAAATATCAAACGGCAAACGAAGAGAAAAGTTAATTTTCCTAACACTTTCACATTAAATTCATTGACCGGTCATTTGACCGGAAAATTAAGTAAATAAAAAAATAATTTCAACGACAATTAGTTTTCAACATCATCCTTTGAGTAATTTTTGAGATTTTACAGCTAAGTGACTAAAGCTGTGGATGTAAGTCGCTCTACGGCGGGTCTCCAGATTGGGGATTTTTCGTTTTCGTATCAAAAAAATTTGGGGTGATATTTTTTTTGTCTCTGAGGTGTAAAAATTCGAGCCAATGACTAAAATGTATTTACTAATGGCGACGGTTTGGATCTCGTTTTACTTCTGGCATAATAAATTCATCAAATTGGGGAGATTTCTAAAATTCTGTCTTGAAAGTCTACTCTATGGTACCATTCATATGCGTAGACTGATACAAACTAGACGGACTTTTAAAATTTATTTTCTCTATTTTCTGTTTATATATAAAAATCAATTGCTGTTCGTTAGTCTCGCTAAAACTCGAGAACGGCTGGACTGATTTGGCTAATTTTGGTTTTGAATTATTTGTGGAAGTCCAGGGAAGGTTTAAAAGGTGAGTAAATATGAAAAACATTGATTCTGAGGCGGTACGAAGTTTGCCGGGTCAGCTAGTTGGTATATAAATTCAACCGATAGGAAACCAATTAAAGGTAAACGATAATTTGTAGGTATCTAGGTAATTGAATCTCAAGGTCTTGAACACCATCCTTAGTAGAGCCATACGGAACTATACCAAGAATGTTGGCGACGTGCAAACACTGCTAATCGCCGTGTTAAGTAAAATATGATGTCGATAATTATCAGTTGACTCGTGCGCTTAAAATAATGGCGGAACAGAATTTAAGACGTGTTAGGATTGTGTCACGTAGGATCTTTGTGCAGTCTATTAAGTTATGCCGAGGATGTCAAGGCTCCTTGGACATGTTGAAATACTTATTTATATTTACTTACAATTATATGTATTATCAATAATTTTCTTCTATCAAAGGTGAGACAGTACTTCACACCACTTCAGTTGCTGAATCTTTACCAAGCACAAGTATGGTCCTGCTTGGAATACTGCTCTCATCTTTGGGTTGGCTCAGCCAAACACTAGCTCGAGCCACTCGAGTCAATAGTGAAAACAGCTAGGAAGCTGATAGGCAATAATTCGACGAGAGGCTTCAGAGCCTAAATCATCGACACAAAGTCGCTAGTATGTCGGTATTGTATAGGATACACTTCGGCGAGTGTGCCACGGAATTGCATGAATTAATTGCTCACTCACCATTTTACCACCGGACAAGCAGACGTAGGAGTGCACACCACCGATATATGGTGGAAATACCAACAAAGCGGACGAAACGCTATGCTTCCAATTTTATCATACGTACCGCTGAAAGATGGAACTCTTTGCCGTCGTCTGCTTTTCCTGAAAAATACAATCTAGGTGTCTTCAAGTCTCGCGTGACCAGGTATCTTCTAGGTAAGCGTGCTCCACCTTAGACTGCATTTCCACCTGACATCAGGCGCAATGGCAGTCAAACGCGAACCTATTCAATATAAAAAAATATCTATTAATATATTACAAGAAATCTTTAGACGGTTCTAGTTTGTACAATGAATTAAAAAACGAGTAAAAATCAAGGGGACCTAATACGGACCAGCAGATTCCACAAATACAATTTTTAGAATTTTCTGTCTGTGCATCATGTGAAAATGATTGTACCGATTTTTTTATTACACGAGTTTAGACTGTCCAGCTGATGGAAAGCGTTTAACCATCACCTATGGACCTTTGTGCTGCCGCTCTCTAAATGAAACAAGACACAGACCTAGCTTACATTGAAGGCCAACGCTTAGGATAGGTACTTTTTATCCCGATAAACGAATATAGCGAAAAGGTGGCGCTGCTGTTGCGTTTTTTAGACGCCGCTCTTGCTGTTCACTAACAAATTCGTCGTCGACGTCACAGCAGCGCGAACCAAGTTTTATCGCTGTACGCTAATAACCTCTGTCATTTCTTTCACCTTCCAATTATTTGGGGTTGGCACAATATGTCATTTCCTTCCACACTCCTCTATTCTGACATACGTCCTCTGTCACACCACAAATCATCATATCATCCTACACACAATCCATCCATCTCTTTTTTCGTCTACCTTTACATTTGTACCCATCAATCCTGTAAGTTTATCATTCTTTTTGGCACGTGACTTTCATCCCTCCTCATTACATGCCCATACCACCTTAATCTACTTCCTCTCAGTTTTCCAGTCACGCTACTTACTAATCTACATATATATTTGCTTGGCCTGACTGATTGATTGAGTGACTGACTCACATATCAACGCACAGCCCAATCTACTGCGGCTAGGATCGTGAAAATTTGCATGCGGGTTCTTTCTTTATACTCTACGTGCGCATTAAGAAAGGATTTTCAAAAATTCAACCCCTAAGGGGGGTGAAACAGAGCATGAAAGTTTATATGAAAATCCCTCATTTACAACGTAAGAAGCACGAAATTTTATATAATTGCTTCTGGTTAGAAATAAATGTACACATGCATCGGCGTTTTTGGGAATTCGAATCCTAAAGTGGTCCAAAGGGATGAAAGTTTGCTCAATTAAGACCATTTTTAATCTACGCAGGCAAAGCCGCGAGCAACAGCTAGTAATTTCTAAATGAGGATTAGTTTCCTTTCCTCTTACTATATTTTTGTTACTGCACGGTACAAGTTTTCCAACACGCACAATCTGCGTTGTTTCTAGCTATTATTTATTAGGGCCTGTCCCGTTATGTAGGCGCTTCGGTTACGCTGCCAGCGGGAACTTACATTGTTTAAGATATTATCATCCACCATAATATACTGTAAAATAAAATGGAATCATCGAGCGTTTTATCAATGAATATGTAAACTATTAATATTTAATATACGTATAAAATATATATAAACGAGGAATATTGGGAGGATGAATGTTTGTCACCCTTTCACACAAATTCTTTTTCTTTGGCTTATACTTTTGTGATTTTTTTTATTGTTATTATATTCAAACTGTGAATCTACTAAGTATGTATGCTTAAAAGGTATTTAAATAAACTCAATAGCTTGAATTTTAGTAACACAAAAACTTCAAATCTGAATTTCTTCAAACTACAGTAATAGGTATATCCTATATAAAAAAATGGCATGAGCTATTATTTATGAATATATATAGATTGTTAAATTAGATTATACTATTTATATTCTACAAATCATAACTATAACTATCAACCTCAAGTGAAAGCAGTCGCGTGCATACCTAGTATGTATTTATTTATAATTGCATATACAATATTTCACACGCAAAATAATAAAAGGAATTATTTATTATACAAACAGACTGTAGAGTCCATATGGATAATAGATACCAAAGTGTTATTCATATGTTGCTATACAATGTTGTTGTGAAAAAGCATAAAAATACAAATTGTGTATGGTCGCCATACTTGGAGTAAATGCGCCGAATTTTATACTCGAGACAGAAAAGTATAGACCTGGTGAGTTGTCGAAATACAAATATAATGTTATATAGGTATAATATCGTCACGATGTGATCTGCAAAGGGAAAAACATAAGTAACTATTAAACATAAGTATTTACTGTATCAAAACAATTGTCCAAACTTCGACATTCGTGATTATAGTATATCGGATACCTAAAAACCTATATTTTTATGCATCGATATATGTATATCACATACTGATATCGCATGTTCGGCTGATAAGCGCGACGACAGTCACGTGCAATCGACGATAGATACTATTATATTTTTAAATACACAATTATGAAACGTAACATGCACTTCAAAAACTAACCGTGCTATTTATAAATAGTTTTTGGTCTCAATCTATTCAGTCTTGTTGATTTTTTTACAATCTACCATATTTGATATTGTTACAATTTAAGTTCCGACAAAAACAAGACCCACTTGCATATCTGTAAAAACACATTTTATTACCCGTCGGCATTTGAACTAATTGTAATCCTTTTATGATCGTCTTCTTTTGTTCACTTATTTATTGGTTACTGTGGAGAATAGCCTATTGTACTCGTTTATGGCCGTTTGCAGGCATAATTAGCCAGGTGTGCGGATTACGATTTCTAGGAAATTACGTCGACGCTTGCCGTATTGCACATATTTCCATTTGTGTAGTATAAAACGATGGCTTGATGGAGAGAGGAGGCAGTCGAGCGAGAACCACGATCGAAGCGAGACGTGTACTACAATCGGGAATCTAATAGTGACGGATTTTGCGCATTTTATTGAATTACGACCCTCTGCATTATGTTTGGATTTGTTGTGTTCGGTTATATTTGTACCTGTGTTATACGTGTTTGTATAGTTCTAATAAACTCTATAATAATTCCAACGGCATTTTAATTGGAGTCCCGTAACTCGTAACAATATAATAACAATAGCCCATACTGGTAATTGTAAGGTATCTGTTAGGAACCTTTTCATTTTACAGCTTACTCTCAAAACACGTAACTGAACTTTGATACTACCCTTTCGTTTCGGAGAAGGAGATACGACAAGGTCTGCCATATTTTCCGCACAAGAACTACCCTGACCTGGAAACACTCGTACTCAATCAGAAGCCGCCTGTATAATGGAGCTAATAAGGATTTAAAAATATATGCTTTAACTAGATGTGAAAACAAGCAAAAAGTTATGAATTGGCTAAAATCCTTGTATTATGATGCGTCTGAATCATTTACAAACTGATATTTATTATTTCTTGTCGCTATATATTTTGTTTTATACTTTACAAAATATTCGTTAATTCTTGCACTCATTATACACATTCAATCATTTTATTTCACACACACACACATCATCATTGTATGCATTCACACTCACAGCCACACACATACAAAAGCAGTTAATCATATACAATTATATACCTAAGAGCTATAATAACCTTGTTTAATCATATAGGTGAGGGGTGGGGTACTTTTGATTGACTCAAAACACAGACCTTGTTCATATTGTTACGAGTGCGGGACTCGAATTAAAATGCCGTTTGGAATTACTATAAATTTTATTAGAACTATACAAACACGTATAACACAGGTACAAATATAACTAGACACAACCAGTACAAACTGCACGATTCTATAACACTCGCAAAGTCCGTCACTATATAGCTTATCGAATGAACACATCTTGATCGTATCGTGATCGTCGCTTGACTGCCGGTCTCTGCGTTCGGGCATTCCTTTATACTCAGCGTACAATATGTCACGACCAGGTAAACAATTATTTCCAAGAATCACACCTGGCCACTGCCTACCATAAAGGATTACAATACACAATAGGCGGCTTTTCTAATTACAAATATTAAACACAAAGTAAACAAAAGAAGTCCAAATGCGGGCAGGTAATAAACCGTGCTTTATTGCCGGCAGGTGTGCATTCACATTTGTCGGCGTGCTTTGTGAAATTTTGGCTAAGTTGTAACAATAGTTTGAGAGGCAAAGGTGTACCGTACCTACTTGTTTAAATTCCACAGCCGTATTTTAAACTAACACATCTTTACTGTTTATTAATTTACCTTTCAATAGTGTGTCTCTATTTTTGTTACAATTGTATAATACCAAAGGCTAATAAAAATTTATTATTATTATTTTAAGAATGTACATTAGAAATACTGCACGCTCCAAGGCCAGGATTCGAAGCCATGTCGTTTGTGCGAGATCCGGATGCGTTAGTAATTAAGCTGCTACGACTTCATCGTCCACTACGCGACTTTTATCTGACAGTAAAGAAGTCTCCATACTAGTCGGCGCGGATTCGACAAATACAAGTCAAAAAGAGTTGTAGTGTCGTTGTTTAGACTCGTCGCCACCGCGCCGCTTCGTTGTGCCATATGCAGCCTATGAAAACAATCTGAATCAACGCCGAATCGGTGCCGCCTGGTGCGGGGATTCCCTAATAACTTGAAAATATCCTCTCTTTTTGTGGAACAATACGCACTAGACATCATATTTGTCCATTCGTTAAGTCTTTCCATTTTTCTCTTATTTTTTTGAAACCTATTGAAACAAACGGTATCTGAAAGCAGTATAAGCATTGATAGCCTCTCTGTCTACCTTTTTCTGTAAAAATAGTATGTCATCTGGAATTCTAATGTTATGCGATAAACATTATTTGTTTTACAGTAGAAAAAAATATGTATAAGCTCATAATGTAGTAGTATGTGGTAATAACGATACGTGCTTGTGAATAATAATTTAATTTTAGGTGTGGTTTTTAAAATTCCGTTTTGAATGTCATTCTGTGTGTTGTAAAGATAAATTTATATTCAAATATACGCACTTTAAATTTTGAAGTTATTCTAACCACTTATAAGCTTATTTCCCATAATTGTTGTACATTTGTAGTTCCTATATGTTACTAACCGTTCATTCGATTTACTTTTAGTTACATACAAGTACTGTCATATTTAACTAGTTTTCTAAATATACTCGTTTATTTAATTATAATTTTAAACTACATTGTTTGTAAACAATAAAAAACAAATTACGTCTGGTTAAATTTGTTAATTTTAACGTAATAAATGCTTTATGTTAACATCTTAAAGAGACGTGACTTCGCATACTTTAGTGTATAAATTATTATGATTGACAAACTCCATTCATAATCATAGTTAAACAAGAATATAGTAAAATGAATGATTTAAACTTATTCATCGTAACACGTACTTTATACAATGGTTATTTCTATGAAGCAATAGGTTATAAAATGTATTTTTGTTACGTTAGATGGTAAATTTAATTCTCGTTTTGTAAAAATTGATTGGATATTAAATTATATAATTTTCTTTATCGTTCCTTTTATTGAAATATATAAAACTTAGTTATTAGACCCCCTACCCCATAAGAAATGGGAAGTCTTGAGCTCAGCAGTGGAACAATTCTAGACTGCTCCTTTTCATTATTATCATTATAGTTAATAACAAGTATGTATTGTTTTTATTTGGCTTCCAAGGGAGGGGTTGGAACCTGATCACTAATGCCAGCTCACGAAATACGTCGCTTTTTATGGCGGTATGTTTTAGATCAGGGTGGTTGGTATCCAGACCCGCATAGGCCCAACCACCTGGTATGCGCCTGTTAAAGCAAGCCGCCCGGCCGCAGGAATATGAATTTTCTCCGTCCCTAAACGGATAAACGTTACGTAAACGTATAGTATAAGCAAAACTGAAATTCGTTCTTGAAGTTCGTGAGCGTTATTGCGCAAAACACAGTTATAAGAGTTACAAATAGAAAGGAGAACGAAAAGTGTTGTGCTCTCGCTCGGTGGCTACCCGGGCTCTCTTACCATCTCATTCGCACACACACCGTAAGGTATAACAAGCGTTAACGTTCTACTAGACCTGCGCAAACTCACGGAACTAACTTCACTCGAAGTGCATTAAAGTTTTGCGCGTACTGTAAAGAGTATAAAAAAAATTAAGTAAATAACACTAACGTCTCATCATTCGATCTTTATATTACATTTATTTATTAACCATGTTGGTAGATGCGCAGACAAAGTTCATTGCGTGTACTCAAAAACATATCAGACGTACACGAGATGGAGGCGCCTATTTACGTTTACGAGCTCTCCTATCGAGACGTGCACCGTTCCATTATGTAAAACGCGGTATCCTGGACGTGCCTCGGCATTTTCTTTGTGCTGAGCAGAATGTAAAGGTGGAAATTTGCTTAGAGATGCCACATAGTGACTCATCGAATGGATCGATCGATCTCTTAAAAATATATCAGGCGCAGAATAGACGGGTCCAATATCATATTATCTGCTCATTCGTTTAAAATTTGACATTTAAAAATTCCACCAACAGTAAAAGCAAAAGAATAGTTGGTAAATTATAAAAAACCGGCAAAAATGTATTGAATGAATATAAAACACAAATTATGCTATATATGGATAAGCTAAAAATAAAACTGTTGGATTTTATGAAGTCATGAAGATTTCTGGTATAACACAGGTGTATGATAGAATGATGATTCCAAATAAGTAGAAAATGGAGAAAGGAAAGAAAAAGAAAGAGTTAAGAGGAAGTCCTCAAACGACGTCTTATTAAACTTAACATTATATTTGCAAATTATGATCTATACTCACAACTACTGGACATTTTGTTTATAATTAATTTTTTATTCACTTGCCCACAGTCAATGATCCAGCTAAAGGAACGCAAAGAAATGGATGAGGCTTTCAAAAAGGCACAGAAACCCTGGGCCAAATTGCTGCAGAAGGTGGAACGCACGAGACTGGAATATCACACGGCATGCAAACAGGAAAGAACGGCACAAAACCAGGAGAGAAACGCGGGAGGTGATAGCTCTTTGAGTCCTGATCAGGTATGTGATATTTTTGATAACTTTTACGCTGATAGTAGATTGCAAGCGTAGTATTTTATAAATACTTCTCTAGATAGGTTCGTAGGGTTAAAACTTATGCTTAGAATTTGTAAGAATCAAGGTGATGCGCTGTCTTGCAGCGCCTGTAATGCTCTTTTTCATGCTTTTTATAAAATGACATTTTTAAAACCAGAATCGACTTAAAAATATAATTAAATACTAAAAATAAATTCAATTATAAATATAGATTAAAGACTACGATACAACTTTTAATTAATCAAATTACTTATTTATTGTATTTTTTTTAATATTTTATTATTTTATAACATGACTAATCTGTTGATGTAAGTGGTTTAGAAAATGAATTAGTTGTAAAGATTTTTGAGTATACTTATACACTTAAACTTATTTATAGATTAATTCTTAGATTCATACGTAGTACCAGTTATGTTCCCGACTTCGTTCGCACGAGATTACAAATATCTGAACCCTGAAAAATATCGTAATTAAACATACATGAAAATTTTAACTTAAATCTATTAAGCTGTTTGAATGCGTATTCCAGACCAATTTTCAGATAGACTGAAATGTGTGTTTTTTCATTGTTAAATATTTTATAAATAGCAGTTTTCACTTCAGTTTTGTCATTTATTTTGCAATTATATGGCAGTTTATTCAATTTCATTTATTAGTAGTTTTGTTTATTAAAAATAGGACACTAATGAATGAATCATCTCATTAAAAAATAAATTTAGTATTTATATACTAAATTTATTTATATTTATATATCAGCTGCATTTATTAAAAAACCGCTCCGTGATACGTTATCGCATGCATTCACAAATAATGTAACATAATTTTTATGACTGTATATTCTGTCGAATCTTGATGTATTTACTTATTTATCGGGACATTTATCACGATGATTGACTTATCGCTTCGACAACGGAGACCGATGTTATCGTAACACAAAAAAATTGATAACACAAAGGAATTTCATTTCTTAGAATAAAATAGGATATAGATAGCGCCATGCCCATAACTAATGCTAGGGACGTTTCTTCATTGTTTTTGATGTATCGGCACGATTTATGTATACAGGTGAATTTTTCAAATGGGCCTTCAATGCCAAATCCTAAACAACTATAAGAAACAGCGAAAAACACTCAAAGCATTCTAGGAGCCGATTTCGACGAAAATTAAAGTGGTATCATTAGTTTTGAAAATCAGTTACCCTTGTCAGGAATCAAATTGGCTTATTTTGAAAAAATAAACTCACCTATCTTAGTATATGAAATCATAGTGAAGCTTGTAATGATCAATTTCAGTGAAGCTTGTAATGATCAATTTTTGTGAAGCTTGTAATGATCAATTTTTGTGAAGCTTGTAATGATCAATGTTTGTGAAGCTTGTAATGATCAATTTTGTGAAGCTTGTAATGATCAATTTCTGTGAAGCGCTGTCAAACGGCAAACTATGGGATGGGATTGTTGTGGGTGGTTGTTAATACTAAATATATATTTATGTATATATTCAAGAATTTTAATTAAATTACGTTGCCTGAAAGAGATCGCTTTAATGCGGGTTTGCACGGTGCGGTATATAGGGACTATTCTCTAAATCAGTGTGTAAAGAGTTTAAAGTAATATGAAAAAGAAGGCTCGAAACTATAACTAGGGCATATTTACCCTCTATACCGGGTCCTTAATATACCTTGTTTTTTCTTGTAAGAATTTTTTTTTGAATAGGCTTAGTTAAATTTTGTATTTAGATGATTAATTTAAAACAATTTTTACTTTACTATCTTCGTTTCGATTTTCTGTAACTTGACTAGGGCTGGTGTGCATAGACGTTTAACCTATGGTTAAAATAAAATTATAGCTAAAACTATATGGCTAAACAGCGATTATTTTATTTTAACCGTCGGTTAATTTTCTATGCACACCAGGCTAAGACATTTGAACATCATTAAACAAACTGATTGCAAAAATCTTGCGTGCAATGTACAAAAATGATCGTCTAAGCAAGAACAATATATGTATGTATGTGCATTGTGTAAGTCGTGGTAGCGTAATGGCTAGCGCACGCGTCCCTAACTCAAAGGGCGTAGGTTCGATCCTGGCCTGGACTTTTCTGACCTAATGTGCATATTGTTACAATTACCACGTGCTAACAACGGTGGAGGAAAATATCGTGATGCAATCTGCACATCGATATAACCGATGTGTCAAACCTGCCAAGCCGTCTTGGACAAGCGTGGTCGGTAAACTGTCCATTCCCCCTATAATGGGAGGCCCAAGCCCAGCAGTGGGACATTTCTGGGCTGTTATTATTATATTGTTACGAGTTAGTGGGACTCTAATTAAAATGCCTTTAGAATTATTATAGAGTTTGTTAGAACTATACAAACACGTATAACACAAGTACGAATATAACCGAACGCAACAAATCCAAACGTAATGCAGAAGGTCGTAATTCAATAAAACGCGCAAGTCCGTCACTATTAGATTCTCGAATGTACACACGTCAAGCCCGTATCGTAGTTGTAGCTCAAGTGACCCCCTCTCTCTATCAGGCCATGGTTTTATACTGCACAAATGCAAATGTGCCCGCCCGTATCGTCGACATAATTTCCTAGAATCAGCTTGTACTTAATCCGTAACACCTGGCTAACGATGCAGCCTGCAGCGGCCGTAAACGAGTACAATAGAACAATAGGCTGTTCTCCACAATACTAGAAACGTATCCCAATAAATAAGTAAACAAAAAGAAGACTATCATAAAAGGATTACAATTAGTTCAAATGCCGACAGGTAATAAAATGTGCTTTTACAGACTACGTGGAATTTGTCTTTGTCGAAGCCTAAGTTGTAACAATATATAATATTATATACATTGTAGTATAATAAGGAGTTTGAAAGACATATTGTGTCGACCCCAAATAATTGGGATATGGTGAAAGAAAAGAGAGAGAGAGAGAGTGTAATAAGGAGTTTATGCGACAGTTTAATAAAAGGTATTGTTAAATTGCATTTATTGCATTTTGTTTTGCTGCGCACATTATCTGTCTGTCTATACTTAAAAGTGTTGCTGCTACACTACGGATAGTATGTAACCGTCTTTCGAAAGGAGGAGGTTCCCAATTCGTTTCTATGTTTTTATAAGACTATCATAAAAATCTCATATTTTGAACTAGAAACTGCTTCACGGTACGCGATGCGGTAATATGAATCAGATATATTCGACGAATTCGCACCAGTACACGGAACGACCCAGATACCAGATACGATCGCTTCATAAACGTCTCTTCGAATCGGAAATTCCTTTTATGCTTTGTTTTCTTGATTTTGTTGGATATCGAGTTAATTCGATATTTGTGTTACAATGCACATCACTGTTATACGTTGACATCACAATTACTCTCTTATGTAAAAATGGCTTCCTGGAAAAACTGTGTTCACGAAAGTATTTTAATTATGTCACTCTTAATTGAAGAAATTCTTTCATTGATCCATAATGGACCTCAAACATATCCGACATATCAGATTTGTACGTTGACTTTGTAAGATACAGCGCCATATACGAAATAAAATAATTGGGTTTTATAAACGTTTTACGTTTTATAAAGAATTCTAAAACAATCTACCTAAAAAAGAACGTGTTTTTAAATACGTTTCCACAGAGAGCAAGTATTCATACAGGTTTGCATTAAATTTTTATCTAGGCGCTATTCGCCGCCGGTAAATTTACTTTATGTTATCTCGGAATCTATCCCATTTTCAGGAATTAAGAATATTCTATTACCATTCTCGATATTAAGACTATATATCATCGTTTATATTACAACACCGGGAATATGCAATTTCCTAACTTCACAGGACGAACAACAAACGATATAATTGAAACAAAAAACTAAAAAAAAATTATAAAACCAGTTCTTTATCCAATCATCATTTAATTTTATGTTTCGTATAATCTATAATAAATGATGACTGAATAAAGAACTGGTTTTTGTTTAATTTTTTAATAAAATTATATCGAATTTGTTCGTCCTGTAAAGTTAGGAAAATGCATATTCGCTGTGTTGTAATATAAACGACGATATGTATCAAATATTAGCAACATCGGTACCATGGTTGTTATCCGTGCAGGAACGAAGAAAAAATATAATTTCCTGCGTTGGGGTGGCCTGTCGTAAGAGGCGACATGACAAGCAACAGCCAAGTGTTAGAGTTAGAGTTAGAGTATGCCATCATAACAACTTTGAGTTGTGTTCTGGCACTAGTGGCCAGGTTCCAGCCGCCCTTTACAGAGCGGCAGCATATTGTTGGCACCTTTAGTGTTACAAATGTCCATAGGCGCTGGTACCTAATCGCTTTCTATCAGGTGGGCCATCTGCCTATCTGCTGAACTCAAGCAATAAAAAAAAAACATGTTTTCGTGAAAGCGTCACTGACAGACAAATTTATGATATACATATATAGTTTTGTAGTTTACAAATGGATAAGTTGTAACCTCTCTGTGTAAGGACGACCGACTGTCTTCCGTGCGTTATCGATCGAGTGACCCTGTAAAGTTCTTTGACCACTCCACTTGCCCTAAATCACTATAATCGATAGCAAATGATTATTCAAATACTACATTGTTCTCTTGTTAAATCTTCTATTTGTTTCTGAGTAGCTTTCACACTTTAATATATTTTTACATACATTAGAGTTACATAGCCATTTTGGCAAACATGGGACCTTTATACAATATCATGTGTATTATTATTATTTTTATTGCTGAAGCATAGCAGACAAGCTTACGGCCCAACTGTGATGGAAAGTGGTTATCGTCGCCTATGGAAATTAGCAGTACCAGAGGTGCTGCCAATGTGCTGCCGGCCTTGAAGGAGAAAGTGGAACCGGGCCACTGATGCGGGAACACAACACAAAGTTCTTACGGCTGCATACTCTAGACCAGGGTTGGTAGCCATCCAGTCGGGCAAATGCCCTACCACCTGGCTGTGGGTTGTTTAGTCGCCTCTTACGACAGGCCGTCCGGCCGCAGGAATTTGTATTCTTTCTCCGTTCCTGCACGGAGGACGTATTAAGCGACATCTCTGTGTTGTGGCAAGTGAAGACTTGTGCTTCGGATCTCAAACGATGCACTAGTTGCAATCGCCCACGTGCTCCCTTCGTAGAACTATTCTTTTATTGAATGAGTTCAGCAGACAGGCGTTCGGCCCACCTAATGGAAAGCGGTTACCACCGGTTGTAACACCGAAGCTGCTACGAATGTGCTGCCGCTCTTTAAAGGAAGACTGGAACCTGGCCACTAGTGCCGGAACGCAACTCAAGGTTGTTATGGCGGCATACTCTAACGTCTGGCTGTTGGTTGTTTTGTCGCCCCTTACGACAGGGATTACTGCGAAGCTGACATACAGACAGACGGCTCGTCTCATGGAAAGTGGTTAACGTCGCCTATAGACGTTCGCAACACCAGGTGCGAAGCCAACGTAGTGCCAGCCTATAAGGAAGGCATAAAAGATACGGGATAAAGCGATAGGACAGCCAGATTGGAATATCTAGGGATAGGATAGGGGGAAGGGGGGCATGGGATATTGGATTGAAATGGGGGTTGGAATAGGGAAGATTCGATTGAGGGAGGGGGGGCCATCGGAACTCTCACTCGTCGCCTGAAACAGTTTAGCTCAAGGTTAAACGTTTTATGCGTGGTATCACACCGAGAGGAATTTACTATTTCATATTTTAACAGAGTTTTAAAATTAGATTCAATACTTCCATCAAATTGCGATGGGTCGATGTTAGTGACATCTGACGATCGTAATTAAACTATTCTCCATACAACCAGGGCAAACCTCGTTTGCTGAAAATGTGGGGTACAATTACGATTCGTAAACAGTGAAATACTCTCGCTATCTCTTCAAATATTTGCATAACTCTAAAGACGAAGGATTACGTACATATGTCTGAGAAAATAGATGAATTCCCGAGGAATTGTAGTGTTTTAATAAATTACTCCCCTCCAATATCTTGCTTCTGCGATCACCGTTGGAGTAAATCCCAACTACCCGTATTACGTGTATCTATATACATCGAAAGGCTTTGCTATAAGTCCTATGCCTACTATTCACGCATGTAGATAATATTCCCATATCCAACCTGGGATTAAAGGTGTTTGGATAGTTGATAAGGTTTTTTCCTCTATACATGGGCCAAAACCATTATCCACTGATACTCCACAAGGAAAAAATATATTTTGTATTTCTTTTACGGTTCCGATATCAGAACTCAAAAATTGGCCAACATTTCACGCAGAAGAGTTCCGTACAGATGATCGAGATCCACCGTTTTTTCATTTAGATACGGAACAATATTGAAAATACTTCATACGAATATAATAAAGTAAATGACAATAAAGGCAACTTGAGACACTTGTTATCATCTTACAAAACGCCGAAGCTCCATAGATTTAGTACCGGAATAGCAAGTTATGACGCAATAACTTAAACAAGCCAAATAGCGTATTAATTATTTTTTAAAGTTTAAACGGATATTTAAATTATTTTTATCATGATATTTTAAAGGAAATTATGGTATGATATATTTAGCACCTGCTCTATTATATGAAAATAATTGTAGAAATTTATTGAACATGTATCATAAGTATATATACTAAATTGCTTGACGCATTTTATTCAGACCAATTTAAGTTGAAAATATAATGCACTACCAGCTTGATTTTTCAAAATTTTACATTACAACTATCTCATGCCCCAAATTGCTTTCTTGTGTGTTTTTGTAATTAGCTAACTATAGATTGAGAAATCATCAACCGTTGTAAGATATTTCACGCAGATGTTAACATGGCATAATATCATAGTTTTTTGTTTTACCGAAAAGTATTTATTGTATTATATTTTGATGAGCAATAGTTTGATCTATCTATCTATACATTGTTTTAAAAAAATATTATTTTAGACCAATACAAACATACACATGATTTTTGCAATCAAATAAACTGTTTGATTATATTTAAATATCTTATGACCGGTTCCTATATATTTCCAACTGTTCCTTTGCGTTACTATCGGTTAAAATTTGACATAAGCTCCATACAAGTAATGTCAAATTTAAACGATGAGGAGCCAATTGATTAAATAGTAAGATATAGGAACCGACTATTAATCAAATTAAAGAATAGTTCATCTGAAGTTAGATAGTATTAAACTAGTAAATGTTTTAAATTCACAATATAACCAAAATTTTATCCAAAACGTCAAGTCCCAATAAAAAGCAAGGTAAACTTCTTATTTAGCTGCTTATAGTCAATATATAATATTTTTAGAAGTTTTATCATTGATCCATTTAGTAATGTTGTTGCCGATTCCAATTGGTATAGTAATTTTACTTACTCCCAAAAATAGTTCAGGCGGTCGTGACGTCATCGCACCAACTTCGGCCTGGAAGTGCTCTATTCATAGACAATCAGACACTTGTGGTGGAATTTCTTTGTTTATATTGGGCGCACAGATGAGAACTTTATTCATAAGCAATTTTAACAAATTCGCAAAATAAGCTTTCTTCGAGTTTTTGAACTCATTAACTGTTTTTTTTAGTTGCAGTTGCCCGGCATAGTGATGTTAAAATATAATTTTCATATTTTAAATCATAAATCTATATACTATATCTGTTGGAGTTGTCGAGTTTGTAAAATGAATTAAAAATGAGAAATATCAGGGGATTCGAATTGGATTCGGATCAGCAGATTGCGAAATTTACCATGTAAGGAATCGAACCTTTGCGTTCCAGTGAGCTAGTCCGGCAAAGACTTAGGCCAAATTTTATAAATTCCTGCCAAATTTCATTTATATGGTTTTTGAGAAAAATAATAATTAGAATAATAATAATTTTTGTACTCATTTCCCACAATAGTCCTACACTGGCCGGGGCTTGTCCTTGGGTGCATTATGTATGGTGTAGACAGGGATAATAGCCGGTCAGTGTCACGGCACATTTACATTAAATTTGTCAAGGGGCCTCTACGTGTTGGTCTTCCCATGGTCCCGCGCAATCCCTCCAAAAGTCCGGGCCATTTTTATGGCCCGCGGTCTTCAAATACATACATGTATAATAATAATGCATACAGGCAAACGGAGAAGACTTTTTTTAATAAGAGTTTCGATTTTTTTCCAAAATTGGTACAGAACTTTAAAAAATCTTTTAACTATTGTAATTATAAAACCTAGAATACTATTCGTACAATCTTTTGATTAATGTAAATATTATCCTCCAATTATGAGTGAAATCAATTGTTTTCACAGTTGAACAACCAACTCCATTTAATAGACAAGAGAATAACATCAATTATTCCCCATCTTAAAAAGACCAATTGTTTTTCAAACTAGAGATGTACTGAGCTACGCAGGATTCGGTTTTCTTCGGCAATATTCAACAAGAGATTTTGTGGAAAACTTAAAAGCTGTTTTTCTACTGCGCAGGTTTATTCTTAATCAATTTTTAGTATTGGTTGAAAGCAAACATAGTTGCAGGATATTTTTTGTTTATGACTTCTGAAATAATTAAGAACGGAAATATGCAAGCATTAAAAATGTATATAAAATCTATACATAATCATTATCATTTGAAGGGTACAGGCAAAGAACAGGGAATGTCTTAATAAATAGATTTTGAGAAAAACGCAATTAAAAGTTTAGAAGTATATATTTTTTATTGAGATCGGCGTATGCAGTAACTTTTACTTAAAACTAATTAAAAAATTAAATGAAACAATCTTGGAAGAACAGAAAACCAGGAATGTCCAATTCAGTCATCAGCATCTTTAGTTTTGGAGTCATATTCTAATGATTTGTAAAACACTTGTGCTTCTCTGGTACAAGATGGCATCAGACACAACAAGTCTTTATATTTAAGTTCACTTATGGGCAAATAATTTTATATAAAAGTTAGTGATTGGTAAATAAACTACCATAGACAAAGATTCGCTTTCAATAGAATATAGAAAATAATAATTTTGTGACAATCCCTGTTCTTTGCCTGTACCCTTCATTTACAGTTAACACAAGAGTTCAGACTGACAGGGCGGGGGAAATCTTGCGGGAAAGTATCTTAGAGCAGAGTTTTATGTTATTGTAATAGAAGAAAATATTCTCTAATGTCCCTTCAGCTAATGTCGAGTGACAATGAGTATGTTAAAGTTATTATTTAGCCTACCGCCAACTACGAACGAATACATCGTTAACATCTTATTTTTTAAATACCACGACTCAAAATAATTATATTAATTATTCTTTAAACAATAATTAATATAATTATACTTTAAAAAATAATTAATAACCTGTTTCACTCGTTGAGGTTACGACGAACTTGCTACGCTCGTACAAAATCTAGGAGGCCGCGGTGTTTATGTTGAAAGTCCTGTTTAGTCAAATGTACATTTTCGAACTACTTTTTATTACGAAGATGATGAAACCGAATGGAAAGCGGTTACCGTTACGTCTGCACTTGATTTGAGTGTCAACTACCGTCCGTATTGTGTGTTTATGTTGAAAGTCCTGTTTAGCTCAAGGCTAAACGTTTTACGCCGATATTCTGTGAGAGCGTAGTATCACACCGATCTAGCCGGCACAAAGAGTTACGGGTATAACTCTCTCTTGACGTCTATCAAACAAAATTTTGCTGAAGCTTCCGTTACACGGCACACCTCGGCTACTGAATTTTTGGTAATAAAATTTCGTATTAGGTATGAAATTCCCGTTTGAACGAAATTAAAACTTCTTTCGGCATCGATTTCCCATCGCCAAACACTAGCTCCCGGAATCTTGTCAAAGCGTCTCTCTGTGATAAGTCGTTCGGGTTTGCCGGCAGTCAGTTCTTTTGTGAAGCAACCGACCGTGCTGATTGCAGCCCTTTGAACGAGCGGCACAGCCGGCGAAGGGTTGTGATGGTACACTTAAAATGAAGTTGTAAGTAAAACAAACGGGAATAGGTTCGCGGATGTTTGAATTATTACAGCGTGTTAAACATGGACGTGTTTTGTGGTTGTGTGTGTATACGCATTGTTCGACAGCATTTGCAAAGATTTAGTCTGTATTTCTTTTCCTGTGGTTGGTGATTGAATTCGGTGTACCTTTGGGAGCTCACGTCAAGCCCAATCGACCATATTATAGTGTAAATATTTTACGTCTTTTTGCACACATACGCGAATAAGCTATAGAATGAATTTTCTATCGCGGTTTTCTCGGATTCAATATGGGGCTCTAAACAAAGTATGTAAACAGATATTTACGTATATAAATACATATTAAAAGGACCAAGAACGCGTATATACATAATATAGGTGCAATACAAAATGTAAAATAAAGAAAAATTATTGCGTAAGCTGATTAGGAATTTCAATTTGTTACTGCTTTAAGTTTAAAAATATTATTACGAGCTACAGGACTCGAATTAAAAATGCCGTTGGAACTACTATAGACTTTATTAGAACTGTACAAACGTATAAAACAAATACAAATAAAACTGGATGCAACCAGTTCACACTGCACGATTCAATGCAATTCGACACGCGTAAAGTCAGTCGTCTATATCGCTAATCGAGAGTACTACAAACGTCTTACTCGTCTCGTAGTTGTCACTTGACTGCCCGCCCCTCCATTCGGGCATCGTCTTATACTAACTACACAGTACAAAGAAATTGGCCGCGCACACTGAGTTTCTGAGAAACATTAATTTGCACACCTGCGAACGGCCACAAAGTCGAAAACAATAACAATAAGGATTAGTTCTACGCTAATGATGGTTATAAAACAAGTAGAAAAACATTAGTATGTTTTTCTTAATTGTAAATTCAAAACACAAAGAATTCCTTAATCCCCGGAGGACAATAGACTGCGCTTACAATAGGCAGCTGTGTGTTTATCTTTGACGGCATGTAACAATATGTTTTAAATAATAACACGTTTATTGAACGTTTTAATTAACGAATTATCGTAATAATTTAATAATAAAAACGGATTGCTAACGCCAACTGTGATTGGAGCGCGTGTTACAAGTTACGTTATTTACTGTGCGAATTTCAATTCTTTCATGTTGCAAATACACCCTTTTCGCTGTATTCTAAATTATTTCCAAGAGAATCTACGTTGCCTGTTCGATTTCTAAACTTGGCATCGTTTATGAACACTTGACCTAGAAGCCGTTCATAGTTTTCCCAAATCTTGCTAAGTCAATAATTTTCTAAACAAAGCGGCGTAAGAATTCAAGAGGTTGACCTCCAGAGCTTTAGATCCGATCGAACGGTGTGACATTCCCCTGACCTTCATTTGTCAAATTCCCGGCGACCTCGGATCGTTGTGATGCCATCGGTGTCATTCCATTTGTAGTTTTGATAAATCTCTTTTAAGGTAAGGTAGTATATGACTGTTGGTTTTTGGGTGTTCCCAATTGTGATAGTTAAGTTAACGTAGGTAGGTGGGTGGAAAGGACATATTTCACTAAACAATCGAGTTTAATGAAATTTAAAGGCCTAACTAGTTCCTTTTTCAATTTCATGAAAATCTTGAAATTTATTAGATAGAAAAGTAACTAATTAGAACTTACTGTTTGTGACAAAAACATTTTTTTTTATAAATAATCTTGTATTATCTGGTCATGTTTCCTGCAAATAAATTATTTTGATTTAGGAGGTTTATTGCAAATTTGAATTGAGATTTTCTATTAAAACATTAATGGACTTAATTGGAGCGCCAACTGTGACTGCAGAGTGTAACTTACTACTTGTTTTTCTCTGGGTGATTTTCATTCTATAGTATTCTATTTCATGATAGAGATTTTAACTGTATAGACTAATTAATTAGTTTGTCTAAAAATTACTGTGACTACGTAGACGGACGGACAGAGAAGACGATTGTATAAGAGTTCCATATTTGTCAAAATTAACCCTAAAAACCTATCTCACATTAAAACTAAGTCCGTTCCAAGATATTCCGTTGTTAACGGTGACACAATCATATTTGTAGCCCATTTGATAAGACCTGTTATCGCGTGCTTATCTTTGTTATTCCGTTTGTAGTGAAAAATAGCAATTAGGAATTTCTTTAATAGTTGGGCTTCATCTGCGTTAGTGTTGAAGATCTGCGTGAAACCTATCTTCTAACCTATATTACAAAAATTTGGATCTGTTCATAATAAATAAAAATACCACATAACTATACCCCACCCTTAAATGAAGTAAACTTATATAATTCTTATGAAAAGGTAACCGAATTTATCATATTGTCCGACTAGAAGTAGGGAAGTATTCGTATGGCCCGGTCCAAGTGATAAATTCAAGTTATCTCAAACCATGATTTTTAAATGGACCACGAGGCGTCGGGCTTAAGTAACATGGACCGGTTAAAGTAATTAATTTATTAAATTGACCAACGCTCTTGGTCATTATTCATAATGATCGGTCCATATTAATTAAATTGCTCATAACTTATATACACATACGTTTGTACACACACGTATGTATATATATGACAATACAATAATACATACATATATATAACAGTATTAGTAATTATTATACACAATAGAGAAGTAAAACAGCTATGGAACCCTAACAAAATTAGGCTGAAAAAGCGCAAGATGCGTCCCAGAGAGCAAAAAGAGTCTCCCTGCACACTACGTTATGACAACGCGGCTCGCTGCGATTGTTGTGCGTGCATAGTACAGGTGCCGATGTGGGTCGGTAGTCAGACTGATGCAGTGCATAGCTTGTTATGTAACGTACCGGCGTAACACGACACGGTTTATATAGTACCAGTCGCGTGCGTGAATAAGGATGCTCGTACACTGACTACGGCGATTTATGACACGTATTACTATTTATTTATTTGCGATCCAAAAAGTTCACGTAACACCGAGTTATAAGCTTCGTATATATATTTGTTAGTAACTAACTCTATGTCCGCACTATCATTTTAATTGTCGTTGGCTAATCGCATTCAACAGTTTGGATATTGGTCACTAATGTTTTGCACCATATATTATGCTCTTCCGAGGTTCTTATCCAGCTGCATCGGCATTGCAGCATAAGTTACCAATCCACTGGGTAAAAATAGTCCACTCCAGGATTAATGCTCCATTAATTGCCTTTTCATATTTTGTAAGTTATACTGCATATATGCTTTAGGGCTGATTTTTCAATCACCAGATAAAAGTTATTCATAGAATAAAGTGTAATATGGAAACATTTTAAATGTCAGTTCCATGAATAAAACAGTTGAATGGCTTGACTTTTGAATTCACTCAGGTTATAATTTATTCGACTGATAACTTTTATCTAATGATTAATTCGTTTTCGATTTTATACATAAGAAAATATACATAACTGAATGCATTGACAGTTGTGCTATATAGTAAGTATTTTCCGCCTTCAGTATCCTTGTATATAACTTGTGATTGATTGGTCAGACGCATCGTTCGCGAAGTCACTTCTATAAGTACTGCACATCGCCATGACAGTAAGCGTCTATGAAAACGCTAACGCGTCGCCTAACCAGTGCGGTTGCGACCTTAACCGCCAATGAGCATGGAACTTAGCGACCGTCAATAACATTTCGATTGAGTCGTTGTAAGCACGCACGATTTATTTACCGTTGAACGGAAGTAAAAGCATGGCTGTAAATGATAACCATGGTGGTCGTGTTTGGAGCTTAGATATTCGCTAGACAGCAGTGGTTAAGTTCCATAATTGGCACGTTTGGATTAGTTATGAGATATGAAAGACAAGATGCGAGGGAGGTTTCTATATGGTGGGGTTTTGTGATGGTAAGCGGAAACAGATTTCTATTCGCTATATCTCTGACTTGTCCTGTATTTCTCTATCGCACACTCTTGCTTAAATATATATATAGAACTAGCTTTTTATTATTTAACTAATCGTGTGATGATGATGATGATGAATGAAAATATCTGAAGCTTTTTTGGCGAACTGGAAATTATTTATGAATACTCCATTGCCTGGTGTAAATATTGCGTTAGACGAATTCCAGATTAATTAATTGCGACGATTTCCAGATACCCTAGGCTGTTCCTATAATAGCCGAAGTGAGAGACGCGATACAGTAAATGAGTTGGTGTGGTACAAGAGCTGATCTGACTCAATATCAGTGAAAATTAGCAGATGATAGTCTGCTAGCACCTTTTTCTAACTGGCATATTTTCTTCTAATTCCTTAGTCGGCAACACTGCACATTAGGCGTTAAAATATTTTATAAGTTTCTTTAAGAATTACAGGAAATGTTTTCAAAACTTCTAATTTTTACTACATTTTCAAAAGAAAAAGAAATAAAGTTTTATTATATTGTTACGAGTCGCGAGACTCGAATTAAAATGCCGTTAGAATTACTATAGAGTTTATTAGAACTATACAAACACGTATAATACATGTACAAATATAACCGAACACAACCAGTCCAAACATAATGCAGAAGGTCGTAATTCAATAACACGCGCAAAGTCCGTCACTTATTAGATTCCCGATTGTAGTACACAAGTGTCGCTTCGCTCGTGGTTCTCGGTCGACTGACCCCTCTCTCAACCGTGCCATTGCTTTATACTGCACAGATGCAATATGTCCGCCCAGTCGCGTGGACCGAATTTCCTAGAATCAGCTTGTACTTTAAATCCGTAACACCTGGCTAACGATCACAATACAACAATAGGCCGTATGCCAATAAGTAAACAAAAGAGGAGGACGACCATAAAAGATTTTCAATGTTATTAGTTCAAATGCCGACGGGTAATAAATGTGCCTTGTTTCAGATATGCAGGTGGGTTTTGTGTTTGTCGGATCTGGGTTGTAACAATATTATATATCAGACGACTACCTATCAAGCGATGAAGTTCCTTGCAGAATGTATCTTTTACGACCTTGTATGCACAGCCTTTCTATATGCGCAGCGAGTGCCACTACTGACAGAAGCTGTGATTAAAATGATATTTAATTTTTTTAATACCATATTTTACTTTCACCGAATGTCGTTCTAAAAACATGTAATTAAACCACCATTTGACCATTCAGACTCTGTGTATCAAATGTGCTTTTACTTTCGTTAACTACAAGTTTCACTTTAGATGCTGTGGGCCCAATTTATCGAAACCAAATGATCACGAAGAAATGTATTTGAAGTGAATCTAATATGATGCACGGCTTCCATTCAGACTCCAGCGGAAAATGGTATCTTAGAATATTATTTATATTTTACATGCAAATCGATTACATTGAAGTTGTATCTTTAGTTTTTCTTTCATAAAGTGAAGGGGGGCTCCGTGCAGGGTGGAGGAGCGAGATGTAATGCTCCTCCGTCTCAAAGGAAGATCTTCCAGCAAGGCTAGTGTTGTTCCTCGCAGGCCTAGGCCCATCTGTTATAGTTGAAAATTTGTATATATTCTTTGTATGTTTCGGGAGACGTTTGTGACATCTATTATTGCACAGCGCCATATATTGGCTTGTAAGTGTTCCACTACAAAAGCTTAACTCATTTACCCAATTCATTTCTGCTAGATAGCTTTTTAGTGATAAGACCGCCATTTGTGCACAAACAGACATAATTTTAGTCTGTAAGTATATTTTTGTATTGGTGTACAGTAAAGTGATTTCTATCTATCTACCCTAACAAAATTTAAAGAAAAGGAAGTAATCAGTAATTTCCATTTTGCTGAACTGGGCAGGGATGATTTTTATGAATTGATATTATTATAGGTCACAATTTTGTATATGAGATTTCCATACTCCGCGAGCTTTAGAGAATGCATTACAATAGGAGTAAGAAGTAGCTTGATGGTGGTAAGAACGCTAGCAGAAGTGTTGATTCAGCGTCCAAGCTGCCTTTTTTTAACCAGGAGAAATCTGCTGGAGGATAAACCACCTGCGATTCCCTCGTGGTGGTTTGTCCTCCAAACAACTGTGTGTTTGTCCACTATGCATTCCTATATACCTTGGATCAGATTATGATGAAAATTTTGGTAGGGTGTTCGGAGGACGCCCGCGAGGGTTTCTGTTTCTGAGTAAAAATGTTATACTCTATACGTGGCATTGCAATGCAACGCATGCCGGGTGTAACTGGTATTAAATAATAATAATTATTATATATCGAAAATTTCGAGAACATTCTATCAGAAGACCCATTCCATAAGTATTCGGGATTCGACAAAAAGAATTGCAGAGGACAGTGCTGTATGGAGTAAACTCAAAAACATGGCTATAAAAATTGAAAAAGCGCTTCGTTTAAAACAAAGCGGTTTGCTTCAACTTACTTGATGAGCATTGCTGAAGACTTGAATAAATTGCACTAGTCTATTTTCCTCTCCATTACAATCTGAGAATATTTAAGTCACGAGTGGAATAGGTATCATATAAATGAGTGTGCCTCATCCTAAACCGCGTCATTACATCAGGTGAGACAGATGTTAAACGCAAATCTACACGAATGTAAAAAACAAACCTACTTGCACCGGTGGTTATCCATACATATAATAAAATTGTAGAGGTCAAATTTTTGTACAATGAAAAAAAATGCTAAAAACCGAGTCAGGGGATGTAAGAAGTGAAATAGAACTAATTTAGATTTTTTGTTTTTCTTTATCTGTCTGTTTGTATCGGCTAATCTCCGAAACGACTGGACCGATTTAAATGAAATTTTGTATGGTGATAGCTTATATCCCTAGTCAACATATAGGATCTTTTGATCCCGAAAAATTAAAGAGTTCCCGTGAGATAGTTTAAAAAGCGCACCACGCGGACGAAGTCGCGGGCATCAGCTAATTATTAATATTAGCCTGTTGATTAACAATTTTAGCCCTCAACTAAATACTTTATTATTAATTTATCCCTAAAATTGAAACTTCTTCAGGGACTTGAACATTTTTGACATCTGACAAAAAAGGAGTAAAATCGCCAGATTGGTATAAATGCACACATAAATTCTTCCTAAAATTCAAACAATGCCTGAAAAACCGCAACACCGTCTTGTACAGCCAATAACGATGACAATTGCCGGTGACCCAGAAAATATGCGAGCACTCTCCAGTCTCCGCAGGCAGGAAATTGAATGTCGCAGACCGGCCTTCATTGGGACAAATGGACCCCTACACATGGACGGATTACTTATAGTGATCATGTCACACGTGATGTTTTTTAATTGCTGGAGAACAGCATACCGGCTAACGACATTGTAAAAACCAAAGGTTCGAATTGATATAATTATCACAAGTATATGTGACTCTTATTAAGCTTTAAGAGCCAAAAGTCAGACTGCAATTCATATAGTTATGATAGTACAGCCCCTAATCTACGGTAAAAAACTATTTTTTATAAATTCATATTGTTACGACTTAGCCAAAATTCCATGAAGCAAGCCGACAAATGTGAATGCGCACCTGCCGGCCATAAAGCCCAAGTTTATTACCTGCCCGCATTTGCACTTCTTTTGTTTTCTTTGTGTTTAATATTTCTAATTAGAAAAGCCGCCTATTGTGTATTGTAAACCTCTATGGTAGGCAGTGGCCAGGTGTGGTTCTAAGAATCCATTGTTTACACGGTCGTGACATTATTGTAAGCTGAGTATAAAGGGATGCCCGAACGGAGAGATCGGCAGTCAAGCGACGATTACGATACGAGCTAAACGTGTACATTCGACGAGCTATATAATGACAGACTTTGCGCGCGTTATTAAATCGTGCAGTTTGTACTGGTTGTGTCCAGCTATATTTGTAACGGTGTTATACGCGTTTGTATAGTTCTAATAAATTCTATAGTAATTCCAACGGCATTTTAATTCAAGTCCCGCACTGGTAACAATATCAACAATCAATCACATATTTTAACTGTGCATATAACAAGACAAGTGTAGTTTTAGTTCTGTCTGTGCAAAAAATTTAACTGTCGCAAGCAATATATTAATATGTAAATATTTATCTTTCTTTCTTTATTTAATATTTCTTGGAAACATAACTGGGTTTCTCTCGAAAAAACATGTAAAAAGTGGCATGAAGACAGCCATAGACACTCCATGTCTTCAATGTTGCATTAAACTGTGTCATTAGTACTAGCCGTGGGAAACAACAGCGCGGTGATTCGAAGGAAATGTTATTAAAAAAACAAGGGCATACATTTGTAGGCAATACGCTTATCAATTCATGAATGTATGTTGCGTAAACAAACATTCATTACTAGCCTTTAATGTCCACAGTTGGATCCTCTACTAATAAGGTTAATTCGGCTCCTATGCATATCCAGTATATTGGCATGAGTTGTTATATAATCTTAATAGTTTTGTGTTCAATATAATTAACTACTAACAATACTATCTTGAACTTGTAAGACATTAATTTGTACACACTTTAACTAAATATGGGTCCCGGTTCGAAATAAAGATTTATTATTATTATTATATGCTCATTTATGCCTTTAAAAAAAAATTACATTAAAAAAAAGTATTTAAAAAAACATATACAAAAATATATGAAATCAATATTCTTTTATAAAAAAATCTAAAATACAATACTTGCTTATTATTATTTTTATTAAAATTGGTATAGTATAAACGTGCATTGATTGTTAAAACCTGGAATGTCGGCGTCACCATCGTCCGTGGCGTGAACTTTTTAGCTACCCACATGTTGCGTGCCCACTGTTGGGCAATGGTAACTATATAATAACATTTATCTAACATTTAATGTAAAAAGTCTAGAATAATTTAAAATATTTACTGTACATGTAACAAACATATAAATGATTTATGCAGACTGATTACAGTTTTAACTTCATTAAGTAAAAGCTGCGGAGATGTGGAACGCATTACCTAAGTACCTGTTTCAATATAAAAGAGAATCTTACAAGTCTCATGTCAATAGTTACCTTACATTATTTGTAAGCGTTTTCGATACTTTACCATATCATTAAAAACGTAAGTAAAGAAAGCAAACCGAATATGTTAATCAATCGTGATAATTAATTTTGTGCTCAACCCAATCAAGCAGTATTTGTAGCCTTCAGGTGAATAAAAGAGTTACTCGAGTCGAATAAAAGAAGATTAAGTTCTTCAATTTATTTATACTCAATCATCTAATCGATTTTATTTTATCCTACTTTTTATTTTTGAATGAGACTTGTTTAGTATTAATACTAGTGGTTGCCCGTGGTCGAGATTCGACCATAATAATTAATGTCAAAGACTACTATAATCACAGATTTCGCGAAAGCTACACTGTTAATTTGACTTGAGCAATAAACAAAAGAGTATATATGCGTGTGTGTCAAATACATGGTAGTGTGTGTAATGTTTTTTTTTTATTGATTTAATGTATTTTCTACGCATAATTTTAAAAAATATTATCATTCTGCACTTCTTCTCTATATAAACTATAAGTGTGCGAAATTTCATACTCCTCCGTCTGCGCAATATTCGTAAAAAGGGATACAAAGTTTTTGCTTCACGTATTAATATTTATTTATATGATTTTTCAGTTAAAAATATTTTGCAACAACCCTTTTAAATCTCAAGTTTCGATTAGTTGCTGTCTGTACCAATGTGCTGTCGGCCTCTTAGATGGGACTCCAAGCTAGCCACCTAAATTAAATGCAGCATAAATGTAAAAAAGCCGTGATAGCTTAGCGCTTAGTGCAAGAGTCTGTAACTTAAAGGGTGCGGGTTCCCTGATCGGAGAGCATGGAGACCTAATCTGCATATTGTTGTAATTACCACGGGCTAACATTAAAGGAAAACATCGTGATGGAAGCGTTATATCGAGATAACCGTGTCAAATCCAATTCGTCTTGGACAAGCGTGGCGTGTATACTGTCCGTCGCGTCCCCCTATAAATATGGGAGGCCAATATTGGGTCCAAGCCTAATATTGGAAGGTTTATAGAAGTATAATAAATATTAGCCGTGCTCGTGACTTCGTCGGCATGGAATTGTATTTAGTGGAACCCAAAAAAAAAAAAATAGTCTTAAGTTACTTCTTATAACATCAGCTATCTGCTAGTGAAAATCAGATCCAGCCGTTTCAGGGTTTAACCGGAATATCCAGACACAAAAAACTTTAAAAATTTATTTTTTGACATAAGTACCGTATATACTTTCATATTCATTTACTAATAATAAGCTGTTATTTTTACATTACAAACAGACACTTCAATTTTATTTATTTGTAAAGATAATACTATATATATCAATAGTTTCTTTTGTAATGTAAATGGTCGACCCCAACTAACTTTGTAAGTTAAGTACATACATTATTTAAAGCCTACTTACATCCGCGTAATCGGCGAGTTTGTGGTTTATCTTGGCTCATCGGTCTTACAATGCCCTACGTGCGTGTACCTACAATACAATAATGCGTTCAGTACCTCGGGGATGTTTTGGGCTGCACGTACGGCTTTGACGCCATGTGGTGAAAGAAAACAGCCTTCTTGCTGAGCAGAGTGCGCGTGAGCAGTTACACTGTAGCACGTTTACTTTATTTAGTACGTCATGTCATTATTATAACTATAATAATAATTTTCTTTCCTTTTATTGTGTCTTGGTCTTATGAGTATGCACTGTTTGCTACAACTCCATTAATTTTTCAAAAAGTAATTCTGTAACATACTTCTGTATAAAACTTATTTCAAAAAAACGAGAACTTGAGATATAAATAGAATAAGAAATATAAAGAAAAACAATATTTAGCTAGACATGTTGCTGGGGAGTTTCTTGCCGCTTCTTCTCCTTAACAGCATAACACGTTGCGAAGCGGTGTACATAGAATAGGAAGAAAAATTAAATTTTAACCTATATGTATGACCTTCAAAAAGTGTTCTCCAGTGGAACTTATTTTGAATAAAAACTTTTGAATTTTAATACAGCGTCCTGAACGTAATAGGCAATAAACACGATACTCCTCTGATGTTGGCACTTATGTAGAGGACCAAATCGCTATTAGCTATAAGTTACTAACGCATATTTAATACTAACAAAATTTGGATTTAGTTGTCTCTATATTGAAATAAATAATAATAATAGAAATCTCTTCTCAAAACACACATTCATCGGCATGTTATAGTAGTTCTTTCTCCGTCCACGCAGACGCCCTATGGAACGCCCTGCCACATACGATCCGAGATAGTTCATCGGAGAGCAGTTTAAAAAAAGTCAAAGAACACTATCTATCTTAAATTATCCTTATATGTCTATATTTTACATTATATATGTATGTATCTTAAGTGTATCTTGTATATAATATATTTTTGTTAACCTGTTTATAGTTAAATCGTAAAATATCTTTAGTGTACACAACCCTGCCTTTTGTTTGTCCCCTTCTCGCTAGACTCAAAGGTTTGCTGGAAGAAAACTTTTAGGGTTAATCTCGCCTTTGTACATTATCACTATTCTATAATTTTATATGTAACTTCTTGTGTACGATAAAGAACAAAGAATAGAGAAAAAAATATAAATCCAGATGGTTAGCTCTCCTTTATAAGGTGAAATAAATATAAGACAGTAGCATTATAACAGCGTAATGTAAGCCTGGCGTCAGGTAACCATGTCACGGCGCACAGATAACGAAGTAGATTTCTGAGTGAGCACTTTTGCGAGCTCATTGTGACGCCCCTATCCGTATTGACGCGAAGTGGCCTCGCTACAGATAGTATCTAATAGGGTCGACACTCGTTCCTCGCGTGCAAACTTGGATACGCATTTTCAGATATTGGTGAGCAGTTTTTATGGTTCCGTAGTGATTGAGGCTGATACGGAATCATTATATTAATACGTGAAGTAAAACTTTGTACCCCTTTTTACGAAAATTGCGCGGACGGAGGAGTATGAAATTTCGCATGCTTATAATTTATATAGAGAAGGTGGGCAGAATGCTAATATTTTTTTAAAAATTATGCATAAAAACTACATTAAATCAATAAAAAAGAACATTACACACACTACCATGTATTTGACTTACCACGCATATATACGCCTTTGTTTATTGTTAAAGTCAAATTTACAGTGTAGCCTTGGCGAAATCTGTGATTATATAAGTATAGTCTTTGACAACAGAACCTTAATAATGTTCAAACTTATAATTTAAATCAATTATGGTCGAATTTCGACCACTATTCGATTATAAAATCGTCAAGCCACCTTGCCCTTTATTTATTCTCTGTACCTTTAAGGCGTTAATGTACTACGTCACAGCCAGTTTTCTAGAAAGCTCTATAGTTTTCGGTAAAAGTGACAGAAAAAGACCCAGTGTGCTAATATGGATTGGTAGAAGTTATTATTTAATATCTCGCAGATTATTTTGAAATAAAACTACAAAGTATCCTGAAATCCTAATTAATTCCAAGAACGTAAAAAAACTAGCTTAAAACACCTGTAATTCATACACAATCGAATTACTTATAAGGTATTTATTTATTAACTTTGGATAACAAATGGTCTGGGCTGTCTTAAACTAATTCTTAATTAATTATTATTATTATATATTACCATTAGTATAGAATATCTATATTCATATTATAATTCAAATATAATATAACAGTTTAGTATAAAATAAAAAATATTTGGAGAATACTATAGCCACATAATATTTACCTGGTACGTGACACGTGGATGCAATTAACGCAGCGATTTTATTAATTCATCGCATCATTAAAACTACCCTGTGATTTACTAATAAAGTTTTAAACTCACCCCTGCTTAATAAACAAGGTTGAGCGAGCATTTACTAGGGCGCTTTAAAAGCGTGTATGCATTTTTTTAGGGTACCGTTACACGTTATAAATAAGCAACAATTAGATGGCATGTTAAATGTCAACATTGTCTGCTTCAAATGCAAGGAGTTTTAGAGAATTTAAGTAATTATACTGTTATGAGTTGCAAGACTCGAATTAAAATGCCGTTGGAATTATTATAGAGGTTATTAGAACTATACAAACACGTATAACACAGGTACAAATATAACCGAACACAACAAATCCAAACGTAATGCAGGAGGTCGTAATTCGATAAAACTCGCAAAGTCCGTCACTATTAGATTCCCGATTGTAGTACACACGTCTCGCTTTGATCGTGGTTCTCGCTCGACTGCCTTCCTCCCTCCATCAGGCCATCGTTTTATCCTGCACAAGTGCAATGTGCCCGCCCGGCCGTGTGGACCGAATTTCCTAGAATCAGCTTGTACTTTAAAAGTCCGTAACACCTGGCTGTTGATTACAATACAACAATAGGCTGTTCTCTAGAAACGTAAGCCAATAAATAAGTAAACAAAAGAAGACGATCATAAAAGAATTACAATAGTTTCAATGTTATAAGTTCAAAATGCCGACGGGTAATAAATGTGCTTCTACAAATCTGTACGTGGAATTTTTCCTTGTCGGCGCTTAGGTTGTAACAATATGGTTATTTATTTATTTTAATTTTAAAGTTACAAAGTATAAGTAAAATTAGTTTAACATAATTGAGTCGTTTTGGTCTTACGCCAAAAAGGTTTGCACTGAAAACCAGCGTTGTGTCGGATACAATTCAATACAATTCAGCAATATGCTGAGTGAAAAATTTGTTTCGTGAAAATGCTGCGTACAAATTTTAAAAATATGCTAATGTATATGTTACGGGAAATTTGATAAATCGGGCATTATTAATATGGATCAAACATTATGAGCAATGACCAAGAGCCTCGGTCAATTTGATAAATTAATTACTTTGACAGGCCCATATTAATAATGTCCGAATGCCCGTGATCCATTTAAAAAATCATGGTTTGAGATAACTTGATATTATCACTTGGACCGGGCAGTATGGATACTTCCCTACTTCTAGCCGGACAATGTGATAAATTCGGTTACCTTTCCATAAGAATGATGTAAGTTTAATTCATTTAAGGGTGGAGTTTAGTTAGTTACATGACTTTTATTTATTATGAACAATCCAATTTTTTTGCTATGGGATATTCTTGGTTATTTTTTTATAACCACCTTAAATTCACTTCATGTCTCAAATAATAAATAAAGTGCTATATAACTATACACTAACCACTCCAACCCCAACTGCCTATTAAATAAACAAAAAACTACAGTTCATTTGTGTTTTATTATATGGCACAAGATAAGGTTCTCATTATTCATATTGACCGGGAAAAGTGATTAATCATGCAGTTTGATTTGTGTTGTCCACTTGATACGGGCATTATGTGTACAGACCGGTCATTCATAGTGACCGGATTTATCAAATTACCCGTAACATATATAATAAGTTATAAGGAATGTAATTACGTCGCTATTTCTTTAAATAAAGTCGTTTTTTCTTTTTTTTCTTTCTAACTTGAATGATGATGCTTTGCTGGTAAAATTATTTTCTTGTATTTGTTGATAGATGGTAATACTGATATCAGACGGATCGTCCCAATTGAATCGATTTGGTTGAAACGCACAGAGCTGAAAGGGCATTACGGTATTCAATGACATTGAATTGTTCCAATTTATGTTTATATGGATCACTTTAGTTGATTTTACAAGCTTTGTGAAATAAAATATTTGATATAAAAAACTGATTTATCCACATTAAAAGACAGAAATGAGTTCATTTATAATCTAATTGTAAGTGTAATTAATAAAAAATTAATAATAGTTGTATCAATTGAGTTTTTTACATGAACTGTGTATTACTATGAAAAATTTTAACTGTATAGCGAAATATTACTTTACGAGCTGCCACAACTATTCTAGGTTAGTGTCAGCCACATACATAAAATTTGGGTGAGGTTAGGTTTAAGAACTTAATTTCAAAAGATATATTACAATAAAACTTGTTCAAAACGTGTATGTAGTACTTAGACCCGGGGTACACTCTCAAAAACAGCAGAAATACAAGTTCTAACTCCATTAGTTTAATAAAACGATCTATCATACAGTAAAAGCGTGGGCAGTTTTGGGAATGACATGTCGAAAATTTTTGATATTATTTCAGGTGATTAGAAAGTAAAAAATCCGGTTGTTGATCAAATAGAGGCGGCGGTAAAAGTACTAATAAAACATTTATTTAATAGATCTTGTGTCCTCGATATAAGACTGCGATCTATAATATAATAGACATGTAAAAGACTCGTTTTTGTACAATCAGTTTAAAAATCAGAGGGTCTAATTCACACTTACATATTCCTAATATAATTTTTAGAATTTTTGTCTGCCTGTCTGTTAGAGTATTATTACTTGAATACTATTGAACTGATTTCAATGAAACTTGACACAAAGCAAGCTTATATCCTGGACCATAACTTAGGATACTTTTAATTCCGATAAATGACGTCGTTCCCATAGGATAGACGAAAATAGCGAAAAAGATGGCGCCGTGATTTTACTAAAGGGGCTTCATCTGCAATAGTGTTACACATATAGGCCGTTTCACTCTGATATGGCGATGGGCTTAATGCGTTATTTGAGATGCGACATTGGTAATGACGTTAAACATTGACAGATAACGTATGTATATTGTATATACATTAATGTGGCTATGCATTAGCGGCGTTATTTTTTAACGCTTTAAATAAGACTCATTCACCCACAGTCTAAATCTTTAACACTAACGCAGATGAAGCCGCACGTCGTCGCGATGACATCGAAGTATCGCATCAAAAATTTAAAACTGTTGGACCCTCGGCAACGTTTGGGTTACTCTGGTCGTGGTCAAATGCAAAACTATTTGTCGTAGAAAAAACTTCACAAAATGTTGACGCACTATAATTTGTACTTTATAAAGTGCCATGGCATGTATGTGTGACAATTATTTCATGAATTTTTCTTATTCCTTTTTATCCTAACAGAGAGTGTTATTGGTGAGTAATGAATGAATATTTTCATTTTGTGAGTGTTGTTGCTAGTATTTGCTATATATCAGTAATTTGCTAGTTGTCTTGTTTTATCTTTAATATTGTGATGGAGTTAAGCAACAAGGCCGCCCATTGTACTACAACTCCCTTATAATCTTAAGACAAGAAAATGTGTTACTATGTTTAGGTTGGTGTGCAATTAAGAGTATTGTTGCTGTTATTGTTAACCGAATGAAATGCACTAACATTTTTATCGGATAACAAAACAATAAAAAATTATGTAGAGTAATGTAAAGAACTTTCCATGTCCCGTATTTTAGGTTATATAACAATTATTGGCAAAAACTAATTTAATCTATTAACAATAAAATAAATAGAATGAGATCCCGGTCATCACAGACTTGCGTGATTTTAGGAAAGATGAAATTTTCAGTCTCGGTAGTTTAACATGAACTTGGAAAGGAATGGATGGATGGATACTCGCTAAGCTGAAAGCGGCGACGTTTTTCAGGTAGCAGCTATCAAAGGTGGAAAAAACCATGCTAGCTTACGTCAAATTAGCAAAGCTAGTTTTTAGATATGTCATATATGATATTGTTGTAAACAAAGATATACAGTTGCCAGACACTTCCTGTGGGCCATAATTTGTGACTTGCATCATTTTAGGAAGGAGGATGTTTGGCCCGTCAGATTTGTTTGGCTCATTGGAAAATATTTTAAAATGTTATACTTGATAATATATATAAAATTCAGCCTTCCAAGTACACATAATATACATTTAGACATAGTCGAAAGTTGCGGTTATAAAACCGCAGACGCAGCGTCGCCGCGGCCGGACATTGCAATTTGCGCGACCCCCTAACGACGCGCCGCTAACGAGGTTACTTTGCAGTTAATATATACATACCTTATTTACACAAAATATAAACTAGATAGACTAGTTATTAGAATTAGGGGAATTGTATCTCTAAAGAATGGATAAGTAAAAATAAAATAATTGAGCAGAATTTTAAAGAAAAAAATAGAATATCGCATCCTGACAAAATATCTTCGTGAGATAAAATGCTAAGTGATCGCGGGTCGGTGGTTTATGTGAGAGCGTTTTGTTCCAATGACCTAGGTTCGAATATTGCCAGTACTGAGCCGTTTAAACAATTTATATTTCGATTCCTTAGTTTCACATTCCGTTATATAAATTGATCCTTACAGGTTACAATATTGGTTGGTGTAATAATACTGTTACGAGTTGTAGGACTCGAATTAAAATGCCGTTACAATTACTATAGAGTTTATTTAGAACTATACAAACACGTATAACACAGGTACAAATATAACTAAACACAACCTGTACAAACGTAATACACGATAAAATAACACGCGCAAAGTCCGTTACTATATAGATTATCGAATGTACACACGTCTTGCCACGTCTTGCTGTGGTTATCGCTTGACTGGCGATCTCTCCATTGGGGCATTGTTTTATACAGCACGATGCAATATCTCTACCTGGCAAGCGTCGACACAATTTCCCAGAAGTCGTAATCCGCACAGCTGCGTAATTATGCCTGCGAACGGCCATAAACGAGTACAATAGGCTGCTCTCAACAACAACCAATAAATAAGTAAACAACATGAGATGGTCATGAATGTTATTAGCCTCAAACGCCGACGGGTAATAAATGTGCTTTGCTTACAAATATGCAGATGGCCCAAATTGTAATAATACATTTATTTTTTAAATATACCTTATTACTTCTAACAACACATTGCGCTTAGCTAGGCCCTGGTATCGGGGCGCTAGATATCTAAAATACCTAAGTCACTCGCACTTTGCATACGAATGCCTTTAAATACACTTGTATAGCCTTAACTTTTGTACGTGCTGGAATTTTATGCTACCTGTAACTAGATTTGATTACGTTTTTGAGTAATGTTGTGAAAGTATCTGTGCTAATGTTCTTGGGGTTTCAAAATAAAATAGGAATTTATGTATATATTTATAAAAAAATAAAAATAATCTGGAAGGCAATGTGGCAGTAGTTAGAGACCAGGAAGGAAATGGATCGCTTTGGAGCACGGTAGGAAACAACTGGTAATCTTTCCGTTAGCAATTTCATGCTGATTTTCAATTTTACTTCAACGAAAACTACTATAATTCTTCTGGAGGTATTTTGACCTGTCGGTTATCATCCGTATTGATCACATGGCCACTTCCTCTTCTCCCTATCCGATCCAACTCTATCCAATCTCTTATACTCCATTCCTCCTATCTGACCTTTTTTGTATTGCTTGAATTCAGCAGACTGGCAGACGGCCCGCGTGGTGGAAAGTGGTTACCATCGCCTACGGACATCTGTAAAACCAAAGGTACTACTAACGTGCTGCCGCTCTCTGAAGGAAGATTAGAACCTGACCACTAATGCCTGAATATAACTCAAGCTTGTTATGGCGGCATACTCTAGACCAGGGGTGCTAGCCATCCAGGCGGGAAAATTCCCTACCACCTGGCTGTGGGTTATTTTGTGGTCCTTTACCACAGCCCGCCCCAACGCAGGAAATTGTATTCTTTCTCCGTTCTCGCACGGACGAGATCTGTCTATCATATCTTTATTCCATCCCTCCTATCTCGTCCCTTCCGCCCCATCCTAAAAGCAGGTGACGCGTTGGCTTCGCCTTGATGTTGCAAACGTCTATAGGCGATGGTAACCACCTTCAATTAGATGGACGTTTGACTGCTTGCCAGCCTGGAAATAAAAAAATATAGAATTTTTTTGTGTGTAGTTCAAACGCAGTAAAAGTGAAACTTCAGAGAATAAACTCACAAATAATTTTCTCTAACTTTTATTAATATAAATATAATTCCTTTAGCATACATCGTCAACATATTTTTACGACCGACAAAGACCAATGCACACCTGCAGTTTATTACCTTTTCGGCATTTGGACTTCTTTTATTTACCTTATGTTTAAAATTTGTAATTAGAAAACAGCCTATTATGTATTGTACTTGTTTATGGCCGTTCGCAGGCATAATTAGGCAGGTGTGTGGATTATGATTTCTGGGAAATTGCGTCGACTCTTTCCAGTTAGACATATTGCGTCGTCCAGTAAATAAAGAAATGCCGCAACGGAGGGGTGTGGCAGTATAGCGATGGTCACAAGCGAGACAAGACGTGTGTACATTCGATAAGCTATATAGTGACGGACTTTGCGCGTGTTATTCAATCGTGTATTACGTTTGTACTGGTTGTGTCCAGTTATATTTGCACCTGTGTTATACGTGTTTGTATAGTTCTAATAAATTCTATAGTAATTCCAAACGGCATTTTAATTCGAGTCACGTAACTCGTAACAGTATTATAATTCAAAGTAAACTTTTTAAGTATCAGTTTCAATTTTTCACTGTTTTAGTGTAAAAAAATATTATTATCAGTTTTATTTCGGTCCAAATTGGACATATCAATTTAATCATCGGTCTTATTGACTCTCTAATCTGCGATGTACAATGTAAAACTCGTATCTCATTCTCTCGCAGGCTTCGTCCTATGGATTTATGTGTTTATCTCTTTTTAGTGTCGCTTTTTCGTTTCATCGAGTTTCAAATGACAACGATTCTGAAGAAGTTTCACATTGCATAGTTAAGCGTAGATTGAATCAATGCCCGGAGCTATTAAAACTTGGATATATCATTACTCAAACGTCAGGAGCATACATGTAATCATGGCTGTCGTCAATAATTTAGCACCGAAGGCAATTTTGGGTGTTAATGTGATGAAGGGAGAGTTGATTATACGAAGGGTGCCTAAGGGCGCAATTTTGGTCCCTTAATTATGTCTGATTACCCGCCGGTATTAGGCAGGTTAAGTTAAACTCATTACTTTGCGTTGGCTCGAAGTTAATCTGAAAATGTGCAGCTAATACATTTTTTTTTTAATTTAAATGCCCTAATGGTTTTTCAATTATATTATGTAGGTATAAGAGTAGATGACATTGATATCAATTGTGACATATCATCCAATATGCTTACATTCATATACATTAGAAACATTTGAACTGTGGCACAGGAACCTCATGGGTTTATTCGTGCCGCAGGGTGTCGTGTACACAATATTGTTGTATCAAAAATAGGAGCAGAGGCGAGTAATGGTTATCATCATTCTAGTGTTTAGTTCTAATTTGATAATAAAGCGGGGTTATCATCATTCTAGTATATGGTTCTCATTTTAGTCCCAGGTCTGCAAATGTGAGCATGATGGTCCGCTTTGGGAATCAATATAGAATCTCTTCAGATTGTATTTGATTGATTTGTGGTTATTTTTGTACTTGGATTGCAGGTCCTCTGGGAGATCATTTATAATGTTTGGTATCATATGTTCCTCGCGCCTTGTCCCATATTTAGGAATAGTATATTTACATAAGTCAGATCTCGGTCGCATGTAGTTAGGTTTAGTCTTAGGTTAAAATACACATTGAATGATTCAATGTTAGGTTTATATAGATCACTTTGGTTGATTCCTAATTGATATGAACCGTCTAATATAGGCTTTTTATATGACTTGATTTTGTATGAGATCAGTAAGCTATGACGTTATAAATTACACAAATCGAAATCGAAGGTCAAAAATAACAAGTCAATTAGCTTATCAACGAGCGTTTGAACAATAACAATCATTAAAATTAATTTGTAGCTGATATTCGAAACGCAAATCGCTTGTTTAGATAAACAGGGTTTATTTGTTATCTCGAAAACTTAAACCTAAAAATACAGTCCTACTAATACAATAACAACTTGCAATCTCCCTAATTATCATACAATTTTATGAGCTGGTTTAATCATCGTGCCACCCTAGCTAGTATCATCACCAACGTTGCGCTCGTTTTCCTTTCCTGTAAAAATAGGTCAGTTAAATTATCGTAATATTTTTAATAATTACCATTAATTTTTTCTAGATTACAATTTCGAGATTTTAGATCTGACACGACTTCTTGTTCTTTATTTTATTGCTGGAGTTCAGCAGACAGGCAGAAGGTCCACTTGAAGGAAAGCGGTTACAATCGCCTATGGACATTTGCAATACCAAAGGTGTTACAAATGCGCTACTGCTGTCTTAAGGGCGACTGGAACCTGGTTACTAATGCCGGAACACAACTCAAGGTTGTCGGCGGCATACTCTAGACCAGGGGTGGTAGCCATCCAGTCGGGCAAATGCCCTGCCACCTGGCTGTGGGTTGTTTTATCGCCTCTTACGATAGGCCGCCCTAACGCAGGAAATTGTATTCTTTCTCCGTTCCTGCACGGATGAAAATGCATATATCTATCTACACAGTAATGTCTGATTTATTTAGCAAAATAATTTTGCTTTATTAAAAAAAATATTACTTGAGTTCAGAAGACAGGCAAACGGCCCATCTGATGGAAAGCGGTTACCGTCACCTACGAACATATGCAACACTAAAGTTAGTAGGTACTATATTAATTAATATGCCAATGGTAGTAAAAATAATCGTTAGAGCCGGTTATTATTCACGCTTCAATTGTTCCACTGTTCCAGGTAAAGAAAATGGCGGAACGCGTAGCGAAATGCCGCGAGGAGGTCTCGAAGAATCGCGAAAAGTATCAATCGGCGTTAGCGGAGATCACGGCATATAACCCCCGGTATATCGAGGACATGACGGGAGTATTCGAGAGGTGCCAACAGATGGAGGCGCAAAGGCTGACTTTCTTCAAGGACGTGCTGTTCAACTTCCACAAGTGCCTCAATATCAGTCAGGAACCCACGTGAGTGGTCTTCTTCTTTTTAAGGTTACATAGCCATTTTGGCAAAACCGGAATCAACATGAAATCTTCACGTCCGTCCGTCAATCTGTACATCTGTCTGTCTATGTCACAATCTTGTTTCTCACAGAAGTCCTTAGTCTATACATTATATGGGGATTCAATTTGACAGTGAGGTTTAGTCTGTAGGACGCTATACTACAAAGTTATATGCTGAAATTGCGAAAAAAATAAGATTCAACAGGTAAATTGAATATTTATTTTTATTGCATGAGTTCAGCAGATAGGCTGACGGCCCACCTGATGGGAAGCGGTTACCGTCGCCTATGAACATGAACACAACTCAAGCTTGCTATGGCGGCATACTCTAGCCCACCGGTAGCCATCCGAACGGGCAAATGCCCTACCACCTGGGTGTGGTGTGTTTTTATCACCTTCTACAACAGGCCGCCCCAACGCAGGACATTGTATTTTTTCTCCGTTCCTGCACGGATGATAAATTGTTTCTATCATTACATTTTAAAAGTTTGATGAATATATGTTATTTTAACGCCTGTTCTTTTATATGCAAAAAATGTTAGAATTTATTTATCCAATGGCTGAGTTATCCAACAGGAACCGTACATTTTCCGGAATAATATCCGGACTACAGTCTATCTCTGTGACAAATTTCATTCCGATTCGTTCACCTCATTCTGGCGTGTTTTAGCAACAAACAGCTATCCAAACTTTCGCATTTACGATATTAGGTACTGTAGATATGTCTGCGTCCCTATTTCTAGTGGCTTAAACCATTATACTTACAAAGGTATTTTGTGCACTACTTTCAGATTACCACAGATATACGAAGAATTCCACCATACGATAAACAATGCCGACCACCAGAAGGATTTGAAGTGGTGGGCGAATAACCACGGTGTCAACATGGCGATGGCGTGGCCACAGTTCGAGGTATATCAGCTTTGATGTTTGTCTCTCTCGAAAAAGCTTTATGGTATCTTGGACAGATTGCGAGGAGGGCTTGGCGAATCGATACGATTTCATAGGCAGAGATAGGTAGAATTGCTCCTAAAGTAATAATTAATAATTCTGAATTAAATACAAACATTTGTTGCTGATGAGTTCGTTGCTCTATTTTCGCAATTTTTTGAAATGCAGTTAATTAAATTGCTGCACATTATTACAGTTCTTTCTGAAATATTTTTTTTACAAAATATTTTGACAATTATATTTTGTGTAACAATGACTGCTATTAAATATTGAATAGATCGGTTTTTTTTTTTTACTTCTTTTAAGTGTCTGTAAGCCATATTTATATGGCGATGGAAATTCATAAAATTATTTGCAAAATACTTTAAAAGATAATTTAATGATTGAAATTAGTTTCAGATTAGTTTGCTACACTTTTGAACGTAGAGTAAATTTTACTATTATTGGAACAACTCTCTGTATGATTTAGTAGATTGACAACGATGGTATAGTTTACCCTACTTACTATCGGTTCGATTCAATCCCTTGCCACATGAAGATCAAGACGCCTAGTTACCTATATAGCCATTGCTCGCTAGTTTACCAGCCTGCCACTCTTCTCTCTTTATAAAACACGCAATGCATATTAATCTATGCGATATAATTTCGATGCAATGAAAAATTGTGTTATTAGTTCATGTCCAGGTTAGCTCGATAGATTAGTTCTGTGGCCCAAAAGTAGTCTTCTAAATTACAACTAGCATACAACACATGGTCATATTCAAGGATCATAAAAAAACTTTTTTTATATAAGTACCAAGCCGAAATTTATGAGGTTTCTTTCAAATATATACAAAACAAAAACTTCAATTTCGATTCCTTTGATTAATTATATTATTAATAGAATTATTAGAAGCTTTTATGTTTTTTAAATTAGTATTGGGCCACATCTTTTATTAGACAAATCGAAGCATGCTCGTATTCAAGTAGAATCTTTCTTTCTCCTGGAGGTGTATATAGTCTGCTGTATTTCTACTACTACTCTACTTTCATATGAGTTTCTATTAGAGACCTTTTAAGGTAGTTAGCTCGCTAAGATATCACAGCAAGGATAGCTAACAAGTTAGTTGCAATTAGTAAAATTTTGTTTCTCCCCAAATTTAGTCAAGTTACAACTTTTTGATACAATAAAACAACTTATTTGATAAAACGGAACAACTTTGTCATAACAAAATAAGTTTTTCTTACAACAAAATAAGTTTTTGATACAACAAAATAAGTTCTTCATACAACAAAATAAGTTTTTCATACAACAAAACAAGTTTTTCATACAACAAAACAGCTTTTTGATACATCGGAATGACTGATAAAAGTAAATAAGTTTTTGTTTTAATACAAAAAACAACTTTTTTTATACAAAACTACTAAACTTTTTAGTAACGAACATATCATATTACACTATGTTAGGCTAAAAAAATTAGTACTTATATAAAAATCTACAACAAACAGATCAACGAAAATTGCTTTCAACAGAATCCGTTGAGTAGTTTTTCATATAATAAATAATACGAGTATTGTTACCACCGACAAAGACAAAGTCACACCTGCATACCTGTTTTGCACATTTTATTACTTTTCGGCATTTGAACTTCTTTTGTTTACTTTGTGTTTAAAATTTGTGATTAGAAAAACAGCCCATTGTATATTGTAATCTTTTATGGTAGTCATTAGCCAGGTGTGAATCTAACAAATTCGGTCCGCGCGGTCAGGTAGACATATTGCATTTGTGCAGCATAAAGTAATGCCCCAATGGAGAGATCTTCAGTCTAGCGATAACCACGAGCGAAGCAAGACGTGTTTACTACATTCGGTAATCTATTTAGTAATGAAATTTGCGCGTTTTATGGAATTACGATCTCGCGCATTACGTTTGGACGGGTTGTGTTCAGTTATATTTGTACCTGTGTTATACGTGTTTGTATAGTTCTAATAAATTCTATAATAATTCCAACGGCATTTTAATTCGAGTCCTGCAACTCGTAACAATATATATCTTCGATTAAATGATTTTCAAGTTATTTAGGATTCCATATCAAAAACTTAAAATACCTAATAATTTAAGTCTTCATCTATACGGAACTCTTTATAAGCACTCGATCGATTTTTATTAAATGCCTGTCGATGTTTAAAACAACACAGTATGTGATGTTCACCAAGTTAAGTTGTTGCATTAGATTTGATTTCAATTGTGAAACCTAAATTCCAACTTTTTCGACCAAGGTCGTTAGTTTGGCTTATATAAATATTTGTGAAGTGATGTACATACCAGATAGCGGTTTCGTAAATTATTGCGTAGGTACATATGCGGATATAATAAACGATTCAGCTGTTCCATTTGTTAAGTAATCATTTCGTTTCAAATTTTCTGATAACACAACATTTAGCTTAAAAACTTTTGAGTTTTTAGAAATAATTAATAATTTTCAAAATGTTTTAGATATTACCTTGAATTAGTTATTATCGTTTAATTTTTTTTACCAAACTATATAGATATTGAAAAAATTATCTACGTCTAAGAGTTGTCACATAAATGTTTCAACAGGTCGGCTGTAGCGGCCGCTTTTGGTTAATCGCTCACAAGGGTCTAAATTCTAGATATACTGTTAGTTTAAAAAACATCGCGTAGTCTCACTTTATTTTGATACTTGTTATGTTCGTCATTTGATTCTGCAAAAGAAGCCGCTTTAGGTCTCAAGTCCATAAATGTGGCCATCTTCTTAATAGAAATGATGCTTTTTTAAATATATCGCTGTATATCTTGTTCCTCTTTATCATAACGATTAGTATATCTGTTGAAACATACCATAGGAATTTTTTGTACAATAAACGCGTACTTAATGTATGAAAGGACGAACCGGAGGATACACGAGAGCCTAATTTGCAATACATATCGTCGGTGGCAAGCGCTGCATTCGCGAGAGTAGTCGAAACGGCGAGGCGCCCCCTGGCGACCGCACCGGCGCTTTGGTCGCAGGCGGCTCGCTACATCACCGTGACCCTCCCGTCGCTGTGCTTCGGTGCGGATGAGAGGACAAGCCGGGTCGCTCCCTCTGACACATCGAGCAATTGCTACGGAACCAAATTCTATACAAACCCGCTGATGGTACTGTCCACACGGTGTTTAGGTGTTTTGTACACGATTCATCGCAACGGAATGGGGTCATTTTGACCCTTCAATCATGGTTCGGTGGCACGGTTACAGCTGTAAACAAAAAATTGACAATGTATAAATAAAATGTCTATTTATACCTAAAATAGATGTAATAATTAATTATTGAAATTAAAAAGCACGCGAAGTAAACCGATGATGTCTATTAATGTTGGGAAGAATGCAAGCACACTACAAAATATAGCACTGATCAAACCGAGGGTTCAAAATGACCTCCGATTAAGCACTTGCAATATATAAAAAGTGAAAATGGCAAAATTAGCACAAATAAAAAATATGTAAATTATCACAAAAAATTGCACAGGGGTCAAAATGATCCCTATGACGTCTAGCACGAATGGGTGTCAAAATGGTGGTGACACATACACACCGTGATGGTCATATATTTTATGAAAATAGAATAATTTTTTGCACCGTGTCTTAGAAGGTGCACGAGCCACCAACATACTCATCCGCACCGATTTTCAGCAAGATGAATTATGGTGTTCAAAGAAGAAATCGATTAGAAAGAAGCACAACGAGCACTTTGTTTCCGTGAACGTTTTTTTGCATTTTAAGGACGTGTAATTTATGAATATATGTATAAAATATTTTATTTAATAGGTAAAATCACTAGTACAAATCCGGTTCGAAGGTCCAAAAGTTATACAAACCCTTAGCGTAAAATTTAAATTTTATTGAAAGGTTAAAATAGAAATTGTAAAATTTGAATGGCTGATATTAAAACGTCATAGTCTATTTCTTAAAGTATTTTTCTTTTACATTCCTGACAGATAGTGGTCTAATGGCATGGTGTTTAGAACCTATCCCTATAGTATTAGAGATTCTACCTCTTCTTGAATGAATTAGCGCAAAAGCAATGCTTATTACCTTATTAACATTCACTGGCTTTTTATGGACGTGTTGATGATGTTTCTTTAATATATTTTTTAAATTAATTATTTTTACTTTTGTTTGCATTTATGCGGCGAGACGTTGGGACGAATACAGCTACATAAGTTAATTATTTAATAATGTGATTTATAGTATTGAAAAATGTAAAAATTGTAAATATAAAAACTTGTCCAAATAATTTGTTCATGGAATGAGTAATATAGATTTCAAGTCAGCTTCGGAGATCAGTAAAATAGTTCGCCACTGTTGTGCTCCCAATTTGTTTTAGCAATAGGATACAATTTATATGTCACAATTATTTATTATTGTCTTTAATATAAAAAGATAACTAAGTAAAAGTGCTAAAATGATTAGTCAAAGCAAATTAGCTTCTGCTCCGATCAATATAAAGTATAAAGTTCCCAACGTATCGCCGTGTATTGTGACGCTTGTGACCGGCTGTGTCGGTGACCATAGGAGTACACGGAGGAGTTCCGGGACATCGCCAAGGGCAAATCGAAGGAGAGCCTACCAACGGGACCCATCACACTCCTCAATCAGCGGCCAGTCAGCGAGGATGTACGTTCACATCATACGTATAATTATAGCGACGTTGTGCAAGGACTTACTTGATCAGCTCTGACGGCATTATGTGGAATACTCACGGTATTGTGTATAATGCTGACGACATTATATCTAATGCTGACGGTATTATGTATGATGCTGACGGTATTATGTGTGATGCTGACGGCATTATGTATTATGCTGACCGTATTATGTATTATGCTGACGGTATTATGTATAATGCTGACGGCGTTTTGTATAATGCTAACGATATTATGGCTAGCCAGTATTAATATTGCTGATATCTTTATGCGTAATTCTAACGGTATCAGGGTTTGCATTGATTTGTACTACAAATCTTGAATAAGAACTTTATAGAGATTGTTCTAATTTGTAGGATGTTAAAAGGCAAGAGTTTAAAAATTGTATCTATAGTATCAAATATAATTAACACTATCAAATACTTTTTTAACGTTCTTACACAACGTCGCCCAAGCTCCAGAAGACGCAGAATATATATTTTTTAAACCTAAACACATTTTGTACGATTGGTCTTATAGTTATTTAATTCACATATAGCTTATGACTAAGCTTAGCTTTTGAAAGGCAAATTTACAGTACAAGTTGTGGGTAGGCCCAAAATAGGATTTAAATGAGAATGAATGACTATCTGATGGTATATTTGGAATTAACGGGTGGTATCTTTTCCCAATAGCAGCATGTAATGTGGGTTTGTCCAAAATTGTAGTTTGTGGTGGTACGGTCATTCTCATTTCGATCGATTTGTTTTTATATTATTTAAGTATAACATTTTTTTATTCAATGTTGCATGCTGAATGTTGCTTAGAGATCCCCTTAATGCATAGCGCATGAGTATCATTAATACTTTTTCTATGTGTAACAAACTACATAGACGATAAAATCGAATTAAATTTTTAAATGCAAATCATAACATAATTTAAATATTTATATTACGGAATATTATCTAAGTAGATTTATTTAATTGATTAAACAATTAATTGTATTTAAAGTCATATATTCGTTAAAATTGAGTTAACCGTAATTTATAATAATATTTAATTATTTGATGGTGATGAGACATGAGCGATTATTCTTTATTATTATTATGCGAAATATTTAAAATTTTATATTGGTATATATTCCGCGCCATAATGTATGACCGCTTTTGATTTGCAACAGACGGTTACGCAATAGATGCTTTCGTATGAAAATCGAATACAATGCAGCCGTTTGAAGCTAATTTGGGGAGGATTTAGTTGTTTGGCGCAGAAATAAATTATATGGAGTGTTTCAAAATTTTAAAAGTATATCAAGTGTATGTGCGTTTCGAAAATAGATTCAGCTTTTTCAAAAGTAGTACTATAATGCATATATAATATTTGGAATGATATTTTTCTTTTGTTTTTAGTCGCTCATCTCTTTTAACATCATATAATAAAGGAGATTTTAATTCTGAATATATATAAATGATGGTTATGGTTCAGGAACTCCCGCCAATCACGAATAATAAGACCGGCAAGGGTGCCAACCACACGGAGGCGCCGCCACAGACAACAGTGGTGTCAAACAACACAACAGCAAATAACACTATAGACAAGAAAAGTATTAGTGCGCCTATTGCTGTGACGTGAGTACGAAATGTTTTAATCACACGATTACTTTAAAATTAATTAAATCGACAGACAGAATACACACTGTGTGTGTATTGCGTGTGTATATCGCCAAGATAAGCATGTTACTCTAGGTACGATCCCAGACATCCAGACTGTAGCAAATAACGGAAGCTTCGTTTACGAAATTTATCACGCCAGCAGGAATCGAACCCGGAACATAGGTCTTTGGGATTTCAATTCTTTTTTATTCTTATTAAATCTTCAATTAGAACAGGTTTTACATACATGTCGACTCTGATAATCGACAGGATTTTATGCCAATGTAATTAAAACTAAATACTTTGAAGTTTAAAAAACCATTTCTGGCTCATCCGCATCACTAGAATCGCCGTCGTTGTCCATTGCTGGACGTGGGCCTCCCTATTCTGGTCATCCGCTGTCCTCATCCAGCCCCCATCGGCGACCTTGCACAGATCGTCGGTCCACCGGGCTGGAGGGCGTCCTACATATGAGACACGGTCTTCACTCCAGTACTCAGCTGCTCCATCGGACATTAATCAGTCCTGCGACATGTGTTGCAGCAATCGACCAAGTTTGATTGTTGACTTGTCAACGGATCTTTTAAATATAATATAGGGTATATCAGGGGTTCCCAAATTTCTGCAGTTTGGGGCGCACTTACAGGCTTAGTGCTTTATCTCGGCGCCCTAGCTAGTTGAAAAAGGATACAATGATACTAAGTAGATAGGCACAAAAATTGAAACATCCACAATGCGAAGCTGAGTTTTTTTTAAATTTATATACAAGAAAACATTTATTATTTAAGAAAAATAGGAAATAAAATATGATGCAACTTAGTCAATGTGACGTGTGAGCTTGGTGATCTCCACACACTTTGTAACCACGAAAACTAAACTTAGTCAAGTTTAGTTTTTGGTGAATGGTAAATAGGGGCGCCTTGCGGCGCCCCTATTTGCTCTCTACGATGCACCAGGGCGCCGCGGCGCACGCTTTGGGACCCCAGGGGTATATTATAATTATGTTTATTGAAGTAGCTTCTTAATAATAACAGTCCACTGCTGAGCTCAGGCCTCCCATTTTTATAGAACGGACAGTATACCCGCCACGGTTGTCCAAGGCGGCTTGGCGAGTTTGACACATCGGCTACCACGATGTGTATGTAGGTTTCATCATCATATTTTCTTCCACCGTCAGCACCTACTTAGTCTAATAATATGCATATATTGTTGTGGTTAAGTGGTAGTAGGTAACCAAGTATTTTCCTGATTATACCTAATTTCTTTATCCTTTCCTGCCCTGACAGTATAGAAAAATTGGAGGTATACGCCTGTGGCTCCTCCCAACCGTTGCCATGCGAGAACACGTTCGAAGGGCACCTGCTGAGGTTGGCACTCCGAAAAGAGCTGACTCATAACACACGATTCACTATCACGGATCTGAACGATTGTTTTTCGCCGTTAGTTTGAAAGTTATCTACATTCTATACTTAAATTCCAAATAGTGTTTTCTTATTGTTGAACTACAGTAAACAGACTAATGGACCACCTGATGGAAAGTGATTACCGTCGCCCATGGACATGTGAAACACCAATGTGCTGCCGGCCTTAAAGGGGGGACTGGCACCTGGCTGGACTGACGCCGGAGCACAACTCAAGGATATTATGACAGCATACTTTAGACGAAAGGTGGTAGCCATCCATTCTGGCCTACATACGTTACCGCCTGGCTGTGGGTTGTTTTGTCGCCTCTTACGACAGGCCGTCCGGCCGCAGGAAATTGTTTTTTTTCTCCGTTCCTGCATGGATAAGAATAGACCTTCTAATTTCAAAACACAATACAATATATTACACTGATGGGTATTATTTTCTTTTCGATCTTATATCATTGCATTAAAGTTCGAAATTGTATAATAATATACAGCGGTCAGCATTTTTCATTTCGGTTACACTTTAACTTGCGATAAGGAACTTTGTATCAAAAGGTTTGGATAAAAACTTGAACTCGTAACTTGGAATATAATAGGAAATGTTCGAACGTGTGTGTTACAGTAACGGCAACGCGACGGCGCCCAAGTCGAACAAGGCGTCCCCGGCGAAGGAGCCGCCCTCTGGCGGTGGCGGCAAGCAGGAGAACCCGTTCGAGGAGGACGAGTGGGACGAGGAGTCCGGGGGCCCGCTCACCGACACCGGCGAGCCCGGCGTTCCCGTCAGGGCGCTCTACGACTACACCGGCGCGGAGAGCGACGAGCTCAGCTTCAGGCAAGGTGACTATCGCAACACTTACATGAAGGGTGATCTTACTACAGTACTCATTATTTGAACTTGTGAGTGTATCGTGATGAGTGAAATGAAATCGTTACAAAACTTGTTATCTATCTATTGCTGCGATGGCGTCCTTTCGTCGAACATGTGTTTTATTATTTAAATTATCTGTAACTCTTTTTATAGTCGTCTTAGTTGATCACTGTCACATGTTTGCGTTAATTTTCAAAGTATTCAAAAGTAGCCATCTATTGTCTTAATCCGAAACAACATGACTTCTACGAACTTGCAGCGAAATTCGAACAATAAATAAACGGTTTATGATGTTTTATTTGAAGGCCGACCCTAACGCAAAGGGATTAGTAATTGACAATAGGCGGTTACTTTTCGATACTTGGGGCTGATATTTCAATCATCAGTTAAAAGTTATACATCGAATAAATTATAACCTGACTGATTTTTAAAGTTTAACAATGCGACTGTTTTGTTTGCGAAACTCATGTTGTACTTTATCCCATGAATAACTTTTATCTGATGATTGAAAAATCGGCTCTTAGAAAATTAACGCCTACAAATGACAGTGAATAATTAAAGCAACCATAAAAGGATTACAGATAATTTAAATAGCAAAGGTAATAAAACACCAATACAACAAGGTTGCTTAAGGATTATAGGGATTTAGTCTTCTCGGAACACTGCAGTGGTAGCAATACATATTTATGAAAATGGACTGTAAATTTCAGGTGACCTGTTCGAGAAGTTAGAGGATGAAGACGAGCAGGGATGGTGTAAAGGGCGCAAAGACGGGCGCGTGGGCCTATATCCGGCCAACTACGTGGAGCCCGTGGGCCATTAGCGAACTTAATCCAAACCAAAATAGGAGACAACCCCACAGGAAGATACCAGGGAAGTTACACAATGTGTTTTCTAAAAGTAATTATGTTCGAGTGATATATTAAATTTAGTCCTCACATTTCAGTTGTGGTTTGATAATGGCTTGAGAGGTCGTTGGTAGCTTAACGCCGATGTGAAATAATTTATTCAATCATTTTTTTAATTCCAGAAAATCGATTGCAATAACCTTGTCCGATGTGTTGGTTATTAAAATTAGTTTGGGTATATTTCTTCTATTATTATTATATTGTATATAGGAGATTCTGAAACATTGTTTCTGTATAGACCCACTTATCCATATCGTCTAGTCTCGTACTTTCCTAATTATTGATATTTTATAAATAAATTTAATGCAAAGAAAGAAATGTATATAAGTTGTATAGATTTAACATAAAAATTAATACAATATTTTGTATACATTTAATTTAACTTTCCTCTAAATAGGCCCTAATCAACTAGAATGTGTTCAGTGGTAATGATTCCCTATACCCAGGGGGTAGAAATCACTTTGGGAATCATTGGCCTAGTCTTATTGTTCGCACGAATTGAAGTTAACCGTTAGTACTGGAATTTCGGGTATTTATACTGATTACTTACAATTTAATAGTGGCAACCATCCACCAAGACTTGTTCCCGTCTTGTGCCAGACCTATTAACAAATTTATATTGTAAATGTGAGGACTAATTTTACTCAAAAGCATGATCCCTGAATCTTCCTTACAAGGCTTTCAAACATACAGCACCACTTCATACAATGATAGACCAAAAACACATTTGAATGTGTGTTCAGTTTGAAAAAAGTTTATAGGTTACCCATTAGTTTTGTAAAAGTATCAAAATTACATTGTAAAAGGTTCAAAAAATAACTGTCTTAGAGTCAGCATATAGTCATTATTGATAATGCCTTTAGGTTTAATGTAAATTGTAGGTGATTGAAATTTTTAGAAATGTGCTGTTGTGAAACATCGTGCTATATAGCAATATTAAATACAAATATATAGTACGAGCAAAATTTAAATGCGTTCTTGAAGTACGTACGCATTCTTGCGTAGAACACAGTTAGAAGGTACATAGACGTAGCTGAGAGGATAGAGTGTTGCACTCTCGCTCGGCCGCTATCCGGCTCGCATGCCATCTCTTTTGCATTTTCGCAACAAACGTTACCATTTGCCTGAACCCGCGCAAACTGACGGAACTAACTTCACTCGGAGCGCATTTAAGTTTTGCGCATACTGTGATCGCTATATACTATTGTAAAAATGCATACGCTCTTTGTCGTATCAAAATAAGTTGTTTTAAAAAACTTTTATGTTGACTTTAACTTCATTTTACGTGAACACTATTGAATAAACATAAAGAAAATCGCGTTGAAAATTGAAATCGAAAATCTACAATTTACAATCTGCCACTCTCAGAGCACTTTTAACGGTCTATTTATTTTAAGCAGAAGCAATTAAATATGTGGTTTATTAAATACATTTTTTTTTTCATTCAACTCTGTATGTTATATTAGTGTTAACTGTGATTATCTTTAAATATAACAAAAATTAATGATTGGGAAGGTTTTGAAGGTAAAGGGAAGTCTAAACCTCGGGATTGTTTTTGTGTGAAAACCGCCAATCGGTCTTGGACAAATGGAAAAGCCCAAAAAAAAATTAATACATTCTATATTGAACTGATTATTGGGGTCTAATGATATGTTTTAATTAGTAAAATATTAGTTGAAAGTCATAGTGTGGTGCATTCCTCTGTGGCGTAATTTATACATGTAGAATTTAGGGTACTTTTGAGAGATGTATGATGTATGATTGTCATTCCGAGCATAATGCGCCCGTAATCCAGATGACCGGTCTTTTAAAAATTTAAATGTTTTACATTAAATATATAAAAATAACAATATATTTAATTGCTCTAAGTTTATCGTCTTTTGAGTTCTCTGAGTGCGGCAAGATTACATATTTGTACTTTTTATAGAAATGGTTTTTTGGCAACTCTAAACTCTCATGAGGATATTGATGGAAGAATGACACTGAGAAAGATTGTGTGACACCAATTATTCGGATAAAGGAAGTTTTGTGGATGTATTTTACAAGATATTTTTGGACGAAATTATTTATAAGTACAGTAACCAAAAATGTTTATTTGTAAACACTTTAAATACATTGAAAGTATATAATAATTTTGTTTTATATGGCCATTGTATACTGAAACTTTGCCCCAGTTTTGGTGAGAACTGATTCTGGAAAAGTTATTCAAGTTTTGAATTGTTATTTGTAGTTTGGGAAATTTGTATCTTTTGTCGTTTTTTTAAGCCAATTTATAGTGCAAAAAGTTTAATCAAGGCTTCAATGAATTGTCACTGGTAGTAGTATTGACAGTGTTTAAAATTATAAGGTTGCACTAATATTGTATTTCAACATGATACTTGAAGTAATCTTAAGAAGGAACTAATAGGAGACAGTAAAAAGAGACTTAAGAAAATACTATTATACTTGAAATTTAAGTAAAACGGAATAGCCATATCAATTTCATTTAGTCGTGGTATTTAAGATGTAATGACTGGCAACACTAACAAAATGTCCCAAAAATTGTGACATCAACTTTTTTATTCTAATGAAACGACCATAACGTTTTTTTTTATAATTTTTTAATGAAACTTGAGACTTGTAGTTAAGGAATGAGGAAGCCTTTTGTGATTCTCTACTGTGAGATTTGAAGACATGCTTCAAATTCTAAAACTCGGACAAAGTTTCAGTATTACAGGCTATTAGTTTTAAAAACGAATGCATTGAAACCACTGTTTTCATTCTTTTAGAGCTTTATCTATTTAGACTTCGAAGTAAATTCTGCGAACATTTATTCTAGTTAAAAAGGCTTGTAGCTGTAAATCTTTCTAAAAAAATAAACCAGCAGATATTTTATTGTTTATAGAGAGAACGTGGAATATTTGCCTCATTCATACTTAAACCGCAATAAAGTTCGTTTTGTTTGTTAAATGTAATTTTTTGCCCCCACTCGACGTAATTTTCCATAAATGAAGTGCTAGTTCTAAAAATCTAAAAATAATGTAGATCGGTGGTTTTTATTGCACATATTAACTTGTAGGCTTTGTGTAAATACACGATTATTGTATTCATGTCGTGATTATATAGAAATATTTATTTCCCATTGTATATAATGTGTAATTAGTTATATAATGAGCGGTTTCGTTTTTATTTCATGTATAGTCTGAACATCGATACTAAATTTTCAACGTACATGAAACTCCTTCCCAAAATTATATCAATTCGATTAAATCGAATAAGAATAAACGATTTTATATCGAATATGGAATATATTCCACATAGTAAAATCGATTATTATTTTTGTTAAACAATACTTTTTAAAAGCTGTGTAATAAATGTATCGATTCGATGAATAGTGTTTTATTAATCACATAATTACCGATTTAGGGCCAGCTCCTATATCTTACCAAGCGATGATTGATCTTGCTATCGGTTAAAATTTGACATAAGCTCCATACAAGTAATGTCAAAATTCAACCGATGAATAGATATAGGAATCGACCATTTGTGAAGATACGAATAATTTGAATTGATTTCAGCATTAATAATTAATTTATATCGATGTTCAGACGAGTTATAACGAGGCTGGGCGTATGATTCGATAAGAGCACGGGCCTAAAGGAGCAATGAACATATTTTAGCTATTATAAGGTGAATTTTAACGATTATTTGCTTTGTGAGAGGTGCTATAGTGAACAAAATAGCGAATTAGTTTTACAATAGCGTTTACATGTAATGTTTAGTTCTCATCAAAATATTTACAAAGTATTAAGTCGACACGATATATTAAATTATAGGTCTTGAAATTCCGACGTAAAGCGTATTTAACGTGTTTTGCTGTGCATTGTTATATTCAGAAAACGTAAGAATGTGGTTTAAAAGGAACAATAGTTGTATATTGCTTGTAATTTATCAAAACAATATGTCGAAAATCTTACAGTTCAGCAAAGTGTGAATTTTCGAATTGCCTCCATAACTCCTGTTGTTGGCACCAGTCGAAGATCTACAATTTGGCTGAGGCTTCTGTTAGACAGGTCCTGCTTGCATATGGTGCCTAATTGCTTGCAGACTATGTTATAAGTTGAATATTCATGAATAATTGGACTACGCTGGTTAGATTCACAAACCGTGCAGAGCCACACTTTGCACATAAAAATCGTCTCTATAATGTATAATTGGGTTTCTGTTACGCATTGTATACCATTACTGGATTTATTAGTTATTTCATAGGGAATTAAATATTAATATAATAATAACACATCAGCGCCCCCTCGTTGTTAGAATTATAGATTTACATAATAAATAACGTTCATTAATATTAATGGAATATTATACCTTTCTTTCTTCGTCTCTATTTTTTACCTCGTTTTAATTGTTGTATTGTATAGTGGAAGTCATTTATGTGTTGCGAGGCTGAGTTTTAACAATTGACGTGCAGAAGGCGGTTTTATGTTATGACTGCGGCTAGATCCTGGGGGACTGGACACATTATAAGGCACTTGTTCATCGTTTTATAGGATCAAACACCTGAAAGGAATTCTTTAGAGTACTTTGTGAATTTCTAGAAGGGGCCTTCAAGGCAAAATCTTAAGTTGGGTAAACTTTGCTTGCACCTGAAGTATGGTAAATGTTAGTATTTTGTAACCATACAATAATCTTAATAATATTTTACATAATATACGGTAATATTAATAGTTAACCCTTACTATAAATTCAGGTTTTCTATAGAATAGTGAGAATTTTGACATAAGTTTTTATAAACGGGAAACAAACACATTTCTTTTTAGAGAAACGCACTGTTATGGCACCATCAAATAATGTTGCCAGTAATTTGTAGGAAACAAAAAATACTACAGGGTGGCAAAATAAAGTAAAAATTTGTCTGAATTCTAGTAACTCCAATATTAGGTCATGAGTAATTTCGATACTTACTAGTGAATTCTAGTACGACTTCAAACATCGTGCAAGTATCAAGTTGCTTCAGTTACGACGTACGCATTTTGTCAACATAGCCTATGGTGTTTACTTTAATAATAATGACTATAATTTCGTAAGCAAGAGCTTGTGATAGTTTCAGTACAATTATTTGATTAAAACAAGCTAAACTAATCATTACAAACCTATCGTGTCGGCTGATCTTTGATAAATATCGTCGAATTGTAACGAAAAGATTTTAGCTTCAAAAATTCACTAGACATTCTTGGTAAACATTAAAAATCACAGCTCATGTCAAACTTGGTATTGTTACATGCATATTTAGATAGTTTTTAGCAGATTTTAGACTCGGATCAACGTACAGATAAAATAGAACATTGCCAGAAGACAAAATAATTACTTCTCGCGTTCTAGACGTTATATGCACAACTAATTTCAACTCATTGTAGCAACATTATTTGACGGTGCAATAAGTTTTTAAACTTAGTTTGAGGCGGCTTGGAAATGAAATATTTTACGCTTATATAATTTTGGTCCAAATCGCCCCCAAGACTCATTTATGCATTATTCGAGGATATCCATAGTTTCAGGTTTGTTCTCGAAGGTCCACCTGGGAAATGAATAATGTGTATCCCTCGGGGAAACTGGGACAGTGCTGGTCAGCATTTGATATGGTGTTAGTTGTAGTTTTTGTTTTCATTGTTATGGGTTCAGAGACCTCTTGTGAGTAAATTCTTTGTAACATATAATTATCAGAGAGAAGGTGGTTTAAGGCCACATATGTTAATATATTATTAATATTGGTAAAATAAATTGTTACATATGACTGCGTTCTATTATTTCATTTACCTTATCCTCTGTAAAAATAACATATAAGACAAGTGTTTGAGCATGGGCAGGTTGCGCGCGCGTGTGTGTGTGGGGATTGTCTGAGCGCATGCGTGTGGAGAGTATGTGCGGAAAGTTTGTAGCGGGATATGGGAGAGTTGCGCCTCCAAGGAAATAGGGTAAGAACAAAATATGATGAAACAAAGTACAGAATATTGAACTTTATTATAACAAATGCCTCAATATAAATTATATAACAACAATGTTTACACTTTAAGATACATTCAATTAATTAGAACAACAAAAAGATTTAAGTAAATAAACTACTATGCCTCGTGGTTGCGCAAGAGTTGAATTTGATCAAGGTTCACAACTCATGATATTACAAGAGCGACATGTTTTACGCTACCCTGTGGTTCTTTGCGCTGTTATCACGCCGCTCACGTATTTATTCTCAAGTTTCAGCAACAAGGCGAGGTAGTACTACTCGTTCAGACGAGAGAAGCCACGAGCAAAGTATTAAGGCAATAAAGTATGGTTAATCTCGATAGAGTACAAAAGGGCACAGATACGAAGAGCCTTATTTATATTGACAGATACTGCTCACCAACATTTAATTTCAATTAATAACATGCATATGTTAAATTACAGGCACAATTTTTCATTTAAATCTCTAAAGACGTAGATAATATAATTATGTAACTGTTGTCATAATATATGAAACGTAGAAATTAACTCTATATAGAATCCTAGTAAACAGTATTCTGTATGCGTTACTCATGATGATATTAAGAAGAGATGCAGTTTATATTTGAAAAGCTAAGCCCCGTTGTTTCGTATTACGGACCGATTATTCAATGGGCAGGTAAAATTTATTCTATAGAATAAAACACAAAATGGGAAAATTAAAAATGACAGTTGCATGCATAAAACTGTTGAATTGTTTTACTTTTGAATTCAGTCAGGTCATAATTTATTCGACTGGTAACTTTTATCTAATAATTGAAAAAATCGGCCCTAAATAATCATCCCCTTGAATTTTTACGTCATGTAAAACAAGGGTTGAGCAGGTTAGAATTTTATTGCTATACAACCATAAAATAACCTGCTCAAAACCTTATGAAAAAATATTATGTTGTTAAGTTTAATACATTTAAACATGAAAATATCTTTTAAAATCGGCAACTACATTTTTAATTATTTATCATTGGCAATACACGCTTAAAAACTTGACTTAACATAAGAAATTCTTTACCTTGGCAGTACGAATAACATGTTATACATTGTAAGTTCTTTAAAAATATATTACAAAATTCACCGGACAAGGAAAATACGTGAAAAATACTTGTTATAAAAAATATATTACACTCAAGTATAAAAAATTAAGTGATAACTACAATCTCAACAATTCAATATGAAGTGCCTTAAAAGGAGTTAAAAATTAACATAATTATATAATATAACGTTAGTCTAAGAAAACAAAGTTTTTCAGTGAAGAAGAAATTCGACACTTTCCTGATAAACACTAACGATCTTGTTCATATTGAGACGCGTTCAAACTTACTCTAACTCAATATGAATGAGACCGTAAGGCTGGTGTGCACAGACATTTAACCGATGGTTAAAATAAAATAACCACTGTTTAGTCATATAGTTTTAGCGATTATCTTATTTTAACCCTCCGCTAAATGTCTGCACACCAGCCTAAGAATATTTAGGGTCAAAGCACACCGACGCACAGTCTGAGCTTCAATTTAAAAACTTAAATAAGCACATTGACTCCAACTGTACGATGTAATGCGTAACATTCAATTGAAATAAGGACGCATGTAGTCAGTCGCCATGTTTTTTTTACCACGAAAGAAATGTGTGTTGCCGTCTTGGAGTTAGGGGTCTATATATTGGTTATTTCAATCCTTAGTGCTTGTCAGGAAACGGTTTTCATATGTTTAAAAGATAGTAGTTTCTTGCCCGAGCTTCGCTTCGAATGCAATCGGGGTAAACCTCTAGAGTTAAAACTCAAGATTATAATTAAGGAAAACTTGTTATTTAGACTTTGCGACTTAAATAATCGAAAATCTCAAAAGGAAAAACTTTTGTTCCATCAGACAATAATTTCTAAACATTTAAAATGAAATGAAAAACTACATATAATCCAACATTTAATTAAGGAAAAATATACAAAATTTTGGCACTAATTTTTAAAATTTAAAACATTGATATCAGACAATGGACGATGAACATCAAAAGCTTTATTATTTAATGATACATGTGTGACAAATACATATAATAGACCTATTGAAAAATTATCATCAACGACTTACAAAGAAGTACTTTTTTAAGTCCGCTTGAGAAAGCAGATTTATCGAGAATTCTGTGCGAAACTCGCTCTAGTATAATAATAATAAATTATTATACTAGAGCGAGTTTTATATTATAAATTTAATTTCGTAATGATAAATTTTCAATAACAAAGTTTAACATTTTCACAATATTTGATAAGCTGGTCTTTTTATCTTACTTTAATTACACTCTTATATTGAATACGTAAGGTTTTACTTGGTGTTTATTTTTTATACATATAAAAAGTATATACTACAGATCAACATTACTTGCGAACAAATACAAGGTTAAACGCTAAAAAAAATGAAAAATTAGGAACACCAAAAACTAAACCGTAATTGATATGATACTAGGAAGACGAGTCCATTTTTAAAAATAAAATAGGCGTTACATATTTATATTTGGAATTTGAAGAGCGCACTTGTATAGACGGACGGATAGAGAGACGGGGGAAAATATGGTATTTCAATTTAAGGATGACTAAAATGATTTTTTACTAATCCTGAAATTATTTCAAATTTCATGAAATTCATTCCATCTGAAAATCCATAAAAACAGACAAAAATCTCAATTTCAAATGTATGTCGTAATAATATTAGCAACAAAAATCTTAATGTTCCTTGTAGATAGTATTAAATGCGTCTGTGAAGTTCGTACAAGTCTTTGTGTGAAACACAACAGGGTGCATGACAGTCAAATCACTTGAGACCATTTTTATCATCTCACAAAACGTTACAACTTCATACAATTTGTACGAGTGGACGTTAAACAATAATTATAATTATTTCAATGATGATATTTTAAAAGTAAGATGACATGGTATTTTAAAGCCTGTGTTTCATATAATGTTAAAATGTATTGTGATATGTGTATTGTATCTTTATTAACTGGAACGACAACCTACAACCAATAAAATAAGTGGTATTTTCAGTATATCTATTGAAAAATAGAAGCAACGAGATTCTTGTTATTCATTGCATAAGTACGTGCAAAACTTAAATGCGCTTCAAGTGGAGTTAGTTCCCTAAGTTTGCGCTGGTTCAGTCGCATGTTAACGTTTATTGCACCTTACAGTGCGTTGTGCGAAAGAGATGGCAAGAGATTCTGAAAAGCGGCCGAGCGAGAGCGCAACACTCTCTCTCAGCTCTGTCTGTGAACCTTATAAGTGTGTTCTGCGCAATGAAGAGTATAAACTTCAAGTACGCATTTAAGTTTTGCTCATACAGTCTCTACTCCATCCGGTATAATGTTATTATTTTTATTGTTAGCGACGGTGTCACGCAGCTACTGTTATAATACGTTATTTGTGACATTGTTATTAATTGTTAATGACATTAAACATTGACAGATAACGTATTTCCTGTAACTAATCATTAACGGCGTTATTTTTAATCCTATGAACAAGACGCATTTAGCCACAGTCACTAACACTAAATTTATCCCAGATGAAGCAGGAATATTATATATAGCTAGCTTTGTGGCTATATTAAGAAAAACTAGCAACGCGGTTAGCAAATTTTTTTATCTCCGCATTCGTGTCTTATTAACTAGTTTTTGTCCGCAGATTCATTCGCGGTAATGAAGATTTTGTCAATTTTACTATCATCCCTCGGGAACAGTACTTTTGTCCGGCTGAAAGTCACCCCTTTTCCTGACAACGGCTATATAAAATACTAGTTTTCCTAAAAAAACTCTAGCTAGTAGCTCTACGTCAGCGCACGTAAATACTAAATTAGGTTTTTTTATATATATTAGACCTAAAACTTTACTGTTTCTTGTTTAATTCACTACAATAACAAAGAAACAATGTACATATAACATAAACAGCTGCCCAGCAGGTCATAGAGATGAGTCGAAGCCAACCTGATTTGAAGTAATCCAATGAATGACTCGTTTCCTATGACAACGTATTAGTTAGTGAATTGAAAAAACGCGATTGCAGCGCTCTATATATTTAGCTAATCTGCCTATTTTATGGAAACGACATGATTTATCGTGATAAAAAGTATCCTAAGTTACGTCCCGGGATATGAGCTTGCTCTGTGTCAAGTTTCATTTAAATCCGTTCAGTAATTTTCACGTGATGCTCTAACAGGCAAAAAGACAGACAAAAATTTTAAAATTGCATTTTCGTGGTCCGCGGGTCTGAATTAGTCCCCCCCCTGATTTTTTTCACATTTTAAATGCATTGTACAAACTCGAACCATTTATAGATTTGTTATGGTATATTATGATTATGATGATGTATTATGCTGTTAAAATGGTGAAAACGTCAGCAACAAACAAACTGACAATTTTTATAATATTGGTTAGGATCTCAAGAATTGATAGCAAAGCGAACATAATATATATTTGTACTATGCAATGCGCCAGAATATGAAGAAGTCGGGTTGGAAACAACCCAATATATTTAATAGTAAGAATTTCATATCAAGACATAGTTAAAAAAGTTAACATTTTTATATAATACAACCGTTACATAGAAAAAAAGAGATTAAGAAACTTGTATATACACAATCTTAAAGCTAACAGCCGACGACGTCGTTAGTCGATACAAAAATTATTATAAATGCACACAACGTAAGTACTATATTAGTATATAACGATATAATCACAATGGCTTAACATATTTTGATATATATTTTGTATCTATTCCGTGAAAATATAATATGTTAGGTACGATCCAGTTTAAAATCTATCCAAATCCAAGTTTATGAGCAGGGCACCTATTGGTTACCTGTCTGCAGTCAGGTGTTGAAAAATTACGATATTCTTTATGACTTTTCTATTAAAGTCAATAGATTTGTGCCCCATGGTCCATGCGCCTCTTGCGCCCCCGGGTAAAGACGCCCCTGGAGCAGAGCCCGAATTCTGCTATTACAATATTTGTCAGAAAGGTCGACCACTGGCGTTATATTGGTTGTTTTGTCTTAAACCACTGTCTACGAGGAAGGCCACGTAGACATAAAATGTCAAATGAAGTGAAGCATCTTTAACATATTGAGTGTGTGTAGTGTACACGTTACTTGCGTCTGTGCGAGTAATAAAAATGTTGCCACTGGAAAATATTGTACCGTTATTACGATTAAGAAAAAGATATATATTTCATAATTATTCGTACAAAATTTAAAGACACATGAAAGCATATTAAAACTTAAAGTAGTCCCGGTACAACGACGTGTAGCGCCATCTGCGTACTCGTAACGCATTACGGCGCAATCGGCATACTTTAGCCGACTTCACTTTGAGGATCCGAAAATCCGTCTTTTTATTGAGTGTCTAAGGTTTTTGTATGAAAAAGTAGCCGTTCTGACGATAACGGTCGACCAATCTGAGGATATTATAATAGCACAATTGGAGTCTAGATGTTATGCAGCAGCTAGATGCAGCCGGGGACCTATCGTAAGAGGCGACAAAAGAACTCACAACAGGTGATAGGGCTATTACCCGTACGATAGCTACCATCCTTGGTCTAGGGCAGCCATACTCAACCTTTTTTTATAGGGTTCACATAGACGTATCAGATGATTTGAAAGTATTATTGTGATGTTCTATACCTTTTGAAGTATTATTGTTGTACTATACTGTTTTTTAATTACCTGGACTAAAATGACAACTGCGATCGACCTATTTTTATGTTGCAACCGTGGAGCATAATTCGATTGTAAACTTTGTGTGTGTGTATTCAACTGGTGTGTTAAATCAACATCTCGCACAACTCACTCATGAATGAGGCATACTACAACACTATGCTCTACGCTTGCAACATAAAAAAGGTCGATCGCAACTGTCATTTTAGTCCAGGTAATCAAAAATCAGATACTTCAAATGTAAAATTTTGACACTCAATATTTTTAAAATTATTGTGGTACCAGATTCCATTCAAAGCATTATTGTTATACTCGATATGTTTTAAAGTATTATTGTGATAATCGATATGTCTCAAAGTATTATAGTATTACACAACTAATAATTTCACCCAATGTACCTGCGCTGTAACCCAATTTTAATACACACGACAGTGTACGAATTCGTGTAAGTGGGACAGAGTTAAGAATGCTTAGCAAGTAACACTCCGCCTTTTGCCATTGCGAATAGAGTTCAATATATATACATATACAATATATTTACATGTCGGAAGCGAACCGCCTTATATGCGCAAACGAAAACTGGCGATCGGAATTATAATTTGTGTAATACCATACCATGATACTTGAGATATTAAAAACCCTATTATCGTACTCGATAATTTCCAAAGTATTAATGCGATTCACGATATCTTCCAAAGTATTATTGTGATAATCGATTTTTTTAAAGTATTACCATGATACTCGAGTTTTAAGAACAGCTTTGTGGTACGCAATATTTTTAAAAATATTATCACTTGTAGTCAATCTTGTGATAATCAAATTTCTGAAAGTATTATTGTGATAATAAAATTTCTGAAAGTATTACCATGATACTTGAATTTTAAGAACAGGTTTGTGGTTCTCGATTGTTTTTAAAGTATTATTGCGATACTCGACACTTTCCAAAGTATTATTGTGATAAACGACGTTTCTTAAAGTATTACCATGATACTTGAATTTTAAGAACAGGTTTGTGGTACTCGATACTTTTCAAAGTATTATTGCGATACTTGATACTTTCAAAATAATAATTGTGATAATCAATTTTCTCAAAGTATTATCATTATACTCGAGATTTTAAAAACATGATTATGGTTCTCAATACTTTCCAAAGTATTATTGTGATAATCGAAGTTCTTAAAGTATTAGCATGATATTCAAGTTTTAAGAATATGCTTGCGGTACTCGATACTTTTCAAAGTATTATTGCAATACTTGGTACTTATGTGATAACACTACGCGTTGTGGTCCCCGCAGCACGCGGTGCAGTCGAGGCAGTGGTGCGGCGCCCCGCTCCGGGAACGCTACCTCTTCCCCCGGATCCCGCTCAACTGCTCCTGTTCAAAATATAATGATATAAATAATTTTGATTACCATATAAAAATAACAGTGAATGCGCTATATGCCTCCTTTCACTTGAACAACTTGTGACGTCATAAGTTTTTATGCTCATATAAAATCTACGAGACTGCGCCGTATTGCAAGTCTTTTGTAATTTCGCCTTACGCTAGCAATGGAAGAAAGAAAGTGAGTATAAATAAAATTAACGTAAATAAATAAATGTACAAACTAAAATTCACTTAAAGTAATAGAAAAAAGAATCAAGCAAGTGTAGCTCTAAATTGGTCCAGTTCAGCAAATTGCTGGTGGATCTTCTGCTAGGGCCGTTGGTGTACCATGACATATACAGAGCCAAGTAAGACGAAAAGTGAACAGAATGGGATTAAAATTAAAAGACTAAATACATGTTACATGTATAAATTGAAATCTCTATTAATATTATAAATGCGAAAGTAACTCTGCCTGTTACGCTTTCACAGAAAAACTACTGGACCGATTTGGCTGAAAATCAGTACATATATATATATATATATATATATATATATATATATATATATATTCGATTCCGAAAATTAACATAAGATACTTTTTATCCTAAAAAATGTGATAGTTTTCGGGATAAAAGTATATTTCTCTGTTTGGCTGTTATGCTTTCACGGAAAAACTGTTGGATATAGGATAATTTTCATCCCGGAAAAGGGATAGATTTATGTAAAGATTATCCCGGAAAGTAGGATATGTCAACGCGACAGCCCAGTATTAGGTACTGAACGCGTATCCAAATGGCGGTGCTAGGACTGGTATCTAAGCTGCTTGCCTCTGGGCTGCACTAACTATGCGTGCTGATCACCAAGTCGCGAGCCTTGCAGCAAACCTTCTGGCTTGCCTCCTTCTTGCGGCTGGGAAAAGGTGATTGGATATCGCGGTTAGGAAAGCGGGCGGCAGTTGTGGAAATAATTTGATAGGACAGGATTTTAAATTAAGCGGCGCGAACAGGATACGTTCTGTGATTTCGTCTATTTTGTCATTTTTGAAGTTTACAGATAGATGGGGTTTTTTTATTTTTATTGCAGGAATTCAGTAGACTGGGAGACGGCCCACTTGATGGAAAGCGGTTACCATCGCCTATAGACATTTGCAACACCAAAGGTGCTACAAATGCGCTGCTGCTCTCTTAAGGGCGAATGGAACCTGGTCACTAATGCCGTAACACAACTCAAGGTTGTTATGGCGACATACTTTAGACCAGGGGTGGTAGCCATCCAGTCGGGCAAATACCTTACCACCTGGCTGTGGGTTGCTTTTCGCCTCTTACGACAGTTGTATTCTTTCTCCGTTCCTGCACGGATAAAAAGTTTGCGATATAAAAGGAAGTGAATTTTCCGGGGACAAATAGCAGTAACAAGAGGTACGCGCCAGAGCTTGACCCGCGCTGCAGCCGCGGTGTTAACTCTAGTATGGTATAAATTGAAAAAATGAAAAATGGCGAGATGAAGAAAGTTGTGGAGGTTCGTCACCCTTACGGGATTCATTAAGCGTGTGCCGACACGCACTTGGCCAATACTTACCTGGAGCAGTCGTATGGCGTCGAGCAATTCCTGTTTGTCAGCCAACAAGTTGGCCGCCTCCTGCTGCGCGGCGTGCACGCACTGGCGCAGCACCGACGCCTCTTCTACTTTCCTGTCAGTATACATAGTTTTGTTATATCCCTATTAATATTATAAATCTGTCTGTTACGCTTTCATGAAAAAACTACTGGAACGATTTGGCTGAAATTTGGTATATATGTATATATTTTCGACACCGAGGATGGATATAGGATACTTTTTATCCCGAAAAGTGGGATAGTTTTCTGTATAAGGGTCTTTTTGTTTGTCTGTCTTTTACACTTTTCTCGGAAAATCTATTGCACCGTTTTTGCTGAAAATTGGTATATGCGTCGTTTCGATACCGAGGATGGACACAGGATACTTTTCATCCCGGAAAATAGGTTAATTCCCGGATAACGCCTCCTACAATTAATATGTACTAGAGAGTGAATTTTTCAATTGGGCCTTCAGGGCCAAATCCTAAACTATACAAAATAGTGAAAATCACTCAAAGGAGTCTCGAGGCCGATTTTGACGAAACCTAAAGAGGTATCATTAGATTTTTAAAAATAATGTATTCTTGTCAGGATACATTTCTATGAAGGAACGTCAAACAGCAAACCAAGGGAAAAGGCTGTTTTCGATCAAAATGGTCTATTTTCCATACAAAACCTCAACCTCCTTTTATTCAATATGGAACTGATTCTATTTTTAATAGGCATCTATAAATTAATATTTGAAACGCACGATATTTTACCCCAATCAAATAAAAAAAAACAAATTAATCAATGGGTAAACAGTGATTGCGTTTAAATGAGGTGTAGTCAAATGACCGGCTCAATTTTATGTTTAATTACTCAGCCCGAAAGCAAGCACCACTTAGACAATTCTCTGGACTAATGTGCATTTTGTTACAATTATCACGTGCTAACAACGGTGAAGGACAACACCGAAATCCAAGCTGCACATCGAGATAACCAATGTGTTAAATCCACCAATCCACCTTAAACAAGTGTGCAAAATGGGAAGCCAGAGTCCAGCAGTGGGAGTTTATCGGCTGTTATTACAATTTTTTTGTCATAAAATTGCTCCAAGGCCGACAACGCATTAGTAACAGCTTTGGTGGTGCAAATGTAAGTGGGTTGTAACCACTTTCCATCAGATAAACTACCAGCATATCCGCTGTACTTATGCAATGAAAACACCTTCAACTTATGCGAACCGACACGCACTTGGCCGACTTAAAAGTATATACATGTTATACTCACGCTCTCAACTCCCTATTATCCTCCGCTATCCTCGAAAGGGTGAGCAATCTCTTCCTCAACTCCTCGTTCTCTTTATTCAGCCTCGAGATCTCCCCTCGCGCTTCCTCCAGCTCCGGTTGAGGTTGGGGCGTGGCCGGGGAGGCGATGGTCGAAGGTGTGGAGATCGGAGGACCAAGGTACAATATCCCAAGGGAGTCTCTGGTCACTCTCAGAGTGGTCAGATCTATGTCTAAAGGCTGAGGAGGTGGAGACGATATGGAACGGGTCTGTCGGTCCTCTATCAGGTGGAGTTTCACGTTCTCTATTAAGACCTGAAAAAAATGACACGAGATTGTTAAATTAACAACAACAAGAGATGCCGAAGATCGCGCAAAGTGGAGAAAGAAAAGTAGGAAAGCGAACCCTGGTCTTCGAAGAGGACGCCCCAAACGCAACCGGTATTTAATGCACGGATGATCATTATAGTAAAATAATACTGTTACAACCTAGGCGCCGACAAAGACAAATTCCACGTACAGATTTGTAGAAGCACATATATTACCCGTTGGCATTTTGAGCTTATAACATTGAAACTATTGTAATTCTTTTATGATCGTCTTCTTTTGTTTACTTATTTATTGGCATACGTTTCTAGAGAACAGTCCATTGTTGTATTGTAATCATTAGCCAGGTGTTGCGGATTTTAGAGTACAAGCTGATTCTAGAAAATTCGGTCCACGTGGCCGGGCGGGCACAATGCACTTGTACAGGATAAAACAATGGCGTGATTGAGGGAGGGGGGCAGTCGAGCGAGAACCACGATCGAAGCGAGACGTGTGTACTACAATCGGTAATCTAATAGTGACGGACTTTGCGCGTTTTATTGAATTACGACCTTCTGCATTACGTTTGGACTTGTTGTGTTCGGTTATATTTGTACATGTGTTAATCATGTTTGTATAGTTCTAATAAGCACTGTAATAATTCCAACGGCATTTTAATTCGAGTCCCGTAGCTCGTAACAATACATTACACTGGCAAGTTCTTCAAGTCATAACAACATATTTCATTTTAATAACTTATCCTTAATATATTCCTTACTGTACTAAAAATGACAATAAATAGCAGCAAATGCAGTAAATAGAATTATATTATTGTTCGCATGTAGGTATATGTAGTTTATATTAATATAATCTATTTAATTATGTATATCTATAGTAGTTTATTATTATTTTTTTGTTTTTTCTTTAATTATATTTAATTAAGATTGAATTAGTTTTGATTAGCTAAATCGCCAAATATTATTTAATTTTTCTTTTAGTGTCTCCTTGAACACCGGGTTGCCTGGAAGAGATCGCTATAAGCGATAAGGCCGCCCATTGTTCTAATGGAAATGTATTCATATTAAATTGTCTAGGTTTAAGTTATGGTGAACAATAGGGTTTTCATTCATTCATATAATTTGTTTGTATTTTATTATCGAACAATATACATAATGTACATACAACTTAATGGGTGTAAAATTTAAAAATCAATTTTATTTCTTATACTTTATCATTTATTGTACGACTACCAATTAATTAAAATAAAACCATTAAGATTTCTTAATATTTTAAGTTACTTAACTTGACATGGTGCCCATTATCATTCGGATTACGGGGATTTTGCCGACAATTGTATAATTTATGATTTTTTCCTACCTGATCATTGCTACCTTTACTTGGATTCGATTGTAATTATAGTGTAAACTCTATATAACGACAATGAAGGGACTTTGCATCTCATGGCGTTATAGAGAGTTGTCGTTAAATGGAGAGAAGTCTGTTATTCTTGTCTGACTGAACTAACTGACTTTTGCTGCACCAGTATTTTTTTTTGTATTTTTATACTTATTTTATTAATATCTTGCGATATTGAGGCATCTTGGTGATAAAGGAAGTACTTAGAAATTTCGGAATTTCTTAGGTATTTCGGTATACATGATGCCGACAGTCGAGTTTGTTACGGAATAGGATAATAAAGAGATAAAAGAATATACACAGCTGCGTAGTTTTTACTCATTTTGGCCTTGAAAGGTACTTTTTATTACTTAATTGCTGTCGTTATTGAGTGTGGATGTAATGCTATATAGAGTGTATCAACCAAAGCCAAGTGATTTGGACGCTTAAGGGAGTTTGTCATTAAATCGAGTGACGTTACATGGAGTTTACACTGTATTATAACTAGAAAAAGAATGCTAAATACCTCGAGCGGCATAGGTGGCGCGATAATCTCATCTTCGATCAACTCCGCGAGCGCGAGAGCAGTGCTCATGTTGAGGGCTACGCTCAGCTCCCTCACGCGAGCTTCTAGAAGTTCTTCGAAGGGCGCCAAGCCTGTCGGTTCACCCTTAAAAATATATTTGATACATTTTAGTACAACTAAGACATAACTATTTATTGTACACCAAGCTTAGATAAACAAAATGAAAATAAACACAGATACTTACAATGGGCGGATTTATTGCTAAAAAGTTTAACCTAGACTCTTTCCCCTTCAAATTTTTAAAAATAATACATAAAAACATGTACAAGTCATTTAATGAGATAATTACATTTTTATTCCCAAATAAATTATATTATACTCATAAAAAATCCATATATAATGTTGATATTTAGAAAAAATGGCAGATATTTTATGATACAATAAAATGGAAGTACAGTCGGGGTATAAAAATATTCGCCAGTTTTCAACTTGATTCATTTAACGTTCCGCGAGCACATGTTATCTTTTCAAACTAAGTCATAGAACAGACTGTTCCATAGAAAATTATGTTCAACTGTTTGATAATAAAGTTTGAAACTACTTAGATCAAAGTTATTTAATTTTATATCTTGTATAAGAAGATTGTTTAGACATGTAAATTCTTTTTATTGGTTTTAGTATTTATGTTAAGCGTAGTGATTATATCCTCTTTGTTTCTTATTGTTAATCTCAGTGTCTATGTCTATCATTGCCAACATTGTAATTTTCTTATTTCACGTTTCTGTATTTTCTAAATGTAACATCTATTAAAACGTTGGCAGTACTGTTTCATGTACTAGTGCAATCAAAAGTAGACTTTAAAGTGACAAAAATTTTCATTCCGCGACTGTGCATATACGTACATTTCTACTTTTGTCTTTTTACAAGCCTTGTTTGATCGTCATAGTACTTATACTGATTTTTAATTACCTGGACTAAAATAACAGCTGGGATCGAGTTTTTGATTCATAAGTGAGTTTTGCGAGTTAAATGAACAACTCACCATTGCAAGTTGCTCCAAGCTTGCAACATAAAAAAAGGTCGATAGCAGCTGTCATTTTAGTCCAGGTAATTAAAAATCAGAGTAAACACTTCTGGCATACGTCACCTATTCTAATATCGTAAAGAGGAAAGATTTGTATTTTCGTATGTTTGTAACGATTAAACTCAAAAACAACTGGACTGATTTCAAAAATTCTTTCACCATTAGAATGCTACAATATCCTTGAACAACATAGGCTATATTTATTACTAGAAAAAAATTAGAGATCTCTACAAAAACTTCAATTTTGTGTAATCCAAAATGTTTAAAAAATCAATGTCCACCCATGCGAAGCCGGGACGGGCCGTTAGTCTTTCATATTACCCACACTTGAAGGATACTGAAAATATTTGTTACCTTCTCGTCAACATTTCTTTGTAGCTCCGTCCTGAGCAACCTTGCAGCGACGCGAGGGGTTTCACGAGGCTTCAGCTCGTCAGAGTCATCAGTGGCTGGTTCGGTCCAAGCGCGGGCTCGCATTGAAAACTTGTTCTGTTGTTTTTCAAATATTTCAATCTTCGTATTGAAAGAATGCTCATAGATATATATATTTGGATCGCATTTAGCTAATGTAACTTCTTGTACTTTGAATTCTGGACTTACATAGACAAAAATATATTGATGTGTATTATTAGAGCAGAGGTCGCCAAGACCATATTGGTTACTACAGTAATTTTCTAGGGACTAAACCGTTTTTTACATAAATCTCATTAGTATTTTTTGGCAAATTATCCAATCTTAGTGGGTTTCAAATAAATTATTTGTTATTTTTTAAATTTAAATTTTCTGTCTATTATATCTACCTCCCTGTACACTTCAGCTTAGTATAAGTAAAGAAAACCGAGTTTTCGAATATTAAATTAAACTTGATTTAATATACAATGAGTTAATATATCTTGTATAATTAAAAACGTGCTCAGGAAATTTTGTTAGATTTATTTAAATGAAATATTTATACATGAACACTAAACATAACTGCAGATGGGTATTTTAGAAGAGAGCGTTGCCATAGTAGAAAAAACAATATTATAACAAAAATTACCAGAGTAAAAAAACTTAAATTATATGTTCGGAAATTTATTAAACATACTTGAAAGTTTAAATTCAAAGTACAAAAGCTATAGTCGGACTACAAGCAATGTATTTCTCCAGAGCTTTCCACTTAAATATTCTGGAAAATTCCTCAAGCCTAAGGGGGCACTCATAGTCTGGGAAACGGCACATTGTGTCTCTATTAAAAAAAAACTGACGTACCACAATCTAATGACATGAGGTGATCATGATAGGATATTGTGAACAACCATGCACACAGACACGCATGCCAAAAGCGAAATAATCTTAGCTTAATATTTTAAAAATCGTCATAAGCTATAATAGATGGCAGCACTAGGATTGTTCTAATTCTAATATTTTGGCCGGTTATTTGCTCAATTATGCAACAATTATCTCAGGCATAAAATGATGTTATTAAATTTAATATTATGCCCCTACTTAACGTGGACAAAAGGCCTCTAAATATATTTGAGATATTTCAGTTGATCCTTATCCTACTTGGATAACAGATGGCGCTTGTGTAACTAAAATGGCGGATTGCAATGTGACACATACGGAGTAGCTACGAAGCGTTTATTCAAAGATATTTCTGTCACGTTTAATTCCGAATGCGTTGGTAAATATTTAGATTTAGTTAAATCCATTTTCAAATAAATCGTCAGTAAACACAGCTTTACACTAATTATAATTCACATCGTCAGTTTTCGTTTGCGTAGAAAAGATCGGTTTCCGACATGTAAATAATTATGTTGAACTTTATTTGAAAGCGCAATAGGCAGTGTTATTTGACTATGCATACTTAGCTCTGTCCCGCTTACGCGATTCGTTCGCTGTCGCATGTGGTAAAAGTGCTCTACATGTGCAGATTCATTGGGAGGAATTATTATTTGTGTTTAACTGTATACTTTGCGCCAAACTTTATATAAATTCCTAGATAGGAACAAGTGGCTACATAATGACTATCTACCACGAAGCCTTCTGCAATTTAACTGGAGAAACTACCACGTTTGGTGAGGACTATATCCAGTACAGACTTGCTGTTGTTGTTAGTGATTCAATAATTTTTACTCGAGTGATATCATAAAAGTGACAGTGACAGAAGTATCTTTCCTCTCACTCACTCGTACACATACAAACCCCCTTGGCTACGACACAAAACCTCTACAACTAATTGGGCACTCAACATAATAAACGTACTACATCGTGTTCGCTTTTTAATAATGAAAGTATATTATATAGTATCGAATGGTTCCATCCGTGTATTGGACAAATACCTTGAGGCGTTTCTTTCGTTTGACGATAGCCGAGCGGGCGGGATATCGCATAGAGAAAAAAAGTCACACATAGAACACATATTTCGAGAGATCTTTGAAAAAAAAAGTACGCATTCCGCTCTGTGTATGGGTGATGAGGTGGAAACGGTGGTATAAAGATTTCTGTACACTCCTTAGAACATCTATAAGTCGTTGTCAAGCGATGTGTAACATAAACTAGACTAAACATTTAAGGGGGTCTTATGGTTTTATGGGTTCAAAAATTCGTTTTTTTTTGCGCATAAATTGTTTCCGTAATGTAGAGGTAAAATGATTTTTCGATATTCGAAGCCATTATAAAGATACAGCAGTTAGAAGGGACAGGTTTTTTTTATAGTTATAAATGTACTTGAAACTTTAAACGCGTTTTTTCAAAACCATGCTTTTCAAACTTTCCTCCATCATATCTCAAAAACGGCTTGGCCGATTTACTTCAAATTTATAGGGTCTACTCAGTATATCTAGTCGCATCGAGTGGACTATTATCATCCCAAAATTTTGAATTTTTTATTTTTATTTTGTATCAAAAAGTTGACAAAAAATACATGAAATTCGGACTTTTTTGTTCCGAAGTCTGTCAAAATACAATTTTCTAATTTTTTTAGGTTCGTAGTCCACTCGGTGTATTTAAGTATACAGATTAAAACCCCGCCGCGTTTTCTTGTTTCCGATAAGCCATATCATGGAGGAAGTGGGCGTCCATTTTTGAGGCGGGTGACCTTAAGACCACTATAACTTTGGTTCTACTGAATATTTTTAGCTAAAAATTTAACTGTATACTCTTGAAATATGTATAAACAAATGGTAAAAAGTTCAAAGTTCTATCTCTTCTTTGGTCTTTACAAAAATAAAACCCAAAAATGTCCAAAATCAGGGCGTCAAACCAGAGGACCTCCTTAACTGAACATTTTGAAAATATCGTTCATTAAGATTCAACTTGAATAATAATTTCTAGGGAGCTTATCCATAGACGACTGTGATCTAGGCTCATTATTCTACTTACCTACAGTCCTATGAGATCATAGATAAAATACAATATAACTTAGTTTCAGTTATCTGTATTGCTTTAATTTATAATATTTTGGTTCCTTTGAATAAAAACATCGAATTTGAAATTAAAACAGCGTTTTATTAAAAGAAGCGAATTAAGTCCAGTATGAGGAAACCCATGAGGACAAATCGATGCAGACACGGATTTTTTATACTCCTTATATGAAATCAAATGAACTTCCCTAGATTTTGTGGAGCTCACTTAGAAAATTTCTAGCTCTAAATTGTTGATGTAAAAAGCACACACTGTATTATTATACCAAGTTATAGTGTAGCTTAAAGGATCAATTTCAGTGAAGGAATGTCAACTGATTGTACTCATGACTAAGGTAATTGATTTTTCAAAAATGATACCGCTTTTATTTTTTTATTGCTGAAGCACAGTGGACATGCTGACAGCCCGACTGTGATGGAAAGTGGTCACTGTCGCCTATGGACATTAGCAACACCAAAGGTGCTGCCGGACTCGAAGTGGAAACTGTTACAAATACTCTACCACCGGTCTATGGATTGTTTTATCGCAGGAATTAATTAGTATCCGTTAAACATTTCTAGCTATATCTTATAATTCGGATATGGTGATCTATGACCTGGTCATTCTGTCTATAGTCATGGTCCTTTAAAACCATTTGAAACATTTACATATTTTGGTTACTTGGAATTTCAATGGAAACATTTCGACCTCATCCCCGTTAAAAGTGAATATCAAATATTAATCAATTAATTAAACAGCGATATTTATACCTTACAGGGAGAACGAATTACGATGGGCATATGACGTGAGACGATGGTATGAACATGCAGATAGATGGGATCTACTATATATATTGTCAATTAAAAACATAAAAATATTTATTTCGAGAAATCATGTATGTATGACAAGGTAAATGCAACGATGTGGTTCATATTCATTAAACCCTTTTAATACCTTATAAAAAAAAAATAGGAGAGCGGACACTCAAATCAGACAGCTTACCAAGTAGGTATAAGTAAAATACGTCAAATAACGTATTGCTGTTTGAAAATTAATTTCTTTCATGATGATATTTTAAAAGTTAGACGATAGATGTTATTTTAACGCCTGTTGTTTTATTATGTATTTTTTTTAATTTACTGTAACACGTTTATTTTTATTTTTTTTATTGTACGAGTTCCGCACACAGGCAGTCGGCCCACTTGATTTAAAGCGGTTTCCATCGTCTATGGACATTTGCAACGTCAAAGGTGCTACAAATGCGCTGCTGCTCTGCTCGTGTCCGCATCCCTATTGTATATCTAATGAGTGGTGGGTAAATGTTTTTGGAGGTGTTTAATTAACTAAAAATGGACCCCGGGCAGAAATAAATTTTTATTATTATTATAATAATAACAAAGATTGAATTAATTATATTTTTATTAGAAACTTATCCGTCCATTTGCACTAGATTGTATTGAAGTACTTAATTATAAGTTAGTAACCATTGAACATGTAAAAACGCAACTCAAAACTGAACACTACCCTTATTGTATGAGTTTTATGAATAATCGTGTCGGTGTTTACGATAAATAAATAACTAAATTTATATTTTACCACTTGAAATACAATTTTGGAGAATTTAAAGAATTAAACCCCTTACAATACTCAGTATAGTTTTCAATTCAACCCTTTGAGTGATTTAGGGAAGTGGCATTATATTTATCTCTTATGAGTATTTTGGCAAATTAAATTTCTCCTCGATTAATTTGACATATGTTCTTGCATCAGAACCAAATAATAGTTATTTTTGAAGTGAAACTTTTATATAGACGGGGGTCCTCTGGGATTTTTCTGCCACGAAAAAGCGTTACGGCGGCGTGTAGGAGCAGCATAAATTTAGAGTAGACTATGGATGCGTTTTTTGATTCCGGATCGTATTCAGTTTTTTTGTTTGATAAAATAAAATATGTTTAAATAAAAAATGCATTCATTAAAATGTAATAATAATTTGTAGTAAACCTGCGAAATGTGTGCTGAAACTTCAACGGACAAGTGTAAAAACGAATGGCAAAGGATAAGTGGCAATACAAATCGCAACAAAGTTATAACTTTAAGTTTTACGGGCAGATTGTTAATGTACCTGTCCAATTTGAAAACCTGAAGTAAAATTTTGTTGCGATTCGTTTTGCCACTTATCCGTTTTCAATTTATTTATCACAACAATACACAATTGATCCATTTTTACATAGTTCGGGAACCCCTGGGGTTCATATTAGTACTATGGTTGACAGTGTCTGTTGCATTCAACAATTTGAAATTACTTAAGACGATAAACAGTTAGCCATGGGCTTCAAATTAATTCCCAATAAAATATTTAAGCGACATATTAGTATTGAGTGTCGTTTGCGTATTCGTTAATTGTGTTTGCGAATTTAAAAAAGAATGAGCTCCGTTTGAGTACTCGTTCGTAAATAAACCCAAAAGAACTAAGAGAACATACCTGGAACTCGTCCCACGGTATCGCGTTGCACTCATCCGCCTTGAGGTCGTCGGCCGCGAGTCGCAAACAAGACTTCCCGTTGGCACTTTGGTGTACGATATGTATGTTGTTCAAACGCCACGTCGACGTCGAGATCTGTAAATATTTAACTAAAGATGGTTTTAAGTTGAACTACTTTAGTGTGACGATAATTTATTGACATTTATTTCGCGACATTCATAATAATATGATATTTAAAAAAATTAAATACTGTATTTGAACAAGAGAATAACGTTTTGCATTTTTTGGTAAATAAAATGTTATTATTAAAAAAAATGATAATAAATGAATTAGGGTTGTGCGAATATCGTTCGAATCGAATCCAATATTAATGTTAGATTTGAAATTCGAATCGAATAATTCGAATAATTCAAAACAATCGAACAATTCGCGAATTATCGTAATATCACTGGATTTTCTATTGTTTCCAATTTGAATTCCATTACATCGTGTATCAAAATATTCTACTTACGAATAATATACTTTTTGATTAATAATCAATTACCTGGAGAAAACTATTGCTCAATTTCAATATATGTTCATTTCTGTTAGTAACAAAAAATCTAGATGCTAATATTGACAAGGGATCTTTTCAATTCATTTTGGTTTTTATAATTATTAATAATAATTCATAGGTTCAAATTATTCGCACACCCCTAAAACGAATACATTAAAAGAAAGTAATCACTAAAAACTTACAATTTAATTAATATTTTACAAACATATTATGTATAGAATTAACAAATATTTAAATGATATATAGGTCTTAAATCACTATTAGTTGGGAACGCTCCCAAAACTTTATTACGCGCGTTTCGATTGAGAATGGCGATTATATAAATAGTTTTTACTTTTAAAACTATGTATATCAAAAAAAGGTTTAATTTCTTTTAGAACAAAACTATTAAGACATACCACATCCCGTCTCCTACAGGAACTGGTGAGAGAATGATCACTCGGCGAGGAAGACCTTTCTACCACTTCAGCGGCAACTTCTACGCCACTGGAAGCTCGGCCGTGTTCGAACTCTCTGTGAATTAAACGACATTTAGAATCTTTTTAGCTTTTCATAACTTGGATTGCTACTACTAAAATGTTGTCGAAACAGATTATAATAAAGAATATATTTAAAAACCATTCAAACATACTATTTTATTTTTAAATGTTTATTGATTCTATACACATTCATAAAGCAAGTACTACTTGCTGTCGAGAGGGAAAAGAGCAATAAGCTGCCCGAATATCGTTCTCTCCACATTATTAAACAAACATGTTAATTTCCTCTTTACGGTTTTAAGATATCGATGTACTGTTCTTTAAGTACGCAACATTTGTGCGTGTGACGTTTTTGTGTGAATCAGCCCGTGTGGTGTTTTTGAGTGAGTACTGTGTGCGTATGTGGTGCTTTTGAGTGAGTCAGCCCGTGTGGTGTTTTTGAGTGAGTACTGTGTGTGTATGTGGTGCTTTTGAGTGAGTCAGCCCGTGTGGTGTCTTTGAGTGAGTACTGTGTGCGTATGTGGTGCTTTTGAGTGAGTCAGCCCGTGTGGTGTCTTTGAGTGAGTACTTTTTGCGTATGAATGAATGAATGAGTGAGTCCTGTGTGTGTTTGAATGAGTGTGTGATTGCTCATATGTTCACGAAAGATATAGGTCTAAATACCTGAACGCCATGTCTGCGTCATCTGGCGACTCGGCGGCCAGTCCGACAACGACATATCTGTCACTGTCAGAGCTGGCCGTCGAGGCTGCGTCAGATCTAGTGTCGTCACGTGTCAGTGCGCTGTCTATTGACGTAACTAGGGAAGTGAACCCGCGGCGCATCGATGAGAAACCTGAAATCAAGAATATTAATTATAACTGGAAGTATATTATTATTTTTACAAATTGATGCCTACAATGTGTGTATTTTCTGCAACACCATGAAAAAAAATAACGAATTTTTGGGGCAATACATATTTTTTGTAACAATACTATATTTATGTAGTACAAAACAATATATATATACATGTCAAAACATAAAAAATTAAATGTTTACTAGAAAATAAGCCCGGGCTACAACTTAATTTCGCTCGGTGTTAATTTTAAGTCCTCCTACCCTGGAAAAAACACATTTACAATGATATATAGTTTTACGACAATCAGTCTATTTTATAGCAAAAAGAAACATAGACATTGCATGGATTTTGACCCAAATTTCACCGATTTTCCAACTAAACTGCATTTTTTGACAAGAAAATATCTACACTACAAAGTTAATTCTTAAATTAGTTTATGCATTTATGTATGTTTCTATTGGTCTTTTCCCGCACCACCTACATCAACAACAATTTAGGTTGCCTGGAAAAATCGCTTTAAGTGATAAGACCGCCTATGGTATGCCTAGAATGTATTGTAAATATGGTTTGTTGTTGTAATTGTACACTTTTGGTGTGCAATAAAGTGTTATCTATCTATCTCTATCTATACTATTCCGACATGAAATCGAGTACATTTTTTATAATGGAGTATTCCCCGCGGCCACGCCGCATGAAAAGCCCGAAGTCGTAAACTCTATTACTAGTTTACTTTACTGTTACTTACCTAAAAAACTAAATTCTAAACAGCTGCCCATCAAAACATAGAAATGAGTCTAAACCAACCCAATTTGAAGTAATACAATGTATGACATGTTGTTTATAACAACATAGGTATTTTTTAGTGAATTGATAAAACGCGATTGCAGCGCCATCTATTCAAAATAGATGACTTTATTTATCGGGGTAAAACATATCTTAAGTTACGCCCCGGTATATAAGGGGCTAGCTAGCTCTATATCGAGTTTCATTTAAATCCGTTCAGTAGTTTTCATGTGATGCTCTAACAGCCTGACAAAAATTCTATAAATAGCATTTTTGTAATCTGTTAGTCCGAATTATCGCTGCAAAATTATTTAAATTTTTAAACGCATTGTACAAACTCGAACCATTTACAGATCTATTATAATATATAATATAGACGTAACATAATAATGAACATACCGCCAAAACTAAGGCCTGGACTGGGCGGTGCCATTTCCTCTATCGGTTGCGGCAGCGCTGAGAACACTTCGACGGATGTCGTCGCTAAGACACCGCTGTCTCTGTCTAGCATAGATGGCGCCATCGTCACCTCAGACCCAGAGTTTACTGCTTCTTGTTACATGAACAAACATAATTATTTACACACATTATGATTACAGTTAATTCGGAGAATAATATTATGAGTGAATCACCTAGTAGAATGTTTAACGTTTTGAATTCCTTGGCCTTTCTACTTGCGCACTCATACGTATCATAAACTCACTACACCTGCACACAGTTCATCCTTTTATGATAACTCTTTTACAGTGCAGGCTGTCAAACTCAGGAATGCGATGCTTCTTACTGTCAGAGGCCAAAATATTACCTACATTTCGGAACTCACTTATAAAGTACTATCTGTTTTTAAATAATTATGCCTAATTCTTATACTATACACTAATTAATATCGTATATATTAGGGTAGCGCAAAAAAACCGACTGTTTTTGTTTTGAGTCTCGCGTGTAAATATATTAGTTTTTGAAGTTTTAAGAACTCCCTCCAAAGGACAGCTCAAAAAATTATTTTAAGAGGTTGCTCCAAATTTTTTAAGATTTCAAAAATCGCCAAAAGCCGGTATTTTTATTATATTTGGTGAAAAATAAAATGTTATTTATCTATCTAGTAGAAAATAATTTTTAGAATCCTTTATTTTCTTAAGTTATATATAAAAACCAATGCTAGATTTTGAAACAACAATTTATTATGGAGCAGCAAGTGGTAGTGATAAAATAATAACTCACATCGCAGATAGTAATATTCAATTTGAGACTTCGTGCACTGACTGAAATGATTTTAACTTTAACTTATACAACACTTTAAAAGTGCATTAGCTCGTGCATGGCAAGTGTGTGAGCAGAACAGCCGACGCAAAAGTGAGATAGTATGAGATAATATGGTGCGCTCCTGTTTTGTGTTAGTCAGTTGTTCATTGTCCGCTGCTATGATTGGATGTATGCAGCTCCCATAAAAACTGATAAATTATTCTAAAGTATTACTATGATACTGCTTTAGAAGTATTTTTCAATGTAATTAAATTATAAACATATTTAATATGTTTCTTTCATTCCAAACCCTTCCAGAGAGTTAAAAATCCATTATTAATTTGCTGAACTCAACGCCATCTAGTCCAGGCACTTGTTAGTGTGGTATTGTTTATAATTCATCGGTAAACTAAACTTACCCATCTTTAAATCTTGCAAGCTGGAGGAATCTAACGGTACACTATCTAGATCTCTGGAAGACTCTTGCCCAGGGCAGTTGGATGGAAGGACGAAAGTCAACTCCACCGCTGGGACTACCAGGCCCACTACTATTGACCTTGACAATACAAAATATTAATTTGATCAAAAGATTAAAACACTCAGAATGTAAAGCGTGGATGAAAATCAATTTATCAATTATCGGATCAGTATGGCGATCCAGCGAGGAAAGGTAGCCAGCCTTCTGGGCACCTTACCCATAGAAGATGGTCATCTGGGCTTAGTATTCTACTTATAGTCTTGATGGACTATGGGTAGAATATGACAAATGAGCTTTCTTTTATTGTATTTGATTATGTATAATTTCATAATTGTAAATTATGTAAATATACTTTTGCATTTATTAATTTTGCCAAAATTAATAAAAATCAAGTCTCAAAATTAATTATCTTAGCCAGGGTTGAATTTTTTTATTCGGTCTGCAAAACTGAATATTATAGATTTTAATATTACAGAAAATTAAAGAATTTATTTGAATCCATTAACATTGTGTACAGAAACAATTTGGTATCGCAAACAACTGCTGCAGTATAATACTGTGTTGCAGTTATTAGCGCCCACTTCGAGACAACTCATTTGTTATACAATTTTTTTTTTTTTTTTTAAGATTATCGTGTTTATATTTGTAATCTATGTGGAAATGTATAGATGTGTGAATGGGTGTGTCTATGTATGTATATTTTATCCGTGCAGGAACGGAGAAAGAATACAATTTCCTGCGTTGGGGCGGCCTGTCGTAAAGAGGCGACAAAACAACCCACAGCCAGGGGGTAGGGTATTTTCCCGACTGGTTGGCTACCACCCCTGGTCTAGAGTATGCCGCCGCCATAACAACCTTGAGTTGTGTTCCGGCCGGCATTAGTGCCCAGGTTCTAGTCTCCCTTAAGAGAGCAGCAGCGCATTTGTAGCACCTTTGGTGTTGCAAATGTCAATAGGCGATGGTAACCGCTTTACATCAAATGGGCCGTCTGCCTGTCTGCTGAACTCATGCAATAAAAAAAATGGATGTATGTGGTGTTTATGTGTGTGATGTGTGTACACGTGAACGAGCGAGTGTGTGGTTACAGACTTATTAGACTAGTGTAGTCAATTTAATAATTCTTGGTGTCGTCATAAGGGAGTTCTATTAGCCAGTTGAATAATTTTAATTTACATTCGCGATGAGTAAGAGAGTATATATTTAGTAACTTATTAACTCGGAATATTAATTGTGCGAAGCTCGTCGCACATGTAATATTTATTTTACACTGATGGTATGGGCAATACTCTGGTGGTTGTAGGTATAAAAGTTAAACATTGTTAGTGGTGGAAACTTATAATAAATCACTTTAAAATACAAATACGCGTGCACTCGGCTACAACCAAAATGGAAGAGAAAATAAAAAGTAACGACGATGTTGAAAGTTTAAAAATAATAAAAATATTTTATGTTGGTGTTGCCAACATTGATCGTATCAAATTTACCCTTCGTCGGCGTCCGGCTGTCTGTTTGCGTCGTGGGTCAACCACGCGGTCATCTCCGAAACTTTCTCCAGTTGCCTCAAGAGGAACAGCATCTGGTAGTGGTTCAGCTGCAGACCAGCCAGGCCACAGGTCCTGCCGACCATGTAGATGCGGGAGAAGCCCTCTTCGAAGCATAGCTGTGGTCAATGGAATTAGATAAAAACAACTGCATTAATTGAATATTCGTATACATATTTGGCACTGCCTTATACTATTTTCTATTGCGTTATAGTATGATGCGGGTGACTACTGTTAATATTACTAGGCAACTGACGTAATGCAATTCCATTTTTTCGAATACCAATCTGAACGTGAACAGGGTTACAACAGACATGAAGATGCTAAAGGAAACCGGGACTTGTCCCCAAGGTAATGTAAGAAGTTGAGATATGGTTTTAAAAAAGCGTTAATTTTACTATTACAAAATTAAAAAAACATCAGCCCTAAATCCCACCCGAAAGACGAAAAATCTTAAAAATAAGATCACAAATAAGATAATATATTAATTACCATAATCGATTCATGTAAATGCAAACATAATAGTGCTTTATTGTAATCTATACTAATATAAAGCTGAAGAGTTTGTTTGTTTGCTTGAACGCGCTAATCTCAGGAACTACTGGTCTGATTTGAAAAATTCTTAGTGTTAGATAGCCCATTTATCGAGGAAGGCTATAGGCTATAGCGTGATGATATATTATATCATCACTCTAAGACCAATAGGAGCAGAGCATCAATGAAGAATGTTTCAAAATCGGGTTTTTTTTTAAACTATTCCAAGAGGACGAAGTTGTGAACAGAAGCTAGTAATTTCTATCGAGCACTCCACACTTTTGTCACAATGATATTCATTTGCTTGTTAATCATTGTATTTTTATATTAAGAATAATTTTTTTTTTTTTTGTTTGATTATTTATAAAAGTGTATTTTTTTAAACTATAATTTAGTCAAAACAACAAAAACGTTTATTAAATTATTGTATTGTCATCGGTCCTTCACAAGTGTGCAAAATTCACAATTAATTTGGGTAAAAATCAAAGATTCCATTACATACAAGTGAAATGAATACAAAGAGTGTAAAAAAAGTCGGGCATTGCAGGACTAAAAGAGACGAAGCAATATGTTACCCAAGCAGTGAACGGGGTCGCGTCCAACAGCGGCGCTGGCTTGTAGTTGGTGGCGCGCGCGCCGACGAAGTCCGCCCACAGCGGCTCGACGCGCACGCACCACACGGCCCTGCTCTCGCGCCAGAGCAGCTCCGGGGAGGTGGCCGTGCCGCGATCTATGTCGTCCAGATCTACGAGGAAAAAAAAACGAAATGTCTGCTGGGACACATAGTACAAGTGAAACTTCAACGGACAAGTGGAAAAACGAATGGCAACAAAATTTTAACTTGAAGTTTGATGGGCAGATTGTTAATGTACTTGCCCAATTTAAAAAACTTTTTATATAGAAGTTTCACTTCAAAAATTGTCGGTGTCAACTCTGACGCACGGCTGGAGTTTACTCCTACCTTAAAAAACATGTGCACGACAGCGGCCGAATAAGGACGATTACAAGAAAAGCAAAAAAAAACCTACTGACAGACTGATGACTATTTTAGCCAGTAGAAAATAGATATATAAAGACAAACAAAATAATTAAAGATTAAAACCATATAAGTAATATTAGAGCGTTTAGGAGATATAAATTAATAGTTTTGCAAGCTAGCTTAATGCAGAACTTCTTGTCCCTCTTTATTTTGAAGGAACTTTTATTTACAAAAAAATATGTCAGTTTTATTACACTTAAATCTATTAATATTTGTCTTGTTGCATTCGATTTTATGTCTGACAGAAAACTATTGAATATGCCTATTTCTAGGAGAAGTTAACATGACATATAGATTAACAAAAACGTCTTGTATTTTTTTGTGTTTTGTTCACTAATACAGGGGTAGTTTAAAAGAAAGAAAAAAAACCGTAATGTTTAAGTTACAATTTTATTATTTCACACCTCATATAACTTCCATACCGGAGGTCTTGTATGAAAATGGATTGTTAAGGAGTAAACTCCAAAAATATTTCTTTCGACTTCTTCATGGAATCGTGGAGTTACGCGGAAAGACCACGTCGGCCTAGCAGTCTTTTTGTATCGTAATTGCATGGTAAATAACATTATTTGTTTTAAAATATTGTTTTATTTTTACTAGTATTCTTATATTGATTACAATAAATAGAAATCAATGTTCCTGCATTCAACGACGCCATCACTGATCAGAGATAGAGACAGAGAGAGAGAGAGAGATCATTCTGAAGCCGCTTCCAAATACCCAGATCATAGTAATTAATGGAGTTATTTTATAATAAAAACAAAAAAGTACTAGCAAGTAAGTAGTACATAAAAATCCGAAGTCATAAACCTAAGAAATGTATGGACATAGAGAGTAGAGTCCGTAGTGTAGTAATAAAAAAAATATGGACAATTCCTTTAACTATACAATGGACCACTCTAGTGCTGATCTCTGACACCCAGACCATAGTAAATAACTGAAAAATCATTTACTTAGTTACAGTAAAGGTCGACCGGTAAAGGCTTAACCCGCTCAATCCCAGAAGCTATCAAACGATGATGATGATGAGTTGGTGAATATTTAACCACTTACTGTCAGCATGAAGTATAAACTGTTCGTTGATCGGGTCCATATCTTCGACTGAACACGGGAATTGACTCCTAGGAGGCGCTGCCTTCCTCAGTGCTGCTATTATCGACGCCAAGTCTGCTCTCGTGCCCGGAGTGTCTGACAGACAAACAAACACATTCACAGACAAATCTATCTATCTATAATATTATAAAACTGTAAAAATGGCGTGTCTGTATATTGAAGACATTTAAAAAACAGCAACTAGAATAGAATACATAAGCCAGGGATTTCCAAAGTGGTAGATATCGACCTCCTGGGGTCGGTTTCCCAGGGGTCGACTTAAACGAAAACTGATCTTGGGGGTCGACAATGTCTAAAAATCGACACCTATTAATTAATACAAGTTCTTATTTGTAACTTACAAGATACTGTATAAGTTGTGTTACGTGTACGTGTTGTTGTTATAAGAATGACTAATATTTTAGTAGGTTGTACTTTTTAAAAACTCAATAAGTCGATAAGCATGCACAAATTCGTACAAGATGAAAAACTCGACAAATCAATAAACGTGGACAAGTTCGTACAAGATAATGAATTCGGTGTACAAGTCAAGACAAAACAAGAAAGTAATTTGGCTATGGGGTCTGAGGTATCAGTTCATTTTGCAAACGGGGTCTCTTGGCCAAAATAGTTTGGGAATCCCTGATATAAACGATGGAAAACACAATGCCATTTTTTTAGATTTCTTGTCTGTGTGTCGGTATCTCTACCCCGCCCTATTAGATCTTTAATAAATGCTGCACGAGAATGGTTTTGGAAATATCAAGCGATGAAGGAGTTATGTACGAATAATCAATTTTCTTAATTTTTACTAATTATAACTGTCCCGTTCATCGCGCACACGTTTTCAATTTCCAAGGTAAATATGGTACTTACTTGCCCTCGGCGATTCCCGTACATTAGTAAGCATCGCGCGCGCAGTACACAAATGCAGTTCCTTGGGGCGGTCGCGTTGCTGCGATACGTGTTCCGAGCCAGCTTCTAGAACTAGCTACGGGTAAATATGAACTTTTAATAGAAAAAGAAATATAACATACATTATGTTACCTACAGAGCAATATGGGCGTGTAATGCTGCGTGGAAAAGGATTTACACGCATCATTACTTGCTGAAATTTTAAGTACACATCCCAAATTTTAATGTTTTTTTCTCAGGCATTTTGTTACAGCAAAATACCATAAGACTTTCAAACAAATTTTAACTAGGATATACCCGCGACTTCATCCACGCTTGAATGGAAATTCCCGGGGCACAAAGTACCGCAGCATTAAAAAAGAATGTAAGGTTTGGTGTGCCGGAATAAGTAAAATTTTATGCATCCAAAAATCTACAAACCATCCCGGGATAAAAAGTTATCACACATTTTATTACATAAAATTTACTATCGATCAGTGGAAAAATCATATTGGAATCCGATTGTCTTTATCTGGCCCTTTTAAATTATTCCCAGAAAAATTCCTGCAGGATTCCCAGGATAAAAAGTAGCGCAGATTTAAGAATTTGCTGTCGTCCCGCGAAAACGGTATCGAAATCGGTCCAGTAATTTTTACCTGAATCCCGAACAAACAGACAATCTGACAAAAATTTAAAAAAATTGCATCGGGTTCTCCGTCGCTTATATAGTCTATTCACGTTATTCTTTTTAATAGCTTCAATGAACTGACGTCTGTTCATTACAATTTTATAATATTACTTATTTTTAGATCATCTTATTCAAATTATATACAGGCGAATCTTTCAAGTGGGCCTCCAAGGCCAAATCCGAAACTATACTAAAAAGCGAAAAATAGTCAAATTAGTCTCGGGGCCCATTTTAATTAAAATTAAAGTGTTATCATTAGATTTTTGAAAAATTATTTAGTCTGGTTAGGAATTACTGAAAGAAAAATAGGACTAATAGAAAACTAGTCTAATCGATAGATTAGACTAAATTTAAATAAAAAACAGATCTGCATTATTACACCAAATCACAGTGTAGCTTGTAAGGATCAAATTCTGCGAAGAAAAGCCAAATGTCAAATTAAGGGAAAAAGCGTTGATTTGGCAATGGAGGCCCACTTGGAAAATTCATTCTCTATAGTCATATTACTATACTTATGCACTTTAAAGATGTTTTCAGGTAAAATAACCAATTAAAATATATAATCTAAGCTACTTATGTAAATCTATATATAAAATTCTTTTTTAAGTGTTGGCTGACAGATTACATCATTCCTAATATTTTACATGACAACACTTACCTTAGGCATAATGGCTTCCATCCTTACGTCCATATACATAGCGGGTGTCGTATTATCCGCTTCGTGTTTGGTCTGCGGTTGCGGTTGAACCGCGCGGGCGACGTGCGGTAAAAAAGCGCCCAACCACACCGCACTGTTCACCTCGACGGACACACGCACCGGACTCAGCTGGACGTACATTTTGGGCGCCGGTACTGTAATATGGTTACAATAATCATGAATTAATCAATTTCAACGATAACAACCTCTAATCAGCCAACTGCTGGGCTTGTCTAAAGCGGTTTGACGGCTTTGACACGTCAGTTACAGTTTTACACGACTTATAATTCCGATCGGCAGTTGTCGTTTACGCAGAAAAGTGTAAATTCCGGTTTCCGACATGTAAATAATTCATATTGAATTTTCTTGGCAGGCGGAAAGGTGTGCATTCTTAGCTCTGTCCCGCTTACACGATTTTTACACTGTCACGCGCTACTAAAATTGGTCTACTGCGCAAGTACATCGGGAGGAATTTTTACTTGGGTAAAATGTCGATGTGCAAGGTTTAATAACTGTGTTTTCTTTCACCATCAGCATATGGAAATTGTAACATTATGAACAATTAGGTAAAAAAAACCAACACCTTTGCGTCAGGTTGTCCTGTTTGGTCGTTTCAGCCTATAAAAAATATTAAGCACTAGCAATGCTTGGCTTTTTGGCTATATTCGTCTATCACACGGAATTACGTAATTTATCGGGATAAAAAGTATCCTAAGCGTTGGCCCGGGATAAAAAATGATTCCTTATCGGGTTTCATTTAAATCCGTCCAACAGTTTTCACACGATACTCTAACAGAGAGATAGGTAAAAACTCGAGAGTTTTTTCAGAATATGTTAGTACGAACTACCCCTTCTGGGTCATTTTTTCACATAATTAAACGCATTGTAGAAACTAGAACCATTTACAGATCTATTATCTAATCTACAATAGATTAGATTTTATACAAGAAAACAATGAAGAAATAAATACTCACCAGGAAAACAAACATCGCCAGGATAATAGAAGAAAGTGAGTTCGGCGTGCAATAGTCCCGCGTCGCCTGGCAAAGTCGCCTTTTCCGCGCTCACCAATGGCCGCGGGGCTTCGCGGGACTTCGCGCCTGTCGACACCTATAATAAGTTATTTATCGCTTATTCTCGTTCTCTTTCTCTCTTAAACATAAAATAGAGTCATCTATAATATTATAAAATTCTAAACATGCCGTGTATGTACATTGAAAGTATTAAAAAAAAAGTGTGCGTCTCGGGACGCCCTACAGAAGTAATAACTTAATCTAAGTTGAACTATTTAATATTGAAATTGTTTAAATTGAGAAAACTTTAGGTTATTACTTAAATTTTACGTATATAGCGCGTGCGTGAGAGAGGGGGAGCCTGCCAACCGCTGCCGTATGCGTGAGAGAAAGGGAAGCCAGACGGACTAGCGCCGTAACGCGTCACGTAACGAAGCGGCTTACCCTCCTATAAGAAGTTATCACTCCAAAAACTGGAATAGACTATATAAACAATGGAGAAACGATTTTAAATTGAAATTGCTTTTCTATTTGTTTGGGATTGACGTAAAAACTATTGAGCAGATTTCGATGCGGTTTTCGCTAATCGACAGCTAATTCTTAGGCTTTTAAGCTCTGCGCTACTTTTTATCCTGGAATCCCGCGGGAATTTTTCAGAGAATTATTTAATATGGCCAGATTAAAAAAAATCGAATGCCAGTGTGATTTTTTACTGATCGATAGAATTTTCCTGGGAGCGGTTTGAAGTTGATCGGATGCATAAAATAAAAGATGTTTCAATTCAGTCATTTTAAATAATTCCCAGAAATATTTCTGCATGTTTCCCAGACTACAAAGTAGCTCCGCATTTAGGTCTAAGAATTAGCTGTCGATCAGCGAAAACCGTATCGAAATCGGCCCAGTAGTTTTTATGTGAATCCCGAACAAACAGACAAGAAATAAAAAAAATGCATCATGTTCTCCAGCATTTATATAGTCCATTCCAGTTGGTGTTTTTAGGTTTAATAGCTTTATTGTACAGACACGGCATGTTTAAAATGTTATAACACTATAGATAGATAGATAACAGTGTCTAATGGGATTGACATGTCCAAAGTCCAGAAAAAAATAAAGAGAAAATCCACTGGCACCTTATATACTGTGAAATCATCAATTCTGAGGATGAGACAGGTCGTCATAAGTTTGCCCAACTGTTGGAGTATTCTCGTTCGTGTTGGTGACGCTGAAATTACATTACAATTAAGAATAAGTTTCTCTGTATTTCTAGGGTTTAATATCATTTTCATCATTTTTTAAAATAAGTTTTTGAACATATATTATATGAGCCTATAACTAAAATTTTAAGGGGTAATATTAAAATTTTGCAATCAAAGACTAATAATATCTTTAGGTTTAAAATTAAAAAAACTATTAATAATATTATAATATTTAAATAATAAAATAAGTTTAAAAAACATATGTATAAAGATCATTAAGATTTTTCTACTTTATAAACATATGCAGTTTTGCAACATCTCAATGCTGTTTAAAAAAGGGGGCAATAACTCTCCAGCTACATTCCTATGCTAAGATTTTTAACTGTATGAAAAATAGATAATAATAAAAAAATATGTTTACTTTTTTAAATAAAATTTATTTATGATATGCAGGTATTTTTCTAAGAATTTATAAAAAGATTTCTAGGAATGTCATACTACTGCATATCATCATTCAAAGTCACTTATATATGCCTTACCTTTATATTAGGTTGGGGAAAAAGTTTCTTCGCATTTTATATAAAATTCAAAAGGTTTTTTTATAAAGTTTATTTACATTTGACTAAAGTATGGAGGTGCCATTTTGTTGGATAACTTTTTGCCATCTTATAGGTAGGGACGTGATCCCATTGCTATAAAAATTTTGGGGCTTCTGATCAAAAAACTGCGACAAGTGGTTTTGGCAGTCCTCTCGTGATGTTAACCTGACACTGCTTAAGGAATTCTGCAGAGACCCAAACAGGAGAAAATCTGAAGGTGCAAGGTCAGGACTATACGGCGGATGCATTAACACCTCCCAGCCAAACTCTCGTAATTTTTGCTGAGTGGCTAAAGATGTGTGAGGTCTAGCGTTATCATGGTGAAAAACCACACCCCTTCGGTTGATTAATTCCGGCCGCTTTCTCTCAACTTTTTGCTTTAATCTCATCAGTTGTTCGCAGTACAGTTCAGAATCGACGGTCCTGCCTGGCGGTAACAGCTCAAAATGAATAATGCCCTTCCAATCCCACCATACACACAGCATCACCTTGTTGCGAGTAACCCGGGTTTCACTAAAGTCTGTGAAGCCTGACCGGCCTTTGACCACCATCTTTTTCGCACGATCTTGTCGTACGTGACCCACTTTTCATTACCAGTTATCAGCTTCTTCAAAAATGGTTCGGTTTCATTACGTCGTAATAAAGAATCACAAACGAGTACACGGTTCATTAGGTTTCTTTCAGTGAGCTCATTAGGCACCCAAATATCGAGCTTTTTTGTGTACCCAGCTTTTTTCAAATGCGCCAAAACCGTTTTGTGGTCAATTCCCAGTTCTCCAGCTACATCGTAACTACTAATATGCCGATCTTGCTCCACTTTTTCAAAAATGACATCAATTTTGTCCGTAACAGGGCGACCAGAGCGACGTGCAAATTTGATATCAAAATTTCCGGATTGAAAACGCTTAAACCAAATTTGCGCTACTCTCACAGATACTGCATTAGGTCCATAAACATCACAAATTTTTTTCGCGGCTTGTATTGCATTTTTACCTTTTTTGTAGTAAAATTTTAAAATGTATCGAATTTCTTTATTAGATTCACTCATTTTAACAATAAGAAAAACAAATGAAAATCACTCATTTTCCTAATTTGAATTTGGAATTGTCTTCTTTAAAATTGAAATTTTTAATGATACCAAAATCAGCCAGATACAAATGGTATAGCCAAAGAGATCTTATTACAAGTTCATACATAATATATACGAAAAGACTTTTTCCCCAACCTATTATATACCATACTTACAATACTTATTGTATATACTTTTATATAATATTACTATGCTTTATTTATTTAATTAAATGTATATAAATGTAATGTATATTTATATAATAATATTAATATATAATATGTAACATTGTGCAACAAAACCCTGTCCTAGCTTTTGTGCCATATTTCTGTCTCCATCCCAAGGTTGTCAGGAAGAGATCGATGTCTGCGATAAGATTGCCATTTGTACCTAATTCTAAGCTGTTTTTGTCTATTGTTTCAATAATTTTATTGTACAATAAAGTATATTCTATATGAAGTAGGCTTAAAAATATTTACCTTGAGAGCTAGTTGTATTTGTGGACGGAGCATTGGAAGCAGAGTGTTGAGTATTCGAAACTGGTTTGTGTGTGACCCCATTAGACACCACTTCATCTGATTTCTCACTTGGATTAGCCTAAAATATTAAAATAATATGTATTTAAAGACTAAATAAACAGTCAATTTTTTATTTATTTATAATATACTTATCATTGTCAGTTATTCTTCCAAACTATCCTTCAGTTGAAAATTTTCATTTTAAACAGAACAATCATTAGGTCTTTGTAAAACTAATTTTGTTATAAATAAGGTTATTAAGAGATACGTAATATTGTCACGTTGTATTTCGCGCCCTCCGGCGGGCAAACGCGCAAGGCGGCTTTCTTAAATTTGTCACTAGATAACATACGATAATTGTCGAGAGACTCCTTAATTTAGTTAAGTAAAATCACGCCACTTTTTAAAATGGCTTCTCCCCGGCTCGGAACGGGCGGAGGGCCGACCTGCCCCCGCCCCCCGCGTCTCTTACCTTAGGCTTTAAAAGCCGGAACGACTCCTGTGAGGCTCATTTTATTCGCCGAGCAGTCGTCGCACCCTTTTCGTTGAAATAATTAAAAAACTTCAGTAGAAGCAGTGACGTTAATAAGACAAGACATGGCTTTATTCCGGTCATGACAGGCAAAGGGATAGACCGCCGGATGAACCGGGAGGGTCATCTATAAAACATTAAAACCAGGACTTCTTCACTTCCCTTTTTAGGGAGTGTTTTTTAACCCTCCCCAGAATTAGGTCTGTCCAATATTCAGCAGTAGGCTGTGTGACATTCTTCGTATCCATACGCCTTCGAGCTCGGTCTCGAAGCATGCCATCACCGGAAGGGTTAGCTGACTAGCTTACCCTTAACCATATTTAATTCTCCTTATCTCCTCCAAAGCAGTGACAATAAATCAGCGACACCTCGTTCGTAAGAATTACTTATACCCATTATTTACTGGAATCCGTTCTCGAATTCCAGGGGGTCACGTTCGGACGAGAACAGCCTCTCGTTATCTACGTGGTCGACCAGCAGTTGAGTCGACCCACCGACACACGTTCGACATCACATCACATCTTCGTTATCAACGTTTTCCACGTGCTTCCCACGCCTGGGGCTGCGTGACAAAGGCCTCGTCGGGCAGCGCCGCCTGGGGTGCGTCGGAGCAGACACTTCCCGCAATACGTGGACGGGATGGCGCCCTTTTTAAAAACTATTTAAACTAAATTTTATCTACGACTATGCTAATATTTACAACGTAACTTTATGGTATATTTCACGGTTAGGAACCGTCTAGATCCCCACGCCTTGATAATCCTCCAGAACGGTAGTCCGTTGGTTTCAGAGCAGGTGAACAGGGATTAAGACCCGCGAGTCTTCCCTCTTAGAATAGATTAATGCTTAATCTAGATCATATGTTATGTTAATTCAGTGAGTTGCCTGACTCCCTAAGGAGGTAAATTAAAGAGAAGAAGCCTCAGCTCTGTTTGTTTGATTTGTGTCTTCCCTTGTATGGAAATCGACGGCCTATTCCCGGCCGCCGATTCCCATCCTGCTAGCCGTGGTTATATAACAAATTTCAAATCTCACAATCGCGTTGTTATATACAACCCCGTTATATATATACGTACATATATAACCCATTTTTTAATATAACAATATATAATAACATGAATATATAGTAGTCTCTCGATAGCGGGGACAAACATAGGACGTCGTTTATCTCGGAAACTAGCCGATTTCGTAGCAAACTGTACTTATTAAAAAATGTTTTTAAATATTGGTCTTATTACCTTATTACTAGGCGTCAAAGGCCTAGGATCTAAAGATTCTAGTAACTCGGCACAAAACGACGATAGGGCTTGTGACAACCATTGACTGTGTGGGGTGGCAGCTTCTCTGAAACCAACGAAATTTTTATAAAAATATTATGTAACATATATAAAACTATAGATGTAATAATTATATAAAACAATATTTCAATAATAAATTAGATAGACAAACAGATAGTATATTTAGCTAAACAAGGTACATTGATGTTGCAGAAACAATAACAAAGTATGTAGGGTAAACTATACCATTGTTGGCACTCCATCTCAATGATTAGCATCCTATTAATTCATACGAAACACTAAGAAATCTTGTATTTTATTTTATTTTGTAGCCATGTAATGATAAAAATAAAAATATTATTGTATGGTTACAAAATACATAATATTCTGATTTATTAATATCTTGAATAACTTGATAGGGTGCCAAAAATTATATAGTTTACCCTACATGGATGAAAGTCATGGTAGGGATAAATAAAATATTAAATACAGTGTCTTTCGGTTTAACGACAAACTCCTTTAAGCGTCCAAATCACTAGGCTTTGGTTGGTTTAGCTTGTCTTTCATACAATGATACACTCTATATAGCATTACACCCACTCTCAATAACGACAACAATTAAAGTAATAAATAGTATCTTTTAAGGCAAAAATTAGTAAAAACTACGCAGCTGTATACGTTCTTTTATCGCTTTATTATTCTAGCCCGTAGTAAACTCGACTGACGGCATCATGCATACCGAAATTTCTAAGTACTTCCTTTACCACCAAGATGCCTCAATATCAAAAGATATGAATAAAATAAGTAAAAAATACAACAAAATTACTGGTGCAGCAAAAGACGTCAGACAAAAATAACAGACTTCTTTCCATTTAACGACAACTCTCTATAACGTCATAAAATGCACAGTCACTTTAATTTCGTTATATAGAGTTTACACTGTATAAGGAATCGTGTTGTGTGAAAATGTAAGAGAGAAAAACAAGCATGTATCATTTGGCCGACAGTCCATAGCAGCAAGTACATCACACACATTTAAAGTAATCTAAAGTCACGAGTGAAAAATATATTTTAGTCTGATTTAAACGACATAGTTTTTTTATGTATGCATTCACAAGTTTTGTGTATTCATCGACAGTCAGTGTAGTGTTTATGAAAAATGAAATATTACCTATATCCTCTCCAATGCCTCCTGTCATCTGACGCTTTGTGATAAGGGAACAAATCGGCTTGCATGCTCACTAACGTCACTTGCAATGCACCGCCGTTGGTCAACGAAGGTTTCTCTGATCTACCCACTGAAAAAGAGCTACAATTGCCTAATCACGTTCAAAAGGGTCTTCAGGGCCAAATCCTAAACTAAACGAAATAGCGAAAAACGTTCAAATTAATCATGGGGCTGGCTTTGATAAAAAATAAAGTGCAACATTGGATTTTTGATTAATCTATTACCCTAGTCAGGAATCCGATTTATTATTGTTGGAAATTTGTATATATTCTATGTACGCTTCGGGAATCGTTTGTGACCTCAATTATTGTACAGCGCCATCTATTGGCTTATAAGTGTTCCACTACACTCCCAATATTTCATCTTCGCATCCTCCCAAATCCATTCCGCTATGTTATCCCCTCTACACCATCCTAAAGGCTATAGCAGCGCGTTGGCTTCGCTCCTAGTGTAGACGATGCTAACCACTTTCCGTTAAGGAGCTGGTGAACTTCCTGGAAGAGTTGGACTAGATGGAGTAACTCTCATCCATGCTCACACGCAAAAAAGGCAAAAAAAATAATATTGAATAGGTCCGCGTTCGAGCGACATTGCGACTGGTGTGAGGTGGAAATGTAGTCGAGGTGGAGCACGCTTGCCTCAAATTCAAATTCAAAGATTTTTATTCAAAATAAGTTCCACTGGAGAACACTTTTTGAAGGTCATATATATATGTTAAAATTTAATTTTTCTTCCTATTCTATGTATACCGCTTCGCAACGTGTTATTGGTGTTAAGGAGAAGAAGCGGCAAGAAACTGCCCTCGAAGATACAGGCGAGATTTGATGACACCTAGATTGTATGTTTCAGGAAAAACAGACGACGGTCAACGAGTTCCACTCTTCAGTGGCGTGAGCGCGTACGTCTGCTTGTTCGGTGGTGAAAATGTGGTCGAGTTGCGGAAACCACCCGCTTGCAGAAGCCAGTTTCGCAATAAAAAAAAATTAAATAATAACCCTAGTTTTAAAAAAAGAAATGTTTTTGTATTGATTTTTAATATTTTGTTTACCTATTTTTTTTTGATAGAAATAATTCTATTGTGATATTTTAAAAGTAAGATACGGACGGTATTACACAAATTATAATTCCGATTGGCAGTTTTTGTTTGCGCCGATAACGCAGATCGATTTTCGAGATATAAAGAATCTATATTGAACTTTATTCGCAAGGGAAAAAGGCAGTGTTGCCTGCATGCATTCTTAGCTCAGTCCCGTTTACACGATTTGTACACTGCCGCGTGTATTAAAATTACTTTACTGCGCAGGTACATCGAGAGGAATTATTAGTCGTGTAATACTGTAATATGGTGCTACCATAACGCTTTTTCTTTCATCCCTATTATAACTTACAGCCAGGATCGTCACACAGATGCAGGTCTATCCTCGGCGCCAATAAATGGTACGAAGTTTCTCTCACGTCGTGCTTCGCGAACATTCTTGCTAGAATGTCCCGCTCGCCCGACGCCGACCGACTTTGGATCTGTTCTCTTGGTTCTTCTATCTGTAGCAAATTAGAGGGGATTTTTAAAAAAATATACGTACACCAGAGTTTACCCAGCGGGTCAACCTCTAGCGCGTGCTTCTTGTTTAAAGAGTCGGAGCTAATACAAGTTACATTGTACTAAATATTTATGTTAGTGCTATTTGCACTCGGAAGATTAATTTCATTTTAAATCGCAAACTATCTCATCTCCCGACATGAAAAGTATTTATATCCATTTTCGGTATTAAAACTACATTTAAACAAAATTACAGCAAAACAGATCCAGTATGCTTAGTAGTTTTCCGTGAAAGCTAACAGACGCATTTTTTATAGACGATAAATTTTTATATCTATAAACTTGAGAAATGATTGTCTCATCCAAATTTCCATCCCCTATTTCAAACCGTTTTAGTTTTATTTATCTATCCCCCGTCTATTAAAACTACATAAATAACAAAAATGACAATAATGACAAAAAGAACAAAAAGGATAAAAATGACAAAAGGACAAAAATGAGAAAAAGGTCAAAAATTACAAAAATGATCAAAATGACAGAAATGACCAAAATAACTAAAATGGCGAAAAAGGCAATACATAAAAAACCTATCCTACTTTTTGGGATAACTTTTACATAAATCTATCCCATTATCCGGGATAAAAAGTATCCCTTGGCCACCGTCGGTATTACATATGTACCGATTTTCAGGTAAATCGGTCCAGTAGTTTTTCCGTAAAACCTTAACAAACAGAGAGAAAAATATATTTTTATCCCGGAAACTATCCCATTTTTCAGGATAAAAGGTATCCTATTTTCATTCTCGGCGTCGAAAATATATATATACTGAGTTTCAGCCAAATCGGTCGAGTAGTTTTTTCGTGAAAACGGAACAGACAGACGGACAGAGTTACTTTCGCATTTATAATATTAATAAGGATCTTAAGCCCTGCCTAAAGCGGCCGTTTTTGTGGAACCGCTTAGTGAAGTAGACCCGTGCCTAGACATTCTTTTATTCGATTTCTACCATTCACCTATATTATTACAGTTTTACACAACTTATAATTTCGGTATCGGTAGTTTTCTTTTGTGCAGAAAAATGCAGTCCGGTTTGCGACATGTAAATAATTTACATTGAATTTTATACATAAGCGGAAATGGCAGAGAGTCGCTTGCTTATATATATATTCTTAGCTCTGTTCCGCTCACACGATTTGTACACTGTCATGCGCTACTGAAATTAATATATTGCGCAGATACATCGGTAGGAATTATTAGTTGTGTAAAACTGTACCACCTGTCTGGCTGCTGCATATAAGTCTCTCTGGAACTAGTATTAGTACTAATGTACGTAGCAGTTTAGTTCATTGGGATTGTCGCAATATTACACCTTGACTATCAGCGTCAATCAAACAGGAGCCGACACAACTCCTTAGCATCGTTTTCCAGCATAAGCATAAATTCTGGTAACAGGACAATAGGACCATTTCCGTGGACCAGCAATGACAACAAAGTAAAAAAGCTGAGATTCCGTAGAACCTGCGGACATTCCACATCTACAACACGCAGGATAACTACTTATGAGGAATTTTAATATCAAGTTACTAGGATATGCCCGCGACTTCATCCACGTTTGAGGTGGAAAATTCACGCGGGATTCCCGAGACACCTTCCTATCCTATCCTTTTAGTGAAAACTGTGTCGGAATAAGATAATTTTTATGCACCTGAACTAGTATAACCCCCCAAAGTGCTATCACATTGGAATTGGTTTTTTTTTTAAGCTAGCCATTTCAAATCATTCCCAGAAAAATTCCTGCGGCATGCCCAAAATAAAACAGCGTAGATTGTAAGCTCAAAAGTTTGCTGTCAATAAGCAAAAACTGCATTGACATTGTCCCAGTAGTTTTTACGTGAATCCCGAACAAACAGACGAGAAATTACATTTTGTTCTCCATCATTTATACAGTATATTCTAGTATTTTTTTTTAATTGATTCAATGTATGTAAGGAATGTATAGAATTTTATAATATTATAGATTTGCTGAAAATAAAAGAAAAGATTTTTTTTAAACTATTTCGTCTGCACTTATTTTGATGCAGGCATAAAAAATTACAGCACGCTGGTAATAATAGAGGTCGGTTGCGTTCACGTATGAGTTGAACCCACCTTCCGGAGGGCCTTGGCCCTTGTCGCGGCTCTGGTGGCCCTGCGCACGGGGGCGGCCAGAGCGTCCGCGCAGGCCACCATGGCCCTCAGCTGGCCGTCGGTGAGCGCCCACGCGACCGGCTCCGGGCATATCGCCAGCCGGGAACCGATCACGGCACAATCTATACAACAAAAACAACCCACTGCCTATAGAGAAAAATGTTACTAGTCTAACAAACTTGCGTGAACAGGTATGTCCTACGCATGCGTGGTCCATCTTGGACTGCATTTCATATTAGATTTGCATCAACAGGTCAAACGCGAACCTATACAATGTAGGATTGCACGTCAGAAGTAGAAAACTGTATCTGAGCGTGACGGTCACGCGAGTTCAGTGCTTTCCCTGTCCCAAAAGGGCTACACAGACACAGACACAGTCACAGAAACACACACACACACACACACACACACGATCTGTATATATGTATCTTAGCGCGATGTATGTATATATAATGTGCCTATATAACTTTTCAATTCAAAAATTCTTTCCATTATTTACTATAGTCTGTGTGTCTGGGATCGAACCAATGTGGCCCGTTCTATATTACACATAAGCATAATACACTTAGCTCGGGGAGAAAAATGTGTGTTTTGTCTGCAGACAGTTTTTTGTAGTGAAACTTCTATATAGACGGGGTAAATTTTTTCTGTCACGATAAAGCGTTACGGCCGTGGTGATAGGCGGCATAATGTTAGACTAGACTATCGATCTTTTATTGGTTCCGGATCGAATTCAGTTTATTTTTTGTTTTTGATAAAATATGTTTAAATAAAAAATGCATTCATTAAAATGTACCTAACCTAATCAAATCATAATTTGCAGTAAACCGGAGAAAAATCGAAATGTGTGCTGGGACACATAGTAGAAGTGAAACTTCAACGGACAAGTGGCAAAACGAATCACAACAAAATATTACTTGAAGTTTTACAGGCAAATTGTTAACGTACTTATTCAATTTGACAGCTGTAAAACTTCAAGTTAAATATTTTGTTGCGATTCGTTTTTCCACTTGTCCGTTGAAGTTTCACTTCTACTATGTGTCCCAGCACACATTTCGTTTGTTATTATTTCATTGACGAACACAAAATTCTATAAGTATAAAGACTATCTCTAGAATTTTTAAACTGCTATTTGTCTAATCTAATGAATTTTTTACTTCAATATTGGCACTTGTTTCGAAACCAAAGACAAACAGTTCAATTTAATTAACTGGTATATTGGACATACCCGACAGTCTCTTCTTGATGACGATGCGGCAATGCGTGTTCCCCAACAACAAACGTAATGGCGGCAAGTTGGCTGCGGACGCACCGTGCGCCTTCGCCTCTATTCTAGCACTCTGCCATTCTAATTCCTAGAAAAAACAAAATCAAACTTGCAAGAAATATGAAAATACAAATGCCTGCTACATGCACATCAATTCATAATAGAGGAAACTATATCATTGTTGACATCCCAGTACAATGATTGGAACCCTATTATTTTATCCAAACATTAAGGAATCTTAATATTGTTACGAGCTACAGACTCGAATTAAAAATGACGTTGGAACTACTAGAATTTATTAGAACTGTACAAACACGTATAAAACAAATACAAATAAAACTGGATGCAACCAGTTCAGACTGCACTATTCAATACAAATCGAACGCGCAAAGTCCGTCGTTTATATCGCTAATCGAGAGTACTAGAAAACGTCTTACTCGCTTCGTAGTTGTCGCTTGACTGCCCCCGCCCCTCCATTCGGGCATCGTCTTATACTAACTACACAGTACAAAGAAATTGGAGGCGCACACTGAGTTTTTAAGAAATATTAATTTGCACACCTGCGAACGTCCATAAAGTCGAAAACAATAACAATAGGGATTAGTTCGACGCTAATGATGGTTATCAAACAAGTAGAAAAACAATAGCATGTTACAAATTCAAAACACAAAGGAATTCAATAATCCGGGAAGGACAATAAAGTGCGCTTATCTTTGACGGCATGTAACAATATATTTGTAGGAATCGTATTTGTTATTATAAAGTAACCATATGACGGAAGTAGTCATATAACCGGATGTCAACGTAGAGGCGTTTATTATCGAGCGACGAATATCGGAAACGGAGTAACCGGAAGTTGGAAGTTAAAATGGATGGCCGAAGTTGGTTTTATGAAGAAAGCGAAACTGAAGTGGCGCCAAAGCATTACCGGATATTGTCACTACGGCGCGCTACAAGGACCTTAAATACGCGGTGTTCGGGCACAGAGGGGACAGTCTTCAACCAAGTCGTCTTGTGGTCGATAATTACTGCTTGATAATCGCAGTATTCTTGAGGACACATTGCTGCTCGACGCCTGACAAGCGTGGATGCAACCAACTCTTGGAGTTGTCCTAATATTTCTGTGTATTATTGTGCTGTGTTTAATATTGTAATTGTAATAATTCTAGTGTAATAAACTTTGATTATAATATTTCAGATTATTATTGTGTTATACTCGGTGTCGTGTCGTTCGCACGCCGTGAACCCGACATATTTATAAGCTCGTCAGGGCCGTATAAGCTCAGGAAGGCTTTATTAATCAGAGTTCATCATGCTATGGCATGAATATGTGGATATATTTATGAAATTAACATCTTTTGTGATCTTCAATAACTTTAATTTATACTCCAACATAATGAATCTATTGCTAAATAACAATTATCTCTCTTGATATTAATACCGATTAAGTTATAATTCATTTTGATTAAGGCAAAGGATCGCGGTTCGTCGAACACTGGGTGCGCTCCGCGAGAGTGACATTGACAACATCACTCTTGACAATGACATTTCAATGAACCTCTTACATATTGTTACGATTTAGCGGGACTCTAATTAAAATGCCGTTAGAATTATTATAGAGTTTATTAGAACTATACAAACACGTATAACACAGGTACAAATATAACCGAACACAACAAATCCAAACAATGCAAAAGGTCGTAATTCAATAAAGCGCGCAAAGTCCGTCACTATTAAATTCCTGAATGTACACACGTCACGCCCGTATCGTAGTTGTAGCTCAACTGACCCCTCTCTTAATCAGGTCGTCGTTTTATACTTCATTGTAATCGTAATCCGCAACACCTGGTTAACGATGCAGCCTGCAAGCGGCCGTGAACGAGTACAATAGAACAATAGGCTGTTCTCCACTAAAACTAGAAACTTATGCCAATAATTAAGTGAACAAAAGAAGACGATCATAAAAGGATTACAATTAGTTCAAATGCCGACAGGTAATAAATTGTCCTTTTACAGATTAGGAGTTGCATTTGTCTTTGTCAGGGCCTAAGTTGTAACAATATTTTATAGCCATATAATGATAGTAATAATGTTACTGTATGGATGCAAAATAAAATATATTTAGATTTCTTAATATCTTGAATAAATTAACAGGCTGCCAATCGCTCTGCGGTCTCAACAATGGTATAGTTTCCCCTATATCAGTTGTTTATGTTACACTTGCAAAATATGTATTGTACGTGACCAGAAGAATGCATACGAGCACGTATGTTTCCCATCAAAGTTGGCCGACTCAATGGATAACCACTTGTTACGATCTTAACAAACACGTTTCTCATTTAGTTCAAAAACCTCTATTATTATAACTAAACAGACAGCTATTTATTTAGAAAAATTGTTAAATAAAAAATAACAAAAAATATAAATATAATAAAAAAGGTATAAAAAATATAAATTTTTAGAATAAAATAGTATATACTTTATTGCATAATATTAAGATACAATTCAAGAAGTTTAAGTGCAGAAGACAATAGGTGGTCCTATCACTATAAGCAATTTCTTTCAGACAACCTTAGGATGGATTAGAAAAAAATGTGTAATATGTGGGTTTTGCAATATAACTGGAATAAAAAAAGCACATATATAAAATTTTGAAATAGCAAGTATAATAGACATAGAAATAAGACAAATATATGTGCTATATAATCATAGTAATATTGTATAGGATTACGTAAATATGGGAGAGATAAAGATGTTATAATTGACTTTAGAGCCCGAGGTAATAATCCTTCACGAGTCCGTTGAACGTCTGAAGAGATTGGGCACGATTCCATAGGCTCAGTGAAACTAAACTGTGAAAGATTTATTGTAAAACCTCGAGTGATTTACAGGTGTTTCCAGGCATATGTTTTCCGATGATCTGAGGTGATGAGTATGACTAAGGTGCAGTTATTTAAAACGCTCCTTGAGATAAGGAGCTTTTGGATTAAATAGCACATTATATAGAAGAGACAGAATATGAGCATTTCGACCAAGACGGACAGGAAGATACAAAAGTTATGGAGTCGCTCAAGCTTAATAAGTTGGCTTTCGGTGAGGTCAAGATAGCTGACATCGGCGTAATCTAAGATTGGGAGTAGGAGGGATTGTACAAGTTCAATTTTAGTGAGATTCTTCATTATATTTCACATGAAAAATAACCAATAGCAAAATTGTGAATAATACCATGGTACGACAGTTAAGCCCTTTGGCCGACTAAAAGTCGACGTCTCAACGTTCATTGTATTAATGGCATAAATAGGAACACGTGCAACTAAATAAAGTGTTATGATTTTCCAAAACAATTTGCTCAAATTAAAATTATTCATAAAAAAAATTAATAATGTCTACTTTTCCTGCTAGATTATAACTATTTTTGCTCAAATTCGTCATTTTGCAATATTAATCAACTTTTAAGCAAAGACGAAGTAGACCATATTTAATTTCTCAGTAAACGTTCTTAACTTGGGAAATAGCCAGGTGTGAAGGCAGGCTTAAGCAAAAACACTTAATTTAACATAACTTTTTTTGTATTATTATGATAACTAGACTCTTGCGCAGTTTTTAAAGACACTCCGAAACTATGGAGTTGCCATTATCGACTTTTTCTTTAGGAATGACAATTCGAGTCTGAATCACTCGAAATACTTTTTTTTTCTTTCAAGTACGATTTTAAAACTTACATTGATTAGGATGCTGATTATTATATGTGTAAAAGTACAATTCATACGGTCATAGTTACATTAAAAAAAAAAACAAAATAATAGGTTTATTATGTTTTTGCAAAAATCGATATTTTCCAAAAATCACAAAAAATGAATAACTCGAAAACTAAAAATTTCGGTAAAAGAGACATGGGGTGATTCGGGTACCCCTTTATGTAAACTAACTAAATTTTTCTTTTCGTCGCTGTTCTATTTACCCTGTATACTGCCAGTCCGCCTAACCGGCTTGTTTGCGTGGTCCGATGTTGCGCGATTTCCCAGAGACTTACTGCTTCCAGTCATATTATAATCGCTGTTACGCCAGAATTTATGAATTACCTTAAATATAAGAAGCTGTCCCGTATCGGGTGATTTGATCCTGGTCAATCGCAAATCACCTTTGCGTCCCTCGGGAGTTCTCGACTCCACTGTTACTCTTGAAATCTGAAAGTGACGTATGATTTTTTTTAAATGTATGTCTAGAGTCGGCAGAAAGCCCTTTCCATCAGGTAGGCTGTCCACCTGTTTATTTACCTCTGGGAATAGAAAAAAAATTAAATATTCTACTAGAAGGGGAAATTTCTCTAGTGCATCACTGTCCGCAACCACATTTATTTTAAAGTGTTACATCTTCTTAAACATTTCTTCAATTCAAGTGCCTTGTTGATAACAATGATGAGCATTAACAAGTTATTTTGTATCCAAAAATAAATAATCTAGTATGACTTTTAGAAAAATGTTATGCTCCGAATCACTGTACTAGACCAGTTTCATAGGATAAAGGCCAATTCTGGTTAGCTAACCCACGGAAATCTGGGTCATTATTTACAAAAGTCATTATCCTGATCAAAAAACCACACACGCCAATATTTAACAAAAAGTAAACTTACCTGAACACTACTGGTGAATGCATCACAGTTGAAGTCCACTTGGACATGGTTAACGGCCACTGAGATACCGTCTATCACCTGAAAGGAACATCCATTGGAAGTTTAAATAAATATGCTGAATTATTTAAATGTTGCTAGGAATTTCGCTGCTGGTCCAACACCAGTTTATTTTGTGAGCAAGCATTGACACAAGTTACATTTCATTAAATGTTTATCTAGGTGCTATTCGCTCCGGAAAATTTACCAAATTTAAGCCCGGAAAATATGCGATTTTCAATTGAGACTACATATAACCAAATTCCTGCTACGTCGGCACCGTGGCTTTTCCGTGAAAGCATAGCAGGCGGACAGTTGCTTTTGGCTTTATAATCTTAGTTTGTAAATATGAATGAAAATATTCGGTCAGTCATTTTGGTCATCTTGATCTATTTAGTCATTTTGGTCAATTTGGTGATATTGGTCATTTTGGTGATTTTGGTAATATTGGTCATTTTGGTGGTTTTGGTGCTATTGGTCATTTTCATTCATATAAATCTATCATCAATTTAATGATTTAGACGTTTATTCAAACAATACTAACAAAAGTAATGTATTTTTAACAAGTAGATTTTGAGTGTGGTTTTAATATTTTCACTTACCTTATGTATGAAACTGTACTTTCCAGGTGCGGGAATCGCTCCACTTGCACTGAGATTCATCACCCGAGGTTCTTCGCACACCTCTAAAGCTATGCGGACCTCGTCTAGATTCTAAAAAGGGGAAACATCACGTTTTTTTTAAATATCGGTACAGGTCATTACGCACATATCGCACGCTTAATCCAATACTGACACTATCGAAAAAAAAGTGTGCGTCTCGCGGGACGCTCGACAGAAGTGATAACTGAAACTATTTAACATTGAAATTGTTTAACTTCCGAAAAGCTTAGGTTATTACTTAAATTTTATGTATATAGCGCGTGGGTTAGAGTGAGAGAGGAGGAGCCTGCCTACCGCTGCCGTATGCGTGAGAAAGCCAGACAGAATGACGCCGTAACGCGTTACGTAACGAAGCGGTTTACCCTCGCATAAGAAGTTATCACTTCAAAAAGTGAACTTTAGGGCCATCCACAAATTACGTAACGCGAATTTCATGATTTTTTGACCTCCGCGTCTTTGTCACAGCTGGTCACATTCGTGAGACTCCTCCCTCCGTAGAGTAATATCACATATTTTGCAATTTTACATCTAGAAATTATTAAATAAAAACAGCAGTGCAGTAATTAGCTGTATTTACGTTTAAATTATTTTTTAATAATTTGAACACTATGTTCATAGAGACAGAGTTAGAAATACTTTGAAATTTTTCGTTAATAGTTCAAATTTCGTGTTTAAAAGTTTAAATATTAAATTTTGAAATGCGGCGTCACGAAATTTAGGACCCCTCCCACCCCTTGTCCACACAATGTCACACCCTTTAACGTGGACGTAATTTTTGGATAGCCCCTTTACATAAAAGCTAAAAAACTTTTTAAAGCATGACTATCAGTATTATTACAATGCCTTCCTAGTGGATGTCTCTGTTACGTTTAAACCAGGATTAGCAGCGCCATATCCATGTTTTATAGTAGATGGCATTAAAAAAAAAGTCAATTTGGCAAAATTTTGGGTTAGAAATGCGATATAGTAACAGCAGTCCTATTCTGAGAAGCTATAATGGGTAGGCACAGGTTTTAACGAGTACGTCAATTGCAGGTGGAAGAGGAATGCGTTGCATACGCTGCGTCAGTGTCGAGTTCTAGAGCCACAGCGCCCGAATTGGACCTCTCAGCTATACTGGGATCAATAGCCAGCCTTGAAACCAGCTAGCCGGGATAAGGACAGGAAAAGAAAGGGGTTAAATAGTCAACAATAGTTGATTGGAGTTCAATACTTCGAAACTTAGCGCAAATAAATGACAGTGAACAATTACGACGACAACCATTTAAACATTTAAAAAGGATTTGAGATTAATCTAAAGACACGGGACTGAAAACGTGAGAAGATGACTAAGGTGATATGGGCATGAGAATAAGGATGAAAGTCACGTGTCAAAAGAATTATTTTATAAGCATTCTTTAACATTTTAAACTGGAATATCGATGGGCACAAATGTAAAGGCAGACCAAAAGAGATGGATGGACTGTGTGACGGATGTTATGATGATTTGTGGTGTATCAGAGGACATATGCTAGAGTAGAAGGGTATGGAAGAAAAGATATATTGTGCCGACCCCAAATAATTAAGAGAAGGTGAAAGAAAATAAAGATAATCTAAACACCAAAGGTGATAAAACAAATGTTCGGCTACGGATTATAACTTCTCAATATGCAAATATCGAAGCTAGGCAAAGCTAGGAACCCGGCATTCCTAGGTGTCGGTAAACGTAGCGTAGTTCGCCAGTAGGAACTGAACGAAGATAGAGTAGGACCGGGATATGAAACACAAACTTGGGTAGGTCAACGTCCAGTAGTGGATAGCGATTGCCTCAGGACAGAAATTCCATTCATCAATGTACCTTATTAATAATCAGCGCTTAACGTCATGGCGCAAATAACAGTCTGCCACAAAGACAGGTCGTTACTTTAAAAAACAATAGTGCCATTGAGCGGAGAGATCAAGGCTGACACAATCGGCGCCGCAGCCGGCCAAGCGAGACACTGGCAATGCATTATTCATTGTGTTTGGGTTCAATAGATGACGTTGGAATTGATAAAATGCTTATCAATTTAGAGAAAGCTTCGGTATTGTATATGTTACGGTAAGTGTATTTATCCGGTGATTATATATAATAACCGGTAATTATCCATAATCACCACTAAAGTTGGTAAATATGATAAATTTATCAAATTAACCGGTTGGTTTGCAAAATTATTATTTATTTAAATTTGAATTATGTAAACAAACCGGTTAATTTGATAAATTTTCATTTATTTATCATATTTAACGGTATTAATGGTAATTATGCATAATTATTACCGGTTATTATATATATTATCAGTGGTGATAATATAATAATAATAATTGGCAGACAAACACACATATTGTAAATCCCCAAATTAAGCAAGTTACACTTGGGTTATGGGTAATATACAAGGTACCACTCTAGGGACAGTCCCCAGACACCCACCCGGACCATAGTAAATAACGGAGAAAATACGTTTCCGAAATTTACTATACCAGGAATCGAACCCGGAGCCTCTGCGTTGCAGTGAGGTAGGCCGGCAACGGCTTAGCCCGCTCAACCACAGAGGCCGTCGTGATATATATATTATATATTATATATATATATATATATATATATATATATAGCTTATTAATTATATAAGATATAGATTGGAAAGAAGGGAAACCTTTGATAGTCTTTGTGGTGTATTGATCTGAGCTTTAGCTGCTGGGATTCAAAGGTCCCTGGGATCGATTTCCTGATAGAGTAAATTTGGGGGCTAGGTAAATGTTAGGTACTACTGGGATCACCTAGGCTCTTAACTGATTCTATGTGATAGGTTGCAATGCACATTGTTTTCAATTACCACATGTTAACAGTGCAGGAAAACATTTTGAGGCAATCTGTAAGTGTACATCAGGATTACCGATGTATTAAACTCACTAATCCGACTTGACATGAGTAGTTGGTATAAAGTCCGGTCCCCTAAAAATTATAAGATTCGGGTCAAGTAGTGGTATGTTTGTAAACTGATATCATAACAAGCATAAATGACAATAGGGTAGGTATATAAAATGTGTCCGTTTTGCTGCCATTTTCTTTTATATATTATTATAAACACCTCAACTGAAACAAATATAAAATAGCTATAATAATATAGCTTGTTACACACCTGTATTGTTAAAGATTTAGAATGTTGCCGAATGCGTCTTATTTAAAGCGTTAAAAAATAACGTCGTTAATGCATAGCCACATTAGTGTATATACATATAGTACAGGCTGGCAAAAATAAAACGAAAATAATAGGGGCGCCACTTTCGCAATTTTGTCTAAACTCCAATATTGGGTCAAGATTAATTTCGATACTTACTAGTGGTTTTTATAGTACGATATCAAACGTCGTGCAATTATCAAGTTGCTTTAGTTACGACATACGCATTTTACCAACATAGCCTATGATGTTTACTATAATCATAATGACTAATATTTTGTAAGCAAGAGCTTTAACACCTTGTTATACTTAACAGAACAATTATTTGATTAAAAGAAGCTAAACTAACAATTAGAAACCTATTATGTCGGCTGTTCTTTGGTAAATATCGTCGAATTATATCGAAAAGATTTTTGCTTTAAATTCCACTAGACTCTATACATACATATGCTAAAAACCGAGTCAGGGGGATGTAAGAAGTGAAATAGAACTAATTTACTTTTTTTAAATTTTATGTTTCTCTCTTTGTCTGTCTGTTTGTACCGGCTAATCTCCGAAACGACTGGATCGATTTAAATGAAATTTTGTATGGTGGTAGCTTATATACCTGGTCAACGTATAGGATACTTTTGATCCCGAAAAATCAAAGAGTTCCCGTGGGACAGTTAAAAAAACCGCACCACGCGGACGAAGTCGCGGGCATCAGCTAGTCTTTAATAAACATTAAAAATCACCGCTCACGCGAAATTTGGTATTGTTACATGCGTATTTACTATTTGGTTATTTTTTAACAGACTACGCCCGGATCAATGTTAAAATTAAAATAATTTGGGCAAATTCGCTTTGTTTATGATTCACTGACCTTGACTACAGATAAAATAGAATATTGCCAGAAAGCAAAGAAAATAGTTCTATCTGGTGGTCAGTTTATACGTTAGCTGTCAATATTTAACGTCATTACACCTTTAACTTTAACCCAGACGAGGCAGCAACATGGTAGGTAGACGTAGTATTATTATCTAATGACAGGAAGGTTTTTATATAAAAATAAAACTATTTTTTTTTCTAAGGAACCATTTGACCAAAATATACATTGCCAAATATGTAAAACATTGATGTGCTGCAAAATATTGCAATATAGTTATTTATTCATCTATACACGCACATGTTGAAGCAGTGTTTTAATTTAATATTTTCGATACATAACTGTACACACGTTGCAGTAACCATGCACTGTTTCTTCTTATTTTGGCATCTTTTATGACGCGTTTTATAATACATTAATTTACATAAAATATAAAAGATTCGATGCTAAAATACAGCAATTTATTTCTGTAGCCCATGTTTATATCAAAATATGTTTTTTTATTGCTTGAGTTCAGCAGACAGGCCTGATGGAAAGCGGTTACCATCGCCTATGGACATTTGTAACACCAAAGTTGCTAACAATGTAATGCCGCTCTCTAAATGGAGACTGGTACCACTAGTGCCAGAACAAACTCAAAATTGTTATGGCGGAATAATCTACGGCAGACGGGCAAATGCCCTACCACCTGGCTGTGGGTTGTTTTGTCGTCCCTTACGACAGGCCGCCCCAAGGCAGGAAATTGTATTCTTTCTCCATTTTTGCTCGGATAGAAGAAGATTTAAGACACTCCCATTGCTTTCCAATGATTTGGGTTCGAAATCTGGCCTGGGGAGCACGTAACCCTTTAGCGCTTGTGTAGGCGACACGCCGACACCCGCGCCACCGCTGCGGCAATTTATAAGCAGCCTAATTATAACTTATATGATAAGATTGATTGATTAAAGCTTTGATTAGATAAAAAATGTAGGCACAGAGTCGGTAGGTATATTTTGATTATGATGTATTTTAATTGTTTTTAATCTAATTTTTGGTAAGCTGTATAGTCGTAAACTTTCGTTACACATAGTATTTAGTAGTAGTTACCTATAATTTTGAAATGGTATTTTTTGTTCTTGTGATGTACTGCAAAATTTCTTAGAATCCACATGTTAGGTTTTGGAATTGTCCAGCCGATATATTTTTAATAATGAATAAGTTCTAGATCAAATAATATACCAATAATATAGGAACAGTCTTGAGTTTGGTCCATTGTATCCTGAAGGAAACACGGTTGCATTTGGCCGACGTAAGACGAACCCATCCGGGCAGCTCTAGCAGGTCAGTAAGCAGCTCCTCATCTAGCGTCAGGTCCTGAAGCTCACCAGACCCTCGCAACGCTGAGAGGGAGATCTGTTCGGGTGACAGATTCTTTGTGAACCTGTCAAAGAAGTATAAAGTGTGAGTAATGTGATTGCTGTGGTTACTGAAGCTAAGCGGCTTAAACCACTCTCTGGATTTGAACATGCATGATTGGAATGAGTCCCCAATACTATGTGCACTACTAAGGCAGGTTTTCTACTCAAATATGCACATATTGATACAGTTATAATATGCCAATGTTGAAAGTATCCCGAATACTGCATTTTGATGCTATAATCATATGAAACTTGCTAATTTACTTTTGTGAAAGTAATGGATTCAGATAAAGCTGTGGTACCTAGATTAGGGGCCATACTCTCGTGTATTCACGTTTCAAATGTAGCGAGTTAGAATCCTGGCCAGAAAGCAAGCATAACTTATGAATTTTTCTGACCTAAATTGTATCCCTATTAATATTATAAATCCGAAAGTAACTCTGTCTGTTATACTTTTACTGAAACACTACTGGACCAATATGGCTGAAACTCAGTACATATATATATATTCGATGCCGAGGATGGACACAGGATACTTTTTATCCTGGAAAATGGGGTAAGTATTTTAGGGGATAAAAATATTTTTTTCTGTGTCTTATGTTTTCATGGAAATTCAATTGGACCAATTTGACTGATATTCAGTATAAATGTAAGTTCAATATCTAGGATGGACAAAAGATACTTTCATTCCTGAAAAAGGGATAGATTATGGGATATATAAAGGTTATCCTACAAAGTAGGAATGGTTTTGTTTTTTTGTGTTGTCTGTCATTTATGTAGGTAAAGATGATAGACGGACTTTTTATAAAAAAAAATTATAACACCAGAATGTTTTGAAATAGGGGATAAAAGTTTGTATGGAACACCAATTATTTCTCAACAGTATATCTATGTAGCTCTAAAAAACTTTGATAGTAACTCAATCTGTCTATCTGTTAAACTTTCACAGAAAAACATACTGGAATACTGGACCAGATTTGCTGTAATTTTTTATATAATGTAGCTTTAATACCAAAAATGGACATAGATAGTTTTCATCCTGGGAGAAAATAGAACTAACATAAAAATTTATACAATGTAATCTGTAAGCGAGCTTCCTCTTTACACAAAAGACATGCAGTAGCATTTGACCCGCAGCGCAGCCATATCGAAACTCTAGTATTGTTATAATTACAATATGGATCACCACATGGTAATTATACCAAAATATGCATAACCATCATCAGATGAAGAAAAACACTGTGATGAAAAACCTGCACATTGAGGTAACTGCTGTGCAAAATCTGCCACCTTACACAACAAATGAAAATTATGAAAGCTTTAAGAAGTCCAACAATGGAATATTAAGGGACTGATATTATATAATAGATTTTGGAATGGACAGTTTGAAGCAGTGAGATATTTCTGGGGTGAGCTCACACTATAGCTATTATATTATACTAGTTTATGCCTGCGACTTCGTCCGCATGGAATAGTTACTTTGGGCTAACATTAACTTTAACCCGCGACTTTCTTTACGTAGAAGGTACCCCACCGCCCTTCCCACTCATGACTAGCCGGCCTTGCACATCATAAATGCGCGCGCAGTACTTAAACATTATTTTGCTGCGATGTTATTTTAAAACTGTGATATCTCCTAAGATATTCATTGAAATTGAATGATGTAAATGACAATTTTGTTTTATATTAAATACTTGTGATGAATAACATATTTATTTGGATAAGATAATATATCATGTTTATAAAAACACCTTCGCAAATAATGCATTATTTTAGAACAAATTTGATTAGCACAAAAAAGATTATAGTGAGCCAACCTTAAAAGACAGACATATCCTATCGCAGACTTTTTTTTAGAACGTTTAAAGGGGATCTTTCTGTCACACATGATTTTTGAGAAACTTTAACTGTTTACGTAGAGCACGCAGCGGAAGCTCTCAAAAGGAAAAACAACCCTAATTTTGAAATATTCTTCATTAGTGTTCTGCTCTTATTGGTCTTAGCGTGATGATATATAGCCTATAGCCTTCCTCGATAAATGGGCTATCTAACACTCAAAAGAATTTTTCAAATCAGACCAGTTGTTCCTGAGATTAGTGTGTTGAATCAAACAAACAATCTTTATATATTAGTATAAGATATACTATTTAATTTATAAATGTTTATTTATTTTTTGCTGAATTATAAAAATGCTATTAAATAATTATATTATTTAAATTTAAAGTTATTACAAAATATAAAGAATTACACAGCTAAGTAGCGGGAGACAGGAGCCCAAACTGAGAAAAGACCCATACTATGGAACTCTTGGTCTTCCCCTCTTGTAAAGTATTAATTAAAGTACTTATAATAATTTGAAAATTTGTTCCATGGTTAAGTATATAACTATATGCATGTGTATGAGCGTGTGTGTCATTTAAACTCAAAGACTACTATTGTTATGGAAATAGTAATAACAGCCTGACAATATCTATACAATTTATCTTAACTACTAAATAGCTCAACTTGTCAACAGTAATTGGTTTGTTTGTCCAATATTGATGAAGGCTATTTTGTTACCTTTCCATGAAACATAAGAGTATAGAAAAAACTTAACTATATGTGGAAAAACTGGGAGCCCTAACTAGGAAACTTGCTGTTATTATGGCACTCTTGACTATTGCATTCCTAGGGGCTAACATTATTCTGAACTATCCACAAATGTTTAATAAGTAAGTACTCCTATAAATTCATCATATTTCCAAAGATTTTTCACAGCAGTTATATAAATTTTAAAAAACTTTTTAACAGATGAGGTTGTTTAATTGATGTTTTTCTGATGTTTCAACTACTATAGTACCACACTCTATAAAACTTGTAGAATGATTCATAACACAAGATAAGTGACTTTGAGCAATAATATTTAATATTTGAATCACACTAAAAACTCAAAACAAATTTATCATTGCAGTGCAAAATAATATAATATTTATATATAAAACAACAACACCATTCTTGTCCAAAGTTTGATTTAGGTAGTGTCACAGATAGATAATAACCAAATAATGTATTCAGCATTATTAATCAATATAAATACATGGATTTACGAATTGTTTTGTTCACACAAGTTCCACTGGCGAACACATTTTGATAGACATACATATATAAGTTAAAAATTATTACTAATTCGTAATGTGTTAACAATTTCTCTGAGCAAAAGAAACACCCAATGATGAACTAGCATAGCTAGCCAAGATTCTTTTACTTTATGCATATTTAATCTCTTTGTCTTTTTAAAACTATATTACACAATTTCATTTCTTGGAATTAAAAGGGGTTACAACTAACATAACATAATACAAAAAATTATAGTCCTTATTGTGTTGCTTCTAGCTATGTGTGGTATGTCTAGCTTTTATAGACTACAAAACAGTTTTCTATTCTATAGAAATCTGAGTTATTCTGGTGCCTTTTATTGCAGCCCAGGTCCAATGTCAAGTGGATTGATGATATATATTATTTTCTTGAGGAATCTGTATGATAGCGCATCATTGTCTGTATACATAATTGACCATCTCAATCTATCTAATAGTATAGAAGTGTGAGATAGTTAAAAATGCACTATACCACATAATCAGATTAATGTTACTTCAAAGTGTACTATTTGAACTATAAGCCATTGGTGTGAGGCACTTTGCAACTTACTTAGTGTGCACCATTTTGCAGTCTATAGTGCAAATCTATCTAATAGTATAGAAGTGTGAGATAGTTAAAAATGCACTATACCACATAATCAGATTAATATTACTTCAAAATGTACTGTTTGAACTATAAGCCATTGGTGTGAGGCACTTTGCAACTTACTTAGTGTGCACCATTTTGCAGTCTATAGTGCAAAATTTAAGTTATCTCAAAGCATTCAAAGGTCACTCAAGTTATTGAGACGATACAGGGAATTTTTCTGGGTTATCTATTTCTAAGAGGGGAAAATATTTTAGGAAAAGCTAATTTTAAACACACTGAAAGATGCTGCATTGAAAATGTATGAGTTTCAACATAAACCTTGAATATAACTCCTATGACTCAATCATGAAAACAATAAAAAATTTACTGTAGGATTAACTAGTGTTATGATTGTGTCAAACCTTATAACAGATGCTGGACAGTCTAGATATGGTTTCCAGGTGCATTGGTATTTTTTACTTAGCTAATTTGAATTTATTAATACAAAAATCAAGACATTACAACCCACAATGTTATAATATTAAAATACCATTTTGATTGTATATTAAAAACAATAACATACTCTGATAAAAACATAGATAGTTACAATGAAATTCATGAAAGTCATCTGTATATAGATTGTTTAAACAAACAAATATTTGCGCTTGTGTTGCTATCGGACGTGACTTTAATTTGAAGTAGACTGAACCTTGTTTTTCCACTCATAAGTTTAATTTGATTATAATTAATGTACTAGGTATACGAAACAAAGAATGTAACAATACCTATTTATCAAGTATTTATTACACTCCCGATAATTAAATTACTTCTTACCTACATTAATTAATGAAATCAAAGCCATAATGACTCCTTATCATATCGTAAATTAATTAAATTAACAAATGAAACCTAAAAACACAGAAATCAAAAATTTAAAACATTTATAAGACAGGCGTACCTCGAAAGGTGCTTCAACAATTGGTTTTTTATTATAGTCACCATTATGAAATAACACTTTTGTATATTCTAACTAAAAACGCAGAATTTATCAAAAATCATTATCGTGAAATTTTCAGAATTCCCCGTCCGAATTTTACGTGAACGAAAAATTGAATGACTTCCTTAATCCTAAATGTCAAATTAAAAATAGACCGAATGAAACTGACATTCTCGTTTACACTTTAAGTTAACGGCAAAGATTAGATTACAGAAAATCTTAGAAAACTGACAATAAATGTGTCTCCACCTGAAGTTTATCGTATTATTTCGTTTCGATTACAATTTTATTTAATAATAAAGTATACGCTATAAATTTATTCAATATTCTCACACAGAAACTTTAAAGTTATATATTGAAAACTAATTTCAAGCTGTTTAACATGAAGGGTTAGTTCTAAAGTAGTCTGTGGTCAACATAACAACCAATGAATGGCGCGATATTTGTTTGGTCGTCGTCAAGTGTTTATTGATTTTATACTAGCATTAAACTGAAAAATTACTGAGTTTATGATAATAAACAGCCGTGTAAAGAACCGAAATACATAAAGAGTGAAAAAATACTGGCAGTTTATAACAGCGACTAAATCACTTGTAAGATTCTGAAAATAATTTGTTGCTTGACACTTAAAGTTTGTTTTGATTTTGTATTTTGCATTGTTTTTAATACTATAAAGTTTGATTTTGTGTTACGGATTTATAATTCATTTGCTAGATTGGTAGATTTAGCAATATTAATAACTTGAGATTCGTTGCCACTAATAAATTAGTAGGTGCTAGTTGCTGTATCTTCAATGTAAGTAATGTTCCAATAGATGGCGTTGTATACTATAAAATCACCTTTTTAAATTTCAATACGGGTACGCATGTACTATAATAATCGTTTAGAATAATACTAAACTACAAAATATTATACTGAAAAATATATGCATCTAAACTAAGTCCAGTATCACCAGTTCAAAGCGTATTCTATATTAATATTTTAATTTACGCAAAAGACGAAATACTTCATGCAAATGTTATTGTTATGGAGTAAGCAGTGAGATAGTGTGGTACTCTCTGTGACGACTGCCAGGGTTAGCCAGCGCAATAACCCTGGCAGGTGCTGCTACAAGCAGGTTTCTTTCATAATACTGAAGAGGACAAGCCCTCCAGAGCTTATACGAGATTAGCGAGCTTCCTCTCACTTAAGGGTTAGAAGGGTGAGCGCTGAATATCTGCACGCCCTCTTCTTGGTCGGTAGCCTTGATATTATACAACAATTGCTATACGTATTATTACATTATATTAAAAGTTTCAATCAACGTTCTTTTTTTATTTATTTATTTTCTATATTTTACTAGCCCATATCAATAATTTCAAATTTTTACCGATGGTAAGGCAAGTGAATCAATAGTAAAGATATAGGAACCGGCCATAAGTTAACCTGTTTTATTAATATAGTTCAGTATTATGTATTTTACATATAGTCCGTAACTGACTATAACATATGTATTTCAAGCTATCGTAACCTATTAAGGGCTTTGCTTAAATTAAAATAACATCATTAAGTTCAAAGTGCATACAGTATTAGTTACTCATATACAATTTTAGTCATTGTTTATGAAATTGAAAAGTAAATCACCATTACCTGCAAACTTCTGTGGTTTAGCTTGACGTCAAATACTTACTTATTAATTACGCATAACAATTATGAATGTCTTTAAAAATGAATGTATACCATATTAGGAGCCAGGTAATGTAGTCAAAATATTTTTCGAACGAAATTTATTTCTTTAATGTATAATATTGTTTATTAGTCGCGACTTAGTTTGCACACCTGGACTAGGGCATACCGCCATAACAACCTGGAGTTGTGTTCCAGCATTAGTGGCCAGGTTCCAGCCCATCTACGAGTAACGATGGTAACCACTTTCTATCACAGTTGAGCCGTCAGCCTCTCTGCTGTATTCCAGCAATAAAAAAAAATGTGTTTAGTTACATTCATCGACTGTAAACAGGTTTACACAGTCACCGATTTATCAATCACCGGACAAAAGTTATAGATAGGATAAATTATAACGTGAAACAATTAAAAATACCAGTTGAATGAATAAAACAGTTGAATGGTTACAGTTTTGAATTCACTCAGGTTATAATTTATTCGATTCATAACTAACAATAATAACAATACATAACAATCAATACATAAAAAAATCCTATATATCTTACCGACCATTCATTTGCCTAATATCGGTTCAAATTCAACATAAGCTCCATACAACTACTGTCAAAATTCAACCGATGGTAGGGAAAGTGAATGAATAGCAGTAATATATAAGAACTAGCCAATTATAGTCGATTAACCAAATTGAATCAATTTGGTTGAAAGGCACTTAACTGAAAGGACACGACAGTTTTTAATGATATTGAATGATTCAAGTTTAGATTTATATGGATCTATGGATCACTTTGGTTGATTCATTTAAATTGATAGACATAAATGGACAGCCTAATTTAGGTCTTCTTTTTATTCTGTATACTCCTCGCATAACCTCATGGCCGGCCCTAGCCTCCTTGCCGCCGTAGGCAAACTCGAAAAATTCCGCCCCCACCAAAGCTTAAGTAAATTAAAAAAAGTCTTCTATCTAGCTTTGTTCTCCCAGAAACCTGTCTATTAATATTGTATGAACTTCTTGATTAGACTACTCATATATTTTCTAGATTGAAATGAACAAATTGAAATTAATTTTTGGGTTATGTGCGTTGTTTGGTTATTTTGGGTTTTACTAGTTCAAGCGTTTTCGCAGACACTTTTGCATGCATTTTTGCCACCCCTAAATTTTGCTGCCGTAGGCCTACCGTACCTACCATCTCGAACCGCCCCCTTTAAACTTAATAAAATTGACTATAACAAAACACTTCGTAGTTAAAGTAGTTCTCTTATTCTAGCAATACACACGCTTAAACGCATAGATGTCACGCAGAGAAAGCAACGTAGATCAAACCTATATAGACATCCAATACTCATCCGGCGACTCTAAGGCCATGAAATCAATACAGAACTACAAAGAAGAGAACAACAACGAGATCGATGAGCTATCCAAGAACTTCAATGATATGGGATGTATAGTTGACGCTGTGAAACGTCCCCCTAACATTTGCGTGGAGAATTGCGTGTACGAGTCGGATTTTGATGAGAACTCATATAAAGAAGAGGATGCATATTCAGATGAGTTCGAAGAAGATAAGAGTGAGAGTGAACCTAAAGAGGTTTTCGTGGAAACGACTGCTGAGACGAAAGCGCAGTCGGCGAAAAGTGAAAGCGTGGATACGCCGCAGAATTCCAGTGTGAAGCTATCTAAAAGTCAGTCTTCTATGTCTACTAATAAAATGTCTGTATCTGGAAGAACAGATTACGGGTAAGGTTTGTTTAGTTATATAATAGTTGCCTTATATCATGACTATCCATGAAAAAGAGTCTATGTAGTTAGGGCCGGTGCCTATATGTTATGGACCATTCATTCGCTGGTTAAAATTTTGCACAGTGGCAGGGCAAGTGTATGAATAGTAAGATATAGGAATCGGCTATCAGTCGAAAATCTAATAAGGATCGTATTGGTCTCCCCAAGGAGAGACCCACTACAAACAGGGTTGGGGCCAAACCAGCCAGGGACGCAGTGACAGCATTGGCTTGCTCTCGTGGCCTTGAGTTGGCGAGAAGAATACCGAGATGTTTTAGTGGGTAAACTAGCCCACTGTCATGTCCCAGCAGTGGAGTATCTGTAATTGGACGATTTCGATGCGGGTTTCGCTGATCGACAGCTAATTCTTAAATTTAAAATGTGCGTTACTTTTTATCCCGGGAATTCTGCGGGAATGTCAAGTCAACCGTGGACGAAGTCGCGGGAATATTCTAGTATCTACATAAAATTAAAATTTTCATACATCAATTTTAGCTCGGTGTCAGTGCCAGCCACTCGTAGAATCAACATGTCGTTCACGAACGAACGACTTCGTGAGATCGAGCGTCATAATCACATTCTTCTGACGAAGATACTGAGCGCCAGGAACAAAAAGAAGTCTTCGATACCTCCAAGAGACCAGCAGCCGGTTAGAAAGCCTCTGCCCCCGGCCACTGTCATGCGTAGGAATCATCAGAGGAAGATCGATCATGATAATATGGTACGTTCAAATGAATTGAGTAAAATATTGTTACGAGCTACAGGACTCGAATTAAAAATGACGTTGGAACTACTATAGAATTTATTAGAACTCTACAAACACGTATAAAACAAATACAAATAAAACTGGATGCAACCAGTTCACACTGCACGATTCAATACAATTCGACACACGCAAAGTCCGTCGTCTATATTGCTAATCGAGAGTACTACAAACGTCTTACTCGTCTCGTAGTCGTCGCTTGACTGCCCACCCTTCCATTCGGGCATTGTCTCACTACACAATTTTTTTGTACTGTCATCAACTATACAGTACAAAAAAATTGGCCGCGTGCACTGAGTTTCCGAGAAATAGTAATTTGCACACCTGCGAACTGCCACAAAGTCGAAAACAATAAGGATGATGATGGTTATAAAACAAGTAGAAGAACAATAGCATGTTTTTCTTAATTACAAATTCAAAACACAAAAGAATTCCTAAATCCGGGAAGACAATAAACTGCGCTTACGACAGCCAGCTGTACGCTTATCTTTGTCGGCATGTAAGTGTTTCTAAAAATATGCATTAGTAGTATATAGTCCTATTAAATATAAATAGACACAAAACATCGAAAAGACTAACTTATGAAAAGAAAAAGTAACAAAAAACCACAAGAATATAATACCTGATAAACCCGTTAGTCAGGGAGAAGATTTAAAAAAACATATGAATAGAGTACGGTACGGTATTTGCCCGTCTGCATGGCTACCACCCCTGATCCAGAGTATGCCGCCATAACAACTTTGAGTTGTGTTTCGTCATTAGTGGCCAGGTTCCAGTTCAGAGCGCGGCAGCACATTGGTAGCACCTTTGCAAATGTCCTTAGGCGATTGTAACCGCTTTCCATCAGGTGGGTCGTTTGCCAGGTTTACCTATCTGCTGAATTCATAAATTAAAAAAGTCTGTGCACTTGATGTTATCTGTCTACGGAACACTGGACATGGTAGATAATGACTCCAGCAGGGCTCTACCGCGTCAACACGTACGTCATCTACTGACATTTGCGACACCAAAGATGCTACCAATGTGCTGCCTTTTATGCTGAGCAAGAGTCTTTTTAGGACACCACAATTGTTATGTCTATTATTTTGTATCTTATGCTGAATAAATATGTTTTCTTTCTTCTTTTTTCTGCCGGATTCGAAATGGGGACTGAAATCTGGTCACTGGTGCCGGGAGCACGGCTCAAGTTTATGGTAGTATACTCTAGATAGTCTAGATTATTCTAGAACAAGTGTAGTAGCTACCCTAGCAAGCAAATGCCATGCTATTAGTCTGTGGGTTGTTTTGTCGCCTCTCGCGACAGGCCTTCTGTTTGAATGATGGCTTCAGAGCCTAAATCATCGACGTAATGTCGCTAGTTTGTCGTTATTGTATCGATACACTTCGGGGAGTGTGCCACGGAATTACATGATTTGGTTTCTCCCTCACCATTTTACCACCGGACAAGAAGACGTACGCGCTCACGCCATCGATATATGGTGGAAACATTAACAAAGTGGATTTCGTCCACTTTGTTAGTATTTCAATGCTAACAAAGTGGATGCTTCCACTTTTATTATACGCACCGCTGAACGGTAGAACTCTTTACCGTCGTCTGTTTCCTCAAGAATACGATCTAGGTGTCTTAGAGTCTCGCGTGAACAGGTATCTTCTAGGTAAGCGTGCTCCACCTTAGACTGCATTTCCATTACCTACTCATTAAAAAAAAAAAAATTTATTCGTATTTTTTTCTCCGTTTACCTGAGGTTTAACTGAAATTAAAACTATTTTAAATATCATGAAAATAACTAGCGTGGGAAATTGCGTGAGAAGAAGATGATACATAAAGGATTACTTCGTAATATGCTAATGCAAGTTCTTAACGTATAAACCTAACGGTGTATAGCTGTTTTGGTATTCATGCTTGACACCTATAAATCCGTTGCATGCATTATTTTCGCCTATATTATCATCGCGGTCCCACGCTCTGATGTGACTCTCACGTGGCCACGCTTTGTTATTTGGCGTAGACATAAGAACATCGTAAGCGACGTATATAAATTTTTACAAAAGTTATTCTTTTACATTACTCATAGGTGTCCGACTTAGTATGTTCATAATTTTGGCAATACCGCAGATATCTCTCCGTGCAGGAACGGAGAAAGAATACTAATTCCTGCAGCCTGGCGGCCTGTCGTAAGAGGCGACAAAACAACCTACAGCCAGGTGGTAGCGCATTTGCCCGACTGGATGGCCATCACTCCTGGTCTAGACTATGCCGCCGTAATAACTTTGAGTTGTGTGACGGCATCAGTGGCCAGGTTCCAGTTTCTCCTTCAAGACCGGTAACACATTGGCAACACCTCTATTACTAATGTTCATAGGCGACGGTAACCACTTTCAATCACAGTTGGGCCGTCAGCCTCTCTGCTGTGCTTCAGCAATAAAGAAATGGACTTAAAGATCTTTGTATTAAGATCATAATTATTTTAAATTCTCTTAAACGATCTGTAAAACACATTTTATTACCTGTCAACATTTGAACTAATTGTAATTCTTTTATGATCGTCTTCTTTTGTTCACTCATTTATTGGCATACGTTTCTAGTTATTGTGGAGAACAGCCTATTGTCCTATTGTATTGTTAATCTCCAAAACAATTGTTGAAACAGACACCACCACATCATATGAAAATAACAATTTATCAAATAATATGTTTAGTTAATATCTATATGTTTTTATTATATTTCAATGTTAATGTATAATATATATATGATAATATGACGATGATACGCAGATGATCTCCAAATTTACACCAGCGCACCCATTCATACTTTGCATGATGCGGTACTTACTACTAATAATGACCTGGAACGAATATCTGACTGGAGTAGGGATCATGGATTAAGTGTTAACCCTAACAAAACTCAAATCATCATCATTGGGAGTAATAAAATGATTTCCAGGGTTAACTGGTCTTTGTTGCCACCAATCATGTTTGGTGGGGCTGTGATCCCCATAAGCAATACAGTAAAAAATCTAGGAATTTATTTAGACAAATCACTATCCTGGGGCCCTCAACTACAAAAAATAAGTCAGAAAATATTTGCGTCAGCTGCTTCTTTGCGTCGTCTGCAATATTTTCTACCGTACACTACTAAAGTAGCGCTTACGCAATCCGTCCTTCTCCCAATACTTGATTATGGTGACGTCAGCTATCTCGATCTTAACCAAAGCCAATTAGACAAACTTGAGCGACTCCAAAACTTCTGTATACGATTGATATTTGGGTTACGAAAATATGATCACATATCCAAATATCGTAAAAAGCTCAAATGGCTACCAATTCGACTTCGCCGTAATGCTCATGTTCTGTCTCTTCTTTATAACGTATAGTTTGACCCTCGTACTCCGTCCTATCTTAAAGAACGCTTCCAGTTCTTCCACAGTGATTCAAGATCCCTGAGATAATCAGAGAAGTTGCCGCTAAGGACACCTTTACATACCACGGAGATTACGCACGATCGTTCTCCGTTTGTGCCGTGCATCTTTGGAACGCTTTGCCGGCAGACGTGCGCTCTGCTAAATCGATCCACAGTTCCAACAGACTTGTGAGGGAGCACTATCTAACTGCATAATATGTATTATTTGTTGTGTATGTCTATGTACGTATATATATATATATGTATGTGTATTTATGTGTATATGTATATATATATTTTTGTATGGTTATAATATGGTATACATATATGTAAGTATATTATTGTACATTATATTATATATATTATCATTAGTTTAGTCTTAAGCTGCACGCCAACAATTTACTGTGATTAAGATCCTTGTCCATCCAAAGGTTGCCTAGAAGAGATTGCTTTAAGCAATAAGGCCGCCCATTGTACTACTACCTTCTAATTTTAAGATGTGCAAATATGTTACTGTTTTAAGTTGGTGTACAATAAAGAGTATTGTTGTTGTATATATTTTGTACATATATGTGTGTATATATATATTTACATTTATCTATCTATGTATTTTGTTTAGATTTATTTCATTTATTATTATGTATGTATGTGTGTAAGTATATACTTATTTTCACTTATGTATATATTTATTGCATTTTTAAACTTTGGTTCGCTCGTTAGCTTAAAAATGAACTCAAAAAACCTGTTATTAGCCCTACATTATAAGTAATTTTTGTTGTTGTTTGTATGTTGATATGCGCTGTTGGTTTTTTTTTCAATAAATAAATACTCGTTTACGACCCCTCAGGAGGATCATTAGCCACGTGTTGCGGATTATAAGTACAAGCTAATTCTAGGAAATTAAGTCGACGTTGCCGGGCGGGCACATTTGCATTTGTGAAGTATAAAACGATGGCCTGATTGAGAGAGGGGGTTAGTTGAGCTACAACTACGATCTAGGCGTGACGTGTGTATGACCTTATTGGGAATCTAATATTGACGGACTTTGTGCTTTTTATTGAATTACGACCTTCTGCATTACGTTTGGATTTGTTGTGTTCGTTTATATTTGTACCTGTGTTATACGTGTTTGTATAGTTCTAAAAAAACTCTATAATAATTCTTACGGTACTTTAATTCGAGTCCCGCAAACTCGGTAACAATATGTTTTTGTATATGTTTGAGTAAATCCCTGGATTGATTTTGATTCACAATTGGCCGTTGTAGGTAGGTAGTGTACATAGCACTGTACTGCACATCAAATTAAGAATTATACAATAGTACGAATAGTATCCTATCGAGAAACTTACCCAGACCCACTGCTTTCCAATAGAACACAGAGACGATTAAACTTATGCATTTCAGATCCTGCTGAAGAAGATCCAAGGCGCGAAGTCTTCAGCATGCAGCATCCGTCGTTGATGTCACGACGGCGTCCGGTGCGCGGGCGCATTTCTACGGGATATTTTTAATTATTTTCATACATCAGCTATAGATATTGTTAATACATTTATTACACGGTTTTTAAATCATTGTTGTCTCATTTAGAACCTAAATGGCCTTTAGAATTACCACAAGAACTCCGTTACTTGGCGTTTTTATATATAAGTTTTATCTATGGTCCTAATCTATCTACAATATTATAAAATTCTAAGCATGCCATGTCTGTACATTGAAGCTATTTAAAAAAAACAACTGATGCAGACTATATAAACGATGGAGAACAAGGTGCAATTTCTTTTAGATTTTTTGTCTGCTTGTTCGGCATTCACGTAAAAACTATTAAGCCGATTTCGATGCGGTTTTCGCTGATCGACAGCAAATTCTTAGACTTAAATTCTGCGCTACTTTGTATCCCAGGAATTCTGAACGATTTTTTCTGGGAATGATTTAAAATTACCAGGTTATAAAAAAAATTATTCCAATGTGATTATTTTACTGATCGCCAGCAAATTTTGAGTAAAAATTAGCTTATCCGGAAGCTTACATCCTTTTTTTAAATGCTGCGATACTTTGTGCTCCGGGAATCCCGAGGGAATTTCAAATAAAGCGTGGACGAACTCGCGGGCATATCTTAGTTAATACATAAAATAAAACGATCTTTGCCTGTTTTTATATACGAAGAACAAAAATACTAGTACTACAATCGAGTACATAAATATAATACACTAGCTGATGCCCGCGGTTTCGTCCGCGTGGTTAAAGTTTTTTAACTATCCAACGGAAACTCTTTAATTTTTCGGGATCAAAAGTATCCTATATGTTGACCAGGGAAATAACGTACCACCATACAAAATTTCATTTAAATCGGTCCAGTCGTTTCAGAGATTAGCCCGTACTAGACAAACATAGAAACAAAAAAATTGAAATAAATCTAAATTAGTTCTATTTCACTTCTTACATTCCCCTGACTCGGTTTTTAGCATTTTTTATCATTGTACAGAAATTCGACCTCTACAGTTTTATTATATGTACATAGATTATTACTCTTGATTAAAAACTAAATACTAAAAATAAATAAATAATTGTACATTTTATTGAACAGGTGACATTTTAAACACAAATACATAATATCTTGCCACAAAAAAATTCTACAACTATTATTCACTTTTATACAATATTGTCTTTTAAGTATATATTTTTTAAAATACAATTGCAAAGCAAAACATCGTCCTCCAATTTTCCGGAAAAACCAACATTACCCTTTAATTTTGCGCTAAAATCTAGCATAAAAAAAAATACATATTCTATTTGAAATCTTGTCTATGTAAGATGCGCCATTAAGCCAACAAACAATGACTTGGTTAAATCTATTTTTAGAGCGACGCGACACCAAGATAAAAATAGCAGAAGACTTAAAAAAAGATTGATGATACACCTTTTAACACCATTAATCTAATAAAGTGATTTGCTAAAAATCTAGTTAAAACTGATATTATCTTATCTGGAATAATCTTTGCAATGCCCGTTGATTACCCCGATTTCCATATTTTTATTGGAACCAACCATCATTTTATTTCTAATCGATTATACCTATTATATGTATTTTTTTGGAGTTTATAGCTCAACTACTAGGCCTTTAAGACAGATAGAAAGAAAGAAAAATTTTATTCGAAGAAATCAGATTTTAGATTCCTATGGCTACGTTCCACGGGAGACTCACAACGACCACGATTACGACCGCGATTTTTCCCGTTCCACTTGCTTGCGGGCGTTACAATCGTAAACTCGAGTGGAACGGATTATTCGATCTCCCTCTTGATACGGGTCGGTGTGAGCGCGGCGTGAGCGAAAATCATGACGTCATTAGTAACGTTTTCGCGGCGACCATAACGACCGTGGTCGCTATGTGGAACGGCTGAAGGAGCATTTTGGACGTTGTGAGCTACAAGAAGAACGCGCCCAATGTATTTAGCAAATCGAGACAGAATAGTGACGTGCAATACCAGCCTCCCTAAATTCGGCGATTTGAAGGGTTTGTTGTGAATGTTTAGTTCAAAAGACTCCATATTATATTGATTAATAATGAAGAATATTAATAATAAGAAGATAGTTCCTTTAATTTTGTTTGAAGATTATTCTAAAAAATGTATATTCTTACAAACTGTACACTGACTAGATTATATTATACAAATTGTGTGTAATTAAAAATAAAGAAGAAATAAATGATTGAACATAGTATTTTATAGTGTGAATAGAATTATTACATTTTGGCGATGGTAATAAATACAGAATAAGTACTTTTTGCCCTGGGATAAATAGGATAATTTCCTCAAAACACAGGTTAACGGTCATATTCATATTGAGTTAGAGTGAGTTTTTTTTGCCGGGATTCTCCGTCATGGTTTAAGACAGAGATTATCTTTTCTTTATTTATTTATTTATTTACTACTGTGTTGTATTCTACCTATTTTGTGTGGATTGTATTGGTAAGGAATGGGAAGGTTTTGGGAAATGGTGTGTTGGGTGAATTATTATATACTTACATAAACTACATACAAATGTTATAATACTAATATATGTTTTATACTTATATACACATACGCGCCCGCATTGCCTTCCCGGGCCAAACCGCCAGCACGATTTGTGTTTATGCTTGTTGTTTTGGCCCGGGTAAGATGATCAGACACATACATATATTTTCCTATCTGTTTGCTATTGCTTATAATATTTGGTATTTAGAGGGATGGTGTATTTATTTATTTTTGTACTTTTTATTTTAATACTAAATTCTATGTTTACAATTCTTATATCTATTACATTGTTCTATATCTATTTTCCACTATTATATATACATATGTGTAATTACTTAGTTGTAACGTAGTTGTTGTTAGAGTGAGTTTGTAGTCTTCTTTAAGGTAGGAAACCTTAAATCTACAAACTTACTCTAACTCATATGAATAAGATACGTTTACGCGACGAGGGAAGTAAACTAGTCCAATTCTAGTATTTCATAAAACTGAAATAAAATGTCGAATGTTCCGAATAATTTAAAATATTTATGATGAACTCATTTTCATAGATATCTCTTTATCTTTAATTTGATGACATATTGATGGTTTCGAATTGAGATTTTATTTTTCTTTAACGTAAAAGAAAACAAATCTGTGTTATTTTATGTATCAATCATATCTTGGGTTTCACGTCAATCCTGGTTTAATTCTATTTTGGCCGATTTTTTGGCGCTGCCTTTGGAATTCACTAGAAAATTTTGCCGTCGTCATTGAAACGAATTAACGAAGTTTCGCTGGCACATACTAGTTACTAATAGCCCGTTCCTATATCTTACCAACCTGTGCCTTACCATCGGTACAAATTTGAAATCACTTGTATGGAGCTTTTGTCAAATTTTAACAGACAGTAAGGCAAATGGACGGTTAGTTAAATATAGGAACCGGCCATTACTATTGGTTAAAATTTGACATAGCTAAAACTAATGTCAAAATTCAATCGACGGTAAGGCAAGCGAATGATATATACGAACCGGACATAAATAAATTCATAATAACGATTTTTCCTGAAAACAAAGGTCTGTGACGGTCAAAAAGTATTAAAAATGAAATGCAAAACACTCGTCTAGGTCATAAACATAAATTATAATAATCGTAACAAACACCTAGTCATCTTCCTCGGTTTTTAATATGCAATTTACGTCATACTATTTTAACAGTGACGAAGTGTGACATGACTCGCTAAATTGACAATGTGAGGGCGGATACAGTAGGCACTAGAGTGTGAATTCTTCTAAAATCATTAATATTAGTTTTATCTGAGCAGGAACAGAAAAAGAGTACAAATTCCGGTGGCCAAGCGGCCTGCCGTAAGAGGAAACGGAATAACCCACAGCCAGGTGCTAGGGCATTTGTACGTCTGGTAGGCTATCAATCATGGTCTAGAGTAATCCGCCTACCACCGTCTCACCGCGTCTTCGTGTGGCGCCATAAATACCTGTGGCAAAACAACTTTTCCGCCCACTGACCGGCAGGCCTATATTATTGGAGTTTGACAACTGTCACAACGAACAGAGAGAAGTAGTCCTGAAAAATATCCTAGACTTAAATATGACCTCTGTTCGCTCAGCGACCCAAAATCTGTCTTGGCCTCCGAAACGAGAACACGCCACCTGTTTCTGTCTTGTGCGATTTCTTGCCAGTCAAGGGCTTGAAGCTCATACAGGTCAGCCTCCACTCTGTTCCTCCACCGGTACTTGGGGCGACCGACCGGACGAGAGCCTATTTGGGACGGTGGGATGGGCGAGAATTAAATATGAATTAATACAATTGTACAGTGTTTGTTAATTGATTTAGCCATGTACGGGTCGTATTATTCCTGCAACGACCCGTCCTTTATAGTGACCACGACGCGATAGACACGACTCTATAACACCTCGACGCATGCCCTCAATAGGGATGTTCCTGGGACCAGGGTACTCGGCGTCCTGGTTACCGGAGAGGTCCGCCGACCTCGATCAGGCCCCATTACATCGCGAAGAGGAGGTGAGCGTAGCGACACCTCCGATGCTCCATTCGCTGTCTGCGACAGGGGTTCGCTAGTTTGTCCTCCTCCCGCTGTCTTTCAGCCGCCTTCTTGGACATAACATCCTTATAGAAAAAGGTGACCGTCAGTCAACCTCCCTCGCTGTCGCGGCCGTCAAAGCGTGCCTCTGGGGTCCCCAGGCTGGGCATACTTCCAGTGTGTGGTGTGACGTGTCTAGAGTATTCCGCCATAACAACTTTGGCAATAGCAGGAAGGTGTCCCACCTTCGAAGCCAGGAGCACAATAGTACCTCCATTACATACAATAGAACCTCTACTTTTCACCAGGTTGCCCGCTAGCCTGGTTTCTGTACTTCAGCAATAAAAATAAAAAAATTTATCTATAATTAATAATTTATAAAACAAAGAATATTTGTTTGTCCTTAACTACAAAAATAGCATGTTATGAAGGAGATTATGAATTACGATTAATGACTAATAAATATAGCTGTTATCAGGCATAATTAGGGTGATCTTATCTGTAGGCTTATGTGGTATCTTTCAATGAAAAACGGTAGTGTTATGTTTACAGGAATCACTATTGATTGCTTGGTCTGGGATTATATGACTTGTATTCCAAAAAGATTATTAACCTGTTTTGACTTATGAGATAATATTTCAATACACCTGTGTTATTTTTTAGACGGTTAATCTAAAACCTTTTCTATTTTAAAACTCAATTTTAGATATTAAATTGACTATAACATTTAAGCTGTATTGAATAGTGTAATTGCTTGTAATAAATAATAGAGTGTGTTTTATACTGGAATGATCTAAGGAAAAACAATAGATTAAGTTAAAATTAAGTTTTAAAAAGCAGACATAAAGGCTTATTTATTTATTCCAGAAAGATACTCAAAGACTTTTCACTTTCTTTTTACTTTTATTCTTATTTTGAAAATGACGGATTGCACAAACTTTCACTCCCTTAGGGGTTCAATTTTCAAAAATTCTTCCTTAGTGCGCACCTACAGTACAGAAAGTACCGCATGTAAATCTTTACAGTCTTAGTTTCAGTAGTTTGGGCTATGCTTTGATATGTCAGAGAGCCTCCTTCAGCTTAGCGATATACGATGTTTAGATTAGTCTCCCATTTATTAAAGTTTGTATGTCTCTACAGATCACGAATCATAAAAATGGCCCGGATTTTTGGAGGGCTTGCGTGGGGCTATGGAAAGGCCAACATGTAGAGGCCACTTTACAAATTTAATTATTAAAGTTAATATTTACAATGTTATTACTATATTATTAAAAATTATGAAACTAGTTATTTTTAGTTTCTTTATACAATACAACAGTTGCTTATACATTATATAATGTTCAGTTCAATAAAAAGAGCAAAATATATATTGGTATTTTATATAGAAGCATATCACCGTGCTGTTATCAAAGAGTCGGTTAAATATTAACTTAGTTAGTTAGTTAAACATACAGTCGTATGTAAAAAAAATACGTATTTTAGCTTTATCTAACAAACACATATTGGTTATATTGTTACTGCGGTTTACCACATAAAAGCCGATTTACAGCTAAATTCAACTCGAGCCAAATCGAGTCTAATAGAATAAAGTGAATTTAAAAACTAGACAAAGTGACAGCACTTATAAAATTTAATGCTGATGATTCATCAGCGTTAGTATTAAAGATTTAGGCTGTGGCGGCTTATTTAAAGCGTTAAAAAATAACGCCTTTAGCACCTTAGCCACATTTGTATATATATATTGTTACGAGTTGCAGGATAAAATAGATAAAATGCCGTTAGAATCACTATGGAGTTTATTAGAACTATACAAACACGTATAACACAGGTACAAATATAACCTAACACTACAAGTCCAAACGTAATGCAGAAGGTCGTAATTCAATAAAACGCGCAAAGTCCGTCACTATTAGATTCCCGGCTGTAGTACACACGTCTCGCTTTGATCGGGATTCTCGCTCGACTGCCTTTCTCCCTCAATCAGGCCATCGTTTTATCCTGCACGAGTGCAATGCGCCCGCCCGGCCACGTGGATCGAATTTCATAGAATCAGCTTGTCCTTCAAAAATCCGTAACACCTGGCTAATGATTACAATACAACAATAGACTGTTTTCTAGAAGCGTATGTCAATAAATAAGTAAACAAAAGAAGACGATCATAAAAGAGTTACAATAGTTTCAATGTTATTAGTTCAAATGTCGACGGGTAATAAATGTGCTTCTATAAATCTGTACGTGGAATTTTTTTTTGTCGGCGCTTAGGTTGTAACAATATTATATTATACATACAATATTATATAGTATTTTCTTAAGTTTTCACGACTAGTATACATAAAAAAACTACGTTTGATAAAACAAATTGGCAGTAGGCTAAATAAAACTTTAACAATACGTATTGACACTTGACGTCTTTGTCTTCCGTGAACACGGCTACTGAAAAGTGGCCGAAACGTCGGAATAATAAAAATCAAATAAATTACCGCGCTTAAAACCGTTAGTAGTTTTATTATATAAAGAGATAATTTTATTTTTAATAGAAAACATCAGTTGAGACTCATAGTGAACTAAACTTTCTTAGCAAAATGCTTATCAGATATACTCGTAGATACATAAAATCAAAACAATATTAGGTCTTTGGTTCACATTGATAACGAAGGTAAGTAAATAAACAACGAAAGCGGGTTCACAGACTAAACAACGATATCTCCGAAATAACCAAAACATTTACTCGTTTTATCTATCCTTGTCTCTTATCGTCTCCCAACCATTCATGTCAATAACAAGCAGTTTGTATTAAATACATTTTACAATATTGTTACGAGCTACAGGACTCGAATTAAAATAAATGCCGTTGGAATTACTATAGAGTTTATTAGAACTCTACAAACACGCATAAAACAAATATAAATAAAACTGGATGCAACCAGTTTACACTGCACGATTCAATGCAAATCGACACGCGCAAAGTTCGTCGTCTGTAACGCTAATCGAGAGTACTACAAACGTCTTACTCGTATCGTAGTCGTCGCTTGACTGCCCCACCCCTCCATTCGGGCATTGTTTTATAATAACTATACAGTACAAAAAAAATAGGCGGCGCGCACTGAGTTTCCGGAAAATAGTAATTTGCACACCTGGTTATCTATTCCTGCGAACGGCCAACAAAGTCGAAAACAATAACAATATGCTATTGTCTAATTGCACATTTTAAATACGAAGTAATAAAAAGAACTCCGAATGCGGGAGGGGCAATAAACAAGATGCGCAGCATTTCTTTGTCGGTATGTGACAATAGGTATCCAGGTGGCCCAACTTGTAACAATAACTTTATGGCGTGTTTTTATATGTTGCTATCCATACTTGTCACTCACATTTGCTAGAAAGTTGATATTAGGAATAATAAGACGCGTATAGGCACAATAAATACCATTAGTATTATCGCTTTAGTTTTACTCCTATCTTCCTATTATACCACCAAAACATTTCACTGAATGCAAAATGTGCATTTTACAGGAGAGTTGATTAAAGGTGATTTTATTGCAAAAGTTAAGGCATTGTATAAACTATAATACATAATTTTAAAAGTCGGTAAGTGTCAGTGGCTTGGGACCAATATTTTATCTTTAGGTATTTTCCCTTTTTTTATCTAGTTTTAGTTTTTAATATAGTTTAGTTTGTAGTTTATTTTTAAGTTTATATTCATTGGAGTTTTATATATTTTTCATCAATAAAACATATTATAAATATATTAAAGATCAGAAAAATCAGAAGGGCTTATTTAGTCCAGCACATTTTGATAGGGCAAGAATTAAAATTTTTGTCCGTCTGTTAGAGTACCACGTGAAAATTATTGACTACCGAATAGATTTAAATGAAACTCGACAGAGTTAGCTTATATCGAGGTAAAAAGTATCCTAAGTTGACCCTGGGATCAACTTAGGATACTTTGTATTCCGGTTAATGACCTCGTTTCTTTGGGATAGACAAAAAGATAGCACTGCGATCACGTCTTTTTGTTGTTCCCTTCGTTGCATTTCTCTAACAACGTCGTCAGGACAACGCGAACGAAGTTTCAGTGGCACTGCTAGTTTTTTTCTTCTTCCTCTCTTATAATAAATATACAAATCAATCGCTGTTCGTTAGTCCCGGTCCCGGTATGGTTTAGATACATAATTGGACCTGGCAGTTGGCGTTGCAATCGCATTCTAGATATCTTATTTAGTACGGGACAACATTTACCTGGCCCACTAATAAACAAGTAAAGTTTAACTAAACCTTGTGGTTTATACCTTGTATGATGGTTTGGTGAGTAGTATTTATCTTACAGTTGAATCTCCAAACTCTGACGCATTTTACTTAAATCTATGTAAATAACCAATTTGAATACGAATGAACTGGTACAAATAAGTGCGTCACGGCAAAAGGACTTGTTAACACTTCCCGACATTTTCAGTTTCGTGACGAATTATGCAAATTTAACTGTGTTCGTCTGTATGTGATTATCCATACATATAAATGTTATAGGTAGTTTTTTTAGATGTGTGTAGTAGTTATAGGTAGGTAGTCTTTCTTTTATGATTTTAATGTTATTTGACAAATTACATATTTCGTTAATAGTGCGGGTACAACCTATAATGAGGTGTGTTAAAGATATTGACTGTGGTCGAATGTGCCTTATGTAAACCGTAAAAACAACGCCGTTATCGAATAGTCACAGTGTATCTATAAACTGTCGTCAATATGTGGTGTCTTTAACAATTAATAACAAAATCGCATCACAAATAACGCATAAAACCCATCGCTACATCTACATGAAACGGCCTATATCTGTAACATTATTCCAGACTAGCTAACCTGTGCTCACTTCGCATCAATAATACACATGCACCCTTTTTTCCCAGGGGAAATCCGTTTGAGGACAAACCGCCGCGGGATAAGCGCGGTGGGGCGTGTGGGTTTCGCCTCCTCGGGGTTGCACTAGCACTCCCGCAAGAATGTTATTGCCACACCGCGGTTGGGGATACCCACTAAAACCCCTGGCTGATCCTTGTTGCATCTTATGTCCGGGCTGTGGATTCGCTCACGCATTCACCTCTTGCCCGGACGGACTATTGCCAGCCCGTTCAAAGGCTGACCCCTCCATTGTAAGCTGGAGGGCTGGGCTTCTCCAACTACTTTGGGTCTCACCACGAGGTGAGAGGAGGCGCACAGGTCGGTTCGCGTCCCTCCTCTCTGGCCTTTATGTGCGAGGGACCCGATTCCCCCAAAGGTCGCCCGCACGACACGCCCACACGCATATCAAGTTTTAACTAACCGTTGTAATTTTTATTTAATTCATAAATGCAGAAAGCCCTCGCAGTGCCTCGTACGAGAATGTGCGCAATTCTTGCGTGGAACGGTATTGCTGTAACATATGTGACAGGCGTTCCCGTGCCCAGTTCGCTGGGCGTAAAACATTTTTAACATTTTGAGTTATTAATCACAATTAAATATAGTTTATATCACTTGGCAATATTGTAGATTTTAACTGGTGAAAAAATTTTCAAAATCGGATCAGCGGTACCGGAGATTACCCAGAACATCCAAACGCACAAATTTTACCTCTTTATAATATTAGTATAGATGAAGCAATAGCATTTCGAAGTTTATGTACCCAATCCTTTACGTTAAGCGTCAATAACATGTATATTTGTAATGAATATATAAAACATAACATATGGTTGTTATCACCATACAGTATGCAATGACGTCAGTGCGAAAAATCATACAGATGTTATCGATGACAATAACTACTGATTTCACCATAAAAGCGTGAAACTCTTCAATGTTAAAAATAGCATAGATTGGCATTTACTGAAATTTGTTTTTTTTCTTTATATGTGGATTTACACTCTTGGGTGTCTAGCTAACGTCAAGTAGGTGTTTATAATATGAATTAATATGTATATTACAATTATATAACACCCTTCAAACAGGGAAGGCAAACGTAAACTGGCTCAATTTATTTTATTTGGGGGCTAACAACTAAATAATGGTAACTATATTACAAACTAAGTAAAGAGAAACTAATTAATAAGCTAAAAGTTAAACAAGGAAAGTATAATAAAACTATAATAGTAGAATAGCTCATCGGAGAGCAGTATAAAAAAAAAGTCAAAGAGCACTATCTGTCTTAAATTATCCTTATTTGTAACTTATATGTAATGTATAAATATAACTGAACACAACCAGTCCAAACGTAAAGCACGATTCAACAACACGCGCAAAGTCCGTCACTAAATAGATTACCGAATGTACACAAGTCTTGCTTCGCTAGTGGTTATTGCTCGACTGCTGATCTCTCCATTGGGGTATTGTTTTATACTGCACAGATGCAATATGTCTGCCCGACCGCGTGGACCGAATTTCTTAGAATCAATTTGTACTTTTAAATCCGAGCCACCTGGCAGTGACCACAATAAAACAATAGGCCGTAAAAGATTACAATACACAATGGGCTGTTTTTTTAATCACAAATTTTAAACACAAAGTAAAAAAAGAAGTCCGAATGCCGAAAAGGTAACAAAATGTGTTTCTACAGGGCTGCAGGTGTGAATTTGTCTTTGTCAGCACCTAGGTCGTAACAATATTATATATTATATAGTATCAGAAATATCTTAGTGGACGCAACCCTGCCTTTTGCTTCTCCCCTTCTCGCTAGACTCATATAGGTTTGCTGGAAGAAAACTCTTTTAGGGTTTAGCTCGCTCGGTTTTAAGGTTAAGTACATCACCAATATTGTATAATTTTGTATGTAACTTTTTGTGTACAATAAAGAATAAAGAAAACTACAGAAATGAAAGATTCTTAAACAGATAAATCAGCTTAAATAAAAATTAACCAACCTTGCGCTTAATTTGTATGACTGTTTGTCTGTAAACCTTACTAACGGCCGATTTTGCAATCACCAGATAAATGTTATTCATAGAATAAAGTACAACATATATAAATTAAAAATGTCAGCATGAATACAACAGTTGTACGGTTTCACTTTTGAATTCACTCAGGTTTTACTTGGAACAGAATTTGCTGAAATCTGCTTTTATCTTTATATGTGGGTTTATAAGTTTGTGTGTTTAGCTAGCGTCAAGTAGGTATTCATAAATATTGCAACTTTACCATAATAGATTATAAAACAAGTAGGTGCCAGACGGTAATTGTGTTCATATATTCACCTCCTAGCATTTTAAGGTTACGGAACTTAAATCCTAACCGGGAAGAATGTACCTCGTCTCCAGCACTGGGATGTTTAAGGTTAATAGTTATTTTATTATTCAACGGTATATTATATTCTTATACCACCTTTAATGAAAGTCAGTTCGTAGTTTAAACGTATAAAAGTGTATCTGTTATATCGTAACCCTAGACGGATCTTAAATTGTTAAATACTTTTGACAGAATAACCTTCAATGTCATTCAACCTTTAGTCACTACCGGGTAAGTAATACAAGAAAATATTTACGCAGTGCACACTTTAAAACTTGAACAAAAAAACTTGGCTATTAATAGAATAGTATGTATATTTGTTTGTCATAGATCATAGTGAACGTAAAGGAATGTACTATTGTTAGATACAAAACGGAACTCTGACACCGGTGATTGTAAACGATTGCTACCGGTAAACTGTTGTATACAGGCGAAAGAAACGATTTGACGACATTAAAATATAACCGGGAGATAATAACACACATTGGTCCTGCTTGTCTTATAGGTAATGTACAATGGTATATCTATCTATAATCTTAATACATATAGCGGCAACTAGGCCCAGCACTTTAAACAAATGATCCTGGAATGTTTGAAAAATTCAGAAATACTTGATACTTAGTATTTCTGACAATTAGCGTCCTCCTTGCGGCTGGTCGCAAGCAATCGGTGTGATCTTGGCTCCGGCTCTGCGTTCTGCTGAGGTCTCTCTTTCTTCTTATTTTGTTTTTAGATATTGTATACCAAACTTTGTTCATTTCTCTCTCTCTTGTGTTTTTACTTACGGTAGCTACTATATTTTCAATTATTCAATATGTGGCAAATGATGTTAGTGTTGTATTAATTGAAACTACTTATGTATAAGATTCATAATACTAAATTCTGTACAATACGGTTTTTTGTCAAAAAAAAACGATTATAAAATTCCAAACATGTGTCTGTACAGTGAAGCTTTTTTAAAAAAAAACAACTGGAATAGACTAAATAAATATTTCTTGTCTGTTTGTTCGGGATTCATGTAAAAACTACTGGGCTGATTTCGATGCGCTTTTCCATGATCGACAACAAATGAAATCTGCCCTACTTTTTATCCAGGGATTTTTTTCTGGGAATGAGTTAAAGTGAACAGATTGAAAAAACACCGCCTGCCCGGAGAAGTAAAATCTTATCAATGACATCAAACATATTACACAGTTGGTACCAATCGCCTGTACGTTCGTGTGTCGTCAAAAAGTAACAACGCGGAACATGACGTGAAAATAATTAAATCGATAGTGAAAAGTAGGTATTACAGCCATAAAATTAAATTATTGTTATCGGAACAAACCACGTGCAAGATTAATTTATCGTAACTTTAATAATAGCTAAAGACGTAATTTTATTAGTTACTAATTAGATTTTTACAGTATTAAATACATTAGCGTATGCGTTATATTAATAGACTGACTACAGTTTTATCCGGGTAAACCGGAAAAATAATTAGAACCGGTTACAGCTTAAGTACATAGGAGTTCATCTTTTCGATATTAGCCTATAGTTTTACCCGCGTCTACGCCGCTTGTAAAACCCTAGGTAGACGCTCTATGATACGTGTGCCTAATAAGATGTCGATACGGCGTTATGGTTGCTGACGGCTCCTTTATTTGTTATATGATGAGGTGATATAGAAAATTTTCACTGACTATAATGTATTGTAATGTATTGTGGAATGCACTACCAGAGTCCGTGTTTCCCGAAAAGTACAATCCGGGTATCTTCGAGATTCGTGTGAATAGGTACTATCTAGGTAAGCTTGCTCCATCTTCGACCGCATCATCGTCCGGCATTGGACGTGATCGTGGGCAAAACCAAAGCTATTTAATATTTCTTAAAAAAAATGTATTCAGATTAGTTTACATGTACTTTTTATGTTACGAATTCCACAATAATATTGTTTTATTAAGACCCTTGTGTGCAGCTGTCAAATTAAAATATTGACCTCTGGTGTTGCCTAAAATGGCCGTCATAGTGTTGTCAATACCAAAAATTAATAGCTGCCTTCGATGAACGCCACACGTGCATAAAAATTTGATTAGGTGTTTTATATATATTCAGTATTTAAGTTTCTTGTTGAATTCTCTACAATTACAAAGAAACTGATGATGATGATCCTGGCCGGAACGCATGCACCGCTTAGGCAGTTTTCTGACCTAATGTGCATATTGTTACAATTACCACGTGCTAATAACGGTGAAGAAAAACATCGTGATGCAGCCTGCACATCGAGATAACCGATGTGTCAAACCTGCCAACCCGCCTTGGACAAGCGTGGCGGGTATACCATCCGTTCCCCTACAGTGGGAGGCCCGAGCCCAGCAGTGGGACATTTGTGGGCTGTTATTACTTACGTTACTACAGAGAAACTAAAGTCAATATAGTGTAGACAACTGCACAGCAAACATAAGGAAAAGTCACAGCCAACCTGATTTGAATTACCTAATACGTAATGAATGACATGTGGGCAATCTGACAACGTATTTGTTATTGAATTACAGCGATGGTTGTCAACATCGCAATTGCAGCGCCATCTACTTAGCTAATCTAACAATTTTATGGAAACTACATCATTTATCGGGATAACAAGTATTGACTGTTGAACTGTTGATTCGAGATATAAGCCAGGTCTGTGTCGAATTTCATTCATATACGTTCTGTAGTTTTCAAAACGGATGCGGTCGCAACTTCATCTTTTTCGATATTGTTCTCTATTCCGCGGAAACGACCCCATTTATCGGAATAAAAAGTATCCTAAGTTACGTCCCGGGATATAAGCTAACTCTGTGTTGATTTTTATATAAATCCGTTCTGCAGTTTTCACGCGATGCTCTAACAGACAGACAGAAATTCTAAAAATTGCATTTTCGGAATTTGCTGGTCCAAATTATCCCGGTTATACTGTATTATATATATTTCAACCGCTTTTTGCCGCACACCTTCAAAGCGCAGTCCTGTGTTACAGTAAGTTTTCAGTTGCACACAAACACAGAGGTTTATATAGTAGAAACAGTTGTCATATAGAGAAAGTAATTCTCGTGGAATAAGGTTATTGTAGGCTTACATAACACGATGAGACGGGGAATCTCACCACTTCAAAAAGGCCCTGAGATGTGTTCCTGCACGCGTATCTAGTGAAGTACGCAGAGAGGGCAGAACACTTAGTCTGCACAAAAAGGGGCTCAATGAGCCGACGCCGTCAGGGTTATCGTATATATACGGTACGTATATCAAAATATCCAAGTTAAACATTTTTGTCTGTTTGGATGTTCCGACTAATCTCTGAAACGGCTGGACTGATTTTGACGGGACTTTCATCGGCAGAGAGCCGATGTTATAAGTAATATAACTTAGGCTACCTTTTATTTAGGATTCCAAGAAAAAAAACCACGCGGACGAAGTCGCAGGCACAGCTAGTATTTTATAAATGTAACATCTATTAAAATGTTTACAGTATTGTTTCTTGTACTCGTGCAAGCAAAAGTCGACTTTAAGGTGACGAATATTTCAATTCCGTTAGTGTACATTGTACACCCATGACTAAAACCTATAAAGCTGTTATTATGAAATTAATGTACCTATAATACGAGCTCGAGTTCGTATATTTTTATAAGCGTGACGTAGAAGCGTGTGTTGTTTGACGTCATTGTTCAGCCAATTTGGGTGTTACGTGATCAACTGGTTTACCATGGGATTGCGTTTCATTCACAAACAGACTTGATAATGTACCTATTGAGATTTAATCTCTATTACCTTCGTCAAAATACGACATGTTCACAGAGACGGATTTAGGCTGGCTGCCGCCTTAGGCCTTGTTTGTAATGACGTACTTTTGAAGGTTCCGTAGACATTTTAGCAGAAACTGAACCCTCACGCAATTGCCATGTCTAGCCGTCCGTCTTTTTATACATTCATAACTAGCTGTGCACGCGACGTCGTCCACGTTGAATTTATTTTCAAAACCCCCCGATTTTGAAACATTCTTCATTGGTGCTCCACTTCTATTGGTCTTAGCGTGATGATATATAGCCTATTGCCTTCCTCGATAAATGGGCTATCTAACACTGAAAGAATTTTTCAAATCAGGCCAGTAGTTCCTGAGATTAGTGCGTTCAATCAAACAAAACAAACAAACTCTTCAGCTTTATATATTAGTATAAGATTAGACTAATTCACATGAATTTTTTAATTAGTTTGAGTTATGCCGGAGTCTGTGTTCTCTGATTCATATAAACGAGTGCTTTTCAAGTTACGAGTGAATAGCTAGCTATCTACTATGTAAACGTGCTCCATCCAAAATCGCATTTTCACCTGACATCAAGTGCGATATCTGCCAAATGCGAACCTATACCATGATAAAAAACATTTCCAACTATCTGTATGAGCATAGTGCTTAAATTATTGCTTGGTCTGTCGGCAAAGAGTTTCTTTAAAGACATATGTAAGAAACTCTTTGATACCACTCGTGATCAGATGGCTGGTTCATATTTCGCGCAACGAATCAGCATTACCATACAGCGCGGCAATGCAGCCAGCCTTCTGGGCACGCTCCCCGTTGGCAGTGATCTCCTGCATAGTGTATTTTAGTTTTGATGTCTTTGGTGGAATTTTGACATTATATGTCAAATTTTAATCGATAGGGGGGGGGCAAATGAACGGTCGTTAAAATATAGGAACCGTCCCCAAGTGATTCTGGAAAGGTGACCGCGCTAGGCCCTCAGAATTTTAGTTCAAACATCGTATAGCATATCAGCATTGTCATTGCCATGATAACCTCAGGTTTATAATATCATTTATAAATTCACTAATTTTTCTTATCAGTTTTTTGACATTAGAAACTTTGAATTGAAGGTTGCCATCATTTGGGTGTATGGACATGTAACGAGGAGGGATGAAATTAATGTGATAAAAAGAACTTTAAAGTGTATGGATCGCGTAAAGGTAGACCAAAAAAGAGATGGATGGCTTGTATAAAGAATGATATAATGATTTGTGGTATGACAGCGGATCTATGCCAAAGTAGAGGAGTATGAAAGTAAAAAGCATTGTGCCGACGGCATATTATCCGTGTAGGAACGGAGAAAGAATCCTAATTGCTGCAGCCAGCCGGCTTGTCGTAACAGGCGACAAAACAATCCACAGCCGGGTGGTATTTGCCCGCCCGTCTGGATGGCTACCACCCCTGGTCTAGAGCATGCCGCCATAACAACCTTGAGTTGAATTGCGGTATTAGTAGCCAGGTTCCAGGGCCATCTACAAGTACCGTAGCACATTGGTAGTGTTGCAAATGCTTATACGGACTGTGACCACTTTCCATCAAAGTTGGGCCGTCAGTCTGTGTGCACTCCAGCAATAAAAAAATACAATCAGAAAACTTTTATTCGTAACAATGTTATATGTTAATTTTAACAATGTAATTATATGTATTGTGTAATATCTATGTAGCCTATTAATTACATGTATTTGATTTGCACACCACCGTTATACACTCTCGATTCCTTTCACACAATCCACAGCCCGGGTTGTCTGGAAGAGATGGCTCTAAAGCGATAAGTCCGCCCTTTGTTCCTGCCTTGACACGAAATGACTGTAAATTATTTACTTTATGTGTATGTGGTGAACAATAAAGTATTTTCTATCTGTCTATGTGCCACGAGATAATTATATTGTTACAACTTAAGTTCCGACAAAAACAAAATCCACCTGCATATCTATAAAAACATATTTTATTACTTGTCGGCATTTGAACTAATTGTAATTAATTCTTTTATGATTGTCTTCTTTTATTTACTTATTTATTGGTTATTGTGGAGAACAGCCTATTGTACTCGTTTATGGCCGTTTGCAGGCATAATTAGCCAGATGTGCGGATTACGATTTCTAGGAAATTACGTCGACGCTTGCCGGGCAGACATATTTGCATGTATGCTGTATAAAACGATGGCGATCTCGACTGACGAGAGGAGTCAGTCGAGCGAAGTAAGACGTGTGTACTACCATCGGGAATCTTTTAGTGACGGGCTTTGCGCGTTTATGGAGTTACGACCTTCTGCATTACGTTTGGACTGGTTGTGTTCAGTTATATTTATACCTGTGTTATACGTGTTTGTATAGTTCTAATAAACTGTATAGTAATTCTAACACCATTTTAATTCGAGTCTCGCGACTCGTAACAATATTATTAAAATTGACATAGGTCATAAACTCTTCTTAAATATAAGGTGTTCTTGACTAACCACTTCCTGAGCTGGGTTCTAAGTTGTATTTTATTGCCGTCTATTAACTAGAATAAATTGCAAGAAAAGATTAATTAGGAACTTTGAGAGTAACTTTGCTAATAGCGCAGGGCGATATATTATGTACATTTATAAACGAACGTGAGAAATATCATGACCTTAGGGACAAGAATTTGACGAAAGTTAATTATCAGACAGCTATTCATAACTGTTTTGTAAGTAGACGTGACTAAACAGGTGTACTTAATGCATTTAATTTTTTAATATTTACTAATTAACTTTCCTAATGACAATCGTTATGATGTGTAACTTTTGTTTTGTTGCCTTATTGATTGCTTTTTAATTATCTAAACGTGGAAATCCATATATTAATATAAATTTGAAAGTCAGTTTGTATTACGGATTATTAAGTCACTTTATATACTTATTTAAAAAGTCTGAGACAGACAAATATGCAATAAAATAATTTTTAGTGAGCGGATTGGCACGTAAATATTGATAATAGGCTTGCAATTAAATAATTTGAAAAACTTGCCGCTCGCCACGTACTCAATTTTGAAGATTTGCAATTGAATTGGGTTGGTGGCTCCAATGTCACTAATGTCACTTCGACACCTCCAAGGGATACTACGCCAACTTAATTTTAGGTATTTTCTGTTTTAAGGGAAAATACCTCGTTAATGTGTTAATACTATGTTCTAAATTTAAAAAAAATATATGAAGAAACTAAAAAGTTTTTAGATTCTCAATATGTTTTTAATAAAATTTTAGGAACATAATATAAAAGACTTAGTGAGGTATTTTCTCTCAAAAACAGAAAATACCTCAAATTAAGTTAGCGTAGTATTCTTTGGAGGTGTCGATTTGTTACATGCGACACTGATACGTTCCGGTGAGCGGTTTATAGTGTGTTGCAAGCATTAAAAAACCCTTCATCTAGTAAGACGTATTTTTACGATCTAGACGCGTGTCAATTTTACTAAACTATCCAAAACTGGCCGCTTTAGGCATCCAGATCAAAACACAAATTTATTTTACTATGCAAATATGTGTACATATAATACGATAGGTGTTCAAAATAAAATACATTTCGCCATATTTAGCCTTTCGGAAAAGTTTTTACGCTAAAAATGCTGCTATAGGCAACATGCTGGAACTATATGGCCTGAAGCACCATAACCAGCATCAGATATATACATATAGTGCTGATAACTATAGTCTTTTTCTTGTCATTGATGTAATTGAGATGAGAAGATTTGGAAATTCTCTTTTTTGTCATAACCTTTTAGGGTTATGATATACATATATGAAATATACTATCTAATAATTATAAAGACTGTTGAAAAAACGATTAAATAATCAATAATCGGCAGACAAACGCATTCATTGTATATTCCCAAATTAAGCAAGTTATGCTTGTGTTATGGGTAATATACAACGGACCACTCTGGGGCCGATTCTAGACACCCAGAATAAATAATAGAAAGTTCGTTTCCGAAATTTACCATGGCAGGAATCGAACCCGGGGCCTCTGCGTTCCAGCGAGTTCGACCCGCTAACACTTAGCCCGCTCAACCACAGAGGCCGTCAAAAACCTCTTTAGGGTTATCATATAAAAACCCTTTAGGGTTATGATAAAAATATTATAATGAAAAATTTGTTCGTAAAACCCTTTAGGAACAAAAAAGGAATATTTCTAAATCCTTTAATCGTTCAAAGTTTTTGAATTTATTGAAGCCAATAAACTGGTCCAGGTGGCATTTACTTTTTGTGTCATTTACTTTTGTTGCTTGCTTTTTGCAACCTTTGACCTTGGCAACACAAGCTAATACACACGTGGCTTAATAAATAATACGAGTCAATGATAATGCATCCGTGACCTTTCTATTCAAAGTTACACAACAAAGTTATAATGATTTGTTTAGTTATTACAATATTTATAAACAAGGATGTCGCCACGTGCCTTCGCCTGTCACAATTATGACATATCAATTACAGAGTTTAATGAACTATGTATAAGATATCAAAATTATACCGTGTCCAACGATTTGTTTTACTTTTGACGTTTGCACGCCACATGCCACAATTGTCATACTTCATTTTTTATTAGATTTATGGCTTGGCTGCTAGGCCTTTAAGCCAGATCTTAGATTACAATGTAGTTTCTTCATTTTCTTAAGCCTATGTGTAGCACAGCTGAACTGTAAGTTATCAGCTGGTGCCATTCGCCGGAGTTCTTGTGACAACTCAAAAGGCCACATTTGACTATACAGTTCACATTTCTCACAAAACACATAATTACTACTCAAAAACTATCAATATCCTACAACTATTGTTCATTTTAGAGTAATTTTACACATTTTTATAAAATAAAACTGCATAGCAAAGTATCTCCTTTCAGTTCCCGCCAAAAACCTCGTACTTCATTGTTCCAGGCGATGTAATAGTACTGTCTTGTGAGTCCTCTAATGCATAGACTATAAACTATCGTCATTATATTTTATATAATCGAAATGAATCGTTTTGAAATTAAAATGTTTTAATTAAAAGACAATACCACCTCATTTATTTAGATTTAAAAACTCGTAATTGTGCTTTTTCTTATTAAACTATAAATGTGGGTTATATGTTTCATATATTACGCAAAACTGTTTGTAGCAAATGATATTATAGCTGTATTAAATTTATTCAATAAAATTGATTAAAATCAATTCGGTAACACTTTAGGGCCTAAGTTTTTTTTATTTTTTATTGCACGAGTTTAGTAGACAGGCAGACGGCTCACCTGATGGACAGACCTACCGCTCTCTAAAGGGAGATTGGAACCTGACCACTAATGCTGGAACACAACTCAAGGTTGCTATGACGGCATACCCTAATTCAGGGGTGGTAGCTAGCTTGGTGAAGAAATACCCTACCACCTGGCTGTTCGCTGATTTGTCGCCTCTTACGATGGCTGCCCGGCCGCAGGAATTAGTATTCTTTTTCCGTTCCTGCAAAGAGAAAAGTGATCAATGATCGACATGTCAAAAGTACAATAAGCACTTGGACGCAGTATAAATGTAGTATTTTAGAACTAAAGAGTTTAGCACAATCAAAGCGATGGGTGAAAGGCTATTTGATTAAAACGACATTTTTAAAAATTGTCGGGAGAAAAGTTTGAAGTTTCAAATGACCCAGTAAAACACATCACTAACGAACTATGTACCATACTTAAAATATAAGGACATCTATAGATTGAAACTAAACATCAGATTTTTTATATTTCTTTAAGTCGAGAAATTAGAATAAAAAAACCCATCGTGTTAAGTCTCACACAAAATGTCACTTAAAACAAATAGCCTTTCAACCCTCGAAATAATTATTTCTAGGAATGATGTTTAATGATACTCACTTAGATTCACGAATTAAAGTACCTATAGACGGAGCCTGCGTGAACAAAAGGGTCAAATGAGGTGCAGCATTTTTAAAGTTTGTGCGCGTAACCTTAAAGCTGATTTATACTGATCCAGCTACTGACTTCAAATTCGAATGAAGTCGGTGCTGACTTAATGCTGGCATCGTGTAAATTGATTTGAAGTCATAACAGCGCTACCAAGGTCTGACTGACTTTAAATTTCAGATTGAATATTTTGAAGTCAGTCCGCTCCCCAAGTCAGTAGTTGGATCAACGTAAATCAGCCTTTATGTACTCTATGTACAGTCGTGGTATGAAATGGTTTGCCAGTTTTCAAATTGATTCATTTAACGTTCCACGGGTACATAATTACCTTGTCAAACTAACTCACAGAACAGTGTTCCACAGAAAATTATGTATAACTATTTGACAATAAAGTTTAAAGTACTTAGATCAAAGTTGTGTGATCTTCTATCTTATCTAAGAAGATTGTTTTGAGATGTAAAATCTTTTTATTGGTTTTAATATTTATGATAAGCGTAGTGATTATGTCCTCCTGTTTCTTATTGTTAATCTCAGCGTATGCCATTGTCATCATTGCAATTTTTATTTTATAAACGTAACATTTATCAAAATGTTCTTGTACTCGTGGAAGCAAAAGTCGAATTTAAGGTGACGAACCTTTTCATACCACGACTGTACAGACACGTGGTTGGCGTCTATGTGGTCAATAGTGATGTGTCAATTGGAAGCTCTTCCACCTTTATCCGTATAATATGATTATTTTACCAAATTGAAACGGCGGAAGCTGCGTTTAAAACGGGGGGGGGGGACTGTTAAGTCAATTTACATACTTTTTATAAAATGACAGAACGTCGCAACTTCATAGATTACCACCCATGCGCAGAAGGTTTGTCGATAGCCTCATGACGTCACGCGTCGATGATCAGTAGGGTTGACAAAAAAGGTTACATAAATAATTGTTGCAATAAATTTATTATTGTATATACTTTACATAAGAATATAATAGTAAGTAGTACAATACAATAATAGGAAGTAGTCACCGGCAAACCTACGCGCGGCTTATATGTAGCGGCTATCTACTTATAACGTCATAAGTAAAAGACAAGAAAAAAGTCAAATAGCCCATTAATTATTGTTTGTAAAGTAAATAAAATTATTTCTAGGATTACATTTTAAAAGTCAGATGATAAGACGTTATTTTAACACTGTTCTTTTATGTGTAAAAATATTGGAATTTATTGTAATGTGACACATTACAATAGCTTCCCTATTATATCGATTTTGATAAAACAATACTGGGTTACGAGAACAATCACCTGTTTATTCATTTAACCATTATTATTTACAATAACACCTTTACATAAACATTTTAATCAGATACTAGATATCTAAGGAAATGACGTCTTATTTATTGGCTGAGTCTCGATTTGGTTTATTGATAATGGAATTACTAAGTGTGATTATTGGAATAAATTAATACATACTTATAATATTTTTATTATATAATTATTATTTTACTTATAAAATTTTCTATTTTTGTAAGGTTTTATATAATAAAATAATAATAACAGCCCATAAACGTCCCATTGCTGGGCTCGGGCTCCCCACTATTTGAGAACGGACAGTATACCCGTCACGCTTGTCCAAGGCGGCTTGGCAGGTTTGACATATCGGTTATCTCGATGTGCAAGTTTCATCGCAAGATTTTCCTTCACCGTTGATATCACTTGGTATAATTGTAACAATATGCACATTAGGTCAGAAAGCTGCCTAAGACCCGCGCTTATTGAGTTTGAGATGCGTGCGCTAGCGATTACACCACCACAGCTTGGTTTTATAAATTGAATCTGAAAATTCTATGCAAATGTTATACCTTATGTTTAATCCGCTTTAAAAAAGGAGGAGATTCCCGACTCGTGTAACTATTTTTTTAAATGTAAATTTATATTTTATATATTTTAACGATTTTCAAACGTTATCTTCTGATCATACAGTTACCTAGAAGGGTATCCCTTTTACCGTGATAAGCAGTATTCTATATGCATATCCTTAATTAAAATTTATATATTGTAAACCAGATTTCAAAAAACAAACACGAACAAAGAAAAGTTTGTGGTCTGGGACTTTTTGGCGGGAACGAAAAGGGGACATGTACTGTGCAGGTTTATCTTCTAAAAATGTGTAAAGTTTAGCTAAAGTGCACAATAGTTGTAGGATATTGATAGTTTTAGAGTAATATTTATGTGTTTTTGTGAGAAATGTGAAGTGTTTAGTCAAAAGTGGCCTTTCCGTTGAATGGCGTCAGTTGAAGACCTACAATTTGGCTGAGCTTTACAAAGATTTCAACGTCAGAATAGGCAGTATACACTAAGACCCTTTGCCTGCCATTGTGATGAACTACTACTACTACTAGTTTATGGTATTCAGATTTTGTAAAAGTTTTGATCGGAATTTGAACGTCACTTTTATTTCCAAAAACCAAATAACCTAAATCTGATTAAAAGTCAACAATAGTAAGTTTTTATTTGTGTGGAAAATCTTAAATGTTTGATAAAATGTGACTTTTACGGTCTTATTCATATGGAGTAAAGTAGTGTAATTTTGAAGGATTCTTTAAGAACCTTGAAGAAGCCTACAAACTTACTCTAACTCAATATGAATAAGAACATTAGTTTCCACACAAAAAAATCCATTTTTATGTCAGTCACTCAAAACCTATTCTTCGGCTGAGACTGAGATTTAACAACTAAACTACTTACCACAACTTGGCCTAAAATAAAAAAAAGTTAGACTTAAGTTTGAACATGTTTCTAGAATATGTAAATTATTCCATCGTAATAATTATACAGCTCATAATAATAATTACAATCAGTAGCAACAAGTAGCGACCGATAATTGACCGCGGAGTATACGCAATAAATAATGATAACAATATAAAAGAAACATAGTAGATACTCATTAATGAATTGAAATGAAAACAAATGAATAAATAATAATAAGTAAATGTATTGAAAACGAATGTATTGTTTTTTTCAGCTAGAAAGAATATGTTACTAGCTGGGTGTGGAAAATTCTATATAATCTATATATTAATACGTGAAGCAAAAACTTTGTACCCCTTTTTACGAAAATTGCGCGGACGGTGGAGTATTAAATTTCGCACACTTATCTTATGCTAATATATAAAGCTGAAGAGTTTGTTTGTTTGATTGAATGCGCTAATCTCAGGAAGTACTGGTCTGATTTGAAAAATTATTTCAGTGTTAGATAGCCCATTTATCGAGGAAGGCTATAGGCTATATGTCATCACGCTAAGACCAATTGGAGCGGATCACTAATGAAGAATGTTTCAAAATCGGGGGGTTTTAAAAAAACAAATTCCAGGCGGCCAACGTCGCGGGCACTGCTAGTATTTTATATAGAGAAGGAGTGAAGAATGCTAATATTTTTTAAAAATTATACATAAAAAATACATTAAATCAATAAAAAGAACATTACATACACTACCATGTATTTGACACACACAAGCATAAATACTCTTTTGTTTATTGCTAAAGTCCAATTAACAGTCTAGCCTCAAAGAAGTCCTATTGAGATGTGACATTGCCGGCCTTGACGTTATCCTCGCCTGGATTCCCAGCCATAGCCGAATTAGCGGTAATGAAATGGCTGATCACTGTGCTAAGGAAGCTGTCTCCTCTGGTGTAATCAAATATGACAAAGTATTTCCTCGGGATCTGAGAGCCCTTGCTAAACCCCGAATGTTAAACTCTTGGAATCTGCAGTGGCAAGCTTCTCGACAAAACGTAGGAAGACACTTCGGAAACCTTCAACCTATTCTCCCCTCCAAACCATGGTTTTATCTATACCGCAAGCTCCCTAAAAAAGTGGTTTCTGCCATAATTCGTCTCAGACTCGGCCATATCTGCACACCGGTGTTCTTGGCGAAAATTAGAGTCCATGACCATTCCCTTTGTGAGTGCGGCTTAGACGAGGGCACTTTGGAACATATCTTTTTTTACTGCCCAAAAGTTATTACTCCACTCTATGATATTTTACCAGGAGATTTCACTCGCCCTGTCAACATAAATTTCCTTTTAGCACTGGCCAATAAAAAATCTGTTAACATATTATATAAATTTATAATTATAAATGACATTTATTTATAAGGTAGTTAGATTAACTCTGTTTATGTTGTGTTGTCCCTAGGTTCACAGAACTCACAATTGGAAAGAAAACCGACCAATTTTTCTGACATTCTCTGTTACTGTGAAATTGGACGAATCAGCGTCAGTAGCGTTGAAGCCAAATCGCTAAAAATAGAATAGAACAATGTAGCCTTGGCGAAATCTGTGATTATAGAAGTATATAGTCTTTGACAACAGAACCTTAATAATGTTCAAACTTAGAACTCAAATTAATTATGGTCGAATTTCCATCATTAGGCGACCACTAGTAGATATTAAATGAGAAAATGGTTTTAAATTAACCAACGTCTATAAACACAATTTCAATAAATATACATAACTCTTTATTGTACACCAATACAAAAATAAAGTTAGAAACGACCTATATTATTTAATTTTGCACAAAGGGCGGTCTCGTCGCTAAAAAGATCTCGTCCAGACAACCCCAGAAATGAATTGAGATGATAGTGGTGGTTAGAGTAATAAATACAAAAAAGAATGTGCATAAGTTATATATATTTAAAAAAATATAACTTGTAAATGTGAAGTAAATAAAAATAAAATATAATAAATAAAGCTTAACTGAAAAAATTGAAATATAGTCAAGGTGGCGAAGTCCTTTAATGGGGAAAGTACATACACCGCTCGTTTTTTAACTTTTTTAAAAGGAATTTAACGGCAACTACAATTCGAAGAAATACTTCAATGGAGTTCTTAGCTTCACTGACTGTTTTGTTGTCGTCGTAACTATTTAAACACGGAAATAACGAAATGTGTATGGAGTTCCCCCACTGACGAACTTCACAACTATAATGAAAATTAAAAACAATATAGATACGAGTTCTAAATCGCCGTTAGTTGACAACGTTCCCAAAACGCTGGCCGCAAGTCCTCGTTGGCGTACAATGTTTGTAAATGTTAATTGTAAATAAGTTAAAAAAATACATAATATTTATACTTTATATATACAAAAAAATATCTAAAAATATGTATATTTGTTTGTAGAAGAATATAATAATGTCTGTACCAAATAATAATAATAATTTTAAAATATCTAAAAATATATAAAATTGCGAGAAAACAGTCGTGAAACAGTGTAAACTTTGACATTTATAAAATTACTGTTTACAAGTCCATAACAGTCGAAGAGGTCCACCAAATTTCATTCAGTGAACGAACTTTTAACCTTACGAGGGCAATAACAACAAAAAAAACCCACAATAACAATTTCTTCGTCTAATTTTTGTAAAAAATAAAACAACTTTATACAAATTTAGACGCTAATGAACGGTCATGGTGGGACACAATGAAACAAATTACGTATTCAAGAATGAATTAAACTGAACGCGGCCTTATTTGTTAACTAATTCCAATATGGCTTCCTATTGTTATTTGAAAATGGAAATCGGTGTTTTATGTAGACTTCCAACGGTTTTTGTCTCGGCGGGGTTCAAGTGAAGGACGTACTCTACGATTGCAGACGGTGTATTTGTTTTTTAGTAGGGCTACCAACTTAGCGCTTTTTAGGATAACCCCTCATATTTATACAACATACAACGGATACTATACAGCCAAAATCTATCGCTTCAATGGGAGTCAAGACTTTCATGGTTAAAATTTAATATAAAATAAAACACTTGTTAACTCTCGTAGGTACCATTTTTAATGCATGTCGACAACTGACAGGCTGCCGCCTAATTCACTTTTTCTAATACGTTCAGAAATAAGTACATCGATACAATTGGTATGTTCTACATTAAATGAACATAGCGCGAAGGCTGTATGTCATATCACAATGGGGACGGATGCAGACGTATAATTTTTTCTTAAGTTTTCGTGACTAGTATACATAATAAAATTATGTTTATGCACGCTATTTTACCTCCCACCCATTTTAATCTTAATATTATTTTAAAAATTAAAACGGACAAGTCGGCGGTAAGCTAAATAAAACTTTAACAATACTCATTGACACTTGACACCTTTCTCTTTCGTCACGGCTACTGAAAATTGGCCGAAACGTCGAAATAATAAAAATCAAAAAAATTACCACGCTTAAAACAGTTAAAACGTAGTTTTATTATGCGGACATAATATGTTACTGTAAATTCTAATCTAATCATCTAACTTTCAAAATATCGTATCATATATATAATTTAATATTACTTTTCAAACAATAACACCAGCCCATAAAAAATAAAAAGTGGTCTGTACTTTTGACCAGACTCATCTATTCTCATGTATTTCGATGTGCTGAATCCGAATCTGAGGTCAGTTGTGGGTAGTCCATACACCCTCAAGATTTTGAGGGTGTATGGACCAAACTGACCCTAGATTCGTTCCTTTGCTATTGACTATATATCTATTTGATTCCTTTTACTTGTACCTACCTATGACGTCATAAGTAGGTACAAGTAAAATTAGTCAAATATCACATTCATTGTTATTTGAAAAGTAATTAATTGTATTTCTATCATGATATTTTATAAGTCCTTTTAACGTCTGTTCCTTTATGTGTAAAAATATTATAAAAGTATACACTACAAATTAAATATATATCCCATGAACCACCATAATTGCAAAGTAACTGTTTTAAAGCGGTTAAAATTTAAAACATATGATAAAATAGAAATTTTGATTAATTCCTCTCTAATACTCGATGCACATATTTAAAAAACACACACGCACACGCCCACGCACACGCACATGCACACGCACACACACACACACATAAGACGCAAATATTTTTTCTTGTAATAGATATATAAATTGCTGGTAGCTCTTGTTTGCAATAAAGTGAAGAGTGAAATATTATGATACAGGTATTTCATACTTACAAGAAGATTCCTACCACCAATGTATTCTAAAGTTAAGGCAGAAACTTCAATAAAGAATTATAATTATTATTATTAGATTTTTTGTATATGTTTCCGCATCCCTATTGTATTGTACTATTCCTATAGTATTTACAATTGTGCCTTGTACCAACATACGTCTTCGAAACACAAAGTCAAACGTCTAAAGTGGATAGTTAAGGAAAACTCATGCATTAAAAGATCTTTAAAACGAAGATACATCGATGTTTAAGACTTTATTATCTGTCAACAATACCGTGAAATCGGCGTCACAACTCAAAGTGCTTTACTTGGAAGATCTTTATATAAAGGAAATCCCGATCTTTCGAAACGAAAAGCTTTCTGGCGGAAGGCCATGTGATGCTACCGCGTACGCGTACCTACGTAGTGTTATTATGACGAAATTGGATAATATAAACATGATAGGATTTTCTTAAATTTTCGCGATTACACGTAATTGTGTGCACATAGTTGTGTGATTTGAATCGACAACTCATAATGGTGAGTTGCACTAAACTTGCAACGTAAAAATAGTCGATCGCAGCTGTCATATATAAAATCAAGAGGGTTCCAGCGTTTGAAAGATATTAAAGTACTTCAGTTGATTAGATTGTCAACTAGCAAGTCTTAGATAATAACTATTCTTCCTCAAAGATCATTTTGGTACTTCATAGATTATTATTTATGCTTTCCATCATACTATTTGTCATCCTGAGTCTTACTGTTTGTTTGCCTCACTACTATCAGTTGTTAAAATTTGACATAAGCTCTATAAAAGTTTGAAGTAATATTCAATTTCGGCCAATGGTAAATCAAGCGAATAATTATAGCTGCTTGTACATAACTTGTATATGTATGCATATTCTATAAATTTTATTGTGTTATAAGTACTAAATATTCACATATTTATTTCGCCTTAAATCATTTACATTTGTATATACAAGTAAGTATTATATATTATTATTTACATATATTTCGGGGTTTGCAGATAAAATGTAAAAAACTGGCCAAATTATATTCTTTTTCACCTGCCTTTTCCTTATAAAACGTCGACATTGGCAAAATAAATGCCGTGTGCGTTGAAGCCAATAAAAAAAATAGCCCTACTATTATACATAGAATCTATTTATTTACATTATCATTGGTAGAAAATTGACATTAGATACCTACTTATATGGATTTCAAATTGATTTTGAACTTATAATAAGGAAAATTACTGCATAGAATATATAAAAATCTGCCAATACTATATTTATGCCTACAATTATATGTATGATAATTCATGATTTTCCCAGACAATATCTGCTTTATTGTTGTTGCCTTTGTTTTTTATGTACCAAATCATAAGTCGTGCTCAATAATCGTGTGAATTTCCATAGTCAATTACCGGCTCTTTTGCAGTGTTTTTCCATAGAATCGGCGCCAAATAAAAAAAAATAATAACAAATGGCCGATAACCGTTAACCTAAGCGGAGATAACCGCGTTTTCGTATTAACACATATTATCAATGAAATGTTGCTAATAATTATTATAATAATCTTTATCTTATACTAATATATAAAGCTGAAGAGTTTGTTTGTTTAATTGAACGCGCTAATCTCAGGAACTACATGTGTGATTTGAAAAATTCTTTCAGTGTTAGATAGCCCATTTATCGAGGAAGGCTAGGCTATATATCATCACGCTAAGAACAATAGGAGCGGAGCACTAATGAAGAATGTTTCAAAATCGGGAGGTTTTGAAAACACTTTCCACGCGGACGATGTCACGGGCACAGCTAGTCGTATATATAAGTTTGTGTGTTGGAATCATTTGTTACTTAATTTATTATCATGAAACAGAATATAATTGTAGAATGACATTTGTTTAGCAAAGGAAGTAACTTTGAATAACTAGACCCTATTCTTACATGACTAATACTAGGTTTGTGTGTCTTATTTACTATCCTTCCATTAAAGCAATAATAATTTTCTACCAATAGTAACGTAAAAATTTAGAACCTTTATAAGTGACGTCACTAGAATCTGTTATAAATATCGATGAAAACATATATTTAAATCAAATAAGCCAAAAATACACTTTTTTCAACTGCAGATAAACCCACAAATCGTATACTTACAAGCTAAGCATATTATATTTTTTTATGTTTATGGCTTGGCAACAAGGCCTTTAAACCAGGCGCAGTTGTATTGTAGGCTACAATGGACGCCATGCAACGGAGTTCTTGTGAAAACTCGAAAGGCCACATTTGGCTATACAGTTCACATTTAAAAATATATAATTACTACTCAAAAACTATCAATATCCTACAACTATTGTATATTTTAGAGTAAGCATATCACAACATTCCCTTTCAGTTCCCGCCAAAAACTCCGCAAATTATACTTGTGTTATGACTAGGGTTGCCACCATTTTCTGAATAAAATATAGTGTTTTCGTTTGTAAGCTGTAAAAATATAGTACTTTTGGGAAATTCAGGGGAAAAATAGTATACATTTAATTCTCAATATTTATTTAATGCTTTATTTATTTTATTGTTAAAAAAATGTGTATTTGTTACTACTTTTTACTTTGGCCAGTAAAGACATATTTTTTTAAATGATCATAAGAATCTGAACAAAAAGCGCCGCAATTGAATTAGCGGTGAAAATATATACTTAGTACAATTGGTTAAAATATAATACGATATTATATATTATAATACGCATGGGAACTCCAGGTAATAGTAACATACATCGGACAATTGTGTAGTCGACTCCAGTACATACACTAAAGCATATACCTAACGAAAAGTTCGCTTTACGGAGTTTACTCTGCTGGCTTAGAACCTGCGACCTCTAACCTAGACGATCCACGGCTTAGGTCACAGAGATAGTTGAATTTTCTTTTTGTGAGGCACTGTAGGCCACGGGTAAAAATTTGTGGACTGTATGAGCGAGATATGACCTAGATCCTTGCACTAGAAAAGCAAAAGCTCCACCAACCTTAACATCCACCCTCTCATGGCTCGGTTCAGGTTGCACACAGGAACAGCACACGACACCAAATTCCACTTACGAGCTTACACTTCTCAGAAGGTCTTAAGTAAACAGAAAAAGAAAACAATTTCCTGCGGCCAGGCGGCCTGTCGTAAGAGGCGACAAAACAACCCACAGTCAGGTGGTAGGGTATTTGCCCGACTGAGTGGCTACCACCCCCAGTCTAGAGTATGCCACCATAACAACCTTGAATTGTGTTCCGGCATTAGTGACCAGGTTCCAGTGTTCCTTAAGAGAGCAGCAGCGCATTTGTAGGACCTTTGGTGTTGCAAATGTCCATAAGCGATGGTAACCGCTTTCCATCAAGTGGGCCGTCTGCCTATCTGCTGAACTCCTGCAATAAAAAAAGTTATAGGCACAGCCAGCATTCACAACAAGGTGATAGAAAAGAATCAGCGCATGGCGCGATGTTTCTTAGTCGAGACGTTGACAGCAAGTGTCTAAAATATCTGCCTCTACCCTGTTGTGCATTGGCTGTCTCCTAACACAGAAAGAGGGTAGACAGCAAAATTCATGGAGCGATGTTCTACTTCACTAGGCAAGTACCGAACACTTTTGCTTATTGAATTTACATGCTCGGCGCAATATGTCTTTGCCTTCTATATTCCTCTAGTCTGACACGCGTCTTCTGTCACACCACAAATCATCATGTCATCCTTCACACAATCCATCCATCTCTTTTTTGGTCTACCTTTACATTTGTACCCATCAGTCTTGCAGTTATATAGAGTTAATATAAGGTGGATATTATTAATTGTTATATTGCTGTGAACCGCATCACGTGCTACGTTATGTATCGTCTTACACGATCATCCCTTGCACGTTACAGAACGTGTTTCATATTCTCAGTATAGCTAATTAATTAAGGCGTTGTTAAGTAAGTCACTATCGATGGTGCTTATTCTTTATTTCTCTTTAACTATATTTTTATGAACTTGGTTTTTGTTTGTTCGTTCTGGTAGAATTTTAAAACTTGTATTTTATGTTGTATGAAAGTAACTCTGTCTGTCCGCTTCGCCTTCACGGAAAAACCACGTTAGTCATTTTGCTGAATGATATATAATTACGTAGTTTATTATATCAATAATATTTTTTTATACTTTCGCCCAACGAATAAGCATCGCTATATAGGGCCGCAATGCAACCAGCCTTTTGGGTACGCTCCCATCTGGCAGCGATTTGTTATACAGTTTATAATCGCTTCTACTATTTATAACTAAGATTAGTTTTGGTTTTTAATTGTATTTTTAAGTTAGTTATAGTATCCTAATCGATTTATGTGGATGAATTTCAACAATTAATTATATGAAAACACACCACACGATAAATTCATTTAAAATTACTAAACCCAAAATATAATAAATACAGTTTACTCTGGAAAATGTGATAACTTTTTAGTGGGACCGATCAGAATTCTTCTGGGGCATTGTAACCTGTGTGAATGTTTACTTTCGGAATAAACTAGGATTCACAACTAGTAGAGAAACAAATAAAAGTTGCCATCAACCCACCCGGAAAAGATCAAGAAAGAGTGATGTGTGAGAAAGACAGATTAATAGGATAATAAACTTTTAGTAATCTGTATAGCTAGAGAAAAACGGCATTGAAAAAACTAATATTACGAAGAACATTGTACCTCTACAACGAATTATGATGGCAGTCCAGCTAGCTAATTTTGCTAGCCTGCAATGGACCCTCATAGAAGATGGTCACTTTATTATCCTATCCCTGTAATCTTAAGGTACAGGTACTGAGGTAGGTAGGTAGCGAACTGATAATAATAATTAATATTATTTCAGAATTGAATCTTACAGATTACATATGTATGTAATCTGTACATATGTATGTATGAGTTTCAATATGTATTGAAACTCATGGTTCCACCACTTCTAAAGTAATTAACACACAAACACAAACGCTTCAGCACAAGATTTCTGTGTATACAATAATTATAGTTTCGTGATGTAATTATTATATTAACGTATTCAATTTAGTAATGCTGATATTAAATAAATAAAAATAAAAACCTTATTTGACCCATAACGAACATGTCACACAATAGTATTTTAAAAGTCAGTATGTTTTTTTAAATTTTTCGGTTTATTATTTAATGAATGAAACCAAAACGACTCATTGACTCTTCAGGTGATCAGAAGGCTGGTGCTTACCTTGGGCAACGGATCGGTATGGCGATCCAGCGAGGAAACGTAGCCAGCCTTCCGGGCACCTTACCCATAGAAGACAGTGATCTAGGCTCAGTATTCTACTTATAGTCTTGAGGGATTATGGGTAGAATACAATACAAATAAGTTAAGTTTTCTTTTATTGTATTCGATTATTTATAAATTTGTTCATTGTACTAGATTGTAATTTATGGATTAAATTACTTATTCTATTTTTGGAGCCCCTGTCCGGGTAAAGGCCTCCTCCAGCTGCGCCCAGTGCGAGCCACCTTGGGTCCGCGACGGAACGGATGTCGTCGTCCTAACGCTTGAGCGGGCGTCGTACGCAGAGCCGCGCCATTCTGTCACTATCTTTGTCCATCTCTGGTCCAAGTATCTTCCAACACGGCTAGTCACCTAGGAAGATTACGACAATAAGCCTCCAGAGCGCAAAATAAAAAATGAAGAAATTTTTAGCCGTCATATCAATGTAGAAATTAGACGAATCAAATTGAATCCATTTTGTTGAAAGGCAAAGAGCTGAACGGACACAACGGTTCTCAATGGCCGTCCGAATGAACCGTCTAATATCCGCTTTACATTATTTCTTATGTTATGATATCTTATTATAAATACAGAATATCTTTTAATAATAATACATTTAAGCCGACATAATAACGTGAGAGAAGAAAAATGGCTGGCTGTCAAGAAGGGCGGCATTTTCGCTGAAATTATTACGTCATCACATTATATAAAAGGCGCAGAAAAGAAGGCTAAAGGTCCTGGGTCACGAAAATGTCCGTTATATGGCACATTTCCAAACAAAAATGTCTAGACAACGCGGATTTATTCTGTCTACACCGGTTTTGTTTTACTATAAAAATGATTATGGACATTTATTTAACATATTATATCGTTTAATTAGGTATAGACAATGAGGTCCTGAGGCCGTGAGCCTCTGCCAATATTTATCAAAACGACTCATTGACTCTTCAGGTCATCAGAGGGCTGGTGGAAACCTCGGACACCGGATTAGTAATGGGGATCCAGCGAGGAAACGTAGCCAGGCTTCTGGGCACCTTGTCCATAGTAGACGGTGACTTAGGCTCAGTATTTAATCGATTATTTTACATTTATATCTCTGCAGACCATGGGCCATAAAAATGGCCCGGACTTTTAGAGGCCCTGCGTGGGGCCATCGGAAGGCTAACACGTAGATCCTTGACTTTAATCCAAATGTGGCGTGACAATGCTCGGCGATTATCCTTGTCTACACCATATAAAAATGCACCCAAGGACAAGCCCCGGTCAGTGTAGGACTATGTAGGGAATGAGAACAAAAGGTACCGTGCTATTGGGATGAACCGTTAGTGGAGTTACAGATCGGGGACTATGGCATTTGCCCGTCGCAATGTTCAAGGAACATGGAAAAATGTCATATCGCCACTCCCTGCGTGGGCCCCAAAAAATGCCATAGAAGACAGGAGGCAACATGGGTGTGAGTGGCTAAGGGGTGTCCAGAGGTGGGCTGCAGGTCGTTAGGCCATTTATCACTTCCACCGCTGGAGCTTGAGTCTTAGCTTCAGCGATCTCCACTCCGTACCGTCTGGCTAAGGCAAGCACGAAGTCCAGGTCCGAGTTGTCGCTACTCACCTAAAGCTTCCCCACAAAGCCCCTCTGCGGGTTCGTAGAAACGTAGCCAGCCTTCTGCGCACCTTATCCATAGAAGACGGTGACTTAGGCTTAATATTCTACCGATTATTACTATTGTTACGAGTTGTAGGACTCAAATTAAAATGCCGTTGGAATTATAATAAAGTTTATTATAACTATACAAAGATGTATAACAAAGTTACAAATGTAACCGAACGTAATAAGTCCAAACGTAATGCAGAAGATCGTAATTCAAATACATGCGAAAAGTCCGTCACTAAATGGATTACCGAATGTACACAAGTCTTGCCTCGCTCGTGGTTATCGCTCGACTGACCCTTTCTCAATCGGGCCATTGCATTACTGCACAAATGCAAATATGTCTGCCCGGCAAGCGTCGACGCAATTTCCTAGAAATCGTAATCCGCACACCTGGCTAATTACTGCCATAAAATATTATAATACACAATGGGCTGTTTTCTAATCACAAATTTTTAAACACAAAGTAGATAAAAAAAGAAGTCCAAATGCCGAAAGGTAATAAAATGTGTTTTTACAGGTATGCAGGTGTGAATTTGTTTTTGTCGGCGTCTAGGTCGTAACACTATTATGTTTGATATATAATAATAATATTACTTTTCCTCTTTTTATTGTGAATCTGGAAAACGGGCAAAGGGCCCTATTGGAAAGTAGTCACTGTCATCTATAGCCGTTTGCAATACCAGGGCGAAGCCATCGTGTTGCCAGCCTCTAAGATACAGATCGATGGATATGGATAGGTGGATGGATATGGATAGAGGGATGACATGAGGTATGGGTTAAGGGGTGGGGATAGGGGGCAGACCATCGGTACTCCTCACTCTGTTTACGAAACATGATTGGCTCGAGGCTAATCATTTCTTTTTCCACGCCTATATTCTATGAGAGCATGAGGGCTGTAATCAAAATAATGATTCCAGTACCACATTGCAATAATGCTATTTTTTTTAAATCCATGAGTTCAGCAGATACGCAGACAGCCCACCTGATGGAAAACAGTTACCATCGCATATGAACATTTGTAATACTAAGGTATTACCAATGTGCTGCAGCTCTCTAAAGGGTGACTGATAGCACTAAATTGGAAGACCACTCAAGCTTGTTATGGCGGTATACCCTAGACCTACCTACCGACCGATCTAGGGGTGGTAGCCATCCAGACGGTCAAATACCCTACCACTTGGCTGTGGGTTGTTTTATCGCCTCCTATGACATTAAGCTCGAAAATTGTATTTTTTCTGCGTTCCTGCACGGATAGACTGCTTGGAAGCATGCTTTAAATATACAAATATCTGCTCCACAGGCCATTTATTTATAACTTTAACCATTTTACATTATCGACGGCCTTTGTGGCTAAGTACGCTAAGCCTTTGCAGGCCCACCTCGCTGCAGCGCAGAGGCTCCAGATTCGATTCCCTAAAACATGGTAAATTTCATAAACGAACTTTCTTTACTATGGTCTGGTTGTCTAAGATCGGCCCCAGAGTGACCCATTGTATATTACCAATAAGCAAGGGTAAATTGCTTGGCTTGAAGATATACATTATACAATGCGTGTGTTTGTTTGCCGATAACTTAAAAAAGTTGTATAAACTATATTTTACAAGTAAATTAAACTATAGAATATATTAAAGTAAAAATAAACTATATATACAAACTAAAATTAAGCTATAAAATCTAGTACCAGACCGCTGTCAGTCGGAACGTGCTCAAAACACTGGCCACATTGCCTCGCTGAATGGCAACGCTAATGCGTTGCCCGAGGTATAGACCAGTCTTTTGGTCACGTGAGACATCCACCAGACGTTTGGCTATGTCTCGATAAAGCTTGTACCCCTCAGGCCCCCATGGTCCCAGGGTCTCGACCCCAAAAGCCGCAAATATATAGCCATTTCCGATGGCTGAGTATTTGCGGTGTTTTAGGGCCTCCTGTTGTGCAGCAGCTGTACCGGCAGACATGCTAGTGACTGGAAGATGGGACGCTGCCAAAGTATCGACACAAGACGCGTCCCATACTAAGGGGCGACCCATCTTCCAGGGCACCAATGACATACCATCGGGTCTTTTACCATCGTCGTGGCACAAGCCATTCGGTTCTAGGACGGTAGGTACCCCGGCGGTGACAAGAGCCCGACGTATTATGTTATTAAGTGTTGCATGACGTGAAATTCTGCCGGTACTCCTAATACACGATAACCCATGGTGACCGAGGCGTTCCACCTTATCTCCGCACTGACAGCGGTGTGGGACAACACAGGCTGCCCCTAGGCGAATGCAAGCACTTATTCTAAACGTGTTATCGTCTAGAAAAGTGCCCAAATTCGCCGAGGGGAATGCCTGTAGCCACAAGCCAGATTCCCAACGCGAGACAGCTAGGAGACAGATTTTACAAGTTAAATTGAATTATAGTATATTAATACGTACCGAGTGATGATGGTGATGAGTGGCGCCGACTTGAGGAGACCTACGTCGAGCAGTGGGCTGTGTGTGTGTGTGTGATTGGTTGACGACCATTACGTACCGAGAACGTGTTGTTTTGATTATTATTTTCCCCTGTTTTGTTTTTGAACTAATATTATCATGTTTTTGTTTTGCCTTTCGTTGTAATGTAATAATTAATTTACTCCTGTTAATGAATATCTTTTTATCTATTCTCATTATAATAATCTATAAAATGGTAAATATTTTTTTATTAACAGCAGACTCAACATAAAACTTTCCAAAAATGCATTTGGTTTTGTTTTGCTACTTTGCGTACTTTAAATGCGTTACTTTGAAATATGAATGAGATAGTGAATAATGGTGAATTTTAACAAATTTGCAAAGTGTATGTTAATAACACTGATGATGTGTTAGACTAGGGGCGCCGGAAGGCATCATTTGATCTTCGACCGCCGTCAGCGGGCGGCCAGGGTACTATGGTCTGGGTTCTGGGATCGGCCCCAGAATAGTCCGTTATCCTACCCATAACACAAGCGTTAGTTGCTTAATTTGGGGATATACAATATGTGTGTTTGTCTGCCGATACATGTATGTCTCTGCAGACCACAGGCCATAAAATGACCCGGACTTTTGACTTTTGTGTTTGTCTGCCGATTATTATTATTATTATTATTATTATATATTCTCTGAACCAGCCTCTTTATTCAAGATCCCGGTCTACTTGAAGCCGCTGACCGCTACAATTCTAATGTCGATTGTTTTGGGAGGCGTTCGATGTATTTAATTCAAAAACATTATATTTTTAATATAAATGACGACTAAAGAGGTTTCTGAACCCAGTCTCTTTATTCAAGATCCTGATCAGCTCGGAAACCGCTGGCCACTACAGCACACTCCCTAGGTAAGGGTCCCACCCACTATTAATGCTGTCATGGGCGCTCCGGTACGGTCGTTCGCGTGCGCTCATGTCTCCTCCCATGGCGCGCGTTACAAACTGCCCTAGGCCAAAGAGACGAAGACGGCGCGGCCCGGGGATTGGCTCCCCCGGCAGTAGAAGCAACAGAATAGCTGGGCCCCTGCGTACGAAGGTCTGTGAAATGGTAAGGCCAAATACTGGTAGCTCTGGCATAAAAGCGAAGGACGGCACATCAAGGGGTTTTAGGACTGTTAGTGCCACATCAACGTGGCGAAGCCCACAAGCCCCCTCTGCGTTTCCCTGCATCGGTTAGGCCTCAACCAAAAAGGGAGATGTAGGTATGTAATACATGTTCGTCATTTTGACGAATTGTTGTTTCGTTGTATGTCACGCATTTTTACTATACAAATTAATTGTAATTTAAATTACAACTGTCAATGTCAACTTGGCTACAATCGAAGCAACACGTTCGGAAATAAATCTTTAGCCACAAGAACTATGTCTCACTCAAAAAAGACCTTAATGTACTCTGTGAAAGAAACCCACGAGCCACTATCCTAATAGAACGTTAACTGTCAAGGGTTAAAATCACAGAAAGACAATTAAACTTTATTAGTAGGTATAAAGGACGTGCTATTTGTTTTTGGGCTTTACATGAAGGTTTTATGCAAAACAACATGATCAGACCACGCTGTTATCTAATCCATGTCAGAACAACATTGAATATTCCGAACGAGTCATTGTTATCGTCCTAGAAACTAAAATATCCAAATACTCTCGTGTGAATAATTGATAAGGATCTAAAAAACAAGTGTGTTTTTGAAACATGTTCATGACAAAGTCATAATAAGGACGTGAGACAAGAAGTTGTTACGGTTTTGAAGTATCTTACCTTACTTAGGTAATTTTGGTAGGTAGGTAGGTTTACTTAGGTAACTTTTGTAGGTAAGTTTACTTAGGTTTAATATCTTATTATTCATTAATTTATCTTACTACAGATTAAATTTTAACATAAACTCCATACAAGTAGTGGAATTACATGATTTTTTTTAATGGTGGGGAAAAATACAATTTACAGACTTCTCATCGGGCAACGCGTTGAGGGAGTGTGGAGACTCTGTGACAATACCTCCTGTTCATTTCTTGTTATTGCCAGGTTTATCCACCATAACCTTCGCATTAGCTTAGGGCTACGGGAAAACCGGTAGCTCAACCAACATCTATTGTCAGGCTGCGGCAACCCTAACGGGCAAACTATCGCGGCCTGGCTGGACGTAGACCAACCCTGAAGGGCCTGCCTCTTCCCGTGCTTACCAGGGAAAGGGTATTTCCCAGTGGCCCCGGATACTTGACCGGAGGTGACAAAGGGAGCTCCCCCTCTGACATCTACGGCAAGCTTCGGCTGCATTCACCGGAAGCTTCCGCCCGCAGCCATTGTCGGCGTTACGTGGTCTGTTGAGAAGGTTGAAGCCGCCGTTACCGCAAACCCAGGTACAGTACAGGAGGTGGACGACCCTCATGGCAACTTAAATAAATGAACAGTAAGACATAGAAACTCAGATGTAGTACCTCACTTTTGCTAAGTACACTGTAATGCTATTATAAATGCATAACTTTGGATGGAAGTTGGAAGATCAAGCCAGAAGGGCTAAATGGATGATGGAAGATACTACTAATAGGCTACTTTTTATCCCTGAAATTTTTTCAAAGTCATGGGCATATGCTTGGTTCTGAATAAATTAAAATAGTTTAAAGTTTTTCATAAATTCAACTAAGTTCTTAAAAACGATACATACATAATGTTACGAGTTAGCGAGACTCGAATTAAAATGCCGTTAGAATTATTATAGACTTTATTAGAACTATACAAAAACGTATAACACAAGTACAAATATAAACGAACACAACAAATCCAAACATAATGCAGAAAATCGTAATTCAATAAAACGCGCAAAGTCCGTCACTAATTAGATTCCCGAATGTGTACACACGTCACGCCCGTATGGTAGTTGTAGCTCAACTGACCCCCTCTCTCAATCAGGCCTTCGTTTTATACTGCACAAATGCAAATGTGCCCGCCCGGCAACGTCGACATAATTTCCTAGAATCAGCTGGTACTTAATCCGTAATACCTGGCTAATGATACAGCCTGCAAGCGGCCGTAAACGAGGACAATAGAACAATAGGCTGTCCTCCACAATACTAGAAACGTATGCCAATAAATATGTAAACAAAAAGCATACGATCATAAAATCGTTACAATTATTTCAAATGCCGACAGGTAATAAAATGTGCTTTTACAGACTGTACGTGGAATTTGTCTTTCTCAAAGCCTAAGTTGTAACAATAATATATACAGGGCAAGTTGAACAAAGGGACGCCGAATGATATAAATGAAATTGATCATGGATGCACTTTATTATACAAGCTCCCGCATAATATTAGCTAATTCGCACCTTATCAGAATATGCTAGTTTTACTATGAAAATTAAGTAACTTGAACCAAAATCTGCCTATTAGACTATATATACCATTATATACAACACGGTTTTCCTAAATTTTCACGTGAATTTAGTTCTCGTAATTGTAATAATGGTGCGAAAACTATTGTTGTTAAAATTTTAACTGTTTTTCAGCACAGCATCACGAGATTGTCTGACCCAAATAGGGTTGCCATAAATCAGAAATTACACACACATATACGATAATAGTCATATGATATTATAATTTAAGTAAACAGAAAAAATATTACTAAGTAAGAAAAATAATAATTAATAATAATAATTGATGATAATATAATTATATCCAAATCGACTTAGCTGATGAATAAGGCTTGTAAATACTTAACAATATTTTTATTTATGTATTTAATTTATATAATTGTCTATAAGTCTTACTAAAATAAATAAATAAATATCAAGTTAAAACAATGTATTAATAACACTTGACACAACAATTAACTTTAAATATTCCCCATAATATTAATTGTCTATGTATGGTATATTAGTATACTTGAATATTAAAATATAATTGACGACAGAAATGTAATTGATATCTGATAATTCGATGGATATCCGGAATTTCTACATATTTTACAACGAAAATCCGGCATTTAATTTTTGGTATTGGCAATATCAGCCATGAGTCATGCCTTCACAGTTTTTAACCCACTTAGAAAGAAACGGTGTGCTTTAAACAAACCTATTTCGTATGTAGGTGAACGCTCTTTGCTGTGTATGGAAAAGTTTTCGCAATTCGTCTAACGGTATTATAGAGTTAAGTAGAGGTGCCATGATTTTTACGTGTGTATTCTCTTCTAAAGGTGGGTAACTATCAAAAAGTCCAGAAACTTAGCCGTCCGGCTAGTGGTTGTTCATTAGCCAGCTAAAAAACCGGCTGATGGGTTTTTGGCTAATGAGTGAATAATTCGGCTGACTCGCCAATCCGCAGCCGACGGCGGACGGCTAATTTGTCAACTTGTCGCTTTTCGGTTTTTTTCAACAAGGCGAAGTGGTGTGCCGTGGCTGTAATGTGAATAACATCTAATTAGCTGGATTTTAAAATTGCTACCCACTGCTATTCTCTTCTTTTAAAGAAAGAAAAAACATTTTTTTATTTAGAGCTACATACAATAAGAAAATGAAGTTCTAAATTGGTCCTAGCACAACATAATACTAGATGAATCAATCAGCGCTAGTCTTCCGCTAGGGCTCTATTAAAGTGACTTACGGATAGAGGAAAAAATTAAAGAAAATACGATCATCTTTCGATTTTTCAGTGTAAGTTATTATTATCAAGTTGCAATGCTTGATCTATTACTATAGTAATGAATATGTTAGGGCGAATTAAATTTGCACCTATATCGATTTAAAAAAAAGATAAAATACCAGGAGGAGTAGCAGATTCTGAGAATGCTGTTTTTAGATTTTGTGTCTGTCTATCTGTTAGAGTAGCATGTGAAAATTACTGAACGAATTTAAATGAAACTCTACACAGAGCTAGATTAAATCCCTGATCAACACTTGGTCTACTTTTACATATAAATGTAATTTTTTCTTATAATAAAAATAGTTCGATTTCATATCCATCTGTCAATAAGTGACGGTAACCACTTTCTTACAGGTGGGCCGTCCGCTTATTCTGCTCCAGCAAAAAAACTCCAAGATGCCTCCCAGTTGTGCTTGGGCTTTCCCATGTTTTAAATTTAAGGGAACAGACAATATAATTATTATGAAAGAAAGAAAATCATTTTATTCAGGACAAATTACATTACAATGTGTAGGTATAGTTGTTACCAAATTTAAAACTAAAGTAACATATTCTTGTCTTAAAGGTATATCATATCAGTCTCAGCATAATGCTGGTCTGTTAAAACCAGCGCTGATCCTCCACTGAGCCTTTAAGGTATCGTCACCGTCACAGCGTCATCAAGGTTATGTCACGCTTGTTAGAGGCTATTTCGTGGGTTTTACAAATCAATAATTACTATAGAGACTTAAAATATACTATACATTCAAAAGGGCCTAAAAGCCTATAAGCCTATTTAAATGTACATTTTCCTCTAATTCTGTCATAAAAACACGTCATGCATAGGCAACTTAAGAGTATTAATTTATTCAAGTACCTTTAAGTCTCAGATCACGACGTGGTTTAGTTGGATAAAATTAAAGGTTTGATATTATAATGCAAGGGCTATGTGCATCGAAGGTCGACCAGCTAGTTGTTCCTATGCGTATTGCACACCATCCTCACTTATCAGACTTCAATCCTCTTAAGCAGGTCAAGCTCAGTGTATTACTTATTTTTATTGTGGAGGGATAGCAAAAAAATCCCAGAGTAATATCAAAGAGTGTGCATGAAAGTTTTGCCTTGAACTTGTAGGCCTATAGGTTTTTTTATACAGGGGAAATCCGAGAACCATTAGCCACGCGAGGGGGAAAGGTCACAGCCCGTGTGTGGGATTCGTCAGGACGGGGTGACAGTAGCACCACACGTGTGAAATGCTATTACCACGCCGCAGTTAGGGATACTCACTAAAACCCCTGTCCGATCCTCGAAAGTCCTCTATCCGGGCTATGTGTTCGCTTGCGCAATCACTTCCAGCCCGGATGGACGACGGCCGGCCCCGTTACGAGCTGGCCTCACCCTGTGCTTGCTGGAGATCTGCGTCTTTCCGGCTACCTCGGGTCTCACCTCAAGGTGAGAGGTGCGCGTCCCTCCTCTCCAGCCTTTATGTGCGGGTGGATCCGGTTTCCACACCGGTCGCCCGCACGGCCGTAGCCTAGGGCGGCTGGGAGTCCTCGTGAACGATCCTACGTCGCTGCCGGCGGCTCGGGCGGGAGGGGAGCGTGGCGGTCTGTTCTCTCTCCCGCTCCGCCGCCTTCTTCGCGGGCATGACGGTCTCGCAGAAGGAGGCGGCGGCGTCCCACGCGTCGTCGGTCCCGATCATGGCCTTCACCACGACCAGGAGGGATAAATCCGCCCTGATGGCCGCGACGAGATCACGGCCCTGCTCAAGCCTGTAGGATGCTATTTTGCTGTGTAATTTACTAACCTCTGGAATGCCGAATGAGGTCAACAATAAAAAACATTTTTTATTTTTCAGTACAATTCGTCATTACATTTCACACGAAATGTAACCAGTGGTAAAATTCAGGATTTTACCATTGCACAACAGTGGTGCACTCGATATGAGGTTAGCTAAAAAGTTGATATTTTTGAGAATGAGAATGATTTAATGAGTAGAGAAGGCGAATGATTTCATTGGTCGATATTCTTCTTCGTATTTGAAACTTAGGATGATCTTAAATTCTATCATCTCATCATCTATATATGTATTCTAGGACACGTAAAAATAATCATGATAAGTACTTAATAATATAATAAGTCGTTATAGATATATTCTTGTGTATATAACAAAACAGACAATGAGTTTTGTTTACATAATAATGAAACAATTAACGGATGCATAATTAGGTCATTGTGTTTCTATTATACAGGTTTTCCCCATACCTCCGCCATCGACAGTCCGAATAAATTCTGGATTTGGAATTTAAATTTTACATTCGTTGTGAGTTGGTAAGTCATTTTTTGTATAACCTTGACCTAGTTACCCAGTGAGTGATTGACAGTTGTTTTTCGGGTCGATCCTTTTTTTTATTTCCCTTGAATTTTGATTGTGTTATATATTGTCATAGGCATTATTATTCTGCTTGATAGAAATGGTGCCAGAGAATGTATTTTTCAGCCGTTAGGTTTGGTCTACTCCTGTTCTATTTTGGACGATGCGATCACTGTAACATTGCATTTTATCCGTGCGTGCAGGAACGGAGAACAATTTCCTGCGGCCTGGCGGCCAGTCGTAAGAGGCGACGAAGTAACCCGCTGCCAGTTGGTTGAGTATTTGAGAGTCTGGATGGCTACCACCCCTGATCTAGAATATGCCACTGTAACAATCTTGAGTTATGTTCCGAAATTAGTAGCCAGGTCCAGTTTCCCTCTATAGAGTGGCATTACATTTGTAGCACCTTTGGTGTTACAAATGTAATGCCACTCTATAGAGAGAGTGACGGTGATGGTAACCGTTTTCCATCAGGTGCGCCGTCTGCCTGCCTTTTGAACTCATGCAATAAAAAAAACCCTGATGTTTTCCTCATGATAATAAAACGATCTGCTAAATCTATACATTAACCGTGAAAGGAAACCAGTATAGCTCATACTCGTGAGTAACCAGGGCATTATTTGTTTTTGCGCCCCCAAATCATATCTTATAGGACACTCATTTTAGGAGCAGCTATAGTACATCTAGAGTAATCAACTGCAGATTTTAACTTTGTGAAAGTCATTGATGTGCTTTGATTGACGGCTCATGTCTGCGAGTACAACACTATTGAGCATTTGACAGCCGTCCATCGGATTACTAAGATAATATAGACCCAATTCGAGCTGTTGGAGAGAATTCTTTCGACCACTTTAATATTGAAACTCATAACTTTGTGATTTTAGTTATTCAAAAAAGTGAAGTTTCGCAGAACTGTTCAATGAGGTATAATGAATGAATGAATGAAAACTCTTTATTGTTCACCATAAACTTAATTCTAGACAATTGATATGGATACATTTGCTTTAGAACACTGGGCGGCCTTATCGCTTATAGCGATCTCTTCCAGGCAACCCGGTGTCTAAGGAGATTTTAAACGAAATTTCAAAACATTTTTGGTGGTGTACTAAACTAAAATAAAAGTAATAAAATCACAATTAAATATTATTATTATATGTATGTAGTACGTATATTGTACTACGTACTACATACATATAACTCAATAGAGCTGATAGAGGCCAAGATGATGTTTCTATACAAACTGGTGAGGATTTCGAGACAGCTTTTATTAAGGGTATGGATGAATAATTCAAATAGAACTCCAGTATACTTATTTTTTAAATAGTAACTAATTATATTTTGCAGACCATACCAACACATCTGCATTATGTCACGTAAAGACATTACTAAACGAACTAAACCAATTGAGTCTTATCGAATATTAAAATAATATAAATAGGTTCTTGGGTTAATAGTAATTATTTAGAAAAATGCCTTAATCAATTTTTGTAAAGTTAGCAGTTTAAAATAATTGAAAAGAATATCATAACAAAGTTATCACAAGATAGGTACTTGAATTTTGGGTTACGTCAGCTCTTTTTTTATGTTCAAAACAGAATTTAAAGATCTTACCGTGACGATTGATCCAAACTTTCTCGCTAATGGTAAAGCACTATATTACTAATTGTATGGTAAGGCTAAATCCGCCACTGTGTGTGGTTCAAAAATAAAAGGGAGAAGTACAACAGATAATTTAAAACAATCTATGTGCCTACTACAATATGTAATAGGTACGAGTGGATTACCTAAATCTGGTACCTAAGTCTAGACGTAGGTAAAAGAGAGGGAGTCTTCCATTAGTTATGAGATATATTCATGTTTCAATTGGTATTTAGTTCATACGCCAATGTTTATATGAGTGGTTACAAACGTTACTTTAAATTGTACCAAGCGTAAATGGAGATAAACTTCACTTTTGCTACAAATTCCATTTAGTCAATTTATTCAGTTTATTAATTTCGAATCCGTTTACCTAAACGGGCTTAAGGATAAAGAATCTATTAACCATTTTCCTTGAACAAAAACGAGCAACAAAGCCAGGTAACAATCTAATTAGACCGGGAAACCCACTCGCCCACGCCACGCGCTTATTGGAACTCTGTAGATTTGGAGTTAACGCGTATTATAAAAAATAATAATAAAGGCAGTGGCACGCGCCATCACATCGGTTTTACCACGTTTACAAACACAAATAGAGCCGGTGACGCTAATACACACACAAATACAAATTTATCAGCGCCGAGCGAGACTATAAATACGACGGTTCAATCTCCCGCCCCGCACTCTGCTTCAAGCATTGAAAGTGAACGTACTTGTGTTCAGAACCAAATAACTTATCATTGACAATGGTCGTAAAAGTAGAAACACTTTCCGCGCTGTATGCCGGCGGTTATCCATCAATGACCAAGGCCCGCGGTCGCGATATGGACACCTTTGCCACCGATTGTCCCCGTAGACAGAAGCTACGCCAGACAGCTCTACCAGCACTCGTCGAAGATGCTTCGGAGGAGGTCTTCCAGCCAGAACCGAGGTCTTTCATCTTGCATACAGAAGGCTTAAGACGACAGAAGTCAATCTCGCCGCAGCGACGTGAAAAACTACGCCGGCAACTTGCACTCCCATCTCTGTCGGAAGATGAAGAACCTTGAAGTTTTAGTGATATCATTTGGGATGAAGCTATGAAGCCTGACGGCGTCTCCGAGTCTGCAAGGTCCCGGTTGATGCAACCGCGGTCTTAAATAATGGCTCGGCTTCCAAAGCGGACAGTAGATCGCAAAAAGTGAAGTGACGGAACTTTGTGAAGTGAAAACCAAAATTATTTACCAAAGTTAAGATACCAATAATCTAAGTTAAGATCTAGTATAATATTTTGATTAATAAATGAATGTGTTTCGTATATTTTCTGCTTTTATTTATTACCCAAGTAAGTACAAGTTCTGTGGTATTTGCACATTGCACAAAGAGTCAAGTAATTGTAGCGTTCAAGGTTAATCAATATAAATAATGATACTTGTAATACTTATAAGAACAAGTAAAGCGAGTTAGAAAAGGACCTTCATGCCTTCAGTCCTTTATCAACAATTTCATTTTTTTGTGAAATTTGTTCAAACACATTTCTCAATTCGCTGTTATCAGCGTGTAATTTAAAAGAGAATATTTATAAGTATAATTGTTTAATACAGTTATTAGTTTACAGAACAAGTCTGTTTTATCATTTGTCTCGGCCGTGAGAATAAACTCGTGTGCCGGTCCACAACTTGTGTAATAAAGATACGAGATATTTTGCAATGGGTTGCAAAAATCACTAAATAAAAACGCAACAATTATTTTGTTTTGCACAATTATGTAGATAAAGGCTAGGAAAGGATGCATCATCAAAAAACATGCACTGTAATTCAAAATAACAGTGACTTGTGACAATAAAACAAACATGGAACGAAATGTATCAGCGCTATGTTTGTTTGCCCTAAAACAACTGAAATATAGTTAAACAGACCATAATATGTCATTGCGTAAGATTTAATAACGTCATAAAACATTATTAAATAAGAAATGAGGATTAATGATAATAATATTGGAAAACAGAAGAGCTGATAAGTAAACACAAATTGTCTTAACAATATTTCTGAATCTTACGTAGGGCATTTTAGGTAGATCGATAATAACACAGGTTACTTAATGTTTCAGATTTACGCAATTGTTATGAGAATTAAAATACTTGTGACAAATATATATCGACATTTCTCATTTTGATTTTAACACCACTTGTCAGATAATACCCTACAGTCCTACACTGGCCTACACAGGGTCAAGCTTTTTATCTCATGGGAACTCGAACGGATAGCATACACGTACCGATAAAATAGATTTTGGAATTTATGGTACGGTTATTTTTGTTATGTAGGTGTTTTACCATCTTTTCTTTCATCGTTAGCACATAGTATCTAAAATACTACACTATTACACATTAGGCAAACAAAAAACTATGTAATCGATGTTTGGTGTATGCTCGATTAGAAGTCGTGTTGTGAACTGTTGTGTATTACAATTATTTTCATTGCATAGTCCGAGACAAACATGTGACTTATAGACCAAAATAAAAGAAAAAACTGTTTCTGTACAACCATAGATACTTTGCTACTGATACTTTGATAGTCATTTGTCATTTCATTTTAATTTAAAAAGAAGAAGACACTGAGAAAATTTACCTACATCTGGATCATAAGTTATGTGGCATAACTTATACTGCAGATATATCCAAAGCTTAATTTACAACTCTTTAATAAAGACGTATCGTTGAAGCATTAAGGTGGTAATTAGAATAAAGTAGAAGAAATACGATTAGTTTCTTTATTTAGATTTTGTGAAGGATATTCAATTAATTATTATTATAAACCTATAAGGCGGAGTTTCTGGAAGTTTGGCTCAAAAATGTCAAGGTCAAATCTATTTTTTGCCACTTCGTTATAACATCAAGCTATTTTAACTAAATAATTTAAAAAAAGGTATAGGTATTAATTTGTTTTTGAAAACCTGTAATATTTACATGTACAGACACTATTAATTTGATTTTGAATTAAAAGCGAAATAGGATATTTATTCGGGACAAGTAATAATATCGTATTGATATGATTCAATGGCCTTGGGCTTATTAGAGAGCTAGTCAAATTTAGACATTTTTGATTTCGGGGGTTTTAGTTTAGGTTGAAAATTTAAAGGAATAGATACACTGGTTGCGCCGAGGGACACCTCCTTATAAATTCTTCCCCCCCATCCTCGCCATCAAGAAAAAATAAACTTTTAAATGAAGAATGCGCAATACAAGACATGCAGCGAATGTCACTGGCTGTCACCGCGATAGAAAAAAATACGTATATATATATAAATTGTTGGAACACAATAAAGAAAATAAACTTATAACTCCATTTAAGGATCATAAGCATATCCTAACATCGTAGTGAGTGTGTGACCCCCGGGGGACGAGTGCAGTGTGGCGGCGGACTGGTGGCGAGGTAAATCCTTCCTTGCTTCTTCTACGTCCCTTTGTCCTTTGTCTTCTTCCGGCCATCGCACCGCGTCCGCATACATTATATTAAGATATTTGCACTTTACTGGATTTAAGTTGGTGTCTCAATGGCATTAGAAACACAATATTATAAATATTGGCGATTCTCATATAACTGTATGTATTCTCATATTACTAGTATCTCTGTACCGATCCTTTTATTGATTTATATAATCTCACTTAACGTGTCTGTTGATAACAATACGATGTGTCAGTATGTCAGTTTGTTTACAAAAAACTCTAGTCACACATTCTGCTTCATGAGTTAATGCAATGTTAACATAACGTATTACGTAAAACGTGTCACGTCTGACGGATTATTACGAAAACAATTGGTAGACAAATGGTACATCACGAAGTTGACTCCAGCCATTAAATAATAATTTGCTAAAAATAACTTGGCTAGTTGAAAAAAATAAGTCGGTTTGATTGAATTAAAGGAACAGGTTTAACAGTTTTAGTTAAGGTGTTTTCATTAATTTTTTTTTAAGTGACATTTATTGAATTAGGGTCTTGTAGAATAATAATAATCAGTATCTTGATTTCAACGCTTAGGGCCCCTGTCGCCTTGATCGCTGTGATACTCTCATAGAATACCGGCGTGAAATGGGTAGCGTCTCCATTCAGATTAGGGGTCGTTGAAAGGTGCAGCAGTAAATGAAAAATTGAGAGGAAGAAGATTAAGGTCGTATGGGCGTGTAATGGGGAGGAACAAATGACAAAAAATATGTTAAACTTGACGGGTGCAAATGTAAACGTAGACCAAAAAGGAAATGTATAGATTGTGAAGAATGGCACGATGATTTGTGGTGTGACAGCGGACGTATCCCAGAATAGAGAAGTTTGGAATGAAAAGACGTATCGCACGGACCCGAAATGATTGGGATAAAGTGAAACAAAAGAGCGAGAGATAAAACAAATAGAATAAAATAAGTTGAGGGTAGAAACTAGATTTTTTTTTAAACTAACTTTACTTGTTGACCCGCTCGATATTGGCGGTGTTAAAACAATCGCTTTCGCATATCGACAATCCAAAGGTGAATATGACACATAATCTTATGCAATATCTTACACCCACCAATATGTACAGGACACAGATCAGAGATTCAAAACACGATCTACCAAAAGTGTCCGTTTTAATACTGAGTCATTCATTCTGTGAATGCTCCCACTGAAAAGTAAAATAAAACGACAAGACCATCCAATGCGTGTCAAACTACGCACATTGAACTGTTCTGTAGTGGTAACAAAAACGCCCACTGTTTTTGTCATTCGAGTACAGAATAATAACAAAGCATCAAATGGAAAAAAAAACACTGGTATGCGGTTTCATCTTCTTTAATACAATATTGTTACGAGTTGCAAGACTCGAATTAAAATGCCGTTGGAATTATTATAGAGTTTATTAGAACTATACAAACACGTATAACACAGGTACAAATATAATCAAACGCAACAAGTCCAAACGTAATGTATCGTAATTCAATAACACGCGCAAAGTCCGTTACTAAATAGATTACCGAATGTACACAAGTCTTACTTCACTCGTGGTTATCGACTGCCTCTTCCTCAATCGGGCCATTGCTTTATACTGCACAAATGCAAATATGTCTGCCCAGCAAGCGCCGACGCAATTTCCTAGAAATCGTAATCCGTTTATAGCGTTTTATTTTAGTGTATGAATGAATGAAAACTTTTTATTGTTCACCAGAACTTAAACCTACATTTACGTATGTGTATATATTTGTTAGGGGTTTTTTTATTTGTATGTATTAGTTTTATTTTCGTTTGTGTATATAATTTATTTTAAGACTACCATTATAAATATGTTTGTATATTTGTAATTTATAGTTAATTTCTAAGTTAGTTTTATTTAGAGTGCTTATAATTTTATTTATTGTATGACTATAAAGTAGTCGTACTATGTATTATGTATATCACCATCGCTATTATAATCTCAATTAATTCCTGGGGTTGCCTGGAGATCACTTTTTAGAGCTAAGACCTTTGTGCATAATTAGATGTAGTTTTATTCTGTAACTTTATTGTATTTGGTATACAACAATTAGTTACCTATTTACCTATTTACTTTGAATAAATTGAGCAGGTACCAATCCTTGGGTTGCCAAGAATGGTATAGTTTACCCATCTGTGATATAGGTAACATGAAACGAAGCAAATCTCAGAACACTCATATTCTGCTATCATTAAGTTTTCCAGGTAATTAATTATTTTTAGTTTCAGAATAATTGGGATTTTGAATTACTTGCCAGCTGGTATCAAAATATTGTTGATTCTTTTGTTGTACAAATTTCCTCATAGTGTTTCCTTCTGATCAAGCAAGAGATAATCGCAATATCATTTACATAAAATATTGTTAGTTTGCATATCAACCGGAAAACTATTTAAGCGGTACATGTGTCACAATACCTGACTATTATGCTGATATAAGAGGGATCAACCAAATAAAATCAATTTGGTTGAAAGGCATGGGATTGAAAGGACACTGTGATATAGAATAACATTGAATAAATCAAGTTTATTTTCATATGGATCACTTTTGCTGATTAAAGCAAATTTTTATCCGTGCAGAAACGGATAAAGAATACAATTTCCTGCGGCCAGGCGGCCTGTCGTGAGAGGCGACAAAACAACCCACAGTCTGGTGGTAGGGTATTTGCCCGACTGGATGGTTACCTCATCTGGTCTAGAGTATGCCGCCATAACAACCTTGAGTTGTGTTCCGGTATTAGTGACCAGGTTCCAGTCTCCCTTAAGAGAGCAGCAGCGCATTTGTAGCACCTTTGGTGTTGCAAATGTCCATAGGCGATGGTAACCGCTTTCCTTCAAGTGGGCCGTCTGCTTGTCTGCTGAACTCGTGCAATAAAAAAAAAATTTAAGAAAGAAATGAACTGTCTAATATTGGCTTTAGAAATAAGGAATGAAGTGAATTTAATAATACAGACGAAATAAGCATACCAATAAAACATAAGTGGTCCTAAATACATGCCAGTTCAAAATAGTATACAAGAATACACAGGACAAAGTGGCATTGGATAAACTAAAAGAAATACAGGAAGCTATTTTGGGTGTTTTATTATGGATATAACCCAAAACAAGGATATCTCTAAGAGAACTGAAATACCCACACAACCTTTCAAACTGAAGCAGCAGAAGCCGGTCAAGTCTTTTGTAGGAGTAGAGCGCGGATAATGTAGGAGTATAGGAGTAGCAGCCTGGTGGATCAATGACCTCCACAAGGTCACGTGTAGGAGCTGAATGAGGAAAGAGTAGGTCTGATATATGTGATATAAATTTGGCTAACGTCCAACTACGGATTGCCATTGGCTGACGATGTACTACAACAAGGACAGCTTAAAATATTGAAGTAGTAAGACTTCCACTTAGACTATTTTTAGGGATCGATTCTGTAAGGTAAAAAGATATTTATGGTCTCCGACCGTTGACTGTTTTGTCTATATGTGTGTCACATCTGATTATCTTGGAACTACTAAGGTTAAAAATGAAATTTGCCATAGTTTTTTTTTTAATTCGCTTCTCCCCGACTTTAGAGTTGATCTGGCATTTTGTGGAAAAATGTATTCTGTCTCTTCTGTGTTTTTTACCTTTTCTTTTCGTATATAAATATTTATTTACATTATTTTATTTCTAACAATTTTACATTAGGACATATATTCTATTGCATGTTTTATTAAGTCGCGTGTTATCTATCTTGTAATAGACTTACTATCTTGTTTGTATTTACTATTTTCTTATTGCTTACATATTTTAAGCAATTTTATCTATTTTCTATCTTAACCAATTTGGCTTGGTATAGAAATTTTGTGTCTAATTGTTGTGCCAAATTCGGTAATTACACACAACATTAATATATAAGATCAGATTTATTATATTATAGATAGATTGGTTATCTATCTGCAATATAAGAAATCTATAGAGGGGTGGAGTTTGTAGTACAATGAATATAAAAAGAGAAGTGCAAATTCCAAAAACACATTTTTAAATTTTTTTGACTTACTATGTTTATCTACTACTGAACCGATTTAAATTTCCAAGTAGACCTACATTAAATCCCGCGTTAATATTTAGGGCACTTTTTATCTCTATAAATGACGTTTCCATGTAATAAACGAATATATGTTTCATTCTTTCTAATATAGCTAAAAAGATGGTCAAGTTTTTTTGGTGCCACAATATGTTTTAAGTTAGAATAAAAAATACGTATCTATCTTTATTATATTACATTGCATACAGAAAGCAATCCATGTTAGGTAAGTTTTCCTATTGAATAACAACGAGGCATCTAAGTATCTATTAAGCCTTTACGAGTCGAACTAGTACACGGCCACTTGCTTAAAACCTTAGAACAAGAAGATCCTTTGAATAAAGGGCAAACTTTTTCCTAACCGTTCGTTTGCTTTGCTCTTCATTTTAAGATAGCATTCTGAGAATTCAACATTAACCCGCTTACACATTTTGAGTTCGCAATTAAGTAACGTTACCTCATTTCCCACGTATTTGGGCGAATAATTATTAAATACGTTTAAATATACACATGTTGAACATTTTCGTTTCAATTTTTATTCCGGTCTTCAATCTTACGAGAATTTTTAGGTAATGAAATAAAATACGAGTTTACACTGAAATCACCAATTGTCTACCACATATACATAAAATAAACAATTTACACTGGTCACATTAAACAGTAAAAGTAGGAGCAATGGGCGGCCTTATCTTACAACCCGGGCTATGGATTTCTTCCATGTATTATATCTACATGCAATCAACTGGGATACTTTTTATAATCTTACGGCACGTCGCAGCCTCATAGATTTTGTACGAGCGTATATTTCTACTTGTGACGTTATAAGAATGTTCAAGTGAAAATACTCAAATAACACATAAACTGTTGTTTCGACAGTAATTAAAAATTGTTGTAAAGTTGAAAAAGAAATTAATTTTAATGCTTATACTTTTATTACAAATTAATATTAGAATTTATTTTAACATGAGTCCGCATACCTTTTGAGTGGTTTTTGAGATATGGGATGCTCTTTTTTGTAGTTCCGTAGCCAAACTAAAACTAGCTGATGCCCGCGATTTCGTCCGCGTGGTGCGGTTTTTTAACTATCCCACGGGAATTCTTTAATTTTTCTGGATCAAAAATATCCTATATGTTGACCAGGGATATAAGCTACCATCATACAAAATTTCATTTAAATCGGTTATTCGCCTGCACGGAACCCTTCAACGTGCGTGGTCTGATAAGCTTGGCCAATCTTTTTCTGATCATTCCCTCTATTCATGAGGTTTATGAGCTTATTAAATGCGATTATAAACACACTTCTTTTTCACTCTCGTTTAAAGAGACTATAAAGCTCGTATAAATATTATAAATAAAGAGTATGTCAATAGACTCGTTAAAGCAAATAGAGCTATCGGACCATGAAATCCTTTCTTGGCATAATTTTAATTTCAAGGTCTTTTATGTCTCAATAAAGTGTTTATCCGTTGCTTAAATAATTCGTCAAGGGACTTGCGGCTGTTTATTGTTCTTTGAAAATGGGGAGGTCGTAACCTTATTTTGCTACTCGTAACGCTGTATTAGCTGTTTTATAGTAGGTTAAGAAGTTTGACATTAAAGTTCAAGGCGTCTGGATGTCTGAAAGGGGAAATATTTTACGCCATGATAATGTTAGAACCGTAAATTTTTTCTGCTGTTATTTCTATACTAAAGCGGTTATTATACTACATTTATTTTCGGAATCTTTCTCTAAATCTGGGTAGCGTAATATAAAAAAGAGAGTTGCAAATTTTAACTAGGACACGCTAACTTTTTTAGCGGGTCCCTAAAGCATTGTAGTGTAATCATAATAAATATTTACAATAGTAAAACGAGGTTTACCTGCTTGTTAAAAATGTGTTTTTCGTAACTGAATTATTTATTAACACCGGTAAACCTCGTATAACAATTACGAATAAGAGGTAAGTGTTCAACAAATAGAAGAATAATACGAATGAAAATTGTCCAGTAAGAAATCTAGCATGTGCGTGGCAATATACGCACTATGAAGGGTTTAGCAGCAGTGACAAACATAAATTATTTTTATTTAATTGGCAACGGTCAGAAGTTTGTGGAATTCCCCGGTCTACTGCGCCGGAATACCCGCTAAAATACCTAATTATAAATTTATTAATCCTGACATCAATTGTCCCAATATTTCTGGTGAGTTTCTGTTTTCTCTAGCTTCCTCCCTGTGAGAAGGGGCGCCGCGCGCAAAAATAATAAAGTCAACAAATTAATAAGTACAAACGTAGTAAATAAGTTAATATATAAATAGTAATCTTTGATTATATAACCTCTAGATTTGGCGTCACTCTATAATTCTTACTCTAAAAACTGGCCAGCTAACGCATGCTTGTGTGCGTGATAGCGTTGTCTTACACTCGCGCTACGCCATTTTGTTTGTCTGTGTGAAGCGTATATAGACATGCCAGCTAAAGACAAACTCACAATATTTATGGGAAAAACTGATCATGCCAAGGTCTACTTGATGCTTTTCCAAGAAAATAAAAAAATATAAAATTTAAATATCTATCATAAATAGTGGTAACGTAAAGTTACAATTTATTTTAAAATGAAACTTCTTTTGGGAGGGACGGTGTGAATTGGATTTTATGAAACAAAAAAGTGTAATGAAAAAAAGAGATAACTATAAATGTATTTATAGGGTTTCGACTATGAGAAAATGATATAAAATATAGTATATGATAGTGATGTATCGATGTCATTTCAAGTGACTCAGAGTCTATCTGACTAGGAAAAAATCTGATATATGGCAGATTTCCGAACCCTGTTTTATATAGAACTAGCTTCTGTGCGCGACTTCGCCCGCGTGGATAGTTGAAAAAAACCCGATTTTGAAACATTCTTCATTGGTGCTCCGCTGCTATTGGTCTTAGCGTGATGATATATAACCTATATCCTCGATAAATGGGCTATCTAAATCTGAAAGAATTTTTAAAACCAGACAAGTAGTTCCTGATATTAGCGCGTTCAAGCAAATAAACTTCAGCTTTATATATTAGTATAAGATTTTGTATAGGAAAAATATTTGTCTTCTAGAACGAACGACCACGCTAGGCTATAGGAATGTGTTCCATACTGTTGACTTTGTACTAGGAAAGTGCTTTGCACTAATCTCACAATAGGGATGTCCCTTATAACTTCACTTTATAATGTTCAATGCTTAGATTATAGAATGTTCAATGAATATGGCACAAAGCGTGGAGCGCTTTGATTACATTAATTAAAGTGCTATTATGGGACATCCCTAATGTGGAGCATATCCATAATATGAGGTACAGTTCTAATGTGTAGGACATCCCTAGTGTGAAGCACATTTCTAGTATAAAATCGCCAGTATGGAACCAGTTTGGACGCCGAAGTCGAGCACTCGTCCTGCGGACGCGAGTCCTGCGACCATCCCTACGTTCGCGCCCATTCCCATATAAACAAACAAATTTGACCACTTTATAAGTGTACATGATCTTTCCATGTAGTATGTATGACAAAATTGGTTTTCTTTTTAAGCCAATTCGTGTCCACCCCAGATATACTAATTCGACGCTCACTTAGGGAATTTTGCTTTTATAAAACCGACAAAGAGGTCAAGTACGCGGCGTACTGATTTTACCTAATAAATAAATAAATTGATTTTGCGAAATACTGAGATCTGAATAATTACTTACCGATCGTAGGGGACTTCGTTCGTCGTTTTTGTTCGTCTTTTGTAATTTCTGCGGTACCGCGAGCCGCTTATGAGGTAATTGTTACCTGATATTTTTATCTACGTCTTTATTCCATCGTGCCAAATCTAGAGGTTATATAATCAAAGGTAAGAATTTTGAAACGGGCAAATATAAGAATGTATATAGATAAGGTCTCAAGAAAAACAAGACCCGGACAAAAGTTGCTTGTCAAGTGAAAGGAAAATTTTAAAAAAGGAGGCGCCACGACTCTAGCTCCTCTAGCCGTTATGTATGGATAACATGGCGCTCCCCCGTACTGAACCCTAAAAATAGATGTAAATTCTACATATATCTATAATATTATAAAATTCTAAACACGCCGTGACTGTACATTGAAGCTATTAAAAAAAAAAAAAACAATTGGAATAGACTATATAAACGACGGAGAATACGATGCATGTTTTTTAGATTTCTTGTCTGTTTATTCGGGATTCATGTAGAAACTACTGCTCCGTTTTTCGCTGATCGACAGCAAATTTTTAGACTTAAAATCTGTGCTACTTTTTATCCCGGGAATTTTTCTGGGAATGATTTAAACGGGCCAGATTGAAAAAAAAACCAATTCCAATGCGGCTTTCCACTGGTAGATAGCAAAAATTAATAAAATGTGTGATATTTTTTTCCCGGGAGCGGTTTCTAGTTGTTCGCGTGCGTAAAAATTACCTTATTGCAACACAGTTTTCACTAAAACGGTGGTGCGAAGGTGCGATACTTTGTGTCTCGGGAAGTTCAATACAAGCGTGGACGAAGTCGTGGGCATATCCTACTCGTATAAATAATTTATAATCTTATTTATCTTACATAGCTTCATAACACATATTGTTTTCACTTTAATTTCGGTTTCAATACTTCAAAGGCTGGTGAAGGACATTTGGTGTACGTAAATACATGTGACTCGAATAAATACAAATGGTTCTTGTCAAGTACTCATACATTTTGTTTTAATGTGAACAGTCATAATATTTATGAAAATAATGTACGCGGTGAAATCCTGTGCGACCTAGTTATGGTTAAAGCTGATATATTGCAAGATAAATATAATAATTTTGGTGGGAATTTGAGTCATGTTTTGCTGTGCTGTTTCATTTTTAGGTAAATCTGGCATGTATGTGGAAGACCACGAACTTTTGCAGGAACGGAGAAAGTGTACAATTTGCTGCGGCCGGGCGGCCTGTCGTAAGAGGCGACAAAACAACCCACAGCCAGGTACTGGCTGGGGTATTTGGCCGTCTGGATGGCTACCACCCCTGGTGTAGAGTATGCCGCCATAATAATCTCGAGTTGTGTTCTGGCATTAGTAGCCAGGTTCCAGTCTTCGTTTAGAGAGCGGCAGCACATTGGTAGCACCTTTGGTGATAAAAATGTCCATAGGCGATGGTAACCGCTTTCCATCAGATGGGCCGTCGGCTTGTCTGTTTAACTCATGCAATAGAAAAAGTTAGCTTATTAGAGCCGACCGACACCCAACCGGGATTGGGCGATCGCTTGCAAGCTATCCATTTGCAGCCAGTGAACCACTCGGTGACAACTGCTGCTCAATTACTATATCTTACAAATCCTTCATTTGCCATACTATCAGTTAAAATTTGATATAATCTCCATACAAGTAATGTCAGACAAGTGAATTGATTGATGAAATTTGTGTGTGTCCAAGTGGATTCGAGAATGGTTTAAATTCACAATTGGACCTGGTAGGTGGCGCTGCAATCGGGTTATACATATTCTTTTTTCAGGACAGGACAATGTCTGCCAGGACCGCCAGTCTTTTTATAAAACTATTTAAGCAGCCGTTCAGTGATGCATTATAGTGTGGTCAAATTTAAAGGAAAGTTGCTAAGGCCGAAGATACAATTTTTCCTTAATTTCGGTTTTAGTTATTAATTTAGCACCTTCATTTAACCTAAAATTACTGTGATGTTTATTGTTTTGATTTGAAATAAAGTTAGAAAGTTAACTAAGTTCTTTAAGCGTTAAACGTCGGAATAATAAAAATCAAATAAATTGCCGCTCTCAAAACCATAAAAACGTAGTTTTATTAAGTCTTTATTTTATTTTTTAACTATGACCAACGCTTCCCACACGACTATGGCTACGTTCCTCTTGAAGCTCACAGCAACCACGCTCACGACCGCGATTTTTCTCGTTCCACATGTTTGCGGTGTTACGATAATAAACTCAAGTTGAACGGGTCTGGGGCGGTGATGTCATTGACGACGAAATACACAAAAGTCATTGGTTGATGTATGGTTGGTTTGAAAATCGCGCCTTTGTCAACGTATCGAAGAGAGAATTAATGCTTTATGGTCAACGCCCACTTCGACCCATCTCTTGACATGGGTCTCTGTGAGCGTTGTGTGATCTAAAATTACAACATCATTAGTGACGTTTTCTCTACGAACATAACGACCGTGGGCGTTATGTGGCATAGCTGAAGGAGCATTTTGGCGTTGTGAGCTATAAGAGAAAAAATTAAAACTTCAGAATATGTATTTTAGCCCACTCTAATTTTTATAATAATATAAACCAATTTGTTTGTAGTTCTATAAATATTGTTAATTTCAATAGTACATCGTATGTATGTATAGAATTATTTTTAACGAGGAGAAATCTTATTGAAGACGATTAGCCGTGGGCAGAGAGAAAAGTCGCGGCCGGCGTGTAGGATTCGTCATGTTGGGTGGCACTAGCACCTCATGCGTGAAGTGCTATTGCCACGCCACAGTCAGGGATACCCACTAAAACCTCTCAGTGTTGCTTCTTGCGTCTTATGCTAGGGCTACGCGAAAGCGGAAGCTCGAACAATTCCACGCCTCTAGGGCCACATCCACTCGCAGGGGAAGTATAGCACCCGGCGTCATCGGACTCTGGTCTAGCGTGGGACGGTTTGGAACTGAGGAAAACTTGAACCACACTGAGTGGTTCACTGGCTGTACGTGGACAGCTTGCAAGCGATAGCCCAGTGCCGGTTGCGTGTCGTGGGACTCTAATAAGTTTGGAACTTTCCACGGGAGGGGAGGTGATCACGCAGAACATGACGCGCCGCCATCTCGGCGGGATAACGGCAGGTGGAGAACCTTTTCCTCGAGGACTCATCCACCCGCGCCGCCCGCTCCAGCGCAGTATACACCTAGCTCATTTCATAATATTATGTCATTCCCAAGAAAGAAAAATACATTTATATTTATTTATTTTTTGATCACAGTATGGATAAATAAAAACTTCTTACATAAACATACTTTAAAAAAATTAGGTTTATGGCTTGGCAGCTAGGCCTTTAAGCCAGATCTTTAGATTTTATTGTAGTTTCCTCATTTTCTTAAGCCTATGGGTTATCAGCTAGTGCCATTCAACGGAGTTGTTGTGACAACTCAAAAGGCCACATTCGACTATACAGGTCACATTTCTCACAAAACACATAATTACTACTCAAAAAGTATCAATATCCTACAACTTCAACTACAACAGGGTAAACTTCATTCAAAACTATTGTTCATTTTAGAGCAATTTTACACATTTTTAGAAAATAAAACTGCACAGCACAACATCTCCTTTCAGTTCCCGCCAAAACCTCGTCACATAACCATACTCGTCAAAGAAGGGTACAGCTTAGTGAATAATTAAACAAGGCTGCATCCCGCCTTCCGACTAAGCTGAAAGACAATCGTTGAAACAGATATAAATTATTCAAAAGTTACACTACACGTAATTAAATGGACAAAGGATTACTGTTGTGAATCCACTTTTGTATTCCGCGTTCCGTTTCCGAATCGTCGCCGCCATCTTGTTTAGTATTTACGGCGGTATTTGGCGGGACGTGTTGTGCAATTTAATTGAATCTTAATGTGAATAATATTACTAGTTAATTGAGCGGAAGAAGATTAAAGTGGTATGGACAATTGGATATGTAATAAGGAGGTATCAAACTCATGTGACAAACAGTATGTTAAACAGTGGCCCAATTTAAATATCTTGGTGTTGCGATATTCTTAAGTACGATTCCATTTCTATAGTGTCAAAAATTCGTATTCTACTAAAGCCACAATATCTTCTCGATATCGTCGCGGCACAATAATAGTAGAAAAAATTTGGTATTACACCATTAGAAAAAATGACTTTAGCCGAAATTAATATTGAAAAGCTACCAAAAATTTTAAACAGATTTGGGCCCTATGCTATGAAAGGAATAGACATATTGTGCCGACCGCAAATGTTTGGGAGAAGGTGAAAGAAAGATAACGATAGTAACATCGATGATTAATATTTCTTGTTATGTAGGTTTTTTTATTTTCATAAAGTAGCCTAAGTTACTCCTTATGACATCAGCTATCTGCCAGTGAAAATCGCGTCAAAATCGGTTCAGCCGTTTCAGAGATTAACCGGAAAATCCAGATAGACAGACCAAAATTCTAAAAATTGCATTTTCGCAATCTCCTGGTCCAAATTATCCCCCTGATGTTTTTTCACATTTTTATTTAGACCTTACAAATAAACACTTAAATTTTATTTATCTGTATAGATGAACAATATGTATAGCAAGAATGGTGCATTTGTATCGAAAATCTAACTGGATTGTTTAGAGTTACTTAAAAACGTACAACTTAGCTCAAACTCAGGGAGGGGTTGCAAATTCAAGCTGTTGCTTCGACAAATAATTGTTTTCTATCTTTTTTTAGAATAGAATAGACTTTATAGAACAAAAACACTACATTTTATTCGTGCAGGAACGGAGAAAGAATACAATTTCCTGCGACCGGACGGCCTGTCGTAAGAGGCGACAAAAAAACCCACAGCCAGGTGGTAGTGTCTGGAAGGCTACCATCCCTGGTCTAAATTATGTCACCATAACAATCTTGAGTTGTGTTCCGGCATTAGTGACCAGGTTCCAGTCTCCCTTAAGAGAGCAGCAGCGCATTTGTAGCACCTTTGGTGTTGCAAATGTCCATAGGCGATGGTAACCGCTTTCCATCAAGTGGGTCGCCTGCCAGGCTGCTGAACTCCTGCAATAAAAAAAAAAAAAAATCAAGAACATCAGTATACAAGCACAATCAGCGGTCTTATCGCCCATTACAATTGCTTACAGACAACCCTTGGATTGAGTATAAGAACAAAAAAAGTCGGTAGTTGCTAAACCAGCACTAGTACAATCATTTAGTTTATTATATATATATATATATATATATATATATATATATATATATATATATATATATATATATATAATGTACATATATATCCTTATTATAATATTATAAATGTGAAAGTAACTCTGTCTGTCTTTCCGTTTTCACGTAAAAACTACTGGACCGATTTGGCTGAAAGTCGGTATATATGTAATTATAATACCGAGAGTAGACAACGGATACTTTTCATCCCGGATAATGGGATAAGTTTTAGGATAGAATAATGTAAACGTTATCCCAGAAAGTAGAATAGGTTTTTATTGTGATTTGCCATTTTCGTCGACAAGGGATACTTTTCATCCCGGATAATGGGGTAAGTTTTGGGATAGATTTATGTAAACGTTATCCCAGAAAGTACTATATGTTTTTTGGTTAATTTGGCCGAATTGGTCGATTTCATCGATTTGGTCGATTTGGTCGAATTGGTCGATTTCGTCGAATTGGTCAATTTGATCGATTTGGTCGATTTGGTCGATTTCGTTGATTTCGTCGATATGGTAGATTTGGTCTTTTTGGTGTATATATGTAGTTTTCATAAATAGAAAATGGGCATAGATACTTTTCATCCGGGAGATGGGATAGTTTGCGATATAAAATAAAGTGAATCTTTCGTGGCAAATAGCACTAACATAAAAATTTAATACAATGTAACCTGTGATGTAACCTTTTTAAACAGGAGGCATGCTCTAGGGAGAAGTAGACCCGCGGCGCAGCCGCGGGGTAATCTGCTATATATATAAATACACATATTATATTATACATATACAAAAGTAAACAATAACACTAAAACTTGAGGTAGTAATCTCTAACTAATCTGTTAAAAGAAGGTAGTGTAGTAGGTAGCACACGTTGCTTGATGTTTAGTGGTAGTACATTCCAGAGTTGAATGGCCTGGACGATAAAAGACTTCTTGTAAAAACTTTTTCTTATTTGGATTAAAATTTAAACGAAGTGCGTGGAAATTTACTTATCAACAACACTAATTATAAAACAATAAAATACGATTCAACAACTCTCACGGTTGCCAGGCAACCTCGATTTTAATGTATCAGATTATAATAAAGTTTATTACAACGGAATTTTCTAAACCGTAAAAATATTCCAGTGTATTTTTATTGAAGCATAAGTACCTATTTTGAAATTATAATCTTTGAAAATGCAATGCTGCTTATAGTATTTTCTTAACTCTAAACGAGCAATTTTTTGTATATGTACCTACATCTATACTAATATTATAAAGAAGTAAAATTTGTGAGTTTGTTTGTAGGAAGTAATCTCTTGGACTACTGAAGAGATTTCGAAAAATCTTTCACTAATAGAAAGCTACATCATTCCCGAGGGACATAGAATATGCTCGATTATTATCAATAATATTTTAATATATATAAATATATATAATATAAAGTTATTTTGGGTATCTCTGAAAGGACTCTAAAGATTTAGATCAAATATTGTATAGTATTTTCCTAAGTTTTCGCGACGAGTATAGGTACATAGTAAAACTATGTTTTGAAGGTTTTATGAGCAGTATTTTGATTTTTTTATCATTATTTAGAGTGTATAATAACTACAAACACAAATTAAAACTAAATAATTGAAATAAACAAGTTGGCGGTAGGCTAAATAAAATCTTTAACAATACTCATTGACATATTTGTCTTCCGTGATCGCAGCTACTGAAAAGTGGGCAAAACGTCGGACTAATAAAAAAAATCAAATGAAATACTGCGCTTAAAACCGTTAAAACGTAGTTTTATTATCAAATATTGTATTTATTTTAAACAGAACACTTCAGTCTGCGTTGATCAACATACACTGACGATTTTATAAATACACTAGAATATGCCCGCGAATTCGTCCACGCTTGACTTGAAATACGTACGGGATTCCCGGACACAAAGTAACTCAGCATTTAAAAAAGAATCTAAACTATCGTTTTAGTGGAAACTGTGTCGAAATAATCTAATTTTTATGCATCCGAACAGTTTCAAACCGCTCCCGGAAAAATTCCCGCGGGATTTCCGGGATAAACATATCACACAGTTTATAACATCAAATTTGCTATCGATCAGTAAAAAATCACATTGTGATTCGATTATTTTTTAAATCTGGCAACTTTAAATAATTAAAAAAAACGCGATATTTCCAGGATGAAAAGTAGCGCAGAGTTTAAGTCTAAGAATTAGCTGTCGATCAGCGAAAACTGTATCGAAATCGGCCCAGTAGTTTGTACGTGAATCCCGAACAAACAGACAAGAAATAAACAAAAGGCACTGTTCTATATCGTTCATATCGTCTATTCCAGTTGTTTTTTTAAATAGCTACAATGACAAAGACACGGCATGTTTAGAATTTTATAAAATTATACATTACACTAAAGACGGTTAAAAACATAATAAAAATATTTGATTTTAAGCAATTTATTTTTATGTTTATAATGCATTACAAAATGTTTATTTTTAAATAAACTTGTTAATGATATCGAACGATTGCTTATCAAATGATCCTGTCAATAAGTAATATTAGTAATTTACGTTGTAAAATTAATCATATTATAATGATAATAATTTATCTAGTAAGACGAGGCGTAGTTGATTTCCGAACCATGCTGTGGAAACGTGAATGATTAGAAATCATTGTCATGCCTACAATGCTTTATTGATAGTAATATGTTTCTGCCATTTGCTGGTGGGATGTTTCATCGTCGTCAATCAACCGTTGTCCACTGCTGGACGCGGGCTCTTCAACTTTGCATCAACTGTCTCGGTACTACGCTATCCTCATCCAGTGCCCGACCTTGCGCAAATCTTCAGGCCATCGAGCTAAAGAGCGTCCACTCCACTAATCGTCTGCTCCATCGACCACGAGTCTTGCAACAAATGTGGCTGGCCCATAATCTCTTCAGCTTTCTAATTTTGCGAGCTTTGTCGGTAATTTTCTTACGGATATCCTCGTTTCTGATTTTTAGCCGACCTAAAAAAGGAGGAGGTTCATTTTTTAAATGATTGTTACGTGTCATAACTTTTGGACCGGTTTTCATTTTTTTTATTCGAAAGAGTATTATTCTCCCGAGGTGGTCCCGTGTCAACAAGTCAGGATCTGATGAGTGGATCCTAGGGAAATCGAGCACAACCCTTGTTGAAAAGCGCCTACACTCATCGAAAGACAAGCTTGTATACGAGTGCTATTAGTACAATTTCTACAGGTACTCTATATATAATTTCTAAGGATATTTAAGTATTTGTGCAACTAAAAAAGTACAAAATACTATTGAAGAGAGGTGCCCCGGATAGGGTGAGGAGCGAGATGGAATGCTCCTCAGTCTCAAAGGAAGATCTGCCAGCGAGGCCAGCGACTAGTGTCTCCCCTCGCAGGCCTAGGCCCGTCTGTTATTGTTGAAAATTTGTATATATGGTTTGTATGTTTCGGGAAACGTTTGCGACCTCAATTATCACACAGCGCCATCTATTGGCTTGAAGTGTTCCACTGCACTATTTTTACAAAAATAAAACCGACTTCAAACTAAAAAGCAAAAAATTAATAACATAAAAAATCAAACAACAAATTCGCAAAATATAATAATTTTCTGTTTTCCTTCTCACCGAGTTCAAAATGTTGTAGAAAATATTTATTTTTGCTTTTTAGTTTGAAATTGGTTTTGTTTTAATTTAAAAAAAAATATTCATAAGAGACACTCCCAACATCGCTTGCTCTATAACTTTTGTAGTATCCACTGGTCTTTCACTCTTTTTGGCCTTTACGAGCGTTCACCATCGGAACTTAGTTGCAAGAGGAAACTTAGTTGCCAAGCTAATATTATAATCGTTACAAATTGACTTTTATCAAAGACACTATACGTATCGGAAAAGTACAATAACCTATTTATAAATACTTAATACATTTACTTACTGATAACGACGCGTCGGCCATGATGCTAAATAGTTGCGTCACAGAATAAACAAGTCTTGTGATCATTTGGATTATAATACGAATATTGCTGTTGCCAAAACAGGTTGATTTGATAAGAAAATATTGAAATAGAGATTCGTGAATAAATGTTTATTTAGTTCGTTAAAGACTTGTATAGGTTATATCACTATATCCCACTGTATTTCTCCATTTTTTTGGATAATGAATTTAACTTGCTTTTTTATTATTTGAAACTGGTTTATGGAGAGCGGTTTGCGTCCATGTGAAAAAATTATGAATTCGAGAGTTCCTCTTCAAATCCAAAATAATTTCTCTTTAACAGAAACAAAATAGACTTCAAACTAAAATAAAAAAAAAATATTTTCTACAATATCGTGAAATCGGAGCATTTTGCAATTTTGTGGTTGCGGAAATTGTTGTTATACCGGTACGCGTATACATGTATGCCTTTGGAAGAGTGTAGGTGCTCCAAAGGCTGCTCCCCATTTTCTTGGGATCAATTCATCAGATCTTGACTTGGTCGCAATGGAACGACTATAGGAGTATTCTCTTTGAAATAAAGAAAAAAAATGAAAATTCGTCCACAATTGACAGGGAAATCGCGTAACAAATATTAAAAAAATTAAGTGCCTGTAGAAATTGCACTAATGGCACGCGTTTTGCTTTTTCAAATAATATAGGCGCTCGGCTCTCTTTATTGAAGGTTGCTCTCGTTTACCCTGGGATTCACTTATCAGATCCTGACTTGGTTACAATAGGATCAGACACTTTCTAAATAAGAAAAAAATGAAAATCGGTTCACAATTGACGGCGTCATCGCGTAAGATACATAAAAAAAAAAATACAGTCAAATCGTAAACCTCTTCTTTTTGGAAGTTGATTAATAATACCTACAGCCTAAGGTTAAGAAACCGTATCGCGTGGAAACAAATCAGAAATGACCTTTTGTATTTTTGACATTGTTAAATGCAATTATTATTATATTATGCGCATTAATTCCTTCGTGACGCAGTCGGATGACAGACGGACGACCCGTGTCACAGATGGTTTGTTTTGCCATTGTTTGTGATCAAAGGCTGAAGCTAGTTTGAGAGCGAAAAGCGAATAAGTAACAATCATCAAAGTTCCTGCCAGTCCACAGGCAATGAAGTGGTTCTGTAGAAGGGACGATCATTCACTGTTTTTGTCATGTGTCATATATAATATTATCATTAAAAATTTCAGTTTTGCTCAGAGTTTCCATATTATAATTTTAAAGTTTATCACCAAAGATTAAAACTACGTTCTTAAATCTAGGTACACTAATTATTGAGCAAATGACGGTCTTATCGCTTAAATCTCTTTCAGACAACCCTCTAAAGTAAAGAAAATATTAAAACATGACAGTGGCAGTGAATACCATAAATAATATGAAATCATACATAAATAATAAATTTTATATAATATGTAAGCTCATCAAGTCCTTATGAGCTCAGGAAGGCTTTATTCATCAGAATTTATCATGGCATGGCATGACTATGGACGCGTTCCGTTAGTAGCTCACAACGGCCAAAATGCTCCGTCAACCGTTCCACATGGCGACCACGGTCGTCATGGTCGTGGCGAAAACGTCATAATTTTCGATCACACAGCGCTCACAACGACCCAAGTCAAGAAGTGGATCGAAGTGGGCGTTGACCACAGAGCATTAATTCTCTCATCTCTTGACATTGAAAATCGTCGTTTATGACATCAACGGCCCATAATCCGATCCACTAGAGTTTATAATTGTAACATCTGCAAGCAAGTGGAACGGGAAAAATCACGGTCGTGAACGTAGTCGTGAGTCTCTTGTGGAACGTAGAATATGTGGGTTTATTTATGAAATTAACATCATTTATGAACTGTAACAACTTTACATTTTAATCCAACAAAATAATATTTCTATTGCGTAAATAATAATTATCTCTCTTGACATTAACAGTAATTACGTTATAATTCACTTTGATTAAGTCGATGGATAGCGATTCGTCGAAAACTTGGTGCATCGGTGACCGTTCCCGAGAGGAAGTGATTTCTCTTCCTATTATGGGCTCCTCGCTTCCATAGACACAATGCTTCGCTAGAGTGACATTGACAACATATCACTCTTGACAATGACATTTCAATGAACCGCTTACATATACTATAAAGAAATAAAATATAGAATAAGCAACACTGTGAGACCTGAGGGGACCAAAAATAATTCTAAACCATGACTTTAAAGAAAGGATGATACTGATTTAGCTTGTCTTATGTTGAGCGGCAGTAAGCTCCATAAACGGACAGCCTATAGTGTGAAGAAGTTCTTTCTATATGTATAATATTGTTACACGCCGACAAAAGTGGATGCACACCTGCCTGCCATAAAACAGCCTATTGTGTGTTGTACTTGTTTATGGGTGTTGGCAGGCATAATTACGCAGGTGTGCAGATTACGATTTCTAAGAAATTTGATCTACGCGAGCGGGCAGTCATATTGTATCGGTGCAGTATATAGCAATGCACAATGGAGAGATCGATAGTCAAGTAAGACAAGACGTGTGTACATTCGATAAGCTATATAGTGACGGACTTTGTGCGTGTTATTGAATCGTGTATTACGTTTGTACTGGTTGTGTCCAGTTATATTTGTACCCGTGTTATACGTGTTTGTACAGTTCTAATAAGTTCTATAGTAATTCCAAACGGCATTTTAATTCGAGTCCCGTATTCGTAACAATATTATAAAATTCTAAACATGCCGTGTACATTGAAGCTATTTAAAAAAACAATTGGAATAGACTATATAAACGATGGAGAACACGATGCAATTTTTATTAGATTGTCTTGTCTGTTTGTCGGTTTATCTATTTGTTCGGGATTCACATAAAAACTACTGGGCCGATTTCGATACGGTTTTCGCAGATCGACAGCAAATTTTAGACTTAAAATCTGCGCTACTTTTTATCTTGGGAATCTCGCGGGAATTTTTCTGGGAATGATTTAAAATGGCGAGATTTAAAAAAAATCGAATTCCAATGTGATTTTTTTACTGATCGATAATAAGTTTAATGTAATATAAATTGTGATAATTTTATTAGGGGCGGTTTGTAGTTGTTCGAGTATAAAAAAATAGCTTATTCCGGCACAGTATTCATTAAAACGGTAGCTTACCTTCTTTTTTAAATGCTGTGGCACTTTGTGTTCCGGGAATCCCGCGGGATTTTGAAGCCAAGCGTGGACGAAGTCGCCGAAATATTCTAGTTTTTAATTTTTTTATATTACAAATGCATCTCTGAAGGTTTTCTGTTTTCTATATTGACAGACTTTGGGCAAGTACATGGACTGCTCAGTTATAACCTTGCTAATTATTTAGCAATAAGTTATTCCATGTACGTGACGTAACAACCCTCTTCCCCCTCCCCTATCCCATCCCTCCTATCTCATCCCCCTATTCAATCCTAACGGCTGGCAACGCGTTTACTTTGCTCCTAGTGTTGTTAATATCTATAGGTGGCGGTAATCACTTTCCATGGGCTGGGCCGTCTGCCTATCTGCCAGATTCATAATAAAAAAAGTGTGTGTCTGCAGTCCACACGCAGTAGAAGTTAAACAAAGTGTGACAAGGGGTTGGAGGGATGACATAGCGAACGCCTTTAACAGCCTCCCTCACGAGACGATTAGGGAGGGGCTTCGTGCACACGGAGTCCCCCCGTACCTCACGAGGCTGTTGGGCGCGTACCTCCAGGATAGATACATCCTTTGGGAGGGCGGCGAGTCCGAGAATCGCGCGATAGGTCGGCGACGCGTCGCGTGCGGCGTACCACAGGGATCGGTCCTCGGGCCGGTTCTTTGGAACGTCGGTTATGACTGGATCCTTCGGGTTCCGGTCCTGCCCGGAATAGGGCTAATCTGCTTTGCGGATGACACCCTACTCACGGCACGCGCTGCGTCATTCGCGGAATCCGTGGACCTCGCCAACGCCGGGCTGGCGATCGTGGTCCGAAGAATAGGTAGGCTGGGCTTGAAGGTCTCCCCCGCGAAAACGGAGGCCATCATGTTCCATAGGCGGTTTCGCAATCCCCCCGCGGACTTGTCCGTTACAGTCCAAGGGGTGGACATTCGTGTAGGCCCCAGATGAAATATCTGGGGCTAATTCTTGATGGGAAATGGCTGTTCAAAGCGCACTTTGAGCAGCTAGTTCCCAAGCTCGTGAGTCCGCAGGCGCCCTCTCTCGGCTTCTTCCCAACGTGGGGGGACCGGGGGGGACGACTAGGAAACTCTACATGGGCATCCTTAGGAGTATGGCCCTGTACGGTGCACCCGTATGGTCCACTGCACTTCACCGCCACAATAGGACTTTGTTGTGCCGCGCACAACGGGTCCTGGCGGTGAGGACCATCCGAGGATACCGTACAGTGTCGTGAACGGCGTCGACACTCTTGGCAGGCGATCCGCCCTGGCCTCTCAGGCGGACGTGATAGCCAAAGTTCGGCGCTCCCGACAGGATGCCCTCGCCCGTGGCCTGGTTTATGGCCAGGCCGAACTCCAGGTGATCAGGACGCGGGAAACCGCGGCCATGATCCAATCTTGGTCAGTAGAGTTGGAAAACCCTGTTGCTGGCATTGACACGGTGGAGGCGGTTCGACCGCAGCTGTTGCGATGGCTCTCGCGGAAACGCGGGACCCTGACCTTCAGAATGACACAGATACTTACCGGGCACGGTTGCTTCGATAAGTATCTGTGTCAGATTGCGGGCTGCTTGCCTTCACCCCAATGCCGCCAGTGTGGCGCGCTGGACACGGCGTTACACACGCTAGTCGAGTGCGCAGCATGGGCACCTCAGAGGTTTGAACTCGAGACACTTGTAGGACCGATCGAATCGCTGGGCGATCTGGTGCAAGCCATGCTGCACAGCGACGATTGGTGGGTGGGTGCGGCCAATTTCTGCGAGACGGTAGTGTCTCATAAGGAGGCCGCGGAACGAGATAGGGAGAGAGATGGTAGTGCGCATGCGTCTCGCGGGCGCCGACGTCAGTTGGGAGCCCGGAGGCGCAGGTATGCGCATGACCTCCCTCCCTGAAATACCGCTGCAGGGGCCCTCTAGCATCTAGGGAGCAGAGGAGTCTTCACCCCTGTTGACGAAGTGAGTTTGCCTCTCCGGGGCATTCTCAAGCACTTGTGCGCTAGGATCGGTGTGGGCGTAACTACGTTCTGTATCTCACGCCTTTCCTGCCATAAGCGCGGGGCACATGGGAGGAGGGTGGTTTTAGTGGGGTATTGATTAGTCGAGTCTCCACACAAGCCGGTTGATTATTGTTTGGATTGCCTCAGTGGAAAGCCTCCATGATCAACAACGGTCTAATCCCTAGCAAAGGACCCGGTATGTGCGAAATGCATTTCCCCGCCTTAAAAAAAAAAAAAAAAAAAAAAAAAAAAAGGGGTTGGAGGGATTCTAAATTAAGTGACGTTACATTTCATATGTTATATCGTTGTATATTATATTTAAGCTTTAAAACACGAAATTTGAAGTATTAACGAAGAACTTCAAAATATTTTCAACTTTATCTGTATGACCATAGTATTTAAATGATTGAATATAATGTATTCTATCTCATTCTTAGTCATATACAGTTATGTGTTTATCTCCTTTTAGTGTCGCTTTTTCGTTTCATCGACTTTCAAATCACAACGATTCTAAAGAAGTTTCATTTTAAAAAACCATTAAACGAGGTCTTTCAAACAGTTATGACGTAAGTGGCCTTTGTGCTAAGTGCTGAATATATTTCTTTGATGAAAGTGTTAATTGATGTATCACGATGTTTGAATTTTAGGTTTCCGAAACCGGACTTTACTGAAATGCTACAAATAGTTGTACAAAGACACTAGTAGTGATAGATTAGCTCATAAGTTGCCCTCATAAGCCATTCACAGTCGACTCCCATACGAAGTTCTCCCTACGTTTATGTCACACAGCGCTTTCTAAAACCAACCTCTACCAGCGGATTTACTTAAGTCGTCGGTCCTTCAGACTAGAGGGTGTGCTATGTTACATTTACTGACACGCTGTTTTCCGTTTCTGAGACTCGTCTGCTCCATCGGCCACCGGTCCCGCGTCAGACGTGTCCGTTACCTTAGATCTCTTACGAACATCTTATCTTCATTATATTAATCTTCATTAGGGATTTTCTTCAAAAAGAAACATTTAACATAGCACGTTCTGTAACCCGCTAAACGACCTTAGTAGACTAGTTCTGTCGTCAGTGTCTACGTCTTGTAACACTTATCATGTTTGATTGCATCGCGAAATTTAGCGCGAAATAACTTTTTTTAAATAATGGCTCCAACGCCTTCGGCATTCATTTTGCCAATTTCAGAGTTAGAAAAGACAGGTGCTTAGTTAATATAAATTTAGCACATTGAATTATGGTCGGTGATTTATACGCGTTTTTTGCAAATCTATGGACAACACAAACAATAAGTTACTAACTACATTACACATATATATATTGTTACATGCCGACAAAAAGTAAGTGCACATCTGCCTGCCATAAACACGGTTTATTACCTGCCCGCATTCGCACTTCTTTTGTTTACTTTGTGTTTAGAATTAGTAATTAAGAAAAACATTCTATTGTTATTGTACTTGTTTTATGACCGTCAATAGGCAGGTGTGTCGAACTAATTCTTGTGGTTATTGTTTTGCGTCGAGGCATATTGTATTTTTACAAAATAAAAGGGATGCCCGAAGGCGGAGGGGGGGGCAGTCAAGCGACGATTATGACATGATGAGCTATATATATACTTTGCGCGTGCTATTAAATCGTGCATCACATTTGTACTGGTTGCGTCCAGTTATATTTGTACCTGTGTTATACGTGTTTGTGTAGTTCTAATAAATTCTATAGTAATTCCAACGGCATTTTAATTCGAGTCCCGCACTCGTAACAATATTATTGAGCATTAAAAACACAAAAAATATATTCTAATCGGGTGGGGTATAGGGCGCATCTATTTATTATGAATAGATCCGAACTTTTTTAAAATACTCATTAGGTTAGAAGGCTAATGCGGGAGCGAAGCAAAGTGGAGCTCCCCGCCTTAGCCTTCGTGGTTATTTTTTTGTTATAACCAACCAAAATTTACTTTATATCACTCTTCTAACCATTTTCAACATTAAATTGTCAAACACTTCTATTTTTATTTAACAATCAGTCATCGATATAATACATAGATAAGATATCCACACTCAAATCTCCTTGATAAATTGCACAAAACCAGACAATAACACAGATTTTTCAAATCACAACTAAGTATCGAAATGATAAATGCATGTACCATTCTTATCATAGAATCAGTCATAGTTTCCAGTTACCTCGTGATTTTTAGATAATGTGACGCATTTATTTGTTTAACACATGATGCAGAGAAAAGAGGTTTTGTGGACAACACGTCGGGGCAACGTGTATAAATATATACTCCTATTGTTGTCTCTGGGAGACGAATAATAAGATTTAAAGCATTAGGGGCGACTGCTTATTATCAAAAGCGATACGACATCTAACCAATGTATCAAATACAAAAACACCTCTTTGGAATGCAGCATTGTATGGGGACTACCACCTACTCGACCAGTTTTTTTTAATTGCCAAATGCAGGCTATACAGACACATAAGCCCCGAGTTAAAAGAAGTCTTGCAATACCAGGGGCATACCGTAGTATTAGTAATTTTCATATCAATCAAAACGTGTCTAATATATTTGTATGTTTAATAGATCGGTGTATATAGTGTTTCTAGGTGACATAATTATTTATCTCTTAACGTGTTGCTAATTAAACTAGGAAAATAGCACATCATTATATTATGTATGTTACATTGTTCCACGTGGATGAAGCGTGCTGCTTACTAACCGTAACATGGTGAGCATGACACATGAGAGGATGAATTACCGTTTTCTATTGCGTAGATACTGTGCTTTTGTATAATGGCTTTAGAAATGTATCATATTTGCTGTCATATTGAATTTCTCATTCACAATAAAACTGCGTTTTAACGGTTTTAAGCGCTGTATTATATTTGATTTTTATTGTTCCGACGTTTCGGCCACTTTTCAGTAGCCATGATCACGGAAGGCAAAGATGTCATGTGTCAATTAATTTCATTTAAAATTCAATTATTTAGTTTTAATTTTTGTGTATGGTTGTTTACTCTATGGGAGCCTAATCTAATTTACCACTGCTTCGCTATATGCTTGAAGAGAAGAAGCGGCACAAAAAACTCTTCAGCAGCATGCCTAGCTCTAATAATTTTATTTAATATTAAAATGGGTGGGAGGTTGGTTTGTGTTCCGGTGCAAGAAGAAAGAGCTCAAATATCTTGAGGTGTGGCAGTTGAATTTTGGTTTTGGTTTTGTTTTGGGTCTAAGTTTTGATGGTCGGATCCCAAACAGGTGGCACTTGCTAACCAGCTTCTCTTTTGAAATTTGAAAATCCTCACTTTCATAGTGAAAGCATATATATATGTCTATCTAGAAGACTGGCTTTAACTTTTCAAATTCATGTTTACGCACAGATGATCTATGAATTTACGGAATCTTATTAAGAAATGATCCGGTGCATTGCCTAACTCATCGAGTAAAAACGTGTGCTAGAAAGCGATTCATGTGGCTTAATCCTTATCACTATGACAGTCATCTTTTCTACACTCCCTCTGAACTATACGTCAAAATTCTTGCGCTGGCAATATTTGCCAAGGTCACAAAAATACAGTTTATTAAAAACCGCTAATACTGTGCCACCGCATCCTTATCCGCTTATTCCAGTTGTTTTTTTCATCTTTCCTGTCCAGGTGTGGTTTGACATTTGAATATTATGAATTAAATATCCGTTTTCCATTATTTTAATATTCGTGTTATAAGTAAGTGTTTAACATAAAAAAATAGAATCACTTTTTATTTATGATATACTGTTGTTTACTTTATTTACGTGAACTGTATTTATTCTGTTTGCGTAAAATCATGCTATTTTTGCGATATTATACAGACTGATAAACATGAGACTATGGACGTGCGGATTTATTACTCAACATCCTGAAATCATTCCATAATGTTTTTTTTAAATCAAATTCAAAAGTTTTTATTCAAAATAAGTTCCAGTGCAGAACACTTTTTGAAGATCATACATATATGTTAAAATTTAATTTTTCTTCCTATTCTATGTACACCGCTTCGCAACGTGTTATTGCTGTTAAGGAGAAGAAGCGGCAAGAAACTCCCCAGCAACACGGCTAGTTAAAAATTGAACTTCTTTATATTTCTTATTCTATTTATATCTCAAGTTTTTTTATAAGTTTTATGCAGAAGTATGTTACAGAATTACTTTTGAAGAGTTAATGGAGTTGTAGAAAACAGTGCATACTCATAAGACCAAGACACAATAAAAGGAAAGAAAAATATTATTATAGTTATAATAATGACATGACGTACTAAAATGTTATGCTGCAACATATCTCCATAAATTCCTTACAAGCTTGGCAAGATAAAAACGTTATAAAAAATATAGTATAAGAGGTTAGAGCGAGCTGCTATGTAAATGAAGATTAAGTGTAGTATCCCTTTTTTAGCAAGATACTTTTTAATTTGGTTTTAAATTTACTGAAAGGCAGATCTAACATTTCGGAATCTTATTGAAGTAGCGTATACCAACCCCCAAGATTAATTTAATTTATATTATATTGTCTTATTATAAGTATCATAAAAATAAAACTTTAAAAGGTGTTAATGATTAATGCACAGTTAAATATATATGTTTGACTATAAAATAATTTCCATGAACTAGTACAATGAAGGAAACTTATATTGTTTTTTACCTATAATCCCTTAAGAATATAAGTAGAATACTGAGTCTAGGTCATCGATGTCAATGGTTAAGGTTCCCAGAAGGCTGGCTCCGTTGTTTCGCTCAAAGGCCATACTGATCCCTTGTCAGAGGTAGGACTCAGCCCTCTGATCACCTCAAGAGTCAAAAAGTCGTTTTGATAGATTTTAAAATAAATACCCTAGAAATGTACAGTATTATAAAACTAGCCGATGCTCGCGACTTCGTCCGCGAGGTACGATTTTTTGACTATCCCACGGGAACTATCGGTCCATTCGTTTCGGAGATTAGCCGGTACAAACAGACAAACAGAGAAACATAAAATTAAAAAAAATCTAAATTAGTTCTATTTCACTTCTTACGTCTCCCTGACTTGGTTTTTAGCATCTTTTTCATGGTACAGAAATTCGACCTCTACACTTTTATTATATGTACTAGCTTCTGCCCGGGACTTCGTCCGCGTGGAGAATTTTTTTAACTATCCCACAGGAACTCTTTAATTTTTCGGGATAAAAAGTATCCTATATGTTGACCAGGGATATAATCTTCCACCATACAAAATTTCATTTAAATCGGTCCAGTAGTTTCGGAGATTAGTCGATACAAACAGACAGACAAACAAACAAACAGACAAACAGAGAAACATAAAATTTAAAAAAATCTAAATTAGTTTTATTTCACTTCTTACATCCCCCTGACTCGGTTTTTAGCATTATTTTTCATTGTACATAAATTCGACCTCTACAGTTTTATTATATGTATATATATGTATAGATAGATTCTAAGCATGTCAAGTTTGTACATTGAAGTTATTTAAGAAAAATAACTGGAATAGACTATATAAACGATGGAGAACACGATGCAATTTTTTTAGATACCTTGTCTGTTTGTTCGGGATTCACGGAAAAACTATTGGGCCGATTTCGATACGCTTTTCAGTGATCGACGGAAAATTCTTAGGCTTAATTCTGCGCTACTTTTATCCCAGGAATCAGGTGGAAATTTTTCTGGGAATTATTTAAAATGCCCAGATTAAAAAAAAAATTAATTCCAATACGATTTTTTCCCTGATCGATAGCAAATTTTATACAATAAAATGTGTGATATTTTTTATCCTGGCAATCCCACCGGAATTTTCCCGGAAGCGGTTCGTAGTTGAATGCATAAAGATTAGCTTATTCCAAGACAATTTTCACTACAACGATAGCTTGCATTCTTTTTTAAATTCTGTGGTACTTTGTGTCCTGGGAATCACGCGGAAAATTCAAGTGTATTATTATGTAGTTTTATAATAACAGCCCATAAACGTCCCACTGCTGGACTCGCGTCCCACTGTTGGGTTCGGGCCTCCTATTGGGTAGGTTTGAACTAGGGTTGCGCCTTTTGTTGAAAAAGAAAAAAAGTCTCTGTTTTTAAGCTGTAAAAATATAGTTTTTGGGAAATTTAGATGAAAAAGAAAGTACACGTTTATTTTTCATTATTTATTATATATTTTTTTTATTTTATTATTGCATTTTCCATGTGTTTTTATTACAACTTTTCGGTTGGGCCAGCGAAGATCTATTATTTTTAAAATAATCATAAATATTATAACATATATGTTATATATTAAATAAGAAGATAATTGATTAATATTGTTACAACTTAAGTTCCGACAAAAACAAAATCCACCTGCATATCTATAGAAACATATTTTATTACCTGTCGGCATTTGAACTAATTGTAATTCTTTTATGATTGTCTTCTTTTGTTTACTTATTTAATGGTTATTGCGGAGAACAGCCTATTGTACTCGTTTATGGCCGTTTGCAGGCATAATTAGCCAGGTATGCGGATTATTCTAGGAAATTGCGTCGACGCTTGCCGGGCAGACATATTTGCATTTGTGCAGTATAAAAAAAGATGGCTTGATGGAAAGAGGGGTCAGTCGAGCGAAAACCACGAGCGAAGCGAGACGTGTGTATTACAATCGGGAATCTAATAAGTGACGGACTTTGCGCGTGTTATTGAATTACGCCTTCTGAATTACGTTTGGAATTGTTGTGTTCGGTTATATTTGTACCTGTGTTATACGTGTTTGTATAGTTCTAATAAACTGTATAGTAATTCTAACGACATTTTAATTCGAGTCTCACGACTCGTAACAATATCTTGTTTCATTTAATCCTTTTGTTAGCACACCCGTTACATGTTTCGGCAGAGAGAAGTGAGAGCATAGATAACCTTCCATTGTCTTTGGTAGAGAGCGAATTAAACGTTTGGATACATTGATATTAAATTAAACGTTCGGATACGACACTATATATAACAAAAACCGCGACAATTGTATTAGCGATGAAAATATAGTACATTTCCTTCTATATAATGTTTATAAAATATACAGCGCAATTCAAATCAATCAAAATCAATTTATTGTCAAAAAAATATGCAGAAATAATGCCTACATAGGTATAGGTATGCCTACATAGGCACTAGGACTAGCCTGTATCGCGAGACACCAAGTACGCGTGTGGCTGACTTAATTTTTCAATTTTTATTTTTTTGGCAATTTTTATCTCTTAAATTAAATTATTTTTAAAAATAGATTGTTAGTGTGTGTATGTGTGCGTGTAATATTATAAGGTTACACATACTTGGAGTCTTAGGACATATGAGGTTTTGGAGATGGTGTCGGAACATGTTTCGGCACAGCAAGACTGAGTGCCAACCTCATTTCTTAAATTGCGGCTGTCATTTTTTGTATGTATATCTTCTTATCAGTTTCTATTGTGTGAGTTGCAATTGGAGATAAATATTCTCTCTCTCTCTCTCTCTCTCTCTCTCTGTGTGTGTGCATATGATGGATTACAATATTCTGATATATATAATAAGGTTGATTTAGATGATATTATATTTATATTATTTTAAATGTATTGGTAATGAAGTTGTATAAGCCAATTGGTTAAAATATAGTACGATACTATATATTATAGTACGGTTGGCAACCTTAGTTGGAACGGACAGTATATCCGCCACGCTTGTCTAAGGCGGTTTAGCGGGTTTGACACATCACATTATTCTTCAGCAGTTAGCACACAGTAATTGTAACAATGCACATCAGGTCAGAAAACTTCCTAAGTAGTGCATGCTTTTCGGTCAGGATCCGAACCCGTGCCCTTTGAGTTTAGGACGCGAGTGTGCTAACCATTAACCTACTACGGTTTTATATGGATCTACTTACTTATCTTTAAGATATACTATATATGATGTACAGAAGGTAATTTACCGTTCGCTATGTGTGCCGAAGATCAATGGGGCTTATTGCGTAATCAGCTGTGACGTCAGAGCATCGAATACCCCGTATTTATCAATGCTTTAGGGAGTGACGCAACTTTGTCTGCTCACAATATTAATATCATAAAAATTTATTTTCAATGAATTTGCTTTTAGGACAGACCTATTCCTGGGGAAAGATTCTCACATTTTAATTTTTCATTATTTAACACACATTTTTTTGGACCAAATCATACAAAAACTATCCTCTCTCTCCTTCTACCAATAATTTGGGATCGGCACAATATGTCTAGAAGAATGAAAGAAGAAAGAAAATCATTATATTGAGGACAAATGAAATTAGATACAGTAATAATTACTAATATTTACCTCGTAAAAAGTGTCAGGTGATCTTCCGCTGGGCCCTTAGGGTATCGTCACGGCAGACATTAAATCATTGTGAAGCATAAAACTCAAATCTTAAACAACATATGTCTGTGTGTGTGTGTACATATATATATTAGTGTTACAAATGCAACGACACTACAATTAAATTAAATACCACTTGTGTCAAGTTTTAGGCCGCGTTGTAAACGTTGGTACTCTTTTAAAAATATCTGTAATTTAGTTTTAAACCCATTAAGATATTGCAAATTTCTAATGGGTGGCGGAATATTATTCCAGCACCTTGATGCTGTCTTTTCCTATCATACTCCTCTATTCTGGCATACGTCCTCTGTCACACCACAAGTAATCATGTCAACTTTCACACAATCCATACATACATCTCCTTTTTGGTCTACCTTTACATTTGTAAGTACCTTCTTTCACTTTAACATTCTTTTTGACATGTAACTTCATGTGATTTTAATCTCTCTTCATAGGTTTTGAATTAATTTATTTTTATTTTATATATTACTACTGGGGCTGGCAGACATTGTCCTGCTCTGAAAACTAAAAATCTACGTCCCGATTGCAGCTTCACCTACTGGGTCCAAATATGGATTTAAACCTTTCTCGTATCCATTTGAACACACAAAAAAATTCATCAAAATAGGTCCAACCGTTTCGGTGGAATTCAGTGACATACACACGAATAGAAGAATTTTATATATAACTAGCTATCCCGGCAGACGTCGTCCTGCCCGGAAAAGCTTCCATCGATATGCCGACAGCAGCGCCACCTACCGGGTCCAATTGTGAACCAACTCAGAAACCTTCTTTGGCTCATACACAACAACTTTGCTAAAGATCATCACATGATTAAATGTATAGTTTACGATTCTATAAAGGACATACAGACAAACATTCATTTTTATATATCAAGAAGAAGATAGGCTGTAACGCAAATCAATGGGATAGTAAAACAGAAACCCAGCTGCTGAAAATATACTCCGTGAAGAGGCTTACTTGGAATTCTTTTTACACCAACCACAATAAAATTCCTTATTTAGTATTACAGTATTGTATACGTATTACATATCCTTATAAAAGTACCATGACTCACTCGCACTAAGGTTACTTAATGAAATGTATTTCGTTCGTTTTCTACCATATTTGGTTGGTAACAACTACTATTTTATTTGTTAACAAGTTTTATATTGTTTTATAGGAAAATGCATAGCGGTCGGGGCTAAAATGTGTTTCAGGAGTGACTAAATGCTCAGTAAAAAACATTCTAAAAAATAGATAGATAGATATATATACTTTATTGTTCACCACATACACAGAAAGTAAATAATTTACTGGCATTTCGTGTCAAGGCAGGAACAAAGGGCGGCCTTATCGCTTTAGAGCGATCTCTTCCAGACAACCCGGGCTGTGGATTGTATGAAAGGAATCAAGATTGTGTGTATGAGGGTGGTGTGCAAAAAAAAATACATGTAATTATTAGGATACATCGATATTATACAATACATATAATTAAGAAAAAAAAGAAATAGACATCACACATATTAATAATAGCAATACACAATATATCAATATTATATATATATATTAATATAATATATACAATATTAATAAATATAATAACAAATTAAAATACATACAATTTGATATTAAATATTAATTAAAGTGAGAGATAATATTCTCTTACCAATTTTTTGAAAGTGGTGAGTGATTTTGCCCGTCGTATGTAAAATACCCAAACCCAACGCACTAGGAGGCGCCACATATTATTTATCTCGAAATCAGTGATAAATTGTAAAAAAAGCTTTTTATTGCTAATTCATTTAATTCTTGACTGATCTGATATATGTTCATTTCTTAAACTCGAAGGCTCTCAGAGCCGAAAGGAAGCTGATTTTGGAATCAGAAGCCGACCGCACCGCAGTGCGTTGTAATTTTTTTTTTCATGAATGTATTGAAAAATATCACATTAATATTACAATCTAATCTAACAAGACTAATATAATAAGTAATTTAAATATAACCTAAATCAACTAAAAGTATAGTACTAAGAAAGTGTCCATTAGCACTTTTCTTATTGTCTCTATTAAGGGGAGGGAAAACACTTTGTTCATATGTTCTTTAATAAGATAGCACAGTACACTTTAGTTTTGTTTATAGTACTAATTCAAACGGTTTTGTCCTTTTGAGCCTTCTCATTATATCCGTGTTGTCCAAGAGCTGGATCGCTTCGAAATTCACATGATGGTGAAGCCCATGCTCGTGAGCTTCCGCGTACTTTCTGATAATGCTAGTAACAAACTCCAATTTCAGATCCCGATGGAGGTCGCTGCAGTGCGTTGTTATGAGAACTTGTTTCAATAATCGAATTTTAGTCTTCCAGTTTAACATGCCTTTTGTCACATGCCTGTTGTCAACATGACTTTCATCCTCATGACATGCCCAAGTGTGGTACCGCCATTCTGGAATTATCTTGATTGCTTCCAGGTCCATACTACGCTCTCAAAAAACATCGGCGTGAGGTAGTTGGTCTTGAACTAATCATAATATTATATATCGTACAGTGTGTGAGAGTTCCGGTGCATCAGTTCCACCAAATCTATCCTCCCCTTTTTTTTTAACCAGGAAAAATCCGTTTGAAGACTAAGCCGCGACAAGGACAGAACCTTGGCGGGATAGTTCGCGACCTAGTGTGGTATTCGCCGGATCGGGGGTGGCACTAGCATGCCCAGTTAGAACTGGTGCCATGCTAATACTACTCTCCAGTTAGGGATACCCACTAAAACCCCTGGGTGTTCTGTCCTTCGCCTTATGCCAGGGCTATGGGTATATGACCTAGCCTCTCCGCAGCACTGGCAGGCGTGGGCCTCACGAGGCTTCTTCCACTGCCAGGGATTACTTTTACCCCCGGCATCTTCAAGCTCTCTAGGCGTGGGGCGGTCTGTAACTCGCCCCACGGGAGGAGAGGTGAGCGCGCGCGGAACACGCAAATCTATCCTTCCCTATGCCATCCCTCCCCTCCATCGCATTCTAGAGTGCGCACTGCCGAAGAGTGGAATAATTTTCCGGAGTCTGTTTTTCCTAACAAATACAATCTTGAAGTCTTCAAGTCACGAGTGAATAAGTATTTTCTAGGTAAGCGTGCTCCATCCTAGACTGCGTTATCACTCGACATCAGGTAAGACAGTTGTCAAACGCAAACCTATACGTCCATAAAAAAAATGATAATAATACAAAGTATATAAAAACCAGTAATTATCAAAACTGATTATACAAGATTCACAATATTAAGGTACAGCAAGACCCCTCAGGTTTTTTTATTAGATTCGACACAATCTTGCATTCACGTGAGAAATGTATTCTTTTCTATATCCGGCTGCAAAACATATAGTATCATTCATTCCCTTTCGTTCCCACGGGTGCTACAAAGATGTATTATCCCTTTGTACCTATCAGCCGTCCTATTGCATGTATTATTAACAATAATATTGGGGGAGATGTTTCCTTTAGTGTAGTTTACGTTTAGTAATCGTATTTTGCTTTTTTATATTACCGTTCTACTTTTGTTGTCTTTAACAATTTGCCTAAACTGACTGCTTCGTCAAGCACTTCTCATTTGGAGGTGGTTATAGGTCCGGATGGATACGAATCCTCGGACCTACGTCGATCGTATTATTGATGGATGTATAATCAACGGTAATTTGGATACAGGTCCGTCAGTACTGGCAACCTTGCGCGGGACCACAAAACCCGCTTCCGCACGCACAAGCGTCAGATTACACAGTGGCAGATCCACGCACGCATCCGTATGACCGTATCGACGGTTACAGTCCGGCGGATTTAATTTAAACTAGAAGTGACACAGTATAGCCCAGTTCGAATTTTAAACAAAAGAATTAAAGAACTTATTGGTCTCATACAGTAGTGCTTAATTTGCCATTATGCGACAATCATTACTCCGCGTACCAGTTTAAAACTGTGTTAGGGCAGAGTAAGTTCACGTCCCGTAAGTTATAAATATCAAAAAGATATTTGTTTCGAACTACCTTTGAAATAATTAGTAAGTATACAAAAAATGAGTTCCTACATTAGCATTTAGACAGTATATGTAAAAAATACAGAGACAGCAACATTATTCGTTAAGTAAAAATAAATGTGTTATATATATTACACATATACATCTATTTTCTGCAGTATTGATATATAAATAATAACTATATTATAATATATAATATAAGTAAATGCAAATTTGATATAAAGTAGTATATATTAAAGATTAAAACATAAAGTAATGTTTTCATCATAAGAATAAATAGATATATTATTTTGTTTTAATATGTATATATACAAATTCCTATTTGATAATGATGAATTGAAGGAGGAACCTGCGTGTCCTTGTGACTCAGAAACCCTAGAAACTCCTCTGCATATGATATTCGAATGCCCTATCTTCGTGCGTGAGAGGTATTCCTTGGGATGCACCCTTAGGACGGAGTTAAAGAGAGATAACATATTAGACTTGATGGATAAAAAACTGCTAGATGAATTTCTACATTACGCGATATTTATCGTAAAAAAAGTTATTAATAGGAATAATAAGGTGACTAATAGTGCTACTAATGTAAACTTGTATACATGTAGGTAAGCATTAGTTATAAGATTGCAAAATATAGTCAGTCATAGGTTAGTTTTTAAGGACAGTAAAATTAATATATATAAATAAAAACAAGATAAAGAAGTAAGTTTCGTAGAGTAAATAGATCGTAACGAAAGTTTGTGATAGGTATTTATTTTTTATTTATTGAAAATAACCAACAGTGCATATTACAATAATATTGTTACGAGTTACGGGACTCGAATTAAAATGCCGTTGGAATTATTATAGAATTTATTAGAACTATACAAACACGTATAACACAGGTACAAATATAACCGAATACAACAAGACCAAACGTAATCGAGAAGGTCGTAACTCAATAAAACGCGTAGAGTCCGTCACTTATTAAATTCTTGATTGTAGTACACACGTTTGCTTCCCTCGTGGTTCTCGCTCGATTGTCTCCCCCTCCATCAGGTAATCGCTTTATACTGCACAAATGCAATGCCTTCGTATCTAACAATGGGCTGTTTTCTAATCACAAATTTTAAACACAAATTAAACAAAAGAAGACGGTCATAAAAGATTTACAGTTAGTTTAAATGCCGGAGGTAATAAATGTGCTTTGTTTCAGATATGCAGGTGGATTTTGTTTTTGTCGGAACTTAAGTTGTAACAATAAATAATATAAACAAACAAAAAGGTACTTTAAAATGTAAGGTTAATAATAGGTTTTTCTATGAGATTAGATTGAACAAACTAAATTTGTGTAAACGTACAATAAATATATACATACAAACATACATACACATATACATACAGAGATATCTAAATAAAATACGTTAATAGATACATGTAAAAACACACATTAATAAATAATATCATTTAAATATAAAAATATATATTACTTACATAAATTCTTATTTTTATATAATATGGTATATGTTCCAATTATCAATTTGAAGATTAAACTTTTGAATACAGACTTAGAGTGACGAAAGAAGTCAATGTCACTAAATTTGCTGTTGTAAGTCTTATAATCGTATAATTAGCTATAAGACTAGATTGAAAATAGTTACTGTTGTCATTGAATAAGAAATCAATGTAATAGACATGTTTTCTTTTTAAGAAGAAACAAAAGAATGTATAAAGACATCCGTATAGTTAAGAACATAAGACCCTCTGCCCTGAATGAAGACTGATGAGGAGACGATATTATATTGTTACGAGTTGCGGGACTCGAATTAAAATGCCGTTGGAATTATTATAGAGTTTATTAGGACTATACAAACACATATAACACAGGTACAAATATAACCGAACACAAGAAGTCCAAACGTAATGCAGAAGGTCGTAATTCAAATCAAAACGCGCAAATTCCATCACAATTAGATTCCCGATTGTAGTACACACGTCTCGCCTCGATCGTGATTCTCGCTCGACTGACTTCCTCCGTCCATCAGGCCATAGTTTTATCCTGAAAAATTGCTATGTGCCCGCCCGTCCACGTGGACGGAATATCCTAGAATCAGCTTATACTTTTAAAATCCGTAACACCTGGTTAATGATTACAATACAAAAATAGGCTCTAGAACGATTGCCAATAAATAAGTGAACAAAAGAAGACGATCATAAAAGAATTACAATTAGTTCAAATGCTAACGAAATGTGCTTCTACAAATCTGTACGTGGAATTTGTCTTTGTCGGCGCTTAGGTTGCAACAATATTATATTGCTATCATGATACTATATAAATACTATAAAAATAATGACTTACATGACACGATCACGTTACCTACACGTGTCCGTCTTCAAAGGTCTTTGACTTTCCTTTTATTGTATTGTTAATTAGGTTTACTTGCTTAATTAATGTTTTAATTGAATTTCACGAATTAATTAGAACTTTTGGTGGCAGAGAAATTTATTTTAAACAAGGGCAAGTCTTCACTTTGGTAAATAATAATATGATAACACACGAGATATGTAGGTTTCTTTTTTATTGCATGAGTTCAGCAGACAGGCAGACGGCCCGCTGGTTGAAAGCGGTTACCATCGCCTATGGACGTTCGCAACATTAAAGGTTCTAGAAATGCGCTGCTGTTCTCTAAAGGGAGACTGGAACCTGGCCACTAATGCCAGAACACAATCCAAGCTTGTTATGGCATCCAGACGGGCAGATGCCCTACCACCTGGCAAGGTATCTCGCATGTCTCGGGTAAAGATGTTTTCGTATTACCGGAATGCAGTTATTTTGATAATACGGAAACTCATGTTTGTACATTATTATGGAGGTTTATACCATCATTTTTCGGTAACATATCCACAGCAGAACATATAAGGAAAGTGTATAAAACTAGATATTAGATATATCGAATATTTGCGCAATTTTATTTATTTATAGACCGGCAGAAGACAGCGCTGAACAGAAAAGAGTGGAGTATTCACATTTCGGAGGCCAGGACTTATTTTGGGTCGTTGAGCCGCAGCAGTTAGTTAGTTAGTTAACTGACTACATAAATATTTTATTTAACAATATATTTCTTAACAGAATAGTTTACATTTTAAAAAATAAAACTTAAATCTAAATTAATATTTTTTTAAAAACGAGCTTTTATTTAAATTGCTTTAGAAAGGAAAAGGGAGTTTCACTTCCAAAAACAAACTTTGAAGTACATGAAACCTATCATTTTGTTACATTATGCAATTTTATATATTACGATATAAGTTTGCCTCGAGATGTTCCTGTACAATAATTAATTATTTAGCTTTCGCTGGACATGTGTTACTTTTGTGCTGCAAAAGTAAAAATGATCTTTGTGAAGTGCTTCTTCAGAATCGTTATGATTTGAAACTCGATGAAACGGAAAAGCTACACTAGAAAGAGATAAACACATAAATCTATAGAGCTAAGCCTGCGAGAGAATGAGATAGAATACATTATATTTAATAATTTAAACACTATGCTCATACAGATGGAGTTGGAAATGTTTTAAAGTTTTTTGTTAATACTTCAAATTTCGAGTTTTAAAGCTTAAATATATTATAACGATATAATATACGAAATGTGACGTCACGAAATTTAGAATCTCTTCCACCTCTTGTCACACTTTGTTTCACTTCTACTGCTTGGGAAGTGCACACGCACACACACAGGCATACTTTTTTCTGTTATTTCTTTTTTTCCTGTATAGTCAGTAGAACTGAACAACAATGCAAAATTGCAGTCGTTAGTTTAGCAGAACAAGTTTTAATTCATCTTATAAGGTTTGAGCTAAACTAACAAACATAAATAAAAGTTGGGAAAAAGTGAATAAGAATCTTCAATCATTATTACTTTTCTATTTTAAACAGTATAAATAAGTTGATCATTTGTATCGTGATTTATCATACGTTCCTTGATTGGTTTGAATGTTCATATCCTATGAGCCAAGGGGCTGGACCCCAGTTGAGGGTGTGTCACCGGTAAATTATCGCCACGCGGTGCTATTTTTGGAATCAATTTGCTATTCCTGTATTGAACATAATATAAAGTACTGTATACTTCGTACATGGGATATGTTCATATGGGATATGTATTTTTATAATAGTCAGATTGCATCAGAGGAATTTCTGCGTCATCATTTTATAAGCATGTTAACAATTTCTGTTCGAAAGGCGCTAAGGGGTTACTTCACTAGTTTCACAAGTTCATTCGCTTCGTAACTTATGAATATTTAAATCAGACTTAAGTCACAAGCCACGGTAGTTTAATGGCTAACGCTCGCATCCAAAACTCAAAGGTCGGCGGTTCGAATCTTGGCCAGTAAAAATGCACCACTTCGACAGTTTTCTGACTTAATGTGCAAATTGTTAGAATTACCACGTGTTAACCATGAAGGAAAATATCGTGATGATATCTGCACATTGACATAACCGGTGTGTCAAACCCATCAATCCGTCTTGGACAAACATCGCGGGTATACTACTCGTTCCTTAATAAATGGGAGGCCTGAGCCCAGCAGTGGAACGTTTATGGGCTGTTAATATTATTATATATTCTTATAATTTGATCTGAAATAAATATGTTTTGCTAATATACCTATACACATTTTTTTCTGCGTAGGAAAGTCTCTTGCTTTAAGGCCTGTGGAACTGCCTCCTCTTGATATTCAGACAAGGTAAAAATGACATTTTTAATGTGTTTCACGAAGACTTTCCTCGAATCAAACATTTCAAAACCCACATGTTCTCGATATTTCCAGGCCAAGGTTCTCTTGACATGGATTTTTGGCAGTATCACAGCAAAATAGTAGTTTGCTGTGGAAAGTTAGTAATTTAAATCTTATTCACAAAAACTTAAAGATGAAGTAGGTATATAAGTTGTAATGGTTATAAGCTTTATTTTTATAAAAATAAGGCTTAAATAGATTATTGTTATTACTCAAACGTGAGGCCATGGAGAGATAACAAATAAACAGTTACATATCGGCTATAAAGTTTTGAAACGGCAAAATAACTATCGATATTTATATTACCTGTCCTTGGAATATGATGATATTTAAATTGTAGTGAAACACTTACAGCCAATAGATGGCGCTATGCAATAATTGATGTTACAAATGTTTCCCGAAACATACAAAGAATATATATACAAATTTTCAACTATAACAGAAGGGCATAGGCCTGCGAAAACAACACTAGCCTCGCTGAAAGATCTTCCTTTAAGACGGAGGCGCATTCCTTCGAAATGTATGTATGTACATATATATTTATCTATAAACGTTTATATATTTTATAGATATGTATTTATATGTTATATATATTAAGTATATATCTATTTAATATACGGCCTCTGTGGTTGAGCGAGCTAAGCCCTTGCCGGCCTACCTCACTGCAACGCAGAGGCTCCGGGTTCGATTCCTGGTATAGTAAATTTCGGAAACGTATTTTCTCCGTTATTTAATATGGTCTGGGTGTCTGGGATCGGCCCCAGAGTGGTCCGTTGTATATTACCCATAACACAAGCGTAACTTGCTTAATTTGGGCATATACAGTGTGTGTATTTGTCTGCCAATTTATATATAGAACATCTGTATAAACTGCATTTATATATTTATTAATAGAATGTAAAAAATTGTACTATGTATTATATACCACTACCATCGTCATTATAATCTTAATTCATTCCTGGGGTTGTCTGGAAGAGATGGCTTTTTAGCGATAAGACCGCCCTTTGTGCATATTGAGACATAGTTTTAGTCTGCAAGTTCTTTTTTGTATTGGTGTACAATAAAGAGTTATTGATTGATTGATTGATTGATATTGCTTTGCGCTATTATGAAATTGGGATGAGTCAAAGTACTAAGTCAAATGTACATAGATAGTAGTAGTATCTGTACAGCCGATTCTTATCGGCTTACTTTAAGAAGTTGTAATCATGTCTATTAATTGTTTTTAGTATCTAAAGCAATAAATTAGCAATCAAGAAGTCGACAGCGCTGGAATCTGTTGGCACTTGGTCTGCTGTAGGTTTTGCTCTATATAAAAAGGTATTTTTAACCGACTTCAAAAAGGAGGAGGTTCTCAATTTGATTGATATTTTTTATGTTTTTATGTATGTACACCGATTACGCTGGAAATTATGATCCGATTTACGTGATTTTTTTTTATAGCTGGAGTACAGCCTATACAGCAGACATGCTGACGGCCCACCTGGTGGAAAATGGTTACCGTCGCCTATGGACGTTTGCAACATCAGAGATGTCACCAACGCGCTGCCGGCATCGAAGAAATTTTATGACACCCTTTTTGAAAAACTCCATATCGTAGCGCTGTGGGAAAACCTCGGCTGGGAGCTCATATCAAAATCCCCACGATACGCAAGAGAAACGTTCTACAGAACCTTTGCGTACATGAGCGAAGCGGCTCAAGGAAGTGGGGGTGAACTCCCAATCGATGGCGAGCGGTGCGATGGTAGAAAGAGGACGAAGGCACCATTCTAAACAGTTCTTCGGAACACTCCCCGTTATACAGTCGATAGAATACGCAGCGAGAAGCAAAGTCTCTCCTAAGGCCAAGCGTATCTAGATCGTCTGTGAGTATGGGATCATCACCAACACGAACGGCTCGACGTTGAATACTGTCCAGGGGATTAAGTTGGTAGGCAGGTGCTCCAGCCCAAAGGTGTGAGCAGTACTCCATATGCGGCCTCACCTGTGCTGTATAAAGCACAAGGCATTGCCGCGGTGTGAAATACTGCTTGGACCGGTTTATCACTCAAAAAGGTTTTTACTTCTTTAGTTTGATGCGGAATAATTGCCATTTGGTCCCCTAAAAATTTAACATGTTTGGCCTAGTAGTTTTCACCTTTCGTAGGCCTGCCTACCCATAGCTAGTCACTAAAAAGTAACAAAAAAAAACTTCGTTTAAAAAAATCGACTTCAAAAACTAAAAAGTATAAAATAACTTATTTCTAAAGCTATTTTTAATTATAATATCTTATTTTTAATATATATTATCTAAAACATCTTGAAGTCGGTGCGAAGTAAAACATAAAAATGACTATATTTTGAAAATTAATAAGCACCCATTTTAAGATGCTTTAGATAATATATATTAAAAATAAGATATTATAATTAAAAATAGCTTTAAAAATAAGTTATTTTATACTTTTTAGTTTTTGAAGTCGGTTTTCTCAACGAATTTTTTGTTCAAAGCTACTTTTATCATACACCAAAGTCACTGTCATCAAATCATTATTGCTTTTGGCACGGTGAAAATGGGGGTTTTACTTCTACAAGAAATAGCGCACGGCACTTCATATGGTGAGTGTCTTGACTGGCTTACACTCGTCATTACCCCACTCCTCATTACTGATAGATCGGGAAGTACATACATAGATATTGTTACAAGTTGGGCCACCTGCATTTCTATTGTCACATACTGACAAAGAAATGCTGCGCATCTCGTTTATTGTCCCCCCGCATTGTGAGGTCTTTTTATTACTTCGTATTTAAGTTTTCAATTAGACAATAGCCTATTGTTATTGTTTTCGACTTTATTGGCCGTTCGCAGAAATAGATAACCAGGTGTGCAAATTACTATTTCTCGGAAACTCAGTGCGCACGGCCGATTTTTTTTGTACTGTATAGTTAGTATAAGACAATGCCCGAATGGAGGGGTGGGGCAGTCAAGCGACGACTACGAAACGAGTAAGACGTTTGGTAGTACTTTCGATAAGCGATATAGATGACAGACTTTGCGCGTGTCGAATTGCATTGAATCATGCAGTGGGAACTGGTTGCATCCAGTTTTATTTGTATTTGTTTTATACGTGTTTGTACAGTTCTAATAAATTCTATAGTAGTTCCAACGGCATTTTTAATTCGAGTCCTGTAGCTCGTAACAATATTATCAGGCCTGTTTCCCATAGGGGTAGGCAGAGAGGATGATATTTTTATTGCCATAGGCTGGCAAACAATCAGACGGCCCAGCTGATGGAAAGTGGTCACCGTCGCCTGTGGATGTTTACAACACCAGGGGCGTTGCTGACCCCATACGTAGCGCAAAGGGACAACCGCGGTGGGATGTTCTCTCCAAGTCGTTATTGTACGCGGAATCAACGTTCTAGAGAACCGTTGCGTAGTTGAGCAGGGTAGCTCAGGGAAATGATGGTGAACATCCCGACGATAGCGAGCTGTACGGTGGTGAAAGTGTGGCGTGGGCATCAGATCAAACAGTTCCTCGGAACATTCGCCATTGTATGGGCGGTAGAATACGCATAGAGACGCAAAGTTTCTCCGTAGGCTAAGCTGTTTAATTTCCACTTGCTAGGATCTTAAAAGGTATTTATTTTTAAATAATAATATAAAGTAATATTTACATTAATAATAATAATAATAAAAAAAAAAATTGCTGCTGTCACCTAATCGTCTGTCCCGTATTTTTTTGTAATAAATTTAAATAAAACAGTGATTCTTAGTCATAAAATAGTCTTCCAAATTCACAAAAACAGTTTACCAGTATTTGAAGATTATTTACAAGAAATCTCCTTCTATTAATATCCAACAGAAAGAAATTTATTACTTTATGACATGTGTACTGTCAATCATCCGGACGAAAATGAAAAATTCTATACAAATTATTTAGAAAAGTACAAAATTGTGGATAACACTAAACAATAAGGAGACAAACGAAATTGCAGCACGACAAAGATGCGCACACCCACTATCAGCTGCGCCCGCCTCGCCGGGTTCTACGTCTCGGTCATCAGCGTCGTATGAAGACATCGTGACGGCAACGACCACTGGGATATCGAGCGAAGACGAGGAGGAGCCAGCGCCGCCCGCCCCGCCGCTAAGACCTGTGCGGGGCCGTGGGCGGCCACCGTCGGCACGCTTGGGGCCTGCGGGACGTATCCCGCGCGCGGCCCTCGCTACCGGTGGTGCAGTGCGCCGCATGAGATGGACTCAAGAGTTGAATGAGTGCGTCATGCGCGCGTACTATGAGGCGACAGAGCGAGGAACTAACCTCACTTCGTATCGTGGCCGTTTGCTGTCTTTGTTTCAGACCCTTCAACCAGCATCCGCCGTGACGGCGCAACGACTATCGGATCAAGTGCGCGCTATCCAGCGATTACACCTGCTGGACGAGTCGACACTTGATCGTCTACGCAATGCTGTACGGATCAACCGCGAAAGTACTGACACGCCGCAGCCTACGTCATCGGCAACACCTGCGGACTCGCAGAGGCCGGTGAACTTTACCATGGACGACGTGTCAGATGGCCTAGCGGTAGGTAATGTAAGTATCCAGATTAATGAGCAGTTGAGAAGGACTTTGGAACATTCGATTCAAGAATTCCGAGATCAGCCTGTCTTAAATAGGCCACGCGTTCCGAAATTGCCCCTGCATAGAAATAATTTGTTGCTTATGGGAGCTCTGGATTGTTTGCTAGCGCCTTATTTTAGGTCTAGCACGGACCTTGCCGATACGCACTCGATCCTATATTGCGGGGCCGTAGCTGTATGTCGAGTGGCTGGTGTAAAGTTTCCAAATACACAGGCTACCCGACCTACAAGCTGCAAACCTGCCTGGCAAATACGGATTGAGCGGCGTATCGGCAGGGCGAGAGTTCTCATAGCCAAATTAATCTGCTTCCGGGCTGGCAATTGCCGGCCCCGAGTTATGCGCTTCGTGGCTCAGGCATTCACTGGTACAAACGTCAGTCCCACTGAATATATGGCCAGAGCCACGGAACGTATAGACTTCTGGAAGCAAAAAGTCTATGCATGGGCAAATAGAATCCGCCGATACAAAGAGCGAGCGGATAGATATTTCTTGAATCGGACCTTCCAAAGTGAAGAGAAAAGGGTTTATAGAGGTTGGGAGAAATCTAGCGATAGTGTCGCTGACAAGCAAATGCTAAATACTGATGCCATGGCTTCTTTCTGGCGCAGTATCTGGTCAGTGCCTGTCAATTATACGGAAGGTGACTGGATTGAGGTGGTCAAGCAATCATGCGAACAGGTGCCAGATATGGAACCTATTACCATTGAACCACTTGATGTTGGTAATGCAATTCGTTCGGCACATAACTGGAAAAGTCCAGGACCGGACGGATTGCATAACTTTGGATCAAGTGGTTCAAAAGCTCGCATGGTTGCTTGGCTAATCAATTCCAAGAAGCTGTTGATCGTGGTTCGCTTCCAACCTTTATGACGACAGGCGTCACCCATTTACTCTTCAAATCTGGCTGTACCACTGAACCCAAAAATTATAGACCAATCACATGCTTACCCACCATCTACAAGCTCCTTACGTCCATTTTGGGAAAAAAAATATCAAATTATTTTTATAATAATAACATTTTGGCAATCACCCAAAATGGATGTAAGGCTGGGTCACGCGGTACGAAGGAATTGCTTCTCATTGACACAACTGTTAGCCAACAAGCCCGACGGAACAGAAGAAATCTCTCCGTCGCCTGGATCGACTACAAAAAGGCGTATGACTCAGTGCCGCATACATGGTTGATGAGAGTCTTAGAGTTGTATAAAGTCGATGCAACTCTAAGAACCTTTCTTCAGGCATGTATGGGGCAATGGGTCACATACCTTAGGCTTCCAGGGGGGGGAGAGGTTCCTTTGCCGGAGGACGCGATAAATATAGAGCGTGGAATATTCCAGGGTGACAGCTTGAGTCCCTTGTGGTTTTGTCTAGCATTGAACCCTCTTAGCAATTTGCTAGAGTCTTCAAAGCTAGGCTATCGGTTTCGTAGAGGGGGTGCGATCATGTCACACTTGTTGTATATGGATGACCTCAAACTTTTCGCATCCAACGAGCCAGACTTGATTGAATTACTGAAGACAACAGAACGCTTCAGTAAGTCAATTAATATGGAATTCGGGATAGAAAAGTGTGCGGTCATGCATGTGCGGCGAGGGAAAGTTGTGAATTCACCGAATTTGCAACTTTCAGAGAACATGTTTCTCAAATCCCTCTCCGAGACCGAGACGTACAAGTACCTGGGTATGTCAGAGTCCTTAGGTATAGCCGTCGCGGACGTTAAACAGACGGTGAAGGACCGATTTTTTTGCCGCCTGAGGAAGGTTTTAACCAGCCTTCTCTCAGGTGGAAATAAAGTCAGAGCCTTCAACAGCTGGGTTATGCCCGTGTTGGCATACTCCTTTGGCATACTTAGGTGGACTCAAACGGAGCTGGACGCCCTAGATCGAAGAGTCCGTTGCCTACTGACAAAACATCGTATGCATCACCCACGTTCATCAGTAATGAGATTGTACATCTCGCGAAGATGTGGGGGTCGAGGCTTTCTAAATGCCAAGGATCTGCACAATCGTGAGGTGAACAATCTCAGGGCATATTTCCTTAAGATGAACGTGGGCTTGCATAAAGATGTTGTGGCAGTAGATAAAGGTCTTACCACGCTCTCGTTGGCTAAAGAGAATTGGTGCAACCTGGCAGTACTGAGCTCCTCCGACCGCATCAATGTATGGAAGAGCAAGGAGCTGCATGGCAGGTTTTATCGGGCCTTAACAGGGCCCGACGTAGACCTGTCAGCGTCGGTAAACTGGCTACGGTTCGGTAACCTCTTTGGAGAAACCGAAGGTTTTGTCTTTGCAATTATGGACGAAGTTATTAAGACAAATAACTACCGGAAATATATCCTGAAGGATGGCACCTTAGACATCTGTCGGGCATGTCATCGCCCAGGTGAATCCCTCAGGCATATTGTTTCCGGCTGTTCACATCTTTCTAACGGCGAGTACTTGCACAGACATAACCTCGTAGCCAGGATTATCCACCAGCAACTTGCCCTTCGATACGGTCTTGTGGAAACGGAGGTGCCTTATTACCAGTACTCGCCGGAGCCAGTTCTTGAAAACAGTCGTGCCACGCTCTACTGGGATCGATCAGTTATCACGGACAGGACTATTGTAGCCAATAAGCCTGATATCGTGATAATAGATCGATCTGCACGACGAGCAATACTCGTTGACATCAGTATCCCGCATGACGATAACCTCGTGAAGAAAGAAAAAGAAAAACTAAGTAAATACTTAGATCTTGCTCACGAGGTTACCGCTATGTGGCGTCTGGAGTCAACGAGCGTTGTGCCGATAGTTGTCACCGTCAATGGTCTTATAGCGAAAAGCCTCGACCGTCATCTAGAGAGACTTTCGCTAGGAGGCTGGGTGAAGGGCCAGATACAGAAGGCAGCACTCTTGGACACGGCACGAATTGTGAGGAGGTTCCTGTCTCTGGAGCCCTAACCACCGGTAGTTTGGACCCCAGGCCCCGCTGGCGGTGAGCTACAAGATTTTATATTTTTTTATTGAATATGTATTTATTTTTGATGTATTTTTATAAAAGAATGATTCTATGTATTTTTTTATAAAAAAATGTCTATATATTTTTTAAAAAAATGTAAAATTTTTGAGAATAAATGAATACATAAATAATAATAATAATAACAATCGGCAGACAAACAGACACGTTGTATACCCCCAAGCTAAGCAAGTTACGCTTGTGTTATGGGTGATATACAAGAGACCATTCTAGGGCCGATTCCAGACACCCAGACCATAGTAAATAACAGAAAGTGCGTTTCCGAAATATGCCATATACCATGCCAGGAATCGAACCCGGAGCCTCAACGTTCCAGCGAATTCGGCCGGCTAAGACTTAGCCCGCTCAACCACAGAGGCGGTCATTTGTATTATTATACCATTATTTGTATTGTATAATGGTATTGTATTAAATAACTTTGATAGCACACTCAAGCTGGAATAACGTTTTTTTTTTATCTTTGTTACATTCGATGTCATTAAAAACAACCTTACATTTATCTTTCTCCTGTAATATGTTCTATGAATTGTTATATCCTTATTTTTACTTACTGGTTATCTTTCTATACCTCTTGTATTTTTATTATAGAGTTTTGCCCGCGGCTACGCGGCTAGATAGTAGTATGTGTCTATGTTACGTACAAAATAAAATAAATTATATTTTTTATATATATAAACCTTCAGTACTTAAGTATCTTGTTGAATTCACTACAATTACAAAGAAACTAAGTCAATATAGTGTAGACAATTGCACAACAAAATGAAGAAATGTCGCAGCCAACCTGAATTGAAGTACCTTAATGAATGACACGTGGGCAACCTGACAACGTATTTGTTATTGAATTACAGCGATAGTCATCTACATGGCAATTGCAGCGCCATCTATTTTACTAATCCGTCTATTCTAAGTAAAAGACGTCTTTTCTCAGGATAACAACGTATCCTGAGCGTTGATTCGGGATATAAGCCATGTCTCTGTCGAGTTTTTTTCATATACGATCTGTAGTTTTCAATAAGGATGTGATCGCAGCGCCATCTTTTTCGATATGTCCGTCTATTCCGCGGAAAGACGTCGTTAATCAGGATAAAAAGTGTCTTAACTTACGCCCCGAGATATGAGCTTGCTTTGTGCCGAGTTGCATTTAAATCTGTTCAGTAATTTTCACGTATTGCTCTAACGGACAGACAGACTTCTAAAAATTACATTTTCGGAATCTCCTGCTCTGAATTACCCCCCTGATTTTTTTCACATTTTTAAACGCGACGTACAAACTCGGACCATTTACAGATTTAATATACTATCGTATAGCGTTCCATTACTAGCTCACAACGCCCAAAATACTCCGTTAGTCGTTCCACAAGGCGACCGCGGTCGTTGTGGTCGTGGCGAAAACGTCACTAATGACGTCATCATTTTCGATCACACAACGCTTACAACGACCCATGTCAATAGGTGGGTCGTATAGCCGTTCCACGTGGGTTTAGAATTGTAACGCCAGCAAGCAAGTGGAATGGGATAAATCGCGGTCGTGAACGTGGTCGTTGGAAGTCCCTAATGGAACGTAGCCTATATAAATATGTAAGAGGTTAATTGAAATGTCATTGTCAAGAGTGATATGTTCTCACTGTCACTCTAGCGAAGCGTCGTATCGATGGAGGCGATGTAGCTCTATCTGAAGGGAAAAAACATAACCTCTATTTGGGAATGGTCTCCAGCACACAAAATATTCAATGAATCGCTATGCATTGCCTTAATCAAAGTGAATTATATCAATCAATCAATCAATATCTTTATTTGCAAGAATGTAGTTTATACAGGTGTTATACAATTGTAGATGCACAGTACATTCTACCACATAGTGGTGTACAAAATGAATTTACAAAAAAATGAATTACATAAATATTCTAAATTAAAAAAATATTTAAATTTTTGCTACAATTAGATCACTAAGATGTTCCATATAGATAATAACGACAAGCACCTTTTTTAAGAAATTCATCTACGGTATAGAAACAGTCCTGGATCAGCCACTTTTTTAAGACTACAGTGACTTTTCTTGAGGGTTCGCTTATAATATTAGTTGGTAAAGAGTTATAAATAAGAGGAGCCATGTAAATACTGTTCCTTCTGAAGAGATCCAGAGAAGGCACAGGCATCTTTAATTTTACTTGCGTCACAATTCTTCAGACAAAGACCCATTGAATTGGATAAACTTAGCGATTTCAAGTATATAAAAGGTTGGGGAAAAAGTCTTTTCGCATATAGTATGTATGAACTTGTAATAAGATCTCTTTGGCTATAACATTTGCATCTGGCTGGATTTGGTATCATTAAAAAGTTTTAATTTTAAAGAAGACAATTCCAAATTCAAGTTAGGAACATGTGTGACTTTTATTTGTTTTTCTTATTGTTAAAATGAGTGAATCTAATGAAGAAATTTGATACATTTTAAAATTTTACTACAAAAAAGGTAAAAATGAAACACAAGCCGCGAAAAAATTTGTGATGTTTATGGACCTAATGCAGTATCTGTGAGAGTAGCGCAAATTTGGTTTAAGCGTTTTCAATCCGGAAATTTTGATATCAAAGATGCACGTCGCTCTGGTCGCCTTGGTACGGACAAAATTGATGCCATTTTTGAAAAAGTGGAGCAAGATCGGTATATTAGTAGTTACAATGTAGCTGGAGAACTGGGAATTGACCACAAAACGGTTTTGGTGCATTTGAAAAAAACTGGGTACACAAAAAAGCTCGATATTTGGGTTTTCCCACAGGGCTACAATATGAGGTTTTTTAAAAAGGGTGTCTTAAAATTTCTTCGAGGTCGGCAGCGCGTTAGTGATACCTCTGATGTTGCAAACGTCCATAGGCGACGGTACCCGTTTTCCATCAGGTGGGCCGTCTGCCTGTCTGCTGTACTCCAGCGATAAAAAAAAATTGGGTTCCTCGTGAGCTCACTAAAAGAAACCTAATAAACCGTGTACTCATTTGTGATTCTTTATTACGACGTAATGAAACCGAACCATTTTTGAAGAAACTGATAACTGGTGATGAAAAGTGGATCACGTACGACAGATCGTGCGAAAAAGATCGTGGTCAAAGGCCGGTCACGCTTCGCAGACTGTGGCGAAACCCGGGTTAACTCGCAACAAGGTGATGCTGTGTGTATGGTGGGATTGGAAGGGCATTATTCATTATGAGCTGTTACCGCCAGGCAGGACCATCGATTCTGAACTGTACTGCGAACAACTGATGAGATTAAATCAAACAGTGTAGAGAAAGCGGCCGGAATTAATCAACAGAAGGGGTGTGGTTTTTCACCATGATAACGCTAGACTTCACACATCTTTAGCCCCTCAGCAAAAATTACGAGAGTTTGGCTGGGAGGTGTTAATGCGTCCACCGTATAGTCCTGACCTTGCACCTTCAGATTTTCACCTGTTTCGGTCTCTGCAGAATTCCTTAGGCAGTGTCAGGATAACATCACGAGAGGACTGCCAAAACCACTTATCGCAGTTTTTTGATCTGAAGCCCAAAAATTTTTATAGCAATGGGATCACGTCCCTACCTACAAGATGGCAAAAAGTTATCCAACAAAATGGCACCTACATACTTTAGTCAAATGTAAATAAACTTTATAAAAAAAACCTTTTGAATTTTATATTAAATGCGAAGAAACTTTTTCCCCAACCTAATAGATACTAGCCACAGTAAGGAGATTGTGAGATTTGAAAACCGGCTTGCACGATTCTGACCATTTCATTGCAAATATGGCACGAAGGCATATTTATAACATAACATAATTAGTGTTAATTAGTTAGTTGATAATTGTTATTTACGCTATAAAAACATTATCTTGTTATATATATTAGAAAAGTAAAGTTGTTGAACGTTATAAAAGATGTTAATTTCATAAATACCCACATATTCATGCCATGCCATGATGAATTCTGATGAATAAAGCCTTTCTGAGCTTATAAGGCTCTGATGAGCTTACAAATGCTTTTCTGTGGACAATGTCGTTGGCTTCAATATTATTTACCTAAACTTATTGTAACTTGTTATTTTGTATTCTATATTGTAGCTGTTTGTTGATCCTTTAAATAAATAAAACATAAACAAACATACATCTTCAGCGTCATGTACTCTCATTAGTCTTTTCATACGTACACGTATAGAATCTAGCGAAGTATTATTAATTATTTTACTAATAAATAAATGACTAAACTTCAGGCTAGCATATATTAGAATTGTGTACAAAGTGTGGTCTTATCGCCTTTTGTTTTAAAATTTTTCATGTTTTCGTATAAAACAGTATGTTGAATATTGTTCTCGTTATTTCCAACAATGCACATTGTGACCACAGATAGAGTGACCTTCGTACCATTTGCCTACTAAACTACCTAACCTACAATATAATAATATTATGACCAGTATCAATAATAAGGAAATATGTAAGCTATTGGGAACGATATAATATGTATTTTGGGTCATTTAAAGCTTAGTTATTACAAATTCAAACTTTTAATAATGCAAATTGAATCAATCTGGTTGAAAAGCACAGAATTGAAAGGAAACGACCATTTTCAACGACATTGAAATATTTAAATTTATGTTTATACGGATCACTGGATAATTCAGTCAAATTGAAAAACAGAAATGAATCGTCTAATCTTATACTAATATATTAAGCTGAAGACTTTGTTTGTTAATTTGTTTGATTGAACGCGCTAATCTCAGGAACTACTGGTATTTGAAAAATTCTTTCAGTTTTAAATAGCCCATTTATCGAGGAAGGCTATAGGCTATGTATCAGCATGCTAAAATCAATAGGAGCGGAGCACCAATGAAGAATGTTTCAAAATCGGGGGGTTTTGAAAACAAATTCCACGCGGACGACGTCGCGGGCACAGCTAGTCTAATATAAGTATAAGGTTCTTTTCAACGTTTGACTGAGTTGGTCTAACTATATATGGTATAGTGGTTTAAGTTTTTGCTTACTTAGTTGCCCTGGAACTCGGACGTCGCGGGTTCCGTTCTCGGCGGAGTATATTTTGGCCAAAGATTTGCTCCTTGTATATTAGCTATACAACAGTTTTAACTTTCTTGACTTGGTAATATACAGTGTGTGTGCGTTTAGCTGTCGATAAAAAACAGTAACGTTACTTTCATATATATTTATGTATACTATATGTTGTAGAACATTTATTTTTTATTGCATGAGTTCAGCAGACAGGCAAACAGTCTACCTGATGGAAAGCGGTTACCATCGCCTATGAACATTTGTAAAGCCCAAGGTGCAATGTGTTGGCGCTCTCTAAAGGGAGACTGGAATCTGGCCATCCAGACGAGCAAATACCCTACCAACTGGCTGTGGGTTGTTTTGTCGCCTCTTGCGACAGGCAAATATAACCTTCTACCAACTAAAATATAAAAATAATAGTTTGTTGTCATTCCCTACAAAAGTCCTACACTGACCGGGGCTTGTCCTTGGGTGCATTTTTATATGGTGTAGACAGGGACAATCGCCGGTCAGTGTCACTCCACATTTACATTTTTGTTAAGGGACCTCTACGTGTTGGCGTTCCCATGGCCCCACGCAAGCCCTTCAAAAGTACGGGCCATTTTTATGGCCCGTGGTCTTGAGAGACATACAATTATAATAATATGCCCGCAGGGGGGCTTTGTGGCGAAGCCTTAGGTGAGTAGGGACACCTCGGACCTGACTCTAGTGGGTCAAGGCAAGGCTCCCGCCTCCGTGCTTGCCTTAGCCAGACGGCACGGAGTGGAGATCGCTAGAGCTATGACCCAAGCTCCAGGGGTGGAAGTGATAAATGGCGTAACGTCAGAAGTCTTCGGTGAACCTGCAGCTCACCTCGCGATACCCTTTAGCCACTCACACCCATGTTGCCCATTGCCAATCTTTTATGGCATTTTTAGGGGCCCATGCAGGGAGTGGTGAGTCACCGTCTACCCATTTTTTCTATGGTCCTTAAACATTGCGACAGGCAGACGCCATAGTCCCCGATCTGTAACTCCACTAACGGTTCATCCCAATAGCACGGTACTTTTTGTTCTCATTCCCTACAATAGTCCTACACTGACCGGGGCTTGTCCTTGGGTGCATTTTTATATGGTGTAGACAAGGATAATCGCCGAGCATTGTCACGCCACATTTAGATTAAATTTGTCTAAGGGGCCTCTACGTGTTGGCCTTCCCAAGCCCTCCAAAAGTCCGGTCCCTTTTTATGGCCCGTGGTCTGTAGAGAATATAAGAAAAAATATAATAATAATAATAGAATATAAGAAATATGGTAGTTTTTGATAGAGGATATGCAAATATAAAATATTCTAATTTACTCAGTAACGGTCTGTTGGCTTTGTTAATTAATGACTTCCGGCTTTATTACTTTTGTTGCAGAAGATAAGCAAGCGAATTGACGGGTGAAAAAAGCCCAGTACCGGTTTTACCATTAATGGCCGCTTCCTATATCTTACCGACCCTTCATTTGCCTTACTAGCAGTTAAAATTTGACATTAGCTCTATACAAATACTGTCAAAAGTCAACCGATAGTAAGGCAAGTGAATAAAATATAACATATAAAAACCGGCCATAACATGCATTACCATATACCGACGGAGTGAGATTTTTACGGTGCTCTTTCTAACTTTAAAAAAACAGAAACAAAAAAAAATTGAAAAGAATAATTTGCTTTTTAGTTTGAAGTCCGTTTTGACTTTTGTTAAAATATTTTTTATTTTCTACTTTCTAGGTACGAAAATATTTAAATAGCTTTAGAAAAAGATGTACAGATTATGAAACACGCTGTGCGTTCCGATACTACTAACTACTTCAAGAGTTGCTCTCAATTTCCCTGGAATCTACTCATCAAATCTTGACTTTATGACAATGGTACCAACTCAGGAGTATATTGTTTAGAATAAATAAAATTTGATAATCGGTTAACAATTGAAGAAGAAATCGCGTAACAAATAACATTCGGCTCCTCTGGATTTGTCTGGGATCCACTTAACAAATCCTACCTTGGAAACAATAGGTCTATCTTAGGAGTGTATTATTTCGAATTAAAAAAAACTATATTTGAAATTCTAAGATGCTCTTACTCTCCTGGACCTATTCTGATGTTTTTTTTTGTTTGAGTGGATCTCCGGATTCTTTAAATTTACATCCACAATGGAACCGGTAGGAGGCACTAGAATCGATTCCTAGATTTTTATTTTTCAGGGCAAGACAACGTCTGCCGGGAATCGCTAGATTTCAGTAAAGTCTAAAATTATTTTCAATAAATTCTGAAATGACTTCATCATAAACAATACAAAGTTTGTTTTGTTCATTACTTTATTTACATTAGGATCTTTGAAATACTCATCCCAATTTCGTAATAGCGCAAAGCAACGTGTAACTGTTTATTTATTATTTCTCCATGGCCGCACGTTTGAATGATAACAATAATTTATTTAAGCCTTATTTTTATAAAAATAAAGCTTAAAACCATTACAACTTATATACATATTTCAACTTTGTGTTTTCGTGGATAAGATTTAAATTACCACCTTTCGACAGCAAACTACTATTTTGCTGTGATACTGCCAAAATCCATCAATCAGTTTACCAAGCGAACCTTGACCTGCAAATATCGAGAACATGTGGGTTTTGAAATGTTTGATTCGGGGAAAGTCATATTTTCGTGAAACACATTAGAAATGTTATTTTTACCTTGTCTGAATGTCAAGGGGAGGCAGTTCCACAGGCCTGGCCTCAAATTATTGGAATACTAGGATATGCCAGCGACTTCGTCCACACTTGACTTGAAATTTTCGCGGGATTCCCGAGACACAAACTATTCAGCATTTAAAAAAAGATTGTAAGCTATCGTTTTAGTGGAAACTGGTCGAAATAAGCTAATTTTTATGCATCCGAACAACTTCAAACCGCTCCCGGGAGAATTCCTGGGATAAAAAATATTTCACATTTTGTTACATAAAAGTTGCTATCTATCAGTAAAAAAACCACATTGGTATTCGTTTTTTTAGCTGATCATTTTAAATTATTATCAGAAAAATTCCCGCGGGTTTCTCAGGATAAAAGGTAGCGCAGAGTTTAAGTCTAAGAATTTGCTGTCGATCAGCGAAAACCGCATCGAAATCGGCCCAGTAATTTTTACTGAATCCCCAACAAACAGACAAAACGACAAACAGGCAAGAAATCTAAAAAAAATTGCATCTGTTTTCCGTCTTTTATATAGTATATTCCAGTTGTTTTTACTTAAATAGCTTTAATGAACAGAAACGGCATGTTCATAATTTTATATTATAAATATTATAATAATAACAGCCGGTCTTATTATGGCGCGTGGTCTTCAAAGACATACATTACAGCCCATAAACATCCCACTGCTGAGCTCGGGCCTCCCACTATAGAGGAACGGACAGTATTCCCCTTCCACGCTTGTTCAAGGCGGCTTGGCAGGTTTGACACATCGGCTATCTCGACGTGCAGGTATCATCACGATATTTTCCTTCACCGTTGTTAGCCGTTGGTAACTGTAACAATGTGCACATGAGGTCATATAACTACTTAAGTGGTGCATACGTTCCGGCCTGGGTTCGAATCCGCGCCCATTTAGTTTGGGACACGTGCGCTAGCCATTACGCTACCACGACTTTCATATTTAAATTATTATCAGAATGAGATTGAAAAATGCCCGGCTTCTATATCTTATGACCGTTCATTTGTCCTACTATCGGTTAAAATTTGATATAATCTCCATACAAGTAATGTCAAAATTTAACCGATGGTAAGACAAGTGAGTGAATAGTAAGATTATGGGGGACGGTAAAATTAAACCATCATATATATTTTATACTGTATTGTTTATATTAGAAATTACTGTCAACATAAGCCTTAGGTATTTAAACACTTAAACTATGATATAATAATATGGATGACAATGTCGCCTCGTTTTGTTTCACATGAAAGCTTCTCTGGCGCGTGTTGTAGGAGCGAATGCGCGCGGCCTTACTGCTTATCGGTATAACAAGGACTAACTCGCTACTCCAGGACTCGGCTACCGGCGGGGTCCTGCGGTGGGTCGGAGTTCGATATTGCGAGAACAAACAAACATTCTTGAGCGCACGTCGGCTGTATTTGCTTCGCCACAAGATATAGAAGCCGGCAGAAAGAAAACTGTAAAGTTTCTATGGGAACTGCTATATGGAGAACTAAAAGAATTGAAATGGATATTGCGCAGGAGTGCAAATGAACGTTCCGGCGTAGGTGAAGAGGCTGCCATTTAAACTTAAATCACGAAATTCGGAGACGTGGTCACATTTCTACAAGTGTACGTTAGAAAAACCCTTCTTCTCCAAGTGAAATCCGTTTATGTACATTCTACTGCACGAGGACTTGATAGTGTGAAGTACACTTCAGTCCTACAGGACCCGCTGGCTACTTTTAGCGGAATAAAAAAACAACCTGTTATTTGCACTTAAGCCCTAAAAAGTCAGGTCCCGAAAAAAAAGTAGAACTAATGCTGCAACCCTGGTTGGCACGTGGGAAAAGTCTTAATAATAATAATATAAAAGAAAATGAGTAATTTTTGATTAAATATTATTTAATTTTATAATTGAAAATATTTAATAAGAACGAAATGAAAATAGTATATTTTCAAAAATTGAGGTTGTATGAATATAATAACACGTGCTAAGAAAATGATAGATTGCATAAACCAAACGCGCGTTTTTGCTGCCAATTATTTAGTAGTGTTTAAAAATTAACATTTTTATTACATTAAAATTTTTGGCCAATTTAGACCCAGGATTATGATATTTTTTATATGAAAAAACGGAATGTTTCGAATGTGATACCGAATTCTTGATATCCAGTCGAAGTTTACACAGACTACGAATATATAAATAAGAAATAATATAATGTAAGAATGCTAGTAACTGCAAAATATAAAATGTGTGTAAATTATATATATTTTGTCTATTTTAGCGTAGTTTTTATTATGCTGCTATCAAATGTACTGCCAAGGCGATGTTAACAATCGATGTAATTTTCGTAGATGTTCGATGTTCTCCGCATACAAAAAAAATGTTTCCAGTTTATTTTAAAACAAATTATTTGGAAAAGTCAACAATTTTGAGTGATCTCGTCAGCTTTATCTTCGTTTACCCTTGGAATTTTGAACTTTTTTTCGTAAGATGAGGTAAACAATAAAAAATACTTTTTATAAAAAACACAAAACTCACATTCTTCATTATATTTCACAGGAAACGTAACCAGTGGCAAAATTCGGGATTTTACCATGGTTTAACAAATGGTTATGTCGCCGACATTCCTCCCGGTTTTAATTATCATTGATACATAATTAATATCAATATTTGCTATTATAAAAATGTCGTCTAAAAAGTTACATAATGTCTTTTGGAAACGATTGTTATAAAACATCACATAATATATCGTATACATTCATACTAATATTCATAAGTATTAATAAATTGTACCATGGTACCAACGACCACTTTTTAATTTCAAATGGCATTTCATCTCATATTACTCGAAATACATTAGCATGGTAGCATGTTTAAATGTAACATTTTTTCCTCCAGCGTTTTTTAATCGCCAGTTTGCTTTGTTCAAAGTAACTGCGCATACGCATTTATCGGTGTCAGGTTCAAGTAATCGGATACACTTGACGTGCCCAAAGTGTCGTATTTCTTTATTTTATACGAAATATTATTCCATTATGAAACACCATTCTTAAGTATGCGTATATTCTGACTGAGAAATAATACTTTAGTATTGTTTTTACATTAAAAATGCCGATTAAATACATGTTATTTAAAAAAAAGTATTATTATGAATATTTGAATATGATAAGTAAGTATAAGTTTTTGAGATGTAAATGCTCCTTTGGTATTCTGTAATCAAATGAAGAACGCCTTTATCGTTCATGCACTTTTTTGTTTTGCTGCACAATAAAGTATATTATTCGTAGCTAATAAAAACCTTCTTAAACTAAATAAAACAAAAGCTGATCAAAATGTCTCTGACGAGCATTAATATCATATACATGATACAAAAAAACTATGTAAACATTTATCTATACAACATTTTCCTCGTTTTAACAACAATAAAGCAAAAAATAAATTAGGTATGAGGTATGAGTAATGAGGTATCCCGTACTGAATAATTAAAACTACAGTGCAATAAAATATTAATATTTGTCCTTCGTGGTATCTCCTCGGTTTTTCCATGCGGCGCAGGCGGGCGCGATTTGTTATGGACCAAATTAATCATTTGTGGAATTTTACCTTCTTTTGTGTTTACTGGCATCTTATTATTTATAGGTATATGTATTTTTACTTTAGAACAATATTTTCTAAAATTACAACATATAGAAATCACATAAAAATAATTAAATTTGCAATAATTATTATTATGTATATTTCTTTGTATTTTGGCATAAATAATATAATAATTTTAAATTCGATTTTTTGTAAACAAAGTAAATTAATTACTTTGACTTAGAATTAAAAATACATAGTGAACCATAAGCAACACATACACATAATAATCGGAACCCCAATATGGTACGTAATTATTACACAGGTTTTAGTGCTTGGCTCCAATTGTTAGATCCCAGAGATAAAATTTTATACCTACTCCAAAATTTTTGTTCTCACACAAAAAAAAATTGGAAGAAAAAGTTCTCCGCGTCAGTCAGTCTGTGGCTTTTGCTTGACGATTTAAAATTTGAATATTTGTGGTTTCTTTCGCTGACCTCTTAAGTGTCGGCGGTACGACAGTCATGCATTCGAGAATTTTTGGAACATTAAGTACATACTTTAAAAAAATAAAAATGAATTTGACAAATACCAACTCGGTTTTCTGGGACATTCTTCATATACTACTCTGTCAAAAAAGTATCGAGAAAAGGTCAATATGAAATTCGTAATACACAGATATGATCTAACTAAAAACAGCACTGTATTTAATCTAAATGACCCACGCAATTCAAACTCCGCGCCAAAATGAAAAACAGTTGTGCCAATCTAACAACAATAACAAAAATTACCCATTCCCGATACTTTTTGACATAATGTATTTCACGTAAAACATAACCGATGGCAAAATTGGCAAAAAAATACATGTATTTTACTATAAGCATGACGGTTATAATAATATTATACAAGGTATTAATAAAACTTCATACGCATACGTAAACACACAAACAGTCACACACACACACAAACACTCTCAAAAACACACACACACTTTTAGAAATTTAGTTAAATGTTGTGTTTACATTAAGGGAGATTAACCCCTATAATACAGTGCAAACTAGTTTAGGGGCTAGTAGAATAATAAAAATACTGTCTAATCAATGTATAAGTTTCAAATAAATAAATAATAAATACTAAAGATGAAATTTTAATGAAATCAATCTCATACAATTCAAAACTTTTTCAGAATTTTATAAAACACCAACGGTATATTAACCGGTGCAAATGTGTTTGACTAAGCTAAAATATTGAGATCAATGTTTTATTAATTTTTTTAATACGTAAAAAGGACAATGTTATGTGTAACGGGCAAGTTTTTTCTCTGTAATGTATTCAACTATAAAACAGTTGTTTTGATTCGATTTGTTGCCTCAATAATAATTGTTTGTTCGGCTGAAATTAATTATTAATGCTTTTTATATTTTAATCCTTAATCATGTAGTTATAAGATGCTTTGGGGTAATTTAAAAATGTAGATTTTCCGAAAATTACAATTTACTAATAAACCGGGTGTCGGAATTGGTATTCATATTTAATTTACCAAGCCAAAACTAGATGGCACTGTACCGTTTTGGAACGCATTACATCTTAAAAAATTGTATAATATAAGTGTTGTTATTTGAAAACGAAATCAAGTCCACCGCGATCTGGAGCTTCCCTCCATCAAAAACTACATTACGTCGCTCTCGCGTAAGTATTTCGATCTAGCGCCGCACCATCGAAATCCCCTCGTCGTGTCCGCGTCCGATTATAAGCCTCGACGAAAGGCTCTCGTGCGACGACCGCGTAACATCCTCATGGACAAGGTCGACGATATCACAAAACGGCTGGCTCGGATCAGCCCGCCCGCGGTTAGGACGGCAGGCTGGCAGGCACCGACAGACAGACACAGACGGCGGCGTCGACGCCGCCAATCACGATCTCTCCACGTCCCCGCGAGGGACGCCAGAGACACAGCCCCCATAGGATAGACTAGGCGTGTTGCTGGGAAGTTTCTTTCGCCGTTTCTTCTCTCCCAGCCATAACACGTTGCGAAACGGCAGTAAGATAGTATAGGCCACCGCGAACCGCCGATCCCGGTCCGCCGGGATCCTTCCTCTCGGGCTTTATATTACCCGTCGCCCGCTCTCAATTAGTGCATTGTGTCGCCTTATGGTGGGCATCATTAGATTCATCCCCTCTCATGGCAACAGTCCAGCCGAGGTGAAACTCCCTAGGAGCCCCTCGAGCAAGTTGCCTCCCGGGCTCGAGCGCCTTCGCTTCGCAAAGGCACTCGCCCCGAAAACCCCGGTAAAGTTGTGAGGTCTTCGGACCAACAACATAAAGTCAAGTCCAATAAAAAAAAAAAACGAAGTCAAGTATTTTGGTGTAAACCTTAATAGAGGTTTGTACTTATACAAGCACACCAGAGCGGTCGGGAACAGAGCATACTGGATCCTTGGCCGACTCTACTCCCTTATAAAGCAAGAAAAGTAATATGAGCCTTAGAAATAAGGTGACTCTATACTGAACTTGCATCCGCTCCATCATGACCTATGTGAGCGTGGTCTTCGCCCACGCCAGCGACACTAACATCTGGAGACTGCAAAGAATCCAGAACCACTTTTTACGTGCTGCAGTCGACGCTCCGCGTTATATGCGGCTCGCCGACTTGCATCGCGAACTGCAGCTTCCCTCCATCAAAGATTATTTGATCTCACTCTCGCGCAGATTCTTTGACCGGGCCCCCATCACCCGATCCCTGTGGTGACGGAAACGGTCAATTACAAACCCATCCCGAACGCTCCCACCAGAAAACGTCGCCCTCGCAATGTACTCATTGCCGAGCCCGATAAAATCACCCGTCTCATCGCGATTATGAACCCCCCCGAGGCTCATAACATCAGCCTGGCATAACAGACGCAGACAAAACAGACGCCGGAGAGCCCCCGGCTCGGATCCTCTCATACAAAGTTAAGACCCACCAATCACACCCACTCATTACAGACACAAGTAGCCATACACGATTAGCTTAGGCGTGTTGCTGGAGAGTTTCTTCCCCCGCTTCTTCTCCTCCAGCTATAACACGTTGCGAAGCGGCAGTAAAGATAGACTAGAATCGGCTACGCCGGCGGAGTCGATAACGAGTCCCCATTGTATAAACACTTCAGCCTGTTGGATTAGCTGATTCAGTCTTTTACGGCTTAATCCTATATAGAGTCAATCCCCCGCAGCGGTCGAGCCGAGGTCGAACCTCACAGGAGGTGCCTCCTCGAGTGCGCTGATTCCGGGCTGAACGCCTTCGCTCCCACGGAGTCGGGAAGCCCCCAAAGTCCGGTATCGCTGAAACAGCCTTCTGCGGCTATTCAGCTGGATCATGCTCAAAAAAAATTCAAGTTCGATGCTATTCCAGTAGCGAATACATATGTATTTGAGCATCTGTCATGTTTGTTTAATTTCGCTTCACTGGAAGTTTTTGGAGCTTTTGTACACCGGGCAATGTTTGTGTTAAGGATGGCGATTCTTTCCGAAAAAGATCGATTTGTAAATCGATTCGAATCGTAACCTTGTTGTGAATCGATTCCCAAAAAAAATCGAGGTCTAATAGATTGATTTCTAAAAAATAGTTATTTTCAAGTCTGCATTTAAAATGTAAATATAAATGATCCATTTTATGAAAAACAAAAAAGATACCATAACAATTAACGACACCAACGGGGTACTTGGTATAAACACGTCGTGTTGAGTGGCATGTAAGGCTAGCTTTAACATCTTATAATAATCAATAGTCGATTTTCTAGCGTGAAATATCGATTCACTGAATCGATTTAGTACTACATATCGATTTAAAAAATCGAGTTTTTTGGCCCGTAAAATCGATTCTTCGATTAATCGATCTTAGATCGCCATCCCTAGTTTGTGTTGTGATCACAATCATTTAGACAATATTTTTTTTATTTCCTTGCTTCATTTATACCAGGTAATTTGTAATGGTAAGCCTACAAAATTTTCGTATGCGACTGAGTATTGCAACATTCAAGTTTATTTGATAATTTAAAGTACAAATTGTTAGAATAATTTCTGGGATCGTTTCTGCAAACCGACAAATCTTGACCTATTTTCTATATCCTGGCGATAAGCAGTTTTTTCGGCTTCTAACTTAAATAAATATGGAGGTGTTTTTTTGTTGCGTTTACTAAGAGGAAAAAAGATGTAACAACTTTTTTACTATCATTTATTTTTAAATGTATCTCCTTCCTCCACTTCCCTCTGTCAGACTTGATTCGCGTCAGAAGTAATAATAATAATGAGGTGTCGTAACTTGGCTAAGATGGGTTGGCGGGTTTCAAAGATGGGTATTTGGACGTGCAGTTTTCCTCAATGTGATTTCTATTGCATTTTGCAAGGTAAATAATAATAATCGGCAAACAAACACACACATGTATACCCCCAAGCTAAGCAAGTTACACATGTGTTATGGTTAATATACAACGGACCACTCTGGGGAAGATCCCAGACACCCAAACCATAGTAAATAACAGAAAGTTCGTTTCCGAAATTTACCATGCCAGGAATCGAACCCGGAGCCTCTGCGTTTCTGCGAGTTCGGTCGGCTAACACTTAGCCCGCTCAACCACAGAGGCCGTCGTGTCCATAGTCCAAATAATATCCAGAGATTATATAGCCTGGTTACCAATTATCATATAGACAAATCTATTTTTAGGAACCTGTATCTACTTTGGTAAAAAACCGAACCCTTATCTATAATCTTACATCCATTTATTGGTCGATATATCGGACAGTGGTAATCTTCAATGATCCATTAATAAGCTCAAGTACCTATAAGCATATAAGACCAGGGGCCCAATTCTACTATTACTATCCCGTCAAAATCGCCAGCACTATCATCAGAATCGCCCGTTTGCCTGATTTCAGTATTCTGTTAATTACAATGGCGTGCGCGTGTCCGTCGCACGCCACTCTACTTTTTAAATATTTATAAGCGAAAACTAGCGAAATTTTTGGTAGCTTTTCAACATTCACTTCGGCTAACACCATTTCTGCTAATGGTAATACCATTCTTTTTACTGTTATTCCGCTGCGACGATATGGAGAAGTATTTAATAGAATACGATTTTTTGACTCTATCGCAATACAAAATAATAAACATTCTAGTACAAGAGGGTAAAAATACTATACTAAAAGTTGAGTTGTCTCTGACCCTCAAACTAGGTTTAAATATTTGTAACATGAGTTAATGAGAGTTTCCTCACGCCAATTGCTAGTGCTATAATTAATGAATCGAATGTAGCGTGCATGTGGTCAGGTTCATATATATTAGTATGTGTGCGTGTGTGTGTGTGTGTGCGTGCGCGTGTGCGTGTGTGTGCGTGTGTGTGTGTGTGTGTGTGTGTGTGTGTGTGTGTGCGTTGTGTGTATTTTGTGTGTGCATGTGTCTGTGGAGAAGGATATAAGAAAGGATGAAAGTAGATTTAACGTTTTAAGTGTACTAAACTACTTGACAAACACTTCAGTGGCATCATAGTTAAGCGGGAGTAAAAGTTTATACACTATTCTTTACTTTATATTTGATGAGTGGATCAATTTTTAGATCTTTATTAATTTTGTTATACAACGACTGCCCAGTGAAAACGCGTGGTTATTTGCTACTGTTGTTCTACAACGTATGGTAGGACATATTATGTCATGTCTACGTTTATGTTCGCAATGGTATCGTACTTTGAATAACCTCGCAACGCCAAGATATTGAAATAGCAGTATTGGGTCATATTTAGAACATTGGCGACCATAATTTGAACACGTCACTAGTATTAAGTACTTTTTTTTAGTTTTGTGGCTTCAACGCATTCGGCATTGATTTTGCCAACGTCACAGTTAGATTACAAACGACAGGTGAGTAAAGAAGCATAAATATGCTTATATAGGAGAAATTTGGTCAGTATTCATAATGTTTTCGGTTAATCTGTGGACAATACAAATACATGTTTTTTTCTCCTTTACTTTTGCCTTTACTATTTTATTTATTGCGCTTATAAAGTTACATTCTACTTATATACTACTACTGCTTATTTTTGGGTAAATAAATATTCACTACTGGGAATGTGTTTAGGCAAAGGTGGGTTGGATGTTTAAATGGGTGGTTGGTAGTTGGTAGGATTCGTGGGATGTCGTGCTTAATTTATTTATTTTCTGTTTTTTATTTTACTACACTTATACATATATTTACAATTCTTATAACTATATTACAGATTTTATTCTATAGATTCTATTAGCCAAAATTATGCGTTTCTATATATACATGTGTTCAAATTTTACATGATTTATTATATTATAGGTAATTGGTTTACAAATATATGTTAGAGCATAAATATATATTATAGATAGATATTATTAATAGATAAAAATTTACTTAACATATATACATGTTCTTTATTAGATAGGGTTAGAAGGTAGTTCAGGTTGACAGGACATTAAGTATGTTAATCAGTGAGCAATTACAACTTTGACACCCCTAGTCATTGTAATAAATTCAAAAGTCAAACTTAACAATAAACTTCAGATATATCCAGAACACGAAAAACTAGGGCAAGGGCACCTATCTAATGCAATCTAATGTATTATAAGCAAGGTCGAGCACTCCCGACGTTTACACACTGGCACTTATTGTAATTAGAAACTGTTTTCACTAATACACATTCTGAGAAAATTTATGAAACTATTAACGCAGACCGCGCACTAGGCAACCTAGTGGCGGCAGCCGTTACAATGTACCCTGCCAAGAAGGCTCGGAAACCGGTAAAAAATTCTAACCGGTTACAGCCTAGTAAATAGGAACTTTCTATTTCGATTTTGCTCTCACTTTAAGCCCAGATAAACGGTTTTTGGGACCAACATTTCGTTAAATAGTGTAACTCCACCAAATAAAACAAGAGAAAATTTTTAAATCGAAGAGATGCGGCACGTGGACATTCGTAGACACAAAAAAAACATATATATCACGGTGCGACTCGGACCGAAGACTCACTTGAGGTGCGCGGGTGACGACCGCCACAAGATAACCCCCGCACCCTGTCAAACACCCTCTGTTGTCCCTACACGCGCCCTCTGCCGCCCGTCTTCACCATTTATTAAAACAATATATACGGTTCTTTGCGTCGCTAACAAACAGGTTTTGTGGAATAAACCGATTTCGAACGATTTCGGATGATTCTTGCCGCACATCGCTAAAGCGCAGTCAATCATGTGTACAGCAAGTTTTCCATGGCACACAAACACATGTTACGAAAAATAGAATAATACTCCCTCTTCTTGGAGAATAAGTCGAACAAAATAGTTGACTAAAACAGAATGGCACGCGGAGTTGGTCGAGCTTCCGCTTTCCCGTAGCCCTGGCATAAGACAAAGGAAGGAACACAGAGGAGTTTTATAGGGTATACCTAATTCAGGTAGCAATGATACTTCGTCAAGTGTTCTAGTTCTACCCCAACATGGCGAGCCCCACACACCCACGCCACATTTCCCACGCAGCATTAAGGCCTTAATCAGATTTCCACTCAAAAAAACCATTCCGATGTACGAAGTCTCATTGGACTACACGCAATAAGCAACCAAGTATTTCTGGCTGCTAAAATCGGTTGCTCAATATTTTGGTTGCCGCAACGTGGGTACCGCAACCACGTTGCTTAGTGCGCGGCCTGCGAAACGGTTTTAAATTCCGTGATATAGTCTCGCAAAATTTTTGTTTGTATCGTCGCAACAAACTACTGTCTACTGCTGGAAGTATGCCTTATCTCTCAATCCTTAATGGAGGAAAAGATGCTGAATGAGGAAAGTTTCGTCATCCAGCCTTAATCTGCAAATGATTGCTATTGATGTGTGCGCGATTGTTTTGTCGCTTCTTACGATAAGCCGCCCGGCAACATTCTCTGTTCCTGCTTTTTTATGATAAATCAATTATTTCGAAACCTTATGTGCCTATGTGTCCATGTATGTCAATCTAATGTCCCTAGCGGAAGAACAGTATCGCTTTCTCGCGACAGCTTCGTTTTAGAAGCGAGCGTGGAGAACCAGTCGCTGAGAGTCCCAACACCTTCGATGCAGGCCTTGTGCCTGCATTTCGACCCTTCCCCCGAAGGCTCAAGGATGGTGTCCAAAGACATTCAGCTGCGTTATCAAAAAAAGGACCACTTATTAATTATAGTTATAATTACGGGAAATATGGATTTGAATTACGCAATGCAATTTATCGGTAGTGATGTTGCCCTCCATATCACCGAGTAATATACTGAGCCACACCTCTTTCCACAAATTCACGGAACAACCAAGGTCTCTTTTTGACGTCAAAGCTCTATATTTGCCAAGTACACTTATAAAGATTTTACAAACACGACAGAGGTTAATACTACTATTGAAGTTTTCCGGAATTGTCACACTTTGATGGATAGCCGGAATCTAATGTTTATGTATGTATATTTAATCTCTTTTATGTTTATACGCCTGTTTCCCATTGGGGTAGGGGTAGGCAGAGACGATGGATTTCCACCTGCTACGATCCTGACAAAAACTTTTCGCTTCATCAACTTTCATTAATCTCTTCATACATACACGCGTATTTAATGTGCTTTTCACATGAACTTTTTTCAGAATATCTTCAATTTGATCATGGTGAGTACGTTGTGGTCGATCGGCCCCGACTCTACCACTCACATTACTGTCATGTACTTATTTGTAATCTGCTTTCATTCATTCTCTTTACCTTCCCAAACCACCTTAATATTCCTTTTCCAAATCGTATCACTAAATTCTCTTTCAATCCACAACGTTCCCTTATCGCACTGTTTCTTATTATATCACTTACATTAACCTTACATGTACTTCTCAAAGCTCTTATTTCAGCTGCGTTTATGGTACTTTCATGCTTCTTCTGCCATACTCAACTTTCACTGCCATACATTAGCGTTGGTACTAACACTCCTTGATGAACAGCCAGGCGTGCGCTACAGATATCTTCCGCCTGTTCATAAAAGAGTTAAGCAAGCGCTCCATTCACCTCATTACCTGCTATTACCCTCCTTTCAATATCATTCTAATGCTTTCCATCTCTTGTAAACATACACCCTAGGTATGCAAACTTTTTAACTTATATGTTTATAACACACACAATACGCCTTGTTCTTATATGCACTGTATGGATCGCTTTTAGAGATAAAGCTTATTGTACTTACCATTGTATAATCGTCAATCATTTTCTTTGTCAATGCTTTGGTGTACTATAAAGAATTATCAATCTTGAATGTATATCTGTTATATATAGTCAAAGTGGCGAAGTCCGTCAATGGGGTAAGTTCATTCTCCGCTTGCTTTTTAACTTTTTTAAACGGAATTTAACGCCAACTACAATTCGAAGACTGAATTCAATGGTGTTTTAGATTCACTGGCTGATGTTTTGTCATCATAACTATTGAAGTCGTAAATGTACTTACGTATTGTCTACTTCAAAGCGTTGTTTAAATGTGGGTTTTAAAGTAGGTTAATGTAAAAAGTTTAGTCTGGTATTAAATATTGATACGAATGTATGGTTTTATCGTGCCTCTGCAAATAGATATCGTTAAAAAGTGGAAATGAAGAGATAGTGTCTTAATATCTTACAGAATATATAATATGATCGGTGTTGTATATTAATGTATTAATAATGAAGGTAGTTTGCGATTTCTAATATAAATCAGTCTTATGGCCGGTTCCTATATCTTACTATTCATTCAGTTGAATTTTGACATTAGATGTATGGAGCTTATGTCAAATTTTAACCGATAGTAAGGCAAACAAACCGTCGGTAAAATATAGGAATCTAACATTAATCAAACTTGTGTTTTATTCACAACACGGTGGCAGCGGTGGGATACGAATCCACGCCTTCGAAGAGACTGGTGAGTGAGAGTAAGCAGTTTTAGAAATGCGACGTATTTTCGACAAAAAGATTTTTTAACATATCATAGACCAATAACGAATATTCGGTACGTCAGTCACCTGTACAAAACCATTCATTGTGTGTGTAATGACATGCACTTGGCCGATTGTAATTATTATCAATTTTAAAACGTTGTGCAAAGTGTACGCCATATCTATTTATATAAAGCAAACATAAATCACATTGCAAAGATGGTCAGAATGTTTGTCAACACATAAGCTCCTCAGAACTGCTGGCAGGTTGCCAATTATCAAAATTAAATGTATAGGGTAAAAAAAACCTAATGATGAACTCATGTGTTTATTTCCTTTATTTTATTCCATTTTTCAATCATCCAGAAAATCATAATGTTTTTATTTTTATTTTATTTTTATTGCAGGAGTTCAGCAGACAGGCATACGACCCATTTGATGGAAAGCGGTTACCATCGCCTATGGACATTTGTAACACCAAAAGTGCTACAAATGCGCTGCTGCTCTCTTAAGGGAGACTGGAACATGGTCACTAATGCCGGAACACAACTCAAGGTTGTTATGGCGACATGCTCTAGACCAGGGGTAGTAACCATCCAGTCGGGCAAATGCCCTACCACCTGTCTGTGGGTTGTTTTGTCGCCTCTTACGACAGGCCGCCCCAACGCAGGAAATTATATTCTACCTCCATTTCTGAAAGGATAAAAGTGTGAGGGAAAGTTGATTATCATATTTACTATTAAGATTTACGTACGGTTTTGTATGAATGTACTGTGAATCCGTATCCCAAGGAAACTTTCGGTATAAAAAATATCCTATAGTACTTACGGGTCCGAATGTTGGGTCAGTAAAGTGATAGACCTAAAATGTCTCGCCACTCAACTGAGATGAAAATGTTCATATGAATGTGTGGTATTGCAAGAATGGACAAGGTGAGAAATGAGTACATAAGAGTATCTTAGAAAGTTGCTCCCTTGACTGAATAATTAAGAGGAAGAAAACTAAGATGTTATGGGCATGTAAGGAGGAATGAAAGTCACGTGACAGGAACAATGTTAAACTAGATGATTGACGGATAAAATTGTAATAAATAGTAATAATTAATAACAGCCCATAAATGTCCCGCTGCTGGGCTCGGGCCTCCCACTATAGGGGAACTGACAGGATTGTCCAAGGCGGCTTGGCAGGTTTGACACATCGGTTATTTCGATGCGCAGATTGCATGACGTTGCTTTCGTTCACCGTTATTACCACGTGGTAATTGTAACAATATGCACATTAGGTCAGAAAACTGCCTAAACGGTGCTTGCGTTCCGGCCAGGATCGAACCTGCGCCCTTTGAGTTTGGCAGGTATGCACTAGCCATTACGCTACCACGACTTCTAAAATCGTAAAGGTAGACCAAAAAAGATATGGATGTATCACATGATGATTTGTGGTGTAACAAAGGAAGTATGTCAGAATAGAGGAGTATGGAAGGAGCAGACATATCGTGCCGACCTTTAATAATTGGGAGAAAGTGAAAGAAAATAGAAAGGGTACTGTTAGAAAAATACAAAATATGTACAGTTGTAATGCTAATTTTAATTACAATACACATGTATAATGCAATATTTTTAATATCAGTGTTATATCCTTTATAGCAAGCAGATGTACGAGCTAACGCCACCGATATATGGTGGAAATATCAACAAACCAACAAAGTGGACGAAACGCTATGCTTCCTGTTCGCGCCATGCCACAGATGGTGGCAACAAAGGTTCCCGTTACGGCCGATTTCTCTTTTAAGAACAATAGAAGAGCGGGGAAGGAACGGCCGCCATTCGAATACGGCGTGGGCACGCCACCCCATTGATTCATTCCTTATTTCTCCGTTGTACAATCAACATCTACACACGCCAAAGCCAAGTCGCGCTATCTTATATTTTTATAACAAAACTAATTGTAATTATATAAATTAAAATATAGTAAACATTTAAAACTGTGTTTATATGTACCGCCCGTACACTTCCACTTTTTTCATACGTACCGCTGAAAAGTGGAACTCTTTGCCGTCGTGTGTTTTCCTGAAAAATACAATCTAGGTGTCTTCAAGTCTCGCGTGACCAGGTATCTTCTAGGTAAGCGTGCTCCACCTTAGACTGCATTTCCACCTGACATCAGGCGCAATGGCAGTCAAACGCGAACCTATTCAATATAAAAAAATATATTTAAGAAACTAAGTATTTTTAAATACTATATATACAATATAATATTTAAGGTATAGAAGAGCTGGATCGTCTGATACAAGTAAAATTTGCTTAAAAGAAGATCCCAGCAGCACAAATTGTGCATGTGTCTTAAAAAAACATTTTTCTTTTTTTCAATTTCAAATTGCTGGTTATATATATGTACATAGCATCAAAAAACTTAGGGACCAGGCGCAAGTCGTATTTTATGTATACGCGTGAAACAAGTCAGGGCATTGTTACTTTTGTATCAAAACAAACGCGCATAAAATGCAAAACAAATTTAATCAGCTGTCCAATTTCTAAACCTAGCAACTGAGACTGTTTTTTGTTCGAGCGTTACTAGGCATTTGCTGATGTATTATGTTTGTCAAAACAGATAAAGTATCAAAATATGATACCGCTGTCAATAAGCTTAATAAATAGTTTTGAAATGCCATGAAACCTATATCCTTGTTTCTTTTAATTCGAAGGAACTTCAAAAATACCTGCAAATTTAGTATTTGTGCTTTCTATCTCGATACAAATTACAACTTATTTTTCAACTACTTATAAATGTTCTCATAGTTTAAGTGAATTGTAAATAATTCTTTTATGAGAAATAAAGTTCTTTACCCGAAATGACATATCACTGAAGTTCGTGTAATTATGTTGGGATAAGTTTTTGGTTCATTTTATATTTTCTTTAAGTAATCAGCATACAAACACGACTATTTTAAATCCCTAAGCCAAGTAAATACGCTTGTGTTGGTAATATACTACGGACTACTCTAGAAGACAGATATAGTAATTAATGCAAAGTTCATTTACGATGCCAAGAATCGAACCTGGGATTCGGGAAGGCTTAGTAAAATATAACTGTGCTAAATAAATTAATATTTATGAACACAGCGCGTTAAATAATATAATATACCGGATAAATAATTGTTAAAAGACAAATATTTATAACTAGGATATGCCCGCGACTTCATCCACGTTTGACTAGAAATTCCGTGGGATTCCCGGTGCACCTAGTACCATAGCCTTTAAAAAAAAGTCAAGCTATCGTCTTAGTGAAAACTGTATCGGAATAATCTAATTTTTGTATACCCGAAGGACTACAAACCGCCCCCGGGAAAAATTCTGTGGGATTCCCGGGACAAAAAAAATATACATTTTATTACATAAAAATTGCTATCGATCGGTAAAAAAATCACATTAGAATTTGAGTTTATAATCTGACAATTTTCAGTAATTCCCAGAAAATTCCCGCGGTATTCCCAAGTTAAAAAGTAGCGCTGATTTTAAGCAAAAATTTGCTGTCGATCAGTGAAAAACGGCTTCGAAAGCGGCCCAGTAGTTTTTACGTGAATCCCGAACAAACAGAGAAATCTAAAAAAATCATCGTGTTGTCCATTGTTTATATAGTCTTTTCCAGTAGTTTTTTTTAATAGCACAATGTACAGACACGGCATGTTTAGAATTTTAAGTATTATATTATAGATAATGTTATTTATTCTCTATGTATTCAAAAAATGTATGATTGTATTCTAGCGTTTTTTTTTTCAAAATATATGCCAAATACTACTACTTCACACAGTGCGTTTTCTATAACGAGTGCTGGCAACACTGTGAATAGGCCTTAATAACGACATCCCACTTCCTTGTTGATTTGTATGTAACAAATTACTTCTAATGTAATACAGACGAAACAGACGGGCGAAACGTCGCAATCATTGAGTCGTGATCGGATGCCAAAATATGGGGGGACTGGCGACGGATGGGCGGCGATAACATTATTCGTCGAGATTATCATCATAATTCATCATCGCAATGGCTGCGATTTGGTCATGTTAAGTACCTAGTCCACCAACAACTCTACCATCCAAACTACTCTCATACATAACTATGAGTAGGTACTGTTGGAATCTTTAACAAATAGTTTTTATTCATTTGGTACGGCATAATACTGGCCACTAAATATACGAAATTTTTGTATTTAGAACATAGTTGTTCTTTTTTTATCTCTATATTTTTTCCTCCTATTAAAATCGTCATTATATTACGAACGTGCAGTTTTCTTTCATAATTAACATATTTACAGTCGACAAAAAATTTATATTTAAAGGAGTGTTCAAATATACCCAAAGAGTTTATAGAGAGTGCTGTTGGGGCGACCACGCTTCTGAAGTGCGTATGTTATATATATAAAATAGTAACTCATAATTACTCATAACCCGATCGGGTAACCGGCTTTTATTTCAAAATATGCGGTCAAATTGCAAAATTGAAAATACAAATTATAATAAGAAAATACATCGCCAAATAGATGTTTTTATTTAGAAGTGCAAGTTTTATTTACAAAAATAATGAAATCATCAAATCCTGTGCTTTTTTGTATGCTGGTAGTAGGGCCTTAATTTCTACAACAGCGGTGTAGTTGGCGCTTGCTTATAAGATGACATACGTACCAATGGTCACAAAACAGAGTATGCTGAAGACCGCATGAAGTGGAGTAGAAAAAGTAGGAAAGTTGACCCTGGGCGTCGGAGTGGACGCTCCGAATGCAACCGGGATTTAACGCTCGGATGATGATGATGACCCCAACCGAATTTTATATGACACATCTTTGAATAGATACAAATTAAGCCGTGCAAAACAACCTCTTTTTACTCCCCCTCGTTATAACAAAAACTATACTCGCAATTGCTTCTCTTTCGTTGCACCAATACATATAACATATAACCTCAACTTTATCGACATAAACATATTTAACATACCTTTACATAGACTTAAAATAAAAGTAAGTGAAATATTACAGTAATTAACTTTATAAGTGTTTTTATTTTCTCGATTTTCGAAATTTAAAGTTATGTAACGTACATTTACACTGGTTTTCTATCTCACTTTTAAAAATGATTTTTATAAAGAACAATTTTTAGGCACTGATAGATTATAAGAACAAATTCAATGTAACTCTAATGTAAGGTGAAATGTGTATATATATAATTTTATTAATATTGTGTGTGTTTCTTGATGTAAGTGTATTAAACTGTTATCTTTATAAAAATGATATATTTCAAAGACTAACGACTGAAACTATGAGAAGTTCACTAGTTCCTCTACGCTAAGCTAATTTTGACATTTGCTCAAATGATTATAAGATTAAACGTAGCATTACGTCTTCTCTCAATCCACTCGTTCCCTTGCCCTACTTTATTTTAGGGCTGTTATTATATTAGTTTCTTATAAAAAAGCAAATAATCTCGTTAAAGTCGTCTTAATTCTCTGCGTGTTTTCAAGTTTCGCGAAAATAATGAACATAACCGGGATAACACAAATCCTAAGATTTCTTTATAATGAAATGCCAATTCGCTTTTCACAAGAAAATCTGAAAATATGTTTTTACAAGAAATCCTTTCAATTTATTGTGGGGAAAAATATGACATCTTTCCAAGTATTTTAAGACTGTTATATATTTAAGTTATTCTTAGCGTCTGTTTGTTTTGAATCCCTGACGAAAAAAAAAGAGTTATAGGTTTCACTTGTGTATCTGCGACCGATTTTGACACGACCTCTTTTGTTTTGATTTGAATAAATTCAATGAATTTATGAACGTTTTTTCAAGTGTTTGAAGACCATCAGCTTATTTTCTACTTAACAAAGGTCTTAACAACTCCAACTTTCACATGTACGAAATTTAAAGCTGTAGCTCTTAAACGGCTCAAATGTGGAACCTTTAGGTAGGGTCTTACTTTAGGTCCATGGGATCCATTGTCAAAGGGTTTCTTTGAAGAAATCAAGAAAGCCTTTGATGCTATTCACAATCAGAAGGTTGGTTCGTATTTAGTCCAGCGAATCAGCATTGCCACACAGTGTGACAATATGGTACAGCTAGCCTACTAGGCACGCTTCCCTCTGGCCGCGATTTATTACATGTCTACAATAACTTATTTATAACTCAGTGTTCTTATATATTTTCTTAAGCCGGGTCCAAATATGTATCATTTGCCCAATCCGATCGCTGTATCTGTATCACCATATCATTCGTCGTACCGAATCAATCTCCGTATCTAGTTATGGACGTCTTTAATTTACTCCGTATCATATCTGTCCAGACTGACAGGCGCAAAACCGTGCCGCATCCATATCTCCTTTGATGATCGGACAAAAACCGACTCGAAATGGAACGGGTCGTATCGCGTATCGTATCAGAGCGGCGTATCAAGAATGCGTATCATAATCGCGTATCATCACCCGCCCAGATAGGCGATCATGACGCGTCGGCGATACGGATATAGTGATCGGATGGGGCAAATGATCATATGTGGACCCGCCTTTAGTAGTTTGCATAGTCAATAAAAAATATTTTTAATACATAATGCTAAAAACAGACAGACTCTACGAAAAATTGGATTGATTTTAAGTATTTTTGAATTGGAAGTTATAGCTTAACGTCGGATTAATCTTTCATTCGCTTCTCGACCACTACATAAAAAAATCAAAAATATTTTCCACTCGAGTGAAACCCTGGGCAAGTACTTGTTATTTATATAAAATAATTTTCAGATCATAAAAGCGCCCGACCCAGTCTGCCGCCATAAAGAAAAACGTAATTGACGGTTCGACGAAATTATTACCTTCACAATCTAAATACCGCGATTCTGTCCACAGTGATAATATAATGAAGCGAACTTTTTGTACTAAAAGCCCGCTTACCTTCGTAGATTGCAAGAACTATAATTAAGGTATGAAAGTTTTTTCCGTGTACAATAATACTGTTACGACTTAGCCAAAATTCCACGAAGCAAGGCGACAAATGTGAATGCGCACCTGCGGGCCATAAAACCCAAGTTTATTACCTGCCCGCATTTGCACTTCTTTTGTTTTCTTCTAAGTGTTTAATATTTGTAATTAGAAAAGCCGCCTATTGTGTATTGTAATCCTCTTCCCGTAGGCAGTGGCCAGGTACTATTCTAAGAAACCATTGTTTACACAATCGTGACATATTGTAAAGTATAAATGGATGCTCGAACGGAGAGATCGGCAGTCAAGCGACGATTACGATCAAAGCAAGATGTGTACATTCGATAAGCGATATAGTGACGGACTTTGCGCGTGTTATTTAATTGTGCATTACATAAGGACTTATTGCGTCCGGTTATATTTGTACCTATGTCATACGTGTTTGTATAGTTCTAATAAATTCTATAGTAATTCCAACGGCATTTTAATTCGAGTCCCGTACTCGTAACAATACTATGGATTGACGCGAACTTATAGTTACGTGGTTTTCAAAACTTATCAGTTGGTCTTTTGTTGGAGCATCACATAATTCGCCCATCCCTTACCCCCTACACTACACGTATGAAATTCACGCGGTTATCACATGTGTTTAGGGTATCCGTGCAAGAATGTAGAAAGAATACCAATTACGTAAGACCGGGCGGCCTGTCATGAGAGGCGACAAAACAACCCAGAGTCAAGTGGTAGGGCATTTGGGGGATGCCCTGGTACCGGGGATGGTAGTCTGGATGACTACCATCCCCGGTCTAGAGTATGTCGCCATAACAACCTTGAGTTGTGTTCCGGTATCAGTGGTCAGGTTCCACTTTCCCTTTAGAGAGCGGCAGCACATTTTTACCATCTTTGATCTTACAAATGTCCATAGGCGATAGTAACCGCTTTCCACCAGGTGGGCCGTCTGTCTGTCTGTTGAACTCAAGCAATTAAAAAAACTGCTATATATTGTAGCGGTTGACCAACATCATAAGAAGAATTTTTGGCCCTTTGAAGACAAATTTCTTTTAGTTTTTTGTTAATATTTACAGTAATGTGATTATTGTAAATAATCTTTCTTTCTTGAAGTACAAGGTTGAAACTTTTGCAAAAAATTAAGGAAAAATGGTTGGAACAAGATCCGTTTAGTAAATATTGAGACAGTTCATATTTATTCTGTTAAACGATTTTAGCAGCGTACTCAAATGTCTACACACAGTGGACATTGGACATATAAACAGAATCTTTCACTATAAGTGTACTAACACGCACTGGGCCTTTTTTACATAGGATTTTTTTATCGCTGGAGTACAGCAGACAGGCAGACGGCGAACCTCATGGAAAGCGGTTACTGTCGCCTATGGACGTTTACAACACCAGAGATGTCATATCGCGCTGCCGGCCTCGAAGAAATTTTATGACACCCTTTTTAAAAAACCCCGTATTGTAGCGTTGTGGGAAAACCACAGCTGGGAGGTCATTCCAAATCTCCACGGTGCGCGAGAGAAACGTTCTAGAGAGCCGTTGCATACAAGAGCGAAGCCGCTCAAAGAAGTGGGAATGAACGCCCAGCCGATGGCGTGCGGTGCGGTGGTAAAAAGAAGACGAAGGCACCATTTTGAACGGTTCCTCGGAACACTCCCCATTATACAGTCGGTAGAATACGCAGAGAGACGCAAAGTCTCCGCGAAGGCCAAGCGTATCTAAACCGTCCGTGAGAATGGGATCGTCGACAATGCGAACGGCTCGACGTTGAATACTGTCCAGAGGATTCAGCTGGCAGGCGGGTGCCCCGGCCCACAAGTGTGAGCAGTACTCCACATGCGGCCTCACCTGGGCTTTGTATATCACAAGGCGTTGCCGCAGAGTGGAATACTAGTTGGACCGGCTTAGCACTCCCACCCTCTTGGAGGCAAGTTTTGCCATATAACATACTTCAATCCATCGCGAGATTTAAAATCCAAAATTAAACAAAATGTGACAAGTAGGTACATATTTATGTATTTAGTAGTATGAGAATTTATTCCACCGAACAGACAGAACTCTCGCATTTTTTGTAGTGTTTAGGTAATTTGTACATTCACAACCAATTTATAACATAGTGATAATGATTATTATATTATTTTAACTGAATTCAATGGATTATATAAATAGACTAGTTGTATGAGACTGCACGGCGGCCAAATGGCCTTTGGTAATTTTTAGTTTTTATCTATGACGCACGAAATCATACGAATATACTCCATTACTATGTCTTTGGAACTAAAAATATTTACGTTTGGAGCAAATTAACAAAAAAAAAGGATATGTGTAATGTCCAACATCATCATCATCGGTGCATTAAACCCCGGTTGCGCTCAGAGCGTTCGCTCTGACGCCCAAGGTCCGTTTCCCTACATTTTCTTCTCCACTTCGCGTGATCTTCAGCGCCCAGTTTTGAGACTATTGTTACGCATGTCATCGTTCACAACATAAAAAACACAACATTTCTTGGACCTTCCGCGTCTACTGTGACTTGGCGGAGGCTGCTATGTCACGGATATGAAGACAGTCGCAGATTTATCGCGACATATTCATCTCCGTGACACGTAGCTCTTGTTTGTGTCATTCAAGTATGTAATAAATACACAGTGGTTGCTTGCGAACTGTTTTATTATTTAGTTTTATGAACTACCCACATACTTATAGATTTAATAGACTAACTCACACACATTATATACTACATCTTCCCCTTAAAAATATAATAACATATATTTATATATATTATAAAAACTTTAATAAATAATCTGAGTACTTACGCGATTAATTGCAACAATGAGTGAAAGCTATGTATTATTTATCGAAAAAAGTTTGTCTCGGGCCCACAAGGGCCCAACAGTGTCTTTTTTGAGCGGGCGAACAGGCCACTCTTCATTGTCAAACAAAACTGTGTAAAGTCTGATTCACATTAGTATTAGTTTCATTAGCTCTTCAGCCCGATAAACCGACGATCTGCGCAAGGTCGCCGGTGACGGCTGAATATAGTGGCCGGGTTCGGTGGCTAAGCTTGGAGAGACCTATTTTTTTTATTTTTTTTTAAGGCGGGGTAAATGCATTTCGCACATACCGGGTCCTTTGCTAAGGATTAGACCGTTGTTGATCATGGAGGCTTTCCACTGAGGCAATCCAAACAATAATCAACCGACTTGTGTGGAGACTCGACTAATCAATACCCCACTAAAACCACCCTCCTCCCATGTGCCCCGCGCTTATGGCAGGAAAGGCGTGAGATACAGAACGTAGTTACGCCCACACCGATCCTAGCGCACAAGTGCTTGAGAATGCCCCGGGAGAGGCAAACTCACTTCGTCAACAGGGGTGAAGACTCCTCTGCTCCCTAGATGCTAGAGGGCCCCTGCAGCGGTATTTCAGGGAGGGAGGTCATGCGCATACCTGCGCCTCCGGGCTCCCAACTGACGTCGGCGCCCGCGAGACGCATGCGCACTACCATCGCTCTCCCTATCTCGTTCCGCGGCCTCCTTATGAGACACTACCGCCTCGCAGAAATTGGCCGCACCCACCCACCAATCGTCGCTGTGCAGCATGGCTTGCACCAGATCGCCCAGCGATTCGATCGGTCCTACAAGTGTCTCGAGTTCAAACCTCTGAGGTGCCCATGCTGCGCACTCGACTAGCGTGTGTAACGCCGTGTCTAGCGCGCCACACTGGCGGCATTGGGGTGAAGGCAAGCAGCCCGCAATCTGACACAGATACTTATCGAAGCAGCCGTGCCCGGTAAGTATCTGTGTCATTCTGAAGGTCAGGGTCCCGCGTTTCCGCGAGAGCCATCGCAACAGCTGCGGTCGAACCGCCTCCACCGTGTCAATGCCAGCAACAGGGTTTTCCAACTCTACTGACCAAAGCTTGGAGAGACCTACATCCAGCAGTGGACAACTATTGCAAATAAATCCTAATAATTATTTGGACAGACATCTCCTTGTGGCCGGTTCTTATATCTTACTGTTCAATCACTTGCCTTAGTTACTTGGTTGAATTTGAAAATGCTTGTATCATGTATGAAGTTTTGTTTAAACGATCGATAATATATAGGAATAAATTAAAAAGGTATGTCCAAACCACGATAAGGATTAACTCGCCAAGTCCATAAGTTGACAAGGTAACTGATTACTTGTAAATTAGTCTTAATCGTAAGTTACGCCGGCCGCACACATTTAAGTTTTGCTCACGTAAGCCGCTAAGGCTAATCAGGCAACACAATTTCTTCAATTTTGCTTTACACTATTAATTAGAAACACTACAGCCGACGACCGAGGTATTTATAAATTGTTAACTTCAAATTTCTATTTTAACTCGCTGTTACGTCAACGAAAAGTATTCTTGGAGTTTTTTTTAAACACGTGATGCTATTGTTTAAAAATAACAAAAAATACAGAGTAACGTGATCTTTGGCTTATTTAAAAGGTCAAGCTGTCTGTCACCTCTCCTATTATATTATGTACTCTGTGCTGTCATCGTGTCTGTACTGAACGTAAAAGAGGACGATTTATGCAACACCGTGCCGGGCGCGAGCCGTGTGATCGCTGTATATTCTGATAATATTGTTATTCATTCTTTGTATATTTTTACTTGACATTTTAATTGCGAATATAATATAGACATTAATTCAATAAAATATTACTCCATTGACGACATTTGAATCGGAAATGCTGTGCATTTTAATGGGTTCACATATAAGAAGTTTTACAGCAAATGTTTTGTAATCTATACTAATATTATAAAGAGGTAACGTTTGTGACTTAGTTTGTAGGAAGTTATTTCTTGAAATGCTGAACCGATTTTGATAATCTTTTGCCAGTAGAAATATACATTATTCCTCAATGATAACGCCCAGAGAAGTGAACACAGATCAACTAGTGTAATGCAATAATGTCTATGTCATAAATAAATGAATATATCGATTTGTAGTGGCCCGGCCATGGCCGAGCCCGTATGCCGCACAATGTAGCGTAAATTGCTTTATGTTTTTTTATGAAAGAAATATCTACAAACAATCAGACGAACCATTTGGACAATTTTGCCTATAACACTTTAGGCAATCATCATAAACGTGTTGATCATCGTGAGACATAAGTTATTTAGTCTCGATGCTAGTAATTTCACTGGCTATCTTGCTCCTCTTTACGGAATCTGTTTGGCGGAAGAAACAAGCGGGATGGTATTATTTACGGAAATGGGCGCTTCACGTAGTCCGATAACCAATAAAGGTTTAAATTCACCAGATATTCAACCAAATTTGTGGAGGAACGTAGTTTTAGATATTTTCACGTGGTGTATTACAAAGACAATAGGTTAAAGATAAGGTGCTTACATTGTCGCTTTAAGACTTATGACATTGTAATTGAATAGAATGAATCTATACATATAAATAAAAGTTAAGTGTCCGTTTCTAATGTCAAAATAAAAATGTGAAAAAAATCAGGGGGGATAATTCGGACCGGGAGATTCCGAATATGCAATTTTTATCTGTCTGGATATTCCGGCTACACTCTGAAACAGCTGAACCGATTTTGACGGGACTTTCACTGGCAGATAGCTGATGTCATAAGTAGTAACACAGGATACTTTATTAGGGTTCTTCGAAAAAAAATCCGCACGAATGAAGCCGCGGACATAGCTAGTAAATAAATAAAATTTCGTGCCTCGTCGCATCGTACGGGCCACGGCTTGCACCCGTGTGGTTTCACATATAGACACTCTTAAATAGATAAATAATTTATTATTCATAACATCCTTAAAATCAAACCTTCACTGGTAGTAGGACTACGTTAAAAATGAAGAATACTCTACAAGATGATAGACGAGCGAGCGAGATCTTTTATGCCCGTGTTAAATTTTAGATTAGGTAGTGTAGATAAATATACACACATATTTAATGTTTAATACATACATTGGCAAAGCAGTTTATGCAATTCATAACATCGATAGATATTTCATGGACATTTTACTTCAAGTCAGATATTTATAATAAAAGCAAGTTAAACCAAAAAGGTCGTAATTACATACTTTATTTAATAGAACATTAAAACTTTCTACACTAACAATAACATACGAATCTTATATACATAACTTCGTACTGTCATCCAGTACCAGTCACAATAACTACTGCTAATATAGTCGTCATATATTAAACAGAGCTTAGACTATCCGGCATTTTTTTGTGCAGGATCCAGCTGAATAGCCGCAAATGGTTGTTTCAGCGATACCTGGCTTGGTGCTTACCCGATTCCGTAGGAGCGGAGGCATTCAGTCCGGAAGCAGCGTGCGCGAGGTGGCACCTCCTGTGAGGTTCGACCTCAGCTCGACCGCTGCGGGGGGAATGACTCTTATCGGATTAAGCCGTAAAAGGCTGAATGAGCTAAGCTAACGGGCTAAAGATATATACGAGAAATGGTGACTCCGCAGGCGGAGCCGATCCTAGTCTATCTTTCCTACCGCTTCGTAACGTGTTATAGCCGGCACAGAAGAAGCGGCGGAAGTAACTCTCCAGCAACATGCCTAAGCTAATCTCGTGTGGCTACTTGTGTCTATAATGAGTGGGTGTGATTGGTGGGTCTTAACGTTGAGTGAGTGGGCCAGGGCCGGGGGCTCTCCGGCGTCTGTTCAGTCTGCGTCTGTTATGCCTGACTGATGTTCCGAGCCTCGGAGGGTTCATGATCGCGAGGAGTTGGGTGATTTTGTCTGGCTCGTCAATGAGGACATTGCGAGGACGCCGTTTGCTCGTGGGAGCATTCGGAGTGGGTTTATAGTTGACCGTTTCCGTCAGCAGAGGGTTCGGGTGATGGGGAGCTCGGTCTAGAATTTGCGCGAGAGGGTGATGAGATAATCTTTGATGGAGGGATGCCCCAGGTCGCGATGCAGGTCGACGTTCCGTATATAGAGCGGAGCGCCGACTGCAGTGCGCAAAAATCTATTTTTTTGAAGTCTGTACATGTTGGATTCGCTGGCATGGGCGAAGACCACACTCGCATACGTCATGACGGGACGGATGTAAGTTTTGTAGAGAGTCACCTTATTTCTAAAGCTCATATTACTCTTCTTGCATGTTAAGGGGTAGAGACGGCCTATGAGTCAGTGTGCTCTCTTCTGTCCGGGATTAGGCAATTTCGCCTCCTTTTATACTGTCGAATCAACAACACCCTCTGCACATTTTAGCAAACCTATAATCTAAAATTTATTACAAAGGTTAAAAAAAATCCAAAAAGATTTGTCAAGTATCTAACAATATAAATATTACCATATAAATACGACCTAATTCTTATTAAGGTGAAACACACACATTAGTTACTCAATAAATCCAGTGTAGGTTTTTTAAGAAAAACAAATGTACCTTCAATTTAAAATCACAATGTATCTTAGCACGGTAAATATATAACTTCGCTAATAAATATTATACTAATAATATATATAAAGCTTAAGAGTTTGTTTGTTTGCTTGAACGCGCTAATCTCAGGAACTACTGGTCTGATTTGAAAAGTTCTTTCAGTGTTAGATAGCCCATTTATCGAAGGCTCTAGGCTATATAACATCACGCTAAGACCAATAGTAGCAGAGCACCACCAATGAAGAGTGTTCCAAAATCAAGGGGTTTTTTAACTATTCCACGCGGTCGAAGTCGCGGGCAGAAGCTAGTATTTCTATATAATCTCTCACCCGTGTGTCAATCACGAATGTTCACAGGCAAAAATATCGTCGAGCTTTAAGTACGTGCACTTGCACATACGTCTTTTGCTGACGGTACGTCTGTTACACTGCAAAAAAAATGAATTTAAACTTTAAACTCACTTTTCAAAACTGTCACGAAATAGGAAAATAAGATAGATAGATAGATAATACTTTATTATACACCAATACAAAAATGAACTTAAAGACTAAAATTATATCTAGTTGTGTACAAAGGGCGGTCTTATCGCTAAAAAGCGATCTCTTCCAGACAACCCCAGGAATGAATTGAGATGATAATGGCGATGGTGGTATACGTAACATATAGTACGAACTACTTACATTTTAATAATAAATACATAAATGATATATATATATATATAATATATATATATATATATATATATATATATATATATATATATATATATATATATATATATATATATATATATGAGATATTTTATATATTACATAGATATATACTTAATATACATGCCATACAAATACATATCTACAGAATATATAAATATTTATAAATGAATTTAAGTATCATATTCCAACGACAGGTAGTATTTTTTGATCATGGTTTTAAATATCGCTAGCGATTTTGCTTGTCTGATAGTAACAGGAAGCTCATTCCAAAGCTGAACAGCCTTAACAGTAAAAGAATTACAACGACTTCAAACACTGACAACTTCTTCTTCTGCGAGCGGGCGGTTTCCGCAACTCGACGACAAAGCGCCTATTTTGCGTGTGAGGGTGGATGAGGGTTTACTCCATTCAGCCCAGCTCCTCCAGGAAGTCCACCAGCTTCTTGACGTTGCTGAAGTCTTCTCGGAGGCTACCTGGGGCGTCCAGATACATCGCCCTGTATTGGGCCACCTCTCCGCATTCAAGCAGGACATGGGCGGCTGTTTCTTCTGCCTCCAGGCATGCTCTGCACAGGATGCTGTCAGTGACACCTATATTGAAATGATGTCTCTTAAAATTGCCATGGCCAGTGGCTGCACTAATAACTAGTCTCAGTCGGGACCGACTGAGCCTTAAGATACTCCTGGAGAAACGCAGGTTTACTCGAGGCATTGCCAGCTTGGCTTGCCTACAATCCTCCAGGTTATCCCAAAGTTGTTGATGCAGTACCATTGTCCTTTGATTTGTGTGATTTCTAAACCAACTGTGTGGCAAAGGCAGGAAAGGTTCCGGTCCAACCGGTTGGGTTTCGGAACCTCTCCTTGCCAGTTGATCTGCCGCATCATTTCCTCGGGCACCACTGTGACCTTTGATCCATTGAAAGGTCAAGGTTGTTCTTAGCTGCCGCCTCATTTAGAGCCGAGTGGCATTCGTATATTAAAACACTGACAACATATATACAATGTTTTTTCTACTTGTATACATATCTTAAGCTAGGCGATGCGACGACCAGCGACGATGCCTGGAAGAGATTGCTTTTAGTGATAAGGCCGCCTATTGTTTTGTCAAGAAGTATTGTAATTATGCATTTTGTTTTTCTTTATTGTGGTGAGCAATAAAGTGTTATCTATCTATCTATCTTATTATACATTTTTTTACTTACCATTGGTAGAAAATTAACGTTACTTACCGATAAATTAGCTTCGAGACGTTTTTGCGTTTGTTGTAGTGTACTGTCAGCACATAAATGAATAAACTAATACTTTTTATATATTTTTATATAGGCAAGTAAATGAAACTAATAATACCAAACGATATTAAAATAATAAATATTAATATTGAACATAATTTTTAATTCTAAATTTCAATGAAATTTAATTTTTAAAGTATAGAAGTCATGTAAATACACAAATACTACTTACTACAAACGGAAAATCATTTCGAAAGTAATTTACTTGTGTAAAAAATACTTATATTGATTTTATTTTGGACAGACCCTGTGGTTAAGCGGGCTAAGTCTTAATCGGTCGAACTCGCTGGAAATCGAGAGGTCCCGGGTTCGATTCCTGGCATGGTAAATTTCGGAAACGAATTTTCTGTTATTCACTATGGTCTGGGTGTCTGGGATCGGCCCTAGAGTGGTCTGTTGTATATCACCCATAAGACAAGTGTAACTTGCTTAGCTCGGGGATATACAATGTTTGTGTTTGTCTGCCCATTATTATTATATTATATTATACTAGCTGTGTTCGCGACGTCGTCCGCGTGGAATTTGTTTTCAAAATCTCCCAATTTTGAAACATTCTTCATTGGTGCTCCGCTCTTATTGGTCTTAGCGTGATGATATATATATATATTTTAAATCAGACCAGTAGTTCCTAAGATTAGCGCGTTCAAGCATACAAACAAACTCTTCAGCTTTATAATATAAGATATTTTAAACGGTAATAAGGCAAATGAATAAATAAAATAAATAGTAAGCTATTGGAACCCAGGAGATCTATTAGTTAATCTTATAAGAATTTAAGCCACGTGCAAGTTAAATCGTCCGTCATAAGGTGTATGCCCGAAAAATCACGCTAAATCCTTTCATAGACAAAACTAGACGATTCAAGGCTGAACTTAATCTATGGTGGAACCAAAACAGAATAATCATACAATACACAGTCTAATTGATTGTTAAGGTAATGCACGGCACTGTGACGTTCCGCCTGACGCAGTTCCTCTCGGGGCACGAATGTTTCGGGAGGTACCTGTGTCACATAGGGCGGGAGCGGACGTCAGTATGCCATCACTGCATCGGTGGGGATGAAGACACGGCACTGCACACCCTCTAGGTGTGTGCCACTTGAGACGAGCAGCGCTGTGATCTTGTCGCGGCCATCGGAGCTGGCCTGTCACTTCCGGCTGTAATAGAGGCCATGGTCGGGAGCGCCGAGGCGTGAAAACGGCTTTCTCCTTCTGCGAGACCGTAATGTCTGCAAAGGAGGTGGCGGAGCGGGAGAGGGAACAGACCAACACACTCCAAAGCCGCCGGCGGCAACAGAGGGTTATGAATGACGATATCCAGCCGCCATAGGCTATGGCCGTGCAGGCGACCTATGTGGAACCGGATCTTTCACACATAAAATCACGTGCACCGACCCGCGCACGCCCTCTCACCACGTGGTGAGATCCAAGGTAGCCCGTGAACGGGCCGGCCAACGTCCGTCTGGGCTAGAGGTGAATGGATGAGCCAGGGATTTTATTCGGTAACCCCAACCGTAGCATGGCTATAGCACTCTTGCGGTAGGGCTAGTGCCACCCCGCTTCCCCTGGGAAGAAAAAGATTATTCATACAGGCACATAGGGAGATAATAATTCCTACAACCGGACATCCTGACGTAAGGGGTGACAAGCCAACCCACAGCCAGGTGATAAGGCATTTATTTGCGCGTCAGGATGGCTACCACCTCTGGTCTAGAGCATACGGTAATTACAACTAGGAGTTGTGTGTTCCAGCATCACTGGCCAGGTTGCACTTCCCACTTCGAGACTAGCAGCATGTTGACTTATATATTTTATAGCTATTTTGGTAAGGTAATTTTAGTTATTATTTTAAGGAAGCATCACAAATTCTTCAAACAAATTTTATTGTTCGAGTCTTTAAACTTACAAACCGTATCAAGGCTTTTAAATTCGATAGGTACACTCAAAACCTCAAGCTTGGCTAATATTTTGCGTCCGTTTGATGTATATCAACTTCAATGGTAATGAACTTTGTGAAACGAACCGCGCAATACGAAAAGCCAACGAACTCCCCAGTCTAGAGGTTATTAATACCTATTCTATATTATACCTTAGGGTAAACAGAGAAATAAAGAAAAAGATTCATTTTAAGAGTAACAATGTACCTAGATACTTACAATTTTAGTATATCACGTTTAATCTTTAACGCGTTGCCTGTTGCTATCAGACAAGTTCATCCGCGCAGGAACGGAGAAATAATACAATTTCCTGCGGCCGGGCGGCCTGTCGTAAGAGGCGACTAAACAACCCACAGCCAGGTGGTAGGGTATTTGCTCGACTGGATGGCGACTACCCCTGGTCTAGAGTATGCCGCCATAACAACCTTGTGATGTGTTCCGGCATCAGTGACCAGGTTCCAGTGTCCTTTAAGAGAGCTGCAGCGCATTTGTAGCACCTTTCGTGTTGCAAATGTCCATAGGCGACGGTAACCACTTTCCATCAAGTGGGCCGTCTGCCTGTCTGCTGAACTCCTGCAATAAAAAAAAAGCAAAATCGCTACCGATATTTAAAACATATATCAGAAAATATTACCTGTCGAATATGATCATCGTAGATATGTATTTGTATCTTTTTTTTAATATATATAAGGGCCCTTCAGACTCCTCTTCATCCCTAACATAGTCAGGGCCTTTATAAAACTATTTTAATATTACGTGTTCTTCTTTTTTTTTTTCAAGTTAGGCCTTTATATAATATATCATACATTCATACATCATATATTTGCATGTTATGGATATTAAGTATAAAATATGTATATCTATTTCATATATGTATAAAACATGTGTACCGATATATTACATTTATGTATTTACTAGGTAGTAGCTCTATTTTGCTTACATAAAAACTTAGTTCGTTTTTTATATATGTGTATAAACCTTCGATGAAAACTTATTCACTTTAAACACATCGTTATCTGTTAATATTTAACGTTATTAACAATTAATAACAATATCACAAATAACGCATTAAACTCATCGCTGCATCTGTGTGAAACAGTCAATAACTACAACATCATCCTATATGAAAAATTGGCATAAGCTAAAGGCCCATTAACTAAATAGACATTTTTATGTTTTAAAGATTGTATAATTACAGGCCAAGTTACCAAATAGCTATGGATGGTAAACTAAAAAAACTTATTAAAATACGAATGATGATTTCTAATGACCTTTTATTACTGAAAATAAAAGTAACATATTTGATTAAAGGAGGCTATATTCTGTAATTTTTTACCCCTAAAACTTTACTGTTTCTTGTTACTACAATAACAAAGAAACTGTCCATATAGTCTACACAACTGCCAAGCAAAACATAGACGCGAGTCGAAGCCAACCTGATTTGAAGTAATACAATGAATGATATGTTGTTGATGACAACGTAGGTTATTTGTTAGTGAATTGAAAAACACAATTGTAACGACGTCTTTTGTCGGGATAAAATGTATCCTAAGTGTTAACTCGGGTTATAAGCCAGCACTGTGTCGAGTTTCATTCATATACGTTCAGAGTTTCCAAAAAAGATGCGACCGCAGCGCCATCTTTTTTTCTATTTTCGTCTATCCCACGGAAACGACGTCATTTATTGGGATAAAAAGTATCGCAAGTTATACGCCGGGATATAAGCTAGCACTATGTCGAATTTCATTTAAATCCGTTCAGTAGTTTTCACGTGATGCTCTAACAGACAGACACTATCTTTATGACTATATGTATACGAGTATATCCAGTTTACGCCACGTTACATGATGGACATACCCATTGGTCAGAGCTAAATGTATTGCCTCCACTTTTCGTTTGCGCACCTCCGGCGAGTGGAACAATTAGCAGCAATCTGTGCTCCCCGTTTCATATAAACCAGTGGTCATCAAGTCACGAGTGAATAGGTATCTACTATCTAAGCGTGCTCCGTCTTAGATCGCATCCTTACCGAACATCAGCTGAGCTAGATATGAAACGCGAATCTATAACATGATAAAAAATATGTCTTCTGTACGTATATACGTTACTGAACTCCTCCAAGACCATGGTTGATTTTGATGGACCTTTTTGTGTGTGAGTGGGTCCAGGATAGTTTAGATTCACCTGGAATCGGGTGCCAGGATTTTGATAACATATTTTCTATATTAATGTAGGTCCCTAGATGGTTTAGATACACAATTGGACCCGATAAGTGGCGCTTCATTTCATGCATTACTATTAGTATAAATAAATAGATATAGCGTCAATAACTTCTGTTTTCATCTTAAACTATCTTAAACTAAAGTTAGATACAGATTTGTATGCTTTGTCTTTGTATAAATAATTAAACAGTCATAGGAAGGAAAATTTATGTATATACTTTTAGGCATTGTCTAGAAAAGCGATATGTTAGGCCGAGTCTAGATAGTAACAGTTGTTTTATTGCCGTCTGGTCGGGCCCTAAAAGAGATTAATGTAATAATAAAACAACGTTTTAATGGTTTTAAGTGAGGTAATTTATTTGATTTTTGTTATTCCGACGTTTCGGCCACTTTTCAGTGGCCCTGATCACGGAAGACAAAGATGTCAACCGTCAACGAGTATTGTTAAAGTTTTATTTAGCCTAAACTTCTTTATTTTAATTATTTAGTTTTAATTTTCTTTATGGTTATTATTTACTCTATGGGAGCCTAATCTAATTTACCACCGCTTCGCAACATGTTATGGCTTGAAGAGAAGAAGCGGCGCAAAAACTCTTCAGCAAACATGTCTAGCTCTAATAATTTTATATAATATTAAAATGGGTGGAAGGAAAAATAAAATAAATTATCAGTCAAGTTGGTTTGTGTTCCGGTGCACGCAGAAAGAGCTCACAGTGTCCTGAGATTTGGCAGTTGGTTTTGGCTGGGTTTGGGTCTTGATTGTTTTGATGATCGGATCCCAAACAGGTGGTACTTGCCAACCATTTTCTCTATTGGAATTTGGGTGTTTTTTGATTTGAACGATTCTCTTTCGCGAGGATTTGTGGGTTATCGAATCTGATTTAGTGGTTGGGTTTATCGAATCTGATGTAGTGGTTGGGTTTAATCGAATCTGGTGTAGTGTTTGGGTTTATTATTTATTATGTATACAAGTCGGGAAAACTTAAGAAAATATTAGATTAATGTAATTCTTGAATATCGCTAGAAAATGTTTTAGAGGGCTCATCTTATAAGGGTACGGTCTCATGTTATGCAGAAGTTTTCTTAATAGCTTACGATATACCAAACACATTCACACATATTACCGAAACAAGATTATTTTAATTATTTTATCCGTGCAGGAATGGAGATAGAATACAATTTCCTGTGGCCGGGCGACCTGTCGTAAGAGGCGACAAAAACACCTTACAGCTAGGTGGTAGAGTATTTGCCCGCCTAGTTGGCTACCACCCGTGGTCTAGAGTATGCCGCCATAACAACCTTGAATTGTGGTCCAGCATTAGTGGCTTGGTTCCAGTCTCCCTTTAGAGAGCGGCAGTACATTAGCAGCACCTTTGGTGATACAAATGTCTATAGGTAAAGGCTTTCCATCAGGTGGGCCGTCTGCCTGACTGCTGAACACATGTAATAAGAAAAAACAAGAATACTAAAAAATGTTTTTAAACCTAGTTGGCGTTCGTGTTGTTGTACGTCTTCCTCCACCACTACTGACGCTCGCTTGACAGTGAAAGTGCGGCCGCAGCGTAGTCGTACATTCCGTTCTTCGCCCTTAATGTCAGGGCCACGGGTATATAGCCTAGCCTCTCCGCTGGCCCTGGCAGATGGTGGCCCAAAGGCCTCATCCACTGCCGGGGGAACTATTCCATCCGAAAGGCTGGCAATGCGACGGCTTCGCACCTTGTGGTTCAAACTTCTAGGTATAGACGGTGGTATGCACTTTCCATTAGATTGCCCACCTGCCTCTTTACCAGCTTCGCAAATTAAAAAACTTTAACTCCAGTAATCTATAATATTATAAAATTCGAAACATGTCTGTGTATTGAAGCTATTAAAAAAAACTGGAATAGATTATATAAACGATGGAGAACACGACGCAATTTGTTTTAGATTTCTTGATTGTTTATCATTTTGTCTGTTTGTTCGGGATTCACGTAAAAACTACTGGGCTGATTTCGATGCGGTTTTCGCTGATCGACACCTAATTGTTAGACTTAAACTCTGCGCTGCTTTTTATCCCGAATATCGCGCGGAAATTTTTCTGGGAATTGTTTAAAATGGCCAGATTAAAAAAAAATTTAAAATTACTTGTGATTAATTGTGATTTTTTTACTGATCGATAGTAAATTTAATGTATTAAAAACTGTGATTTTTTATCCCGGGAATCCCGTGGGAATTTTCCCAGGAGCTGTTGTCCTCCGGGTGCATAAAAATTTTATTCACTAAAACGATAGCTTACATTCTTTTTTAAATGATGTGTGTGGTACTTTGTGTCCTGGGAACCCCGCGGGAATTTTAAGTCAAGTGTGGACGAAGTCGCGGGCATATCCTAGTATAAAATAAAGTCATGAAAACACTACGTCATCTATCTAGTTAAGAATTTAATATGAGTCATTCAAAGACTTTAATTTGCCAAAAATACCGCAGACTAGTCAAGTCGTTCAAATATAATAAATTGATAAAACTGCCAGCATCTTCGCTTTCATTTAAATAACAAACATAATTTCATGAATCATAGTCATTTAAAAACACCGTCTTCATCTTGGCAAAGTCTTGCATACGTTTTTATTAAATCTGATGAAGATAGTTTGAAATTAAATATCAATTGAGTCATGTGACTCATATACAAGCATAATAGTAATAAAATTAATTTCGTTCTTCGTAAACGAAGAAAAGACAAAAACAGTAGAACACCCAGTCTCATAAGATGAATTAATTATATTGTTGCGAACCGATACTAATCCTTTAGAGGCGTTTTATTACCCCTTCGAATTTCAGTGATATATTGTTCACGTTAATTCCCTTTGTACGCCTCCCGGTAAGACGTCGTAAATACTTATTGTTATTGTTTGCATTTCATGCACATTGTTAGAAGCCATAAAGTTTATAAATTAAGAAATCAAAGGATGCCTAATCTATAAGGTCGACACGTCACCTAGTGTATTTTCGAAGCGAGTATCTTATATCGATGGACTTTGCGAGATCAATGTCATTACGATTTTCTGCTTTACGGTTTGGTTTTGTTGTATTTCGTTATATTTGTAAGTACTGCGAATGATGTGTATGTACTTGTAATAAACTTTGTTATAATTCCAACGGCATTTTTATTCACATCCCACAAATTCGTAACATTATTAAACACTATATTTTCCATAGAAACACATCGAAAATATTACAGAAAAGATTAATCGTCGGGTGATCAGAGGGCTGGTTGCTACCTCGGACAACGGATCAGTATGGCGATCTAGCGAGGTAACCTTACCGTCTTCTGTGAACCTTACCCGCTGAGTTTAATCACCTAGACTCAGCATTCTACTTATAGTCTTAAGGGATTACAGTTAGAATACAACGTATGTTAAGTATCCTAAAGTATATCATTGTACTAGTTTGTAATTGTCTTATTCATATTGAGTTAGAGTAAGTTTTAGTGTTAGTTAAAAAGAGAGGAGCGATCGTGCATGTAGCTCAATTTCATTATAAATGCGCGGCTGTCTAATTCCAGAATTTCTTTATGCAATAAATACGCTTTATTAGATTATCTTCAAACTCTTAAATGTTGACTTAGGGCCCATCAACAAATTACTTGACACAAGTTTCTTAATTTTTCGACGGGGGAGGGGTCCCCCCGTTCTTACTATAGTTGGTCACATTCGTGAGATTCCTCGTCTCACGAATGTGACTACCTCCTTCGTATGACATTACATATTTTTCAATTTTACATCCAGAAATTATGAAATTAAAACAGCTAGTTGCGTAATTAGTTTCAATTCCATTTAAATATATTTTTTTATAATTTAAACACTATTTGCATACAGATAGAGTTGGAAATATTTTTTAAGTTTTTCGTTAATATGTAGCTCAAATTTCCTGTTATAAGACTGCAATATAATCCATTTTGAAATGTGACGTCACGAATTTTAAGACCCTCGAACCCCTTGTAACACTTAAACATCCCCCGCCCTCCAACGTGTGACGTCATTTCTGGATGGCCCTTTACGTCCTTTTGTTATATTGTTTTTTATTGCGAATCTAGCAAGCAGGCAGGCGGACTAGCAGGAAAGTGGTCACCTCGCCTATAGACGATAATAACATGGCGATGCTAACGCGTTGTCAGCCTTCACGATAGAATGAAAATGATGTTAGGACAAAAGGGGATGAAATAGAGGGATCAGTCTGGAGGAATCGGATAGAGGGGATGGGGTAAATAGAAACAAAGAAGAATATTTTATTTAGGACAAAAACTAAGTTAATATAAATAGAAATAGAAACAAAGTCCTAAATTGGACCCAGTCTCAGCATAATGCTAGCCAACAAGGACTAGCGCTGTTCTTCCGTCTGGGACCATAAAGTGAAGTCACGGTGGACAATACAATACACATAGTAACAACAATATATACAGTATAATGCAGTTTGATAATAATGTGGAAAATGAATTGTAGGCCAAAAAACAATATAATAAAGCAATAATTTAAATAACACATACATATATAAAATAGTTGTAGCAATATAGGTACCATATGGTTGAGGGAAAAGAGGGTCTTTGGAACTCTACGTACAACAATGATCTGGAGGGAACTTCCCGCCGCGGTATTCCCTTTGCTCTATGACATGGGGCTCTTTAAGAAGGGCGTCATAAAATTTCTTAGAGGTCGCCAACGCGTTGTCGACACCCCTAGTGTTGCAAGCGTGCATAGGCGACGGTAACCACTCTGCAGGTGGGCCGTCTGCCTGTTTGCTTGCTTCAGGCAATAGAAAAAACTCAACAACATATTAAACGTGCGATATATTCTTATATTTTCTTGATGTATAAAAATGAGTCTTTGCCTGTATGTCCTGTATAGAATCGTAAACTATACATTTGATCATGTGATGATTTTTAGCAAAGTTGTTTTGCATGAGCCAAAGAAGGTTTCTGAGTTGGTTCACAATTGGACCCGGTAGGTGGCGCTGCTGTCGGCATATCGATTGAAGCTTTTCCGGGCAGGACGACGTCTGCCGGGACAGCTAGTAAGTATATAAAATCTCGTGTCTCACGATGTCTGTCCAGGATAAATTCCGAAAGTACTAAACCGAACTTGATGAAATTTCTTAAATATGTGTAATTTGGTCCAAATTAAAAGATAAAACAGTTTGTGTCTGCATTGTTGATCATTTATTTATCTATTGCTAATATAAAATTCTTGTCATGTATAATGTTAATAAATATATTTATTTAGATAATTTTGTATATACGTATATATTGGTATTGTATAAAATTGTCTAGATCTATGTATGTATTAAATTTATAAATTAGTGTTAGTATGTTTGTTTGTTTTGTTTTATGTTGTGTAGTTTGATCCGTGCAGGAACGGAGGAAGAATACAATTTCCTGCGACCGGGCGGCCTGTCGTAAGAGGCGACAAAAGAACCCACAGCCAGGTGGCAGGGTATTTGCCCGACTGGATGGCGACCACCACTGGTCTAGAGTATGCCGGCATAACAACCTTGCGATGTGTTCCGGCATCAGTGACCAGGTTCCAGTCTCCTTTAAGAGAGCACCTTTGGTGTTGCAAATGTCCATAGGCGACGGTAACCACTTTCCATCAAGTGAGCCGTCTGCCTGTCTGCTGAACTCCTGCAATATTTTTTTTTTAAAGTATGTATATTTCATTAGTACAGTCCTATTTTTTTTTTCTGTTCCACCTACATCGCCAGATTAGCTAAGGATTTCTTTTAAGCCAGGTTGCCTGGAAGAGATCGCTTTTAGCGATAAGACCGCCTGTTGTTTTGCCAAGAAGTATTGTAATTGTGCATTTTGTTTCTGTATTTGTTTATTTTGGTGAGCAATAAAATGTTATATATCTATCTATCTATTGATTTCAATTATATAATTCTAACTTTAATGTGTATGTCACAGAATTCTTTCTAACCTCGACCGATCCTGATTTTTTTTGAGTGATCGTGTGATTCACAATTGGATCCAGTAGGTGACGCTGCAATCGGGTTTTAAAATTTTCTCAAGACAGGAAAAAGTCTGCCGGGACCGCTAGTTGTTACATAAAAACATTTAATATCATACGAGTATTCTCAATTTTTTACTAAAATTGTTTGTACGATAATTCACCTTAATATTTATTTAGCTAAAATGTAGGTTAATATCTAATCTCTAAAAGTAGTGTGAGACTGGCTTGTTTATTGTGGGAACGTTCTCGGAATTCACTGTATTTGTTTTGATGAATTCTAACGTTGTGTACGTAATTTAACGCTGATTACATTGTGTCGACGCATATATTGCTTTATTTTTATCACGTTTTCCCTTTTATCCTCTTTTCAAGAGAATTGAAATTATAGATCGGCAAGTTTGTACGTGACACTTGCCGTAGTTTGCGATTTCAACTAATACTAGATTTTAATCTTTTTTAAACATTAGTTAAACTCGTTATCATCATCCGAGCGATAAATCCCAGTTACATTCAGACCGTTCGCTTCGAAGCCTTGGGTCCGCTTTATCAATGTAAATCAGCTTTAAAGTGTCATCATTAAATAAATATAATTAATTATAATAAGAAGATTCATGTTTACTATTGGCCGGTTCTTATATCTTAGTATTCATTCACTTGCTTGCCATCGGATGAATTTTGACGTTACTTGTATGGGACTTATGTCATATTTTAACCGATAGTAAGGTAAATGACCGGTTGGTAAGATATAAGAACTAGGCCTATATTTATTTATTTTTTTATCGCAGGAGTTCAGCAGACAGGCAGACGGCCCACTTGATGGAAAGCGGTTACCATCGCCTATGAACATTTGCTCTCTTAAGGGAGACTGGATCCTGGTCAGGTGCCGGAACACAACTCAAGGTTGTTATGGCGGCATACTTTATACCAGGGGTGGTAGCTATCCAGTCGGGTAAATGCCCTACCACCTGGCTGTGTGTTATTTTGTCGCCTCTTACGACAGGCCTCCCCGGCCGCAAGAAACTATTCTTTCTCCGTTCCTGCACGGGTAAAATACATTCAACGTGCTCTCCATAAATAAATATGAATAAATAACGAATAATTAAAATAAGATACAAGATAGTAAACGAGCAATATATAAGTTGACGGTAAAAAGAACAGCCCTTCAAAGAAATCTGTAACAAAACGAATTTTTCCTCAAGAGACAGATGAGTCGAAAGGGGAAAAATATTTGACCTCAATAGTTGTACTCTGTCTACCCTTATTGAACAAGAAGCATGAAATCGTCGGCACATTGTACTGTAATCTCAAAGAGATTACACAGAACAATAAAACACGATGAAGCAAGATCTTTACGATACTTTATCGAAGTAGGCCAAGGTGAGTAATACTGTCTACGACCTACTGAAAAACCATGTTGCCTTTCAGGACAAACACAAATGAAAACATGGACGGCGGCTAGTGTTTATATTTATAATTCGTGTGTACGTGTGTTTGTCAGTGAACTACTAAACAGCTGGTTCAATTTTGATGATATTGTTACATCTTAGGTTCCTATAAAAAACAAATACCACCTGCATGTCTGTAAAAATACATTTTATTACCTGTCGGCATTTGAACTAATTGTAATTATTTTATGATCGTCTTCTTTTGTTTAGTTATTTATTGGCACACGTTTCTAGAAAATAGCCCATTGTTTTATTGTACTCGTTTATGGCCGCTTGCAGCCGAATCATAAGCCAGGTTTTGCGGATTACGTCGACTACGATACGAACACATTTGTATTTGTGAGATATAAAATTACGGTCTGACGGGGAGAGGGGCGGTCGAGTGGGAACCACGATCAAGGCGAGACGTGTGTAAGTTCGGGAATTTATTAGTGACGCACTTTGCGCGTTTTATTGAATTACGACCTTCTGCATTACGTTTGGATTTGTTTTGTTCGGTTATATTTATACCTGTGTTATACGTGTTTGTATAGTTCTAATAAACCCTATAATAACTCCAACGGCATTTTAATTCGAGTTTCGCAACTTTCAATAATATTTTTGAATGTATTTGAGTAGATCCATGGGGCGAGAACTACGTGCGACGCCGAACGTCGCACTCTTGAGACGTCTTACACATGTAAGATTGATGTGCTCACCAAACCGAGATGCCTCTGAAACGTGTACGTTGGATCGCATGGCGTGGATCTAATCCATTGTAGGTTTAAACGACTAAGTACCCCTATATAAAATGTATGTATGGGCTCTGACGTGGCCAGATCGGCGTACGTAGCCGACATGTGTCCAATTAGTTCTAGCTTCAGATGCACAATTGGACGCGGTAAGTGGCGCTGCAATCGGGTTTTAGGACTGTTTTTCATTTTCAGGATAGGATAACGTCTATCGGGCCGCTCGTAAATCATGAAATAATAAACATATAAAACTCTCAACGAAGTAACTAAAGTAAGTAATAGAATATCAAGCCCATTTTCCACACCCAGTAGTTTCGCATCAAAATAATTTAATTACTCGCTTGTTTCATTCATTCATTAACTTCATACATTATTTCGAAGTACTACAAGCACGTACGGGAAGCATTACTTAGAAATGCTTCAAATTAAACGCGCCCAGTTTTATAATATCAGTACCAGTGGCGTAGCGTAGTGGGGGCGGCAGGGCTGGCACGCCCCGGGCGACACTTTAGTGGGCGGCAAAATTTCACAATATGTAATATAAATATTTGAACCATTTATATATATATAACAGTGCAACTTTCGTCCGTCCTAAGGTGCAGTTGAAAACCAGCGTCAGGCACCTGTTGCCTGGCACATGCTGAACTGGACCTATTTGGTACCATCGCGAGACTTTTTGCTATATATCACCGTACAATTCATTGCCATGTATCTCGTTGTGTGATGACCAAATAAACGTTTTTTCTTTCTTTCTTTCCATTTCACATTTTTATCGCAACTACAAATTTGGACCGTTTGAAAAGAACACGGAATTTTTCATTACTCGCCCGGCTCAACACGGGCAGATTCATCATTCATTTCCACTCCGCTCCTATTGGTTCTAGCGTGATGTTATATAACCTATAACATTCCTCAATATGTGAGCTTTCCACAAAAAGAATTTTCGAAATCGGTTCAGTAGATCCAGAGATTACGCCCTACAACGTCACAAACACACAAACTTTATCTTTTTATAATATTAGTATAGATAGATACAGTATGCATTAAATTGAAATACCTAAATAAAAGGGCGGCAAAAGCGTACCCACGCTACGCCGCTGATCTGTATATATCGAGGGTTTCATAACAAATGGGCGTACAGACAAAAGTGCAGTTTTAGACAAGGGACAAAATTGTAAATAAAACAAAACTAGTTGATTGTATAAGGCTGAAATTTGGAACACCCTTCTTTTTGGTTACACTTGCATACTGGTAAGACATTCTAAATTGTAACATGCATAGTTTTTAGGAAACAACAAAAAAAAACATTTTTTCTTATACGCTTATATGTTATGAAGCCCTCGATATGATACTATATACATAGAAAAATTCGCAGAATTTGTTTTCATTTGTAATCATTATTATCAGCATGGCGTAAGTCTAACGACACACCTGCGGTACGTTTGGTGACGGAAAGAGCGGCTACATGCGCTCGAAGTGTTTTATAAATAACCTACGACACATCAGCGGAATTTCCGCCGCGTATAGATTAGCGCCAAACCTTCAATTGCGGAACTTTCTGCGCGGTACGTTCCGCAGGTGCGTCGCCAAACTTAAATTCTGTTTGTGTTCGTAGCGTCTGCTTTGGAACCAGGAGTCCGTTATTCTAATGTTACCTCACACAACAAATTTAATCTTTTTTCTTTTCAATATTTGACTTTCTTTCTTTCTTTCTGACTAGAAATGTGTTATAAATAAAAAAAGGCAAAAACAGAGACAGAGAATACCTATGGCGCCATCTAGTTATGAAAGATTTGGGTACTTTTCAGATTAACATTTCTTACGTTATGATTCTTAATATTTTTCTTCTTGTATCCAAGTTAGTATTAAATCAATAGATTTATTGATCTTCAACTTAAGTGTAGCAATGCCGCCTCCGTCGGGTCGCGGTCGAAGAGGAATGCTCAAGAAATGCTGGCTTGACGTTGTGAAGGATGACATGCGTACCAATAGTCTCAAAACGGGGGATGCTGTAATAAAGTGTGTGATTTTTTATCCCGGGAATCCTGCGGGAATGTTCCCGGGAGCGGGTTGAAATTGTTCGGATGCATAAAAATTAGCTTATTTTGACACAGCTTCCACTAAAACTATAGCTTACATTCTTTTTTAAATGCTGCGTTATTTTGTGTCCCGGGAATTTCAAGTCGAGCGTGGACGAAGTCGCGGGCATATCCTAGTTTTACAATATGTTCTTAAGAACATGCCAGTGCCTTGATACTTAATTTGAAAAGGCAGCTTTTAACATTTTTTACTTTTCTTTTATAACTTTTATCTTAATTTTTTGTAACTTTATTCTGTAATTCTATTTTATTTCCTCATATATACTGTTACGCAATTTCCCAGAAATCGTAACCCGCACACCTGCCTAATTATGACTGCATACGGCCATAAACGAGTACGTACAATAGGCTGTTCTCCACAATAACTAATAAATAAGTAAGCAAACGAAGACAATCATAAAAGAATTACAATTAATTCAAATGCTGGCAGGTAATAAAGTATGTTTCTATAGATATATGCAGGTGGATTTTGTTTTTGTCGGAACTTAAGTTGTAACAATACAAATAATCATAAGGCTTTATGCTAATGCTTCTTATTCATGCTTATAATCTTAACATTAATCTATACGCCACCGATTATTAGATAGAGTCGATTGATTGATAATCGTAATTCGTCAAACTCGCCACAAATGATAGGCCGTGACGGTATTTTCCATTCGCAGTAATCTTTGTTGATTAATCTGCAATTGTATTATAACATTTATCGATCAGGTGATGTTAATGTGATATTCTATTGTCATGGTTTTATTATCCACTAGTGTCTGCCCGCGACTTCGTCTAAGTTAGACTAATAGTAAACACATAAAAATTTTCTAACGAAAAGAAATCGACTTCAAGAGCAACTAAAGAGCAAAAAATAAAATTTACCACGACATCTTGAAGTCTATGAAGGTACTCTGAATCCAACGCAAAAAATCATCAAAATTGGTTCATAAACAAAAAAGTTACAGACGTCAATCACTACAACGTTGTCTACTCGATTTTAAGAATTTATTGCTATGTCTTCGGAACTCAAGGTCTAATACCAATAAAATATGTGATCATTCTGAAAGTATAATTAACGCAAAAATAATCATCAGAATCGGTTCAGAAACAACAAAGTTATGGTTGAACATACATAAAAAATACACGACGAATTGACAACCTCCTTCTTTTTTGAAATCGGTTAAAAATATATAACCTATATTCCAAACAAAAAGAGATTTCTTACACACTACCTTGTAAAATATCAGAAACATCTCTGTTTCAGAGGAAAACCCGATTTATGGCCCGTTCCTATATCTTAATGACTATTAATTTGCCTTACTTTTAAAATTTGATATAAACTCCATACAAGTTATGTCAAAATTCACCCGAAGGTAAGGCAAGTGAACATGGGCGTACCCAGCTTTTGGCACAGGGACAATTGAGAAATTTCCTGAGCCATGTCCCCCGCGTTTGTTTTGCCCTATACACAACACGAAGCTTTAGATATAATAATATGTAGTGTGGGTAAGTAGTCAAATAAATAAATATAAGGCAGTGCTAGAACGCAAAGGGGCGCGCAGCGTGATTTTTTTAGAAGCGAAAATGACGAAAATCACAAAAATACCATAAAATAACCTTTACATAAATCTATCCCATTATCCGGGATGAAAAGTATCCCTTGTCCTCGGTATCCTCCACCCTCGGTATTAAAATTACATAAATACTGAATTTCAGCCAAATCGATCCAACAGTGTTTCCGTAAAAGCACAACAAACAGAGAGACAAATTTGTTTTTATCCCAGAAATTATCCCATTTTTCGGAATAAATACTGACATATGTTCATCCTCGACATCGAGTATATGCTCATATATATATATATATATATATATACTGAGTTTCAGCCAAATCGATCCCACAGTTTTTCCGTGAAAGCCGAACAGACAGACATACAAAGTTACTTTCGCATTTATAATATTAATAGGGATTGTGAAGTAAGTCATAAACGAGACTCGTTGAACTTTTATCGACCACAGTAGGTACGTAGGCATAAAACCCAGGGGAGGGCTGCTGCCTTCCCCTGCCTCCCAAGGTACGCCCTTGCAAGTGAATGAATATTAAAATATAGGCACTGGCCCTTAATTGGTTTTGGGTATTAGATTTGACGTTTGACGTAGTAGAGTCATATTGGAATCATTATCTCAATTACAGCTCTTGGAGTCGGCTGGATTGGTGTGATACCACACTTTCGCAGAATATCGGCGTCAAATGGTTTACCTGGAGCCAATCACGTTTTGTACGACGAGTGAGACTTCCGGTGGCTCGGTTTCTCCTCCCTTTGATTTTGATTGGGATAAATGATATGAGATATGTACCTCAATCCTTCTAACCCAATCGTCGTGTCTCATTTCTGAGAAAAATTACCGTGGAACACATAAACAATAAAAGTACGACGAAAACACCAGGATATGAGACGTCATATGCAATTGTATGTTATAAATCGTAATAAAGATATTATGTTTCATTTAATTGATTAAATTGTAAACCAGTGATAATAAAATACATACGTATTTATCATTTCGCTGTAATTCCTTGATTCATAAATGCAATAAATTTTATTAATACGTAAGCTAAAAATACTTATTTCAAAATAAATTACCTAGACGTAGATGAATCACGTACTGGAATTTTCGTGAATTTGATTTTCATTTTTTATTTGATTTATACTCATATGAGTTCAGTAGACACACAGACGGCCCACCTAATGGAAAGCGGTTGCCATCGCCTGTGGACAACTGTAACATCAAAGGTGCTACCAAAGTGCTGCCGCTCTCTAAAGTACACAACTCAAGGTTGTTACGGCGGCTTACTCGGCGGCGACCAGGGTGGTAGCCATCCAGACGGGCCAATACCGTACCACCTGGCTGTGGGTTGTTTTGTCGCCCTTACGACAGGCCGCCTGACCGCAGAGAAATTGCATTCTTTCTCCATTCCTGCACGGATAAAATTGCACTATCATCAGTCGCATCACTATATCAGAAAGTTAATTTGTAAAATGTTGAGCAGTTCTGTGTAACTAGTGTGGCCATAAATACTGTTACATGAAAACTTTTATTTTTTAAACTCTTTAATTATTTTGAATTTCGAACGCGTTTACTATGTTAGCTTTTGATTTCACGCCGTTTCACATATATTTTTATGTGTTTATTATCAATTTACAATATGTATATTTGACTATTTCTCGCCTCTTTATACCGTATGAAATTTGATCGAGAAAATATAGTAGTGGTCTATACGTTTATTTTAGTCCAGTGCCACATTAACTACAATTATCATTTCCGAGGTCACAAAGAATTTCTATTCTACTCGCTTCCATTATTCGCTGTTTCCTCGATTATATTTAGAATCGCTTTTAGGCACCACTAAACTACTAAATGTTGTTAAAGATGCATTATTAGTCTGTTTCCTCGATTTGCGGTTTGAATATTAATATTTTGGCAGCCGGTTTTATTGCTTGTATTGTTATTGTTGCACACAGTGCTAATCTTGATTCTTGCGCCGTATGCCAAGTATAATAACAAGTCTGTTATTTTTTCTTTTCTCAAATATTTAAGTGTGATACAATAATACTTTCTATTCGTCTGGTGTTGATATAGTAGGTTGTTACACGAGGGATGAGAGCGATCTATTTAGACACGAGATCGTTTGGCGCACGAGCGTAACAATAGATAATAGTTCGAGTGCCTAAATAGGTCTTTCACCGGAGGTAAACACTTTGCTTTTCATTTCGAATATAAGAAAATAAATAAAATCTTGATTAGTTAACCAAACAACTACGTCCTTCTGTAATGAAATCAGTCGTGAAATCAATTAAATCTGATGAACTCGTCATAATTATGATACGTCAAGCAAATTTCTTTTTCTGTGGCATTCTACCTACCAGTATTTTTTTGTCATTGATGATAGTCAATATCTAGCTCAAATTAAATTAAATAATAATTTAGTGAAAGTAAATTATTATTTAATTTAATTGTTGATATTTTTTCATTACAATTTTATGTCGTGATTTAACAGTGGCTGTATAAAAAGTTAAGACACGCCTCGCATAGTTTTGAAAAATTTTAACAGCAGGAAAAATGGTTTCCCAGGGACGAAAAGTAATGTTTTTATCCCTGTGATCAACTAACTTCAAGCGTACTTTCCGACTATGCGAAATGAAAACATATATTATGCCACACGATCGTAAAGTACCTTAGTACTTTTTAAAAATGAGGCACAGTTTAATTACAGCAGTATAAACACCAAAAGTATATGAAAACGTGCTCAGCTGGTAGAAAAAGTATATGAAACTCCATTGTTGATGTGCTGTTTTTTTTTGTTTCATATTATCATAGATAATATCTTCGCTAATAGATTTTAATATTATAATGGCAAAAGACAAAAAGTTTTCATTTCCAAGCTCGCAAAAAGTTCTGGCCACTTACTTTTCCCGAAGATAATTAAAAAATATTTTTTTTCTTTACACAATGTATCACACGAAAGAAAACTGGTCACTTTCTTCCCTCGGTGAACAATGTATGTATGTAGACGATTTTAACAACTATCCATCAGGCAAGACTTCAACTTGTTTGCTGATGTCCAGCAGTAAATGAAAATAAAGCGGTAATGCTTATAGCATTTAATGATCCCTGAAGGTTAAATTAACGTTGGCTCGTGTTCAGTATTGCAAAGACCTTCGTTTGTTAGTACATATTGTTACAACTTAGGCTTCGACAAAGGCAAATTCCACGTACAGTCTGTAAAAGCACATTTTATTATTTTATTATATTTGAACTAATTGTAATCCTTTTATGATAGTCTTTTTTTGTTCATTTATTTATTGGCATACGTTATTGTGGTTGGTTATTGTGGAGAACAGCCTATTGTACCCGTTTATGACCACATGCAGGTATCATTAGCCAGGTGTTACGGTTTAAGTACAAGCTTATTCTAGAAAACTATGTCAACGATACGATATCGGAATATTTGCATTTGTGCAGTATAAAACGATGGTCTGATGGAGAGAGGGGGCAGTCGAGCGATAACCACGAGCGAAGCAAGACTTGTGTACATTTGGTTATCTATTTAGTGACGAACTTTGCGCGTGTTATTGAATTACGATCTACTACATTACGTTTGGACTTGTTGCGTTCGGTTATATTTGTACCTGTCTTATACGTGTTTGTATAGTCCTAATAAACTCCATAATTATTCCAACGGCATTTTAATTCGAGTCCCGCACTCGTAACAATATAATGTTTTTATTACTCTAATAATTTGTTAAAACATAAATTAAACACTAAAAACACATTAAAACGTCATCATACATAGTAATAACTCCTAAATAAATTGTTTAATAATAAAATTGTCGATAATTTTAATTATTAATACCGCTTTTTCACTGCTTCATATGCATTCGAAACTATTAAATTCTTGGAAAGGGAAACAAAGGATATTTATTAACATTTAAAACGAAGGGTTAAAACGGATGGAGAAGTATCGGGGTGTGAAAAAGTATATTTGAGGCGACCACTCGGTCGGCGACCGGTTGGTCGTCCTAAGTAACGCTTTATAGACAGGGTATAAGCTGACCTATTTTTTTCTCGGTATTCCGTCCTTCGCCCTTAATGCCATGCCTCATCCACTGCCGGTGAACTACTTTTGTCCCCCGGCATCTTCATGCTCTCGCTGCGTGGGCGGTCTGTATCGCGCCCCACGGGCGGAGAGGTGAGCGCGCGCGGAATACATCGCGCCCCCATCTCGACGGCATAACTGCGGGTGGGGAACCCTTTCCTCAGGGAACCACCCGCGTCGCCCGCTCATTGCGGCCGAAGGTCCAGACGCGACTTCCTTTGACGGGAGCGGAGCAAGGATGTCCGCTCACACTCCCGTTCCCCCTCCTACTTTGCAAGCATAACGTGCTCGCAGGAGGAGACGGCGGTATAAACTGATCTGGCGGAACTTCAAGCCCATAACCGGCAAGACATTGTAGGACAGAGGAATGTTAATATTAATTTCGTGACGTCACATTTCATATATTATATCGTTGTAATATATTTAAGCTTTAAAACACAAAGTTTGAAGTATTAACGAAAAATTTCAAAACATTTCCAACTCTATTTGTATGAGTAGTTTTAGTTTTTTTAGTTTTATTGCAGGAGTTCAGCAGACAGGCAGACGGCGCACTTGATGGAAAGTGGTTACCGTCGCCTATGGACATTTGCAACACCAAAGGTGCTACAAATGCGCTGCTGCTCTCTTAAAGGAGACTGGAACCTGGTCACCGATGCCGGTACACAACACAAGGTTGTTATGGCGGCATAATCTAGACCAGGGGTGTTCGCCATCCTGTCGAGCAAATACCCTACCACCTGGCTGTGGGTTGTTTAGTCGCCTCTTACGACAGGCCGTCCGGCCGCAGGAAATTGTATTCTTTCTCCGTTTCTGCACGGATGAAAGTTTTAGTGTTTAAATTATTAAATATAATGTATTCTACCTCATTCTCTCGCAGGCTTAGACGTATAGACTTATGACTTTATCTCATTTTAGTGTCGCTTTTTCGTTTCATCGAGTTTCAAATCACAACAAAATTAAAAAATTTAAACATTTATACAAAATCTCATAACAATCGGACCATATTAACGATGTATGAAACCGGCCAATCCATGTAATAGCACGTTTATTATCTACCAGCTATGCCAGCGGCTTCGCTCGCGTTAATGTCATCCCAAGGGAACCGTAAGTTTTTCCAAGATAAAAAGTAGCCTATCTGCTGTTCCAGACTATAATCTATCTCTGTCCCGATTTTCTTCCAGACCCGTTCAGCTATTGTGGCATGATTGAGTAAAAACATCCATCCAAACTTTCGCATTTATAAATATTAGTATAGATTTAATGGCTGTTTAAGTTAATCATCTTTAAAACTCTCTGAGTGTGAAACATAGACAATGTTGTTTTTAATATTTCCAACAAACATCATAAAATTTGGCAACACGTGAGGTTTTAGTCACGCCCGCGTGATTTTGTTGTCACGTACACAGACGCAATATTGATGTAATTTTGTGGTGATTTTAACAAAACACTTAACATACCAAGTGTTAGTTCATTGTTGTCGCGAAACACGCAACTAATTCATTAAACTTTAAATTCACATTACCTACAAAAATATACTACGTAAAATGAGGTACTTAATCGATATATTAAAATTTTCGAGTAAACTGTGAATTTGTTTTTTTTAAATAAATGGCGATAATTTTGGAATTGTAAAAAAAGTTATAGACCTTTTTATATTAGCCCGGTCAAAATAGACATTGAGCCTTGCATATATTCACAACAACACTACCTCACAGGTGGCGTGGAAAAGCGTGCATTCTTTTTTTTTATCGGTAGACAAATACTCACACTGTATATCCCCAAATTAAGCAAGTTACGCTTTGTGTTATGGGTAATATACAACGGACCATTCTGGGGCCAATCCCAGACACCCAGACCATAGTAAATAATGGAGAAAATACTTAGCTTAGCTTAGCCCGCTCAACCACTGAGGCCGTCATTATTCTATGTGTATTCTATGGAGAATACAGCTCCAGCTAACTGTCGAATGGCTTTTTCTCAGAAATCTTAAAGAAGATAAGATAAGGACAATTTTAGTAGATAATTACCTGATTTACAATTTTGATCCGAGCTATTTTTATCGTAAAACTAACCGTTTGGTAATTTTTTTTGGGCTAATTTGACTGGGCTGTATGTTATTGAATTGCTATATGTGCTCGAAGCTGTATATATTCCTTTGTTGAGTATATTTATTCGTCTACACTTTTTCCGTAGATATAATCCATTTTGGTTTTCTTCAATAAAATTATTTATTAACTTTATGTCTCTTGATATTCAAGATTTATAAATGTTAAATAGACCAAAAGATATGTACTAATATTAGCCTTACGATAATGCAATAAAGTCGATTTCGCAAAACGTGAAAATGTTCAATTTTAGTTATTCAATATTTCTATGAGTGATGACATTCGTTTTACAAAAGAGTTATTATTTTGTACAACTTAAATATATTGGGATAATAAATGACCACGATCGAGTCGGACTCGCTTATGAAGGTTTTACATTCCATTTACGTTTTCATATTATAAATAATCCGAGTATGTATTATTTTATCATCCTTATTTTTCAAAATTTCTGGATACTTAATAAATTTCAAAGATATGAAAGGATGGTGGTCTGTTTAAGGTACCAGTGGCGCGGGATGGAAATTCGGTTTGGGTAAGCCAGTTGAAAAAACATACATTATGATGCAAGCACCGACTACACCGCTGTTGAAAAAATATCTAACTCGCGATGTATTTTCTTATTACAATTTGTATTTTTAATTTTGCAATCCTACCGCATATTTTAAAACAAAAGCCGGTGCCCGATCGGGTTATGAGTCGCTGACGTTTCATCCAACACGTGCGGAAAGCCGCCGAGCGTAAGAGATAGTAATACAGTAATAATATATTCATGTGATGTGACCAAAAGACTGGTTTATACCTCCGGCAACGCATTAGCATTGCCGTTCAGCGAGGCAATGTGGCCAGTCTTTTGGGCACGTTTCCGACTGAAAGCGGTCTGGTACTAGATTTTATAGTTTAATTTTAGTTTGTGTATATAGTTTATTTTTAGTTTAATTTATTTTATAGTTTAGTTTATTTTTAATTAGGTATTTTATATAATAATAATAAACAATAAAAATTAAGATTTATAAAATTTATATATATATATATATATATATATATATATATATATATATAAAAATTAATATATGCACGAATAAAAAATGTAAGTGCTAATAAATTCATGGCGTTTACGACCTTTTGGTCGCTAATTAATTTCTAAAGACACTAGTAATAATATGTTTGAACAGAACACGTAAACGCCAATGAATTTATGGCGCTTTCGACCTTTTAGTTGCTAGTTGCTAGTTTCTTAAAGATAGGCTATGGATAATCGAGTTTTATGAAGTCCATGCCACTGTAAGGTACCTATAAATCCAAAAACGACTCATTTAAATGTCCCATAATCTACGGCTAATGGGGCGTCATCTGAATGTCAGTAATAGCAATAAGATTAATAGGTACTTCTTAGCTTTGCAAATAAATGTACACTAACCACACGTTAACTATTTCTGGTTCCTTTAAACCGTTGATATAAAACGGGCATAAACTAAAATAAACAATATTGAGCTGTTACAGCGGCCTGGTAGCTAAATAAACTTACAGATTATAACCAATTGAAACCGATTTGAACTGGATAAAGCTAGTTGTGTACTTCACGAACAGTCGGTTGTTTAATTTTTTAAACGTAATTTAGTGAAAGGTTAGTTATTCCTCTGAATTTTAGATAGAGAACTAGCTGTAGCCTGGCTGGATATAGGCACATCTAATCTGTAGTAGCTTAGTGATTAATGCACGTGCGTCTCTAATGACGCGGGTTTTAATCCTAGTGGCATGTATCACTTATGGCCCGTTCCTTTATCTTACTATTCATTCACTTACCTTACCAGCGGCAGAAATTTAACATTACTTGTTATACGTCAAAGCTCGTAAGGCAAACGAACTTTTAGAATAGATATAAGAACCAGCTATTAGGGAGCCGATGCGTTGCGTACCTTGTTGACACTTTAAATATCTGTCTACACTGTTTCTTAAATTCAATTTGAGATCAAATCAGCTAAAGATGACTTCAGCCGATCTATATCCACTGTTGGACGTAGGCCTCCCCAAGTCTGCCCCAAATATCCTGGTCTCCTGCCTCCCTCATCCTGCCCCTGCTGGCGAACTTACACACGTCGTCGGTCCACTGGGCCTCCTACGCTACATTTACTGAGACGCGGTTTACAATCCAAGGTATTCTGCTATTACCGTCTCGTCAAAATCGCCGGACCCTATCAATAAACCGTAGGTTTGCCTGATTTCAGTATTCTGTTAATGCAAATAGGCGAAAACTCGCGAAATAAACGTTCAAAATTTTTGTTAACTTTTCAATATATATTTCGCCTGACGCTATTTCTAATAATGGTAATACCAATATTTTCTAATATTATTCTGCCGCGACGATATCGAGAAGATATTGTAGATTTTGTAGAATACGAATTGTTCACATTATCGCAATGAAATCGTACTTTGAATATCTTCTTAGAGCCAAGATACTTGAAATAGCAGAAATGGGCCCCAGGACACGTTTAAGATATAAATAAAACAAATTGTATTATAATATCTCAAATGACAGAAAGCTTTACACGTTTCCGAAACTCGATTATAAAGTCAATATTCAATTCCCGAAATTTCCAGAACCCCTTTAAACTAAATGAATGTTTAAAATTAGTATAATACACGAGTCACAGAAACCTAATCAAAATTTCATCAATTTTCCTCGAACTATTAATAAATAATTATTAGTAGAATCCTCAAGTTAAGAACGTTTATTTTCGTTGATAAAACTTTAATGGCGGAACATGAATGAATTTAATTTACATTACAAATTAATTTTGCATGGAAAACAAGTTTGATTTTGAATTTTATTCACTATACACACATAAATATGAATTTCGAGTAAGTATAAACTGAAACGTTTCAAGGATAGAAATGGCAATCATTGACAACAAATACGCTGGAATAAAGACGCCTAAGAACCATTTTTCCCTTGGCCCTGGCAAAGGCAAATGGACAGAACATCGGTGGAATATATTTGTCTCTCTGTTGTTATACTTTTACGGGAAAACTATTGGACCGATCTGGCTGAAATTCGGTATATATGTAATTGTTCCGTAATATTAGCTCAATCAATTTTTCCGCGTATGTCGTAACTTCCAATTTTAGTATATTTAAAAACAAATGCATCGCCACCCCGTGTGAGCTATCGAAGCCGATGCTGCCCTCACGCGGACAGTTATTGCAACTTCCTACACCGCACGCGCCGCATCGACCTTCCTGTTTTTTCGTCCATATTCAAGTGTTTTGCAATTAACCTAATGTTCTGTAAAAGTTTATGTAATTAGTTCAATATAAAAACGCGTGTCTTTATCAATGCAATCATAGTTTTCTTTGAATCATGTGTTGTAACGTGAAGTGATTTGCTGTTAGTGTCAGTGATCTTGTTATTTTGTATCTGTACAAAGTAAAAATGGAGTAAGAAATCTATAATATTGCATTATTCACTATCTATAAAATTGTCAGTGTGTTTTTTATAATAGTTCCTCTGTCACTTTTTATTCTAAATTTGATTATTGATAGGATATCATAACAAACAGTGACTACCAACTAAACACAAATTATTATTTTTGAAGGTAACATAAAAACTTCACATATCTTGCACTCTATTTTATCTAAATTTACATGACTTCCACCACCCGAAGATGTTGAAGCTTCGTCGTCAAATCTGGCCTTCTTTTCCTGAGGGGCATCACCTGCATTCTCACGAATGGGACGTTTGAGAGATCCATTTCCAACTTGTTGTGGTTGACTAAAAAATAAAAATAAAAAAGAACATCAATATTTATGTACGTAATATTACAGTTATAAATGTAAATAATGAAACATTGATATTCTGTTATAATAATATATAAACTCATACTCACTTATTTATATTTTCGACGGCCGTACAAATATTGTATAAGTCTTCATCGAAAAAAAGTATTATGAAGGTCGTTGTCTTCTTCTCTTTGACATATTTCGTATAGATATCGATCAAACCCATCATTCGGAAAAGATCTTCCCCCCATTGCCTAAAAATTTGATATATTAAACTATCCGTATCTGTATAAAGTAATTTGACACAGTCTTTAAACTTATTTATCATATAATTATAGTGAAAGTCGTACATGAGAGTTTTAGAAATATCCAAAATGCAAAATCCTAAGTATATCGGTTTATTATAAAATAACTTCGTTTTCCTTAATTGCACTGCTACTATATTTTCTGCAAATATTGATAAGCTATGAAATTCGGGTTTTGCAATTAAATCTCGTGCACCAAAAACTTTACCCTGATTTTCCCAGTGAGTTAAAAGTTTAACATTCACCTGTTTTCAATGTTTTCCATTGTTTTGCCAAAAACTGAATTATTCATTAATTTGTAAAAATCTTTCTCAAAATCTGACGTGGATAATGTTCTTAGCTGTGTGTTCAAATCTATATACTTTTTTAACCACGGACTTTGTTTGAATTTTTAGAATTCTATGAATTTTTGTTAATTTCATTCCCATGCTAAGACATTGTTTAAGATTTCTGTAATGGATTTTATATTTTGTTTTATTATTAAGGTTAGGGAACTAACTTAATGTCTTTAGCATTACCTATACAAATGTTTTCAGGACACAAAGGTAAGTCTGAATGTAAATCATGAAGTGTATCTGGGTATTCCAAATCAACTTCCAAAATATAACCCAGATCAGACGTGTCTGACACATCAAAATCTGTATTGAACTCACCCATTCAAAACCTCCTACTGGGAGAAATTGAGACATAGCCCAACCGTAAAGATTATTAGCATCTAAGTAAGTAAGAAATGACTGCGGTTTATTCTCATCAAAATCTTCCAAGTATTCGTTGTTAGCCTTAGCATAGCGGTTGCTACATTGAGATATACCACCTCTTATACCGGCCTTAATAAATGCAATTTTGATCGATATCTGTTAATAACTCTAATTCAATTTTGGTGTATTTTAACATAGCATCCCAACTTAAACCTGGGGCTGTGTAATAATGAGCAGGGTCTAAATCGTAAGTTTTAATACATAACTTTCTAAAGTTTTCAAATACATCAGTTAATAACAAAACATCAGTTTTAAATACAAATTTGAATAGTCTAACATACTTTGACACTGGAAGTGTTGCCAAACATCTTTAGCTCGTTTATAATCATCTTCGGAAACATTAGAATCTGTCAAAGAACTATAAAATTGATAATAACTCGGAAGTGCTTTGAAATTTAAACGATCATAAGAGGTCATGAATTCATATGGGTAAACACCTTTACATTTTAACCGATTAAAGTCATCATCTAAAGGGAAGTTCGTTTTTTAAAGCATCAAATTGATCATTATTAAGGTTTTTAACTAATTTATCTAAACTACACTGTAAAAATTTAAAGGAATCTATAAATCTTAAACTAACTTGGCGATTATTAACTTGTATTTTTTTGAAAAAGAAATATATCTTTCTTTGTTTTGAGGAATTATTTCAACTCACCTTCTACAAAGTTTAATGCATGAACAATGAAATGTGCATCGTAATTACTAAGATTATGTAAAATCACTGGAATATAGTTGGGCACTCGAAATTTGTTTATGCATACCTGAGTGTCTAACTCCTCTGAAGTTTCCAGTGTACCAATCAAAATCGTGAATACCTTCTTCATGAAGGTCACTTTCATATATATGACAAATCGTACTGTTCAGAATTTTGTTATTCTCATCAGTTGATAGTGGTTAGGGCTTTTTTGAAAAGAATTTTTTTACAAATTATTTTAAATCTTTGTACAACCGTTCCATAAAAGTTTGCGCACAATTGGGTCCAGAATAGGTTTCATATTTAGACAACGTATTGTCATAGGAACACTTAATATAGTAACCAAAACTATACACCTCATGTTTTGAACGTTACTTGTAGAAGATTTTGTTGGATCATTAAGACAAAGAATCGATCGGTTTAAGAAAGGCCTCAAAATCAGCATATATTACAAACGGTAATTTAAGCTTTTCTGCAATTTGTCGAATTTTAATCTGTCATTAGGTATTGGTTAATCAAACCAATTTTTTCAAAATTGCTTCTCCCGTGGGTAAAAGTTGTACTAATATGAGAACAATCGGCTTTTGGTGATTAACTAATCTATCAGGTGTTGGGAAAAATAACAAACAGCTATCATACAATATAAACTGCTGATTTATGTTGTGAAATTTGATTACTAACTAAACCTGTGATAAATTTTTATATAACAATAATGACCATTCAAAAACCGTTTGAAATGTACAAATAAATTAACGTGTTTCCAAATATACAATTAGCTAATCCTCTAGCCAATCGAGAAATCGTGCCAGTGAATGTGAATTACAATCCACGATCGAAGGGTTCCCGCAGCACAGCTTAGCTAATTCTAAACCGTACTAATTTTAATAATGACGGTGGACAAGCCAATCGAGAAATCGTGTCCAGTGAATGTGAATTACAATCCACGATCGAAGGGTTCCCGCAGCACAGCTAGCAAGGTAAGTGGTTGTGCATTTGGCGTTTTCCAAACTCCGCATTCTAAACCGTACAGTAATTTTAATAATGACGGTGGACAAGGATCCCGGTAATAGGATAGATTTATGTAAAGGTTATTATCCCAGAAAGTAGGATAGGTATTTTGTGTGATTTGCTATTTTCATCATTTTAGCCAGTTTGGTTAATTTGAGCAATTGCGTCAATTTGGTCATATGGGACATTTTCGTTATTTTCGTCATTTTGCAGTTTTAAATCCGAAAATGGACATTATACTTTTCATAGCGGGTAATGGGATAATTTGCGATATAAAATGAAGTAAAACTTCCGGGGGCAAATGGAACAAACAGAAATTTTTATATAAAGTAACCTTTATTCATGCTTGTCATTTAAACTAAAGGGACCAGAGTTCAACTCGCAACGCAGCAGCGGGGAAAACTCTAGTAAGTATATAAGGGGTAGTTTAAAAGTTTCGATTTCGCTGCAGCACATGTATTTATATATCTATTCAGTCACAGCCACATATCCCATCGTAAGGCCGGCAGCATGTTGGCTTCGCCCCTGATATTGCAAACTACAGGCGACGGTAACCACTTAGCATTAGGTGGGCCATATAAAAATGTTCAGTATCTAGTTTCCGCGAAAAATATCTATGGCATACAAACACTGCAGGAATATAACAACGGCGCAAATATGGAACCTTAGGAAGGGATTACATATTTGTGCCTTTTGGAGTTGAAACATTGGGTCCGTGGGGTCCATCGGCAAAGAAAGCAAGAAACCCTTCGATGCCACCCGTGATCAGAAGGCTGGTTCATATTTCGCCCAACGAATAAGCATCGCTATACAGCGCGGCACTGCAGCCAGCCTTCTGGGTGTACGCTCCCATCTGGCAGCGATTTGTTACAGTCTATAATCCCTTGTACTATTTATAACTTAGTTTATTTTTAGTTTTTAATTGTATTTTTAAGTCAGTTTTAGTTTCTTTATTCCTTATTTTTAATTATATGTTATTTAACATCTGTATAACTTTTTGAAAAATTGACAACATTTTTTTCAAGTGTTCAGATAGTAGTATCATTAATATTAGAATTTCATAAAAATCAAGAAGAATAAAATACACTAATCCTGAAATATAACACTGGTTACATAACGAAACCAAAATATACGGTTCGTCCCAATTATCCCGATGGTTCAGTCACCTTGCATTTGGTGGTGTTAAACCAAATTCGACGAATTGCTTGCGTCAATCCCCCTTTATTTCTGTACCCGTAACGTTTGCTAACCCAGTTACATTAACAACCAGCAAATAGGTTATCGACGTATAATACCTACTACTTCATTTTGGAAGAATTAGGTCTTTACAATAAACCTTGGCGGTTCACCAAAACAATCAGAGAAAAACGTCTTGTATGTATTTCCAGATCTGTGATTGTTACAGCATCTGTGGCTGTGACGGCCTCTATGATTGTGACATCCTCTGTGGTTTAATAGGCTGTCTTTGTTAGCCTAGCTTACTGAAGGGCAGATGCTTCGGGTTCGATTCTTGGCGTGGTGGATTTCGTACATGACCTTTCTGTTATTTATTATGGTTTACGTTTCTGGGATCGGCCCCAAAGTAGTGTTGTGGTATATTAGCCAAAACACAAGCGTAATTTACTTAGCTTAAGGATGCAATGTGTATTTGTCTGTCGGTTGGAAAACATATTATCCCTTCTTTTTATAAAGACTTTATACGATTAGCTAAATTTGCTGTTATCAAGTATTCATGAATATTCAAGTTTTACAGTATTCAATGATAGATGTCAAGCATAAATTGCCTTAGCCAAATTGTATCGGTCTTATTCATATTGAGTTAGAGTAACTTTGAAGACTTGTTTATGGTTTTTAACCATAAACAAGTCTTTGACTGTCCCCAAAAGTGGAGTTCTTATTATGCCATTGAAAAGTTACTTTTGATTTTTCACAACAACACAATCATTTACTTAAAATATTAGTATTATAAAATTTAACAAACATTTAGTTTTAGACTTCCGAAAAGACGTAGTAAAGTCACGTTCAAATCATTATCTTGATTATAACTCTTTAGAGCTAGCTCGATTGGTGTGATAGCACGCTCTCACATAATACTGATGAAGCGATTAGCCTTGAACGAATCGTGTTTCATTTGTTGACTGAAAGCTTCGATGGACCCGTTCCCTCTCCTCTATCCAACATCATTTTTTTAACTGGGAGCCGGGAGCAAGAAGAGCACTCGCACCGCAAGCAAGAAGTGCTATTGCCACGCTACAGTCGGGGATACCCACTCCTCCTCGCTGTTCCGTGCTTTGCCTTTATGCCAAATCCACAAGTATTTGGTCTAGCCATTTCGCAGGTCCTGGCAGACGGTGGACAGAAAGCCACGTTCTCTGTCGGGCAAACCCCTGGCGAATCGCAAAAAAATAATACGTTAGAAAAGGTGGGCCTCTCTTCTCTTTTTGGACATACAAACCATTCTAAACGCTGAAAGCGCGTTGGCATTGACTTAGGTGTTATAAACCTACGATCTACCGCCTATAGTGTATGTATGTATAGTATAATTGCAAACCATGTAGTTTAGATTGCCAGCTTCCCATTAAATAAATTTAAAAAAAATCTCTAAATGGAAGTCATTTTCTATCAATGCTAAATTTGGATAATAACATTAATAAGAAGCTGACATTAAAGATATTGAACTCATGTTTTGTTTGCTTTTACATAAAAGCTACAATAAATTATACATTCACGTGACTTTAACCTCTGGTCCCCCCTCTTTTGATACACTACTTTGAATTCTATTGCGAAATATATCACAGAATAAAATGTTTACGAGCCTATAAATTCAATACACTTAGATGGGTTCACTGACTTTTGTAAAGAGTCATGAAATGTACATAATATATTCGAAGAAGCATCAACATGGTTTCCAGCAAGCAATAATGGTAGAATAAGAATTGGAAAGAATAGTAATAAATTGCTAATAACCAAACTACTGTCATTATATTATATCGGAAATAGAAACGCTCCATCATCTGTAAAATGTAAATGAAAATGAATGTATTTATTTCACAATGGAATCTTATAGATTACTTACTGAAAGTCGTGAGGCTGCTGCTTCTAAAGCAATTTTAGTTACTATTAAAGGAGAAGAAGCGTTGTAACAAGCTCCCCAGCAACATCTTTACTTCATAATAATTATTACCATTCGTCTCTCTTTTTAATACAGTTTATACTAATAAAAGGCTTAATAAAGTAATTTAAATGAACGATTACCGAAAAAGCTTGATGGCTATCGTATTGTTACGCCGACAAAAGTAGATTCACACCTGCATACCATAAAAGCACACCTCATTACCTTTCCGCGATTGGACTTCTTTTGTTTACTTTGTGCTTAAAATTTGTAATTAGTAAACAGCACATTGTGTACTGTAATACTTTATGCAGTTATTAGCCAGGTGTGATTCTAAGAAATTTGGCCCGTGCGACCAGGTAGATTGCATTTGTGCAGCAGAAAGCAATACCCATTGGAAAGGTCGTCAGTCAAGCGTTAACTAGTGAGACAAGAGGTGTGTACATTCGATAATCTATATAGTGACGGACTTTGCGCATGTTATTGAATCGCACATTACGTTTGGACTGATTGTGTTCAGTTATATTTGTACCTGTGTTATACGTGTTTGTATAGTTCTAATAAATTCTATAGTAATTCCAATGGCATTTTAATTCGAGTCCTGTAACTCGTAACAGTATTATACCCATTCAGTGCGGTTATCTAAGAAATATTTCATCGTATAATAAGCCTTCTCGCACAAACGTTGCTTTACTTTTTTAAACTTGTTTATTGTGAAATACTTTGTATCTAGTGCTTGGCAGTCGGTTAATAATTTCTGTTTTAGGGTGTTGTCCGCCTTCGTCCGTCTTCTATACTTCTATATTAATATTATAAAATGGAAATATTTGTATTTTTGTATGTTTGTAATGAATAAACTCAAAAACTATTTCAAATTTCAAGATTTCAAAAATGCTTTCACCATTAGAATGCTATATTATCCCTGAGTAGCATAAGCTATATTTATACGTTTATCCCAAAATGTTTAAAAAATAAATGTCCACCAGTGCGAAGCCAGGGCGGGCCACTAGTTGTATGTAAAAGTCATTTTTCTCAAAGACTACTACGCATGTTTGATTTCACCTTGTTTTATTGCATGAGGATGGCACATTTGCCCGATTTTATTTTACCTGGCTTCGTACGGTTAGTAAATTTGATCGGTGGTTTTCTTATTTTTGCTTTATAATATGTATTAGACTTTTTACTTAAACATTTTAAACACCTCACAAATAAGGAACTGTGTGAAATATATGATTTTCAATTTAAATTTAGAACATTGTATAACAGACATTATTGCCCAATAAAAACAATATTCAGTTCATAAAAATTTTAAGTGGCGTTCGGTGTGTTTATATATTTTACAATATTGTTTATTGTTGTATTTTAGTGGTTCCGAGTAACGTTAAAGCTAGATAATGGCCGTGGATTCATTCACTAAGTTATAAAACTGGAATACAAACTTATTAAACTCCAGAAAAGCATTCACTGAAAGATAAATAAACTGCAATAACAATAAAATTTATAATAAAACTTGCTTCAGTGTTTTTGCCGGGAATTTAAATAGAAGTTTTAATGAGCAGTTTCATTTTCAAAATATACAGGGTATATTATTAGGTCAGACGAATAATTTTAATCTGTGAGAGTTGTATGTTAAAAGCTCAGACAAACAAAATAGGTAATCATCCGTGCAGGAACGGAGAAAGAATACAGTTTCAGAAGAATAAGATGCAAGAATACAATACAATGCGGTTGGGCGGCCTGTCGTAAGAGGCGACAAAACAACCCACAGCCAGGTGGTAGGGCATTTGCCCGACTGGATGGCTACCACCCCTGGTCTAGAGCATGCCGCCATAACAACCTTGAGTTGTGTTGCGGCATTAGTGTCAAGGTTCCTGTCTCCCTTTAGAGAGCGGTAGCATATTGGTAGTACCTCTGGTGTTACAAATGTCTATAGGCGATGGTAACCGCTTTCCATCAGGTGGGCCATCTGTCTGCTGAACTCATGCAATAAAAAAGATAGAGCCTCGAACTCTTAGAATGAACTCGGCTTTAGGAAGCCGATCTTGCCGTAGTGCATTACGAGGATTTAGTATTTAATAATTGAATTATTACGGATAAACTTGGAACAGCTCCCAGTGGATACATTACTATTAAGTATTGTGTCGACTATTGATGGTAGAACTTTCCGCCAGTATAAGCCGGTCTCAAGACTTTTAGAAAAAGAAAAGACAAGGACAGATACATGTTGGAAAGGGATAGACGATAAACAAAAGTTCTAGAATAGAAAGTTCGGGAAGGAAAAGACAGAAATAGATAGATGTTAGAAAGGGATAGATGTATAAACGAAATTATGGGTTCCAGAAAATTCTTTCGGGTATATATGGAGCGTAAGGCGCGCCTACCGGGCAGTTTAGAGTTGAGTTCAGTTGAAGATAGCAAAGCGATAAGTGCGATACAAGAGATTTGGAAAAGAGTTTAGTGGATGACAGTGACGTGTTTAGTAAAGAGTTTAGTGGTGAATTCAGTGAAAAGTTTAGTGAAGGAGGAGTTTCGCGTAGTTTAAAAGGAGGTTCAGAGGCGAGCTACGCGCAGTAAATTCTGTGGTGAACACTGCAGCAGCAGAAAGTGTGCCTACGCAATATCGGCGACGGTATTGTGAGTGAGACATCTTATCGTCGGAACAGTGCATCGTTAGTCGTGCGTAAAGGGGCAACCCTGTGGAGAGGTATTACGTGCGGCTGTGTAAGTCAATAAAAGCGTTTAGTTAAAAACTGGTGTTTTCTTCCAATCCTAACTGCGTACCCCCGCTCGAACGTAACATTATTAACCACATAGACGCAAACCACGTGTATATACCTACTGCATAAGTTTACGCATACAAGATTTTAAAATATACTTCCCCTCATTTGCCGCTTTTGTTTACATAAATTCTGTCTATACTCTGAGCGGGGCGTTCCACATATAGCTCACAACGCCCAAAATGCCCCATTAGCCGTTCCACAAGGCGACCGTGGTCGTTGTGATCGTGGCGGAAATGACAGTAATGACGTCATCATTTTCGATCACACAACGCTCACAACGACCTATGTCAAGAGGTGGGTCGAATAGCCGTTCCACTTGGGTTTACGATTGTAATGCCGGCAAGCAAGTGGAACGGGAAAAATTGCGGTCGTGAACGTGGTGGTTGTGAGGCCCTAAGGGAACGTAGCCGAGGTGAAATACCAACGATATAAAGAGTTTTTGGCGGGAACTGAAAGAAGATGTTGTGCTGTGCAGTTTTATATTCTAAAAATGTGTAAAATTACTCTAAAATGAACAATAGTTGTAGGATATTGATAGCTTTTGAGTAGTAATTATGTGTTTTGTGAGAAATGTGAACTGTATAGTCGAACGTGGCCTTTTGAGTTGAATGAATAACATGAAACAAGAACTCCGTTGAATGGCACCAGCTGATAACCTATAGTTCAGCTGTGCTACACATAGGCTTAAGAAAATAAAGAAACTACATTATAATCTAAGATCTGGCTTAAAGGCCCAGCTGCCAAGCCATAAACCGAAATAAATAAATAAAATAAACCAACGATATAAAAATACGCAACAGAAAACAAATGGCAACCGTATTTTTCCATATATTTTGGCGTCAATAAAAGCAATTAAAATGAAACTTTAAATCTTTCCGCAAGCAATCAAGAATCGGTAAACATTTCAATAAAAACTAGAACTGCAATAAATAACATATTTAGTTATTACGCATTTCGATAACTGTTATTGAATATTATATAACATAAATAAAGTTGTAACGTGGATTTTTAACCGGGTCAATATTATATATCCCTGTTCCTAAGAAGTCAAGGTGTACGGTTTAGAATGCGGAATATGGAAAACGACAAATGCACAACTACCTTGTCTTCTGTGCTGCGAAAACCCTTCGATTGTGGATTGTAAGTCTTTCTTCATTGACTAGAGGATTAGCTAGTTGTAGATTTTGGAAAACACTTGTAAAAATGGACGAAAAACAGGAAGGTCAATGCGGCGCGTACGGTGTAGCGAGTTGCACTGACAATTCGCAAGAGGGCAGCATAGATGTAGATAGCACACACGAAGTGACGATGCTTTTGTATTGATATAAACTGGCCACAGTGATCCGACCGTAGTACATCTATGACTGATTTGTCGATTATTTCGCAACTACAAAATATATTGTCTAAACATATAGCTGAATTAGCAGTTACACGCGTAGATTTATTAAAGACATGTATAAGATTGAACGATTTGAAGAGATTGATGATCTTGGAACGAGTTGATGACATTTCCACAAGTTAACATTAAAAACCCCACAAACTATAGGCAATTTATTAGTTTTATTTAATTTTCTTAATAAGTGGTCGGTAGACGCAGACAATTACATAGCGCTCAAGCTCAATACAGGAAACCTCCACAGTACGTTCAACAGAAAGGGACATAATGTCTTTACGCTCTTTACATTTTACATCATTTGCTACAAAGATAAGTGATCCGCCATGTATAGCGGACTTCCTTACAAATGCACTTATCACTGTATAATTTTCTATGAAGTTTATGACTTCAAAAGTTTTAATATGTTATTCTAATAATGGAAGTTAAAAAATACCCGTGAAAATTGATAGTGCTAAATACAGAACACATGGTTTCTTAGTAGCATGTAGAAAAATATAATACTTACGGCCCACTACGATGCCCGGTTTGACACATTACAATTGTGACGTGAAATATGTCAATTTATTATAAATATTATAAAATAACAACAATTTGCTCCATCACACGTAGCATGGAAAAAGAATAAACGAAAGCTTACATTCTTTTTTAAACGCTGCAGTACTTTGTATCCCGGGAAACCCACCGGAATTTCAAGCCAAGCGTGGACGAAGTTGTGGGCATATCCTAGTAGTCCATATAACACAAAAACGAATGTAACCTTGTATGTTAAATGTACTTAAAATATACAAAAAACGTTCTAAAACGAAAACAAACGACGAAAGACGTTTGAGAGTAAGCCCTCAGAACCGATCTCGGTGGAAGAGAGCAATAATAATTGTGCCCTGCCATCAAAGTCACGATCCTCAGCAGTGATGTAACGACTTATGGCTGGTTTCTATATTTTACCGACCGTTCATTTGCCTTACTATCGGTTAAATCTATACTAATATTATGAAGAGGTCAAGTTTGTAAGTTTGGATGTTCGGGGTAATCTCCGGTAGAACTGAACCAATTTTGAAAATACTTTCACCAGCTGGAAGCTAAATTATTCCCGAGTGACACAGGCTATATTTGATTTTGATTAATTAATCAAAAAAGCAAAAATGTTTTACGCCCAGCGAAACGGGTACGGGAACGCCTGTCAAATATATAACAGCAAAAACGTTTCCCCAAGAATTGCGCACTTCCTCGTACAAGGCACTGCGAGTGCTTTCTGCGTTTATGAATTAATTAAAGGCTAAAAAAGCTATTAATTAATTAAACCTTGATATGCGTGCGTGTGTGCGTGTGGCGTGTATTTTATAATGACACCCAGCGAAGTGGGCACGACTCGGCTAGTTTTGACATAAGATCCATACATCTAATGTCAATGTTCAACCGATGGTAAGGCATGTGAATGAATAGTAAGAGATACGAACCGGCCATTAGAAAAGAGGAGGACCTTATGAAAGTTACGCTTCGTATAGGACGATTGTCATTGCTCACATTTTTGTTTCATAGTAAAACCCTGTTATTGTTGACTTTGATTTCAATTAAAGTGACCCGTTGACCGAGTATAAAAATAATCAATTTTAATGTACAAGTTACACAGGAAGTGCGGTTTTATGGGTATGTAACGTTTGACCCAGATATAATAAATGTACAATGTGTGGTCGAAACGAGTTCGGGGTAAAAGGTCACATTTACTAGATGCTTGCTCTTTATAATTAGATATTTTGTACAGAATTTCACCTAAAGGATCCAGTCCATACTAGATAAGTGCGCTGCGTTGAAAAACAATAGTGGCGCGGCGGCGCGTTGGTGATTTTCAGTCGGCGGCAGGGTCCCCTGATTGAATTTACGAAAATATCCTATATCCGTTAGAAAAATTTACTCAAAACAATACTACTTAAGATATTTTTCCCCAAACATATTACTGGATAAACAAGTTGGACAAGTGCGGGTCGGACCACGCACATTGAAGAATTTCATAGAGGCTGTTATATGTATAATTAGAGGGCCCAGTGCTGGTTTATGGGACCACTGTTATACTTGAGATTCCCTTCTGTTACATGGGGAATTCCGGTGACACGTGACCTTCCTGAAGGGAGTCACGTGCTTATCAACCACGGCTAGCGGGATGGGAATCGGCGGCCGGGAATAGACCGTCGATTTCCATACAAGGGGATAATAGAAATTAAACAATTAGAGCCGAGACTTCTTCTCTTTAATTATCCTCCTCAGGGAGTCAGGTAACGTACATAATAAATATTTCGTATGAATACTCTATTAATTATGAATTTAAAACTAAGACAGGGAAGACTACCAGGTCTTAATCCCTGGTCACCTGCTCTGAAACCAACGGACTATCGTTCTGGAGGATTATCAAAAGGCGTGGGGTATCTAGACTGTTTTTAACGTGTGAAATATACCATAAAGTTTGGTCGTAAATATTTAAATAACGTAGATGAAGTTTTGATTTAAGTAGTTTTTTAAAAGGGCGCCATCCCGTCCACGTGTCACGGTAAGTATCTGCCCCGACGCGATTGCAGGCGGCTCCGCCTGTCGAGGACTTCATCAGACAGTCGCCGGGAGTCGGAAGTACGTAGAAAACGTAGTAAGAAGATGTGAGGTGATGTGATGTCGAATGTGTTCCAAATGGTCGACTCGACTGCTGGCCGACCACGTAGGTTATGAAAGGTTGTTCTCGTCCGCACGTGACCCCCTGGAATTTGAGAACGGATTCCAGTGAATAAGGGTAAAGGCATGTCTTACGAAAAAAGAGCATCACCAATATATGGTCACTGCTTTGGGGAAGATGAGAATAAATCGTAATTATTGAGGTAAGCTCGTCAGCTAACCCTTCCTGCGATGGCAGGCGTCGAGACGAGCTCGAAGGGCGTACGGAGACGATGGACGTTACACAGCCTACTTCTAAATATTAGATGTAATTCTAAGGAGGGTTGGAAACACTCACCTATAAGGGAAGTGAAGAAGTTCCTCTCCTTAGAATCTAATCAATGGCCGTCTTGGTCTCTGGCGGTTGGCTGCCGTCATGGCGGAACAGGGAAATAGCCACGCCTGGAAGGTAAACTAGACCTTACTACCATGGAGAAGAAGAGAGAGAGAGAGAGATTCTAGTAAGAATTTTACGTACCTGATTTCTTTAACGCACTGACTTGAACTAAGCTACTCGCTTTTTAATTTAAGAATAGTAAAAAAAACGTGACTACTGCTCGGGCGGCAAATGGCCCTCGCAGGGGTCGCCTTGGCTTATAAAGCATTTGGGAAAAGACGCGGGGGGCGGGGACGGGTCGGCCCACGGCGACAAACTTTCATTATTTTTAACAGGCTTCAAAAAAGGGAGGAGATTCTCAATTCGTAGCGTAAATATTTTTCTTAATATTTTTTACTAAACCAAAAACCATTACAATGTTTGTATACAGACCTGTTTGGATTTTACTTTAATAATCAATTTCATGCTATCCCGAATATTTTATGGCATTTTTGTAAGAATAGGGCGATAAAATACTGCCCCAATTTCCCTAGCGTTGATTTTTGGTCCCCAAAAATGACTCCAAGAAACTAGCTTGCCCCAAAAAATCCCTAACCGCATAATAATCACCCAAAATGGGGACGAAAGCTCCCAACCTGGAGACCCTGGTCAGCGGCGCGCTGGCTGAACGCGGCGCACATGTCTAGTCTATCAATGTACCTAGTCAGAGGCTGTAATCAACAGTACTAATGTTGATATAGACGTACGCGCTCACGCCACCGATATATGATGGAAATACCAACAAAGCGGACAAAACGCTATGCTTCCACTTTTATCATACGCACTGCTGAAGAGTGGAACTATTTACCGTCGTCTGTTTTTCCTCAAGAATACAATCTAGGTGTATTCAAGTCTCACGTGAACAGGTATCTTCTAGATAAGCGTGTTCCACCTTAGACTGCATTTCCACCTGACATCAGGCGCAATGTCAGTCAAACGCGAACCTATTCATTATAAAAAATAAAAAAGACAGTTCATCCAAATTGAATCAATTTGATTAAAGGCATATAACTAAAAGGAGAGGTCGTTATATGATATTGAATAATTCGAGTTTATGTAGATCACTCTGGTTGCTTCATCCATCTATCATTGGATATTGGGGGTCGACAAGATATTTTTATTTTGACGGTCCACAATATTTAAAAAGATCAAAGCTTTTAAAATAAACGACTGGAAATATTAGGGATTCAAGAGTTCTTCTACTTTAGGCTAATTTTCAACCTTTGCCCAGACGATTACAAGATTAAACGTAATCGATTTTCAATGGCATAATGGTTCAGTTGTTATCCAATTTGTTACCAGATACAAGGAATTTTAACTAGTTATTACTAGAGCAAATTATTCGAACAAAAAGTATATAAAGAGGTTAGCAAAGTGTGAAGAAACGAGTAATAGCGATAAACAATATTTCTTATTTGTACATTTTTTGTAAGGCCTCTGCGGGTGCGATGCGATAGCCAAGAGAAGGAGAGAAGACGGAGGGAAGAAGGTACCTCGCCACCAGTCTACTGCTGCGTTGCCTCTCCACTGGGCACACTACTGTTCATAAACAATTAATTTACAATAAATAATATATCATAGAAAAAAAAATTGAAACTTTTTAAGTAAGAAATGGATGGATGGCTAGCACTCCTGGTCAACAGTAGGCTGCCGTAACATACTATTACAACCTAGGCGCCAACAAAGACATAAATTCCACGTACAAATCTGTAAAAGCACATTTGATTACCTGTCGGCATTTGAACTAATTGTAATCCTTTTATGATCGTCTTCTTTTGTTTACTTATCGTGGAGCACAGCCTATTGTCATTAGCCAGGTGTTACGGATTACGAGTACAAGCTGATTCTAGGAAATTCAGTCCACGTTGCCGGGCGGGCACAGTGCACTGGTGAAGTATAAAACGGCGGCCTGATTGAGAGAGGAGGCAGTCAAGCTATGACTGTGATACGGGCGTGACGTGTATACATTCGGGAGTCTAATAGTGACGGACTTTGCGCGTTATATTGAACTACGACCTTCTGCATTACGTTTGGATTAGCTCTATTCGGTTATATTTGTACCTGTGTTATACGTGTTTGTATAGTTCTAATAAACTCTATAATAATTCCAACGGCATTTTAATTCGAGTCCCGCTAACCTCGTGACAATACTTTAAGTTGTGTTCCGGCAGCAATGGAGGTTGCAGTCTCCCTTTAGAGAACGGTAGCCCATTTGTAGCACCTTTGGTGTTGCAAGTGTCCATAGGCGATGGTAACTGCTTTCCATCAAGCGAGCCGTCTCCCTGTCTGCTGTACTTATGTAATAAAAAAATCATATTACAATAAAACTGTACTAAACATAAATCTAAAAGCGAATTATTACAATCTAACGGTCTTATTCATATTGAGTTTAGAGTAAGTTTATAGGCTTCTTTAAAGTTCCAGGACTACTTATGCAGGATTCGAAAAATAGAAAAAACACACGTCCATATTGCGAAAAAGTTGGTCACTGCGACGCATACTATTTTTGAATGCGCGAGATGGGCAGACCCGAGTTTAGGGGCCCACATAACGGCAACTACAATATTGGATGTAATAATAAAGAAAGAAGAAAATTGGGACAATGACAACAGCATGATGACCGAAATCATGTCCAGAAAGGCTCGTGACGAAATAGAAAGAACAAATCCCTCTCTTCTCCCCTGCAGTGAAGTAATGCCTAACGGTTTACCACTCCAGTGCGAGGTTTAATTCAAATGCTTCTTTAAGGTTCTTAAATAAGGCCACAAACTTACTCTAACTCAATATGAATAGCCCACAGGATAGTCAGGAGACTCAGAATAACAAGCCTGACGACCCAGATATTCACAGGCCATGGAGGGATCTCTGAATATTTGAATCGCTTCAAATTGAAGGAGGACCCATCGTGCGTCTGTGAACCTGGAGTACCAGAGACCCCCTTACATGTAGTATTCGAGTGCCTTCTCTTTGCCGTGGAGCGTTAATACGCGGAGAACACCCAACGAGTCGACACCAAAAGAGAAAATATACAGGAACTCTTCGGCAAGAGGCTGCTTGAGGAATTTACAGATTTCGCGACTTTAGTAGTCCGAAAGGTAGTAAAAAGAAACAAGGTAACAAGTAACGCTATCGACATAATTGCATTATATGTAAATTAGCGTTAAGTTCATTAGATTATAGGAAAAATGCAACCCTATAACAGCTAAATAAATAGATATAAAAATATAGAATTAAATAAAATAGATAAGCGAAGAACTGTAAAACATATATATATAAATAGTATATATATGAAGCAGAACTAGTAAATAAAAATGTAATAGATATTAAGTATAAAAAAAAAGAAGAAAAACATTAAAAAGATAATAAAAGAAAAGACTTCCCATTTATTTTCCCAAAAGTAGTAATGTTAGATTTTAAAATAGACATGAAAAAGAAAATCTCTGTCTTGCGAGAATAACGTGCAGGAACGGAGAAAGAATACAATTTCCTGCGTTGGGGCGGCCTGTCGTAATTAAACAACCCACAGCCAGGTGGTAGGGTATTTGCTCGACTGGATGGCGACCACCCCTAAGTATGCCGCCATAACAACCTTGTGTTGTGTTCCGGCATCAGTGACCAGGTTCCAGTCTCCTTTAGAGAGCAGCAGCGCATTTGTAGCACCTTCGGTGTTGCAAATGTCCATAGGCGACGGTAACCAGTTTCCATCAAGTGGGCCGTCTGCCTGTCTGCTGAACTCCTGCAATAAAAAAAAATAAAAACAATAACGAAGGAGATTGGTGAATTAAAAAAAAACTCAATATAAATAAGACTGGCGATGTAATAATAAATTAGTTATTTAATGTAGCTCGGGTTTTATTACTGATATTCCAAAACGAAACCAACTTTTCTTCTTAGTTTTAGCAATGTCTTTGGACTGATGAATTTTCAAGATATGTTTTCTAAAAACCTTTTTGAATGTTTAAATTAATATCACCAACCAAATCCATTATACGTTCCATAACAACCTTTGCTAGCGAGTCACATGTCCAGACAATATCAATTAGATCTAATAAAAAGTATCAAATAAATCGATCGATTTATTATCATAAGTAGTCATGTCATGTTAAAGACGACTGGTCAATAAAGACTCATTGTAGACACAGAATACATTGTTTCAGCAGAAAACCATGTTATTATCTGAAGTTTAAATATTTACAATTATTTACATACACGTTAAAAAAGAACTGAAATGTATAATATTTTACTAATATACAGATTAATTTACAAAAAAAACACAAATAATAAATGGGTCCGCCACGCTGGATAAGAACCTTAAGAACACCAAGGAAAAAGATTGTTTAAAAACTATAAAAACCTATATATACAATGAGAACCAAATGCCAGTAAAGTGAAGCCCTTTTAAATAAGACTTAAAAGTCTCAATTCGCTTCTCGACGCATCAGTCCCGTCCGTCCGCAATGCAGTCTCTGTGTGGCGAGATTCAATAGTTCCAATTCCCTACTTTTTAGAAAGATTATTTACTTGCAACATTATTTGTGCCTTTGTGTGCGTGTCAGCGAAAATAATTACATGGCGCTCACGCACAGGTCGATTGCTTTTGTGCTTCAACTCTAAATGTAATTTTGTAGGAAACTATATCTCTAGGTATTATTACTCTAAGATATATTCTCAAACCAAGCAAATTAATTACGTTTGTATTACGGGTGATATACAACGGAACATTCTGGGGTCCCAGACACCCAGACCATAGTAAATATAAATTACACCTTGACATAAATTTAGCCATATGGAGCCAATAATCAATACAATTCTATCCGTGCAGGAACGGACAAAAGAATACAATTTCCTGCGGCCGGGCGGCCTGTCGTAACAGGCGACAAAACAACCCAAAGCCAGGTGGTAGGGTAATTGCCCGACTGTATAGCTACCACCCCTAATCTAAAGTATGCCGCCATAACAACCTTAAGAAAGCATTAGCGCATTTGTAGCACCTTTGATGTTGCAAATGTCCATAGGCGGTGGTAACCGCTTTCCATCATGTGGGTCGCTGCCTGTCTGTTGAACTCGTGCAATAAAAATCAAATAAATAATAATTTTAAAAAAATTACTGTGACATAAACGCATCATGTTTATCCAACAGACAGATGGATGCCGAAGTTTAATAATCAGGTTTAAGTTAATATATATTTTTAAGAAAATATTTATCTTTTATAATCAAAGTGTCTCATTTAATGTTTAAATTTCTCTAATAATAATGATACATATAGTCCACCTTTACCTGTAATCATCCGAAAAATTTATATCAGAGTTCGGATATATTTTTATTTCCAATGTCGTATAGTATCAGTTAAAAAGCTTCAAAACAAATAAAATTAGGTCACACACGAAAAGGTGTGTGTTTTTACAGTACAAAGAAAATATATTCTATTAAATAATTTCCATTCATGACCCTGTTTCTCAATAATTACGGTAAGTAGGGCATCGATCGATCTATACAAGGATTTATGTATTGTGGTGGCCGTCGCATAACAACGGGCAGCCTTATGAATGTTTCAGTTAATTCTTGTGAATGTCTATTGTTATATTCAACTGCGTGGGACCGGGATAGACGGGCATCCTTGGGGACATTTAGACTCAGTATTGTATTGCGATTGGTGAAAGATAGAATAAAGAAATACAATTTTATAATCTAATACTGACATTCCAAATTCATTTGCAAAAATAAAATTGGGTCTCTCAAATTCATTGACAATCGTCATACCCTTTCATTTTTGCATCCTTCAATCAAATTGATTCTGTTGGTTTTTATGCAGAACACTTTTTTATGTTTATGGCTTGGCAACTAGGCCTTTAAGCCAGGCGCAGTTGTATTGTAGGCCACAATGGACGCCATTCAACGGAGTTCTTGTGAAAACTCGAAAAGCCATATTTGACTATACAGTTCCTATTTCTCACAAAACTATTAATATCCTACAACTACAACTATTGTTCATTTTAGAGTAATTTTATAAATTTTTAGAAAATAAAACTGCACAGCACAACCTCCCCTTTCAGTTCCCGCCAAAAACTCGATTGAGCGGAGAGTCAGGAAGTTGATATGAAACGACCAGCTATTCAATGACAATATTCAAAGTTTCGAACATCGATGCAGGGTTGCCAGTTTATCCGTTTTCTATTGGATACGTTTTGGAGAGTGTGCATAAGAGCTTTTCAATCTTATCCCGCCGTCTCCCATCCATCATCGGACTACCAGTTACCAGACGCACTGGCGTGCGGCACGGGTATATAGTGGACATACACCTATACGAACAAAGCGCTTTGCGAATACCTTCATTATGCGCACCGCAAAGAAGTGGAACAAATGGCCAGGGTCTGTTTTCCCGAAACCTACAACCTGGATGTCTTCAAATCCCGTGTGAATAGGTACCTTCTAGGTAATCATATTTCTGCTCGAAATCGGGCGAGATAATGCTTAAACGTGAAACTATACTGTAATAAAAAAAAATGCTGTACATATAATTAGTAGAAGTATATTATTTTACTTTTTTTTTTTTTAATGAGTGTATTTGTTAATTGTAAATATGTAATAAACATTGCCTCTATGATTCTGTAGAGGGCTTTTGTTTTAATTCTCCTTCTCCTGATGCACACACTTGTTAGAGGTATTTTATTCTTATTTTAATGTTTTTCGTCTTATTCTATTATAGTATTGTATTACAAATTTTGAGCCTAAGCATTTCACTACTTATATTTTCTACTTTATATAAAACTATTACTTATTTTATTACATTTTGTTACTTATTTCTATCATACTAATTAATATGTACTTATTTTCTATATATTTATTTTATTATATTAAAGACTGGCATATTTACTCTTACTATCTAACATTCTGTAGAGGGTTCGGGCTTTATATAATGAAAAAGATATTTATTTTATATTTTAATAGGTATTATCTAGGTCATTCTAGGGAAGCATGTTGCATCTTGGACGGCAACTTAGAAAGAAAGAAAGAAAGAGTTTATTCGAAGAAATAGCAACGTAATTACATTCCTTATATATTATACTTATATTTTGAGAATTTGTATGCCGCATTTTCAGCAAACAAGGTTTTGCACTCAGCATATTGCTGTGTCGGAATTATATCCGACACAACGCCGATTTTCAGTGCAAACCTTTCTTTTGGCTTAAGACCAAAACGACCCAATTTTGTTAAACTTCATCTATATTCTATAACATTATAAAATTATAAAGTGTAGACTTTTGTTTCTTAGATTTTTTGTGTTAATCTGTTTGTTCGGGATTCACCTAAAAGCTACTGGGCCGATTTTGATTCCGGGAATGCCACAGGAATTTTCTTGGGAGCGATTTAAAGTGGCCCAGTTGAGAAAAAAATCGTATTTTGATGTAATATTTTCAGTGATCAATAGCAATTTGTCTATCATAAAATCTGTGATACTTTACATCGCGGGAATCCCGCGGGATTATTCCCGGGAGTTGTTTCAAGTTGTTAGGACACGTGTAAATTAGCTTATTTCGTCCAACGTGGATGGAGTCACGAGCGAATTCTAGTTTAACAATAATAACATAATCATTTAAGCGTGATGGTGGTCAAATGCAAATCATAATATAAATAAAACACAGTTTCGAGTACCTTCAAAGTACCTATCGTACAGTAACTCAAACAATTATTCTGACCCATACATTTGTGTTAGATCATCGCCCACTTAAATGGCATGTGACAATAGGACATCACGCATGCCGTACGCCCCGTGCCACCGATGAGTAATCCGGAAAATACTGGAGACGGCTGATTCAGAGAGGATTCCCATAGTATCTATCATGGTTGTTAACAGTTTATTAAATACGCTATTGTAATCTGTATTCATCTTAGTTAGTGTTAAAGATATATATATAGATATATAGATTATGGCCGAATGCGTCTTATTTAAAGCGTTAAAAATAACCTCGTTAACGCATAGCCACATTAGTGTTATACATAAGTCAGCTGTCCATATTTATCAATGTCGCATCTCAAATTGTGCATTACAGTCATCGCCACATCTGCGTGAAACGGCCTATGCCTTTAACTTCATCCCAGATGAAGCAGCACCAACATGGTAACATTTGGAAATAAGATTAAATTGTACACAAGCCGTTGAAGTAATTCTACTTCAATGGCTTGTTAGTTACGTATCTAGTTGTTACGTATTTTACAGTAAAATACGTAACTCTTATCACAATGTGTAATCATTCAGCATAATACTGGGTTTCCAGTCTTATTGCCGTGAATTTTATGTACGTATATATTTCTTAAGCTGTATCTACCTATACCAATATTATAAAGAGGTAAAGTTTGTGATCCGGTTTTGAAAATTCTTTCACAAACAGGAAGCTACATTATTCCCGAGTGACATAGGCTATATCTGATTGTTGATTGTGAGTAATAAATAAAAAAAAGTAAAAATTTTATACGCCCAGCGAAGTGGGCACGGAAACGTTCCACGTAAGAATTGCGCACATCCTCGTACGAGGCACTGCGAGTGCTTTCTGCGTTTATGAATTAATTTGCGTGTGTGCGTTGATATTTTTTAATGACGCACAGCGAAGTGGGCACGGGTCAGCTAGTTTATAAGTGAGAATCCTTGTATTTTGTGTGTGGGCATTTATTTGTGATAATAAATATTTATTTTTCTTTCTAATCACAGTTGGCGCCACCAGTTCGTTCTTGTTTTTATAGAAAAATGTCACTTGAAACTTTTATACATACATATTGTCATTCGTATTTCCCGTTAGCGTAGGTAGACACGATAGTTCTTCACCTGCTACGATACTGACAAACCTTTTTTGCTTCATCAACTCTCATTAACCTTTTCATACATACACGCTTATTTAAAGTGTTTTTTTTACCTCTCGTCAGCCAACCGTTGTCCACTGCTGGACGTGGGCTTCCCTAAATTTGCGCCACCTATTCCGGTCCTCCGCTGTCCTCGTCTAGCCCCCACCGGCGATTTTGCGCAGATCGTCGGTCCATAGGGCTGGAGGGCGTCCTACACTACGTTTGCTGAGACGCGGTCTCCACTCCAGGACTCGTCTGCACCATCAGTGCTGCGACAAACGTGGCCGGCCCACTGCTAGTTCAGCTCGCTAATTTTGCGAGCTATGTCGGTAACCTTGGTTCTCTTACGTATATCCTCATTTCTGATTTTATCCGTAAGAGATACTCCCAACATAGCTCGCCCCATAGCCCGCTGAGCGACCTTCAATCTGTGTTTTCAAATTGCTTTTTACCTTACCTCCCTTCAAAAATCTTCGATTTGATCGTGGTGCGTAGGTATACCGCGGTCTACAGGCATCGACTCCTTAGTTTTACTTTCAAGCAACATCTATATATTAATACGTGAAGCAAAAACTTTGTACCCCTTTTTACAAAAACTGCGTGGGCGGAGGAGTATATGAAATTTCGCACACTTATAGTTTATATAGAGAAAAGCGACGTATGTTAATTTTTTTTTAAATTATTCATTAAAAATACAATAAAATTAATAAAAAAACATTACACACTACCATGTATTTGACACACACACGCATATATTATACTCTTTTGTTTATTGTTGTCTTGGCAAAATCTGCGATAATCGAAGTAGTCTTTGACAACAAGTTATTATGGTCAAATTTCGACCACGGGCGACCACTAGTCTTATTAAATAAAACTTTTTTTATAACTTAAAGCAATCATGACTTAAGTCCCAATGCTTGTTTTTAATTTCGCTTCTTCACGTAAATAAAGCAGATATTATAAACTGCCGTGCTGCCTTATTACATAAAAGTTTAGGAAAAAAATTAAAAAAAAACAGTTTGCTGCCGAAATTCGGTATTCGAATTGTTTTGTATTGATTGTAAACACTAACCAATATTTAATTTGATTAAAATAATGTCTATTGTTGTCAAAAGTTTCAACCCTAGCTTCAGATAAATGTCGTATCGGATTAAAGTAGTTCACTAGTCCGACAACAATGAAAAATGATGTTTCCTGAATTTTTTTGTAATTACTCATTGTTTCCATGAAGATTGTTCATCTCCAATTTTATTTAGTTGAAAAACGCTGATGTAATACGAATCGCTAATAAAACAAGCTTGTTCAATGAAGTTCTCAGAATACTCAATTGTTGCATTTATTATCATGGAAAAAGATTTATAGGAATGATTGAAATCCCAACCATATGTTTTTAATCTCTTTGAAATTGTTTCAAGCTGGTTATAAATAATATTTGAATATGGCACATTTATAATATGTTTTTATTTGTATATTTTTTACCTGTGTCTAATAATTTATTTAGGTTTATGGCTTGGCAGTTAGGCCTTTAAGCCAGATCTTAGATTATAATGTAGTTTCTTCATTTGCTTAAGCCTATGTGTAGCACAGCTGAACTGTAGGTTATCAGCTAGTGCCATTCAACGGAGTTCTTGTGATAACTCAAAAGACCACATTCGACTATACGGTTCATATTTCTCACAAAACACATAATTACACACTAAACTATAAATATCCTACAACTATTGTTCATTTTAGAGTAATTTTACACATTTTTAGAAAATAAAACTGCACAGCACAACATCTCCTTTCAGTTCCCGCCAAAAACTCCTTTACCTATGTCATTTTACTATTACCACAGAGTATATTAATTTAATAGAACAACTATTATAAACAACTAATATAATAAAAATGACGAGGCTGTATGATCTGTGACCTTAGCCTGCCATCAAATATTGAAGAATTAAAATACTACTATTCTACTACTTATATTGCCGTTTGCACGTGTGTTTATGATCACTTAAATATATACCTTTCATATTAATATTTAAGGGAGTGTTTTACAGGAAAGCAATCGCATATTAAACGCGCATGAGTAGATTTTTCATGAAATACAATACGGATGTTTTCACCATTATTTTAATATGAAAAGAAATAAATAAAAATATTTGATGAAATATCGACGCACGTACATTGTGTGTCTTAAAAGTAAAAGCATATTTTGAGAATTAGTACGCCCCATTTTCAGCAAACAAGGTTTACTGTTAGCTAATTTTAAAACTCAAAACTATTTAATTAAGTATTAAATAATATGACACATAAATATGGCTGTAAGTAAGAAAATAGAGTATGTTAGAAGTAGGCATAAATTTAATTATAAAATATACACATGTACAACTCTCGGAAAATGAACTTCAATAATACTTAGTTTGAATAAAAGCTATTAAATTTATCTTAGTAATGCTGTATTCAGAAATAAATGAACGAGTTCGTTCTAATTTTAGCAGCCACGTTCGGATACACGCACCTAAAAGCTCACGGTGCTAATTGCACCCACAACACTGGTAACGTGCGTATCTTTTCACGGCATTTACAAACGTGCTCGAAGTCGTATGCATGCAAAATTAAATACAGAGACGAACACATGTTGGTGTCAATCAAGCTAATATAGATCTGCTTTCAGAATTTCTATGGTAAATATACTTATTACGTTTGCAGTTATGCAGATGGCGAGAGCAGATACGTACAAACGTAAAATTTACATTACATGGAGGGGTTATACCTGAATCATCTCTAAGTTTTGCAAGTTTAAAAAAAATTCGAGTCATTATTATTTTGTGACGTGTGAAATTTCCACCGTACTGATTTTAAATATTTTTTATTTTAGCATCTTATGTTTATTTAGGTTTTTTTATGGCACTAATTCCTTATGAATTGTACTTTCACACTTGAAATAATAAGCACCCTACCATCCATCCAATGCAAGTTACAAAGTGACACTCGACAGTGAAAAACTTATTTCGAGCCAATCAGCTGACTTTTGTCTCATTTTTAAATTCGTTTGACAAACAACATCCTAGACAGATTTATCATGTATTTATTATATACTTTATTGCACATAACTTAGCAATAAAACTAGTAAGAGTGTAACAAAAATAGTGCAATAGGCGGTCTTGTCGTGTCGTGGTATCGTAATGGTTAGCGCACGCGTCCTCAAAGGGCGCGGCTTCGATCCTGGCCGGAACGCATGCCACACTTAGGCAGTTTTCAGACTTAATGTGCATATTGTTACAATAACCACGTTCTAACAACGGCGAAGGAAAACATGATGATGCAACCTGCTCATCGAGATAACCGATGTGTCAAACCTGCAAAGCCGCATTGGACAAGCGTGACGGGTGGAGGCCCGAGCCTAGCAGTGGGACATTTACGCGCTGTTATTATTTTATTATAGACGGTCTTATCGCTATGAGGGATTTTTTCCAGACTACCTTTAGAAGGAAAATCCAAGATCTTATATACTCTTACAATCTACATAGACTATAGATTCGTTTAGATAAGAGCTTTCGGGTGCCACCTTTGCAGGATTAAATTTATACTTGATGCAAAATAGACTAACTTTGTCATGTTTCTGCAGCGAGGTAAACTGAAATAACTGACTGTAAATAAACTTAAAATCCTAAATAAAATATCTTCTAACATTATAGTAGGTGTACATCACGTTTCCGTAACGCTTTGCCAAGTTAAATTACGACTACTAAACCGAAACATGCGTAAACAAACAGTGATTAGTCGATGCGCCGTTAACCTGTTTTAAACGCACAATATTATTAGGTTAAAGTAAAACACTTTTCACAATTTACTTCCCAACAATAACAAGTTACTGTCTAACTGTATAACGTGTTTATTGTTTGTTTTGTATTTCTATGTACGTATATATATTTATAACTATATTATATGTATTATAATTATTTTATTATTATATTAATTACGTACGCCAACGCTATCTATGCAATTAGATCTTGTCCATGCAAAGGTTGCCTGGAAGAGATTGCTATTAGCAATAAAGCCGCCTATTGTACTACCTTTTAGTAAGTAAGTTTATTGTGTATTTTTTTCTATCTAATGTTGGTGTACAATAAAGAGTATTGTATTGTATTGTTAATTAAAATCGCATTTCACGGATTTAAATGTTTCTGTAATTAAAACTATACAAGAAATTTTTTGGCGAAGTACGTGTGCGCGCCACGCACTTTATAGGTTTCGTACAGAGATCAAAATATGTTTACCTTTTTGAAGTGAAACTTCTTTAGAATCATTGTGATTTGAAACTCGATGAAACGGAAAATTGAAATTAAAAGGCACACTAAATTCCTAGTATTTTTTTTTGTTATGCCATTTTCGTAATTTTGGTTGTTTTGGTAATTTTGGTAGTTCCGGCAGTTTTGGTGCTTTTGGTAGTTTTTATTTGCGAAATCCTAAAAACGCATTTAAACAAAATTATCTCAAGTCTTAAAAGCTATTCAACGGAATTTGTTATACTTGATATATAACTTGATTTTGATTTAAATACTTCTAAAGTCCTTCCAACCTGATTTAAAAAAAAATAACGATTATTTATAATAATAACACGACTATGTCATTGAAAAGCTATCTTCAGTGACATAGTCGTTCCAATTTCAGCTAACGTAAGTATAGTTTAGCTATCTTTAATTTTCCTTTGCAATTTTATATTTCTTTCTTTTTCTCTTCGTTCATTTTAAAAGTCTTCCATTTTTCACACGATTTTAAACCCCATCATTATATTACCTATGCCTTTTCAACTTAACCTCCGTCCTCTCAACTTTTCGGTCATGGGTGCAATTATCAAAAATCCCCTAAAGCATAATTTTGGTGTTTTTCTGTTTTACATTTTAAACACTACATTTCCTAGAATACCTCACATACTTCAAAACAACTCAAATATTTTTCGAAATGTTTATTCCTCAAAATTGTACACCACTGGCACATCTTCAACCAATCCAGATTAAAAACCGAATTATGAGAATAACACAGACTCTTTGCTAATTAGATTTGTGAGAAATCACGCAATCCGTGTCGGTTCTTAGGGCGCTTACAGACAGGCCCAATTCGGACCAATAACCAGTCATTCGTTCCTAATAATAGAAGTCAGAGTCCTTAAGTCTTCTCTCTACCTTCCATAATTCGTTCAAACGAAGAAATGTATATTTTATTCATCTGTATTGATTAATCTTGACTGTATATTTTTATGTATGTTTGTTACGCGATTTCTCCGTCAATTTTGGACCATTTTTTTATTTAAAAGAGTATGCTCCCGCCGTGGTCCCATTGTTACCAAGTTAGGATCTGTTGTGTGGATCCCAGGTAACTCGAGAGCAACCCTCAAATATTATAGGCACGTAGGACATATTTCATTATTTTTTCTAAAGCTATTCAAGTACATATATGCATAAGAAAAAAAAATACACACAAACAAAACTGACTTCATAAGTAAAAAATATATATTTTTACATCTTGAAATCGTTGCCAAGTAAAACATAAAAGAAGAACAAATTTACAAAATATAGTAATTTTTATGTTATACTTTTCGCCCACTCCAAGATTATGTAGAAAGTATTTATATTTTGCTTTTTAGTTACATTTAAAGTCTATTCATTATACATGGCCATGACAAAGAGCCTACGAAGCCCATTCATTGGCCTCCGTTAGGACGGTCTGTACGTGCCTTAAAATACTTCCCACACGTGTAACAACGCAAATGTGTGATACTTAAGTAAACAAACTATACATAGTGTTACAATTTAACGTAACAAAAGGTTACGTTTAAGAAGGTCACTGAAATGCGTATCATATTGTTTTTAAGGTCAAACTAAAACACACTGTTTACATTTGAAATCGTTTCTTTACAAAACCAGGTGTATTGACTATTAAATTTAGTTATCAACGGTCTAAACCGATTTCTGTTACAGCAGCCATTATGTACTTGAAAAGAAAATCGAACTGATAAACGTACAAAGTCACTCTCATCTTTACAATATGCTAGGAGCGCCAGTGAAACTTCATTTGTGTTGCCATTACGATGTATCTACTGTGAATTGCAATGACGGCACCAAAAAACGTGGCGAAACGACGTCATTTATATCGAGATAAAAAGTATCCTAACTGTTGTTGACCCAGGATATAAGCTAGCTTTATGTCAAGTTTCATTTGAATCCGTTCAGTAGTTACCACATTATGCTCTGGCTTCTAGCAGATAGACAGAAAAATTCTAAAAGTTGTACTTTTGAAATCTATTGGTTCGAATTACCCCGCCAGATTTCTTTGCATTTTTTAAATTCATTCTACAATCTCAACATTCCTAACAGTATTTGTACAGTTATTATAGTAATTTTTGGTGAAGTGAAGTGTTTTCATTCATTAATTCATTCATTCAAAGTAATTTATGTGTATGAATTTGATATTCAAATAGCTTTTCTTCCCTTTCACCTGTTCGCAATGATCTAGGGTCGACACAATGTCTTTTCCGTACATATTCCTCTATTCTAGCATTCTTTCTCTATGATACAATCCATCCGTTTCTTTTTTGACCTAACTTTACTTATAAACATTCATCTTCTACTTAGCACTTTTTGATAATAACTACTTTAAATCATATATCGCTATTTAATTTTTAAATCCAGCTCGAAGGACCAAAAAGAATATGTAAAACACGTGTTAATTATTACACGTGCTCGTGCGTATTAGGCCTCTGTTTGTGATTTGTCATGCAGATTTAGCTATAGGCTTATTTTATTTGTGATGCGACATTGTTACTGATGTTATACATTGGCAGATGATGTGTGGTATATAGTAATGTATTCCGGTCCTGCCCGGAATAGGGCTAATCTGCTTTGCGGATGACACCTTACTCACGGCACGCGCTGTGTCATTCGCGGAATCCGTGGACCTCGCCAACGCCGGGTTGGCGATCGTGGTCCGAAGAATAGGTAGGCTGAGCTTGAAGGTCTCCCCCGCGAAAACGGAGGCCATCATGTTCCATAGGCGGTTTCGTAATCCCCCGGCGGACTTGTCCGTTACAGTCCAAGGGGTGGACATTCGTGTAGGCCCCCAGATGAAATATGTGCGGCTAATTCTTGATGGGAAATGGCTGTTCAAAGCGCACTTTGAGCAGCTAGTTCCCAAGCTCGTGAGGTCCGCAAGCGCCCTCTCGGCTTCTTCCCAACGTGGGGGGACCGGGGACGACGACTAGGAAACTCTACATGGGCATCCTTAGGAGTATGGCCCTGTACGGTGCACCCGTATGGTCCACTGCACTTCACCGCCACAATAGGACTTTGTTGTGCCGCGCACAACGGGTCCTGGCGGTGAGGACCATCCGAGGATACCGTACAGTGTCGTGGACGGCGTCGACACTCTTGGCAGGCGATCCGCCCTGGCCTCTCTAGGCGGACGTGATAGCCAAAGTTCGGCGCTCCCGACAGGATGCCCTCGCCCGTGGCCTGGTCTATGGCCAGGCCAAACTCTAGGTGATCAGGACGCGGAAAACCGCGGCCATGATCCAATCTTGGTTAGTAGAGTTGGAAAACCCTGTTGCTGGCATTGACACTGTGGAAGCGGTTCGACCGCAGCTGTTGCGATGGCTCTCGCGGAAACGCGGGACCCTGACCTTCAGAATGACACAGATACTTACCGGGCACGGTTGCTTCGATAAGTATCTGTGTCACATTGCGGGCTGCTTGCCTTCACCCCAATGCCGCCAATGTGGCGCGCTGGACACGGCGTTACACACGCTAGTCGAGTGTGCAGCATGGGCACTCGAGACTTGTAGGACCGATCGAATCGCTGGGCGATCTGGTGCAAGCCATGCTGCACAGCGACGATTGGTGGGTGGGTGCGGCCAATTTCTGCGAGGCGGTAGTGTCTCATAAGGAGGCCGCGGAACGAGATAGGGAGAGCGATGGTAGTGCGCATGCGTCTCGCGGGCGCCGACGTCAGTTGGGAGCCCGGAGGCGCAGGTATGCGTATGACCTCCCTCCCTGAAATACCGCTGCAGGGGCCCTCTAGCATCTAGGGAGCAGAGGAGTCTTCACCCCTGTTGACGAAGTGAGTTTGCCTCTCCCAGGGCATTCTCAAGCACTTGTGCGCTAGGATCGGTGTGGGCGTAACTACGTTCTGTATCTCACGTCTTTCCTGCCATAAGCGCGGGGCACATGGGAGGAGGGTGGTTTTAGTGGGGTATTGATTAGTCGAGTCTCCACACAAGTCGGTTGATTATTGTTTGGATTGCCTCAGTGGAAAGCCTCTATGATCAACAACGGTCTAATCCCTAGCAAAGGACCCGGTATGTGCGAAATGCATTTCCCCCTTTAAAAAAAAAAACTGCGTGCGAGAAAGGGAAGCTAGGCAGACTGGCACCGTAACGCGTTACGTAACGAACCGGTTCACCCTCCCATAAGAAGTTATCACTTCAAAACAAAAGTATATCAATACAGTTCTTAATTCGAAAATCATATTATGGCCAGTACTAAACCTTTCTAAGCACAATAAAAACTTTTTGTTTTAAATTCCAACGTCAAGAACCAATGAACTAAATTATAACAATCAATACACATATTCCTCAAACTCTATAAACATTCTTTTGCTGCAAGTATTTATTTGATTTATTAAAATAGGTCAAGCAGTTGCTAAATTAGACCCAGAAATGGAGCCAAGGCGAAGGACAAGTCCATTCAATAAATATAACAGTTTATTACTTGTAGTATTATGTAGTAACGTGTCGGTATACACTATCGCATCGTTTAAATTATCTTGATTAAATTAGGACAGTTTTTAAAACTCAATCACCCTAGAACCTTGGCCAGGTAGGCTGGATCTCCGCATTGTATTTTAGAATATTTCCCATTTATGATGAATTAACTGCTGTTATACCCGACTTCGTCCACGTGGAATTTAATTTGCCTTCCGATGCGGCGACGGCGGCGGCGTGCGCGTAGGCCTTTATATTATTATTTTTTCTAAAATAAAAGTACCCAAAGTACTCGTTATAACAACAGTGAAACTTCCGTCAAAATTGGTCCAGCCGTTTCAGAGATTAGCTGGACAAACAGACAGACAGACAACAATTTTAAAAATTGATTTTTTGACATAAGTACCGTAAATACTTTAATATGCATTAGTAAAAAGCTGTTATTTTCAGATTACAAAATGACACTTCAATTTTATTTATTTGTATGTATGTATGTACATACAGAACATCCAGAAAGTTGTCTGGAAGAAATCGCTGTTAGCGATAAGACCGCTGACTGTACTAGTTATATGATTGTAAATTCATGTGTATTATTTTCTTGTGTGCAATAAAGAATATTCTATGTATAGATATGATTGTTATGCCAGAAGTAACAGACCGTCGCCATAATTAGAAATATTTTACAGCTTGGCTCGAATTTTCACATTTGAAACATAAACTGTAATCCTACTACAAAACTCTTTCCTCAAAACGAAAAGTTTGGGAAAAAACATCTCAATCTGGAGACCCCGGTGTTAGAGCATTTGTCCGAATGGTCTGATCTAGGATATGCCGCCATAACAATCTTGGGCTGTGTTCTGACATCAGTGGCCAGGTTCCATTCCCCCTTTAAAGCCAGCAGACCTTTGATGTTGCTATTGCTAATGTCCATTTGCGATGGTAACCGCTTTCCATTAGGTCCGCCAGCAGCCTGTCTGCTTTATTCCACCAATAAAAAAAGCTGTGGTATATGGTTGTCGTTTTGTATAATGAAACTACTATTTATGGCACATTTTATATTGAAAAAGTTTACGTTATAGAATACAAGCATGATAGCCGCGGCAGGACTACACTCGCACGCTGACCGAAACAGACTAGTCGATAGCGTTAGCTGTCGGAGGAAGAGCGGCGCTGAAAGCGCGGCGCGGGCGGCGAATAACACGAAGGCGGCTTGCCACGATTAAATCGCTTAGGCAGTCTGCTGGCCGCTACAAACCTTATAAAATTAAAGTTACCCCGCACGACTATGTATATCTTATGTATATATGTATATCTTATATATTTACTAACATTAGTATTCGTTATTACATTAATATCTGGGTCAAACACAAAAACAGAAGATAAACTGTTCAAGTTACATAATTCCACATGTACATTATTTGTTCATGTATTTTTTATTGTTACGAGCTACAGGACTCGAATTAAAAATGCCGTTGGAACTACTATATAATTTATTAGAACTGTGCAAACACGTATAAAACAAATACAAATAAAACTGGATGCAACCAGTTCACACTGCACGATTTAATACAATTCGACACGCGTAAAGTCCGTCGTCTATATCGCTAATCGAGAGTACTCGAAAACGTCTTACTCATTTCGTAGTTGTCGCTAGACTGCCCGCCCCTTCATTCGGGCATAATCTTATACTAACTACACAGTACAAAAAAGATTGACCGCGCACTGAGGTTCCGAGAAATAGTAATTTCCACACCTGCGAATGGCTACAAAGTCGAAAACAATAACAATAGGGAGTAGTTCGACGCTAATGATGGTTATAAAACAAGTAGAAAGACAATAGCATGTTTTTCTTAATTACAAATTCAAAACACAATAGAATAACTAAATCCGGGAAGACAATAAGCTGCGCTTACAATAGGCAGCTGTGCGCTTATCTTAGACGGCATGTAACATTATTATATAAGATTATGTTTTGGATATGTTAGATTTGACAGTTGTTTGTATTTTAACAAATAAATTACTTTTTATTGCTCTCGTTTAAACCAAAATGTCTCCTACTGTAGACTGTTCGGATGCTGAATACCTCAGTTTGGTAGACGTTGAAAAATAATCCAATAACAAAACATAAACTTTTGAATTTATTATAGAAACGTAAAAATTAAATAACTTTTCATTTAGCAATCCATGTTTGCGAATCAAAACTCATAAACATATTGTTCCAACATTTGTAGTATTCTCCTGTGGACATGTAAAACTTTTTTGTGTTTGACCAATCTATTATATTATATGTAGTATTAACTACTAAACTATATTTTATACTGTTGGAATCTCCAACAAATAGTTTTTATTCATTTGGTGCGGCATAATACTGGCCACCAAATATACTAAATTTTTGTATTTAGAACATGGATGTTCTTTTGTTTTTTTATCTGTATATTTTCCCTATTAAAATCGTCACACATTACGCATGCGTGCTGTTTTCTTTTATATTTAAAATAATTACAGTCTACAACAAATTAATATTTAAAGAAGTATTTAACATATACTATAAACTGCATATATATTTGTATAAGATTCTATTGTTATATACTATGTAATGGTGGAATGTCTACCGTGAAGATACCTTATGGGTTCAGTGGAAGATCAACGCTGGTCGACAGACTAGCATTATGCTGAGACTGATACCCCTTTTAGGACAAGTTTTGTTTTTAACTCTATTTATGTTAACACTTAGATTTATATTAGTTTAACTGTCCTAAATAAAATGATTTTCTTTCTTTCAAACAAGTTTCTTGGCTGAATATACGATGGAAAAAGTAACATGTATTGTTTTAATTTTATTGCATAAGTTCAGCAAACCGGTAGATTCGGAAAGCGATTATCATCGCCTATGGACATTTGTAACACCGAAGGTGCTACCAATGCGCTGCCGCTCTCCAAAAAGACTGGAACCTGGCCACTAATGTTGGAACACAACTCAAGCTTGTTATGGCGGCATACTCTAAACCAGGGATAGTAGCTATCCAGACGAGCAAAAACCTGGCAATCTGATATGTATGGCAGATATCTCTGATTTTTATATTTTTGAGGATGGAGCTTTATCTGAGATAATGTTACAGATATAGGCCGTTTCACGCAGATGTGGCGACGGGTGTAATACATTGTTTGTAATGCGATATTATGGTTTTTAATTGTGAATGACGTTGAATATTGACAAATATCACATTTATATATATTAATGTAGTAAGTACTTCAATAACGGCGTTACTTTTAACGCTTTAAATAAGACACACTCGGCCTTCTTTAGCATTATTGCAAGTGCGGCCGCACTTGTAGGACCTTTGGTGTTGCAAATATCCATAGGCGGTGTTGGACCGTCGGCCTGTCTGCTGAACTTATGCTATAAAAAAATATATATAAATAATATAATAATGTGTGTCTTCCTATAAAAAATAAAGGTTCCGTTTTTGTTAAATGCAAACGTAACCCTAAATATTACTCATTTATGAATTGCTATATCAGAAATAAGTACATAGTTCGTTTTACGGTCTCACACGTGGTTCTTGTACGACTTTCATTGTGGCTTCGATACAGATGTTATTAAGGACTGTGCAGATTTATTTCACTCTTTCTGTTAATACTTTTATCTTCTATAATATTATTCTATTCTAAAACTGGATTACACTATGTTCTCCAGTTGTTTTTTTATAGGCGATGGAGATAAACGATGGAGAACACGATGCAATTTTTTTACATTTCTTGTCTGTTTGTTCCGGATTCACATAAAAACTACTGGGCCTGGAATTTATTTAGAAATAATTTAAATTGGCCACATTAAAAAAGTCGAATTCTAAAGTGATTTTTTTCACTGACATTCATTTTACACATTTTATTACATAAAATTTGTTATCAAATTTTATGTAATAAAATGTGTGATATTTTTACTCCCGAGAATCCCACGGGAATTTTCCCGGGAGTGGTTTTTGAAGTGGTTCGGGTGTATGAATTAACTTATTCCGACACAGTTTTCACTAAGTTGGCAATACCTTACATAAGTAGTAGCAGTAGTAGTTTTCACTAAAGTGATATCTTACATTCTTTTTTAAATGCCTTTTTAAATTCTTCTGTCCATGTGTATGTCACTGATCTCCTTCTAAACTGTTGAACAGATTTTGATATTTTTTATGTGTTTAAGTGGATTCGAAAATGGCTTAGATTTATAATTGGACCCGATGGGTGGCACGGGAATCGGTTTATTACAGATTTTTATTTTTTTCAGTGTAGGACGTCTGCCGAGACTGCTAGTATATAGTATTAACCGTGAATTTGTCTTACTGCTGGTTAAAATTGGATATAAGCATATAATTTCGAATTTCTAGCAATAGTAAGGTAAGGGAATAATACGAGATTGGAACCGGGCATCAAACGATTAGACTTGTGCTTATGTTACGTGTGATTAGTGTATAACGTAAAGAAACCTCTAAATAAAGGTCAGAGATGAGTGAAATCTGTCAATTGGCCTAGATCAAATGGGGTGGTAACACCGCACCTATTACTCTAAAATGAAGTGGATTCTAACCGTGAGCAGCTTATGGGCTTGTACTGTATTCTTCCAAAAGTTTTAATTAAATTTAAAATAACTAGCTTTTTTTAACTAAATCCAGGAGTATTTGAGACTATCTATTTCAGGGCTAACGGATGCCATAAGTCCATCTTACTTGTTCAGTTAGCTGATTTCAGACATCGATAACTCTATATACAGGTTGGTACAATTTTTTTTTCGTTCACTATCAGTATGTGGTAATTTTAAGATTTCAAATCAAATCCACGCTATTTTACGTATTATGCTTAGCTGAGAAATTGGGGCCTTTTAATATATATATATAGGTTTCATTATTTTTCTTTTCAGTGACGATTTTAATAGCAATGTTTTAAAAAAATCGCTGTCAATGAGTGAATATTTTCAATGACTTTCATGAACAAAGACATGATTAAATATAGAGTATAGGCATTTAGTTACATTATAGATTATCATTTATTTTATCGGAAAGGATTGAGTAATTCAATTTATCGACCTTTCACTGGAAATGCAATCGATCAATTTAATCCTTTTACTCCGGCGTTAAATTCCTATATTTAATCTGTTTTATTACTCAAAAATAATATTCGATAACAAAGGTATTCGTTGAGTTTACTCATATTAAATTAAATATATAACTATATTTAACAACATTAATTTTAATTTTATCGGGCAACAAATTTACGCTACCATTCAATGAAGAAATGCCTTTAATCTTGGAGAACGTTACCAGCTACCGTTTTTTATTTGTGATATTAATTTAGCAATCGTGTACCTTTATTTTTAACATTTTATCTAAAGTTTTTATTTATATTATTTTATAAATAAAATAACATTAGTTATTTTTTTAATTAAAAAAATATAATAGGCAGCTAAAAATATAAAATACATAAACTAAGTAAATGATTGTACTAAAACCTAGATAATAGAAACCTGTTTTATATATTAGTACAATACTTATAGTGCTTTTAATTTTAATTTTTGAACAACAGCAGAATATTTTGTATCCTCTGTTTGAAATATTGTTTTTTAATAAATGTGGCGTTCTATATTTCTTTGCTTTATACTATTTCCATTTCTTTATTTTCTCGATGACAGTTTTAATTTGATAGTTGTAGTGTTGTGACCAAATAAGTAATGATATCGATCGCATATATTTATTATATTTTGAACAAACACATTCAAATATATTTTTTCAAGCTGGGAACACTCAATGGCCCACCGCCATTTCATGTTTGTTTTAATCTGTCACTCGCAACAAGACGGTCGTGCTATATAGTCACTACATTTCTGTTCACTGAGTTATTTCACATTATCCATACGTTACGTTGTATATTTTGTATTCCTCCGTGTTGATTGCTGCCCAGCTGTCAAAAATCAAAATGCCTAAAGGATCTGTTCTGAAAAGGCAGGCTAGAGAAATGGTGATCAAGGTTTGTAATTACTTTGAAGCAGAGTATCAAAATGGTGGCCCACTATTACCACTGTCGCAAGTGCGAGAGCGTGTGGCGGCCGCATTAGGAGTTAGTGGAAGCTTACGGTACAAGCGGCATGCAGGAAAATAAGCTTCATACGCCGGAAAAAAAACGCCAACCACATCGTGTGACATCGGTTGACAACTTCGACGCTGACGCTATTCGCCGTCATATATATGACTATTACTTGCGCAAAGAAATTCCAACACTTAAAAAACTTGTTGTGTCTTTACGTGAATGTGGTTTGTTCCATGGCCAAACATCGTCATTAAGCTTGGTTTTGAAAGAAATTGGATTTTCTTATAAAAAATCGGACAAACGTAAAATATTAATGGAGCGTCACGACGTTGTTATGGCTCGCTGCGAATTTTTGAGTGAAGCTAAAAAGATATCAGAATGCTCAAATGTTATTTTCACTGACGAGGCTTGGTTAAATGCAAACCATCTAAGCAAAGTATCTAAGAACTGGACTGACGACACCACCGCTTCCACTAGTTCAGTGCCAATGGGAAAAGGTGAACGCCTTATCATATGCCATGCAGGGTCTACGAAAGGATTCGTATCAGATGCTTTATTGGCCTTTAAATCCAAGAAAACAGTGGACTACCACGAAGAAATGAACGCGGAGATTTACGAAGGATGGTTTAAAGAAATGGTGCAATCTCTGGAAGAACCGTCGATAATTATTATGGACATTAGTATTAGTATTAGTACAATTAGTGAATATCTTAAAATCGAAAAAAAGCCTCCCTAAAAGATATATTACGGACGAAATAGCTGCCGAATGTGGTCATTGGGTTCTTCAACTTCTGCCGTATCATTGCCAGTACAATGCTATAGAACTAATGTGGGCACAAATCAAAGGACACGCCGCTCGAAACAATACCCATCCCCCTTTTACAGCAAACAAGATGTGAGATTTATTAAAAAAAATGCATGTGTGGAAGTAACCGTCGAACACTGGGAAAAAATTCGGAGAAGAACCCAAAACATTATAGCGTCGGATTGGGAAATTCATGTGGCATTCGATAATATAGAAGTACAGAAACTTATAATAAATGTTGGTGAGAGCTCATCGAGTAACAGTGACGATTCATCAGATTTTGATTAAAATAAATAAATAAAGAATCAACATAATAATTTTACATCTTGTAATGAAATGTAATATTAGTTAATAAATTTGTACAAAATTATCCGGCAATAGTTTAGTTTCTTACACTTTGTAAAAAAATATCGGGTCTGTTATCGTGTTATGTTTATCGATAGCTCCATCCCTATCAGTTTCTCCGACTCTGCTATGACCTTATACGTGCGTAAGCTTCACATTTTTATTAAATATACATAATGTAAAAAAGACGCTCGTTCAAGTTTCTACAGGAGCTGTCATCGAGAAAATAAAGAAATGGAAATAGTATGGCTACTAATTATTATGGGACAAATTCATTAAATCCTTATCTTGTTACTGGGAAAGAATTATATGAACATGTACGATGTTATTTAGTGTATATAAAACTGGTTCCCAATTTCCCTTAATTTGCCTTATTATATATTATAAAATTTGACATATTCTCAATTGTGAGGAGGTAATAATAACATTATTATATGTATTCAATATATTATAAAATTATTAAATTAATAAAAAAAATCTGGCAATGGTAATGTAAAAGAAATATATAATAATAATTACGGCCGGTTCGTATACACAGAGCAAAACAAATTGCAGCGCGTCTATCGCTGCGTCGCGGCTGTTGTTGTGAACTTTATTCGTCTGTATTCCTATATCTTCTTATTCGTTCACTTGCTTAATCATTGGTAGAAATTTGACATTATTTTTATGAAGCTTATGTCTAATTTTAACCAATAGTATGTCAAAAGAAGGATTAGTAAGATATACGAACCGTCGAATAGAGTTCTGCCGACGGTCCTATAAATGCGAATAAGTGTGTTACCTACCAAACCAAAACAAATTGCGTGCAATGCGTACGTTGGGACAAAATATCGTAAACAACTGCCTATTAACGTCAACGTAGTATACAATAGCTTTATACAAGTTTATTGTTCACCGAAACACGTAAACTATAGGCGATTAACGTGTTTACTAACGCTTTTTGTTTGAGGGATTTGTGAAATCGAATTACAAAAACCCAGTTAAATCTTGATTTTAACTCTATTTACTTCTTCATTTTTAAATATGGTTTTGCAAGGCTCGTGGTTTAGTGAGTGTCAGGAATTCGTGAATATTCAAAGGAAACGGATACGCTTTCACACATTCTTGGGCCCAGATTGTAAAAAGATGAGAGTGGTTTTAAGATTTCTTTTTATTATATTGATTTATAATTATAGTGGGCTTAGTTATTTTGAATGAATTAATCGTGTATTGTAAGTGTCTTCATATTATTAATTGTTGAAATTCATTCACATAAATCGATTATGGTATTGATAACTTATTTTATTTGTGAGCTTTTTTTAATATTTCTCGGCCTCCAGAAAGAATTTAAGGCTGATGAGGCCATTTTGTCATAGAACAATATAAAGCTTTTTTAAGCCATATCTCAACTCATTACATTCCTTTGGGCCAAAAGTAACTGTCTCCTTTATCGTTCTGCAGCCCATCGGCCTCATCTATTGCTGGGAGAACCACGTCCCAGGCGTTTTCCTACTCTAATTGCGTGGGGCGGTTTGTTACGCACCCTACGGGAGGAGAGTTGTACACGCACGGAACACCGGCGCTCCAACATCTCGACGGCATTTACGGCGGGTGAGAAATCTTTTTCCAAGAACCCACCCGCCACCCGCTCACAGCGGTCAAAGGTCTAATGACGCCCTCCAGTGCTGAGGCCTTACTCTCAAACGTCTTTCAGCGTTCGTTTTCTTCTCCTCCTTTGACGGAAGCTGAGGAGGCTTGTGCACTCACTCTCCCGCCCCGCCTCCTCCTTGGCGAGCACGACCCGCTCGCAAAATGACGCGACGGTGTCCCATCCGTTAAATAGCCATACATACCTTATCCAATTCGCAGTCACCAAACAACACATTCAACGGTCTCATACCTGACGGTAATATCGTAAAAGATTCCACAGATCATGTTTTATAAACACACGGTTAAATTTCATGCTTTAACTATCTGCAACATGGCACCTCTATGTGATTTTCCAGACAGTAATTGTCATAATGTCATAATTATGCATAACTTGGTAAGGAATCAAGATACTGTTTACGTCTGGGATTTACCCATTTTGTAATCAAGACGGCTGTTACCAAGGGTAAATATGTACATGTTATTTAATGACATTAACATTTGAATGTTTATGCATTTGTAAGTAAGTAAGCGAACACCTTAACATTTTTTACTCGTGTATATAATTCTTCTGTACATGTGTATGTCACTGAACTCCTAAACAGTTGAATTAATTATGATGATTTTTTTGGTTGTTCAAAGACACATCTATCTATCTTTAATAAATCTGTAAATGGTTTGAGTTTGTACAATGCGTTTAAAAATATAAAAAATAAGGGGGATAATTCGGACCAGGGGATACCGAAAACGCAATTTTTAGATATTTTATCTGTCTGTCTGTCTTTCTGTCTGTCTGAGCATCACGTGAAAACTACTGAACATATATAAATGAAACTCGAGATAGTGCTGGCTTATAACCCGAGTCAACATTTGGGATACATTTATAAATAAAGTCGTTTCCTTAAATAGACGGATTAGCAAAATAGATGGTGCTGCAATCGCGTTTTTTTTTCATAAACATGCCATTCATTGTACTACTTCAAATCAGGTTGGCTTCGACTCGCCTCTATGTTTTGCTGGGCAGTTGTGTAGACCATAATATATGAATTTAGTTTCTTTGTTATTAGTACATGTAAAAAACTGAATTAAGTTTTTATGTAAGTAAAATGAAGCCACTGCCTTGTTACTAGGGCAAACTCTAGTTTTCAATAAATGTATATATAATCTCTCTATGTATCGATCTATAGTATACTGTATCTGTAGAGGGGTCGAGCTTATACAACTAATTTAAAAATTTGAATAAATCAAGAGTCAGGAGTCATAATACGAAAAAAATCTTCTATAACGAGCAGATTCTGAAAATAAAACTTTTATCTATGTGCTTATTAGATCATTACGTGAAAACAACTGAACAGAATTAAATGAAACTCGGCATAGAGCTAGTCATGTAGAATACTTTCTATCCTGATAAATGCCGCCGTTTTCATGGTATAGACGAATATAATAAGTTCTTAAGTTTTCGTGATTAGTATACATAATTAAACTAGGTTTTAACAATTAGTGGCCAAAACGTCGGAATCTTTATGTTATTTTTTTATTGCTGGAGTTCAGCAGACAAACAAATGGCCCATTTGATGGAAAGTGGTTACCGTCGCCTATGGACATTTGCAACACCAAAGGTGCTACAAATGCGCTGCTGCTCTATTAAAGGAGACTGGAACCTGGTCACTGATGGCGGAACACAACACAAGGTTGTTATGGCGGCATACTTTAGACCAGGGGTGGTCGCCATCCAGTCGAGCAAATACCCTACCACCTGGCTGTGGGTTGTTTAGTCGCCTCTTACGACAGGCCGCCCGGCCGCAGGAAATTGTATTCTTTCTTCGTTCCTGCACGGATGAAATAATGAATAATGAAAATCAAATAAATTACCTCGCTTAAAACCGTTAAAACGTAGTTTTAAGACGAATTTAGATAAAAAGATGGCGCTTCGGTAGCTGCAGATGACCGACGGAGCAGGCAAGTACTGAAGCGGAGACCACGTCTCGGATGTCATCAGTCCCGGTGGAGCAATGAAATGTGCAAGGTCGCTGGTGAGAATTGGACAAAAAAAAGGGGACTGAGATGTATGCCAAAATCTCGAAAAGACCTACATCCAGCAGTCAACAGTAATTAGCTGACTATGAAGAATTTTCATCCAGCATAATGAGGTAGTCTCATATAGAAATAAACCTAAATATTGCCTCATCAAGCAGTGCTAATATACGCAATGACACGTTTTCTTTTAGAAAGAATGGGTATCGGTAGCCGTGGGCGTGTACACGGCACACTTCACGCTGAACGAACTTAAGGTTGAGAGTTTATTAGTTACCAGCAGCGGAAAGCGGGTAAACACTATAAAAATGCTATGTGTTTTGAGAAAGTTTTTAAGCTTTAGTTGCCAATTAGACAAAAATGTATTCTTTGTGAAATATCCTTTCGTCCGTCTTTGTATTTGTATACACAGTCATTCTTCTCGGAAACTACTGGTGTGGAATCCCGAATCTCGAGATCACTGCGGAGCGGACTGCAATTGGTGAATTTTGGCGATTATTGTTCGAAAAACCTAGCTGTCCGGTGAGAGCAAAGTTTACGACGAAAATCAACTTGTCCTGCGAAGGGCGGATGTCAAAGTTCGATGGTCTTTTGTCAGTTTCAGTTGTGAACACAATTTTTTTTTTAGTTTTCACGGCACTCGCTAGGAAGGTGCGACACTAACAGTAGACGGGGAAGGTTGCGACTATTTAAAAAAAACCGATATGTGACTTTTGCCACGTATTATAATAACAGGCCATAAACGTCCCACTGCTGGGCTCGGGCCTCCCACTAAAAAGGAACGGCTTGGCAGATTTCATCACGATGTATTCTTTCACCGTTGTTAGACACTTTAGGTAAGAAAACTGTTTAAGTGGTGCATACGTTCCGGCCAGTATTCAAACGCGCGCCCTTTAAGTTAAGGACGCACGCGAGCCATTACGCTACCACGACTTGCCACGTATTGAAACGAACAAAATTTTGCCGAGTGTGTCCGTATACGGTCAGCGAGTGAGTGACTAACGCCGCAATTCTACCCTCACTCGCTCATGATACAAAAACTAATTTAAATACTGAAAGAAAACTGTCGTTAATAAAATGAATTTTAAATTGTAGAATCTATTAAATCAAAATATTAACTATTACGACAATGACTACGGTTCAAATACAACTGGGTTTATATGGCTAAAGTTTAGTTGAAATATGTGATCTACATGCCGATACGCTATGCTATATTGTAATCGTGAAAATATAATGATTAAAGGTCTTACTCATATTGAGTTAAAATAAGTTTGTAAGCTTCTTTAAGATCTTTAAAGAAGTGTACAAACTTACTCTAACTCTATATGAATAAGACCGTAGACTGCCCCGCCTTACATGCAAATGAAGATTACAAGTGAATTTAATTTTGCGCTATCATAAGTCCGATTTTTGACTGTTTTATTTAAGTCAATAAATGACAAGATTTTTCAGAAGTCATAACAATTATCCACGCACTCCTTCTCATTAACTTTTAAACTATGAAGTGGAGAAGTATGAAAAATTCAAAGTTTTAGTAGACCACAAAGAATACTTTTAACAAAAATTGGTTTTAATAAGATACGTTGGGCAATTTTTGCTATATGGAGTATTTTCGACTCAATTTTTTTTGTGTTCTACAGTCAATGATAAACGTCAAACCACTGACACTCATCATCTCTGCGGTACCCTTCATTGTACATGGACTACATCGCACTTGGCCAATTTACTTAATAAACACCCCATATGACTTGTTTATCGTCTTCTCTGTCTACATCAACTGGTAGTGACACGAAATCTATAGTGCTTACAATTTTCTATAGGAAACACTTGCAGATCGCTTGCCGCTATCTCCTTTCAACAACGCCATAACTCTACAATGTATCATTAGACGGATCGCCAACTGAGACTATCACCTAATTACAACGGTTAAATCAACGATTTGCCATCCACTTAAGATAATAAAGACACCACTGTGCACTACATTTTAGGCTCCTGTTGCCGCAAATTGGACCTGGCACCACTATGCAAGACCGACGGCCGATGGAGCGATGGATTTAATATTTACTTATTGTTATTTATTGCAGACTTGGGAACCCGCAGTGAAGCTATCTCGACAACATTACGTAGTATAATAGAACGCCATCGGGACCGCTGGACCGATGGTCACCACCCAGGTCGCTGATTGGGGCTGGATGAAGAAACACAGAACAAGGATATTATTTATTTATATAAAGATTTATTTAAACAACAGTGAAGACTAAGTTTAAGATGTTAGCAACAAAGTAATGAATCGTCGGCCTAAATGTTTAATGTCGGCCAATGTGCAAATGTCAAGTAAACAAGCTGTGCCTATAGGCAAATTAAGAAATACTTTATTCGTTTACCTTTGTATTTGTATGCTGTTCGTAGAATTAAGATTTCCTCAAGGAAACTTATAAGTATGTTTCGATAACACCTTCGACCAATGTTTATAACTGTACGAGCTAATATTATCCCACTATCCAGGTATGCAATTTCAAAACCAAGCAACTGATATTATAGTTTTTACAAATACAGATACTTCATATAATATACTGACAGGGAAAGTCAATATAATACAATACAATATTCTTTATTGTATACCAACATTACAGAGAAAAATACACAATAAACCTACCTACATACTAAAAGGTAGTATACAATGGGCGGTCAATATTTTTTATATTTTTAAACTAGTTTTACAACTTTCGGTTACTTATGTCATGTAGGTTCATATTTAGTTGAAAAAAATATGAGCACGTTTCTGAATCGCATTTCGCCGGAATGCTCATCTTCTCAATTTATTGTATCGTATACTGTTTATTCCTTATACCCATCCTTACCTTAAGGAATGTTTCAACTTATTTATACGTCACACACCCTCACTTTGCGCTCCACTAATAATCTCCTGTTAATAGCACCTGCACACTCAACATTTTATTCCAACTCCTCCGCCATGCATCCAGCATAATGCTGTCTTTCTTTGGAACTCTTTGCCCACTGATGTCATAAAAGCTAAAGCCTTTGCCCTAATTATAAAATCACTCCGGAAATATTATGTTAGTCTTACACAATAATGTATGTGCTAGTTTACTATACTTTAGACTGTAATCTGCTGTTCATGTATGTCATTTTTATTTTAATATTTTTTCTTTCTTACATTTACAAATAATGTAAAAATTTCCTTTAAGTCAGGTTGTGTGGAAGAGATCGCTTTTAGGGATAAGGCCGCCTTTTGTTTTACCAAGTAATTATTCTCTTGTTGTGCTATTTTGTTTTGGTGAACAATAAAGTGTTGTCTATGTCTATGTCAAACTTTAACCGATAGTAAGGCAAATGAACGATTACATTACCAAAATATATAGCAACTGGTCGGTCATAAGTGGTGACGGTGAAGGATATTATCGGGATAACTGACGTATAGCCCGCTAAGTCGTTTTGGTCAAGCGTGGCGGGTATACTGTCCATTCAGTGTAAAAATGGGAAGCCTGGCAACAGAACGATTACGCGGTGAGTGGCTAATGAAAACATCGAAAAGCGTTGTAAATTAATTTTAAATTTAGCGAAGAGCGAAAAAGTAACAATTACCAAAGTTCCTGTGTTCCTGACGATCATTCACTGTTTTTGTCATTTGTCAACAAACAAAATTATCGTTTAAAAATTTCAGATTTGCTCAGAAATTTCCATAATATAATTCTAAAGTTAGAAAGCAGGAGGGCACATTTACGATTTTGAAGTGATTATCTTTGAATGGATGAATGAATGAATGAAAACACTTTATTGTTCACCAAAAATTAAAACTAGGTACAATAAAAGGGCGGCTTTATCGCTTAAGCTGTTCTCTTCCAGGCAACCCTACTAAAATAAGGAAAATATTAAACATAGCCATTATTATTATACAAAGACGTACACGACGAAATCATAAAGGTTCCTCTTGATTAATACGAAGCCTGTCAGTGCAGCGTTTATGTTAGTATATATTATACCTATTATGACTACACATAAAATCAAACAAATGAATTAATAATTGATATTTTATTATAGAAAAGATACTTAGAATACTATAAATTAATAACGACAATTCTATTTTTATCACAGATCGACAAAAATACTTAATACTACAATACAATTACGAAACATTTTCCATTGTAATGACATATTATTATATTCTTGCGGCAGCCTCCATTTTCGTGACATGCAGATAAACTGCAAGAGAAATAATCTACGAGCATGTTATATTATAAAAAATTGCAGTGAAGAAATATCTAGCCATGGTACCTCGGCTTGGTTCCGGTAAAAGGTATAGGCTCTAGAAACGCTGACTTGACACCATGACAGATAATATCTCAATAAGCCAATAAACAGTCTTGCAATGCTGAAGAACATGCAAAATAGAGAATAAAACGTAACACGATGGACTGTGGGCACCGAAGCGGATTTTCCGAACGCAGCCGGGATTTAATGCTAGAATGATTATAGTAATATAGTAAATAAGATCAGAAAAATTCAGATTCGGATTCAAACCCACGTTTGAATGAGATACGGTCTTATTCATATTGAGTTTAGTACCTAATTAGCCATTTAGCTGCCACGGCAAAAAAATTTTTAAATCTATCATAATTACACATGGCAGCATTAATAGCAATTTAAATACATAGATAAGTAATTAATGTACACCACGTAATGATATAACGATTTTCGTTTACATAGTGATTAACAAATAAATAACAGATAAAACAACACTAAGAAAGCTTATTGTTTACTGTGTTGGATTGCAAACATGTTAATTTATATTTGTTGAAAAACAGTACTTATCGTATGTTTAGGTAATTTGCTAAAATCATAATATGACGGGGTTATAGGTACTTATGAATTGTGGCAACATTTCCAGCACATTCTACTGATAATGGAAACAGGAAAGTACAATTAACTCAACAAAAACAACAACAAAGCGATTACTTTTTAATTGCATTATTTTATTTAAATGATGTTTTCGTTTTAATTTGACCAAAATACATCTACGTATTTATAAAAAATGTTAAATTGCACCACGAGCATAGTTTTTATTCTTGTTGTGATACTTTGCATTCCCTGATTTTATTCATTAGGAAATTCAAAAAGGGCTGTTCGTACACTAGGGTTGATATTTACAGGAATGATGTTCACCATTTGAATAATTTCATTATTTTATTATTTTATAATCTGTGGCGAACAACTGTGTACTTAATAGGTTACTAAATTTATCTCTTTATAACTTTACAGAAGTGATGTAAATAATATTTAATAACACTAACGAATTAACGAAAAGTAATTAAAGATTTTTAAGGAAATCGACTCGCTTTTTTAGTTTATTACAATACAGGTGAAACTGTTACACATACATACATATCTGTAACGATCTTACAATAATCCAAACAAATATCTGTGATGCTTGTACCTCATCATGGCTTCAATTATAAACCAATTCCCGTGATATACTGCGTAGACATAATAATATGGTCATTTTAACCCGAAATATTCGTGTTCCCAGAAGATAAATAGCCTAAATTAGCGGGAACGATGCGCTGGTAAACTATAATAACTTAATTATTAAATTATACATTACACATTTATGAAGTTTACTTAACTACGTATATATACAATTATAAATAAGACTCAAAGACAAGTGTCGTAATATTTACTAAGATATCGATAACACTATCGCACCGTGCGACTAGTATCAATACTGCAGAGAAAACAATTGTATTCTATTAAAAATAATTGAAATTACACGAAACAATTCACGAAGTTAATAGAAAATAGAAATTTAATTAAATGATTTTTAATTCAACACATTTAAATAAATTTTTGTTACTCGCCAGCTGCCAGTCCTTAGGTGAGTTATCGGTAAAAAAAGATGAGTACTTTTTATCTCTGAACTTTAAGTTTATTATTCTTGGTCATTAAACAAGGTCGACGTTTTGTGTATGCTAATGTTTAAATTAGGAACATCCTTTCAAATTTGTCATCGCTACGCCGTAAATTACAGACTGACTGCCAAATGTCAAATGTTAATTTAATGCCAATTACGACGCTGCGCTGCACTGTTGAACATTTCAATAAACCTTAACGGAATACAATTAAATAACATCTTTTAGAATTTTATCAGTTTATCTAAATGTTATAACAATAGGTAGGTACCTATGTACAAAAAATAGATGAAAATGAATATGAATTCCAATGATATACCTGTCATTACAACTTTCGTTTTGATCAAAAGAATTTAAAAATATCTTAAAACAATTTGTATGTTCAATCTCCTTTGCATCAACGATGTTATTTCAACTTCAACGGCTATAACTCAATCTGCTGGACTAGATACGCACAAGGTTTGAATATTTTCATTATGAAGTGTAGAAACTAGTGAAAAACTTTCAAAACGCATTCAAGACGATTAACGAACACGTTTAAGGCCAACTTTCACGTTACTAAAATGCACTAAATTGTACTCCTTCTTGTACTTTCGAAACAACATTCTAGAACAAATTTAAAAACCACTGATAGGTACCATGCATTATTTTTACAAAGCTGCATTTCCGTACCATAATTCCTAATTTCAACCAGAGACAATTATTCAAATTTTAAAAATAGAACTTCAACACTCATCGTATTCTGGAAGCGCCGGCAACTTCAGGCACTGCCTTCGAATCTTACGTTTTCTGCTCACAATTTTGCAGGTTTTTTTCAGCTCCATATTACTACATTCTTTGTCTTCTGGTAATGGTGGAAGGCATCTCTTTGGACGTCTGGGTATAACACATTCGGTGGCGAAATGATTTAGATCTTTCACTCTTAACATGTCGACGTCCGGGTAGTCTGACAGCGCGGGAAATGATAGTTTCACCAACATTGTATACACGCGTAGCTTGCTCGAATGTAACGAACTAACTGGCCCGATGCACTTACGATATGCGAACTCGAACAGTATTTTTAGAGCTAAAATGGGTCTATCGATAGCATCGTAAACAGAGGCGCCGTGCCAACTTGTGTGTATCGAGATTTGTTGTTACGTGATGTTTTGTATGTTAAACGTTTATTTGGGTTAATTACGATTTGAAAGATTTGATTGAAATGCTGAGTTCGAGAAAGTTGGGCGAGGTTTTTTCAATGAAATTGTAGGCTCGTAACTTAGACGAATAATTAGGTCAGACTTAACTGGGACGAATAATTAGTTCTCACGTGAAATAGACGAATAATTATGTCTGAGCACTATAAAAGAATATTACACGTCGCTTTGTTAAATTTTGATAATCTCTATGAGCTAGTTGGTTAAAAGTAGTTGGTAAGGTATAGGAATCATTTGTAAATCTTCTCCCATCTAATTCAGTGAAACAGGTCGTAGCTACAATTTCCAGCAAACAAACAATCTGCTTTTTTTTTATTACGTGACTGAGATTTGCTCCAAAGTCGAATATATATTACACATATCACAAACGTAGCTCTCTTAGCTTATATACGATTAGTGTATTTGTCTGGATAATAATAAAAAAAACTGAAGCCAGTATCAACATGTATTATATTTAGACAATAAAATGTTTTAAAAGCATTTTATCTTGCCAAAACCGATTAAAATTCTTAACGCTTACACTAATGACTTTTATTTTGCTTGAAATAACAGTACGCAGCCTCTGCTTTATTACATGTTTATCTATATTATAAGTAATAACAAATAATAGCTTTGAAGTGTACATAATGCCTTCATTGATAAAGTTTATGGTTATTTATGTTATTTATATTTATTGCAAAACTTCACCAGTCATAGATAGGTACTTTGAGTAACGACGATGTAACAAAACGTCGTTGCTTTGAATAATGAGCTCATGATTTTTGAATAGCGATCATTTTGTACAAAACATTTGATGGCAGTCCATAATTATTAACGTGGAAGTTGCTTTTAGATGAACAGTGGATTTCACTTATACCGAGGTCGATTGTAACGACTTTTGGTTACAGCGACGTAACATTCGAAACCATTTACTTTAAAGTATACTTTAAGAGGAAAATAATTTGGTTACAGCAACTTCGGATATAAGGCCGATTGCGGGTATTGGCCGGTTCCTATATATTTCTATTTACTCACTTGCCCTACCATAGGTTGAATTTTGCCATTACTTGTATGGCGCGTATGTCATGTAATCGATAGTAAGGCAAATGAACGGTCGGTAAGGTATAAGAATCGGCTACCATTTGTAACAAGGTCTTGGAAATCCCCTGCAGATATTGGGACCGAGTCTGCATACAAGGACCGAGTGAACAAACAAACATAGAATTTTATTCAGAGTCATAAAATAAATCAAAATCATAACGCTTTCTTGTCTTTTGTTTACATCCACAGGTGGTTAACAGTTGTAATACGTAGTGCGATGCTTTCTTATAAATGCTCAGGTAGATAGTTAAATAATCAGTGTAGAAATCAAATCATATATGCACATTATCCGGCTGTGTTGTCTGGAAATACATATTGTTTTCTGTATACATATGTATATAGCAACTTCCGGATATAGCGACGGATTCTGTGGTCTCTTCATCGTCATTATAACCGAAATTTAGTGTATTATATACATAATTTTGGTGTAAAATCAGTAAAAAAAATGGATAAAAACCGTGTTACAATGCCGGCTTTAGAGATAGACGGCCCAGGCGGGCCCGGGGCCTGCAGGACGACGCGCGCGCCATTTTAATTTTTGATGTATAAGTTATTGTGAAGTTCTATCAAAATCGGGTCAGTAGTTTTCACATGGGATTCGTAATATTAATATGATATAAAAGAGCGCCAAATATATTGAATCGCACGGGGTGCCTGATAGTGACGGCTGGCCCTGTGTGTTAAAATTCGATTTTTGACTGGTTTCACTTTTAGAAGAACTCTTCGATATATAGGAAGGACGATATGTATCTAACCAATATTATTTTTCGTGTAGCTTTATCATTTTGTCCACCTTTACGACTCAAAACAATTGTAGGTATTATCACTTAGTTTGATTTATATCTTTGAATTCCTTGATTGTTACAAATCGGTATTTTTCCACGGCACCTGACACTGCTGCTACTGATTAAATAAAAAAGAGCAAGTGTGTCCACCTATTTTGTTTATTTAGGTTTATGGCTTGGCAGCTAGTCCTTTAAGCCAGATCTTAGATTATAATGTAGTTTCTTCATTTTCTTAAGCCTATGTGTAGCACAGCTGAACTATAGGTTATCAGCTGGTGCCATTCAACGGAGTTCTTGTGACAACTCAAAAGGCCACATTCAACTATACAGTTCAAATTTCTCACAAAACACATAATTACGAGTACTACTCAAAAACTGTCAATATCCTACAACTATTGTTCATTTTAGAGTAATTTTACACATTTTTAGAAAATAAAACTGCACAGCACATCTGCTTTCAGTTCCCGCCAAAAACTTCTGTGTCCACCTACAATATACGGGTTCCATAGGAATACATATTACGACGGTTTTGTTATTTGACTAATAAACCATACAAAAGCATTTCATTGAAAATACCCCATATCTTAAGAAGAACTCACCTTGATGTCTCACTAAAATAAATTTTTGTTAAATGTTTTTAAGCTCTACAAATACTTTGATTACACAATTATTTTCCACTTCGTAGTTCAAAATAAAAGACAATTTTTACTACTTTGAATTTTGAAAGCGAATATTTCCCCATCGGACTTAAATTAAAAAAAAACATCAATGAGTTTTTATTTTTGAAAACTTTACTAATAATGTTCCACACAAGTATACAGGATATTTTTTCAAATAGGCCTTGATGGCCTCGATGGCCTTGACAAAGGAGTCGCGAGGCCGCCTCGATGGCCTTGACAAAGGAGTCGCGAGGCCGATTTCAATGAAAACTATAGTGGTATCTCATTAGATTTTGAAATTTCAATTATTTGGGAATCGAATACTTTGGTTTATAAATACTCAATTGTATTATTACACAAACCCATAGTGCAGCTTTTAGGAATTAATTTCTGTGAAGGAATGTCAAACGACAAACCGAGGTAAAGGGCTAATTTTGTAATAAACTCTTTAATATTATCAAGTATAATTTCGGATGACGCCATCGTCCACTTGAAAGATTCACCTCTATAAACTGGAAACAATGTCAACAGCATGTATGTAAAATTACCTTTCAGACAAATTTCATCCGTATAGACTAAGTTCCTTATTCATAATAGTTACACGGTGTTTATAAGCTCGTTAAGAAAGAGATAAAAAATATTATTCATGACCACAATGCGATTATGAATAACATTTACTTAAACCTATTTTTGAATAACCTACAACCTAATAACCTCCATTAACTATTTTAAACAGAGTAGTATTTTTTGTATACAAAGGAATACACATAAGACGATGTCAGAAGAGTTCCGTATTTGCTAAAATGGTTACGGATCTTTAATGAAACTGATCTATTGATAACAAAAACAAAACAACGGATAAGTAACGTCTACTATAAGTTAGAACGTTTTATCAAGTTCATTACTGGTTTTTATTTCGAGGCTATCTTCTTTTCGAATGTGACACCTGTTAAACCCTTCTTTAACACTTAATTTGTCAGCGGACTGTAAATATTTAAATAATTAATACTACCTGTGCGTAAATATACGATTGTTATGAAGAACTAAATTTTATGTGTAAAACAAAAGAACATGACTAAAATTCTTAATTCAAAAATGAAATAATAATATCGTGGCCAGCCCTAAGCGTTATCAATCACATAAAAAAAATTACAGAGATTCCAAAGACACCTATGTGTACAGCTATCGGAATTTTTCACAAAGCTGTAAAAACGGATTCAAGTTATCTGTATTATTATACAGCTAGGGGTGGAAGATCGAAAGCTAGTTGAACAACTAACGTTTAGTGCTAGCTTTTTAGGTAAGTATGATTTTCGGTTACACACTTTATTTATTTTTTCCGTAATCCGTAGCCAAATACCAAAAACGGGATGCGTTTGGCACCATTACGTAACTCTTTCACTGTGTGTAGACTAAAGGCCATGGTTATTAGAGCCACCCGGTAGGCCCGGTACCCGACCAACACCGGATCGCCATGCTTGCAAGCTATACACACACGGACGCCTAGTCCACAGCATAGATAATACACTATATATAAAAGGCCACGGACTAATTAGAGATTAATTACTCCGGAATGGACTAGTCCGCTATTCGGAGTGTTAGGTCAAGTATAGATAGACATCATTGGAATTTATTATTGATCTATACGTGACAAGACGATGAGATTTTATAACTTGATAATAAAGTGTTTTATGTCAAGTTATTTGATTCCATAAGGGGCCCATTCACTGCCCTGCATGGCAGTCCGCTGCGTAATGCAGGACTGTGAATGTTGTTACAGCCTTCATAACCGAGTAGAATGCCCCTTGAGACCTGCAAGCTTTGTCTACGGTAGGATAGTAAATGGGCCTCTTTAGCCCATTAATGTAGATTCAATAAAATCATAAAATCGCACATTGGAAGTGTTCCTTTAGTCTCTCACAACGCCCTAAATGCTCCGCCTGCTGTTCTACAAGGCGACCGCAGTCGTTATGGTCGTAGCGAAAACGTCACTAATGACGGCATCATTTTCGATCACACAGCGCTCACAACGACCCATGACAACAGGTGGGTTGAAGTGGGCGCTGACTACAGAGTATTAATTCTCTCTATCTTTTGACATTGAAAAACGCGCGATTTTCAAATCAACCAATAACATTTGTGTATTTCGTCGTTTATGACATCAACGCCTCATAACCTGTTCCACTAGAGTTTATGATTGTAACGTCCGCAAGCAAGTGGAACGGGAAAAATCGCGGTCATGAACGTTGTCTTCACGTAGCCTTCGTAAACAGCCTCCGCCAAATTGGAGGTGCTTAACTATTGAAGACTTCTAGCCATTCAAAAAAAAAGTTTCATAATATTAATAAAAAACCGAAGCATTAGCCTTCAACTTCTCAAAAACTCCTTACCTTTAATTATAAATCACAATTTTCTACATAAATTCTAAGGACACGTTCATGTATTTATGTATTTTAAGAGCGTGGTAACAAGGTCAGTAACTTAAAGGTTGAGTTTCTGTTTCATGGGAAAATAATTTAACTTGTAATTAAATAATGTCTAATTATTGGAAGAAGGTCAAATCTTGTAATAACTTGTTATTTTTACTGCAAGGTCGCGGGAAACTGCGCAGATGAAATAAAAACTTATAGGTATGTACGTTTAAGAGAAACTTCCATGTTGATTCAATGTTGTAATAAAATTATCTTTCAAGTTGCAATTGGGACTGAAAATTTGAAATAAACGCTGGTCTATATTACGTTTTGTGAAATTGATACTAAAATTCTAAAAATGCACCTTCGAAAACATGTGTTTTTCGAAATGACTAATTACCTTCTTAGATACCTTTAACTATTTTGGCAAAAATCCTTATGAAATATCGTGAAGAAACATGCACATCAAGATTATCGATGCGTGAAAGCGGTCAACCCGCCTTAGACATGTATGGCAAGTATAATGTCCGTTCCTTTAAAAGGTGGGACGTTATTTTTGCAACACCACACTCAAGGAGCGGTATATAGTTGCCGGTACAATTCTTGAGCAGTCACTTTTTCCTACGAACAGTGATATTTCAACATTTTTCTGAAAGTCTGATGTATTTATTGTCCATTTCGAATAAAGAGACAAAAACATAATATTGTCGATAGGTCGATAAATCTCATTAATTGGCGACGATCAATGCGCAAAGTGATCTGTACTGTTATTTACACTCAGAATTATAGAGATAGTTTCCTAGAGATATTTTGTAATTATAACAGTGTTGAACACAAACATGTTCAAACATATTCTGTCCTATGACCTACTAGAACTCTTGAGGAACACCGAATGTAATTTTATCTGGCTTACATTTAATTAAAAGTGGATCAAAATAATTATATACACACATCTTAGCAGGGGGAATGTCTTTGAACACCATACCCGGGCCATACGAGGGATGGCCTTAAAATACAGCGCTGAAGCTTAATGTGTCTCTCGGCGACCGGTCCCCGCACGCATGCTCCGCTAAGGCAGGCATTCGTGCAGAGACCGCTGTCCAACTACCCACTAACCCTGAACCTGCGCCCCGTTAACGCGGTTTTTACGGGACGCCACAGGATCTAGAACAGTGTTACTGCACTTACTGCATCGTTACGCCCCTGTGCGCTGGCCTAGTGCTGGCCTAGTGCACCCCGGTAAGCAGAGTGTACCACTTCATCAAACAGGGGGGGGGGGGGGAAGTCCGCTGTTACCCCCGTATACAGCGGCCCCCTGTGACGGTATCACGGAAGTAGGTTCTGTATATAACGGCGTCTCCGAGCGCCAATCTAACGACGGCAAACGAAGGCCGCTTGCACCACCTTCTCCCTCACTCTCTCGGTGGCCTCCTTTTGAGTCATAATAGACTCACAGAAAGAGGAAACCGCTTGCCAGTGACTATGCTTTTAGAGCATGCCCTCGACCATGCTCCGCAGCGAGTCAACCGGCCCGATAATGCCCTGCAGTTGGAACCTCTGGAGTCCCCAGGCGGCAGGCGGCACATTCCACGAGCGTGTGAAAGTGCCAACTTCCGTTACGAGAATGCTAACTTGTAATTATATCACACAAATAAAATCAACATTTAACCGGCAAGGTATAAAGAATTCAACAGCTATTAGGGCACTGTTGTAGCTTAAAAAGTTATTGATGCCACACATCTTATAATATATAATAAATTGCTTTACATATTAAAATATTTTTAAATATATGTAAACTGTAAACATATTTGATCTAAGTTGAAATAAAAAAACATTTGCAGTAACTTTTCTATCAGGCGCAAATAATGCGATTTATAGCAGAATATAAAAGTTCAAATAAGGCCGCATACACACAGGATAAACAAATCTTAATGAATGGGCTTTTGTTGATGGTCCGTTTTAACTTTGTGTAGACATATCGCCCAACGATCGAGAAGTTCCGTTCTTTTAACGTTATCGTCACGAAGCTTCCAGTGAAATTCAATAATCGATCATTGAGAGAAGCTTTCATAGAGCTTATATGTACACGACCTAAAACGTGTCTAAAGGTCTAAAATGTGTACGACGCCATAACATCATTAAAAAAATTCAAATCAAATACAAAATGGCGTGTCTTAAATTGACCTTTTTTTATGTTTATGGCTTGGCTACTAGGCCTTTAAGCCAGGCGCAGTTGTATTGTAGGCTACAATCGACGCCATTCAACGGAGTTCCTGTGAAAACTCGAAAGGTTACATTTGGCTATACAGTTCACATTTCTCACAAAACACATAATTACTACTCAAAATTATCAATATCCTACAACTATTGTTCATTTTAGAGTAATTTTACACATTTTTAAAAAATAAAACTGCACAGCACAACATCTCCTTTCAGTTCCCGCCAAAAAAAAACTAAATTGACCTAAACGAAAGGGACCATAGATAATAAACCACAGAGTACTTTTATTAAAATACACAAAGGGACGCTGAAGTTTATGTGATTTTAATACATTTAAAGCTAATTTCGGGTTATTTATAAAAACTGATCATAGAAACGACATCAGGATAAGGTAATGCGTATACTAGCATATGTTTTGGGCAATATTGTACACAGAAAGGGCTTTATAAGTGCTATTACAACCGGCTGGTTATCCATATTTACAGAGATTGAGACAAATTTACAGAACAAGTTGTATTATACCTACAACAAGAAATTAATACATTGATGGGCATCAAATATTTATTTAAGTCAGTGTAAAACAATTAATACAATTTTTTACGGCCTATAAAGCCAGGCACTATAATAGCATAGAAAACTGTTTTTTTAGTTTTAATTATGTAGGTACTTTAGTAGCAAAAAAATCTAAATATTGTTTTTTTTCAGTTGTTATCTGAAATGGCCACTCCAAACAGCTATAAACAAAATACCTCAATGTCGATGCCGAGCCCGCAGAGCAATCCGCGTTTGTATTATACCAATAACATTATTAAACCACTATATTTATCCATTAGAAAGTTACTTTAGAAGTATCAGTATAGTTGAATAGTTTTTAATATTTGTTAGCACTAACTACAGAATAAATCATATAGTTGACGCCTTTGCAAGCTTAGCAGGGCTGATGACTGTTGTTGGTACTGCTGGTACCCTAACACTGTTATGAACTTACGCTCCTACAGCATGAATCCCATTTTCTTTAATCAGAGTTGTGACAGGATTTGGTAGCAAGAGCAAATTTAAGTTCCAAGTCAGACATTTTTTCTACAAGGCATTGATTTTTCTAATCAGTAGGTACACACCAGTCAGTCTATGAGACATTAAGAGACTTGTGCATGTAAACTACCAACATGTATTCCAAGGCTTAGTTTTTGATCACAGCGGTGAGCAGATCTGTATCCTGATTTACATAATATACATGTATTTAATTGACATTGACGGCATCTGTGGTTGAGCAGGCTAAGCCTTTGCCGGCCTACCTCGCTGCAACGCCGAAACTCCGGGTTCAATTCCTGGTGTAGTAAATTTCGGAAACATATTTTTTCCATTATTTACTATGGTCTGGGTGTCTGGGATCGGCCTCAGAGTAGTCCATTGTATATTACCCATAACACAAGTGTAACTTGCTTAATTTGGTGATATACAATATGTGTGTTTGTCTGCCGATTATTATATTATTATTTTTTAATGGAGCTTTCTGCAGTACAAAAAGTTACCATTCCGACATAGGTGTACAATTTTGCTCCTTTTATGTCCTATATACAACTTCAGTGATAAGTAATAATTGAAATAAATATTATAACATAACAAACTTAAGTATTATCAATATATTTTTATGGGAACTTAATCAAAGGGAGAGATTTATGTTAAAATTTTATTTACTGGTCTCAATATTTGCTCTTGTCTATAATCTCCAAGCCACATTTCTACTTTCAGCTTATCAGCATCAGTAACATTTACCTTTTTAACTTTATTTTATAATTTTGTTCTCTTATGTTTGATTCCTAAATGCATTTTCGACTTGAATTATTTCTATTATTCTTTTAAATTGGTTTTGTTTCATGTTTTGTTATGTTGAAACAGACTACATGATTGCGGGGCCCCCAATGAGTTTCGGTATGATGAAAGGTAATGACTATATGAATACATCTATTTTGTTTTTCAAAATTTTGTTCTCACACACTCATCTGTTTTGGATTCTAGGTTATCTGTGGGGTTTTAAAATTGTATTCGCACCAAAATTTCTACTTCGTTTCCACATCACAAGTCATAATTTGTGCTGAACTGTCCCTGATGTTATTGATGTCCAAGCTACATATATATTGTTTATTTAAATCATTCAGAAACCATGTGTTTTATAGTAGCATTAAAAAAAATCCATTGTTCAAACAAAGTAAATAAAATGTATTTCAATGTGTTTTATATGAACATATTTATGACACTAATATATTTATTCCCGATCATTTCTTTTCCCTGTTTCTACCTATTGTTGTATTGTACTTGTATGTATGTGTGTATATATATATATATATATATATATATATGTATATATACATACACACACATATATATATATATATATATATATATGTATGTATATAGTTCAAGATTCTAGTTTTACACTTTACAATGATAAGGGTACAGCGGAAGACCAGCGCTGGTTTTAACCAACCGGCATTATGCTGAGACTGATGCCCCTTTTGGGACAAAATCATATTACTCTAGTTTTTAAATTTGTTAGCAATCATACTGTATTTATAATTTTTCCTGAATAAAATTATTTTCTTTCTTTCTTTCTTTCTATATAAGTATTTCCAATTAGATTAGATTGAATAGTAATCCTAGTTAGGTAAGTATAGTTAGCTGGACCCTTTTTATAAAAAACTAGCTGTCCCGGCAGACGTCGTCCTGCCCGCAAAATCTTCAATCGATATGCCGACAACAGCGCCACCTACCGGGTCCCATTGTGAACCAACTCAGAAACCTTTGGCTCATGCACAACAACTTTGCTAAAGATCATCACATGTTCAAATGTATAGTTTCCGATTCTATAAAGGACATACAGACAAACATTCATTTTTATATATCAAGATTTATCAACATACTTTTACTTTAAAACAACTTCTTAAATGGATGAGTTCAAGAAATTACAGTTTAAGATATGAAAGAGCATGTTTAGTCACTTATATTAACAACAATGGGAACCTGCATTCTCATACAAAGGCAAAAAATATATATAATGACAACAATGCTTAAATTACAGCCTACTCATGGATTGAATTAAATTTCATTGATGTTGTAAAATAAGTGATGTTATGTGCAACTTTATAAAAACAGTAAATATACAAAACTTTTGCTGAGGATTCTACAGACCCTAAAGAATTGATTGACAGACTTATATTTGTGTTTAAATTACATTTACTCTTCATTGACATCACCATAATTAATATTTTCCTGATTTTTTTCTAATTTTGTTTATTGTTACATAAATCAAAGCATATTTTAGGACCTTCCACTTGAACTTGTAATAACTTTGTTACTGTGAATGTTGTCCTATGTGAGAATGGCATTAGCTTGTTTTCTGATTGATTCAAATAACTGTATGTATTTAGCTATTTAGGGCCGCATTCAACAACTGTGTTATCTCTTTTACAAGATATCAAGGAATGTATGACAATGTGTTAATGATGGGTTACCATTCCTATAAATAGACTGTTAACAGTCCAGTATGCATTCTCTAATATTTATAATTTCATACCAATCTGGGAAAATGGTACTTTTAAATGTTCCTTTTCTGTCTGTCTTTGTATGTCACAGTCTTTTATCCCTGAAACTACCAGATTTTTATGTATGAATTTGGGCATTAAAGTGTAGTTTATATGCCGCTGTAGAATGGTGTATTATAACTAGAAAATAACATTTTAAGTGTGGCTAATATACATGTAATTAAAGAGATTTTTTTTCCACACACATAGTCATGTAAGGTATCTTTAGTCGGATCCTATAATAATATGTTCTTTATTAACTATTTTTTAAGTCAATAGGTGGGGAGAGATTGGTCTCTAAAGTCATAAAAGTATTGAATTCCTCTCTAAGTTTTGAACTATGGAGCCACAGAGACAAGCAACCCGTATGTGCATGGGTATTATTGTAAGATAAGCGCCCAAAAAGACGAAAGATTTAAAATTATTTTACAATAAGAAAAAACTTTGTTTTTGAATGCGGGTCTAATAAGACTCCCTTTCAACTTTGCTAACTTAGCCTCACTAAAAACTACAGCCAGTATTGCTCGCTCTCACTAATAATTTCCGATTAACTTTTGTTTTATTAGTTCTATTATTATTTGTGAAGCGTAAGTTGCCAGCCACGAAAATGTAGTAACACTTTATAATTTTGAAACTGGGCACCCTAAGTGCCTTATTATCAAAAATTAAACCTAATAGATCATCATCAATAAACTGTAACAGTGTCTTTGGTAATTGAGATCTTATAAACGCGTAGGTCACGCAGAATGGAGTACCAGGGCCCTAGTTCTACTATTATAATATCATCAGAATGTTCGACTACTAGCGTGATAATGGTTTTTTTTGTATAAAAAAATAGTCGTAAGACGCCAGTGGTTGACCATTGTAATAGGAGAATTGGGGCCTAGAGCAGAGTGCTAAAAGTGGTCGCTTTTGCAGAATCGCTTAGTGACATTGACTCGTGTCTAGATATACTGTTAGGTGTAAAACAGCATGAAGTTCTACTTTATTTTGATACCCTTCATATTCGTAGTACCTACCTGCAAAAGCGCCCGCATTAGGCCTTCGGATCGCTGCAACATCTCTGATCCGGCTTGAAGGACCAAAATATATGGGTCCCGCTTGTTGTTTTAGTTTGGTTATTTCAATGCAAGTGTGATTAATATATAGTTTAATGAGTTCAAAGATGTTACCACACACCTCGGAGTGTGTTTGCAAATGTAGTCATTACAAAAGTGCTTACATAGTTACATGCGAAATTTGTGCGTTAGCTACCAGGAAAAAAGAAATTAACATTGAAACATGTCAATATTACGCATGTGTAAATTAATGATAAGTTAATAAGTAATTCCATATTTGTATGTACTGGCAACTTAGGCTGGCGATTTATTTAGTTTGCATAGTTGTATCGTTCCACGCTCCGCCCTCCCCGTCCCGTCCCTTATGCTTTTTGTTTTTTTTTCTTTTCATTGTATTGCCGCCCGCTGCTTGGCTTGAAGGCGGTATGAATGCACCGTCGCCGCACCATAACCAATACTACCACCCGCAATACCAGGGTGGTCATGGTGGGCACGGGGCCCCGATGCCGGGCGGCTATTGGCCCCCGACGCCCCACCAACCGCGTTTCGGTGCAGAGGGCGCGCGGCGCGCACCCGCCGGAGGATCCGCGCCCGCGCAGCCCCAGCCCAAGGACGACAAGACCAGCCCGTTCGCGAACACTGTGCACTCGCATCCCGGATTCCAACCGCAGAAGATCGGCAAAGGCTCCCTCGGGGTAAGTGCCTAGATCGTCTATACTATTATAAAATTCTAAACATGCGGTGTCTGTACGTTGAAGCTATTTAAAAAAAACAACTGAAATAGACTATATAAACGACGGAGAATACGATACTTTTTTTTAGATTTCGTTTGTGTTTGTTCGAGATTCACGTAAAAACTACTGGGCCGATTTCGATGCGGTTTTCGCTGCGCTATTTTTGTGGTTAAAATTTGACATAAGCTCCATACAAGTAATGTCAAAATTGACAGTGAATGAATAGTAAGATATAGGAACCAGATAAAAAATATGTGAAGAACAAATGCAACTGTATAATTGCTAACTAGTCACTTAAAATTACTTCTGTTTTATTTTTTTAAATGCTGTTGTGGGGGGTTGATGTATTGAGTACGATCTTATATGGGGGTTAAACTGAAAAAATATTGTGTGGTGAGCATAAATAATAATTCAAAAATCTACCAGAATACCGTTAGTGTAGTCAAAGCCCACTGAAGAGATGGAGCAGACGGAATAAAGCATGCTGAAGTTGTTTAAACTCGTAATTATAGCAGCTTTACCAATTTCATGTCTTGTGATAAACATTTTTTTATGTTCCTTATCTCTACCCTCCATAACTTTGGTGTGAGGTTTTTGGAAATATATTAGTAAACATTTTCAGACAGTCTTATTTTTGCTGGTTATAAATTTTAGGGCGCCGGCCTCCCGAAGCCCCCAAAAGCGCCAGAGAAACCCCTGATGCCGTACATGAGGTACTCTCGCCGTGTCTGGGACAGTGTAAAGGCGGCGCATCCAGATTTGAAGTTATGGGAAATCGGTAGAATCATCGGTGGCATGTGGCGAGATCTACCAGAATCTGAGAAATCAGGATTCGTCGATGAATATGAGGCAGAAAAGGTATGTGGTAATTAACTTATTGTTGCCTATAATTGTTTGCAGAAAATTAATAATATTTTAGTCGTCTTTATGATATTTTAAAGCTAAAGGTTACAATTGAACTCTAAATTATATTTTCGGATGGATTATTTTGTTTATGAGAATATTACGCGCGAAACATAAATCCATTCCTGAAGTGCGTACGTGTCAATGCGCAAAACACGCTTATAAGCTTCACATATAAAGCTAAGTGAGGAAAGTGTTGTGTTGTCGCTCAGCCACTATCTGGACACACATGCTCTCTTTAGTAAGCATTCGTAAGCTTCGTAAATGTGAGCATCTTACAGGGTGTTGCCTGTAAGATGCTCACATTTGGCTGGATGTACAGTCACAAAACCAACTTCACTCGAAGCGCACTTAAGTTTTGCGCGTACTGTGTGTATGTATTAGACAATATATAGCAAATTATTACCCATAAGCACAAAGGACTTACAACATTTAAACCTCCTTGGAAATATCACTTAAAAGCACACTTTTTATAGCCATCAAAAAATTGAATAAATTATTTCTATGCCATACAATTTCCAAATTTTCCCAATTATTTTATTTATTTATCTTATTATTGCATGAGTTCAGCAGACAGGTAGATGGCCCACCTGATGAAAAGCAGTTACCATCGCCGATGGACATGTATAATACCAAAGTGCTACCAGTGTGCTGCCGCTCTCTAAAGGGAGGAGGCTCTCTTATCTAATTTTAATTCTAATTATTTGAAAAGTTAGTATATGATCATTTTCATTCATTCATAATCATAAAAATTTTAAAAGAAACTTCTACCAGACAGAACTTAAGACAATAACAGTTTGACAGCGCCTTTAAATTAATACATTTGTGGTCAGGCGCAGTACACAGAGTTGTTGAAAGCTTATCAATCTTCGCCGGCATATTTACAATGGCTGGCGCACAAGACCCGAGGTACAATTATGGGGGCTACCCTCAGTGGGCAGAATTTTGTGTTTAATATCCCACACCATCACTACACGGCTTGTTTCTAACACGGGGTTTAGTTAAGGTGCAATGTTTATTATATAAGATTTTATTATTTTTAAGGCATATTTTTATTAAAACTAAAGATAGATTTATCAAAACCGATTATGCAAGTTAGATTTTGAGACATTAATGATTTCCCGAAACTAAATGTAAGATATACCTACTCATGTTGGAATTTACAACAAAAAGTTTATACATATCATTTTAGCACAGTAATCATTTGATCTTTCAAAGCAGCTTTTGCAAAAAGTTAGTACACAGTGAGAACCCCTAATCCCAATTTCTAGGATAAAAATTATGTTTCTAACTATTATCGAAATTACATAATTATAAAGCTGATTTCATGATAATCGATTTATTCTCAAGGTCGTGAAGAAGGATCTAAGTGTAATAACTTTTACATTTATACTTCATATGAGTATGGATATTAATTTTTGTCACAGTATTGTTTTACAAATTTCTTTTATTTACAAGAATTAGCTTAAATAAATCCATTTATTAAACATTTCATTTAAATCATCTTTAGTTCATTGTTGATAAAAATTTAACCGTGAAGCAAAATATATGCTAGACCAAACTACTACCATATTCAATACAGCTATACCTAAAATATAGATAGTTGTAGCTAACATATACTATTGTAATAATTGCACATAAGGAAATATTATGATGAGAAGTCCTTCATATAAGTTGAACCAAATTAAAAGTTGTAAATGCCAAGAAGTGATTTTAATTTTATATAATTCTAGTATTGTATATTAGGTGCGTCTGGAGCATCCACCTCAAGGGTTCTCTATCCGATTTGAATTGGCAGGTTTAGGGTGTTTATGAACCTTAACGGTTTATGTCGTGCATAATTTATTAAATAAAACTTATTCTTACTCTATATATACCGATTCGCAAAGTGTAGTCGAAAATGTACAGCAGCGCTATAATGGCGTGTTATAGCAAAATGGATGACGTGAAAATATTTTCCGTATTCAAATATCAATATATTCTACCTATAATAGTTTTAATGGCGATCAGCGGAAAATATAGAAGTTGACTTGTTGCAGTGCTACATATTAGCGAGTTACATCTAAAATGGATACCATTTAAACTTTTATGTAAAATACGCTTAAATCTGCCAACATATTGTTACAAGTTACGGGACTCGAATTAAAATGCCATTTGGAATTACTATGTAATCTATTAGAACTATACAAACACGTATAACATAGGTACAAATATAACCGGACGCAATAAGTCCAAATGTAATGAACAATTAAATAACACGCGCAAAGTTCGTCACTATCCGCGTGGTCTGAAGTTTTCCAAGAACCACACCTGGCTAACGACCATCATAAAGGATTACAATACACATTAGGCGGCTTTTCTAATTACAAATAAATAGCTCATCATAAACAAAAGAAATCCAAATGCTGGCAGGTAATAAAACTGTAATAAACTGTGCTTTATGGCCCGCAGGTGTGCATTCACTTTTACCGGCGTGCTTCGTGGAATTTTGGCTAAGTTGTAATAATATTGTGACTAGTGAAACTTTGTTAGAGTATAGAATTAAATATGCTGCAGCGTCGTATGTTAGCAAACATCCGTGTGTTCCGTCAAACGGCGTCAAAAATTAAAGAACACTAATCAAATGTAACAATATGAGTTTTCGTATAGGTATATCGATTAACGTTGGTTCAGCTTATTTGTCGGCCCTCAACGAAATTGTGACTAACCTTCCGCACATGGGCCCTCGAATAACGCAAGTTTTTGTCCTCCCCACATGCACAAATCACATCCATATTGCACGTTGGGTATACCACAGTCCGAGTACGAAAAGAGCTTAAAGGCGTACCACAACTCGCCCGCGTACCTCGCCTACATTGCAGCTAAAAACAAAGCCGTAGGTAAGGGTATATATGTTGCATGTGTTTAATAACGTATCGCTTCGAGCTTACTGTCTATAATCTGCCAAGAATGTCTACTTCTGTTAAAATACGACGTAAACTACGCTAAGTTATACAAGTGCTAACATAAAATAAAGCCCACCACGAAATTATTAAGTCCGTTCGTTACCCAAGAACCCTATAAGGCCAAGTGACGGACTTAGCTAATGGTCCTTCGAGACGGATCTGTTGACTGATAATTAGAATGATTTAAAATGTGTCAGAAAGTAACATTATTTAATGGAATGGGTATCGGGAGCTATTTATTTGTCAAAATGAGCAACTAATGACATGTGTAAATGTCAAAAATTTATAGAACACATTCTCGGTAGATTTAGTTTAGTTTATAGTTTTGTATAAGAATAATAAATAAGATGACTCATAAATAAGTAAAAACTATGTAATGTCAATTACAAATTAAATTCCATATTTTAATTGCTGCAAAAGTACTTTTGTCTGTTTTTCTATTAATAATAAAATGTTTATCTCTCTTTTCTTGTAATAACAATTTACACATTTACAATAATTTCGTTTTTCCTAATGTATTTACTTAATGCTTGAATAACGCGTAATATTTATGATTTTTGATATATTAAATTTATTTTCCAACTTCTATAGTATATTCACTGTAATGTACGTTTTCGTTGCTTTTTTTACTTTACTTTTAACTTTACAATTTTTTTGCAAAATGACGGCATGCTTGGTGGCTATATGTTAATAAGTGAAAACTGACACAACATTGTCATGATAGTAGGTAATTTGGAAGAGGAAAGCTCTACAAAGAAAGGTAGTTCACAAAAAGAGCAGCAGCAGCAAGACCGGCGGATCGATATTCAACCTGCCGAGGATGAAGAAGGTATGTTATGATTCCGTAGTTAAATGGAAAAACTAAATCCTTACAAATATGTCATATGTCAGCCTTTCTATGTATGTTGTATGTTACAGTAAAAAAAACACTGGCATACAGTGTTATCTATAGTATTCAAGAAGAATACTACAGTCATTTCAAATAGGACGGTATGAGAAAAATTATGTACCTATATATAGAATTAAACATCATGATTCCAAGTATAAAATATGATTAAATAGTACATAACAGGATGAAGTATATTTTATACTAGCTGTGCTTACGACTTTGTCCGCGTGGATTTTAATTTTCGCAAAACCCTATTTTTAAAAGTACCTACGTTACTCCTTATAACAGCAACTATCTACCAGTGAAAGTCCCATCAAAATCGGTCCAACTGTTTCAAAGATTAGCCGGAACATCCAAACAGATAGACAAAAAATCTAAAAATTGCATTTTCGTAATCTCCTGGTCTGAATTATCCTCCCTGATAGTTTTCACATTTTCATCTTGACATTACAAAGGGACACTTCAATTTTATTTATCTTTATAGATAATTAAAATCAATATTTATTCCATAGGAAAGTTTGAGATAAAGCTACAAGTTAAGTTTTATGGATATGTCAGCCATCCCGTCCTATTAGAAATAGACTAACAGTGAGAAAATGAATGGATAGTATGATACACGTATAAACATTTGGAGAGCTAACAGCCACAATCTTAGTAACTAAATTACGTGGCAATAATTTAAAGCTATTGATAAGTTTCCACAGATGACAAATAAAAAGTAATTAAAAACAATCAGAAATGAAGGATGAAACCACAAAGAAAAAACTTATATTAAAATTGTTCATTTACAAATAACTAACGGTCTGTTTTCATAGATAGTTAGATTAAGTTTGAACGCTTCTTTAAGAACCATTAAGAAGCATTCAAACTTTAATTCTCTATGAATAAGACTACGAAAGCAAATAAAATTTAATCAAGTTTGAGTTAGGAATCGGCGCTGCGTTGAATGAGTGCAGCTTTTGGAGCTTTTTAGTCTGCAGCGTGATAATTTCAGGCTTTTTAAGTTACTATATTTAAATCTACTCCATCTATGTTTGCTTCGAAAATAGTCACAAACAACTCTGAACTAAAAGTGTGAGCTGCAAACCGGGAATAAATAAGCAGAATTCAAAGCTGCGAACACTACCTCTGATCTATTCAGACTATCATCCATTTGTTCTATATCATACTAACAATTTAACTAAGTTTTAAGTACTTAAATTGTATATAAATATAAAAATGTAAGACACACTAAAGTGTCTAGTTTAAACTCGGTTTTGTCTTTGTTAAAAAAAATCTTTTTAATTGCGCAAATACTTGAATAATATATTAAACGCCTGTAGAAATTGTTCTACTGCCGGGCGTATACAAAGTTGCTATCTCACTCTTCGGTGTAGACACTCGTCAATAAGGCTTGCTCTCGATTACCCTGGATACACTCATCAGATCCTGACTTGATGACCAAGGAACAACTCGGGAGTATACACTTATCAATAAAGAAAAAAATATTGAAAATCGGTCTATAATTGATGGAGCAATCGCTTAGCAAAAAGAAAAACAGACAAATTGGGAACCTTATCCTTTTGGAAGTCGGTTAGATATAGTATGGAAATTGCTTACATCTAAACCAACGTTTTACGACCGTACGCGCCACGCGTAAGTGGCAGCGGCGCAGCGCCCATGTCTAGTTTGCGTTCAGTTGTGCTATACTATGGCTACGTTCCATTAGGGACTCACAATGACCACGTTCACAACCGTGATTTATCCCGTTCCACCTGCTTGCCGGCGTTACAATCGTAAACCCAAGTGGAACGGCTATTCGACCCACCTATTGACATGGGTCGTTGTGAGCGTTGTGTGATCGAAAATGATGACGTCATTAGTGACATTTTGGCCACGACTACAACGACCGCGGTCGCCTTGTGGAACGGCTAACTGAGCATTTTGGGCGTTGTGAGCTACTAATGGAACGCTCTGTATAAGTTCATGTCGTCCCAAGTTACTTAGTTTATTGAATTCGTTCAACTTTTTATTGAATTTATAATGAATTTAGACCAGGACGAAGGGCTGTCGGTGAAGCATGTGGCGTACGCCAGGTACCTGCGCAACCATCGGCTGATCAACGAAATATTCTCGGATACCGTTGTGCCAGATGTCAGATCTGTCGTCACCACAGCTAGAATGCAGGTAAATAAGAATAGTGTTCAGGCACGCTAGGCCAAAAGATCTTATACCCAGGGCATTAAAACTCTTGTGTGTCAGCACCGACGCACGAAGGAAGTTTATACCTACAAAATTGTCCGTGCAGGAACGGAGGAAGAATACAATTTCCTGCGTTGGGGCGGCCTGTCGTAAGAGGCGACAAAACAACCCACAGCCAGGTGGTAGGGTTTGCTCGACTGGATGGCGACCACCCCTGGTCTAGAGTATGCCGCTATAACAACATTGAGTTGTGTTCCGGTATTAGTGCCCAGGTTCTAGTCTCCTTTAAGAGAGCAGCAGCGCATTTGTAGCACTTTTGGTGTTGCAAATGTCCATAGGCGATGGTAACCGCATTCCATCAAGTGGGTCGTCTGCCTGTCTGCTGAACTCCTGCAATTAACTGTCGCGTCTCTGGCAACATAAATACCATTTATGTTAGCTACCTTTAGTTAAGTCACAATTCTGTTTACAGAAAAAAAGGACTAAAATATTATAAACCCTAAACATTCTGTTACGAGCTCTTTCATATTTGTATTCTTAATTTATTTTGATAGATAAGAGAATGACATTTTTGTTGATTTGTATAGTTACCAAATATATTGTTACGATCTACAGGACTCGAATTAAAAATGCCGTTGAAACTACTATACAATTTATTAGAACTGTACAAACACGTATAAAAACAAATACAAATAAAACTGGATGCAACCAGTTCACACTGCACGATTCAATACAATTCGATACGCGTAAAGTCCGTCGTCTATATCGCTAATCGAGAGTACTACAAACGTCTTACTCGTCTCGTAGTCGTCGCTTCACTGCCCGCCCCTCCATTCGGGCATCGTCTTATACTAACTACACAGTACAAATAAATTGGCCGCGCACATTGAGTTTCTAAGAAATACTAATTTGCACACCTGCGAACGGCTAACAAAGTCGAAAACAATAACAATAAGGATTAGTTCGACACTAATGATGGTTATAAAACAAGTAGAAAGACAATAGGATGTTTTTCTTAATTACAAATTCAAAAGACAAAAGAATTCCTAATCCGGGAAGACAGTGGACTGCGCATACAACAGGCAGCTGTGCGCTTATCTTTGACGGCATGTAACAATATTTTATGTATTTGCACCATAGTTGACCAGCGTATTATTTCAATACTCCTAAATTCTCACAGTCCCTGACACATGCCGTGTTTATATATTGAATCTATTAAATAAATTAAAAAAAAAACTGGAGTACACTATATAAACGATGGAGCATACGATCCAAATGTTTTTTTACATTTCTTGCCAGTTTGGTTCTTTGTTCGAGATTCACGTAAACACTACTGGGCCGATTTCGATGCGGTTGTCTCTCATCGATAGCAAATTCTTGGACTTAAAATCTGCTCTACTTTTCATCTCGGGAATCCCGCGGGATTTTCCCCTGGAGCGGTTATTAGTTGTTCGGGTAGATAAAAACTAGCTTATTCCGACACAGTTTTCACTGAAACGATTCTTTTTTAAATGCTGCGCTACTTTGTGTCCCAGGAATCCTGCGGGAATTACAAGTCGAAGTGTGGACGAAGTCGCGGGCATATCCTAGTAATTAATATGATTGTGAACAATGGTATTGAATTTTGGAGGTCGGTAGAAACGGCAAAATTTGAATCACCCACTGGCGCCAAATGTGTAAATCCGCCACTGTATGATACGTTATTTTTTAGATTTTGAAAAAGCAAGTTCAATCTTTGACAATGCACCAGAAGAAACTGGAAGACGAGTTGCAACAGATCGAAGAGAAGTTCGAAGCGAAGAAACGGAAATTCATAGAGAGTAGTGAAACCTTCCAAGAAGAACTCAAAAAGGTTAGTTTAGTATATTTTGTATTATGAAATGAAGAAAAATGACAAGTCGTTTGACTCATTAACCGTGTCGTCATGACATGCTACACACCTATAAAAAGTAGGGGGTGCGACATTTTTAACTAACTTCAAAATGGAACAGGTTCTGAATTCGACTGAATTTTTTAAATGTTTTGTTACGCAATTGCGGACCGAGTTTAATTTTTTTTATACGAAATAGTATACTCCTGATGTCGTCCCATCGTCACCAAGTCAGGATCTGGTGAGTCGATGACAGGGAAATTGAGACCAATCCTTGAATGTTATAGGCACTATATAACATATTACATATTTTTTATAAAGCTATTCAAGTATTCGTTACTAAAAAGTAGAAAGAAAATAACAAAAATCAAAACCGACTTCAAAAGAATATACTATAAAAAAACCTAACAATAAATATTTTCTAGAACGTCTATAAGTCCCTGCGAAGTAAAAGATAAAATTTAGTATATTTTCCAAATTTGTTGTTCTTAATGTATTACTTGGCAGTGACTGTTGTTGGAAATAATAATTTTTTGCTTTTTAGTTACTTGTGAAGTTAGTTTCTTTTTAGATTTTTGAAATCGGTGTAGTATATACTCCTTTGAAATCGGTTTTGATTTTTGTCAATATTTTTTTTTTAATAAAATTAAATAAAAGTGACTCAGTTGACTACGCTCTTCCGATTTTAAAATCTCCCAATAGCTACATTGCTTGACAGCCTCTGTGGTTGAGCGGGCTAAGTCTTTACCGGTCTACCTCACTGCAACGCAGAGGCTCCGAGTTCAATTCCTCATATAGTAAATTTCGGAAACGTACTTCTCCGTTATTTACTATAGTCTGGGTGCATGGGATCGGCCCCAGAGCAGTCCGTTGTATATTACTCATAACACAAGCGTAACTTACTCAAGTACGTACAATATGTGTGCTTATCTGCCGATTATTATTATTATTATTATTATATTGCTATATATATTATATACTGGAAATAATTTAGAAAATATTTTGAGAATGAACAAGTTACTTGTTGTGGCAGCATTGCAAGCCGGCAGTCGATGATGAAACTTTCCAACGTATGGTAGAAAGGGCCTTGGAGCAGATGCGTCGTGGCATAAATCCTACCACGAATCCGCTCACCCTGCCACCTGCTGCGGCTGAAAGGAAGGATGAGGTGATAATAGCAATGAATATTTAGGATAAGGAAAAACAAAATCAATCTTATGTAGCTGATTTAAAAGATGAAAAAAAAGTCGCGGTAGCGTAATGGCTAGCGCAGGCATCTCAGATTCAAAGGGCTCAGGTTCGAATCCTGGTCGAAACACATGAAGCACTTTGGCAGTTTTCTGATCTATTCATACTGTTACAATTACCACATGCTGACAACAGTGAAGGAAAACATTGGGATGAAACCTGCACATCGATATAACCGATGTGTCAAACCCGCCAAGCCGCCTTAGACAAGTAAAGAAGTAAGAAAAACGTTTATTTGTCAAAGGGGACACACAAAATCTATATTAATTTAATGAAGCAAAACAATTGTATAATTGCATGCCGCAATTGGACAAATGAGGTTGGCACTCAGTATATTGCTGTGCTGAAAGTTAATCTGACACAGTGCTGATTTTCAGTACCTACTATTTACCAGGCCATTTATCACTTCCACTCCTGGAGCTTGAGTCTTAGCCCTAGCAATCTCCACTCAGGCCACTCCAGACTTAGCTCTAGCGATCTCCACTCAGGCCACTCCAGTCTTAGCTCTAGCGATCTCCACTCAGGCCACTCCAGTCTTAGCTCTAGCGATCTCCACTCAGGCCACTCCAGTCTTAGCTCTAGCGATCTCCACTCAGGCCACTCCAGTCTTAGCTCTAGCGATCTCCACTCAGGCCACTCCAGTCTTAGCTCTGCGATCTCCACTCAGGCCACTCCAGTCTTGGCTCTGGCGATCTCCACTCAGGCCACTCCAGTCTTAGCTCTAGCGATCACCACTCAGGCCACTCCAGTCTTAGCTCTAGCGATCTCCACTCAGGCCACTCCAGTCTTAGCTCTAGCGATCTCCACTCAGGCCACTCCAGTCTTAGCTCTAGCGATCTCCACTCAGGCCACTCCAGTCTTGGCTCTAGCGATCTCCACTCCAGGCCTTGCCTTGGCCCCCGGAGTCAGGTCCGAGGTGTCGCCACTCACCTAAGGCTTCGCCACAATGTCCCCCTACGGGCTCATTTATTGTTATTATAACATGACTAAAACTAACTAAATGATCGATTACAACGATTGATATAACTTTTCTTGAATATAGCTACAATTTGTTTTAGAAACTGACATTGTTTTGAGCACTTTTAATAAAAAAAATCTTAAAGTATTTTACTTTAGACAATGTTAATCTGTAATGCCCCTGCTACACCTGGGATAATGTTAATTAGTGACTGTCACGCAGATTTAGCCAAGGGCTTATTGCGTTGTTGAAGACGCGACATTGTTAATGACGTTAAATATTGACAGATAATTTTTTAATGCTATAAGTAAGTGTCATTTGGTCTCAATTATTAAAACTAACACAGACGGAGTAGTGGCATAAGAAATAATGTATGTAACTCTGTATTTTAATTATAACTATTTGATACCAAAATATATGAAAACAAAAATATGATTTAACATTTTCTCAAAAACAGCATAATACCTCATTGCATTGTAAATTTTCAGCCGATGGATCAGGATCAATCCCAGATTAAACAGGAAGCGAATGGTCCCAAGCCACCAACTCAAGTTGACAAGGTTTCTACCACGGAGACCAAACCTGATGGTAATATAACGACCGAGTTGAACAAGCCGCAGATGGACGAAAAAGTCAAAAAGGAACCGGAAGAAAATAATATTCAGGATGAAGGTAGTTTTCATATTGATTCAATAGTTTGTGGAGCATGAGTTGTATATGTTGTAGGTGGTGTACCAAATGAAACATCCTTTAAATGGACTGTATTTATTTATAGGTGCTACAACAGCAATAGGTATGACCGGCACTACTGTACTAAACGGCACGTTCAAGGTCAATCAACACAAGTTAGCACTAGAACCCGGATGTTCCGCTGAACACAGATAGCACTAATTGTATCGGTTTCACTGATTAATACGAGTTGCACTAAACAAATACACTGGCTTCCACAAGATCCATGAAAGTGATGTTGAGAGTCCAAATGGCTGTAGAGTCTTCCGAATTCTTCCTGGTATTCCTGGTCCTCCTTTTCTTCGTTTGTGTGTATTACTTGTTCGAAAACTGTTTGTATACTTGACTGAATGGTATTGACCATTTGACCACTGATCATGCCGGAGGCTCGCACCGCACTTGCTAAGGTACTACTTTTACGCAGACGTTTAGCTGCTAATCGAGCGAGCTACATATTTGCGGTAAACGGGGCGTGGGGTTACGGGATTTCTGGGGTTAGGGGTATTTTGTTGGGCTTGTATAGAAAACCCGTGCTTTGTATACCCATAATAGAGGAAACTGTACATTTGTTTTTGCACCAACTTCCAGTGATTGGCGCTCTGTCAATTTATTCAAGATATTAAGATTTTCTTATGTAGTCATTCTATAATATTATTATTTTCATTGTATGGACTACAAGAACAAATTAAAACAAGACAAAATTAAACAAATAAAACATCTTAATACCTTTACCTTTATAAGTAAACTAGCTGTGGTCGTGGCTTCACTCGTGTAGATTGAAAATAGTCATAGTTTCCGCAAGCTTTCCTACTCCTTTTAAATCGCCTTAGTGGTTGAATTTCCAAAAACCCCGATATACATGTAAATTTATTTCCAACCAGAAGCACATATATAAAAAATTTAGTGCTTACTATGAAACGACAGATTTTCATACAAACTTTCACTCCCTTTTACATGTCCGCATCGTTATAAACTAGGTGAACGCAAAGATGACATGAAGCCATTGAAGATGGAGAACAAGGAGCCTCCGCCGTCGGCGTCGGGGGTCCCCCCGCAGCCTGCGCCCGCGCATCCTTCCCACATCACTTCGCCCCCACATCATGGTATGAGTACATTGTTTTTTTTATTATTGTTGGCTGCGAGGAGCTGATTGTATATACTCTCATATTTTTATGTTCGCAATACAAACTACCTATAACTTTTGTGCTAAGCGTGTATGCAGAAAGGCACGTAATCGAGACCATAAAGATTTGTGAAAACTATTTATAGCCGAGCACAAGATGGCAAAGTTATTATCAGGGAATAAAATAGGATACTCGTTTCTAAACCATATTCTGAGCCTGCTTCTTTTACTAGTATGCCGAACTAATTAATTAATTATAGATTGATTCTCAAACAATCATTAGTCAGCCCAAGGCGCTACTATGACATATGCATCGGACCAAAGTCGGGGTGAGATTCAGCACCCAACCATAGTCGGAGTCGGGCTGTCTCGTGGATCCGTCTGCATACTTATATAAGTATATTCGAATAATGACCCTGTGATATTATCTAATCACAATCATTAATTCAACATACTAATAATAGTACAATAATATAACACTACTAAAGAACTCAAACTCAAACTTCCAGGTATGATGATCCCTCCGAACCCCAACGCGCCACCCCATCCCGGGCCACCTCACGCTGGTCCACCGCCACAAGGTAATATCAAAACATTCGCAAATATCGAATAACATCCACATTGACTCCATATAACGTGTCTAACTTTCATGGGTACATTGAGTTATTACTAAAATATTTATATGGGTACATGGTATTGTTCGAGACTGCTAGAGAATATTTATTCATCTCATGTTACAAATAAGATTTTGAGAAACAGGATGATGTCAAGTATTTGTAAATTTATGTCCTTGTAAATGTGGCTTTGTGTGTATATGAGATTTGTTAGAGCGCGTGTAAATATGCCTTTACATGTGTCTTTATTGTATGAGTATATAGTATATATAAGGTTTCTTGTGGCCGTATAAATATGCATCTACGTGTGCCTTTATATGTGTATATGAGATTTCATGAGTAGGCATTATTATTATTTTATTGTTGAGTACAGCAGACAGGCTAACGGCCCAACTGTGATGGAAAGTGGTGACCATCACCTATGAACATTTGCAACATTAAAGGTGCTACCAATGTGCTGCCGGGCTCGTAGATGGGACAGAAACCTAGCCACTAAAGCCTGTCATGCCATGCATGTTCTAGACCAGGGTTGGTGGCCATGCAGACGGGCAAATACCCTACCACCTGGCTGTGGGTTATTTTGTCGCCTCTTACGACAGGCCGCCTGACCGTAGGAGTTAGTATTCTTCCTCCGTTCCTGCATGAATAATGCATTTACATGTATCTTTTCTATATGCGTGTATATCAAATTTCTTGTATGTCTATGTACATACATATTACGCCTTTGTGTGCATACATATTTTTACTTTTGTGCGTGTAAATGTGGATATATTGTGAATATAATGTCTCTTCTGTGTGTATTTATATTCGTCTTTACTTGTGCGTGTATATAAGATTTATTAGCTGCAAATATGCATCCACAATTTGTCTGTGTGTCTGGCGAATACATATATTGATGCCTTGAGTGGCATACCAGCGAAGACCATTCAGTTACCTTTTTCAGATGACATTTATAATGTGATTTATTTAAAGAGGATTCACATTTGCAAAGTAGATAATATTTTAAAATCGTATTAATCCAGAATAAAATATATTTTAAACATATTATCGAATGAACACCTATATAATAAACTTCATAATATCCATTACAGTCCTTTAAACATATATCCAAACAGAATCACTTTCACATTTATGTATATATATTAGTATGAATGGATAAACATGCTCGAGTGTATGTGTGCATATATATGTTTGTGGGTGTCAGAGAAGATGTGACTTGTTCTATAGTATTGCTGTAAAAAAATCTGATAGACTAATTTTGAATATCTACTATCAATAAATATTATTATTAATATTTCACACGCAATATTGTAAACGAGAGATGACTCAGTATTTTCTCAGTCAAATGGACAATATGGGAATTAATTTCACAAAATGCACCAGTTTGAATTTAAGACAATTTCCGAATATAAATACTTGAATAACTATGTATATAATTTGTTTTAATGTTAATGGAAACATAAGTTTAGCTTTACGTGTTTTTATATTTATTGCATAGAAACTATTTGTATAACAAAGGTTATAATATTAAGAATTTAACTGTCTGGGATATGAAAGTAGATACTGAAAAAGTTTGGCAAATTTAAAAATATCAGTATGGCAACTCCAAATTACCATAAAGTATTTGTATAATATGTTAATAATCTTGTTTATATTTGTATTCAGTGTCTTTCTTTTATTACTTTTTCTCGAATTTGGAAAACATGCAAATTATAATTTCTGCACTTCACTTTTAATTATTATATTGTTACGAGCTACAGGACTCGAATTAAAAATGCCGTTGGAAGTACTATAGAGTTTATTAGAACTGTACAAACACGTATAAAACAAATACAAATAAAACTGGTTGCAACCAGATCACACTGCACGATTCAATGCAATTCGACACAAGTAAAGTCCGTCGTCTATATCGGTAATCGAGAGTACTACAAACGTCTTGCTCGTCTCGTAGTCGTCACTTACTGCCCACCCCTCCATTCGGAAATTGCCTTATACTCACTACACAGTACAAAGAAATTGGCCGCGCACACTGAGTTTCTGAGAAATAGTAATTTGCACACCTGCGAACGGCCAAAAAGTCGAAAACAATAACAATAAGGATTAGTTCAACGCTAATGATGGTTATAAAACAAGTAGAAAAACAATAGCATGTTTTTCTTAATTACAAATACAAAACACAAAAGAATTCCTTAATCCGGGAAGACAATAAACTGCACTTACAAAAGGCAGCTGTGCGCTTATCTTTGACGGCGTGTAACAATATTCATGTTTTTAGTATAAGCTAAAAACATGAATATTATGCTAAAACACAATTACACTAAAATTACAATAATAACGACAATGTTTTGGTAAAATGACGTTGCATTTGTATTATTATGTAACATTGCCATGTAAAAAGTTTGGGAATAATTCAAGTGTCTACTTTCGTTAGCCGAACTCTACAAAGCATATTGTGTTTCCATCACATTTGTATGTTTGTGGGTTTTGTGAATCAAGATGATTTATTTCTGTGTGTTCAAAAGAAAAGAAAAGAATATAATTAAATGGTTGTATTTAATAATGGAATTTAGAAAAATCTCTAGGGCGTCTATTTAGATCCAAGTACATTTCAAAAATACATCTTTTGCAATTTTAATCACACTTATTAGTTTTCTTATCATGCAAAAGGCACAGAATGGATTTGAATACTTAACATATTGTGTTAACAACTTTATTAGTGTGGATTTGAGTGTCATCTCAAACTAAGAAGTGGGTGGGTTCTGAAATATGATTTTGATTTGAGTTTCCAGAAAAAGGCTTTTTTTGGTGGTATTCAATAACTTACTGCTATTTACTTCAGATTGAGTTACTTTTAGATTGTAATTTTGTTTGAAATGAGCGATTGAACTTGTTGGCATAATAAATAAATTCAGTTATAGTAAATTTGAGTTATTCTTCACATACATAATCATCTTGAGGTAACGTGACCCCGAAACATAATCACCGTGAGGTATCGTGGATCCCGTGTACATACATACATATACGTGCGTTCACCCGGGCGGTTGTATCGGTGTCGGTCAGTGGGTGGGTACGGCGGCGGGTCGGCGTTCGGCGGGCGCTACTACGGCGGCTACGCGGGCTTTCCCGCCGGCTACGCGCCGTACTACGCGGGCGGGGCGCAGCCCCCCCACCCGCACCCGCACCCCGCGGAGCACTACGCGCACGCGCCGCTGCCACTCAGCGCGCACCACGACATCAAGCGTATGTCACATGCATTATGGACGGTTTACGCCAGGGCCGTGGCGGGCGCGAGCCGTGCAGTCGCGTAACATCGATATGTAGGCTAATCCTCGACCGGGGGGTCCCAAGTCTGTTTTTTAATTATTTATCCTCTTCCTGACGAACCAGACATTTCAGGGTCCTGTTATATCTTTTTTATTTATTACAAAAACTTACATCTATTACGAGGTTTTCGGTCTAATTTACATTTTCTCATAATCTATTTTACTATCTAATATATATGTAGATATATATCTTGAGACATATGCTATTTTGTTACTTTACTCTTTTACTAGTTCCAAGTCTGCTGCAAGTTATTGGTATAATAGATAAGAACCCATAAAGTCCCACTGTGGCGCTCGTGTCTACCCATTACGCCATTATGGTTGCTATATATTTATTCACCACTGATATGCCATTAAAAATTTTGTAATCTAGTTTGAAATAAATTATATAATTTAATACCTTTCGAGCAAACACTTTGGCTTACACGCCTTCTTTAACTGCCTTATCGATTGCCTATCTACAACTTTCCAAAAAAACTCCATCGATTGACTACTTTCGATCATTGCTAACTTAGTGAAATACGAATATTTGGCACAATGACAGACAATAACGACAAACTAGCAGACTTCGATCCCTTGGAGGCGTGCACCGCACGGCGTAACATCAATTGCTTTATAAAATGTTTTTGATAATTTAAAAATGATATCTTTCTAATCAAGACTAAATTGTAATGGAGTCCGGCTCACGGCCTCACGGTCTAAGCTAAATCATCGTTAGTATATAGTTTTGTGATACATGGAACTTGGTTTACCGTTCGATGTAGTCCACTTTGGATTTAATCTTGTATATCCTTTTCACATTGATAAATTTTGGAAACATTTAAATGGCAACTTCTCATCTACTTAACACACTGAGTTTTTTAAGACATGTAATTATGACATTTTTAAATATAAATCACAAATAGACAGTAAATATGACTGTATAAATATTGAATTGATAATTTCAAAATTTTAATGATTTCACGAACACTTAACCAGGTTCCATGAATTCACACTTTATTTAAAATTTGGCAATTGGAGTACTTGCTTCAAATTGTGGGACATTCCATCACGCAAGCACACGATTCTAACAATTTCCTTTTAGTCATTCTCTCATACGACTTTCTATGGTGTGGGTATATTACATATTGTGGACGTGGATGACTTTAACAAGAAATTAAAATCACTTATTAAAGATGTAACTATGAAATTTCTAAATCTTGCTTAACCAGATGGCGCTACATATTATTCTTATTCCGCTTTTTGATGTTATCATGTTGAACTAAAACTATCAGCCAATGATTTTTTTAATTAATAAATAAATAATAATAGGTTTAATTGCTAAAAATATCCATGATTTCACTTAAATTGATATTATAATTATTCATTAACTTGATACAATTTGTTTGTTGTCTATATACATTAGTACTAATATCTAAATAATATATAAAAGATCTATAAATAAAACTACTACTATATACATATTTACAGATAAAAAATGAATTCCAGGTCGCTATCGGTGGGGAGCGTCCCACTTAAATTAATTTATATAATACATTTAAAGCCCGTTTATCCCTTTTGTCTTTACATCTTGTGGAGCACCTAAATGTGTAGAACCATATAAATCAATATTGAAAGTCTTAATAAGTTTCTATTATATACTATATATAGGAGAAAATATACAATTGTTGGCACACCTATTAATTTATTCAAAACATTAACGGTCTTATTTATATTGAGTTAGTAAGTTTGATGTATTCTTTAAAAACTTTAACCTGACAGTTCGTATGTTCCTGTCTTATAATGAGACCTGGTATCAGGTTCAGGAGCAAACTTGAAATAACTGTGTTTATCATATATTGAAATTAAGAGATTTTTCTCTTTCATACAAATCCTATATAAACACAGCAAGAATAAGTCGTTTCGTTTTAAATTCGAGTACTATATTGTAGTCAGTCAAATCTTGGCTAGGGGGTTTCTAAATGAAATAAAAATTACAAAGAAAATTAATGATTGACCGATATAAAAGTCTTGTATAAAAACTGGTATTTAATATGAAATTAAAGTAAACATAAAAATGTTTCATATAATACATGTTATTATTAAGATACCATTTTGATAGAAGTATAACACAAGAGAAGAACTAATTTAAATTAATAAATCACTCTAAAAAGGATATGTCCAAGTATTGGACAGTCTCGAGTAATGGTTCAATAGTTCAATAATATTATTTTATCACTACAAAGTAAATAATATTAAGATTTCTTAATATTTTGAATAAATTGGCTGGGTGCCCACATTGGTATAGTTTACCCTACTTTTTCTTGTTCAGTTGTTTACCCTACATGTTTTGAATGATTTCAGAGGAGGAGCCGCAAGTGAAGAAGGAGGGTGAATGATCGTCACCCAAACGCGTCGTCAAGCGACGGCGCAAGTCCTCCTCGAAGGACAGCCAGCAATAGACGCTCACTTTAGTGCTATTATTGGACAAAGTGTTTTATAATAGGTCTTTGTATTGTAATTGGATTCTAAGTCATTGCGGATTTCAAATAGAAGTTTTTTTTTAAAGTGAAACTTCTATATTGACGGAGGGTATTAGGATTTTTCTGTCACGAAAAGCGTTACGGCCGCGTGGAGAGGCGGCATCATTTTAGAGTAGACTGGATATTTTTTTTGGTTCCGGATCGAATTCAGTTTTTTTTGTTTGATAAAGTAAAATATGTTTAAATAAAAAATGCATTCATTAAAATGTACCTAACCTAACCAAATCAAAAATTGCAGTAAACCTGCGACAAATCGAAATGTGTGCTGGTACACAGTAGAAGTGAAACTTCAACGGACAAGTGGCAAAATGAAAATTTTTAACTTGAAGTTTTACAGGCAGGTTTTCAATTTGGACAAATACATTAACAATCTGCCCGCTGCCATTCGTTTTTTCACTTGTCCGTTGAAGTTTCAATTTTACATGTTACCCAGCACACATTTCGATTTTATTGTTTTAATTTTTACTTTAATTGTAACTTTTTTTTTTCAATGTAATATATTGAGCTTTTCTGAAATATAACGTGTTGTGCTATAACGATCTGAATCGAAAATGGTCTTTATATAGGTCTCATAGATTTCAACTGGATGGCTAGATCATTGAGATCATTTTTCAATGCAAAATCGCCAGAATGAAATCTGTCAAACTAATTCTTACACTGCCAATCTTTTAAGCCTTCATCTCCATATATGGCACATAATAAAACAAAAAAAAATCCAACTATCGACAAAATCCGCAATGACTTGGCCCAGTTTCTATATCTTTAAACTTCATAAGCCTTACTATCGGTTAAGATTTGACATAAACTCCATATGAGTAATGTCAAAATTCAGCTGATGGTGAGGCAAGCGAATGAATAGTAAGGTAGTAGTATAATGTAAGTAGTAATAGTAATGATATAGGAACCGACCATTAGTTGTCAACCCAATATCTATACATATAACAAAACTGTTAGAGGTCGAATTTCTGTACAATGAAAAAAATGCTAAAATCCAAGTCCATCCAAGGATGTGAAACAGTGAAATAGAACTAATTCAGATTTTTTTTTAAAATTTTATGTTTGTCTGTTTGTACCGGCTAATCTCCGAAACGATTGGACCGATTTAAATGAAATTTTGTATGGTGTTAGCTTATATCCCTGGTCATCATATAGGATACTTTTGATCCCGGAAAATTAAAGCGTTCCCGTGGGATAGTTAAAAAACCTCACAACGCGGACGAAGTTGCGGGCATCAGCTAGTCTTACTATAAATCCTTTTATCTTTCTAGTAGTAGACAATTGACATTACTTGTATGGAGTTTGTCAACTGTCAATCAGCAATTAGCAAATGAGACGATAGTATTTAAGATGTATAAACACGGCTTTAATAAGTAAAAGCGAAACGTATTATAACCAATCTGCATCTCGCGGAACGTTTTTTAGTGGCCCACCTGGCATGTCACATGGCTGTATTATATAATGGGCTTACTTCGGTAACCACTTCCCATCAGGGGCCTAATTCTGGTATTAATATCTCGTCAAAATCGCCGGACACTATCGTCTCAATTGTACGTTTGCCTGATTTCGGTATTCTGATGATTCCATCAATTTTGAAAATTTTATCAATGATGAATCTATCTATTCTCACTATCTTTATAATTGTTTATAAGCAAAAACTCGCGAGATAAATGTTTACATTTTTGGTAGCTTTTCAATACTTTTTTTCGGCTAACGTCATTTTTGATAATGGTAATAACAATCTTTTTCTACTGTTATTCCGGCGCGACGATATCGAGATTTGTGGAATTAGTAGAATACGAATTATTAACATTATCGCAATTGAATCGTGCTTGGAATATCTTCGCCATGCCAAGATGTTGAAATCGCGGTTTCTGGGCCCCTGATGGGCGTCAGCCTGTTCGTTGTGTACTCTAGTAATAAAACAGACAATTTCTTAATTTTTGCCCATACAGGAACAGAGAAAGAATACAATTTCCTACGTTGGGGCGGCTTGTCGTAAGAGGCGACAAAACAACCCACAGTCGGGTGGTCGGGCATTTGTCCGACTGGATACCTACCACCCCTGATCTAGAGTATGCCGCCATAACAAGCTTGAGTTGTGTTCCGGCCGGCATTAGTGACCAGGTTCGTCTCCCTTAAGAGAGCAGCAGCGCTTTTTTGTAGCACCTTTGGTGTTGCAAATGTCCATAGGCGATGGTAACCGCTTTCCATCAAGTGGACCGTCTGCCTGTCTGCTTAACTCTTGTAAAAAAATTTAGTTAATTGCAATAAATCTTGTTTGTAACATACGAAAATGATCTAAGGGTAAACTAATATAGGTATGGGTAGAATATATCGAAATAAATAAGTTTAGGATTGTTTAATTTTATTCCATAAAATAATAATACTATAAGATTACGTTTTTATAGTGCTAAGATATAATTGTAAATTTTAAAGTGGACATGTATATTTGTGTGATTAAGATCCATTTACTTGTATGTAAAGATTGCGATATACTTACAGTTCGTATTCATATTAGAGTGAGTTTGAAGAGTTCTTTATGGTTCTGAAGAAGCATTCCACTCTAACTCAATATGAATAAGACCTTAATGGCTTAATAGTAGGTAACTATGTTGCGCATAAACTGATTTTTTTTTTGTGAAAAACCCGCAGATATCTTGTCGACAAAGAGTAGTCATAATCTTTGGCGCATTATATGTAATAATAATAGCTTTTTCATTTTATATGCGATGTTAGATATTGTCAGACCAGTTCAACTTAATGTTAAAATATTTGTACATTTTAATTGTTCAATAAAATGCTTACATTAAATAGATTAGAATGTTGTTTTAATATAAATCTTTTTGAAAACAGTTCTTGCTTAAATTAGCCATACAATATATAGAATACATAGAATAATACTATAAATGTCACCCAGTAAAGGATGTAAACTAGTAGTTTGTTCCACTAGTCGCTCACAATACTCATAATGCTCATTTAGCAGTTCCACATAATGATCTCTGTTGTTGTAGTTGCGGCGAAAATATCACTAAGACTTCATAATTTTCTGCTCACAATGACCCATCTGAAGAGGTGAGGTCGAAATAGACATTGACTACAGAACATTAATACTCTATTGACACAGTGGCAGGATTTTCAAGTCAACCATCCATCGATCAATGACATTTGTGTATTTCATTAATGACATCAACGCTCCACAATCCATTCCAATTGAGTTTATAACTGTAAAGCTCACAAGCAAATTGAAGAGGAAACTCCGTAGTCGTCAGGCGTAGTTCTATTGATTGCTCTATGGAATGCACCCTTCGGCTGGTTATGTGCAGACATTTAATTGATGGTTAAAATAAAATCACTAAGGGCGGTTTCCATATCTTACTGACCATTCATTTGCCTTACTATCGGTTAAAATTTGACATTTTCATGACACAGGTAATTTCAAAATTCAACCGATGGTAGGGCAAGTGAATAAATACTAAGATATAAGAGCCGGCCCATCAAACTATATAGCTAAACAGTGATTTTCACATCAGCCTCAGTATGTTATGGATATGAAATATTGAATATAGATATGTAATATACTGGTTTCAATTACTAATATTAAATTATTTCGGATTATACGATAATTTCGTTTGTTACCAATTTTAAATTTTATTAGTAACTTTACAAGAAAAATATAAACAATCACAAAATAACAATTTCATGATTAGTGTGTCGTCAAATTGTTACCTCGACGGCTGCGATAAATTAATGAAAGAAGTAGAAGCGAAAGGTGTGTATCTACAAAATGTAGATAGTTGCAAATGGGGGCTTTTTCCTATAGGTAAGCCTGCCAACCCCTATACGAAATAGGTGTGATTAGGAAGGGGTAACCAACTGAAACTTCAAAAACTTAGTCATCCGGCGGTGGTTGTTCAATAGCTGACAAAACAGCTGATGGCTATTTGGCTAATGGATGAATGACTTACTTACAGCCGATGGTTGAGTTGTAAACTTGTCAGTTGTCAGCTATCAGTTTTATTCAACTATTAGACAGCTGGTGAATTAATGGAAAAATTAGCTGTGGCTATTTTGTGAACGACCACTATTTAGTTGTTTTTTATAGTAGCTACCCATCTCTCGAAGTGATAATATTATGTAAATATGTACAAGTTCTATTTCTAGAATCCAGGAATTTACAGCTAACAACTCAGTAAAGAAAAGAAATTGTAACACATATAAAGTCTAACACACACATATATATCCGCCTGGAGTTTTTTATCTTGAATCAGATAAGTGCACACTAAGTGTACTGAATATTTTCAAATCAGCCACAGACCAAAGGATCTGTTTTATGTATTCAAATGTTTATCTCACGTCGTCTTCCTGTATACGGTTAGTGTTTCGGCCAAATTGGACTATCAGTGGTTGACCATTTAATATAGTCCCGTTGGTCTCCTCAAGAGCCTGTATAGCTATGTCCTCATCTGAAATTTAGAGAATAAACAGTTTACGATTGTATTTGGGTTTTATTTACTTCCCTTTGTCGTTTGACTGACACCAGAGTGCGAGTGAGTTTTTGCATTTGTAGTAGTGTGTAATACACTCAGTGACTATAACTGAAATAAAGGAGTTTGCACTATCACTTCTACTTCACTTCGTCACTGGACTGACTCCAGAGTACAATTGAGTGAGTTTCTGCATTTATAGTTATGTAATACGCATAGTAACTATAAAAACTGGAATAAACGAGTTTATGCTAACTTATCACTTGCATTTCACTCAGTCACTTGACTGATGCAAGAGTGCAAGTGAGTGAGTTTCTGCGTTTAGCGTAATACACAGTTACTAAAACTGGAATAAACCAATTTACTCTAGTCTCTTTGCTTCACTGATACCAGTGTGAGGGAGTGCAATTAAAATAGTGTAATATATGCATAAGTATCTCCAAGCTGGGATGCACTCTAATGTTTTAATATTGACTTACTTGTAAAGGCAACAAAGGCTTGTCCTCTCATTCTGCCACTCATGAGCCTCGTGTCAATAGGCCCACCATTCTCCAGAATAAACTGGTTGAATAACAGCGAAAGCTGCTCTTGGGTCACTGCTGGAGCAATATTCTTCAAATAAAGTACCTAGAAAATAATATCAATGAATAATCATACTAGGATAAATAATCACCCAATAAAAAACATACCACAGGAGAGCTCTTAAACCCTACACCAAAGTCACTCAATCTCAATAAATTTTCTTAAGAAAAACTAAATGTAACCTCCTTCATGCCATATAAAAAAACTCGAATGTAACTCCCTCCTGGGGTTTTCCCTGTGTTACAATATAGTGCTCTACTCAAAGAGTGTAAACAAATATTTGAAATCTCAAGGAGGTAGACAATGCATTGGCTCCCTTAATTTATACTTATAGACATCCATTGGCGACAATAACCACTATTATCAAGTAGACCCATTTGCCTATTAAACATAAAAAATGCTTACTAGAAAGAAGAATTAAAATTTATTACTGTTTTGTTTTCTAGGTTTCCATACCTGTTAATATATTTACATGAAGATAAAAAAAAATTCAATCTAACTTTCAATTTAAAAAGTAACCATCACATTTAATCAGTCATTAAAACAAAATGATGGAATGAATTGTATTTATCCCATGAAAAATTGTTTGAACAAGGGATATATATTTTTTTAAATAAATAATCATTAATTATAATAATATCTATGTTAGTACGACAGACACCTTTTCCACCCTTCCTTTCAATACTAGATACAAAGCCTCACCCAGCCTCCAAGGAGAGTCCATTCTTTCACCAAACACTACTACTATTGCTGGCCCAAACTCTGAACAGTAAATATACATACATACATAATATCACACCTGTTTCCCATGGGGATACGCACAGACTATGGATTTCCACTTGCGACAATCTTAACAAACAACTTTCGCTTCACCTTCTTTCATTAAACCTCTTCATAGATGCACATTTATTTCAGATGCTTTTTACACTCTCTTTAACACTGATATAAAATATAATACTAATTAGTAAATATAATTTATTATATTGGATGCAGTTAAGAAGGATTTTTATCCTTCTTATACTATGTCCAATTGTAAGTAAATATCATTTAAATAAATACTGAATACCTTAGATGGTACACCAGGTTCATAGTCCTTGAATCGTTCAATCTTCTTAATATCATCAATGGCCATCTTTGTACCTTCCAATAGTTGTTCCTCAGCTGTATTTATAGGCATCACAATATCCACTGCTCTGTATTCTTCCTCTCTTTCATCATCAACATGCTCCAATCTAACTATTTTATTATCTCTTATTGTATACATTGTAGGTTTTTTTGGACCAACAACCTTCTCCTTTTGACTAGATGTTGATGGTAAATCTGCGTTATCTTTGTGAGAACTGTCCTGTTCTGTAGTATATTTGTTTCGTTTTGAATTGTGCGGTAATTCTTTGACATCCCACAAACTTCCAGCCTTAACTTCTCCAGTTATAGCCGTTTTTGATATAGGTCTTTTATCTTTTGACAACATTCTCTCCTTTCTCCTTTCTAAATGCCTTAATATTTTTCGTCTCTTTGTAATTGGTAACATATCATGTTCTACATGACCAAATAAATTTTCTTCTATGTCTTTTATATTGTTCATTGGATGACCTTCTGGATATATTTCGGAAGTTTGTGGTTTTGTTGACTCTTCGGAATTTGAGGTACTTGGCTCTTCTTGCTCCTGGCTGAAAATCATTTCATAAAAACCTTACTATATATATATATATATATATATATAGCACAAAAATGTCATAAAAAAATTATCAGTATTTGTAACTTGGGGTCCAAGTATGCAATTATTTTCAAATTTTTCCTACTGTTACCTATGATACATATCCTCATGACATTTTTATTGCACACAACTTTTCAAACTGTCCAAAAAACACAAAACATTTTTTTTCTGTACAATTTGAGTTCTTTGAATACTGTATTATTATTGCATAGTGCTTCAATTATTTATATACCAATGCCCCCCATTGATATATAAATAATTGAAGCACTAAAACATGTGGTGATCATTACTGACATAGATTAAGTGGAAATTCAACTAAACTGAATTGAATTGGTTAAAAGACACAGAATTGAATGAACACACTGTATTTGATGACATTATTCAAGTTTGTGTTTAGGGACCATCCACAAATTATGTCACACGAATTTCATGATTTCTTAACCCCTCCGTCATCTTTGTCACAGCTGGTCACATTCAATAGACTCCTCCCTCCTTAGTGTGACATCACATATGTTGCAATTTTACAACAAGAAATTATTAAATTAAAAAGCAGCTTAGTAATTATTTATTATCCATGCAGGAACAGAGAACGAATAAAATTTCCTGCAGCCAGGCTGCCTGTCTTGAGAGGCAACAAAACAACCTACAGTGAGGTGGTAGGGTATTTTCCCATCTGAATGGCTACCACCCCAGGTCTAGAGTATGCCGCCATAACAACCTTGAGTTGTGTTCACGGTATTAGGGGCCAGGTTCCGGTCTCCCCTAAGAGAGCAGCAGCGCATTTATAGCACCTTTGGTGTTACAAATCTCCATAGACTATGGTGATCAGGTGGGCCGTCTGCCGTTCTGCTGATCTCATGCAATAAAAAAATTTAGCTTAAATAGTTTGAAATATGATGTCATGAAATATGAGACCCCTCATCACACTACATCAATCCCCCTTCCCCCTTAATGTGTGATGTAATTTATTGATGACCCTTATATGGATCACTTTATTTGATTTGTCTAAATTGGAACACAAAATGAACCATTTTATATTGGATTAACACTCAGATACACAATTTAAAAGTCTATATCTGACACAATCAATTAACTAACAAAATCTTTTTCTCTAACCTAATAATGGTAAGAGGCCCTAGAGTTCATAGTTTAAATAAAATTTCAATATTCAGCCTAATACCCAATTAGGGTATACATTGCATAAAAAGTATTCTATGATAACTAACCTTCTGAACCCTAAACATTATAATAGAATATAACAAAGATATAATAATATACAATTCCTGGTTTAAACACTAAGATTTTCACAAAAAACTGATTTCCATTTCAGAGCTTATTGAACAAGCAGACAGATTAACAGTTAAAATATTGAAATAATGATTGTTTGTCATTAGGAAACATTAATGGATGGTCACATCATATTTAAAGAATTATACATCAATAGGAAGATGTTTAACCATAGACTAGTATTTTAAGTATATGTCTCATAATACTTGGTATAGTTATTTAATAAAATCTTTCACTTTTTTCACTCTTTCACGGTCAGTCTTTCACTGATCGTGTTGTACATATAAAGAAATTGATTTACCTGTTGGCAGCATTTTTTTGTTGATGTATCTTCTTATATATTTCACTTAATTTTTCTTTTAATGCACCAGCCTCTACGTTCTTGTGAATATCCAATTTACCCGTTTTATTGTCTTGATATAATTTTATTTCACTGTTATTCAAACCTGCTTTCTTCAACCATTCTAAATGATGGATATCTTCCTCGAGCTTCTGAAACTCTTCCAGTGATGATAGTCCATATTTATTAAAAGGTAAAACCTCTGTGATCTTCTGAAATTCCTTTGGCAGCCACTCCGAACTGTAAAATATTATAAGAGTATATTTCACTCAAAATAACACAGTTATGAATAAACAACTGTAACAAAATTCTTATCTTACCACATGTTTAAAATTTTATTTAGATAATCAAAAAATCAAAATTATCTAACGAGTTCCAATTCTATTATATTTGTGAGTTATAAAATTGTGAAAGAGAAATATTGAATTGATTACTGAAAAGATCGAATTTTCTTTCATTTTTAGTTCGTTCGTGAAATTGGGCATAGATAAATATTTTATGGGTCAATATTTCTAAAGGCTATTCTAAATTCTCGATAGAACTGCGGGAGAACGAGAGAAACTGAGAATGTGAAGTCTTTTCTCGTGACTCGTGTTCTCGTGATGTTGTCCGCGAGACAATGGACCTTAGAACGCGAAAATTTAAATTTAGTATTAATTTCTCGTTTCTTATAATGTAACTACACATCTAAAAAAAAAAAAAAAACAGATACTAAATTGTTATAGAAAATATTAATTTCTTAGTCAGTTTTGTTATTTTTAGAAGTCAGTTTTTTTTTATTGCATAGGTTCAGTAGATAAGCAGACAGCCCATTTGCTGGAAAGCGGTTACCATCGCCTATGGCATTTGTAACACCAAAGGTGCTATAAATTCGCTGCTGCTCTCTTGAAGGAGACTGGAACCTGGTCACTGATGCCGGAACACAACACAAGATTGTTATGGCGGCATACTCTAGACCAGGGTGGTCGCCATCCAGTCGAGCAAATACCCTACCACCTGGCTGTGGGTTGTTTAGTCGCCTCTTACGACAGGCCGCCCGGCCACAGGATATTGTATTCTTTCTCCGTTCCTGCACGGATAGTCTTCAATTATTATTATAATACATTAACAATAAAGATATCGCAAGCAGCAACTCCTACGTCCATTGTCACATCTTTGGGCGTGAGAACTATACTGAGAACTTTGACAGTCCTCCATATTCTCGCGAGAAGTTCTGTGAGATATAAGTGTCTTCAATATCTTCGACGAAAGTTCACGAGAAGTTCTCGTGAGAACTCTATGCGAGTGTAGTGCACCCTTCAGAGATGGATTATGAATATATATATAAATTAATAGTTTGGTTTAATTTTGGAAAATCAATGAATAATTTAACGATTTTCCTATATATATCGATATGTTAAAATGGATATTAAAATTATTGATTTTATATTAAATTATGTTGTACTTATATAGTAAACTTTTAAAAAACGCATGCACATTCTAATAAATATATCTAATAAATATAGAATCTGTCAAAACAATCAGTTTCTAAAATCACGTGGTTTCGAAATTAAGTAATTCCGGAAAATATAAAAAATACCGACATATTCATCGATTATGAAATTTATTACGTAGAGGAATAGTTTTGTTTTACATGGTAGTTCACTATTTTTATCACATATTGGTATTTGTTTTATAAATATATATCATACATATATTTTAGTTTTATTTTAATTTCTATATACAGTTTATTTTAAGACTACGATTTTAATTAGGTTTGTATATTTGTAATTTATGGGTAATTTTTAAGTTAGCTTTATTTAATAATTTTGTTTTATTATCATTACTAAATTATGTTATGTTTTACATTTAAAAAACATAGGTATTCATAATAAATAATCATACGATACATTTCAAAATATTTCCTAGATTTAAGATATCACCCATTTTTTTATAATATCAATAAATTCTTCATATTGTTATGAGTTACAGGACTCGAATTAAAATGTCGTAGGAATTACTATAGAATTTATTTGAGCTATACAAACACGTATAACATAGGTACAATCTAACCGGACGCAATAAGTCCAAATGTAATGCATAATTAAATAACACGCGCAAAGACCGTCACTATATCGCTTATCGAATGTATACGTCTTGCTTTGATCGTGGTTCTCGCTAGACTGAAGTTCGGTTATTGTTTTTTACTAAACTGTACAATACAAACAATCGACCGCATGGACTGAAGTTTTCCAAGAACCACACCTGGCTCACGACCATCATAAAGGATTACAATACACAATAGGCGGCTTTTTTAATTACAAATAAATAGCTCCTCGTAAACAAAAGAAATCCAAATGCGGGCAGGTAATAACACTGTAATAAACTGTGCTTTATGGCCGGCAGGTATGCATTCACTTTTGCCGGCGTGCTTCGTGGAATTTTGGCTAAGTTGTAACAATATTTTAAGTATGGACATTTTTAATGTTAATATAGTAATTTAATTTACTTACATTACTCTGAGTTCTATTATTTCAGCAGTTTTTGGCTAGAATTGAAAATAGTAGTGGTGCTGTGCCGTTTTATTTTCTAAAAATGTGTAAAATTGCTTTAAAATGAACAGTAGTTGGAGGATATTGATAGTTTTTGAATAGTAATTATGTGTTTTTGTGATAAATGTGAACTGTATAGTTAAATGTGGCCTTTTGAATTGTCACAAGAACTCCGTTGAATGGCGTCAGTTGATAACCAACAGTTCAGCTGAGCTATATATAGGCTTAAGAAAATGAAGAAACAACATTGTATCTAAGATTTGGCTTAAAGGCCTAGCTGCTAAGCCATAAACCTAAATAAATAAAATTCCATCATTATCTTCATGCAGTTTATTAATCTAGGACTCATTTATTTTTCAATATTATTAGAAAATAGCGCATAGATTTTTTTGATATTTCAAGTTGTACATCCGTACTTAAAAGCCTTTAAGTACGGATGTACAACTTGAAAAACAAAAAAAATCGAAATATCGTTCTATCAGAGACTCACAATGACCACGTTCACAGCCGCAATTTTTCCCGTTCCACTTACTTGCCAGCGTTACAATCGTATACCCAAGTGGAACGGTTATTCGACCCATCTCGACATGGGTCGTTGTGTGATCGAAAATGATGACGTCATTAGTGACGTTTCGCCACGACCGCAACGTTCGCAGTTGGCCGGTGGAACGGCTGACGGAGCATTTTGGGCGTTGTGAGCTACAGCCGGAACGCACGGAAGATAGGAATTTTGCAAATCTATTAAATTTGACTTTGACACTTCACCACTGACGTTACTTACATTAAACATTCAAAAAAAAAACTTAGGTACCTATCTGTTGCCTGCCTGGAATTTTTGATAATCAGATCACATAAAATTCAGACTTTGGGCCTTACTTTTTGTTTTAATGTCTTTTGACTCTGAGTTTTGACACTGTTATCCTTTTATTTGTTCTACAATCTTCAATAAAATATTTAACTTCACAGTGCCTTTCTTAGTAGTAGTATTTATCGGAACACCATTTCCTAAATTTTATTTCTAAAATGAGCTCTTGGGGCAACGAGCAACAACAGTATATGATGCAGAATATGATGGGCATGAATCCTATGATGCCAAATATGATGCCGCCACCTGGAAACATACCACCGCTGATGCCACCAATGTTTGGTCCGCCGCCGGGCGCAATGCCATTTGGCGTGCCTCCACCAAAAACAGAGGTAAAAAAAAGTGTTGAAGAAAAGCCGAAGGATCAGAATCGAGACCCCCGGATGGATAATAAAGATCATACAAAGCAGAGGGGTAAGGATAATATTTTGAAAGTTGTTCTAGACAACAGTGAAAAGTAATCTTTTGGTAATCTTAACTCCATTTAATTTTACTATGTGGAGTCACTTAACAATTCCTGATCCCCACCATCCAGTTCGTAATTGCTGTTGATGATCTCAAACTTATAGCTGGTCCTAGGGTCACAGTCTTGTTAAGTTGTGGGTGGGCGGAGTGGGTAGGGGGAAGGTATACTGGTTAAACTGTGCAATAGTGGTCATTGAAATTTAAGTAGTGGGGGGGTGGAGGGGGAAGGGGGAAGAGTACTTCTCCCTTCTGCAACCCCTATGTCTAGGAGACATGTAGTTTTTGAGATATGTTTTTTTTGTAAACATAACTTTACTATTTCTTTTTTTAATGGTGTACTTATTTCTTATGTCTTAAGACGAGAAATGCAAAAGAAAGGTAGTGGTCAGTGTAAAAAACATTTAATACAGTCTAAAAATGCAGACTTTGCCCACTAGTCAAGCGATCAAAGCGAATGTGCCATGACAGCGGTCAGCAAATGTCACAACCAATTTGTAACCATCATTTCAATAGTTATCAATGTCGGTTCTGGCAATGGTCGCTTTGCTCTGAACACTAACCCAACCCATTCAACTCACCATTCTAGTCACTGATTGCGACCTTGGTGACTATAAATAAACCGTAAGGATATCCCTAACTCAAATAATCATTAATTTACCTCCTGTTTATTTATATCTCACCCAAAAACTCAGACCAAGGATTTCTTTAACATGATGTTTATATGGTTTACTTAACTTTATAAACAAATTTTATTGCATTCAATAATTCCACAAACACATCTTTTTTAAATTTTATGATGTACCGTCGCCACAAATATTCAATTATTAAATTGGAAAAATTAGTCATGTCAAAATAACCAAAACAGCGCAAGTCATCAAAAACTCCAAAAACAAAACACAAAGTACATTCATGTAACAAAGTAATGGAATACAAAAGTCGGCAATATACTCAAAGTGCCGTCTTTTTTTTAATGAAATAATACATCATGTTTTTAATAAAAATAAATTGATTACAAATACTACTCATTCAAACTCACAATATATAAGCAATAATATTAATTTTCGTATTTAAAAATGGATATTATTGGCATATCAAATGATATTTGAATTTAAAAATTGATATTATTGACATATTGAATTGGTAACATTTATCATCGTAAAGTAAAAAAAAGTGAGTACTGTGATTTATTATTATGTACTTTAAAATTATAATAATTAATTCAAAACTTGTTTACTAAACAAAAAAAGGTTTTAGTGTTTATGTACTAGGTATAAGTGTATTCCTAAACACAAATCAAAATTTTTTTTCAACAAAATTGACATAACCTTCTTCATCAAATGTATTTTTGGTTTTTACTATTATTCATTCAAAACTTGTTGGTGGACCCTAAAAACGTGATTCCTAGCCCAAACAACAAGTCTAGTGTCTATATATAAGGCATATGATACCCCTAAACTTAATTTCCGTTAATCTGATGACACATTCTGCAAAAGTTTAGCCGGTATACTTACCCTTTCTGCAATTCCTATGGTCTGCATTCTTGAGATATTCGATTTCGGTAAACATAATCTCACCTGTTTTTTTTTACTAACATTGTGATGAGTGATGAAAGGTCGCAACCAGTAACTAGAACAGTGATTAAGGTTAGGTTACACAAACTAAGTGAGCATGCCAAGGCAAAGGCCTGCGAGTGCTAGAAACATTAACCATTTACTGTTTATTTTATATACAAGAGTTTAACTTTTATTGGCTGCCATTTTGATTATTTTCATGGTTACTCTTGTAGTGTATATAAATATGCTCTGTTGTATTGTTTCTTCATTTTTTGATGACTTGTGCTATATTTAGTTCTTTTCTCTTGATTACTGGCTTTCTTTTGGACTTGTTCAAGTTTGAACCTATGATATAACTGCAATATTAGCGAAAAAATAAGTGAGGTTATGTTTATTAAAAAAATAATATTTCAACATATCTGGACCATAGGGATTGTAGTAGGGGTAAGCATGCCTACCCCCCTACCCACTCCACCACCTCGCTACTTGAATTTGTGTATCAAACATCTATAGATTTACCAGAAGAGCCATTAATTTTAACTATGGGAAGTGTTTTTTTTACTGTTATTTATTACTTTTTAACCGACTTCAAAAAGGAGGAGGTTCTCAATTTTATTGGTATGTTTTGTTTTATTTTTATGTATGTACACGGATTACGCTGAGATTTAAGATCCGATTTACGTTATTCTTCTTTAGTTTGATGTGGAATAGTTGCCATTTGGTCCCCTAAAAATTTAACATAGTTTGGCCTAGTAGTTTTCATTTTATGAACATTTTTTTATGACATTCTTTTCTATTCTCGCTTCTTGGGACCTATATTTTTTTTAAGGCGCGCGGCACCTTTTGTATGCCTACCCATAGCTAGACACTAAAAAGTAACAAATAAAAAAAAACTGTTTAAAAAAACTGACTTCAAAAACTAAAAAGCATAAAATAACTTATTTCTAAAGCTATTTTTAATTATAATATCTTTTTTTTAATATATTATAATTATTTAAAACATCTTTTTTTAGTTCTTATATTTACAAAGAACCTGTCATTGAACCACTCTGATATAAGAGATTATTATAAAGTTTGAATTGGACCTGACACTGGTCTAGTGAGCCAATTGCACAATTCTTCAGGATGTTAGAACTTTTTAGTTTTCTCACAATTTTTTACATTCAGCTGCAATCTTACTGTATTGGCTCATGTGGTTCAGGAGTATTCTCTCAATTGAAAACACTCTTCTCTTGGTTTGTGAAGAGTTATATTAGCTCTTGTTTTTAAGGATGTTATGCATCTTCAGATAGGATATATTATGTTGATGTTTCTACATTAGGTTGACTACCAACTCATGTGTGCAATGCTGAACACTATTGATAGCTTCTTCAGACATCACAGATTTCTTCTTATAGTTTGAATAATCAAAGTACATACTCCAATTACTCATAAACTGTTTACATGTAATACTAATACAGATGTTAATGTCATTGCATCAAAATATTGCCATTATTGTTATCTTATTGATATACTAAGATATGCTGGTAACTTTGTCTACGCTTGGCTTGAAATTCCCAAGGCATTCCCAGGCCCCAAATACCACAGCTATAGTTTTAGTGAAAACTGTGTCTGAATAAGCTAATTTTTATGCACCTGAACAACTACATACCACTTTCGGGAAAATTCCCGCGGGATTCACGGCATAAAATATTTCACACATTTTATTACATAAAATTTGCTAATGATCCATGAAAAAATCAAATTTGAATTTGTTTTTTTTTATTTGCCTATTTTAAATCATTCCCAGAAAATATCTCACGGGATTCCCGGGATAAAAGTAGTGTAGATTTTAAGTCTATGAAACTGCTGTTGATCAGCAAAAACTGCATCTTAATTGGCCCAGTAGTTTTTATGTTACATTAATCCAGAACAAACAGGCAAGAAATCTAAAAAAATTACATTGTGTTCTCCATTGTTTATATAGTATATTCTCGTTGTTTTTTAAATACCTTCAATACACAGACACAGCATTTTTAGTATTTCATAATATTATAGATAAATTAATTTATTTATATAAACATGAATAAAACCATTAAATGTGAAGTGCAAATGTGTTTTGCATGATCTCTAAATTTGAGAAAAATCAAATGAAAAAGATGTTAAATTCAAAGAAAAACGAGATTGTTTTGTAATAGGTTGGGGAAAAAGTCTTTTCGCATATAGTATCTATGAACTTGTTTCTCTGTGTATGTCAATATCAATAAAAGTTTTAATTTTAAAGAAGACAATTCCAAATTCAATTAGGAAAATGTGTGATTTTCATTTGTTTTTCTTATTGTTAAAATGAGTGAATCTAATGAAGAAATCCGATACAATTTAAAATTTTACTACAAAAAAGGTACAAATGCAACACAAGCCGCGAAAAAAAATTGTGATGTTTATGGACCTAATGCAGTATCTGTAAGAGTAGCGCAAATTTGGTTTAAGCGTTTTCAATCCGGAAATTTTGATATCAAAGATGCACTTCGCTCTGGTCGCCCTGTTACGGACAAAATTGATGCCATTTTTGAAAAAGTGGAGCAAGATCGGCGTATTAGTAGTTACGATGTAGCTGGAGAACTGGGAATTGACCACAAAACGGTTTTGGTGCATTTGAAAAAAGCTGGGTACACAAAAAAGCTCGATATTTGGGTGCCTCATGAGCTCACTGAAAGAAACCTAATGAACCATATACTCATTTGTGATTCTTTATTACGACGTAATGAAACCGAACCATTTTTGAAGAAGTTGATAACTGGTGATGAAAAGTGGATCACGTACGACAAGAACTTGCGAAAAAGATCGTGGTCAAACGCCGGTCAGGCTTCACAGACTGTGGCGAAACCCGGGTTAACACGCAACAAGGTGATGCTGTGTGTATGGTGGGATTGGAAGGACATTATTCTATTCATTATGAGCTGTTACCGCCAGGCAGGACCATCGATTCTGAACTGTACTGCGAACAACTGATGAGATTAAAGCAGAAAGTTAAGAGAAAGCGGCCGGAATTAGTCAACAGAAGGGGTGTGGTTTTTCACTATGATAACGCTAGACCTCACACATTTTTGGCCACTCAGCAAAAATTACGAGTTTGGCTGGGAGGTGTTAATGCATCCGCCGTATAGTCCTGACCTTGCACCTTCAGATTTTCACCTGTTTCGGTCTCTGCAGAATTCCTTAGGCAGTGTCAGGTTAACATCACGAGAGGACTGCCAAAACCACTTGTCGCAGTTTTTTGATCAGAAGCCCCAAAATTTTTATAGCAATGGGATCACGTCCCTACCTACAAGATGGCAAAAAGTTATCCAACAAATTGATACCTACATACTTTAGTCAAATGTAAATAAAAATAAACTTTATAAAAAAACCTTTTGAATTTTTATATAAAATGCGAAGAAACTTTTTGAAAGAAATCGAATTTCTTCATTAGATTCACTCATTTTAACAATAAGAAAAACAAACGAAAATCACACATTTTCTAATTTGAATTTGGAATTGTCTTCTTTAAAATTAAAACTTTTTAATGATACCAAAACCAGCCAGATACAAATGGTATAGCCAGAGATCTTATTACAAGTTCATACATATTGTATGCGAAAAGACTTTTCCCCAACCTATTATAATAAAACAGTAGAGGTCAAATTTCTGTACAATGAAAAAAAATGCTAAAAATCGAGTCAGGGGGATGTAAGTGAAATGGAACTAATTTAGATTTTTTAAAATTTTATGTTTCTCTGTTTGTCTGTCTGTTTGTACCGGCTAATCTCCGAAACGACTGGACCAATTTAAATGAAGTTTTGTATGGTGGTAGCTTATATCCCTGGTCAACATATAGGATACTTTTGATCCCGAAAAATTAAGTTCCCGTGGGGTAGTTAAAAACCGCACCACGCGAAGTCGCGGGCATCAGCTAGTTATGAATAAGAAAAGTATGTTTTAACAGTTTTAAGCTACATATTTTATTTGATTTTCAATTTTTGTTCTGATAGTTCTGCCACTTTTCAATAGCCATGATCACAGAAGACAAAGATGTCAACTATCAATGAGTAATGTTAAACTCATTCTTTAGCATACCCTCACCTTGTTCATTGTAATTATTTAATTTTTGATTATGGTTATTATTTACTCTATGGGAGCCTAGTCTCATTTAACACTACTTAAACATGTGTACTAGTTGTGAGAACTTAAGAAAGTACTATATTAGTTAACTAATTCAAAATAAAATTTAATGTTATATCCTTTTCAGACTTGACTATTAAAAGATCAAATCAACAAGACAATGATCATAACAACAAAAATGAGAAGAATAAAAATCGTAAGAAAAGCAAGTGGGATTCTACTGGAAATGAAAATAACTGGCAGTCTCAGCAGCATGATAATCCTTCATTGCCAGGACCTGTTCCATATGGCCCACCAGGCCCTGCCAACATGATGATGCCACGTGAGTGTTTTGAAGGCCTTAAGTACTACATACTTTGGTAATGTTTACACTGAAAAATCATCTGTCCAGATCAGGTTCTTTTTCTGAGCGGTTTCCACAACTAGACGACAGCGCCTATTTTGCGTGCGAGGGTGGATGAATAGTTACTCCATCCAGCCCAGCTACTCTAGGAAGTCCACCAGTTTCTTGATATTGCTGAAGACTTCTCGGAGGGTACCTGGGGCATCCAGATACTTCGTCCTGTATTGGGTCACTTCTCCACATTCAAGCAAGACATGGGCGGCTGTTTCTTTTGCCTCCAGGCATGCTCTGCGCAGGGGGCTGTCAGTGACAGCTATATTAAAAAGATGTCTGTTAAAATTGCCATGTCTGGTGGCTACACTATTGACTAGTCTCAGCCGGGATCGCATGAGCCTTAAGATTGCCTGGCTTGCCTGCATTTCTCCAGGTTTTCCCAAAGTTGCTGATGTAGTGCCCTTGTCCTTTGATTCATGCAGTTTCTAAACCAACTGTGTGGCAAAGGCAGGAAAAGTTACGTTCCGACTGGTTGGGTTTTGGATCCTCTCCTCGCCAGTTGATCTGCCGCATCATTGCCTCATGCATTACTGTGTCCCTTAATCCATTGAAGGGTCAAGGTGTTGTTCTTACCTGCCGCCTCGTTTAGATCCAGATTAGGTTTGAACTATTGTTTGGAGAATATGTAACAAGGCATCTATTAAGTAAAACGAAGATTTTGTGAAATGTTCAATGGGTTTTGAATCAGACGTAACTTATTAGATAGATAAATAGATATACAACATTTTATTGTACACCAAAACATAGATAAACAGAAATAGAAAAATACAAGAATTTTACAAGGGCGGCATTATCTTAAAAAGCGATCTCTTCCAGGCAACCTTGGTAGGGATTAATGGATTTTTAATACTGATGGTGCAGTTTATAAATAATGATAAATGATAACTATACACACATACATATACACGCACGTATATATACATCTATACATATAATAAAACTGTAGAGGTCGAATTTCTGTACAATGAAAAAAAATACCGAGGGCATGTAAGAAGTGAAGTAGAACTAAATTAGATTTATCAAATTTTTTGTTTCTCTGTTTGTACCGGCTAATCTCCGAAACGACTGGACCGATTTAAATGAAATTTTGTATGGTGGAAGCTTATACCCGAGGTCAACATATAGGATACTTTTGATCCCGAAAAATTAAAGAGTTCCCGTGGGATAGTTAAAAAAACTTTCCACGCGGACGAAGTCGCGGGCAGAAGCCAGTATGACAATATAAACATACATGCATATATATAACAATGCTAAGAATTATTATACACAATAGAGAAGTATAATACTTTTGAACCTGATTATTGAAACTTTGTAAGGATTTGGCTTGTCTTATAGATAGGTAGCTCATTCCAAAGACGCACAGCCTGGACGGTAAAAGAGTTATTGTATAATCAAGACACATGTACAGAATTCAGAGACGTGGTCATATTTACGTAACCCAAATCTGAATCTTATACAGAAGTTTTGAAGGCGCTCAAGTATATTTAGTTGTTCCTGAGTTATGTTCTCTTCAACCATTCCGTAATGCTTCAAGACAAAAGTCTTCGAGCAGTGCGTCCTCCCGTCCTGACCTACGGGGCTGAGACATGGACACTGACGGCAGGATTGGTCCACAAGTTCCAAGTCGCTACACGGGCTATGGAGCGAGCTATGTTGGGCGTTTCTCTTATGGATAAAATTAGAAATGAGGATATCCATAAGAGAACCAAGGTAACCGATATAGCTCGCAAAATTAGCAAGTTGAAGTGGCAGTGGTAGGGATTGCAATCTGGAAAACCGGATCCGGTAATCCGGCGGATCCGGCATCAATATGCACTTACTGGATCCGGTACAAACATACCGGATGCGGTCACAATCCGCAACGCGCGATTAGTTTGGCAAAATAATCGTGCGTTGCACGATAGGTACTTTAAGAGTTTAAAAATTACCATATACACTGTTATAAGAACAAAATGTTGCGAAATATTGTAATTTTTATGGTTTACTTGGCACCGACTTCAAGATGTAGAAAATTTTATATTATTTTGTCTGTTAATAAACTAAATAAATTCTTAGTCAAAAAATGTATTAAATTATTTTATATTATACTTTTTAGTTTTTGAAGTCGGTTTTTTTAACGAAGTATATTTTTACACTTCATTAACGCCCATGTTGGAATGAAAAAGGAAAGCTAAGTTATCCAGCCCATATCAATCCGGCCGGATTGACGCAAATCCGGTCGGATCCGGTCGGATTGCAATCCCTAGGTAGTGGGCCGGTCACGTCTGCCGCAGGACCGATGGCCGATGGAGCAGACGAGTCCTGGAGTAGAGACCGCGTCTTGGTAAACGTAGTGTCGGACGCCCTCTAGCCCGATGGACCGACGACCTGTACAAGGTCGCCGGTAGGCGCTGGATGAGGAAATCAGAGGACAGGGATGTGTGGCGCCGTCTTAGGGAGGCCTACACGTCCAGCAGTGAACTGCGAATGGCTGACGACGACGACGAATTATGTTCAGATAGCTGGCATCAACATAATCAAGAATGGGGAGTAATAGGGATTCCGCAAGCTTGACTTTGGTGGCAGTAGGTAAAAAGTTTCTCATCAACCTCTTTAGTGAACTATTACACTTTTTTAGAATTTTAACACTGTTGGTTGTTGGGAGGTTTTCAATGACATGTAACTATTGTCGTTCTCCAATTTAATTAAGGTGGCATATGTATATATATGTTGTGATTATTGAGAGGTCTCACATGTATTAGCAGATTAATATTTTTGAGGCTTTCTGGCATCTGGCATAAGGCAAAAGTTCTGATGTTTAAATACATATTATACAAAGATTGCTAACTACTAGTTCACAATGATATAGAGTTACAATTTTGACCACTGCTTAAAACTAAGCCATATATTTTGCTGCATGGAGTAAAAGCTGACAATGAAAAAGAAAGTATTGGCCTATTAATGAGAAATCCATGTAGACATCTCACTGCTGAGTAGGCTTCGACCATCACATATTAGACAAACACATCCCACTCACTTAATAAAACAATGAAATATTTCAAAATTTGCATTTTTTGAGAATGAGCGCTTAAAGTTTTGGCTTATTAGGAGTTGTTCTTTATTTGTTAATGTTATATATAAAATTATTTTAAGTTATTGAATGAATGAATGAATCATTTATTGCTAAAATGTATGTACACAAGATGTTACAATATGCGTTGTTTCAATCCGTTTTGCCTTATTAGGCGTGCAATGTCGGAATACATGTCATAATTATAAAACTAAATTTACATTAAATTAAAATACATATATGATATAAAATATTACAATAAAATTATATTTCTAGTTACAAAATATTATTAGTCATGTCTTTGTCATTCTCATACTCATTTACAGTATAATAAACTTTTTACAAAAAATTTTCTTGAGAGACTTTTTAAAGAAATTGAAAGGCGGCACTCGTAACATTTCAGGCAGTTTATTAAATATGATAGGCGCCATACAATAGATACTTTTGCGCATCCTGGCCGTTTTTGAAGAGCAAATACAGACTATATGCTGATCTCGTCTGTTCCGAACAACTACATCGGAGAGCTGGGGAAATAAGTTCGGGTTACTCTTGACGAATACCACAGTTTCAAAAATATATAAAGACGGTAAAATTAGGATATTATATTTTTTAAAGAAAGGTTTGCACGAGTCGGTTGGTGTAAGATTAAACATAGTCCTTACGCATCGTTTTTGCTGTTTGAATACTTTGCCTGCATCTGTTGCCCCAAAATATAATATACTTTTTAATTTTAACTGAATGTGTAAGTATTTAGATTCAAGTAAAATAAATGAAACTTATTTGTTGACAATGACTAAAAACGTAATTTGAAAAAAAAATGCAACTTATTTCACTTTATGATTAAAAAAGTAAACAAATTCTTAAGGCAATTCAAACTAAATTGCACTAAGTTGAAGTACATCAGCGACCCAAGGATTCTTCTGGTCGAAAAGCAAATAAATTTTTTTTACAAGTAAAACAGTATAAAAAAATATTCTCCCGTGCGTTTAATAAAGCGATTTATTGTGGTTCATTTATCTCTGAAACAATATGTGTACTTCACTGGTCACAGTAGTTAGTAGTAAAAACAGGGGCAGTCCTTTATTTCGCCAACCAACAGTCAAATTACACGGGGAGTTATCATCCGTGCAGGAACGGAGAAAGAATACAATTTCCTGCGGCCGGGCGGCATGTCGTAAGAGGCGACTAAACAACCCACAGCCAGGTGGTAGGGTATTTGCTCGACTGGATGGCGACCACCCCTAGTCTAGATTATGCCGCCATAACAACCTTGTGTTGTGTTCCGCCATCAGTGACCAGCTTCCAGTCTCCTTTAAGAGAGCAGCAGCGCATTTGTAGCACCTTTGGTGTTGCAAATGTCCATAGGCGACGGTAACCACTTTCCATCAAGTGGGCCGTCTGCCTGTCTACTCAACTCCTACAATAAAAAAAATAAAAAAAGTTAAAGCAAATTTATTGTTTATCATAAATTCTTCCGTTTTCTAATGTAATCTCCAAACTCATGATATTTGAGTTATTTCTTTGTTTTATTAAGTGTGGGACATGGTATACCTGCTATTTTATATAATGCAGATTGACACTCTCTTTCTCTCTTTTCATGCACCATATCCCAATTATTTGGGGTCAGCACAATATGTCTTTTTATTCCACACTCCTCTATTCTGACATACATCTTCTGTGACACCACAAATCATCATATCATCCTTCACACAATACATCCATCTCTTTCTTGGTCTACCTTTACATTTGTACCTCATCCATCTTGTAGTTTAACATTCTTTTTGTCACGTAACTTTCATCCCTCCTCATATGCCCATACCACCTTAATCTTCTTCCTCTCAATTTTGCAGTCACAAGTGCAACTTTCAAAGATCCCCTTATGTACTCCTTTCTCAACTTATCCATTCTTGTAGCACCACACATCTATCTCAACATTCTCATCTCAACTGAGCGGTGACGTTTGTGGTTTATCACTTTAGTGGCCCAACATTTAGTCCCAACACTAGTTATCTCAATATTCATCGTTCCTCGCAATGTTTCTGCTAAGAATCAGTATATGATAATTATTAAAATATACACAATAGGTTCAATAAACAGACTTGAGGTGCGTTCCTCCAGTCTTTGAACCATCACTGAAATGAGATTCAAGTGCGTTAGCCACTTAATGTAACATAAAATTCCATATTAATATAGATATGACAAGGACTGGATGTTTTTGTTCTTTTATAGCTATGTTAACGAACCTGTTTTCTGTCAGAAAGCCTTGTTTTAGTATAAAATAAAATTTTCAGCTAACATGATGCCATATGGCCCTACAGGCCCAATGATGCCACCACCTATGGATATGTCTAATATGCCAAACATGTCAGCCATGCCGGGCATGCCAAACATGATGCCGGGCATGAATATGATGATGATGAACCCTGCAATGCCAGTAGGGGCAGGTAACCAGCCAATTTATGTATCAAATGCTGCATTGCTACCACCACTGCCAAACACTCAATTGCCCAATAGGAGTGAAAAACCTCCTGGTTGTAAGACAATTTTCATTGGAGGATTCCCAGCTAATGTGACGAAAGAAATCATCAATGAAATGTTTGCTAGATTTGGAACTATAGCTGATATAAAACTGAATAAGCAGGGTGTGGCGCAAGTTAGATTTGAGAGCACAGAGCCTGTGGATCAGGCCTTCTTCTTTTCTGGATCAAGATTTCGGTATATTGATCAGATGGACGCAGAAGCAACTATGATATTCATTGACTATGCAACAGTAAGTATTTTGAACATGATCACTTTCCTTGTAATATTTTTGGTTGCCTAAAACATGATAGTTTCAATCGAAATTATATGCTTCAATATGTACAAAAACAATAGGTCAGAATATGTGTCTAAATGTTTCCAGGATTGACGTCTGTAGGGTTATTCGCAAACGTCGGGAAAGTTTCCTTGTGCGAACGAAAGCTCCGCAACGAATGAATTTGCAATCCGACAGAACGGGGAACGCTATTAACAATTCCTGTCGGAAACATATTCCCGATTGTGTTCGATTCACGTTATGCCGGATTGCAAATTGATTCGTTTGGGAGCTTCCCATCCGCACATGGAAATTGTCCTGATTTTTATGAATAACCCTACAGATGCAGCAACAAATTGTGTCAGTAGGGTACTGATACAATTTGTTGCTGAGCATTGACTAGCTATGTGGGTAACGAATTATGTGTATCTAGGCCGCTTTCGCCAAGTCCTGATGTAGTGGATAGACCTAAAAAATGCTGAATTTACTATGTAAAGGATGATATTGCTTCTAGTCTCATAATATACAATACCGAAGATTGTGTGAATTGGAAAAATAAAAGTGGGTAAGCAGAAGAACTTTGAAGTGGATGCTGCAATCACATCAAGGATTTAAAGCTAGGGCTGTGATTACATTATATTGGCTACGTCAATAGTGTCGCCACTAATATCTTATAGAATGCTTGTATAAGCTTAGAATAACATGACATTTTCAAATTGCAGAATAGCGAAGACCAAGTAGAACAAGATAAGAACAAACTGCAATCATCTCGATTTGAACCTTGCACTCCTGCTGCTCTCAACAGCCTTTCTCAAAAAATAAAAAATGATGCTGAATTTGCACAAGCTGCGCCTGTGAGTCATTTGCTTGTTTATGTTGTAGAATATAATAGAATATACTTTATTGCATAACCATTAAGATACAATTCAAGAAGTTTTAAGTACAGAAGACAATAGGCGGTCTTATCACTAAAAGCAATTTCTTCCAGACAACCTTAGGATGGATGTAACATGTGGGTTTTGCAATATAACTAGAATAAAAAGGTATATAAATAAAATGTTGCAATGGCAAAGAAATAAGAAAAAATATACGTATATTGATATATATATAAATAATAATCTTAGTAATAATGTATAGTTGTACAATGATATCAACTTTTAAATGTTACTACTGGGCTCTGGCCTTGTTTATATACTTTTATATTACAAAAAATCTACTACTCTACTCCAGGTATCTTTGGCTTAGCCCATTGCCACTTCCGCTTCCTAATTTTGTATATTGCAATTTTAACACTGGTTTGTAATTATTCTGCAGACACTTGAAGGCTGGTTACAACGTGGAGACTGCAATAGGACGAATGCAAACACTTTCTACAACCTCATACAGGCAAGCAATAGTCATTTGCGAAGACTCTACAGTGAGAAGATAAAGGTTGATGAAGAATATCATAGCACGAGAAGCTCATTGAAAGAAAAATTTTCATCTGTCCTCAAGCAATGTAAGTTTTGTTCCATATAATCTTTTTACCTTGACTAATGTATTTTACAGGTTTTTTTAAATTGTAAGGTTTCTTAGCAGTTAAATTAATTATAAATATAGATGGACATTTGTCCATGTTGGAAATTATGTCTGGAATAGCTCTCTATTGGACCAACTAATTGTAAAATACAAAATTTCAAATATTTGAACACAACTTCGAGTATTGTCGTCCTCTTGTCTCATACAATCTTCCCTAAGCCAGAATGGTGAGATTATTAAAAGATATAATGTATATTGCAACCTGGGTATATCTGCTGTCATTTCTTGATAGATAATACTAGATAATTATCTTTTCAAAGCTTTGATTGTACAGAGACAGCACTCATGATTAGAATGCGAAGTGAGCAGATATAGTTCAGCTATTAGCGACTGTGACTTCATTTATCAGAACAGATTTCATTGCTAACATAAATATTCCTTGAGCAGTAGTAATTGCTGAAAGTTGTAATTGAACTTTTCGATCTTTCTCAAGATCAGTTCAGTGTGGATAATCAACATATGGATACGTATCTAGCTATCAATGACTATGGACATCTGCAAGAACAGGGCGTCAAAACCTCTTAGATATTGTCAAAAGTTGATGTATCTAGCACCAACTTTTGAAAAAGTATGTACAGTTGCGTCATGTTGCTGTAATATCCAAGTCGCTAATATCCGAATACTACCTACTGTGCTACCTAGCATAAATTTTGCTTAAAAGCAAATACTTAGTTAGAATTTGACAGAAATGGCTAAGCTCCGAAATAGTACGCCAGGAAGCTTACTAACTTACTAAGCTTTTAAGGGTTCTTTCAATTCGAGAGTGCTTTTTCTGTATTTTTGTATATCTACCAATGTGTCTTTCATCCTAGGTTACGGATTATGTTTGTGAGTAATTATTTATAAGTTATTTTATAGACCAGCTTCATAAACAGGGATATGCTACCATGCATCTAAACTGGATATTCATGTCACAAAGCTTGAAAGATATTTTATATTCTGTCATATATTTGAAGCACCTTAGGGCTCCACTTGCAATATTGAAAGAGACGAACCAAATATGGGGGTCGTCTTTTTCGATAATAACTTTGATGGTCCAATATATTAAACATCAAAAAGTTTATAGCAGACGATTGTTTTTTTTTTTTTAATGCGACTGCACGGTTTGTCAATCCAGCCAGTGTCAAGTATTTATGAATTATTCGAGTTTTAAAGTAATCTGCAAGAAAACAGATACCAGGCATACACTGGACTCATATGATCATTCATCCCAAGGTCAACCAAATTTTAAGTCTTGACTGCAGCGAAATAGTGGAGTCGTTGTTCAACTGGATTTCACTAAACAATCGTGATTTTCTATATAAACACAATTCTTGCTTAAAATAATTAGTGTACAATTATTGTACACCTTAAACAAATATTACACGTTTTCCGAAAATAAAACTGTAATACAATATATCACTATCTAATTTCCGCCTTGGTAGTAGTCATCGTGTCCTAGGTTCGAGTTGACTATTGAGTTATATGCATCCAAGGAACTTCTTAACATCAAAGTGTTACTGGTGTATCGAAATCTTGAATATTTTTGATTTTTGGTACACCGGTAGCATTTTGTCTTACAGATTTAAGCGTTATGACGATCTATAACTTTAGGACTGATAAATTACATCTCAATTTAACTAGCTTAGGTTTAAGTCTTTTCTAAAACACGGTGCTTGTAAGACAGAATATAGAATGTCTATATGAAGGTATTTGTGAATGAACAGTCGAGCTGATAGCGAAAATACTGATTGCGGCGAAACATCAGCACGTGTCAGAATGCTTCTCAAGGCAGCAAAAGAAAAACATTGAAATGTGGCTTAAGATGACCGAGGTGTGTATTCTCGGATCAACAGATTGGATATTGAACACCAAGAGAAAACTGTGTTGATGGGTTGACAATGATTACATTAGAAGAGTTTTGAGCTATTTTTTGTATAGAAATCAGATGAAATGCTTATAAATTGTAACAAATACGAGATCTATAACCTATTATTCAATGAGATTCCAACAAGCATTAATGCTGATTCAGTATCCAATCAATAAGATCCTTTGTTTTTAGCCTTGTGTTAAAATTGAAAGGTGATAGTGTGGGTGGGCATTGTTGTTTTTAGTACTACTGCTTAAAGTTAACAGCTCATTGTGTGTATACAAGTCGCGAAAACTTAAGTAAATATTAGGTCATTATGTTTATTTTCTGCGTTTATAATGAGAAAAACTATGAAAGTCTGGTCGTTCTCGCTAAACGCATTAGCCGGGTTCGATGTACACAACAAATCCTGCTAAGCGCCCGCGCTATCTACCCTTTTAATCTAGGTTTCTTATACACAATGTGATTTTTAAGAGTAATTTTAGATTCCACTCTGATGTAGGAGTAACGATTGTGGCTGCCTTATGGACTAAGATGCAGAGTTGAACAACAACAACACCGTTAAATGTTTTACCATACCTTTTAACTTGTCTAAAATTTTTTGTAAGCAATTCCAAACATCGATGTTTACTGTTCCGAAATGACTTCTGAAGTTTATTAAATGCAATGTGCGGGTTTTATTTTTTTTCAAATAGAAGCATGTATCGACGAAACTTCGTTCCTGTTGCCATTATGGCGACGTATTGTTAGTGAATTGCAATGGCGATGTCAAAAAACAAGTGCGCAGCGTTAGTTTGGGATATGTTCGTCTATACCATTGAAACGAAGTCATTTATCGGAATAAAAAGTATCCTAACTGTAGACCCGGGATATAAACTAGTTCTATCTCGAGTTTCATTTAAATCTGTTCATTAGTTTTTACTAGCATTGAGTAGGACACGTATGAACCAGTACATTTGTACTGATACAGCTGTAAAATTTTAAAATGTAAGACTTCAAATTTTTGTCGCGTTACTACTCATTCCTCCAATAATATGAAACTTAAGAGAAAGGACGGAACGAAGCTTATGCTACAATAACAGTACACGAACGCTTCTACGGATACTTACATGGGAAAGAGAGACAACATGACATGTCACAATACGACTGCTAACTTCTACAAGTAAAATGAGGTGACCGAGACCGATGAAATCCGATTCTTGTCGAACATTTCTGAACTAGAAGTTTGGATTGTACCGCGTAGATACAAATTGTGAGGAACGGGACAAATCAGGGAATGACGCTCACCCCTCACTGGCCTTATCACTTCAAATGTTCAACTCCCGCGATACAAACCGTACAATCCTCCTCGCTTCATTTGAAGTAGTATATTGTACTGGTTCAGTACAAAAAGTCGTGTTACTCTTACAAATTCATTTTATAATAGTGTCCTACTCAACACTAATTTTATCTTGATTCTCTAAGAGATAGACAGACAAAAATTCGAAATGTTGAATTTTCGAAACTTGTTGGCCCGAATTAGCGACCCTGATTTTCTCTCATTTTGAAAGTCATTGTGTGAACTCGACACCTCCAACAGATTTATTACCTATATGGTAATATAGAGAAGTTAATTTGAGATCAAAATAGTAGAGGTAAGGTTTGTTTGGTTGGTGCTAAAGGGGATTTATTATGATATCCTGCCTCGGGAATATCGAAAATGACGATCTGTATCTATCTGAAGTCAGGTTTCATGGAAATTGGTGGCAAATCTTGGGATGTTTGAGTATAATATAAAGCTTTTAGATCCTTTCATCATATCACAGTAAAACTGAACAAACAATATATTGAAACTCATTTGGACGCACAACAAGTCCAGTCAAAATTCGATATTGCAAATAATTCTTAAGTTGCATTTGTTTAAGGTTCCCGAAACTAATCTCAACTAGGGATATTGTTCCGAAATCCAACCAAACTACGATGTACAGTTAAAAGTAAATATAATAGATTATGAGTTCAATCAAACTGCTGGTTGAAAATTTGACCAAAAATCTACCAGTAATTTGTGAGAAATTGCAAAAATGTTGAATGTGTTGTTATGTATCTTTTACAAATGACTTAACAGAGAAGATTTTTCTTGTAGAAAAGCTGATTCACTGTATTTCTGCTGAGTGCTATGTGTGTTTTTACTTATTATAATTTACTTCAATAGGATACTTGCCACTTAAATAGATTGAGACATTTTCCCCATCTTTCGAAACCCTGCAGATTCCTTGATCTCTTATGAGTGTAGTGATTTACGTCATCATTCTAATGAGTCAAATAGTTTAAGTATCGTTTAAATTATACTATAATTTCTAATTATAAATAGTATTATATAATATAATTACTTAATAATTTATTGTAAAATCTGTGTGTTATACACGCAATTTATCAATCTTCAACGTCATCTACTGGTTCTTATATCCTGCAGCTGCACTTTCTTTGGCGCCATGGCGGTTTTACTTCTGTAACAGCTTTATCAACAAATCCTTTAACGACGTAGTTCTCACAGCTGGGCGTGTTAATAGTGTATTGTACCCAGGTCCCAATTTTGCTATAACTATCTCGTCAAAATCGCCGGAGACTACTGTCTCAATTGTACGTTTGCCAGTTTTCGGTATTCCGAAAATTCCAATGACGTGTTTAAATTTTTTTAGTAGTTTTTCAATATTGATTTCGGTTAACGTCATTTCTGCTGGTAATACCAATTTTTTTCTACTACTATTCTGCCGCGACGACATCGAGAAGATATGGTGGATTTAGTTGAATACGAATTTTGACATTATCGCAATGGATTCATACATTGAATATTTTCGCAACGATAGCAGAATTGGGCCCCTGGTATAGATACAACTTTGCCAACGTGACTGATTTGTTTGTTTCTGAGACTACCACCCTTTACTACCTGGATAATATATTTTTTCTGAGACTTAGTGGCGATGTAAAGTTAAATTTGCTTTCATCTACTATAATGCATTTGTAGGTTAGTGTATAGAAAATATGTAGTATATATATACAGATTTGTCCTGTCATGATGTTCATGTTCACATCCTTAGAGTTTTCTTGAGAAAGCTTCAAGGAAGTGGGGTGGAAATTTGCTTGGGTCACTGTTACGTTGGTGAAGTGATAAGTTTCGGTATGAGTAGTTATAATATTTAGCATCGTAGCTGAAGTCATGAGCGCCCACAGCATTAAATGAATACTGTCGTCTGCCCTATTCTTCCCCAAACATATTTTGAGGGAAGAGATATAAGGCCTCTCAGGATACTCAAGAGGGCTTCGATTCATAAGCTCCCACTTCGTACCCCCATTGCCATGCTTTAGCTACGACGCTAGTAAGGAGGTTTAATTTAGTTAGTCTATAGTTTTGGTATTTCGAAATAAGCTCACTAAATCTTTGTGTTTCAGGACGTGCCTAATATACAAGAAGAGTTCAGTACATTGTTTGATGATGAAGATGCAGAGCGTGGCAGCAAGAAGACAATTCCGTTGGAGAAATATGAAGAGTTGAAGGCTAGTTCTCCTCAATACGAGAGTTAAATATTAGAATACTACGTATAATTTTAATAATAATAATACCCCATAGGCCCAGATCTCAATAACCGGGTAACTTTTGTTTTCATTTCGTACAATAATCGTACACTGACCGGGGTTCGTCCTTGGGTGCATTACTATATGGTGTTGACAGGTATTATAAGCGGTAAGTGTCACGCCACATTGACATAAAAATTTTCAAGGGTACTCTACATATTAGCCTTCCCATGGTCCCACGCAACCCCTTCAAGATTCCGGGCACGTGGTCTCCAAGGACATACATTATAATACCGATAGTAATTTTTTATCCGTGCAGGAACGGAGAAAGAATATAATTTTCTGCGGTCAGGTGGTAGGGTATGTGCCCCTCTGGGTGGCTACCACCCCAGGTCTTGAATACGCCGCCATAACAACCTTGAGTTGTGTTGTGGCATTAGTGGCTAGGTTTCAGTCTGCCCCAAAGAGAGCGCATTTGTAGCACCTTTGGTGCTTTGAATGTTCATAGGCAATGGTAACCGCTTCCCATAAGGTGGGCCGTCTGCCTGTCTGCTGAACCCTAGCAATAAAAAAAAAAACACTAGACAAAAATATTAGTGTATTATTTCCTCGGCTAATAATACTTTTTTAATCAAATTCTAAAGTAGTTGTCACACGAATTACATTTTAACTGACATATTTACACATATACAGGTGAATTTTTAAGTGGGCCTTCAGGGCCTAATCCTAAAATATGCTAATAAATAGCAAAAAAACACTAAGGAATCTCGAACGAAAAATAAAGTGGTATCATTAGATTTTTGAAAAAAACAATTACCCTTGTCAAAAATCGAATAAGCTGATTTAGAAAAAATAAATACTAATAATATGGTAAACTAAATATTACTATACCATATCATAGTGTAGCTTGTAAAGATCAAGTTTTGTGAAGGAATGTCAAACGACGAACCAAGGGAAAGGATTGTTGTTGAACAAAATGTTCAATTTTCCATAAATTAATTAAAGAACAAATTGTGCTGGTCATTTGACCGCACCTTATTTGAACGCAAACAAATAACTGATTTGATAGATTGGGGTAAATAACGTGGTTTTCGAATATTACACAATTTAGATGCCTATTAAAAATAGAATAATTTTCATCTATTGCATAAAATGAGGTGATGTTTAATTAATGGAAATTTAACATAAAAACACCCCTTTCCCTTAGTTTGCCGTTTGCCGACATTCCTTCACAGAAATTGATCGTTATAAGCTACACTATGATTTGGTATAATAACACAGGATATGTTTGTTTTATCAAAATCAGCTGATTCGCTTCCTAAATACGATACTTAATTGATTTTTCAAAAATCTGTTGATACAACTTTAGATTTCATCAAAATTGGCTTCGAGAGTCCTTTGAATATTTTTCGCTTTATCTTATAGTTTCGGATTTAGCCTTAGAGGCTCATTTGAAAAATACACGTGCATAATAAGGTCATTTAGGTCTGTAAGGGGATCATCTTATGTGCCTGATGTGCACATCGGTGGACAGCCTGTAAAAATTGTCAGCACGTTCAAATACTTCTGATGGAAAGGATAACCACGACAAAGAAGATGCCTCGCAGTGTGTACCAACATGTTGGCCAGAAGATTTTTCAAAGCTAGTAATGACACTAAAATATATCTGTTCAGGACGTTTTGCCAGACATTCTATACCTGTCAGCGCTGGACGGAATGCACAGAGCGTTCTCTAGATGGCATACGTGTTCAATATAATAACATATTTCGACACCTAATGGGTTTTAAAAGATACTGTAGTGCCTCGAGTATGTTTCTTGAGGCTAGATTGAGCATGTTTTGTGCTATTCGCAGAAGTCGCATTGCAAATTTCTTGACCACGGTTGAAAGGTGTAGAAACAGTATAATTGCGGCCATTGCTAGCAGGCTACATCAAACAAAAATGTATTGGTTGCAGATTGCTGCATAGAATAATTAATTTCCTGTAAAATATATGTTAATGAAATGCTTCAGTAAAGGACTGACTGACTGACTGACTGATTGACATTTATTAATTTTTATTTTTTAAGGTTTAATTTAAATTAATAATAACAATGTATAAAATTTGTTGTAATTATGGATCTTTGTATCTGAAATAAAAAAAAAAAACATTATAATAATAAATAATTAAGTATAGGTAGGTACAAGTTATGGATAAGTACTATATATTTATGACTGCTAACACATATAACATTTTTTTATTGTTTTAAACAGAAAGAAAATGAGAAACTACATTCTGAAATGGAGGGGTACAAGAATGAAGCACTTTCAGCTAAGGAGGAGGCAGATAGAAAATTCGAGATATACAAGGCTCAATATATTGTGCAGAATTCTTTGCAACACATGGCAGCTTCTCAGGTGAATTAGAACAAACTTGCATTTGTAGGTAGATAACACTTTACTGTACACCAATACAAAAATGAACTTGAGACTGAAACTACATATATATAATTATGCACAAAGGGCGGTCTTATAGCTAAAAAGCGATCTCTTCCAGACAACCCCAGAATGATTTGATATGATAATGCCGATAGAGATATATGTTACATATAGTACAACTACTTACATTTTAATAATAAATACGTAATCTGTATAAAATGCATTCATTCATGCATTTAGATCATTGAACGTTATTGGTACCACTGGATTGGTTGCTGCATATAAATGACGTTTCTTGTGTCGTATATAACACTCTGTTTTGACGGTTTTAAGTGCGGTATTTTATTTGATTTTTATTATTCTAACTTTTTGGCCACTTTTCAGTAGCCGTGATCACGGAAGACAAGTGTCAATGAGTAGTGTTAAAGTTTTTATTTAGCCTTATATAAGAGAAGTATGGGAGGAAGAGCACGCACGTATCTGGATTAATGGGTATGAAAAGCAGCGGCTCCTCGCCTTCTTACGTGTTGTGGTTGCGATTATTTAACTTAATTATTTTACATTTGCGAAGCGGGATGATTTATTTTATGATATGACAATAAATTAATTGACGTGCGTGCGAAAAGGTCCGTCTGATTTAAACGGAGAAATTAAATATAATAGAACAAAAGTATTTTTATAGCCAAAAAGTTATATAGCGATACCATAGATGTTAAACTCATATTTAATGAACTATAATGGCAGCGATATACATAGACAGATAGACAGGTATATATATTATATTGTTTAATAATAAATATTACAATATTGTTACAATTTGGGCCACCTGCATATCTGTAAACAAAGCACATTTATTACCCGTCGGCGTTTGAGCTAATCACATTTATGACCGTCTTCTTTTGTTTACTTTGTGTTTAAAATTTGTAATTAGAAAACCGCCTATTGTGTATTGTAACCTTTTATGGCAGTTATTAGCCAGGTGTGCCGAACTGATTCTAAGAAATTCGGTATATGCCGGCGGGCAGCCATATTTTATCGGTGCATTATAAAGCAATGGCCCAATGGAGAGATCGGCAGTCAAGCGATAACCACTAGCGAGACAAGACGTGTGTACATTCGATAATCTATATAATGACGGACTTTGCGCGTGTTATTGAATCGCGCATTACGCTTCGACTGATTGTGTTCCGTTATATTTACGTAATAATCACGTACCTGTGTTATACGTGTTTGTATAGTTCTAATATATTCTATATTAATTCCAACGGCATTTTAATTCGAGTCCTGTAACTCGTAACAATACTATAAGGGTGCAGTACTGCAATTTGCCAATGCAACTATAAAAAATAAAATTAAACAAAAAATAATGTTAACTGTGTTTTTCAGATTTATCCACCTCTTCCACCGTCGACACCTAAAATGGTGGAGCCTCCGTTACCGAGCAAACCGGAACCGCCGACGCCAGATGAAATACCAACTTCCGGTCAAGCAGTGTCCCTATCCGAAGCAAAAATCATCAGTGCTATAACAGCATACCTTATTATACATCCGAATGGAGCAGTCGTTGACCATATTGTCTCGTATATTAAAATCATGTGTCCGTTTGTTACTCAAGGAACTGTTAATCATGTTTTGCAGAAGTATTCAGATGTTTTCATGAAGAAGAAGTTTGGGAAAGGCATTGGCACTGAGTATAGGTGGTGTTATGCTATGTTCGAAAGGGTCAAGAGTGAATGGAAATGAGGTTAGGTTTATTCTTTTCAAGTTTAGTTTTAGCTAGGTTTTAAGTCAATAAAGCTATATTAGTATTTGTATTCTAATGTTGGTTTTATTTCTGCTATTTATCCTAAAATTGATGATGATGTTTAAATTGCTATAACGGCAGGAAAAGGATATTCATACAGCTTTTTGACATGGTAAGCAACAATATAATAAAAGCTCGAAGAAGTATAATTTACTATGATTGAAAATTGTTACGTTATATTTGTTTATAGGTCGATTTTTCAATAGTCAGATTAATCGTTTAATAACTGCCTAAGGAATAAAGTTATCGGACTGTTTATCTGTCCTATAGGTGGCTATGGATTTTTCAATTGATATTTAACTGATGAATAGCCATCATACGATTATTTGATTGGTTGAGACAACACTAACTTCAGGGAGGTGAAACAAATATACTGATTGAACACACGTTAGAGCAGGACAGACTATTTTCATATACATCAATCGTCAAATTCGATAAAAATGACAATGTCAGTCAGTTTTTCCAGATTGGGATTTTTGGGGCGATTTTGGAAAAAGATTTATTACTTATTACTTGCCTTTGTGTTTGATTTTATCTATATGATCATAGGAAGTAAATATTGCACAAACTCTTGAAAGTCTGAAACGACAATGGAATTCTTTTGATCCCACCTAGTGAAATGATCTGATGTGGTTCTTACAATTCTAATTTTCCTCTCGAATGGATTGATGAAATCATATAAGAGAGAGAGAGAGCTCTCTCTCTCTCTCTTATATGATAACACTTTATTGCACACCAAGATATACAATTACAAAAACAGGCCATATTTATAATATTTTCTAGGCAATACAACAGGTGGCCTTATCGCTCAAAGCGATCTCTTCCAGGCATCCTAAATGAAAGAAATTTGAATCAGGCGATATAGGTGGTGCAGGAAAAAGGCAATAGATACACAAATACTCAAAACTAGTTTAAGAAATGAATATACAAATACATACATATATATATATATTAGGTTGGGGAAAAAGTTTCTTCGTATTTTATATAAAAATTCAAAAGGTTTTTATATAAAGTTTATTTACATTTGACTAAAGTATGTAGGTGCCATTTTGTTGGATAACTTTTTGCCATCTTGTCGGTAGGGACGTGATCCCATTGCTATAAAAATTTTGGGGCTTCTGATCAAAAAACTACGACAAATGGTTTTATCTTTTGTCTGTTTTGTCTTTTCTCCTGACACTGTCTAAGGAATTCTGCAGAGACCGAAACAGGTGAAAATCTGAAGGTGCAAGGTCAGGACTATACGGCGGATGCATTAACACCTCCCAGCCAAACCCTCGTAATTTTTGCTGAGTGGCTAAAGATGTGCGAGATCTAGCGTTATCATGGCGAAAAACCACACCCCTTCTGTTGATTAATTGCTGCCTTCTGTTGATTAACCCCGGCTGCTTTCTTTCAACTTTTTGCTTTAATCTCATCACTTGTTCGCAGTACAGTTCAGAATCGATGGTCCTGCCTGGCGGTAACAGCTCATAATGAATAATGCCCTTCCAATCCCACCATACACACAGCATCACCTTGTTGCGAGTTATCCCGGGTTTCGCCACAGTCTGTGAAGCCTGACCGGCCTTTCACCACGATCTTTTTCGCACGTTCTTGTCGTGCGTGATCCACTTTTCATCACCAGTTATCACTTTCTTCAAAAATGGTTCGGTTTTATTACGTCGTAATAAAGAATCACAAATGAATACACGGTTCATTAGGTTTCTTTCAGTGAGCTCATGAGGCACCCAAATATCGAGCTTTTTTGTGTACCCAGCTTTTTTCAAATGCGCCAAAACCGTTTTGTGGTCAATTCCCAGTTTTCCAGCTACATCGTAACTACTCATATGCCAATCTTGCTCCATTTTTTCGAAAATGGCATCTACATTGTACGTAACAGGGCGTCCAGAGCGACGTGCATCTTTGATATCAAAATTTCCGGATTGAAAACGCTTAAACCAAATTTGCGCTACTCTCACAGATACTGCATTAGGTCCATAAACATAACAACTTTTTTCGCGGCTTGTGTTGCATTTTTACCTTTTTTGTAGCAAAATTTTAAAATGTATTGAATTTCTTCATTAGATTCACTCATTTTAACAATAAAAAAAAACAAATAAAAATCACACATTTTCCTAATTAGAATTTGGAATTCTCTTCTTTAAAATTAAAACTTTTTAATGATACCAAAACCAGCCAGATACAAATGGTATATATAGCCAAAGAGATCTTATTACAAGTTCATACATACTATATACGAAAAGACTTTTTCCCCAACCTATTATATATATACATAGTCATATATATACACTAACACAAAGTTATTATAATAAATGTATTATCATGATTATATTCTGTTAATCAGACAGCTATTTGTGGACAAATAGAGTTTTCTGAGCAAATTTCTAAATGTTGGTAAGGATTTGGTCTCTCTGACAGTAAGAGGCAGCATATTCCAAAGTTTGACAGTCTGCACCTTAAAAGAATTGTCATAATAGGATGAAGTGTGTGCAGGCGTCATAAGCTTACGGTACGTATCATGGCGTATGTATAAAAGAGTTTCCTATTCAATTGCTAAATCGTTTGTATATTATCAAAAATATTCATAATAATGTCGTATATAATTTTTGTAATTATGCAAAATCTAGAAACAAAATTCAATATACCTACTAATTAACTGTTAAAGTCAATAGTTTTGTTTAGAAATTATCCATTTAATAACGATTATCTATCCCTCCAAGCGGTAGATAAAGTTATTCTTCAGGAAGTCCAGTTATTCGTCGGATAAGGCCTATCTGACGATTGAAAAATTGGCCCTAAACCAAATTAATACTCTATTATTGTGCCTTTTGAAGAAAATTTTATACAGTTACTAGGATATGCCCGCGACTTCGTCCACGCTTAACTTGAAATTACTGAGGGATTCCCGGGACATAAAAGTACCGCAGCATTTACAAAAGAATGTAAGCTAGCGTTTTATCGAAAACTGTCGGAATAAGCAAATTTTTATACACCTGAACAATTACAAACTGTAATTGTTGTAGCTCCCGCGAAAATTCCCGTGGGATTCCTGGCATAAAAAGTATCACATTTTATTACATATAATTTGCTGTCGATCAGCGAAAACCGCATCGAAATCGGCCCAATAGTTTGTACCTGAATCCCGAACATACAGACAATAAATCTAAAAAACTGCATATGTTCGCAGTCGCTTGTTTAGTCTATTCCGGTTTTTTTTTAAATATCTTTAATATACAGACACGGCAATATTATAATATTAAAAATAAAATAAAACTGCACAAAAAAAACTAGCATATATGTAGTAGTAGTAGAATTCTCCATAAAGGCAGGCAAAGAAATTTTAAGATGCTCTTACATGAGTAACTAAAATTGTTCAATTCCTGTCAATACTCGTCAACTATGACGTCTCGATTACATCTAACAATTTAGGGCGATGGCAATATGTAGCAAGTTGTTGCTGAGATACGGCCACACTAGCCACACAATACCAACCGTGTGATACGCAGCAACTTTAAAAATTACCCCCGCCCCCACAGTTGGCCTTTTCCTCTCGCGAAAACGAGACGTAGTTTAAAAAAAAATCCAAACCGATTGGATATTCGGCAACTCATGGCGACGCTGAGAAATGTGGAATATATGGAGCAATTAGAAGCAAACTGACTGAACTGTTTCGGGAATAAACAGTTGCTGCATTTTATTGCAATTGCTCCAGATAGATCTATTACTGTTGTCAAGCAAGAATTGCTCAAAAAATTGCCAGTGTAATTCTAATGTGTAAGTCTTCGTATAAGTAGCGCAGTTGAATTGTAGGCTGCCACTGACGCCATTTAACGGAGTTCATGTGAAAACTCGAAAGGCCACATTTGACTATACAGTTCACATTTTTCACAAAAACACAAAATTAATACTCAAAAGCTATCAATATCCTACAACTGTTGTTTATTTTAGAGTAATTTTACACATTTTTAGGGCACAGGGTCCCCTTTCAGTTCCCGCCAAAAATTCTACCCACTAGCATTTATTTAATTTTGAAATTTTGTTGGCAAAGGTATTACTAACTGTTAATCTAAATTAGTGACGTTATAACAGAAATACATTAAAATATTCAAATTATCAAATCACTAATCACAGTTTTGTTATTGGTATTTCATCAAATAGCTGTCATATAGAATTCCTTTGTGTTAGCTATTTTCAGAGCCGGTCTTAACCATCTAGATATAACCATAACCACCCGGGTGAGTCATGCATTTGGCGCATTTATATCATATCTACTTATGTCACGAACTTCTTGAAGTAATGAAGAACAAAACTACTCCCTCTACTTATATGACGAACTTGACAGTTTGTGAGGATATGGATGCCTGTTTGTTACTCTCTCATGCAAAAACTACTGAACAGGTTTTGATGAAACTTTGCAGTAATATATTATAGCTTATGCGCATATCAGAAACAGCTGATTTACGCGGCGTCCTGTAGGCCCCGGCGCTCTGTGCGTCCGCTCAGGTCGCCCGGGTACATGAAACTTTTAAGAATACCATTCCGTAATTAAATGGCTAAAATAGTTATCATTTAGTTTTAACACACACATTCGTCTGTATCACAGCCAAAATAAATGGACGTATCGTCACATCGAAATTAGTAGATTTTTTAAATGTCATGTAATCTACCTACAATGGTGTTATTAATATACGATGTATTTTTGGATATAGAATTTTAGGGGTCCGTAGTCAAATGGTGAAACAATAGTATCAGGTCGCGTTGATACTATTTAGCGTTTCACTGTTCGTGACATGCATATATGTATAATACGTACTTGGCTAGTCCGAATTTTTAATACCTACTATTATTATGTTCACTGGAGATTATTTAGTTTTATTTAACTGTATTTGCAACTTTATTTTAATGATCGAATATGAATCTAAATAGTAAATAGTTAGTAACGTAATTCCTATCAGTAATCAGTACGATGGTGTTGTCTCACATCACTATATTATTTAAGGTGAAAAAAAAAAAAAAAGTTTCCGACAGCAGGAGTGAGCGCGCGTGTTTTGTGTTTGTGTATGAAAATCGTGGGTTTAAAAAATGAAAAAATGGTGGAATTGGGTGCTTGTTTTCGCGTTATTCTGTTTGTTATTTGTTGCGATACCCCTTTCTTTAAGCGTAGATGACAGCAAAGAAGAACTGAAATCAATGTTCGACGATTACATACAAAAGTTCAACAAAACTTATAAAAACAACACGAACGAGTATGAAACCAGATTACAACATTTTGTCGTAAGCATATAATTTTATTATAATATATATGTCGTTTGCTGAATTCTGCTATTATTAAGAAAAGTTCCATGCAGTTTTGTGTAAATTTGAACGAGTATTATATAGAAATTCTTTAATATTTTTTCATTCTCTAGTTGCATGGCATGTTTTTCTTCATTTATCTAATTAAAAACATAGCAACTGTCGCTTAAACCGGTAAACAAATACTACAAAACTAGATTACTTGTAAGTTTATAATAATTTATGAATTTCCAGTTTGTGCTATAGTTAATTAACTTCTATAATAGTCTTCTATACTAATCGTAAATTGAAGTATCTATTAGTGATTTCAAAATAAATGCTATAATTTAATTTAAAACTAAACTTATACTATGCTGAATCATTAAATATGATTGATTTTAAAATTTTGTGGCTTTTAAAAGCTCAAAGAATTTTAGTGTTTATGGATTATATTTTTATATGTTTTATTCTTTTTACTAATAAAATTTTTATTAACTACCTACTGTTTCAAAGTTATATCTGTGTCTTCAGGCTATGTATTTTAAAATTTTGTAGGGGCATATGGATGAATGCCTCATGCCTACATTGTCACAATTATATAATGAAATCTTTTACTTTAAATAGGCATCTGTTAGAGAAATTAATGAGTTGAACGCAGCATCAAGAGGACCTGAGCAATATAGAGCCAAGTTTGGTTTAACAAAGTTGTCAGATATGTCAAAAGCGGAATATAAGGATATCCATTTGTCAGATGAAAGATTGAAAAAGTTACCACACATGTACGGCAAGAGCTGGAAAAGTATAAGGATGCAGTTGGGGATAGAGCTGATAAGGAAAGGTTGTTGTTAATAAATTATTTAATTAATAATATCTGTCCATAATCTAAAATCACTGTGGTAGCATAGTGGGTGTCTTGTGTCTTAATAAATTGTAACCTTAATCTATTTAAAAAAAATGAGATTTATATTTTGTTATATAATTATATATATTTTGACTTATATTCATATATTCAGTGTGTCTTTTGAGACATAGGCCTTCTCCAAAGTTTTTCAGTTACTTCTTGTCCTTGCTATCCTACTCTTTGTGCTCCTACTAATTCACTTATGTCATCTTCCTCTCTTCTGTATTGTCTTACTTTTCCCCTTTTTCTATTCATGGGTTGTCCTATATTGGCTCAAATTAGGTGGATTCAAATCTTGGCTGTGCAGCATACACTACTTAAGAAATTTATCTGAATGTGTCAGCCATGTGGTGAAGGAAACATTTTGATGAAAGCTATATATTAAAACAGCTATACTCAACCTTTTTTCACAGGGGCCACATAGACATATTATACCCTTTCCAAGCATTTAATTTACCAGCTCAATGATGGATCAATTATTAATGTCCTAATATATTACCAATTTGATTTGTTATAAAAATCAACTTAATTAATAAATAAGTTTTAATTAATTATTTTTCTTCAAAGTTGAACATTTTTTATTTACAAATCAATTACTTTCAATTTATTTATGTATACTGTTGATGGTTTAATAGTCTGTACTTTAAATGGCTCACAGAACATCACTATTACGTCACCCACAAAAATAACGTACGACAATTATGTCTTTTGTTTCATGTGAGCTGTCAAGAAATATTAAACTTGCTAGACACACAAACATACAAACAAAAAGTAAAATAAATGCTTGGAAACAATATATATGAGGTTCTGTGGGCCCTTATATTGTTTTATTTAGGTTAATTATTCCTACCTTGAATACATAGCAGACAGGCTGACAGCCCAAGACATTTGCAATACCAGTGGTGTTATCAATGTAAATCCATTAGATATATTATACAATTATGTAGTATGCTAAGCAGGCCTCTCACAAAAGTTTAGTGGACTGCAGACATTGTAATAATTGATATGTTAAATCCACTAATCTGTCTCTGACAAGGGTCGCCGATTTACTGTCTTTTCTCTCCTAAAATAGGGCGACTTGAGTGGAATGTTCATGGGCTGATAGTATATCTAACCATACTCATTTTTTAATTGTTGAAGTTCAGCAGATAGATCGCTACCTCACTAGGTATAAAGTGGTTATTGCTGCTTATCATCATTTGCAACACTAGAGGTGTATGTATAAAGTGCTGCAGGTTGTGGAGAAATTTAATGACACTATATTTTTAATCTTATTATAAATTATAGGCTTTATTAGTTTGAGGACTATTTTATGTTAGACTGTGTGGGCTTTGGACCCTGGCTATGACCCTGGACCATGGGTTTACAACATAAGAATATATAATAAAGCAATTCATGCTACACCGTGCGGTGTACGCGTCCCGTATGTGCGCCATGTTCCAGCTTAAATCATTCGTAATAATCTATGTTTTAGATATACGGTGGATGATGAAGAAGCATATCACAGCAGTCATCGACGAGATAGACCTAGTGCCAATGAGCCCCATAACAATGTTTATATCATTATCAGAAAAAAAAGAGCCATATTGCCCATGAAGATTGATTGGTGAGTTGAATTGAAATATTTGCTTAATCCATGGTTAAAATTGGAGTATCTGCCTATGTTTTTAGAATTAATAGAAAGTTTTAAATGTAAACTAATATATTTTATAGGATGCATAAATGGTAAATAAATAGTCTGGAACATTTATTCCGCATACAAAAACTATCCAGAAAGAACTACTTATAGAGATTTTCCTTTTCTCGGTTATCTCGATGTGCAGGTTTCATCATATTGTGTTCCTTTACCACTGTTAGCATGTAGTAATGATAACAATATGCACATTAGGTATGGTGTACTGTAAAGGGTACAAATTGTTTGCGACATAAATATTAATTAAATGTGATCAATAATTTATATTAAAACTACAACCTTCTTTCCACGCCTCGTTTGCGTTAATTTTTTTTATTATCCCTTAGAAACTGGATATTTTATGTATGCCACCATTGTCGTTTTCAATGTAACTTACTCCTGCCACGAGTTGTGTGAAACATAGCTCTTTAGCGATAAGACCGCCCTTTGTACACACTAGATTAGTACTACAAGTCTTAAATATTTCTGTAATGGTTTACAATAGTAGACTTATCTCTCTGTCTATTTCCCACCATTTTCGGGGATAAAATGTCCCATATTTGTCCCCTGTATCGAAAGTACATGCCAAATTTCGTAATCTCATGAAAATAGATTCATCTTTGATTAGGCAAGCAGGTCTGCGCAAAATTGAAAAATATGGCAAGGGGTCTACGGGTTACGAAACTTTGAGGACCTCTGACATAAAAAGTCGTCGTAATAAATTAATGTTATATCCAGTTTTCCAGACGGTATTTTACATTAAAACAATTTACCCTTTCAATTCGATATACTTACTTAGATATCAAAATAATATATAATTGCAACGTTCTCGTATGTATTGTAAATATAAAGACGGGAGATAAGAGAGAAAGACGTTAATATCAATGAACTCTACTTAGATTTATTATATTTTTCATACGGTCCAAAACATATATGTTTGGTCTGATACGGTGATTACATTTTATTTTTACACAAAACGAATCATTTAAAATGTTCGTGTCTGTCTGATGGTCTATGCTTATAGTATTATTCTTCCATGGTATTTTTTTTATTATTATTATTCAGCACTCGTATTGCCAGGCGAACAAGATATGCCCGGGCGTACATACATAGATCACTTATATCTAAGTCTATATATACCTGTTAAAAAAAAAGAAAAATAACTTATATATTAATACATGTTCTTATTATACTAGGTCTTACGTAATTTCTAGCCTTTATTAAATATATTACATATCATTAATACATAAATTATACTTTTCGTATTACAGCCATTTATCTCATGAATCAAATTTGGCGGAATGGTGTATTATATAGTATATATACCAGCATACAATAGTGTATTGATATCGCGAAAAAGTTCAAATTAGGGGTATACTCGTATACTACTCGTACGCAGAAGATTTGCCGATAGCCTCATGATGTCACGCGTCGATGGTCAGTAGGGTTGACAAAAAAGGTTACATAAATATTTGTTGCAATAAATTTATTACTTTCAGTTATTATTGTATATACTTTACATAAGTATATACAATAATAGTAAGTAATACAATACAATAATAGTAAGTAGTCATCGGCAAATCTTCTGCGCTTGTTTTATATATAGTATAAATTCATTTTAAAAATGTCATAACCTAATGTATTTGTTCTACACGTCTCTGCGGCACGACGAAACCCATGAGGTTTCTGTGCCACAGTCGATATTTTTTTATGTATATGACTAAGAGTGTTGGAAAATTAAAAAAAAAACATACTCCTGATAGTAGAAAAATTTGTATAAGTACGTACTTATACTAATTTTTCTTATACGTATTAGGTAATGTAACACATGTTTTCAAAAATCATAACGATATTTCTTAATGAATTACATTAGTGCTGAAATAAACCCCTCTACGGAACCGTAATATGTATAAAGAAGAGAGTAATTTAAAACAAATATATTGACACCAAAAGATCGAATACATTGCCTTAAAATTAAGACGAATTTGGCACAAAATTACGCCGAGTCTGTCTGTGTAACTCGGTATTATTAGTCCAATCCCCAGTGACCTAAAAAACAAAATTGATGCAAAATTTTAAATTTTATAAATAGAAATAAATTAGTAGAATTTAAGATAATTAACAAAATTAATTTAAAGGCAGTTTCAAATTATGTTTTAAGCAACTTGAACATCACACAGGGTTGGATCTAGGGGGGATGAGGCAAGGGAGGGCCCATGCCCGGGGCGGCCACTTCAGAGGGCGGCAAATTCAAAACTTCGTAGACAAAACATGACTCATCATTATATATATATATATATATATATTAACATTAACCAACTTTGACCACTGAGACGTCCAGTACTTTAGGCACATAAATTGCTTTTCGCGGAGCCCGTTGGCATAGGTTAAAAAGCACAGACGCACGTGTGTTCATCAGTGGGCGTCTGATGGCTGAAATGATGATGATGATTAAGGTAAAAATTTAAGATCGGGGGCTGTCGATACATACACCTGAAATTGCCTACAGAACTGATGTTCATAATGACGGTTCATAATAATAATGAACTTCGTATGCTAGTATTGGAATCTCTAACAAATAGTTTTTATTCCTTTGGTGTGGTATAATACTGGCCATCAAAAATACTAAATTTTTGTATTTAGAACATAGACATTCTTTTGTTTTTTTATCTGTATATTTTTAATGGGGGCCATTAAAATCGTCATTATTTTACACACGTGCAGTTTTCTTTTATAATTGAAATAATTACAGCTAGAGACTTAAAAAACAATAAATAAAGAAAGATCACAGTTCTTTTGACAGGTATTATACATTACATACAAAATGCTGTCTTGGCTCTGATGGTGTCTAAATTCACTAGCGACTTGAATAGTCGTTATAAATCATTTATGACCGGTTCCTATATGTTATTATTTATTTACTTGCTTGGACAATTTGAAAAAAGCGAAAGTGGTTTAAGAATGAATGAGTTACTTATCAAATGTCTACCCTACGCCGATGATCAGGTTATACTTGCGTCATCGGAAACGGAGTTACAGGAGATGGTAACAATTATGAACGAGTCTTGAGAGAAAGGGTATGAAAATTAATGTGAATAAGACGAAAGTTATGGTGTTTGAAAGAGATGAAAGAATGACAAGTTGTAATATACAGATAGGAAATCAAAAGTTAGAGCAAGTCAGAGAATTTGTTTACTTAGGCTGCATGTTTACCAGAGACGGAAAGCATGAAAGGGATATTGAAAGGAGAGTTATGGCAGGTAATAAGGTGAATGGAGCGCTAAACTCTTTTATGAACAGCCAGAAAGTGTCTGTAAAGGCACGCTTGGCTGTCCATAAAGGGGTGTTGGTGCCAACCCTAATGTATGGCAGTGAAAGTTGGGTATGGCAGAAGAAGCATGAAAGTAGGATAAACGCAGTTGAAATGAGAGCTTTGAGAAGTATATGTGCGGTTAACTTGAATGATATGATAAGGAACAGTATGATAAGGGAACGTTGTGGATTGAAAGAAGATGTAATAACAAGAGTTGAAAAAGGTATGTTAAGGTGGTTTGGACATGTAGAGAGAATGGATAAAAGTAGAATCACAAAACAGGTGTATGACAGTATTGTGAATGGTAGGGTTGTTGCCGGTAGACCGAGACGAACACACCATGACCAAATATCGGAAGTGTTAAAGAGAGGTCAGGTAAAAAGCTTTTCAAATAAACGTGCATGTATGAAGAGGTTAATGAAAGTAGGTGAAGCGAACGTTGTTTGTCAGGATCGTCGCAAGTGGAGATCCATAGTCTCTGCCTACCCCCATGGGAAACAGGCGTGATATTATGTATATATGTATGTACTTGCTTTATCATCGGTTGAATTTTAACATTACATAACATTAAATGGAGCCTATTTAAAAATGCAGACAAATGAACGGTGGGTAAGATATAGGAAACGGGCCTCAATTAAACTTATTTTGTCGTAAATTCACGGTAACGTCCACGGCCGCTAAACCGTATACTGTTTGATGTATAATTATGCAATAGATAGTTAGTGGCAAATAACTTCTTGTAGTCGTATTTAAATAACTCAATAATTAAAACTTGTTTGAACTTTTGGTTCGACTTCAATAATGTTTAGACCTTGACTATAGATATATTAAAAAAATAAAAATGTTATTGAAGTAGTTCAGCAGGCAGGCGACTGCCCACTTGATGGAAAGCGGTTACCATCGTCTACGGATATTTGTAACACAAATGCTACAAAATGCGCTGCTGCTCTCTTAAGGGAGACTGGAACCTGGTCACTAATGCCGGAACACAATTCAAGGTTGTTATGGCGACATACTTTAGACCAGGGGTGGTAGCGGTACAGTCGGGCAAATGCCCCACCACCTGGCTGTGGGTTGTTTATCGCCTCTAACGACAAGCCGCCCGGCCGCAGGAAATTGTATTATATTATAGAAATTGTATAATAAGATATACAGTTTACTTTAATGTTTTTATTTATCTTGAACATTTAAACTTTTTCGAATGGTAACACAATTTTATCGGAAGCGATATAATGTTTTGGTTTTCGGCTCTAGCTTGTAAACATACCCTGCTTATTTGAAGCCTTCATACACGTATTGGTGGTAATCGAGCTTCAGTCGTTGTTTTTCCAGGATTATATTGTATTTAATTTATATAATAAAATAAAATAAAATAAAAATAAAATGCCTTTTTATTTGGTCCATAATGAACATGTCATACAATAATTTTAAAATTTTGAATCTATTTAATTTATATGGAGAACAATATATATTTTTTTAATACAGATCCTATAATATTAATAACATGTATGTCTTTTTAACCGACTTCAAAAAGGAGGAGGTTCTCAATTTGATTGGTATTTTTTTTGTATGTACACCGATTATGCTGAGATTTATGATCCGATTTACGTGATTCTTTTTCGTTTGATGCAGAATAGTTGCCATTGGGTTCCCTAAAAATTTAACATAGTTTGGCCCACTAGTTTTCATTTTATGAAATATTTTTCCGTTCCGTTCCGTATGTACACCGATTATCTTTCATCTTCTCGCAATATTTAGAGTCGGCACAATATGTCTTTTCCTTCCGTACTACTCTATTCTGGCATGTAGAATATACTGTACATACTATAAATGTTGTTATACATATAATTCGTACATGTTTAAATTCAAAAGTTTTTATTCAAAATAAGTTTCACTGGAGAACACTTTTTGAAGGTCATACACATAAGTCAAAATTTAAATCTATTTCCTATTTTATGTACACCGTTTTGCAGCGTCTTATCGCTGTTTAAAGGAGATGTGGGAATAAATTCCCCAGCAACTCGTCTAGTGATTTTTGAAGTGATAACTTCTTATGGGAGGGTAAACTGCTTCGTTACGTAACGCGTTACGGCGCAAGTCTGTCTGACATCCCTTTCTCTCACGTATACGACAGCGGTAGGCAGGCTCCTCCTCTCACACTCTAACCCACACGAGATATACATAAAATTTAAGTAATAACTTAAGCTTTTCTCAAGTTAAACAATTTCAATATTAAATACTTCAACTTAGATTAGTTTAAGTTATCACCTCTGTCGGGCGTCCCAAGACACACGTTTTTAATCATAATTATTTATCTATCTCAGGCTCTTTTTTTGTACGTATAGAAGTTGTCAATAACTTTTCAAAGAATGAATGGAGTTGTAACAAACAAAAAATAATGTTCCCATTGCAATAAAGACATACTAAGAATTCATACTGCGACAAATCTCCATAGATTCCTTACATGTTATGCAGAATCAAGGTTGTGATGGCGGCATATGCTTGATCAGGAGTGGTAATCATCCAGACGGGCAAATACCCTACCACCTGACTGTGGGTTGTCTTAACGTCTCTTATGACAGGCCGCCCGGCGGCAGGAACTTGTATTTCCTAGTTTTTCGAGTCATAGTGTAATCTTAGAAGAGTCTAAAATAATATTAACCTACCAGCTTTAAACTGTTATTTAGTTCTGATTTCCGCGTAATAATCTCCAAACAAGTTTTGCAATGTTATATATATATTACATTAAGTTAAAGTTTTGGTTTTATAAATATTTATTAGGTTTTAATCTCAAAACATATTACAAGGTAGAATATTTTTGAATAAATAACTATTAATGAACCTTGAATTAATAATAAAGGTGGTTAAATAGATAACTAAGTTAAATTATAAATATACTAGTATATGCCCGCGACTTCGTCGCGAAATTATTTTGAAAATAATGTAAGCTAACGTTTTAGTGAAAATTACAAACCGCTACCGGGAAAATTCCCGCGGGATACCCGGATAAAAAAATCGCACATTTTACTACATAAAATTTTCTATCGATCAATGTAAAAATCACATTGAAATTGGATTTTAATCTGACCATTTTAAATCACTCCCAAAAAAAAATTCCGCGGGATTGCCAGGATAAAAAGTAGCACAGATTTTAGGTCTAAGAAATTTGCTGTCGATCGGCGAAAACCACTTCGAAATCGGCCCAGTAGTTCACATAAGTGAATCCGACAAACCGACAGACAAGAAATCTAAAAAAAATTGCATAATTTCTATAGTCTATTCCAGATGTTTATTTTTTTTAAATAGCTTCAATGTAGAGACACGGTATGTTTAGAATTTTTAATTTTTAAAGTTGTGTCGTATCTACATGTACAGTTTGGTTATCCTAGATATTGTGGGTATATACAAAAAAAATGTTTTAAGATGTATTTGTATTATGTTTAGGGATAACCTTAATGGGTGGAGGAGCGAGGTGGATTGCTCCTCCGTCTCAAAGGAAGCTCTTCCGCTGAGGTTATTGTTATGTCTCGCAGGGCTAAGCCCAACTACTGTAGTTCGAATGATTTACGACTTGGTAGTCGAATGAAGTCGAGAGTTGTTCACAGCTATTTATAGCAGTTGTTACTACTACCTGAATTCGTTGTTTTTTATGTTTTAGGACAGATCGCCTGGCTGCAGGAATTAGTATTCTTTCTATATATGTGTTTGTCTGTGAATTATTATAATCTATGTCATTGATAATCAAGAGTCATAAAAATAGCCTGGTCTGAGCTTTTGAGGGACTTGCCTGGGGCCATGGGAAGGCCGACATGTAGAGGCCCCTTGACAAAAATTTAAATGTGGCGTCGGCGTTACAGTAACCGGCGATTAACCTTCTCTAAAAAATGCACCCATTATTTTTATATTAGTGTATATCTCTGCAGATCACGGGTCATAAAAATAGCCTGAACTTTTGGAGGGCTTGCGTGAGGCCATGGGAAGGCCAACAGGTAGGGCCCCTTGATAAATTTAATGTAAATGTGACGTGACACTGACCGGCCATTGTCCCTGTGTACACCATATAAAAATGCACCCAAGGACAAGCCCCGGTAAATGTAGGACTATTGTAGGGAATGCGAACAAAAGCTACTGGGCTAGTGGGGTTACAGATCGAGGATTATGGGCACTATAGCGTCTGCCTGTCGCAATGTTCAAGGAACAAAGAAACGAGGAAAAGAGCAGATGGTGACTCGCCATTCACTGCACGGGCCCCTAAAATGCTAAGATTGGCAAGGGGCAACATAGTGTGAGTAGCTAAGGGGTGTCGAGAGGTGGGGTGCAGGTTCACCGAAGCTACTTCCGACGTTAGGCCATTTATCACGTCCACCCCTGGAGCTTCAGTCTTAGTTCTAGCGATCTCCACTCCGTGCCGGCTGGCTAAGGCAAGCACGGTGGCGGGGGCCTTTCCTTGGACCTCGGAGGCAGGTCCGAGGTGTCGCTACTCGTCTAAGGCTTCGCCACAAAGGCCCCCTGCGGGTTTAAGCCCTTAGGGCTTATAATAATAAAACTGGTTTATTATTATTATTATGAATGTTTTTGCGTTGGTTCGCGTTCCCAATCATGCCTAATATTAGACGATGTTGTGGTCAAGGGTGGAGCATGCTTATCTATTCACACGAAATTTGTAAACACGCGGATTGTACTTTTTGGGAACCACGGACTCTGGTAGTGCATTCCACAGCTCTGGCGTTTTTTCATTTCTCAAACAGAACGTTTCATTCGCACTATGAAACGATGGCGTAGACCAGAGCGCTTTGTCGTTCGAAGATAGAATGGTGAAGGGGAATCAATAGGGTTATTTCTAAACGCGGTAAAATTTCTGTGTCCGAACGTGAAACGCTATTAACACCATATCCTGTCGGAAACACATTCTCGAACGTGTTTGTGAATAATCCTCATTGGCCGAATAGTTCAACTGCACACTCTCCGAAATGAATTCTATAGAATACCGATCGACTTGCACCCTGTCGTCGTTAGTGGGCCTTCTGAAATTAGGTAGCCCCGCGTCATTGATACGATTATACAGGTGCCTACACAGCTAATCAGATCTTAAAAAGTTGCTTCCAAATATTTTTCAGGAGAACAAAAGGAGTCGTTGGACCAGTAAGAGACCAGGGGCTTTGCGGAGCTTGCTGGGCCTTTAGTACTGTCGGCACAATGGAATCTATGGCAGCTATCGAGAGCGGCAAGCTTGACATACTTAGTGTACAGGTATGATTTATCATTAATAGTATTTTATTTGAGTCGTTATAAGAAAATTGTATTGGTTGCCGTGATACAGACCCAGAGTTTAGGTTAATAATCGCTGGAAAAAAGTTTTAATATTATAGTTATAATATGCGGTTATTAAATTACTGAGATTATTAGTACTTATTAGTCATATTTACTCCTGGGATTGTCGGGAAGATATCGCTCTTTAGTGACAATTCTTGGTGCTTGATAAATATAGTTTTACCCTCTTATTCATAATATTTAAACGACGCCCGTTAAAAAATGTTATTCGGAATCGCATTTAGAATGCAATTAGGAATATTACTTTTGTATCTAATCTATAAATCTCTCATAAATGTTATGAATAATAATAGGTTTGTAAGTATATTTTATATAGCCTATGTGTTATTCTGATGTGTAAGCTATATTATTGTATAGTTTCATCAAAATCCATTCAGTAGTTTTTGCGTGAAAGAGTAACAAACATACATCCATACATTCTTACAAACTTTCGCATTTACAATATTAAGTAAGATATTGACAGATAACGTTCCACTCAAAGCTCTAAGGAAGCTTCTCAATTAGTCGACAGTGATGGTTTGGTGGGGTGTTAGCTATGAAGGAGTGACTGAGCCATATTTTTCTGAAAAAGGTATCAAAACATCGGCACAAGTGTATGAAGATACCATTCTTGAGAAGGTAGTTAAGCCCCTTAACAATACCATGTTCAATAACCAAGAATGGTCCTTCGAGCAAGACTCGGCGCCGGGTCATAAAGCTCGGTCCACGCAGTCTTGGTTGGAAACAAACGTTTCGGACTTCATCAGAGCTGAAGACTGGCCGTCGTCTAGTCCCGATCTTAATCCGCTGGATTATGATTTATGTTCAGTTTTAGAGAGTACGGCTTGCTTTAAACGCCACGATAATTTGGAGTCCCTAAAACAATCCATACGATTGGCAGTGAAGAATTTTCCCATGGAAAGAGTGCGTGCTTCTATTGATAACTGGCCTCAACGTTTAAAGAACTGTATTGCAGCCAATGGAGACCACTTCGAATAAGCTTTTTATATTTTAATTGTTTTATATTTATGTATTAAACTAATACACTGCAAAACTCATAAATGTTATCTATAATAGAAAAAAAAAATCTTTGTTACAATATTTATGGCAAGACTAGGTATATACACTAATGTCCCTATTCGTTAACGGTGTTATTTTAACGGTATAAATAAGATGCATTTAGCTACAGTTAATACGTATAACCTTATTCCAAATGGAGCCTGAGCATTAAAAATAAGTTAGTAGAAGTAAAAAAGAAACTAATGATGGACTCTCTGGGAGGAACTCATTGGGAGACCTGGTTGGACCAAAGTTTCAAAGACCATCGAAGAAATTGTATAGCAATACCAGCAATTACAAGACCTTCTAATTTCAAAACAGCATATATTGCACTAATTTTTTTAAAATGTTTTATTGCAAGAGTTCAGCAGTCAGGCAGACGGCCCACTTGATGGAAAGCGGTTACCATCGCCTATGGACATTTGCAACACCAAAGGTGCTACAAATGCGCTGCTGCTCTCTTATGGGAGACTGGAACCTGTCCACTAATGCCGAAACACAACTCAAGGTTGTTATGGCGACATACTTTAGACCAGGGGTGCTAGCCATCCAGTCGGGCAAGTGCCCTACCACCTGGCTGTGGGTTGTTTTGTCGCCTCTTACGACAGACCGCCCGGCAGCAGGAAATTGTATTCTTTCTGAGCTCCTGCACCGATAAACTGTACTGATGGATATTATTTGTTATTTTAGATCTTATCTCATTGAATTAAAGTTTGAAATTGTATAATATGTACGGTTCAACGTACTGCTACTTTAATATCTTATACTAATATATAAAGCTGAAGAGTTTGTTTGTTTGATTAAACGCGCTAATCTCAGGAACTACTGGTCTGATTTGAAAAATTCTTTCAGTGTTAGATTTCCCATTTATCGAGGAAGGCTATAGATTATATGTCATCACGCTAAGATCAATAGGAGCGGAGCACCAATGAAGAATGTTTAAAAATGGGTTTTTTAACTATTCTACGCGGACGAAGTCGCGGGCAGGAGCTAGTTACATATATGCTCACAAATACTATGTGATCGAGTTGCTATTACATCGCTACAAGTTGCTATTAGACGTAACATACGACTTCAACTGCCACTAAGTTGAACCAGGGCTCAGCATCCAAGGTTAACTACTACGAGAATAAAATCCTGTAAGCAACAAGGTGTATTTTTCTCATCAAGAAAACACCAGCACTCCACCAACTACTGCCAGCATCCATCACTATAAGCAAGACCAAGTGTCCAAACTGTAGATAATAATATGCAGCGGTCAGCATTTTTCGTTTCGGCAATACATTTTATAGTCTAGCTCCCATCCGCCGAGTAACATGCGATAACGAACTTCGTCCCAATAAAGAATTTGATGGTTCGTTAATTTTGATCTTTTTTTCAGCAAGTAATCGATTGTGCCGGCTTAGGCAACAGCGGTTGTCTGGGTGGCGACATCTGTCTATTACTCGATTGGCTGCAATTAACGCACACGGCGGTAGAGAAAGAAAAGGATTACCCTCTGAAACTGATAGATGGTGTTTGTAAAGCAAATAAGAATGCGACCGGCGTTAGAGTTAGTACTTTCACGTGTGACGAGTGAGTTGTTTTGCATTTACTTATTATATTCACATTTTTATCATTATCTTATACTAATATATAAAGGTGAAGATTTTGTTTGTTTGATTGAACGCGCTAATCTCAGGAACTACTGGTCCGATTTGAAAAATGCTTTCAGTGTTAGATAGCCCATTTATCGAGGAAGGCTATAGGCTATATATCGTCACGCTAAGACCAATAGGAGCGGAGCACCAATGAAGAATATTTCAAAATCGGGGGGTGTTGAAAACAAATTCCACGCGAACGACGTCGCGGGCACAGCTAGTTACTATTGTATGCCCGCGACTTTGTTCATCTACGCTTGATTTGACATTCCCGTGGGATGCCCGGGACACAAAGTACCGCAGCATTTAAAAAAGAATGTGACCTATCGTTTTAGTGAAAATTGTGTCGGAATAAGGTAATTTTTATGCACGCGAACAATTGCAAACTGCTTCCGGGAAAATTCCCGCCAGATACCCAGGTTAAAAGTAGCGCAGATCTTAAGTCTAAGCATTGTCTGTCGATCAGCGAAAACCGCATCGAAATCGGCCCAATAGTTTTTACGTGAATCCCGAACAAACAGACAAGAAATCTAAAAAAATTGCATCATGATCTCCGTCATTCATATAGTCCAAACCAGTTTTGTTAATAGCTTCAATGTACAGACACGGCATGTTTAGAATTGTATAATTTTATAGACTATGGCTATGAATAAATGATTTTTTTAACTCATATATTTCAGCTTCGTTGGTGCTGAAGACAAAATATTGGAGGCCTTAGCAACCCACGGTCCAGTGTCTGTAGCAGTGAATGCCCTTCCGTGGCAGAACTACCTCGGTGGGGTTATTCAACACAATTGCGCGTAAGTAAGGTTTTTAAGTTTTACAAATGTTGTAGGTTCTAATCGTAACCGGGAACAATACACTAGGTATTAGGCAGTTATCTCACATATTATTATGCTTCATCTGTGTTAATGTTAGTTTTAGTGACTGTGTCCAAATTATTCTTATTTATAATGTTAAAATAACGCGTCAACGATGAGCTCTGAGTTATCGGCTAGTGTTTAACGTCACTAACAATGTCTTCTTCTTCTTCTTCTGCGAGCGGGCGGTTTCCGCAACTCGACGACATAGCGCCTATTTTGCGTGCGAGGGTGGATGAGTGTTTACTCCATCCAGCTCAGCTCCTGTAGGAAGTCCACCAGTTTCTTGACGTCGCTGAACATTTCTCGGAGGCTACCTGGGGCGTCCAGATACTTCGCCCTGTATTGGGCCACCTCTCCGCATTCAAGCAGGACATGGGCGGCTGTTTTTTCTGCCTCCAGGCATGCTCTGCAGAGGGGGCTGTCGGTGACACCTATATTGAAATGATGGAAAGCGGTTACCATCGCCTATGGACATTTGCAACACCAAAGGTGCTACAAATGCGCTGCTGCTCTCTTAAGGGAGACTGGAACCTGGTCACTAATGCCGGAACATAACTCAAGATTGTTATGGCGGCATACTCTAGACCAGGGGTGGTAGCCATCCAGTCGGGCAAATGCCCTACCACCTGGCTGTGGTGTGGGTGTGGTCTGTTAAAATTGCCATGTCCATTGGCTGCACTATTAATTAGTCTCAGCCGGGACCGACTGAGCCCTAAGATACTCCTCGAAAAATGCAGGTTTGCTCGAGGCATTGGCAGTCTGGCTTGCCTGCAATCCTCCAGGTTGTCTCAAAGTTGTTGATGTAGTGCCTATCTCGAAAGGAAAGGTTCCGGTCCAACTGGTTGGGTTTCAGATCCTTTCGTCAGTTGATCTGCCGCATCATTTCCTCAGGCACCACTGTCCCATGAACCATTGATCATCCGTGCAGGAACGGAGAAAGAATACAATTTCCGGCGGCCGAGCGGCCTGTTGTAAGAGGCGACAAAACAACCCACAGCCAGGTGGCAGGGCATTTGCCCGACTGGATGCCTACTACCCCTGGTTTAAAGTATGTCGCCATAACAACCTTGAGTTGTGTTCCGGCATTAGTGGCCAAGTTCAGGCAAGTGAGCAGCAGCACATTTGTAGCACCTTTGGTGTTGCAAATGTCCATAAGCGATGGTAACCGCTTTCCATCAAGTGGGTCGTCTGCCTGTCTGATGAACTCCTGCAATACAAAATATTAAAAAAATTGAAGGGTCAAGTTGTTGTTCTTACCTGCCGCCTCATTTAGTAACTAACAATGTCGCATCTCAAATGTTTACAATTTTAGCTACATCTTCATAATAGCTTTATTAGTGCTTTAGTTAAGGCATTACGATCCAGGTATAGCAGTGGTATTACAAAGTGCTGATGAAGGAAAACATCGTGATGGATCCTGCACATCCAGATAATCGATATGACAAACAGTTAATCTGCTATGGACAGGCATGGTGGGTACTGTCCATTCCTCTATAAGTGGGTGTGTCCAAGCCCAGCAGTGGGATGTTTATAAGCTGATGTTATAAGGTTTCTGCACGCACTCAGCCTTTATCCGTGCGGGAACGGAGCAAGAATACTAACTCCAGTGGTCGGTCGGTCTATTATAAGACGCGACCAAACAACCCACAGCCAGGTGATAGGGTATTTGCCTGGCTGGATGGCTGCCACCCCTGGTCTAGAGTATGTCGCCATAGCAACCTTGAGTTGTGTTTTGACATTAGCTACCCGGTTCGAGTACCCCGCTGGAGGTCGCTGGTATATGGGTAGCATCTTTGGTGTTGCAATTGTTCATAGCCGGCGGTAACCACTTTCCATCAGGTGGGCCGTCAGCCTGTCTGCTGTACTCTGACAATAAAAAAATATCTAGACGCGATTCACCTCTGAAAAATTCCAGCTCTCCAAATAAATAAACTACCCCATTTTGCAGGATAAAAAGTAACCTATGTCCATTTATGATGTCGATATTGATTACATATATATCAAATTTCTACAAATACGGTACGCTGGTTTTTTGTGGAAGCGTCACAGACAGACAGAGTTATTTTCTCGTTCATTCGTATTCTGAAAAATATTTCTTTGTATTACAAGAGTCAATTTTTTTAGAGGATTTTATTAGTTATACAGGAGAGAATATTTATTCATTTCAGTGGTACTCCGGTAGACTTAAATCATGCGGTCGAATTAGTTGGTTACGACCTGAGTGCGGACGTACCTTATTACATTGTGAAGAACTCTTGGGGGCCCGAGTTTGGCAACGCCGGTTACCTCATGTTGGCAATGGGCACTAATGTATGTGGATTGGCCAACGAGGTCGCTACCGTAGATGTCATATAGCTTCATAATATGTATAGCCGTTTTAAATAGGTTTGTAAATTTTTCACCCCAAATGTTGGAAGAATTCCAACATGACTATTCAATACTATCCCTCGTTTTTCCTTACAAGATAATATAAAACACTGTCAACTGTAATATCTAAGTTTAGATGTGGCTTAAGTTGTTTAACCGTGGGTTTGTATATCTTACCGACCGTTCATTTGTTTATCTGTTAAAGTTTGACATAATGATATAGCATTACATCTGAGATGAGGTAATTTCCAATGTTTCCTCTAGATCAAGTCTCAGAGTGCCTCCTGGCAAAGGCCTCCTCCAGCTCGTGCCAGTACCCTACTCTTTTTACCAACCTTTGGGTGCCAGTGGGTCTTGCTTTTGAGCATATGCCAAATGGGCATGCATATGAGCAAATTTCACATAAGCTCCATACAAGTAATGTCAAAATTTAACCGATCGTAGGGCAAGTGAATGATTAGTAAGATATAGAAATTTAAACATAATTAAATAGTGTAATTCAATGCAAAAATTCTGTTTGTAATGTACGGAAATGATCTTCTGAGGAATAACAATGTATATGTTACGGGCAATTTGATAAATCCGGTCATTATGAGTAATGACCGGTCTGTATACATAATGACCCTATCAAGCAGGCAATAAAAATAAAACTGCATGATTAATAACTTCCCGGTCATTATGAATAATGACAACCTTATCTTGGGCATTATAATAAAACACAGATGAACTGTAGTTTTTTGTTTACTAAATGAGGTTAGGGTATAGAATATGACACTTTTATTTGTTATTTGAGATATAAAGTGAATTTTGGGTTGTTATAAATAAAAATAACCACGAAGTCTAAGGCGGGAGCTTCGCTCGCCTTAGCTTTCTTACCTGTATAAAAAAATCGGATATATTCATAATATCTGTTATTCCGCGTACAACGATGATCTGGGGGGAAATTCCCACCACGGTTTTCCCTTGCATTATGATATGGGGTTATTTAAGAAGGGCATTATAAAATTTGTCAGAGGCCGGCAATGCGTTGGCGACACCCCTGGTGTTGCAAACGTCTATAGGCGACGGTAACCACTTTCCATCAGGTGGACCGCCTGCCTGTTTGCCTACTTCAAGCGATAAAAAAGTGCCATATTACTATACCCCATCCTTAAATTAATTAAACTTACATAATTCGTATGGAAAGGTAACCGAATTCACATTGTACAGCTAAAAGTAGGGAAGTATTGATACTGCCCGATTCAAGTGATAAATTCAAGTTATTTCAAACCATGACGTTTTAAATGTATTACAGCCGTTGTGCATTATTAATATCGGCCGGCCAAAGTAATAAATTTATCAAATTGAGCGACGCTCTTGGTCATTATTCATAATGATCCGTCCGTATTAATACTGCCCTATTAATTAAATTGCCCGTAGCAAATACACAAATTGGTTCTTGAAAATACTCCATAATCTAAGAAACACCATTAAATAACAAATAAACAGATAAACAGTTAAAAGTGACGTACGAAACTTATGTTAACAAATAATTTCGTTTATTATTAAAGTTCTATGCCTCATTTATATTAAAAATGAAAGACAGTTATAAGCCGTCCATTTTCGGCACTAGACGGCGTCTGTGGTTGAGCGGGCTAAGCCTTTGCTGGCCTTTCTCACAAGATCGCAGAGTTTACGGGTTCGATTCCCGGCATGGTAATTTTCGTAAATGAACTTTTTGCTGTTTACTATGGTCTGAGTCTCTGAGATCGGCCACAGAGTAGTCTTTTGTGTATTACTCACAACACAAGCGTAACTCGCTTCACTTGCGGATATACAATGTGTGTGTATGCCGATTATTAATATACAAGTCTATATTGTGACCAAGGGTTTATTTTGTTTTTGACATTTGCACGCCCATCAAGTTGCACATCTGAAAATTGCACGCCTAATAAGGCAAGACGTATTGAGACAATTACCACAAAGAAAACACTTATGTACACATGCATTTCTAGTAATAAATTATTATTTTATTCTATTCACATTTTTGTCAGTAAATTTCACATGTCACAATTGTCATACTTCATTGCTCCAAACTATACTATAAACTGTTATATTATTATCATATCTAAATTTAATGAATCAATGAAATGAAAATGTTTTAATAAAAAACACGATATTGAATTAAATTAAAAAACTCATATCTTCTGCTCTTTCACTGTTAAGTATAAACATGTTGGTTATATAGCTTACTAGAGTTTAGGGCCAACCTCTAGTGCGTTATCTCTTGTTTAAAGAGCAGGCGGTACAGGTTGCCTTGTATTAAATTTTTATGTATTTGCCCCCGGAAGATTCACTTCATTTTATATCGCAAATTATACCATACCCCGTCTATCTGGAAACTACATAAATGACAAAATTTGACAAAAATGACAGAGACAACATGGGCGAAATGCACTAAGTGGACCAAGTGGACGAAATGGAGAAAATCACCAAATCTATTCTAGTTTCCGGGATAACCTTTACATAAATCTATCCCATTGACCGGGATGAAAAGTATCCCTTGGCCACCCTCGGCATTAAAATTACATATGTACCGAGTTTCAGCCAAATCGGTCCAATAGTCTTTCCATAAAAGGATAACAAACAGAGAGACAAATATATTTTTATCCCGGAAAATATCCAATTTTCCGAGATAAAAAGTATCCTATGTTCATCCTCGACATCGAATATATATATACTGAGTATCAGCCAAATCGGTCCCGTAGTTTTTCTGTGAAAACGGAACAGACAGACAGACAGAGTTACTTTCACATTTATGATATTAATAAGGATTTGTTACGCAACACGGTATTTTTTTAGCAAATCATATGAGTGCACCTAATTGATTCGGCTCGAAGGACCACTACTTTGTTAGACAATTTAACAAAGTGAAGAATTTTGGGGGACGTGCAATAAGGAAGCAATTTTGAGTTGAAGATAATTTTTTATTAACCGATGTTGTCACACATAAAAAACGTTTTTAGTGTTGCTAGACTTAATTATGAAATTAACATGTTTTATGCCTTGAACAAAAATGTATTGACAAAGAAACTCTATTTTTATGTCAAATCAAATTGGTAATACTTTAGGGCATGACAAATTGATCAATGATCGAACTGTCAAAAAGAAAATAAATCGTTGGACAGTAGATTTTCTAGTAACTTTCATCTTAGTAGATAGCTAGTCAGAGTGAATAAGAATGAAATATTGAAATACACAATTATATCTAGTTTAAGCAATTATAGTTGGCGCCAAACTTCATGTACATTATGTCCTTTCCAGTAATTTATTTTACTTTTGTCGTTTGCAAGCCTATCAAGTTATGTGTTTCTAGATAGTAAATCTCATGTAAATCAACTCAAATTATATATCACATAAAAACATTAAAGTCGTGGTAGCTAGCGCACACGTCCCAAACTCAAAGGCCATGGCTTCGAATCCTGGCCGGAACGCATGCACCACTTAGACAGTTTTTTTGGCCTAATGTGCATTTTGTTACACTTACCACGTGCTAACAACGGCGAAGGAAAATATCGTGACGAAACCTGCACATCGAGATAAGCGATGTGTCAAACCTGCTGTGTGTGCGGAATCCGAAAGTAAAAAAAATCCTGGATATTCTGTACACACGAAGCAGCTCAAGGTGATAGTATAATTTTATTGCCTTCAGTAGTTGTGTAAATGTTTGTCGAATAGTAATAAATAAATACATTAATTAGATAGACTCGCCCAAACCCTCGTCGACTAAGAATCCGCCTTGGCTTCAGAAGTAGATATCATACATGCACGGAAATTGAAACCAATATAACCAATCATTCAAACAATACGAACCACTTTTCAGGGCGGTCGCCATTTAGTTTGTTTCAACAACTCACTGTACTTGCCAAAAATCTTATTATTTCTTACATGTATTTTTAACACCGCAAACGAATCCGACGACAAAATGGCGACGTCTTCCATTATTTCCTTGATCTACCAAGCTTAAATACTCAACGGTTTTCTAGAGCGTTTATTCCGCGTACCATAACGACTTGGAGGGAACATCCCGCCGCGGTTTTCCCTCTGCGCTACGACATGGGGTTATTTAAGAAGGGGGTTATAAAATCTCTGAGGCACGCAACGCGTTGGCAACGCTCCTGATGTTGGAAACGTCTATAGGTAGCGGTGACCACTTTCAATCAGATGAGCTGTCTGTCTGTTTGGCAGCTTTTGGCAATTAAAAAAAATAGACATACTTTATTGTTAAAGTCAAGTATTGCTATTGAAGGTGAAGTGAAGAATTAAATTGAAAACTGTGTATTAATGTACTCTGTGGAACACTGGGAATGGCAATTCCTGTACATTAATGAGTTACTTTTAGTTTCATCTGGTTAAGCGTATACCTAAATAGAGTTCGCTGTCTCGCTCGCGCATTACCACATTTTTGAATATATAAATTATTAATATATTCAAAAATGTGAATCAAAATTTTATGGTGAAACACTCGTAATTTTTCGATTAAGTTTGTTGTTTTTCGCATTTGTCGTATTTAAATTCCATGAAATTATATCTTCAAAGATGTGGTAATACGTGAGCGAGATAGGCGAACTCCATTTAGGTAGATCTTTAACTAGATGTCCCTAGTCGCAGCTAACATGGAGAAGTATAAAGTTTGGCGTTAATTATTAATTTTCCGGCAGCATTATTATTGCACATTTACATGTTATTTTTACTTTTTATATTATGTTTCCTAAGGTAATATGAGCTCTCTCTAATCCGATTTTTTTTAAATAATTATATATTAAACGTTTTTAAATAGAATAGTTGTTAAGTAATAGTTATTGTTTTATATATGCTATATTTTCAAGCTCAATGTCAGAGGAACGAATAAAGCGTCAAATGTACTGAAGCATTTTTTTTCAAGTTGTGCGCGTAAGCTTATGTAATTAATACACAAACACGTCGTTTGCATGTGGTTAATAGTAAATTAGTATTGTATTCATTCGAATCTATTCCACATTTTGCCATACTAATTCAATTTAAAGGCTGGTTTACATTGATCCAGCTACTGACTTGGTAGCGCGCTTGAAATCACGTTACACGATGCCAGTATGAAGTCAGCACCGGCTTCCTTCAAATTTGAAGTCGGTAGCTGGATCAATATAAATCAGCTTATGTGTAAAGTTCTCGATGGGCTTCATAATCCAAAATCGGCATCATTTAGCTGGCTTCACTTTGAAAGTACGAGACTCCGTCTTTCTATTGATTATGGAGGGTAGACGTAACCAGCAGAGGTAAGCTATAAATAACAATCCAAAAACCACAGTACACTAATAATAACGTCAAATATTTACGTAGTACAAAATAATTTAGTAAATATAACCTCAAAGAATTGTTATGTGAAAACGTGAAGAGTGATATAATTTCGTGCACTTTGAATAATACGCAGTGATTTTTTAAAATTTAATTTTATAAAAGTAAAATACTCTATAATACTACTCGAATAACTTTTGGCGCTTTCTTCAAAATTCACCCTGATGCTAATGTGGCACCACCCTAATTTAATGCCTTTTCATGGACACTTTCATATACAGATATGGTTCTTCTAACCTCTACCCTCTATACTATCAATGGTCTAAGATGTTAATGATATTTTACAGATATTACAATATTTAATTTTAAATGGCAATATTACAGGTTTTATACTTTACGTACTATCATAGCAATAAATATCGTAAAGAGTGTAATAACTAATGATAATTATGTTTAATCATACTACATAAATGCTTTATAATTAGTAACTAATTCATGGAAGGAGAATATTAATAAATGACAATCGACCGGTATAAAACTTAACTCGTAAAGGCTGGTTTACATTGATCCAGACACTGACTCGGGGAGCGGACTGACATCAAAATGTTCAATCGAAAATATTGAAGTCAGTCTTGGTGGCGCTGTACTGACTTCAAATTAATTCACACGATGATAGTAGGAAGTCAGCACTGACTTCCTTTGAATTCGATGTCAGTAGCTGGATCAATGTAAATCAGCTTTTACACACTACAATATCAGTTGGCGCCACCAGTTCTAGTTTTTATAGAAAATCTTAAAACTTTCAATCAACATCATCACCCGAGCGTTAATCCCGATTGCTTTCGGAGCGACCGCTTTGACGCCCAGGGCCCGCGTTCCTACTTTTTTTTCTCCGCTTCGCGCGGTGAAATCTATCAATCGACATCTTATAATTTAAAATATTTTTTAATAAAAGTACGTTTTAACGGCTTTAAGCGCGGTTTTTTTATTCCGAGGAATCGGCCAGTTTTCATTAAATTAGATTAGACTCACCTTGATTAAATAATAACCATAAAAAATTAAGAACAAATCATTAAAATGAACAACTTGGCGGTAGGCTAAATAAAAAGTTTAACATCAATCATTGACATTTACGTTTTTGTCTTCCGTGATCATAGCTACTTGGTCGAAACATCTGAATAAAAATTAGGTTAAATACCGTGCTTAAAAACGTTAAAACGTAGTTTTGTACGTATATATAGTATTAGTCGCGAAAACTTAAGAAAATACTATATTTTTTAAAACTTAAATCAGTCATAAATTACAAGTCCTAACTAGTTTCTTTAATTGAGTAATAAAGTTGAAGTATTCTTCTTACATGGTCTAATTGTGCCTTAATACGTTACATAGTACTAAGAAGTCTTCCTTTCTTTCACGAGGAAAATGGTCAGCGCGAGTATGTAAACATAACATTCATCCAACCACTGCCGCTGCCGCTGTGCCTTCGTTGTCAGTTTTCATACGGAAGGTAAAGAACGAGAAGTGAGAGTGCGATTTCGTGTTTACAAACTGCTCTATTGGTCACTTGCCGTAGAATGCTTGCGAGTTTAAACAGCTACACTAAACATTCATTACCTGCAATGCTGCCACAGTAGTCTTTTGGGAATTATTTACGGTTTTGAGAGCAGTAGCGGGAGTGGCCAAATGTAAACATACCCAAACTACGTGACCAGTATTTTTTTTTATATGCCTTGAGCCCTCTAGTTTTCACGTAGTAATTTATAAATATGGTTTTAAATATTTTTTTGTAAATAGAAAGTAAAAACAATAATTTTTCTCATTATCCATTTAAAAAGCGCAAGATTTCCCTTATACGAGACTAAAAAGCCGCTCACCCGCCCCAATGACCAAGAGTGGTACTTTGAAGACCTCCCTCCCCCCTCTAAACGGGTCACGTAAAGAATTTCTATTGCAGCTAGATGTGATTATTAAAGTAATAATAGCTATAAAATGTATTTTCTTAATTTACAAGTTTATGATTAACGTTTATACTGTTTTACTGTTAGTTTAGTATATCAACGTTAAATAGTTTAAAAAGTTTTTAATAATCCTGTTAGTTATTAAAATGAAGATTGTACAGTCAAAAAATATGTAGTAAGCATAGTGACGCGCTTATAGTATTGACGCATTCATGTCGTGACAGCGAACGTCCATCATTCATTAATACTCAGTTTTACACAAAAAAATATTAGTTTTGTTCTATTTAATCACCTGGCTTTTGTATGTACACTCGTCATTGGCAAAATCAATGCATAAATGGCCATGCAGCCATTGTTTAAAAAAAATATATTAATACGAGTGTTGGTGAACGGAAATGACTAGTATAGTCCGCAGAAAACATATTATTATGACCACATTTGATTATACTAATAACGCTGCATAAGATATATCAGGTTGTCGAGAACTATACACTGTCACTTGCAGTTTAATCTATCTATATACATACAGGTGTCCCAGAACTCACTGTCCAGTTCTGGGACACCTGTATAATAAAACTGTAGAGGTCGAATTTCTGTACAATGAAAAAGAAATGCTAAAAACCGAGTCAGAGGATGTAAGGAGTGATATAGAACTATTATTTTTAAATTTTTGTTTCTCTGTTTGTCTGTCTGTTTGTACCGGCTAATCTGCGAAACGACTGGACCGATTTAAATGAAATTTTGTATGGTGGCAGCTTATATCCCTGGTCAACATATAGGATACTTTTGATCCCGAAAAATCAAAGAGTTCCCGTGGTTTAGTTAAAAAACTTTAATTACTTAAATAGCTTATTATACAACTTATGCACCTAATTAATTATTGATATTGCCGGTATCATCCTCATGCAATAAAACAATTTATATATTAAGAAACAATTAGGCTATATATCATCACGCTAAGACCAATAGGAGCGGAGCACCAATGAAGAATGTTTTAAAATCGGGAGGGTCTTTTTAACTTACTTTTATTTTAAACTATTCCACGCGGACGAAGTCGCGGGCAGAACCTAGTATCCAAATATAATTATATGCAATATTTTATACCCTAGGCATTTTTTTCGTGTAATATAATTCCTAAAAATCTAGAGAAATTTTAAGTTGTATGTGCCAATTATTTATTAAGTGTATCTGTAACTGGTGGAAATATCAAGGAAAATGAAATGAAACTATAATTTGTAAACACACCATTTATTTGTATTGCCAGACTTAAAAATGTCTAAGAAATATATTGCTATAGTAATAATTTATGTTTAATTGTATAAAAATGCGTTATATCATGGAAGGGTATTAGAAATCAGTAAAAAGTAAGGTCGTTTTCTGATTTATTGAGGCACCGGCGGAATCGGTATGCTCGGTATATGTGGTACCGACAACTTACCGACCGCCTACATTTCTATGAGCGTTACCCGATTCGCTCGATGTGTGCCGCATCTGCACACACACAAATCAGGCAACGGCCTAAAGAGGCCCATTCACTATCCTGCAGTGGGTGGAACTTGCAGGGCTCGAGAGGTGTCTTGTATTGAGATCCATCGTTTAGATCAGGGATTCCCAAATTATTTTGGGCAAGAGACCCCCTTTTCAAAATAAACTGATCCCCATAGCCAAATTATTTTAAAAATCCTATCTCTAGTTTTTTTCGTATTGATACAAAAATCTTTGCGGTTGGTTAATTGAGTAAACTCGACATCTTTTTCTCAACAAAATTTAACAAAATAAATAGAGATAAAATTCAGTAAACATCAAGTGTGATTAATAATTATCAATACAAATTACATAAAATTACTTAAGTAGGTAATTATTTTTTTAAACAAAAACCTAACTTGTACACGTAACACAAATCTTGAGTTAATTATTAATAGGGGACCATTTTTAGACCTCGTCCACCCCCAAAATCAGTTTTCGATTATGTCGACCCTTGGGAAACCGTTTTCAACCCCCGGGGGGTCGATATCGCCACTTTGGGAATCCCTGGTTTAGATCAATGAAATATATTTCTTATTTAATTAGTAGTTTAACTAGAATATTCTTTATAATTATTAAGTAAACACAGTACAAAAGGAAGCCATTTGCTACGAGAGAGGACAGTGCTGCTAACGCTCAACAGTGAAGTGCATCGCAACAATGCAGGCTGCAACAACAATTACGGTCCCGCATTACGCGTCGAACTGCCATACAGACAGTGAATGGGCCCCTTAACTCTGAAAGTGCGCCATAAATGTTTTGCAAAATGATAAAGAGTGTCTCAGTTGTCTCCCCACTACTCTCTTGTCATGATTAGTACTCTTATATGCTTTATATATTTTATGACCTCATAATCTAAAAAATTATTTGTGACTCAATTATATTAAATAACTTCGAAAACGTTTTCCTTTTAAAACAAATAAGTATAATTAAGAAAAGAACATAACTTCATAACAATTATATTTTTATTCATGTGCCTTAATAGTTGTAAATAAAATGTATGTACAACTTTTACACTAATTTGAATAAGTTGGCATTTATGTATAGTACATGCATGTGTCATACTAAAAATATTTGACAGATTTGTATGAAACTCGGTATGATGAAAACTTATTCCGTAAATCCCTTGTACAGGTAAATTAGCTTAGAGAAGTTTTTGTGTTCGTAGTAACATTTGTATATTTACAGGACTTCGAATTTTAGTATTAAAAATAAAACGTACGTGTAATATTAATATTTATTATTTTAATATCATTTAACATTATTAGTTTCATATTAAGTACCTACCTACCTATAAAATATATAAAATTATTAGTTTATTTATGTGCTGACAGTACACTACTAAAAACGCAAAACGTAAGCAAGCTAATTTAGCTGTACTGTTGTAAAGCAATAAATAGATTTTATCTTAAAAATAAGTGTTTTATTGATTTTACCTTATTATTTTATAAGGATGGTTTGTAAAGAAATCCCCAAACTTTATAATTATGATGAAATGGGTAGTTTTAAACCTACAAGGAGATTAAAAACCTAATAGGTGTTGTGTATGAATAACATTGTTGAAGTTTATTAAAAAAATGTTTGGGAATTGTGTAAGTATAGTTTGCATTATCACATTCTCAGATCAGCTGCTCAAAAGGTTCACAATACAAGTGTTCTGTTTTTGTAACTAATATTATCCATAGTTCGGTGTGAACAGACATGTTAAAAAAATACTACACCAAAGCAATTGGTGTTATATTTTTTAGAACATTATAGGTGTGGTTGCAAAGCTGCGAATTGCTCAAATGGCATTTTATACACCCCTAAATGGTTCAGTATGATGAAAGTAATAGCTAGTATATAGCTACTAGTTTGGTGAAGAAAAAAATCGGGTTGGGTATAGAGATATTCCCGGATGAATTTAATGGTGAATGTGTTTAGGAATATATTTATAACAACTGAAACTGGTTTTGAGTGGCGATAAAGGTTTTTAATTAATTATCGCAATTTAAATTCACGACAATGATCTGGAAATTTTGACAATAATATAGTGTGATTTAACGTTAGAAATATACTCGCGTATTATATAACACTACTAAAACTATTTTTAACAAGTAAATAATCACTAAAACTGACTTTAAGTCTAATGAATAAAGTTTAACTTTAATTAATGAAGTCGCGATAAAAAAAATACGATAATGGCAATATTAGTGAAAAACATAAGCGAGGTTTTATTTACAAAAACTTAAATATCTCAAGAACTAAACATTTTCGTCACATACTTAGGGGTTGCAGAAGGGCTAAGTATTCCTCCCCTCCTCCCCTCCCCCTCCTCTCTTATTACTTGTAATAACCCGGACATATATCTATACTATACCACACCCAGCATGTGTGATAAGTACAACGTCCATTCCCTTATAAAGCGAAGAACTGAGGACTACAGCAGAAGGTCTAAAACAATTAGAACTATGAAATCTCTATTTTCTGCTCCGGTGAAGGTTATGAGATATCATAATTAGAATGAGACGAAGATGAGCGTTCATTGTACATAGTAGTCTGTAGTGTTCTCAGACGTAACTCCGATAAATAATTTTGCATAAACATTTGGGCTTCAATTGCCGTGTCTAAAGGCATATTTTTCAACTGAGCTGCAATACTCTTCCCAAATATATCAAATTCATGTTCATACTGTTCTTGGTGTTTTGTCACAGAATTTGCAACATTCTGAAACTTCGTCAACAAGTTATGATAGTCTTTCAAAGATCTTTGTTCTTTTTTTAGGAGTAGTTTCTTTGGGTGTTTTCTAAATAACTTTGGTTTCCTTTCATCTACTTTGGAATCAATGTTTTCTTCATTTATTGTTTGGACTTCATCATCATTTTCTACATATTCTGTTTGCTCGGCTTCAGGATAAATGGTTTCCTGTAATAAAAAATGGAAATTTATTAAGTAGGAATCATATTGAATTGGGAAACAGAACTAAAAATTTAAGTATTATATAAATCAGATCACAACTTAGTTTATTGAAACTTAATCATTCATACATTGGAAAGGGTCATTTGTAGATTATAAAATTAAATTTGATTTCCATTTTCCATTCAATATCATATGCCTGTTACTGTATACATTTGTGTAACAAGTATTTACATAATGTTTTTTGGTATACAAAGAATAAATAATCAAATAACATTTTAATCAGGTACTAAAAAGACTAAGTCGCATGCAGAAGGTTTGACGATGACTTCTTACTATTATTGTATTGTATTACTTACTATTATTGTATATATTTATGTAAAGTATATACAATAATAAATTTATTGCAACAACTATTTATGTACTTAACCTTTCTTGTCAACTCTACTGACTATCGACGCGTGACGTCATAAGGCTATCGGCAAACCTTCTGCGCATGGGTGGTATGTATATTTATCATTCATCATTGTTTATAAACTGCACCACCTTCACCACCGGTATTATAAATCTATTAATCCCCACCTAAGTTTCTCTGGAACAGGTAGATTTTTAGTGGTAAGGCATTGTACTATCTTTTTCTACTTCTGTCTATGCTTTGGTGTACAATAGATTTATCTATATAAAACTTTAATTTGTAATTAGTCTCTGTTAAATTAAAATATATCTACGAACTCTAGACACTCAATAATGAACAATTCAGTTCAGGTGATTATCTTTGGAGCAAATGTTTTTGTCTTAATTAATTTCAAGCAACCAAATTTGCAATATAATTATAGAGCCTAACTTAATGTTTTTGAGTTTAACAGACATTACTAGAATACTCAATCCGTGTTAATTTGATTTGCCAATCCAAGTAGTTACATTTTTTATTTACTTGGATTCAATAAGTATTGAAGCACATCAGCACAATTCTGGGCTGCAAAACATTAGAATGCAAGATTGCAGTTGTTTCTCTAAATATATATTATTAGCCTTACTATTGTTCTGTGCCCACTATTAGTACATTTTGATATGCAGCGTGTGTGATTGTCAGCCGAAAAAAAATATTATTATAACACAAAAATTGATTACATTAAAATTAAATTGAAGTACTGAGTACTCTTTAATCTTAATTTGCATAGGAAAATAAATTAGTATGCAGTTAATATAGAATTAATGAATAATTAAGTCTTATCATTAAAATAGAAGTTAGCTAAGTATCAATATACACTTATACCAATAAAATTAATAGGTACATATATAACTCGAATAGGCTGCAACTCAGATATCCGGTACACGAATTTTAAGTAGTGGGTGGGTGGAGCGGGTAGGGGGGGAGGTATCCTTATCCTTTCTGCAAATCCTAAGGTCCGAAGCTTTTGAAATTTTAATTTTTGGTAAACATAACCTCACCTATTTTTTTCCTAATACTATCGTGATGAGTGGTGAAAGGTCGCGACCAGTGACTAGAACAGGGATTTAGGTTAGGTTATCTTCGAAGCCAAAGCACACGAGCCGACCGAGCGAAGCGAGCGTGCCGCGGCAGCGGCCGGCAAGCGCCAGAACAAACTACTAACCATTTACTGTTTATTTTATATACATGATTTATAATTTCGTCTTTATTAGCTCTTATAATATTTGTGAATGTGCTCTGTTGTGTTTTTCTTCATTATTTTACGATTTACGCTGTTTTTTAGGACTTTCCTGTTGATTAATGGCTTTCTTTTGGATTTGTTGTTCTTGGAAGAATTGTTTAACTTTACACCTGTGATATAATTGCAATATTAGCGAAATAATAAGTGAGTGAGTGAGAGTAATATGTTTATTAAAAATTAATATTTTAATATCTCCGGACGATAGGAGTTGTAGTAGGGGTAAGTATGCCTCCCCATAGCCACCCTGCCACCCCGCTACTTAAAATTTGTGTATCAGACATCTTTAGGTTTACACTCAAATAAAAAATATTTTTTATATTTAAGAACAACTAAATTAGAATTAACAAAATAAAAAGATTATAAAAACTTTAAAAATATTTTGTCACTTTCTTACTACTTAATAGTTGTAGATATGTAGCTATTCTAGCTAGTGTGAAAACCAGTTAAATAACGGTTGTTTAAAAAATAGCTAGGTGGTGCAAAGTTTTTCATCAACTCACCAGCTGGCTAATGGTTTTCGAATAAAACCGATAAATTTACGGCTTAGGCATCAGCCGTCTATCTATTGAACTACCATTAGCCACTATTAGCCAGATGGTAAAGTTTTTAAAATGTCGGTTGATTACACATCTATACTCCGTAATAGTTGCTCTAGAAGAAATCTCTGGCTTAAAGGCCTAGCTGCTTAGCCATAAACTCAAAAAAATTAGACATTATCCATATGTTAGAAACTGGATATATTGAAAGTTTATCTTTCTAACGATATAGAAACAGTTATCGATTTATTGCCATATCGTAGCAGGCTTAAAAACTGTTCTAATTAAAATAATCCTACGACTATAAAACCAAATTACAACCTAGCAGTTTACAATTTACAATACATACCTATTATAGATTGTTAAATGGATCTATATCATGATGTCATAAAACTAGAAAATCAGCTTGTTGACTTAAAAAAAGAAGTATAAATATAATTATTATTTTTAGAAACTGAAACTAAATAACGACACAATATATGACCATGTAAATAAAAAATTACTTAGTTTATCCTGTATAGAGCGTTCCTAATTATTTTTTTCACAGCTTAAAATTTACTATTGTTTGGCGTCGTAGAAAATCCCTATCGGGTAAATTATATCTATAAATAATAAAACTACGTTTTAATGATTTTAACGGCGAGAATTTATTTAATTTTTATTATTTCAATTTTTCGGCCATTTTTCAGTAGCTGTGAGCACGGCTCGCACTGTAACGCTCGGTTACAGTTACGGCTCGCAGATGAGTACGCGACTTTATAAGGGTTCTATTTTTGCTAAAATGAGTACTGAACCCAAAAAAAATAAAATAATCAAATACGCAGTTACCGGTAGTTAAGTTCAACTGATTCTGAAAACGGTTTTTGTCAAGATGAACCGAAATATAGCCGTTGTATATTAATTCATTATACCCCTTGCTAAATGCTTAATTGCTTAGTACAAAGTGATATAATGGAAGAAATGAAATATTTGAACAGATTTCCTCTTTTTTTTATTGCATGAGTTCTGCCGACAGGCAGACATTTCTTCGTAGATACTGGAATTTTACATGGCAAGGAATAATGATTCATATTATGGAACATAATAATAAAATATACATACAAAATTGCATGTCAATTCACCGTATTCTTCAGCAGCGTTTACCGCCAGCAGTGCTTTGTGTAAAATGTAAAACCATCTAACTTTAGGCGAGTAAACATTGCTTGTCCCATCACTTGAGACGCTATTAGAAGTTTTTTTAATTTTCTTTATCTCTTGAGCGTACGTCGACTTTAAACTGCGTACTTTCAAATAGGCATCTCTTGGACTAAAGTCTGAGAAACCCATACTAGAACTTAGTTTCGTAAAAGCTATATCACGAAAATATTTTTGTCCATACTCGTTGCAATTAGTATTGTATAAACACTCGTGTTTAATGTATTCTTTGACGAATTTAATTGTCTGTTCTTCAGTCCACTTCATATTGACACTTCGTCTGCACTATACACTTGTCAAAGCGAAACTGGTACCTATTTACAAAGTGTCAGTGTTAAGTTCGGGGAATATCGCATATGCGAGGAAAAGAGAGGCAATGTAACGAAAAAACGGAAGTATATATTATACTTCTCACTCGCACTTTCTCTTAGAGATGTTTGATGCCATATGTGTATCAATGTATTGATACATTTATTAAGTGGCCGATTGACACATTTGTTATTCAAATTCAGATATGTCAGTTCCCCTCATAAATAATTCATACACTATAGTTCTCACAGAGCACATTGTATATTATATGTAAAGACCAGTTCCTGTCGCAGCTAAATTGCAAAACATTTACCTGAGTGGTGAACCTTAATTATTGCATGTTGAATTGTTTGTGTGGATATAATATATTAAAAAATTACAATTAACTATTCAAAATAAATTAAGTTCCAAATAAATTAATATAAAGTAAAATTAAACTATAATTATTATAACTATACCTAAAACATAACAATCTAAAAGTAAAATATAGAGTCCAGATCGCTATCGGCGGGGTGCGTGTCCAAAATACTGGCCGCATTTCCACGTTCAATGGCAACGCTTATGCATTGTCCTAGGTGCAACAGCCAGCCCTATGGTCACGCGAGACCTCAATTAGACGCGTTGAGAGGTCTCGATAGAGATGATGAACTCCAGACCCCACGGCCCCGGTGTCTCAACCCCGAAAGCCATAAATATGTAGCATTACCAATGAACACATATTTGCGACGTTTCAGGGCCTCCTGGTGTGCGGCAGCAACCCCGGTTATCACGGCTGTGACTGGAAGATGGGAAGCGGCCAAAGTATGAACACAAATTGCGTCCCATACTAAGGGGTGTCCCATCTTCCATGGCACCAACGAGATTCCGTCTGGTTTTTTGCCATCTTCGCGGTACAGCCGTGCAGGACCGGAGAAAGAATATAATTTCCTGCGGTCGGGCGGCCTGTCGTAAGAGGCGACAAAACAACCCACAGCCAGGTGGTAGGGCATTTGCCCGACTGGATGGCTACCACCCCTGGTCTAAAGTATGTCGCCATAACAACCTTGAGTTGTGTTCCGGTATTAGTGACCAGGTTCCAGTCTCCCTTAAGGGAGCAGCAGCGCGTTTGTAGCACCTTTGGTGTTGCAAATGTCCATAGGCGATAGTAACCGCTTTCCATCAAGTGGGCCGTCTGCCTGTCTGCTGAACTCCTGCAATAAAAATCAAAATAAAAAAAACAGCGCATTTGGTTCGGGAACAGCTGGTGCCTCGGCGGTGACAAGAGAACGACGCATAATGTCGTTAAGTGTAGCGCGCCGTGTCATACTGCCGGCGCTCCTCGCGCATGGAAAGCCATGATGACCTGACTTATCAACTTTATCTCCACACTGACAGCGATGTGGCATTACAACACTTGCTGCCGATTGCAGGCAGCAATCCTGAATGTCCTGTCATCCAAGAGAGTGCCCAGATTCGCTGAAGGCAAGGCGTGGAGCCACAAACCGGACTCCCATATAGCGACGGCTAAGAAACGGGCGCGTTCATTTTCGCCAATACAGTCAGTCAACAGGTTTTCATGTAGTAGCTTACTGAGCGGCCTGTCCCATAAATTCTGCGACTTTGGTTCTACGGCAAAATTTTGCGTTGGGCAAGCCAAGGATCCAGCATTTCTGGCCTCACTCAAGTATGGGACCTTAAAGCCACTAAGTGACGTAATTAATATTTTTCCCATGAGGTACACACTATAAACAACTGAGGACAGAAAATATATTTAAAAAAAATTGTTTAGCCTAAATTTAATGCCCCTAAAATCTGCCGCCTGTTTAGGAAAAAAAGTAGGAAGGCGGATCCTAGGATTTGAAGTGAACACTTCGATCGCAAATGGGATTTGACGCTCAAATGATGATGAGTTGTAGATCATTGTTTTAGATAAAAGAAATCTTGACTTGGCTCTGAAATGATGAGTCGAGTATGGCTAAATACTGTTACAACTCGGGTCCCGACAAAAACAAAATCCACCTGCATATCTGAAACAAAGCACATTTATTACCCGTCGGCATTTGAACTAATAACATTTAATTTCTTTTATGGTTGTTTACTTATTGGTATACGGCCTATTGTTATATTGTGATGATTAGCCAGGTGTTACGGACTTAAAGTACAAGCTGATTCTAGGAAATTCAGTCCATGCGGCCGGGCAGACATATTGCATCTGTGCAGTATAAAGCAATGGCCCAATTGAGGGAGCAGACAGTCGAGCGAGAACCACGAGCGAAGCGAGACGCGGGTACTATAATCGGGAATCTGATAAGTGACGGACTTTGTGCATTTATCGAATTCTGCATTACATTTGGACTTGTTATGTTCGGATATATCTGTACCTGTGTTATACGTGGTTGTATAGTTCTAATAAACTCTATAGTAATTTTAACGGATTTTAATTCGAGTCTCACGACTCGTAACAATACATTTTTCCTTCATTTTACTTCTCTGAAAACAGATACCAAATAATACAAGCAACTTGTATGAAATCCATATTAAAAATGAAGAAACCATTAAATTTTATGTGTTATATTTTAAGCTTTCTCCTAATTAAGGCGTCCTGGCATCTGACCAGCACCGGAACTCCTAGCTCGCAAGCTGTCCACACGCGAACGCCGAGTGAAAAACCCGGTGACAACTTTATCGCAGGTGAAGCTCAAGAATAACAAAAAACTTTAGTCTGATTAATGACTTTGGAACCTTTGACCTTATTATTAGAAAGGTGGCATTAACCACATAAGTTTTGTCTGTGCTGGCAACAACTGAGAACTGAGAACTTTGTTGTTATAAATATTTGTCGACGAAAATTACGAAAACGACATCACAAAAAACAAAACCTATCCTACATTCTGGGATAAACTTTACATAAATCTATCCCAAACTCTATCTCTTTTCCGGAATGAAAAGTATCCTATGTCTCTCCTAGATATTGAACTTACTTATATACCAAGTTTCAGCCAAATCGGTCCAATAGTTTTCCATGAAATCATTACAGGCAAACAGAAAAATATACTTTTGTCCCCGAAACTTACATTTTTCGGGATAAAAAATATTCTATGTTCATCGTCGGCATTAAAAAAGTATATATACTGAGTTTCAGCCAAATTCGTGCAGTAGTTTTTCCGTGAAAGGGTAACAGACAGACAGACAAAGTTACTTTCACATTTATAATATTAATAGGGATGGATAGTGAAGCAATACTGGAATTGGAATTAGAACTGTTAAAGACAGAAATAGCAAATTTGAAAGATATAAGAATTAAATCCAAGTTAAAAGAAGAAGTAAAAAATTAGAGTTTAATTTAATTTAAAATCACCTATTTATAATGACAAATAAACTGGCAACATCGACAAACAAACAAAACTGGCCGAAATCGGGTGGTAATAAAATTCCTACGAATAGTAGTGTTGACAACCAGCGGTTATAATATAGAAACACTTCATCTGTCGTTTCCATACAAAAAGTCTACCGATCGGTTAGAAAATCCCTCCCATCGGTAGTTGGTACATGAGTAACTAGTTACGAACTGTTCATTATAGAAACATCAGTAGAGTAACCAAACGGTAATATTCTAACCGTCGGTATCAAAACGAATCGTTTTTGTAATATTAAAACCGGGCATAAATTTATTAAAAATTATCCGCTTAATAAAATGCAATCTGTAAATCACTCTCATCTCTTTACAATCTGGACCAAGAATGTACGAGTATGAAAGCATATCTCCTTTTTTTTATTACCATCTCTTCCATCATATGGGAAGATATATAGTTTTTTTTATTTTTCTCTTTTTCAAAAATCCATTTAAGTAATACATGTTTTTCTTGTTAAATTTTTTCTTACTGTCTACATTTTTTAACTATTTGCTATATTTTCTTACTATTTAATACATTTCTTACTATCTATTATATATCTTATTTACTTTCTTATGTTTACATTTTTTTATGCTACTGTTTATTTTACATTTGTATTTACTACTGCTATCTTAGATTTTAAGTAATTTTTTACAATTATATGCTAGTAGCGTTATTTGTTGTTCGGTTTTTATTGACTAATCGATCAATCTCCTTTGGTTATGATCGGTTAAGTAGTTAAGGCGTGAAAACATCACAAACAAACTCACATTTGCATTTATAATATTATAGTTAGGGTTATTGTTTTGGATGGCGACAAGGATACACATTTTATAAAATATTTTCCTTCCTAGGCGTTGTCCTCAGTCATACATTTAAAGTATATTAATAATTCATTTGCTTCACAAAATGCACGTTACTTTGCCAATTATCGCTATTATATCATTTTTTATAGTCTGTGAAGTACAAATCCTGTTTATTTATTTAAGTGCAGGTAGAATTTGGGAGGATGCGCAAAATATTAAAGTCTGGGTAATGAATGGACATGAAAATGACGTACTAGCGGCAGATATTATTGAGGTAAGTTTGTGAGATCAGGTTCCTGTGTCCTAAAGTCTTACTATATACTCGATTACCATACCATTGGTAAAAAACTCACATTAGGTAGGTGTATGGGGTTTAACCAGTAAACAAGGCAAATTAATGAATGATAGTAAGTTATTGCTACAAGTTAACCAAGCAGGTGTTTTATTACTTTTGCTGTTTAAATTATATGTAACTTTTTTATAGTTGTGTAATGATCGGTTCCTAAATCTTATTATTCATTCACCAGCCTTGCCATCGGTAGAATTTTGACATTATATTGTATGTCTTTTAACCGATAGTAAGGCAAAGGAACGGTCGGTTCAAATGTAACCATCTACTGTAAATCGCTTATCCCTTTGTGTATACGTCCGGCTATTGAATAACACATATATAGTTTTTATTGTTCAAATTTTGCTACAAGTTTTTCGAAGCTATGTTCTTTTAGATTAAAGCTGACAAGTTTGAGAATTCTGATGAATCCTCGGTGGATGTTTATTGGGAGACCACGTCTATTTTGCAGATATATAAGGCCGGCCTGTTGAGACAGATTTAATTGAATTTGAACTGTAATTCAGGCGTTATCGACAGACTGTGCGTTTTATGTTACATATCTTGCAGTAAAACCTGTGTTTTCAAGTGTGATTTAGAAGATTCTTCATGTCGAACAGTAGTGCTTATACATAGATAATAAAAAAATCGTCTTAATTACCTTTCAGGTTCCAAAAATCAGGAATCAGCTACGGCGGAATGATCATGTAACATGTATCTCAACTTATGCCAAAAAAAACAAAAATGATAGCCACCTCATTAATAAGGATATCATACCTGACGACAAATTTGATTGGTACATAATTTTTTTATCACTGTACGTATGTATATAATGACTGTGTGTGTGTGTGTGTGTGTGTGTGTGTGTGTGTGTGTGTGTGTGTGTGTGTGTGTGTGTGTGTGTGTGTGTGTGTGTGTGTGTGTGTGTGTGTGTGTGTGTGTGTGTGTGTGTGTGTGTGTGTGTGTGTGTGTGTGTGTGTGTGTGTGTGTGTGTGTGTGTGTGTGTATATATAGTAAGTATACAAAGTCATTTTTTACCGTTAGTTTTTTTTAAAAGAATGTGTGTGGGTTTGCATTTGACCACTGTCTTACCTGATGTTGAGTGTGGACGCGGTCTAGGATGAAGTACGATTACTTAGATGATGCCTATTCACTCGTAACTTGAAGACTTCAAGATTTTATTTGCCAGGAAAAGCAGCCAGTCTGTTTTATTCCACTCTTCGGCAGTGCGCATCAGAAACGATTAAGCGTGGCGCTTTGGTAACTGGTGGTGTTTCCACCATGTAATAGTGGCGCAAACCGATGGGTGTGGTTGTCTGATGGTACAGTGGGGTTCGAGGAACTAGCTCGTACAGTTCTAAGGAACCCTCCCCGAAATGTATCCGATAAAAGCCAGATAGCCTAGCATCTTCAAGTCTATGCTCAGTACAGCAGATGGACCTACCTGATGGAAAGTGGTTATCGTCGCCTATGGACGTTTATGACACTAGAGATGTCACCGATAGTGCCTAACTAATGTGTTGGTTCACTAGGATAAATCATTTAAGCTAAGCGATTACCTAACCTCTTGCCGCTAAGCGCGCCACTTGCGATGAGGCTGAAGCCTTACAAATACGTCGTCGTCATGAGATCACAAACGAAGTTTCTAATTGATAGTAAACTTATACAGTTGCTTTATAATTTTCAGGCGAGATAAACATGTTATTAGGCCAGTATTAGAACAGGGCCCTTGCCAAGGTTGCTGGGCTATAAGTATCGTTGAAACTATGGAATCTATGGCGGCTATACGAGGAAAAGACACAGCATTGACGGCTCTAAGTGTTCAGGTAAGGCCGCGTACACACAGGTCCAACTAAGAACAATTTACATCACGTGTACCCCCATGGCAGCAAGCAAGAGAATGGCGAGGGAATTGTGCAGCGCAGTTATGTAAAAGCAACTCTATTAGTGCTGAATTTATCTATAGATATGTGAAGTCGGGGCTTAGGGCGCCATCGTTATAGGGACAGCAAAATTTTCGGGACGCCAAAATATTAGAGGTAATTAACAAAAATCAAACCAACTTCAAACAAAAAAACAAAAAATAGATATTTTCTTCAATATTTTGAAATCAGTGCCAAGTGAAACATAAACAACTTTACAAAATAACGCAATTTTTATGTTTTACTTCGCACCGAGTTCAAGAAGTTGTAGAAAATATTTATTTCTTGCTTTTTAGTTTGAAGTTGGTTTTTAAAAAAATTTTTTTTTTGAGTGACACTACTTTAGAATCGAGGTGATTTAAAACTCGATGAAACGAAAAAAAGCGACGCTAAAAAGAGATAAACACATAAAAATCAATCTTATTTAATTCGAAATAAAACACATTTCTTTATATCCGTTAGTATTAATTATCACTTTACATAAATCAAATAAAATAAGTTGAAAATCGGTCCATAATTGACGGAGAAATCACGATACAAACATACAAAAAAACACACACTATCATTGAAAACTTCCTCGTTTTCGTTGTTTAAAAATAGGAAGTATTTTCGAACCAGCAAAATCCATAAACGCAACTTTTAGAATTTTTATCGTCTGTCTTTAAGAACATCTAGTGAAAACTATTGAACGGATTTAAATGAAACGCAGCTAGCTTATATCCCAGGTGTTAACACTTAGGATACATTTTATCCCGATAAATGACGTCGTTTCCATGGGATAGACGAATTTAGCTAAAATGCGCTCGGGTCGCGTTATTTCGCGCACTACAAATTTACAATTACAAACTGTTTATTAAGGTTATTGGGAGCTATATCATATTTTGATATAGTCTTTACATGTTTTGACAAGCACAACACATCAGCAATTATCTCGTAAGATATTAGTTACTAGGTTTAAAAAAATTCCCACATGAGTTGACATCTTTATAAATTAGTATATTATCGTAAATGGAATAAACTAATGTTTAAAAAAATACGATTAAATATTAAAAATAAACTAACTTATAAGTAAATTATTATAAATTATGTAGGTAAAAAATCGCTGTCGTAGCGTGCCCAGAAGACTGGTTGCATTGCCACACTATATGGCAATGCTGAATGCCGATTCGTTGCGTGAAATACGAACCAGCCTTCTGATCACGGGTGGGGGTGGCATCTTTCTTTTAAGAAACTCTTTGTCGATGGACCCCACCTAAAGTTTCAACTCCAAACGGCACAAGTATGTCACCTTCCTAGGGTTCCATATTTGCATCTTTTGAGATCTTCCGCTGTTGAATCAGCGTTGCCAGCCCCTGACTTAGTCGTTGAAAGAGGTGACGGCGCCAGAGTGTCAACGCATGTCATGGTTCACGTAAGCGGCTGTCCTAGCTTCCAAGGAATAAGTGACATTCCGTCCGGCCTCTTGCCGTCGTCGCGCACCAAGCCATTTGGCTCTAGGATGGCCGGTACGCCGAAACTGACAACAGTTCGGCGGATGATGTTATGGAACCTCATGCAACGTCGAGACTCCTCGTGGTTGCTGATGGCCCCCTTTATTTGTTCAATTGATGAGGTTTTGTAGAAAACCATTAAATAGGTACTCGATTTCTCAATGATTATAATGTATTTTTATTTGCGTACACTATACTTGTTGTTATACGAACTGAATAAAATATTACTTTTGTATTGACGCTTGCTGGCAGCTGTCAAATCTGAGTATTGAAAGCTGTTACGCTCAAAATGGCGGCACTAGTGTTGTCAGTACCAAAAATTAATAATTCTTTTAAAGAACACCACAGTGTCATTGCTGGCATGGCGAGATCTTCGTCTAACACTATCTTTGTAACCATGATAATCCGTGGTGTCCACGTAATTTAGTAATAATAAAAAAAATACTTTTAATATTTAAGTTATTGAGTGCGGTATAGATATAGGGCGCACTTATTTTAGGTAATTGGAGGGGTGGAGGGGGAGGGTAGTGAGTCATACTCACCCTTTCTGCTACTCCTATATCTAGAAAATGTATAGTTCTTGAGATATTAATGTTTTTGTAAATGTAACCTCACTTATGTATTTAACTAATATTGCACTTATATCATAGGTCCAAAGTTGATAAATCCAATCAAAATCCAGTAGTCAACATAAAATGATTCAAAATAGTCCAAAAAGAGAAGTTGTTGAAAAACTAAATGAAACACGACTAAGCAATTCACGTAAATAGAAAAAAAACAAGACACATGAAAATCATAGATAATTTATAGTTATTTACATGCGTTGTATAACCAACAGTAGTTGGTTCTAGCATTCGCCGGCCGCTACCACGGCACGCTCGCTTCACTCCAAGTCACAAAGTCGCGACAAGTGACTAGAACGGTGAGTTAGTTTAGGTTAGACTTTAGACCAAAAGGCACGAGGCGACCGTGCCGAGATAGCAGCCGGCGAGTGCCAGAATATACTGGTGATCATTTATTCATAAATAACTATTTAAATGATGGTTTCAAATCGGTTCTGACATTTGCTACCTACTGTCGTGATATATTCGCTTCTCTCGCTCGGCTTGTGTACTGTTTTCCAGACATAGGGGTTGCAAAAGGAGAAGTACTTAAGTTAATTGTTTTTTTATAACCACTCAAAATTTATTTTAATATCAAAAATACATTAGAACATTTTCATGGTTTAAAGGCCTCGTTGCCAACCATAACCTTCATAAAAAATATACAAGTATTATCTATGATTTTCATGTTTCTTATTTTTCCTGTAATGGTTACCTACGTGAATTGCTTTGTTGTGATTTTGGACTATTTTAAATACTTTAATTTTAACTCTTGGATTCTTATTGGGTTTTTCAACTTTGGACCTATGATAACAGTGCAATTATTGTGAAAAACATAAGCGAAATTATATTTACAAAAACATGAATATATCAAGAACATACATGTTTTTGACAGAGGGGTTGTAGAAGGGGTAAGTATGACTCCCTACCCCTCCCCTCCACCCCTCCCATTACTTAAAATACGTGCGCCCTATATCTATACCCCACCATAAAATTATTTAACTGGATTAAAAAGGCACACATCTATAGTAGTTTACAATCTATTAATACTTAATATGTTACTATTTCTTCCCCAGCAATTAATAGACTGTTCAAAAACCAACCATGGGTGCGACCGTGGGGATGTTAAAAAAGCACTTAAGTATCTTTGTGGCAATCATATTGGTATAACAACAGCCAAAGAGTATCCTAATACCTTTAAACACCAGGAATGCAAACCCGTGCAAGATGGCAAAAGAAAAATCGCAGAGTATTGGACATACTAGTAAGTACATAGTGTTCGATGAATATCAAAAATTACACTGATGTGGCGTTTACTTAAACATAGGACGCACTATATGTTTCGGGAATTGCCCACATAATTGTATAATAGTTATTTATGATACTAGAGTGTGTTACGTTAAAAAACTGCCTAAGTGGTGCATGCGTTCCAGCCAGGATCAAACCCGAGCCCTTTGAGTTTGGAACGCGTGCGCTTGCCATTACGCTACCACGACTTTGTAGAAACAATGGTTAAATATATTATTTTTTATTTGAAGTTTTATTTTTGTTATTTTTTTTTACAAACGAGTAGAGTTCGTCTCGGGCTTACTATAGTTATGAGTTTGTAAAAACCTATAACCGCGTGTGTGCTATACAACGTTTTTCAACACACATGTGCGAAAAAACTGTACAATAGGTAACGAAACAAAGTTAAATATCAATCGAGAAGTCGCAACAATCTTTGACGTTTCTAATATGAAAAAGGCGCGCGGTATACATTTTTCGTTTCATTTTCTCTTTAGTATTAAAGTGAGACAAATGTATCGATCAAAAGCGCTTCCATGGAGGTTCGATCGGTCAGTTTACTTATTCCCGTAATGGGAAATACCTTGGTGGAATTCAATATATATATTTTTTATGGATATAAAAAAAAATCCGTAAAGGATACGCACAGCACTATACAGAAGAGTATATGCAGAAAACAGGTGCTTAGGTAAGAGTATCTATTTTCCGCACGTTCTGTTATAAGGTGCGTAATTTTTAATTTTTGAACAATGTATACAAGGTTAATAAATGCATTTTTGAGCAAATGTGTGAAAAACAATATTTAAAAGTAATTACAACATCTGCTAATGGAACTCTGCTGTCAGTTCGATTAATTTGACTGTCACTTGTTTTTATATTGTGGGGTTATTTTAGAAATTACGTGTCTGCATCACAATTAATTATACTCGTGAAAAATCTATGATCTAGCTTCAAGGCCTAGTTACCAAGCCATAAACTACAAAAAAGAAAACACGTGAAAACTTCTATATTATCTATACGAGTTAATATTGCACGTACAGCGTATATTACACATGATTACGCAACAAAAAATATACTAAAACAGACATATTATCATCGCACATCTCGTGCGACACTTGTGCGCTACAAGTTGTGCGTCTCAGGTCACCAAACAGCCTCACAACAACTCCAACGTGGTTTGGCTTGGGAACTTCAATCGGGGTCCATCGTTAACGACGATTTGCCCCAGCATCTTTAGGAGTGTACTGTTACATGCCGTCAAAGATAAGCCGCACAGCCTATTGTAAGCGCAGCTTATTGTCCTTCAGCCGGATTAAGGAATCCTTTGACTTTTGAATTTGTAGTTAAGAAAAACATGCTATTGTCCTTTTACTTGTTTTATAACCATCGTTATCGTCGAACTATAATCCCTATTGTAATTGTATTCGACTTTGTGGTCGTTCGCAGGTGTGCAAATTAAATTTCTTAGAAACCTTGTGTGCGCCTCTAATTTCTTTGTACTCTGTAGTTAGTATAAGACGAGGCCCGAATGGAGGGCAGGGACAGTCAAGCGACGACTACGAAGCGAGTAAGACGTTTTCTAGTACTCTCGATTAGCGACATAAACGACGGACTTTGCGCGTTCGAATTGTATTGAATAGTGCAGTGTGAACTGGTTGCATCCAGTGTTATTTGTTTTATACGTGTTTGTACAGTTCTAATAAATTCTATAGTAGTTCCAACGGCATTTTCAATTCGAGTCCTGTAGCTCGTAACAGTACAAACCGTACAGTATGATTTTCTACGATTTTAAGTGTTAAATGATACTTCAGATGGCACTAGCAGAGAGTACTATTCACTGTCAAGTGCAAATGTTAATTGAAGTGAACTATTTTATTTTGGAAAGGGTAATCTTAAGTACAAATATTAACAAGTCGTACACCTAGTACAATATATAGTACAGTGTGCGAGCGAGGTAGAGCAACTATTAATATGTGCGCTCCCGCATTGCACTAGACAGTAGTTCGTTGTCCGCTGCGATGACGAGACGTATGCCGCTCCCATATGTTAATGTCAATTAACATATGGGAGCTGCATACGTTCAACTGTGCTTCGCTCGGCTTCAGACTGCTTTTGGCGAGGAAGCACCATGCAAGACGACAATTTATAGTTTATTAGTTAGTATGTAAACGTAACGTACCCAGATGAGGCCCCACCTTGTGCTGGGGCTGTACCTGAGATAATGTTAAAGTCATTGACTGTAGCCCACAGAGTTCATTAATATATTAGCTGTAGCCAAATGCGTCTTATTTATAGAGTTAAAAATAACACCATTATTGAATAGCATAGTGTATATTATATTATTGTGTATATATAAGTTATCTATCAATATGTAATGTCATTAACAATTAAAAACAATGCAATAGGTATACTTTGTTATTCCAGCAACTGGGATGAGACAGAGATGACCAAGATGATTTTTGAGCATGGCCCATTGATAGTGGTAGTTAATGCAGATCCATGGTTATTCTACACTGGTGGAGTTATACAAAATTCATGCTCGTGAGTATCTTAAACAGGGTGCAAACTTTCAGAGGGCAGTAAGGGGAAATACCTTAACCGTTGTAGCTACACGTAAATGGTCTTAGGTCCGTATTATTTTGTCTTAGCTTTTTGTTCAGTCAACAAAAGATTTGATAAATAAAAAAAAGGTAAGTTGTACCCATTGAGATATAACATATATTATATTATATATACTTATATATATTATAATTATGATCTAAGGTTGTACCTCTTAAAATGTGTATGGGTTTTTTTTTTGCGATATCCGAGTATTTTAGTACTCAAATGACGGTTGGTCCTATAGAAGTTTTTGATCGGTATTAGAAACCGGAACAATTGACATAAAAAAACATACAAAATTTACGGGTGTTTTTTTTGCAATTTCTGACTTTTAGTACACCAACTTCGGTTAATCTATAGAAGTTTTTGATTAGTATCGGAAACAGGATCGAGTGGTATCAAAATTTTTGAAGCGATAACTTCTTATGGGAGGGTAAACTGCTTCGTTACTTAACGCGTTACGGCGTCAATCTGTCTGGCTTCCCTTTCTCTCACTACGGCAGCGTACTACTCACTACGGTAGTACCGTACTAGCACTACGGTAGGCAGGCTCCTCCTCTCTCACTCTAACCCACAGCGCTATTTCTTCTAGTGTACATATTCAAGAATTGTAACTAAGAATAAAATATATTTTATAATCAATAAAAGATTTTATTAATAAATAACCTCTCCTTACATTATCATATTAATTTAAATAATAATAACAATACATAAAATTTAAGTAATAACCTAAGATTTTCTCAAGTTTTCATTTCAATATTAAATAGTTCAACTTCGCACATGTTTTTTTTTTTTTTAAAATGGCAATTTTGTTGCCTACTATACATTTTTTTGAAAATCTATAAATAGGAATCAAGATTTCACGAAAAATTATAGATTATGGTAAAACCACTTTCGTGTAGCTGCAACAGTTAAGGTACTTCCCCTTGCTGACACACTGAAAGTTTCTACCCTCTACATCGTCTATGGGACAAGGCGCGAGGAATATATGATACCAATCATTATAAATGATCTCCCAAAGGACCTGCAATCCAAGTACAAAAAGAACCACAAATCAATCAAATATAACCTGAAGAGATTCTATATTGATTTCCAAAGCGGACCACCAGGCTCACATGTGCAGACCTGGGACTAAAATGAGAATCATATACTAGAATGATGATAGCCCCGCTTTATTATCAAATCAGAACTAAACATTAGAATGTTGATAACCATTACTCGCCTCTGCTCCTATTTTTGATATAACAGTAGGTATTGTGTACACGACTCCCTGCGGCACGAATAAGCCCATGAGGTTTCTGTGCCACAGTTGAAATGTTTCTAATGTATATGAATATAAGCATATTGGACAATAAATTAAAAAATATATATGTATTGCCGGATTAAAAAAATGATTCAACTTGAAATAGAGAATTCAGGGGCTGTTAGTAATTCAAGTGAAATAGTTATTTCACAAATTCAGACTGTGAAAAAATAATTCATGTTTCTTGTCTTAGATGGTACAAAATGAGTCATAGTTCTTAAGTATGAGCGTTTTTCAAACTTTTTGACCAAAGTGGGTGTTCCACATTTTTGTAAGAGACTAAATAATAGTCCATTAATAATGTATGTCGACATACAGAACCCATTAATTTTCTTTGGATTTATAATTTGCAATTGTGTCCCGCCTGCTACTAAACTTAATGCGGGTATTTAACTTGGCTTTCAGCTCATAATATTGTCTGTTAAACCGAAGTCGAGCTTACTTTGTATATAGTTTATTTATTTTTTTCTATTTATTTTCAATCTTTTTTCGATCTTTTTAGTGCAGTACTTTTAAAGTGTCTTTTTTGCTTTTTGATTTTTTAATTATTTATTTTATTTTAGACTTTTTGGTGTCCCGGCACACTTATGAAGAAAAACACAATACCTATATACCTGATGTAAACGTACTTATAGATCACACTTATACGACCAAAGTGAGACCATACAATGAAGACAAACCCAGAACAGATATTTTTCTAAGCAAATTTTGACACGCCTCCCACAGTCCCACATAATGATAAATAAACAAAACAATTTGTCTTTCGATTTAAATATGATTGGGCTACGCATATTTGTTCTAGTTATTCTAAATTTCATATGACAGCACGAGGTCCGACATAAATACGGCCCATTTTACGCTATCAAAAACTTTTTAAACCAATTTCTTTGATACCCTACTCGATAGGTTTGGTTATATTTTTTTTAGTAACGTATTACTATTTCGCGCCAAAAATCCGCCATTTTGATTTTTTCAAACACCTGTCTAAGGGTATTTGGGGGTTTTAAGACGAATATAACGAAACATTAACTGTCAAAATTTATCAAGACGTTTGAAAGATAGGAGGTAATTAAAAAAAATTACAAACACAAGATACGCGTGAAAAATATAACCCTTCCTTGGCAGTCGGGCAAAAAGAAGCGGAAAAAAATGTTTTTGTCTTTCTTTCAGGTCTCAGAATCTAAACCATGTTGTTCAAGTTGTAGGCTACGATTTAACAGCGGACCCTCAATTTTACATAATCAGAAACTCATGGGGTGAAGACTGGGGGATTGGAGGTTATGCCAAGCTGGCCATTGGCAGTGGCCTTTGCGGCGTTAATAGGGAAGTTTCTTTAATTAATGCTATATGACAAACCATCTTCCATGGCACCAACGACAATCTGGTCTCTATTAGTTAAAAATATTCTTAGTATTTCATGTCAAGCACTCTTTTTTAAATTTTATTTTTGATTGTAATAGTCATGGTAGCGTAATGGCTAGCGTACGCGTCCCAAAGTAAAAGGGCGCGGGTTCGATCCTGGCCGGAACGCATAACTTAGTCAGTTTTCTGACCTAATGTGCATATTGTCACAATTACCACCTGCTAACAACGGTGAAGGAATACATCGTGAGGCAACCTGCACATCGAGATAACCGATGTGACAAACCTGCCGAGCCGCCTTGGACTAGCGTGGTGGGTGTACTGTCCGTTCCCCTATAATGGGAGGCCGGAGCCCAGCAGTGGGACATTTAGGGGCTGTTATTATTATATTTATTATTATTAAACCTTTTTTTATCAGGGGTAATCCGATTGAGTACTGTTGGCTGCGTGAGGGGGTTTTCCTCGTCGCGGCTGTTTTGTGCGACCTCATCGCGTCGGGGTGGCACCAGCATCCCCGCGGGAATGCTGTTGCCACACCATGGTTGGGGATATCCACTAAAATACCTAGCTGATGCTCGAACGTCTTTTGTCCGGACGGACGACGGCCGGCCTTATCTATCTCGGGTCTCACCTCGAGGTGAGAGGGGGTGCGCAGATCGATGCGCGATCCCTCCTTTCCGATGTCAAGCACCCTAGGCTCTTCACAATGACACTGTAGAACAAACTCATACAAAAAAAATATTTTCTATTTTTTAGTTCGTTTTTTTTAATTAAACCTCTAAATTTTATTTAATTTATTAAGGAAAATAAGCATTCGTAAAATATAGGGGAGACGAAGCCATTGTTAGCATCCATCCCCTCAGTGATTGGCACCGTGTTCATTTATTCAAAATTTTAATTTTATTTTATAGCCGTGCAATTATATTATTGTTATCACTTTATTGTACTATTAAGGGCCGATTTTTCAATCAACAGATAAAGTTATTAGTCGAATAAATTATGTATTGAGTGAATTCAACTATTTTATTCATCCAACTGACATTTTTTATTTTTCTCTGTTATAATTTATTCTATGAATTACTTTTATTTGGTGATTAAAAAATAGGCTCTAAGTATCTTATGCCTAAAACGGGATATGAGCTAGCTCTTTAGTGGTGTTCTTTAGTCCACCAGGTAGTGGATTATTAGGAACCGGTTCCCTAGAATGTATTAAAAGAAACGTTTCACATTATCAAAGGTAAATCGCTCTATTCACTCTTGGCCGATTCCTATATCCCACTATTCTTTTACTTGGTTTACCATCGGTAGAAATTTGACATTATATATATGGAGCTTATGCAATTTTTTTTATTTTTTGATAGTAAGGCAAATGAACGGTTGGATAACATATAGGAATCGGTCGTAAGTCAGCGCTCAGCGCGCCAATCAGCGATCCGAGTCTTGTGTAGTTTATGAACGATGAATTATTAGGAACGTTGATTCGACTAGTAATAAAAATTATCGAAAAGTTATAACGACCGAATAGCTCTAACGGTTCTATTAAGGCGAACTAGTTCAGCGACCGAATTGTACTAGAAAGGAGCGCTCATTTGGTTGAACGAATAAACACAAGACACTTTAGGACTTTAAATCTTCATAGGCAATAGTTAATCACTTTCCAACAGCTGGATCATTAAACAATCTGCTGTACTCCAGAAATAAAATTATATATTAGTGTTTGTGATAACTTGTATGTTGTTAATTATATTTCAATTGGAACTATTATATTATCTATTAAAGTACCTCCTGTATCTACGATAAAATAAATGTTTATGTATGTAACAAAATGTTGTTTTATTTCAAGATAGCAAATGGTCTGACCGCATTTTAGGTCAGTTGTTACATTTGTAAACAACCTGACCACATTGTCATTATCATAAATTTTCGTGTGAAAAGTTCCGTTAGGTCAGTTGACTAATTCGCAATGCTTGAATATTTAATATTTTGATCCAAGCGTCATTACAGCGGGGTATTGATGAAAACAGAATACTATTGAAAAGAAACTTGGTATTGTTTTATATTAGACCTGCGATGCGAGGACGCTTGAATCAATTATATTACCACTGGTAGAAAGTTGACATGACATGGAATCAGTAGTAAGGCAAAGTAAATGATAGTAAGATATAGATTAATGGTAAGGTAAAAAATAATAATAACCCGACACAGAAAAAACTTTAAAAAGTAAACAGAAATGTGGCCACATTACTATAAGTGCCTCCAAGCGTCGTTGTGTCGCGGCACCTAAATTCAAATCAATACGAAGTCTTTTTATGTGTGTATGTGTTCTATTTTTATTTTATTTACTTAAGCGGTACCCCAACGCGCAACGTTGGGCTCAAAATATTAGATTAATATAATAAAGTCAAAGGGCCATCAAACACATTTTATTTTATTAATTTTTAGTGTTTTTTGTGACGCGAGAATTCTGCGTCATGCAGCATTTAAATCCGTCGGGCTCTTATCATCGCCGGGGTACCTGCTGTTCTAGAACCGAACGGCTTGTGCCGCAACAATGGCAAGAGACCCGATGGAATGTCTTAGGTGCCCTGGAGGATGGGTCGCCCTTTAGTATGGGACGCGTCTTGCGTCGATATTCTGGTGGCGTCTCATCTTTCAGCCACTAGTATCTCTGCCGGTACAGCTGCTGCTCAACAGGTGGCCCTAAAATGCCGCAAATGTTCCGCCATCGGAAATGGTTACATATTTACGGCTTTTGGGGTCGAGGCCCTGGGACCATGGCTATATTATTATTAGAAAAATTAGGGATCCCTAATAAAACTTCAATAATGTAACCCAAGGTGTAAAAATATTAGCCATAAACCACCCGTGCGAAGCCGGAACGGGCTCCTAGTCGGGTATAAGTCACCTCTCAAAAGTTTTTATTCAAACTATGTTCCGCTGAAGAAGATTTTCTGAGAGACATACATACAAAGTTAGCCTCCTGCCTAGTCTTGAATAGTACACGTGTGAGGCAATACATTTGTCCCGTACAAAATAGATTTGTACTGATACGGTTCAAAATTTAAATTTGTACTACTTTAAAAATTTGGTCCCGCTACTACTCACTGGTACTGCCTACTCTAATGTACACCGTTTCGCAGTGTTGTAATAATGCTGTTTTTTTTTATTGCGAAGCAGGGAATCAGGCAGACAACCCATTTCATGGAAAGGGGTTAGCGCCTATAGGCGTTCGTAATACCAACGGCGAAGCAGTTTTCTTTATTTTTTTTGCAGGAGTTCAGCAGATAGGCAGACGGCCCGCCCACTTGATAGAAATCGGTTACCATCGCCTATGGATATTTGCAACACCAAAGGTGGTACAAATGCGCTGCTGCTCTCTTAAGGGGACTGGAACCTGGTCACTAATTGACCACAACTCAAGGTTGTTATGGAGACATACTTTAGACCAGGTGTGGTAGCCATCCAGTCGGGCATATGCCTTACCACCTGGCTATGGGTTGTTTTGTTGCCTTTTACGACAGGCCGCCCCAACGCAGGAAATTGTATTCTTTCTCCGTTTCTGCACGGATAGACACAAAGCCAACAAACACATTGCCAGCCTTTAGGATGAGATAAAGAGGGGAGAATGCTATGGAGGGGATGGGACATGGGATTGGAATAGTAGGATGGGATATAGGAAACATTGGTCAGGGAGAAGCGGAGGTTGGCTAAAGAATCTACAATCAACTTCTCTCTCAGCAACCTACCTAAGGATTTTTAAATTTCATCTTTTATCTCTTTTTACAAATGAAATGTAAATGATATGTACAGAATATTCTCCACTTATAGCCTGGTCACGACCTTGTGCTTAGAGACTGGCTACACGACGCGACGGACTCATGGTTTATACATTTTGTTTTTGTCGCTTGTCGCGTCGCGTGTAGCTGTCGCTCTTAGGTAGGGTTGCCATACGTCCTGAATTTGCCGGACATGTCCGGTAATATAAATATTTATCCAGCATTCAGGAAATTCTAAGCCGTCCGTTATATGTGCAATTTAAGTAAAGAAATAAATAAAAAATAATTTATTATATTCAATGGACAAGGGGTGAGCGGCGGGGAAGAGATATATGAACCCCTCCTCCATCCACGTTCATTAAAACACACACACAGTGTAGTTTGCACACGAGAACATTCTAGAGATAGTTACGTGTTCTCACATAACTATTTACAAGAAAGTAAACAATCTTATTTTTCTTTGAATTCAATGTTTTTCTTCTGTTGCTTTTTCTCACATTTAGTAATAATACAAAATCAAAACTTCTGAATTTCACTTTCATTGGTTTTATTCATGTTAAATGCTAAAACACAATTACACCAAAATAACAATAATTAACACAAAATAACAAATTACGATAATAACGACAGTCTTTTGGTAAAATGACATTGACATTTGTGATAGCATTGCCATGTAAAAAGTTTACGAATAATTCGAGTGTCTACTTGCCAAGATCAGAGTTCGTGACTACTACCCATGTGAATGTGGATTAGCTGAAAGAACATGGGCAAAATTTTATTCCGTGGCACTAAAATTAAAATTCCACTCTACGATATTTTACCACGAGATTTTTCCCGTCCTGTCAGTCTGAATTCTCTGTTAACTCGAAATGTTTATGTTTTTATTTTTTAAAGCTTAATAATATTTATTTGTAGTGTAGGCCGTCTTACATAATATATGTTTGTCTTGTCCACACGATTACGGAAGGTCTTTACTGATTAAAACTTTTTACTTTTACATTTCTAACACCTTTTACTTTACTCTCTACGTGTCATTGACAAAATCAATGCCTATGCGTTGGCTCCATTTGGACCAAAAATAGAATAGAATAGAGTGTATACTTTCGCAATTAAACTTGACCCCGAAATCCGGAATTTTAATTTTTTGTTCTGGTAACCTACTTTGAAATCATCGCCGGGCTGCTATTGATTACATTAAGATATATGTACATAATTATGCTGAAACGACCGCATACAGAATAACCGTTGGTTGTTTCTTGAGTCCTTGGAATAAACATCGAATAAATTGAAAATACATATTTTCAGATCAAAATTCCGGGTAAATTAAAAAGCGATGAAAACAGTAGTTTTTGACCCGATTTTCCCTGATGTCAAAAATTTTAAAAAACTATGCGAGTCATGTCCCAACTTTTTACACAGGCACTCTGTTAAATGGCGGAATAAAATTGTAATTTAAAAATATCAACAATTTTGTTACATAACATTTATATCTTTGGAAATTAACTATCGACTCATATTCATAATAAAAAATAACTTCTTTCAATAAATTAAACTAAAAAACTTATACTAATATATAAAGCTGAAGAGTTTTTCTGTTTGTTGGATTGAACGTGCTAATCTCAGGAACTACTGGTCTGATTTGAAAAATTCTTTCAGTGTTAGATAGCCCATTTATCTAGGAAGGCTTATAGGCTATATATCATCACGCTAAGACCAATAGGAGCGGATCACCAATGAAGAATGTTTCAAAATCGGGGTTTTTTTTAAACTATTCCACGCGGACGAACTCGTGGGCAGAAGCTAGTAAACTATATATAGAAACAAAAAATAAACTACATAATCTAGTACCAGACCGCTGTCAGTCGGAAACGTGCCCAAAAGACTGGCCACATTGCCTTTATACATATTTATTATTTTTAATTTAGTTTTCACTAAATTATTATGTAATTCACATTAATTTACATTGATTTGAGCATCAATGATAAAAAAATAGTGGCTGGTAATATGCCACAGAAATTTACTTTCCTCGCATTTGAAATGAAATGCAGAGGGTCTACCTCCGGTGAAGACCTATTTAGGCACTCGAAGTACTGGCGTCCTCGCTACGATTGTGCGCCAAACCATCTCGTGCCTAAATAGGGTTTTCTCATCCTTGGCGTTTATATGATCTAAGAGTCTACTATTAGTTTCTAGATACGTAAAATGATCATAGTAGTTCCTATATCTTACTATTGATTCACTTGCCTTATCATCGGCTGAGTTTTGACATTACTTGTATGGAGCTTACGTCAAATTATAACCGAAAGCAAAGCAAATGAATGATCGGCAAGATAGAGCAACCGGCCATTAGTAAAAGGAATCAAATAGTGCATTAATTATTGTTTGAAAAGTAATTAATTAGAATTGTTTCTATCGACATTTTTTTACCCGGCTACCAAGGAAGAGTTATGATTTATAATGTTAATTTGACGCCTGTTATTGTATACATAAACTGTGATACTCCCGCGACAACTGGGCCGATTTCTATGTCGTTTCGCTGATCGACAGCAAATTCTTAGAAGTAAAATCTACGCTACTTTTTGTCTTGGGAATCCCGAGGAAATTTTCTGGGAAATGATTTATAATGGCCATATTAAAAAAAATCGAATTCCAATGTGATTTTTCATTGATCGATAACAAATTATATGTAATAAATAAAATGTGTGATATTTTTTATCGCAGGAATCCCTCGGGAATTTTCTCGGGAGCGATTTGTAGTTGTTCGGCTGCATAAAAATTAGCTTAATTCGACACAGTTTTCATTCACAAAAAACGATTTCTTACATTCTTTTGTAAATGCTACGGTACTTTGTGTCCCGGGAATCCCGCGGAAATTTAAATTCACGTGGACGAAGTCACGGGCGTATTCTAGTAACTCATAATTTCTCAATATCACCGGCCACCGCCCTGCTCACTGAATAAGGAGCAAATATTGTTCTGCTATCAACCGCAGCGAACTTCAAGCGATTCTATATTATATCGTTGTTATCGAGCAAACTTCACAACAGTATCTCGCATGTCGGCAAAATATACGCACGTCGTTATCAGTCGCTGTGAGTATTTTATCTATGAAATTTATGATTCTGGTACAAGCTGTAAAGGGTTATCGTGTTGTAATTTCGTCTTGCATGTATTGGATATTTGCCGCTATTATTAAATATTATTGAAAGTAAGTGTTCAAGAAAACGCAATAGGTAAATATACAATCCTTGATATGTAATCTTAGAGATTCAGTTTTTCAAGCTTTTAGAGTTCTGTACTAATTTTAGCAAAAACTTGACTTATTAAATCGGTGTGTCTGTTTGTCGATGTGTCTGTGCATCACAATCATATTTAACAGACAAATTCTGGATTTACGTAAATGTAAATTGGTAAGAATATGCTGCTCCATAAAGTAGTGAAATCGTTCAAAAATAAAGATTAGGTGTGGCAGCCGTACTTACATGTAACTGTGTTTTGATTTTTTTTCCTGCGTACATAGTCATGTGGTTCTCTTTGGTAAGGTCTAAAAAATCATAACACATAACAGACATGTTTCTTAAACGCGTGTGTACACGACACCGCTACCGCGCCGACAAATTGCGTAAACTACGTGTTACCGCGCCTCTAAACTTTTGCTATCTGTCGAGCGATAGACATTTATAGAATAGCAGCTCGGTGGCGATGTAGCGACGCTACCGCCTACAGTCTACACAAGGACCTAAAGATTCTTTTATTTGAGTTAACATGAAAACGCGCGAAAGCAATATTTTACTTGCATAAAAACTTAATTAGGATTTTATATATCGCGAGCGAAGCCCGGGGCAAAAGCTAGTATATACATATAAACCTTCCTTGAAAAATTAAATAACTGGTGGTGAAAACCGCTAAAAAATCCGTTGCATGGTTTAGGAGGTCAGACAAACAGACGCAGAAAGTGACTTTGTTTTATAATAATTATGTAAAGAAAAACTACAAGCTACATTCATGTTCCTTTTTAGTTTTTAGAATGTTATAATATTATAGATATAATTATAAACTAGTACAGTGCAGGAAACCTAGCTTATTTTATCTATAATTCTTTAAGACTATAAGGAGAATACTGACCTTAGGTCAACGAAGTCAATGGGTAAGGTTCTTAGAAGGCTGGTCATGTTACCTCCCTGGAACGCCATACTGATCTGTACTCCGAGGCCGGAACCAGCTCTCTGATCTCTCAAAGAGAGATGTCCATGTTCCTTATGATTATAACTAACATTTTTAGGGTAACTCAAAATGGTGACTTTGAACATTGAGGATTTTGGTAAATACAAAAACGAAACGGTAAAAAAGTTTACCTGGACCACGAGTAGCGACCTTTCAGTGGTGGCAATTTCTTATGGAGCGATCATACAATCTATAAAGGTAAGATGCTTTCCACCATTGGACAACACCATTCTCTATTTCATTGTATTTTGGCCTTAATATTTTCAAAGTAAGAAAATAATACTAGCTGTCTCTACAGACGTTGTCCTGCCCTGAAAAAACAAAAATCTAGGACGCGATTGTAGTGGCACCTACCGGGTCTAAGTATGATTCTAAACCATCCCGGCATTCACTCAAACACACACAAAAAAATCATCAAAATCGGTCCGGAGATTTAGGAAGATATCAGTAACATACACACAAACATAAAAATCTTATATATATAAATCAGTTGCTGTTCGTTAGACTCGCTAAAATTCGAGAACGACTGGACTGATTTGGCTAATTTTGTTAACATCTTATATTCCATGGTTCCGTAGTCATATGATAAAAACAGTGTTTGTCACCTACGGAATCTTTCTACTTGCGTGGTCCGACACGCACTTGGCCACTTTTTAAATGACTGACTTTTTGTCAACAAATATCTTATTTCCTTTCCGTTTAGGTTCCAGACAAGTATGGTGTGGTAAAAGACATAGTACTTGGTTTCGATGACCTGGATAGTTATGTAATTAGAAACTCGCCATACCTTGGGGCAGCTATCGGCCGGTGCGCCAACAGAATTGGAGGTGCCAGCTTCGAGATTGATGGGGTAACATACAAGGTCGAAAGAAACGCAGGACAAGACCATCTGCATGGTGGTTTCCTCGGCTTTGATAAGGTAAGGGCAAGATAGTTAGCAGTCAAATTAACTAAGTCGTTTTAGGGTTCCGTAGCTATTCAAAAAAGGTCTTCAATTCATCGCATACATACTTCTTATATTTGTTCAGCGATAATTGTTCTGTTTCTGAACTGAATTTGATTGTTCTTTTTGCGTTGGGTTTCGCAGAGATTCAAATCAGTTCTATACAAATTTCATCGCTATTGGACCCTGGGTTCCGAAGATATAGCAAAAAAATCCTCAAAAAAATGTGATAGAGGTATTGTTTCAGCCATAACTTTTCTGCTTCTGAGGCCTTACTCTCAAACGTCTTTCGTCGTTCGTTTTCGTCCGATTAGCCCAAAAGAGTCAATGAAATTTTAGATAGAAGAAAGTAAGAACAAATATTTCTTTAAAACTGTATTAATGAAGTCTATAAAACACAACAATAAAGGACCATACAATTAAAAAGCACTTAAATATAAAAAAAAACAAACAACATAAATTTTAAAACGATAACGAACGACGAATAACTTTTCAGAGTAAGTTTTCTGAACCGGTATCGATCATTTATAAAGCTTTAACATAATCCCATGTAATTTTTGGGTTCCGAAAATATAGCAAAAATTCCTTAAAACCAAATAGAAAATGGGTAGTAATTAAAATATTCTTAAGTTTATGACAATCGTAAATTGACTAGGTAAATACGTATGATCAAGAAAGTGCTGTACTAAACTGAGCTAGGATTAGGAAGGTGTACGATCGAGGAAAACTTGTCTGCTGGCTGGATCCACCAATCCTTTGTAGTACTTTAGTTTATCTCGATATTCATTTTGAAAGTACTAGCCAAAGTTATATGTCTTTACTCTTCTTAAGACAGAATTGCTAATAATAGTTTTTTAGAAACGATTTAAAATTTTAGGTAAATTGGCAAACAACAATCGATAGCACGAAAGTTATATTCAGCTATTATTCCAAAGACAATGATGAAGGATATCCAGGAGACCTTGTCACTAATATAATTTATGAAGTTAAGGATGACAATAGTCTGTCCATGGAGTATATTGCAACCACAACAAAAAAGACAGTGGTCAACTTGACTAATCACTCGTATTTCAATCTAGCTGGTCATGACGCTGGAGCAGCTAATTTGTATGACCATGTTGTCACTATTAATGCTGATAAGTAAGTTTTATTATATACTAGGATATGCCCGCGACTTCGTCCATGCTGGACTTGAAATTTCCGCGGGATTCTCGAGGCACAAAGTGCCGCAGCATTTAAAAAAGATTGTAAGCTATCGTTTTAATGAAAGCTGTGTTGGAATAAGCTAATTTTTATGCATCCGAAAACTACAGACCGCACATTTTATTATATAAAATTTACTATCGAACAGTGAAAAAATTACATTAGAATTCGATTTTTTTAATCTGGCCATTTTAAATCATTCCCAGAAAAATTCCCGCGGGATTCTCAAGATAAAAAGTAGCGCAGATTTAAGCCTGAGAATTTGCTGTCGATCAGCGAAACCGCATCGAAATCGGCCCAGTAGTTTTCACGTGAATCCCGAACAAACAGACAAGAAATCTAAAAAAAAAGTTCTTCATCGTTTATGTAGTTTATTCCGAGTATTTTTTTAAATAGCTTTAATGTATAGACACGGCATGTTTAGAATTTTATAGATTTTTTATAATTGTGATGGTTTAGTTATTTTGAATGAATTAATCCTGTGGTTTAAGTGTTTGTATATTATTCATTCACATTTATGTCGATTATAGTAATCGGTGACTTATTTTATTTTAATATTTCTCATCTTCCAGATAGAATTTAGGGCTGATATTTTCCATTTTGTAATACAAAGCATTTTTAAGCATTTCTTTGGCCCAAAAGACCCCGTCTCCTTTATGGATGATAAACATCATCATCATTCAATATGTTTAGGATCGTTTCTTGAATTTGAAAAAATCACTATGGGGTCTAGTTAAAAAAATATTAAATGCCATCATTATGATTCTTTTAAGTTCAGACTCTGAAGTCGTAAAAACTGTGTCCTCCCATAAGATATGTGAGTATTGAACAATGAAATAGAAATTTCTGTAAAAATTTATAGAACTTCAAAAATACTTTTGTGAGTTAATTTTGATTAAATGACGGGACACAATGAACTCTTATCACGTTTACAACTTGAGTTACGATGTCCCAATTCCTTCTCCGCCTGTCTCATCCCTTTTATCCCATCCTAAATGCTGAATTATGCATGCGATTCAGCTGGAGCCCATGCTCCGGGCGGCCAATTCAGAGGGCGCCAAATTCAAACTTCGCAGACAAATTTATACAAGACATTTCACCACTGAGATGTCCAGTACTTTTAGCACATAAATTACCTTTCGCGGGGCGCGTAGGCATAGGTCAAAAAGCACAGACGCACACGTGTCCATCGGTGCAGGGCGTGTGATGGCTGAAATGATGATGATGATTAAGGTAAAAAATATAGGTGAGCTAGACATTTTTCATAATTCAAGATCTGGGTCTGGGCTTAATATCCGACTGGTAGGCAATTCCTAATTTACCCCATTTGTATTGGTTTTTTTAAAATCATTTTAGGGTAACAGTAACAGACGCAAACTCTATTCCAACTGGCGAAACCAAATCAGTAGGAGGAACTCCATATGACTTACGAAGACCAATCAAATTAGGAGAAGCTTTGGCTAAAAACGATGAACTGTTTGACAAGAATTTTTGTGTCAACATTTATGAGAGTAAGGTATGTGTTGCTGCTTGATTACCACACTCAGAGCGCTTAACGGACAGTTAAATCAAAGATAAGTTGAAATTTGTTATTAAATATTTACGTTGTACAAAAAATATTAGAATACTATAAAAATAGTCCAAGATATAAAATAAGTTCTCAGACAGAAATTTAATTTCGACACAATTTTGAAAATGAATAGAAGTTTTTGTATGGTTAATCGATTACGACATTCGCCCGCCCCTGATACATTCGGTATGTGCATCGCCGGACAGCGCTTACTTTCTTATCATATTTTGTTTTAATTTTTTTTGTGAAAATGCATTCAAAAGCAGATTAGATTCATATGACGAACATGACAAGCCTCAACATACAATGAAACTTTATGCTATTTCTTACAACTGGTAGTATATCTAGACACGACTGCACTAAGCGATTCTCCAAAGGCGACCGCTTGGCGTGGCGCCGACTTGGGGAGGCCTACGTCCAGCAGTGGACTGCGAATGGCTAAGGACGACAACCGCTTTAGGCCCTCAGAACGTGAAATGCCAATTTCAATATAATATATGGCATGGAAGAAGACTTTTTATTATTTAATATATAAGTATTAATCTTATATATGATTATTTATGCAATATTTTCAATTAATTATTATACATAGTTGGAAAATTGTTATAAAAAATAATGATATTAATATATCACATAACAATATAGTGGTGACAGATTTATTACAAGCGATTTTTTGTAAAGGACTTAACATATTAGGTCCTCATACTCACACCAACGCGCACTACCACCGCATTGCATTACACTCACACTTCACAAACAAACCAAGGCACACAAAGAGCCTAAAAATTAATAACCCAGACACAGAAAGGAAAAAACAACACACTAGTTAAGATAATATATATAGGTGTAGACATAAGGCACACACTGCACGTGCACTTCCTCACAACATCAGCATGTAACAAATACACTCTACATTAGTATAAGTTTAGTATTAAAATTAGAATACATTAAGTTACTCGTAAGGTACACCACAACACACATGTGATTGAACAAATGTCGCACAAAAAAACAAAAAATTTCAAGAAGCGTGTTTATATACTTAAAGCTTTCTTGAAAATTAAGTTATTAAAAAGGGCAAGGAACTCGAGTCTGTAGAATTGTTAAAAAAAAAGAAACATGTTAGGTCTTTTGTTCCTAATAATGCAATTTAAGGAAATATTTCTTATTAAAATATATAGATATTTATTTTGTTGCAAGAGTTCAGCAGACGACCCATCTGATGGAAAGCGGTTACCATCGCTTATGAACATTTGTGCCACCTAAAGTGCTGTCAATGCGCTGCCGCTCTCTAAAGGCAGACTGGTATCTGACCACTAATACCGGAACACAACTCAAGGTTGTCATGGCGGCATACTCTAGATCAGAGGTGGTAGCCATCCAGACAGGTAAACACCCTACCATCTGGCTGTGGATTGTTTTGTCACCTCTTACGACAGGCATCGCTGCCGCAGGAAATTGTATTCTTTCTCCATTCCTGCACGGATAAGATAGATAGATAGATAACACATTACACACCAATACAAAAATGAACTTAAAGACTAAAATTATATCTAGTTGTGTACAAAGGGCGGTCTTATCGCTAAAAAGCGATCTCTTCGAAACAACCACAGGAATTAATTGAGATGATAATGGCGATGGTGGTATACGTAACATATAGTACTAACTACTTACTTTTTAATAATAAATACATAAATTATATATATAATTATATATATATATATTTATATATATATATATATATATATATATATATACAAAACATATAGGTAAATGTTTAGAGATGAATTTAAATATCATATTCCAACGACTTGTTACTACAAGTCGTTGGAATATGATATTTTTTATCATAGTTTTAAATATCGCTAGCGATTTTGCTTGTCTGACAGAAACAGGAAGCGCGTTCCAAAGCTGTATAGTCTTAACAGTAAAAGAACTCTTGTAAAAAGTTGATTTATGCGCAGGAGTCTTCAATTTAAGTTTAGTATAAGGACGTAAAGTAGTTCATTATAGATATTATTTTAATTGTAGTTTAAACAATAATTAATAAGGTATTTGAGTCCTTAAAAATGTAACGTCATAAGACAATATTCTCGCACAAAAATCAATGAGACTGTGACGTTTTGTGCGATGTTAAAAATCACCTCAGTTGAATGACTGTCAAATACTCTTACTCAACGTACACAGACGCCGATACTCTGTAAGAGCGTGGTATCACGCTGATCCAGCCAGCCCAGTGAATTGTAATCAAGATTTATGATTCAAGCATGGCTCTACCACGTCCAAAATGACTGTATTAGTTAGTCCAAAGGAATAGATTAATGCTTATCATATATAATGTTAACAAATATATTTATTTAGATTATTTCGTATTTACCTATATATCGGTATTCTATAAATGTGTCTGGATGTATGTATGTATTAAATTTATAAATTAGTGTAAGTATGTATATTTAAATTGTACAGTACTTTCTGCCCCACCTACATCGCCAGATTAGTTAAGAATTTCTTTTAAGCTAGGTTGCCTGGAAGAGATCGCTTTTAGCGACAAGGCCGCCTGTTGTTTTGACAAAAAGTATTTATTGTAATTAATACGTGAAGCAAAAACTTTGTACCCCTTTTTACGAAAATTGCGCGGACGGAGGAGTATGAAATTTCGCACACTTATAGTTTATATAGAGAAGAAGTGCAGAATGCTAATGTTTTTTTTTAAATTATGCATAAAAAATACATTAAATCAATAAAAAAAAAACGTTACACACACTACCATGTATTTGACACACACACGCATATAACTCTTTTGTTTATTGTTAAAGTCAAATGAACAGTGTATCCTTGGCGAAATCTGTGATTATAGAAGTAGTCTTTGACAACAGAACCTTAATAATATTCAAACTTATAATTTAAATTAATTATGGTCGAATTTCAACCACTGGGCGACCACTAGTTCATTGTAATTATGCATTTTGTTTTTGTTTATTTTGGTGAGCAATAATGTGTTATCTATCTATCTATAATTAACTGCCCGATAAGCACTGATTAATCAAGGCAATTATTCACATTATTTGTTTATATTGTAACAATTAACGAGCAATATAAAATCAATGTTAAGCCTATTAAAAACCCAAAAGTATTCATCAGACAAGTACCTATAATATTTACAAACGATAATTACTGTGTATTTTTTAAATATTTAATCAGGGTCAACCACGTTTAAAACGGGTTGCAATGTTACAACAAAAAATAATTGTATTTGTTTTTCTGAAAAACGATCTGTTCACGCTTTGGTTCAATTTTTATAAACAAAACTTTTGAGCACAATTATTAGTGTATCGAAATTAGAATGACACAAAAGGAACTCACCGGGTCTCCTTCAAATATTTTTTACGGCACAGTTCTACTATTTTATTATATCTTGTATACTTATGGCCACTATTATTGAGTCTAATAAATGTTTAGAGTATTTGTATCACTACACACTTTACTTAAAGTATTTTTTAATATTTATTACGAGTTACGCACAGAGCACAATAATAATTGAACTACCTCCTTTCTTACCGTCGATTTCTTCTCACCAGTGAGCAAGGTATATTTGGCTCAAATATAGGGAATTATGTAGGAAAGAAAGGGATGGACAATTGTAATTGTCCATGACATGTACGTCATGCATTCAAGCGATGTTATTTGAATGAAATAATGAGGCGAAGGTTTATATATTATACTACTACAATTGCACATATCAAATTTATTAATTGTGGATTTTACCTTTAGTATTAATTTTGTTGGTGAATAATATAAATGGCGTAAACACGATGATTTGTCCTTTACGTTACGACAATTAATATTACAAGTATTGATATATATATATATATATATATATATGTATTGATATATATATGTATTGATATATATATATATATATATATATATATATATATATATATATATATATATATATATATATATATATATATATTGATGAACGATATTTCCTTTCAGGAGCCAGTCTTTGTGGCTCGCGTATTCCATCCATCAACAGGTCGCTCCTTGGAAGTCCACAGTGATCAACCAGGAGTCCAATTCTATACGGCGAACTACCTCCCATCTCCCAGCACCGAAGCTTTAGTTGGTAAAAGAGGGGTTGGATACAGGAGACATGGAGCTTTCTGTCTCGAGACCCAGAAATACCCTAATGCCATCAATCGGAAGAACTTCTCGACATCGTTGCTGAAGCCCGGTGAAGTATACAGACATAGGGCCTTGTATACTTTTGGAGTGGAGAAGGGTGACCCTCAAGTTATTGCTGTTTAAAATTGTTGTGTTTAGGTTAACTATGAGGGTATGAGCGTAACAAAGAGAAGAGTAGTGGAAACGATGGTTCCAGACTGTTCTACTATTGAAACAACTCTTTGTTAAGTTGCTTCAATAAATTGCAAATGTTGATTTATATGAAAAATTGCAATGTTAATAGTTTAGCAAAACATACATTTTTTTCAATAATTTAATTGTTTGATAACTTATATATATGTATTTATTATTTAATGTTGAATTATGGTTCAGTCATGGTGCCGCTATTTCTTGTTCGAACCACAATACATATTCTTGATACATACATATTCCTTCTCTTTTTGTATAATAGTATGTATTTATATCTATCTCTGTCCCCCCAATTTCCCTTTAAAACTTGGAAGATTCCGCCATTTTGTCGTCGGATTTGTTTGTGGTGCTAAAAAGACACATGTAAGAAATAATAAGATTTTTAGCAAGTGCAATCAGTTGTTGAAACAGACTAAATGGCGGCCGCCCTGAAAAGTGATTGTTATTATTTGAATGATTGATTAAGGGGGTTTCAATTTCCGTGCATGTGTGATGTCTGCGTCTGAGAAGCCAAGGTGGACGTCTTAGTCGATGAGGGTCTGGATGAGTCTTTCTAATTAATCTAATTATTCTTGTTGTTAAACATTAACATTTACACAACAACTGAAGGCAACCAAATTATACTATTATCTTCAGCGGCTTCGTGTGTACGGAATATCCCGGGTTTTTTTTACCTGCGGATTCCGCGCACGCCATTTGGAAGAACAATACAAATTTTTTCATGCTTATACCATATAAGTCCATAAATGCAATGAGTTTGAAATAAACTTAATAATAGGAAAAATAATTCAATAAACTCAAGATGTATATTGGGTTATCAAACATTTAAATAACCATTTTCTCAAATCAACCAACAGTTAATATGAATATCATACCACGACTAGCTTTAAAAATGATATTATAATAGTAACATTTCTGAGTGTTACCAAATACCAAACCGCAGAGGCGTAGCGTAGTGGGGGTGGCAGGGGCGGCAAAATTTCATAATAAATAATATAAATATTTAAACCATTTCATATTTTTAACGGAACTACAAATTCGAACCGATTGAAAAGAGCATAGAATTTTTCATTACTACTCCGCTACTATTGGTACTAGCGTGATGTTATATAGCCTATAACATTCCGCAATATGTGGGCAAGGAATTTTCGAAATCGGTTCAGTAGATCCAGAGATTACCTCCTACAACGTCACAAACACACAAACTTTACCTCTTTATAATATGAAGTATAGAAGTATAGTATAGTATGCATTAAATTGAAATACCTAAGCCGAAAGAAGTTGTTAGATATCTGAAACGGATGCTCTCTTTGAGATATCTAACAATTTCCTACTATCTTATACTACCCACCCACTACTACTCACCTACTAATACTACCTACCCACTACTACTACTACTCACCTAATAATACTACCTACCCACTACTACTACTACCTACCTACTACCTCTCTTTGATTTACGCTCGAGAATTCCAGAATTATTGCTGAAATAAAACTTTATCGTGTATTTTTGATATTGTACGCATTTATTAAATGAATAACAACAAAATAAAAGGCGTTTCATTTATTAATAAAAAATATTACAGCGCATTCGTAGAAATAACCTAAACTTCGAAATTTTAATAAAGGCTCAATTTAAATAGTATTAGATACAGAAAGATATAATTGGCCGTTACTAACAGAAATGCTAGTAAGGTCTCATTCACACGATAGCTAAAAATGTTGCGTTGAAACCAATGTTTTTAGTACAGGCTCGATGGATGTGATACTACGCTCTCACAGAATATTATCTATACGCGATGGCCACCACTTTCCATGAGCTGGGACGTCTACCTATTTGCCAACTTTGTTTAAAAAAACCGACTTCAAAAACTAAAAAGTATGAAATAACTTAATAAAGATTTTTGACTAAGAATTTATTTAGTTTATTAAAAGACAAAATAATATAAAATTTTCTACATCTTGAAGTCGGTGCCGAGCACACCACAAAAATTGCCATATACACTGTTATAACAACAAAATGTTGCAAAATATTTATTTTTATGGTGTCCCAAGAAACGGAAACGGAAAACTTTCATAAAAAAATGTTCATAAAATGAAAACTACTGGGCCAAGCTATTTCAAATTTTTAGAGGACCTAATAACAACGATTCCTCATCAACCAAAAAAGAATCACGTTTGAGAACCTCCTCTTTGAAGTCGGTTGAAAAATAAATTAAAAAGAAAACTACTTTAATGTATTCTTTTTTTATGACCCGAACTGTTTTTATGGATTCTGGTTTTGTCATTACACAAATTATATCTATAACGAAGCGTCGAGTCCATTTTGACTTTCCCCATTCTCCACGTTTTCTCCATTCTCCCTGATATGGTCTCCCCAAGTTAGGTTCAGGCTTTTCTTCATGCCGTTATCCAATGGAGGGATCAAAGACCGAGGCAGCAGGAATGTGGACAAGTTGAACAGGTCCAGAAAAACTTTGTAGCGATCACTGGAGAACACAATACAATACTCTTTTTAGGTCCGAATTTTCGTTTATTAGATAAAAGATATTTATTTTATTTTACAATTTTTGGATGCCTATCAGCTATTTACATTATAATAATAACATATTAGTGATAGTGAGCTATTAACAAGCCACCACAGATAGATCGATCGATACCACCACAGACAGGTCAATCGATTAATGGCCGGATCTTGTATCTTAATCTTACTACTAGGGAGTTTTTGGCGGGAATTGGAAAGGGACGCTGTGCAGTTTTATTTATTTCCTAAAAACGTGTAATATTAGTCTAAAATAAACAATAGTCGTAGGATATTGCTAGTTTTTGAGTAGTAAAGTGTTTTGTGAGAAATGTGAACTGTGTGGTCAAATGTGACCTTTCGAGTTTTCACAAGAACTGCGTTGAATGGCGTCAGTTGTCTTCTTCAACTGCGCTACATATGCGAAGACTTATACATCAGAATTGGCTGTATGGACTAAGATTCCCTTGCCTGCCTTTGTAGCGAATTCTACTACTACTCCAATGTGTAGTTTTTGCCCGCGGCGTCGCTCGCGTTAATATTATTCCACGGGAACCGTACATTTTTCCGGGATAAAATTTAAATTCAATTTTTTTTAATTCAATATTAGTTTCACTGGAGAACAACGCTATTTAAAGATCATACATGTAAGTCAAAATTTAAATCTACTTCCTATTCTATGTACACCGATTCGCAACGTGTTATTATTACTGTGTGAGAAAGTAACAAGAAACTCCCCAGCAACACGTCTAGCTATTTTTTTAATACACATGGAAGTTGTATTACAATTACTTTCAAAGAATTAATGGAGTACTTAGTCACAAACATAGAATATTGTTACCCGTCGCAATAATGACATAATAAGAATTCATACTGCGACAAATCCCCATAGATTCCTTAGTCTATCTGCTATTCTAGACTATAATCTATTTCTGTGCCAAATTTTATCCAAATCCGTTCAGCAGTTCTGGCGTGATTGAATGTTGAGTAACAAACATCCGTCCAAACTTTCGCATTTATAATATTACGTATATATTAATTCGCTTGCCTTACCATCAAATGTATACCACATTTGACATTAGATGTGTGGAGCCTATGTCAAATTATAACCGATAGTAAGGCAAATAAACGGTTGGTAAGATATAGGAATCGGCCATAGATAATGAACACACAGACAAAAATCTAAACATTGCATTTTCGGAATCTGCTGGTGCGAATTAGCGCCTCCGATTTTTTTCTCATTTTTAAACGCATTGATACAAACTCGAACCATTTACAGATTAATTATATTGGAGATATAAACAGAGCAAAAGATCCCTCAAAATAAAAAAAAAATTGCCGGTATTCAAAATTGAAATGATGTGACAGAGCCAATAAACCAAAATTACCTGAGCGTTGATCTGAGATATTGATAGCCCGAAGAACCACCAGTTCCTAGTTGTTGGGAGCCAATCATCCGCTGTACCATTATGACGTGATTATCTAAAAAGTAAGAATGACCACATATAAAAAAGTAAGAAATATTTTATTCAGGTCAAGGACATAAAGACAAAATAAGTAGTAAGACAAGAGGAGTAAAGTAAGTCATAAGATAATAATAAGCAATAAGATTTTATGCCGAGTGCGGGCCTGCGCATGTGCATATATATAATGGTGTCGTGTCGGCTTACTAGTATTGGTATTAGTTTTTATAATTTAATGCCATAGATACATAAAACAGCAAGCTGTGTCTTCATATAAAAGAACACATTCTACAGAGTACATAATATTACATCAATAATGTAATTAAACAATGTTTCTGAATGCGGTTAGTTTGGAAGACCGTATTAAAAAAAGTTGGTCCAGTCTCAACATAATGCTAGGCAACAAGGACCAGCGCTGTTCTTCCGCCTGGGACCAGAAAGTAACAAGCAAACATATCATTATTATGCCTAGTTTACGTTGTTATGTTGTGTTTACAAAATCGCGTTCACATGTAAAATAGAAGTAAGATGATGACATTTCAAGAAGTACGGAATCACGCGTTGGCGGCCTTCGGGTTGCGTACCCGACGATGTTGCGTGTACATTAACTTCTATTATTACTATAGGACAGGCCATAGATAAAACTTATACTGCTGTGTGCTGTTTATTTTTGTGCATGTCTAATTGCCGCCATTTTGGCGCTGATAGTGAAGGTGCTAGGTGCGAGAATCCCAGTGAACTAAAAAGTTATTGTGTTGGTACTAATATTAGTTCCAGAGACTTCCGCAAGTGGCGCTTCAAATTGACACAAAGGCTACGTTCCATTAGAGACTCACAACGACCACGTTTACGATCGCGATTTTTCCCTTTCCAGTTGCTTGCTGGCATCTCAATCGTAAACTCAAGTGGAACGCTTATTCGACCCACCGTTGACATGGGTCGTCATGAGCGCTGCGTGATCGAAAATCATGACGTAAATAGTGACGTTTTCGCCACAACCATAACGACCTCGGTCGCCTAGTGTAACGGCAGACGGAGCATTTTGGGCGTTGTGAGATTCTAAAGGGACGAGCCCAAAATGTGCTCGTCATTTATATGCCAGTGCAATGGCAATAATACCAGGTCGGTAGTAACACAAACATTTGTACATGGCGGAAGGGTGCAGAGAAGAAGACGTACTTTGTTTTAAGTTAATATATTTAATCTAGATTTCGATATTATACAGAAACATAATTTTTTAGGAATCCACAAGAAATTTGTATAAAATAATAAACGTATCAAAGAGGGTTATCTTACATGTCCATCGTCACAAGCTTTCTGCTAAATTAAAAATAAATTGAAAATATTAACAAACACCATTATTATATACTCACAACGCCATTTAGTGATGAGACTGTCGATGTCCATGAGTAACGTGAGCAGCTGATGCGGCTGCGAGAAGCGCGTCTCATCTCTATAGAATGTTATCATTATAGCCCCCTGTAGTGCTTTGTACGATAGCCTGAAATGGATGTTTTGATTTTTTAAAAATGTAATTGTTTTTTATTTTTAGCAACACTCCACAACACTACAGAAATACGTGCGGTACCTCACTTATCGATAACCATACTTTTTCATAGTATTTAATACCGACACAGGTGCGTCTCTACGCCTCCCGTTAGGCGGCCCGTAAGTGTGACAGAGAGAGACGAAGGCGCTGTCTTATTCCCACATTGTATGCCCCGCGCAGCGAGTGTCGCTGACAAGTTGCCGACCTTGAAGAAATTTTAGGACACCTTTTAAGTCCAATCCGATGTCGTGCCAAAATAAACCGTTACAAAAATGCAGGGTTAATATTTTATTGGTACAACAGTTCACTTGTTATTTCCATATAGACCGCTTTGCAATATATAAACGCGACAAGAGACTGCTGTAAAAACGTCTAGCTAAAAATTGTTTTACTTCATATTTATCTATCTTAGGCTGTATTTTAGTACTTATGTATGCAATTACTTTTTAGTCCCCTGTCAGGCTGTAAGACATTTAAGTCCGATAAGAAGACGGCGGCAGGGTTGGATAGGAAAATTTCTTATTGTCGGCTACCTTCCTGCACCCACGGGGAGTAGACGCCGTCGGAGGACATCTAATGTGTCCCGACCCACTTTTTGTTTATAATATTGTTACGAGTTACGGGACTCGAATTAAAATACCGTTTGGAATTACTATAGAATTTATTAGAACTATACAAACACGTATAACACAGGTACAAATATAATTGGACACAACCAGTACAAACATAATACACGATTCAATAACACGCGCAAAGTCCGTCACTATATAGCTTCGAATAGCTATCGAATGTACATAGGTCTTGTCTCGCTTGTGACCATTGCTAGACTGCCGCACCCCTCCGTAGCGGCATTGCTTTATTTACTCCACGACGCAATATGTCTACCTGGCAAGCGTCGACGCAATTTCCCAGAAATCATAATCCACACTCCTGCCTAATTATGCCCGCGAACGGCCATAAACGAATACAATACACAACAGGCTGTTTTCTAAACACAAATTTTAAACATAAGGTAAACAAAGGAAATGGCTGACAAAAAGGTAATAAACTGCAGGTGTGTATTGTCTTGGTCTACTTTGTAAACTACGGAGAACACGATGCATAATTTTTAGATTTCTTATCTGTTTGTCGGTTTGTTCGGGATGTAAAAACTACGGGGCCAATTTCGATGCGGTTTTCACTGATCGATAGCAAATTCTTAGACTTAAAATCTGTGCTACTTTTCATCCTGGGAATGCCGGGGCAATTTTTCTGGGAATGATTAAAAATGACTAAATAAGAAAAAATCGACTTCCAATGTTTTCACTAATTGAGAGTAAATTTAATGTAACAAAATGTGTGATATTTTTTATACCGGGAATCCCGCGGGAATTTTCCCGGGAGCGGTTTGAAGTTGTTCGGATTCATAAAAAGTAGCTTATTCCGACACAGTTTTCACTAAAACGGGAGCTTGCATTCTTTTTTAAATGCTGCGGTACTTTGTGTCCCGGGAATTACAAGTCAAGCATGGACGAAGTCCCGGGCATATCCTAGTTATATTATAGAATACTACCTCCTCTCTCCTCTGGACCTGAGTGCGTCGTGCACTGAGGGGTCGAAGATGGATCGATATATTTCCCTCCTGTTTTCAACATCCTGGAGACGGTGACGGCGGACGGTCTCATTTGGTTCCCGCTGGAACGTAAAAATAGCTTGTTACTCAAGGTATACAAGGATGCAAGGTATGACGTCATCGTTTTATTGATCTGGTTTACCAACAATTACTTTCTTTAAGTATGTACAATAGTAACAGTTTTCTAATTTCTCATATTCTGAAAGTACACTTGGAGTTGCCTGATCAGAGGGATGAAAATAGTACTTTTCATCCCTGGGAAACGATTTTTCCTGTTTTCAAATAATTTAATAACAATGCGAAAAATAGATAATACATGCGACTCATGTTCTTACCTTTTTTTACAGCCACTGTTAAATCGCGGCATAAATTGTAATAAAAAAATATCAACAATTTTCTAACATAATTTTATACTTACAAATTACTTTTTACTAAATTATTACATTTAGATAAATTTGAGCTAAATATTTACTATCTATCATCAGTGACAAGAAAATACTAACTGGTAGAATGCCACAGAAAGAAACTTACTTGACATATTAAATGAGTTCATCGGATTTAGATATTATGGATTCAACGCCTGATTTCATTAGAGAAGTAGTCGTTCGTTTAACGAATCAGTTTTTATTTACTTTCCTCATTTTCGAAATGAAAAGCAAAGTGTTAACCTCGGATGACATGCCTATTTAGGCACTCGAACTATTAGCGTCCTCGTTACGGTCGTGTGCCAAACCATGTCATGCCTAATAGGGCACTTTCACCTCTCGTGTAACAATCTACTATTAGAGCTTGTTTTTACTTGTCAGTTGATCCGATCGAATCTGAAGCCGCGATATGTGTGTGCTTGATGTACGGCAGAAAGCAGCGAGCGACGGGCGGAAAAAGGGGGAGTTTTGCGGGTCCCGACAAGTGTGAACAGCGTCATACCTACTCATAGGCGAGTAAGATCCGACACGACTTTTTTACAGACGTAAAGAGCTGTCAAAACACCCAACATTTCTTGTCGGCGCCGACAGTAAAAGTACGTCGGGTAAGTGTGAACAGCTTCATATAAAATGTTCTGCCATTAGACCAACCGATTTTTTGTCGGGCCGACATTTGACAAGTGTGAACGGGCGGTTACGGTTAAAGAAAGAAATATGACAAATGTCGTATACTTATAGGTATAAACATGCAATTTGATATTTTATAGTATGAAAATTACAGTGCATTAAAGAAAATTATGGCATTAGTATCAATTACATTTCATGATTTTAATAATGAAAATCGATAAAAATAAGTCAGTATTGTGAGATGCAATATATCTACGAAAACAATATGAATTTGCAATGTAGATCAGAAATATCACTATAATAATTAATCAGTTTCATAGTTTAGGTATGGAAGTCACAAGAATGGATAAGGTGAGAAATTAGTACATAAAGGGGGGGGTGTCTTTGAAAGTTGCACCCGTGAATGAAAAATTGAGAGGAAGAAGATTAAGTTGGTATGGGCATATAATGAGGAGGGATGAAAGTCACGTGACAAAAAGAATGTTAAACTTCAAGATAGATGGGTACAAATGTAAAGGTAGACCAAAAAAAGATGGATGGATTGTGTGAAGGATGATATGATGATATGTGGTGTGACAGAAGACGTATGTCAGAGTAGAGAAGTGTGGAGGGAAAAGACATATTGTGCCGACCCCAAATAATTGGGATATGGTGAAAGAAAAGAGAGAGTTTAGGTATGGAAGAGTTGCCACCAAGAACAGTTTGTAAAGGTGGGGTTTCATCTGGGATAATGCTAAAGACTTAGGGCGCTTCACGCATGGCGATGAGTTTAACACGTTATTTGAGATGAACATTGTTGATGACGTTAAATCTTGACAGATAACGGCGTTATTTTTAAACGCTTTAAATAAATCTCATTCGGCCAAAGTCTAAATCTTGAACACTAACGTAGATAAAGCCCCAGCATAAATATAGCCCTGTATGATTAATGTATCTAACCAGTGTGAAGTGTCAACGATTATTGCAGGGCCCCAAGTCTGTAACATTAACAAAAAAAGCCCATGCCAGTGCGAGTCAAGATCCATTCGACTGACAGATGGTCAAGTATCTGTAGTAGTCTATGAAATTAACATTAAACCAGTCTCGGCCATATCAAGATTGATTCAATATTGAGCCAAGATGGTTTACAGGTTACGATTCGAATTCGATTCGATTGCCAATTTGAGTTACAGACTCGGGGCTCAGTTTTGAAGTAATCTTTTAGCTCAGTTAGAAGGAAACCTTTTTAGTTGTTTGCTTTATAATAGTTTGACTATGAAATATTGATATGTTCTGCATATGTACTCACGGAAGCGGCCTCCATGTCTTCTTTGAGCATTTTATTGACAGCGGCTTGGAATTTGCCCCAGAAATTGAATCCGTGAGTGTTGAGGCCGGGTGTTCGTTCCAACCACCGCTCAATCAGTGCCAGTAGGGCAGGCTCGTTTTCCGACCTAAAAATATTAGAACGGTTCGTTATTTCTTAAAATAAATCTATTTCAAAGAAGATCGATTTCAAAATAAAGAGGCAAAAAAGCTTATATCCCGCCACCTATTAACTTCATTAAATAGAACACACATAATTGTTTTTTAATCACTATCTTAAAGGACTACCCCATATATATGGAAATAATTTTTTCATTCCTCAGGTATATACATGTGTAGCGGCTCCTCTAAGCATTGTTTTTTTGATGTTTTAATCTTACTACTTAGATTTGTAGCGCCATATATGTGGTGGTGAAATTAGTACAACTGTTAATGTTCCTTTAGTTTAACATCTTAACAGCATCTTCGTTTAACACATTTTACTATTTATACTAGCTGCTGCCCGCGACCTTGTCCGCGTGGTGCGGTTTTTTAACTATCCCACGGGAACTCTTTAATTTTTCGCGATCAAAAGTATCATATATGTTGGCCAGGGATATAAGCTACCACCATGCAAAATTTCATTCAAATCGGTCGATTCGTTTCGGAGATTAGCCGGTACAAACAGACAGACAAATAGAGAAACATAAAATTAAAAAAAAATCTAAATTAGTCCTATTTCACTTCTTACATCCCCCTGACTCGGTTTTTAGCATTTTTTTTTCATTGTACAGAAATTCGACCTCTACAGTTTTATTATAATAATATGTATAGATAATACCATCGTCCTTCGTCTAGCACCAGGTCTCGACCCACGTTCTCATTCGGTTGTCACTTGTCCTTTTCCCATCACCGTCTATTGTTTACCTTTTCAAATCTTTTCCTTCATTCATCATCTATCTATCTCGCTCACACATCGTACACATCGTTCGGAAACACTCTCAACTACTCTATGCAAAACCGTTCAGAAATATTTACAACCCCACTTATATATGCTGCACCTTCTTGTGAAATTTTGTCAATATAGACTGAGACTGAGAAAAGTGACGTTTCTGAGAACAATGACGATCCTGCGAAAATGAGTTTTTGAGGAAACCCTAAAAATTAAACCTCGAAAAAGGACGATAAATGAAACTTACTTATTCAAAGCATCCATAGCCTCAGGATCATCACCAAAAACAGTTTGGTAATTTTGGTTATACTTCACTCTTAATGCTTGTTTTAAACCCAGCTGCGGAATTTAATTTAGATCAATTAGAGATATTTTTAGTAATGTTTAGTTTTACTAAAATAATAGCAGACCAACAAAATACTATATTTAATTTTTATTTTACTATCCTATTGGTATGTGTACATATAAATTTTGGTCGTTTCGTCATTTATTACTTAGAATTTATGTAAAGATTAGTGTTTACAAGCATTAAGTATATAAATAAATAAGTAAATGTTCAACATTTAAAATAACTGCAATTTATTCCCATGGAAAAAGAGACTATTTTTCCATGCTTATTTGTAAAATCATTTAATTTAATTTATACCTTAAACACAGACACACAAATATCGGCAAAATTAAGCTCTTAATGAGGCTAGTCAAAGGCCCATTTTTTCGTAACCAACCGTTCCAGTATATGGGAAAATATTTATTATTATTTCTCATACTCGGAAAGTACGATTGAAGGTACCTGATCACAGGGACGAAAACAGTACCTTTCGTCCCTAGGAAACGATTTTGCCTGTTGTCAAAAAAATTAAAAACTATGCGAGCTATGTTTTATAGAGTCACTGTTAATTGTCGACATTAAATTGTAATAAAAAATATAAACAATTTTGTACTTTTAAATTACTTTTATACTAAATTATTATTTAATTTACATAAATTTGAGCCCAATATTTACTAACATCAGTGACAAAATATACTGGCTGGTAGAATGCCACAGAAAAAGGTATAATTACTAGATATATCATATGTGACGTATTAAATGAGTTCATCAGATTTCGACATGGATTTAACCGCTGATTTCATTAGATAAATAGTTGTTAGTTTAACTAATCAGGTTTTTATTTACTTTCCTCATATTCAGAATGAAAAACGGAGTGTGTACCTCGAGTGAAATACCTATTTAGGCACTCGAACTAATCTCGTGCCTAGATAGGTCGCTTTCATACCTTGTGTAACAATCTACTATTGTCTGACTGACTAGGTGTCAATGTGGTCCTAAATTATTACCGTTAATTAGTACGTCTTTTTTAAAAATGTTGCTATTTATAATAAAAAGTATACAACACCATACCTTATTTTCTAAAAGCCTGAATTGAAGGCTTTGGAAGCCCGACGCTGGTCTTAGGTAATGCCTGAAGTCCATGAAGTCTAGGGGCGTCATAGTTTCCAGGATCATAACTTGATCCACCAAAAGCTGGAATGTAAAAATAACAGGTTGGGGAAAATGTCTTTTCGCATATAGGATGTATGAACTTGTAATAAGATCTCTTTGGCTATACCATTTGTATCTGGCTGGTTTTGGTATCATTAAAAAGTTTTAATTTTAAAGAAGACAATTCCAAATTTAAATTAGGAAAATGTGTGATTTTCATTTGTTTTTCTTATTGTTAAAATGAGTGAATCTAATGAAGAAATTCGATACATTTTAAAATTTTACTACAAAAAAGGTAAAAATGTAACACAAGCCGCGAAAAAAATTGTGATGTTTATGGACCTAATGTAATATCTGTGAGAGTAGCGCGAATTTGGTTTAAGTGTTTTCAATCCGGAAATTTTGATATCAAAGATGCATGTCGCTCTGATCGCCCTGTTACGGACAAAATTGATGCCATGTTAGAAAAAGTGGAGCAAGATCGGCATATTAGTAGTTACGATGTAGCTGGAGAACTGGGAATTGACCACAAAACGGTTTTGGCGCATTTGAAAAAACCTGAGTACACAAAAAAGCTCGATATTTGAGTGCCTCATGAGCTCACTGAAAGAAACCTAATGAACCGTGTACTCATTTGTGATTCTTTATTACGACGTAATGAAAGCGAACCATTTTTTAAGAAGCTGATAACTGGTGATGGAAAGTGGATCACGTACGACAGGAACGTGGGAAAAAGATCGTGGTCAAAGGCCGGTCAGGCTTCACAGACTGTGGTGAAACCCGGGTTAACTCGCAACAAGGTGATGCTGAGTGTATGGTCGGATTGGAAGGGTATTATTCATTATGAGCTGTTACCGCCAGGCAGGACCATCGATTCTGAACTGTACTGCGAACAACTGATGAGATTAAAGCAAAAAGTTGAGAGAAAGCGGCCGGAATTAATCAACAGAAAGGGTGTGGTTTTTCACCATGATAACGCTAGACCTCACACATCTTTAGCCACTCAGCAAAAATTACGAGAGTTTGGCTGGGAGGTGTTAATGCATCCACCGTATAGTCCTGACCTTGCACCTTCAGATTTTCACCTGTTTCGGTCTCTGCAGAATTCCTTAGGCAGTGTCAGGTTAACATCATGAGAGGACTGCCAAAACCACTTGTCGCAGTTTTTTGATCAGAAGCCCCAAAATTTTTATAGCAATGGGATCACGTCCCTACCTGCAAGATGGCAAAAAGTTATCCAACAAAATGGCACCTACATACTTTAGTCAAATGTAAATAAACTATATAAAAAAACCTTTTGAATTTTTATATAAAATGCGAAGAAACTTTTTCCTAACCCAATATTTATGTAGTTAAAAAGTCACTTTTTATTCGTGTAGGAACGGAGAAAGAGGCGACAAAAAAACCCACATCCAGGTGGTAGGGTATTAGCCCGTCTCGATGCCTTGGTCTAGAGTATGCCGCCATAACAACTTTGAGTTGTGTTTCGGCAGTAGTGGCCAGGTTCCAGTTTCTCTTTAGAGAGCGGCAGCAGATTGGTTGCACCTTTGGTGTTAAAAATGTGATATTACAATGGGTGATGGTAAATGTTTTCCATCAGATGGGCCCCTGCCTCTCTGCTGAACTCTTCTTATAATAGTAAGTTCGTTAATTTTAGATATTTTGTCCCATTTCTATCCAAATTGAAAGACAGAAATGATCTCCCTAATTTCGGCTCTACCATTGGTTGGAAAATAACATTACTTGTATCGTATGTAGTATGGACTATATGTCAAACTATCTTTTTCCCGCGGTTTCGCTCGCGTTAATGTTATCCCACCGGAACCGTACATTTTTACGGGATAAAAAGTAACCCATATGCTATTCCGGACTATAATCTATCTCTGTGCCAAATTTCATCACATCCGTTCAGCCGATCTGGCGTGATTGATCAATAAACATCCATTCAAACTTTCGTATTTATAACTACACTTCGCTGGGTGTGTTGGAATCTCCAACAAAAAGTTTTTATTAATTTGGTGTGGCATGGTACTAGCCACCAAACATACTAAATGTTTAAATTTAGTACATAGATATTATTTTGTCTTTTTTATCATTTATTTCCCTTCATTATTATTAAAAATCGTTATATTCTGCACGTGCAACTTCCTTATATAATTAAAACAATTACAGTCCACAAAAATATATATTTTAAAGAAGTGTTTATTATCGGCAGACAAACGCACATATTGTATATCCCCAAATTAAGCAAGTTACGCTTGTGTTATGGGTAATATACAATGTACCACTCTGGGGCCGATCCCAGACACCCAGACCATAGTAAATAACGGAGAAAATACGTTTCCGAAATTTACTATACCAGGAATCGAACCCGGGGCCTCTGCGTTGCAGTGAGGTAGGCCGGCAACGGCTTAGCCCGCTCAACTACAGAGGCCGTCCATGTTTAACAGGGTGTCATCCTTTTTTTTTAAATTAATCACAATCAAATATAGCCTTTATCACTCAGAAATAATGTAGCTTTCTACTGGCGAAAGAATTTTCAAAATCCGTTCAGTAGTTCAAGAGTCCTACAAACAAATTCACAAACTTTACCTCTTTATAATATTAGTATAGATAAGTATAAGTACAGATTTTAACCAATTGTGGTGCAAGTGACATCATTATTCTCTACATTAAAATGGCAGAGTAATAATCAGTAAAATAAATTACTCACATATTAATAAAAAATAACAATTATTTTTCAATAACTCGTTGTGTAAACATAACAATATACTTATCAATATTAAAATGCGTAATCAACGCATAGATAAGGGGACAGCCGTGACATTTCACCTCTTCGCAACCTAAGTACTTTTTTATCAGATAACTCGTTCAAACTGACTTCAGATGGGGATGTGTGACGCATTTTAGCTGTATACAAATACGATCTCTTTTTACCCGACTACAAGTACGTTTGTACGCCGCCGCAAGCCGAATCACATGCCCCGGGCGCCCAATTCGGAAGGCGGCAAATTCAAACTTCGCAGACAAATGTACAAATCATCATTAACGCAATTTTGACCACTGATGCCCGGTTTCTGAGGTAATTTTAACTGTAGCTTATCTGTTCGTTAGCGCCATCGGTTCAATAACTTATAATATTGTGTTTCTGAACACACCATCGTACGATAGTTAAACTAGGTTCAACGTAATTGAACAATATTAGGCGTTTATCTATTCCATATCTTTTGTTTGATGTAAATAAATATTAGATATTCCTTCTTAAATAGATCCATCTAGTGGCGAGTTTTGGTACTAGTTGTAGGTTAACAGTTAACCTAAGTTTATCTATTACATAACTTTATGGAATCAATTGTTATTTAACTTATAACTCCTCAGAAACCGGGCATGAGTCGTTCAGTACTTTAAGCACATAAATTACTTTTCGCGGGGCGCGCAGACATAGGTTAAAAACCACAGAAACTTATAAAATAAAACGGAATTTTCTGAATTAATTATCAAAAACTGTAAAAATGAATATGCATCAAAGTTTGATAATGAATATCTTTAAAACATTCAATTTAATCGACTAAGCAATAGAGACAATTTTTGTAGAGCGTTCAATTTCCGACAAAAATATACATGGCACATTTTATAAACTTTATTTGTTCATGAGTTACAAAATTCATAAGCAAATAAGAAATTTGTCTGAAAATAATCAAACTTTAATCTTCTATATTTGTTAAATGATGATATTTACGATAAAAATGTAAGAGACCTTTTTTGTATAACGTTCGATTTCCTACAAAAAAGTACATTGAATTTTGCTGCTAAATCAATTACTAACGGAGAATTGTTTTTTTTTCTATTGGACTAAGGAAAATATCGAAAACTGTAATACGGAGGACCTTCTTATTGAAATCAAGAGCTCATTTTTGGTGAGAATTCTCTAAAGGTCAATCCATTTTTCAGTATGACTATGAAAAAAAAACAATTTTTTTGGCCCACCTAATATATATATATATATATATATATATATATATATATATATATATATATATATATATATATATATATATATATATATATATATATATATATATAGATATTTTATGTACTAGCATTTGCCCGCGACTTCTTCCATATTGGACAGGTAACAAAGATTTCACTTATTTTGTCAATATTTGAAATCAAAGGGTATTTTTCTAGCAGGGCAATGGATTGTTTAGGATGGAAATACATTACATATATCTATTTAAATATCTCTCTCCCTAATATATATTTCCCTACGTCTCTTCTCTATAATAATATGGCTGTTGTTTAATTATCATTAATTTAAGAAAGAAAGAAAATATTTATTGTCGTAAATGTATGTGTACACAGAAAACAGAATACGCGTAATAAGACGTTGTACACATATAAACCAAAAATATACAATTCTAGTTCAATTCTATTTATGTTAATAATAGATATCTACTAGGTAAGCGTGCTCCATTCTCGACCCCATCGTCACTTAACATCAAGTGAGATAACTATCAAACGCGAACCTATACTAAGATAAAAAATAATTAACTAATTCCAGTTGTTGGCTGAACGGCCCATAATAAATCTCAGAGTCGAAAACATGCCACCTTTCACAGTCCTGTGGGGTTACTAGCCAATAATAGCCTTGAAACTTATACAGGTCAGCCTCCACTTTTTTACGTTCCATTATTACCCATTCTTTTTGTACGTAACCGAGCCAACGGAGACGGAAAGGTTTAATTTCTTCTATTACGTTGGGCTCAATAGATTAATTATTTATTACATTTATTAATTAATTTATTCATTCAAATCTAACCAAAAAGGACGAGGAACTAAACATTTTACAGTCATGTATACAGAGATTTATCATTTAGGCTAGCGAACCACCCGGCGAAAGTACGGCGCTGTTAATTTAGGCAGTATTTTTTAAGTAACTTATGACACATCAGCCGAAATTACGTAGCGTTCAGCGTAATGCCGAACCTTTCGTCTAGCGGCCTGTTTCTGCGAGAATGTATTTTGAGTATTTTGAATAGCAATTAACACATCATGCGCCGCGTTACGCGACCGAAAGTTCGGCGAACTTGAACCATTTTATGTACATGCTCCGATACTTTTACAGATCTAAAAGTACATCATTTCACCTCTCGATATTGCCAACACTGACAAAGTTAATACTTTAAAGGCATAGGTAGGTTTATATTGTTACGAGCTACAGGACTCGAATTAAAATTCCGTTGGAATTACTATAGAATTTATTAGAACTGTACAAGCACGTATAAAACAGGTACAAATAACTGGATACAACCAGTACAAACTGCACGATTAAATAACACGCGCAAAGTCCGTCACTATATCGCTTATCGAATGTACGTCTTTCTCGTATCGTAATCCTCGCTTGACTGCCCCACCCCTCCGTTCGGGAATTGTTTTATACTGCACGGTGCAATATGTCTACCTCATCGCGTGCACCCGATTTCCCGGAAACACACCTGGCCACTGTCTACCGGAACAGATTACAATACACAATAGGCGGCTTTTCTAATTACAAATATTAAATACAAAGAAAACAAAAGAAGTGCAAATGCGGGTAATAAAACTTGGCGTTTATGACCGCAGGTGTTCATTCGCATTTGTTGTGCTTCGTGGAATTTTGGCTAAGTCGTAACAATATTAAGATGTTTGGGGAAAAGTTTCGTACTGTACTATTTCCCATCGCGTGACGCGCTGAAGTACTCGCCGTGTATGTTCGGCGCGTTTAGTGTGTAACACGAAATTAATATTAAAACCGATAATTTAGTTGCCGAAGTGTCGGCGCCGCGCGCCGGATCTTCGGCAAGCGTGTCGTTACACTTAGCTAGGTATAGTTATACTTTGCGAAATAATTCAATTTGTTTAAAAATCGGCTGACAAATACATGCGCACATTAGACATAGACATAGACAACACTTTATTGTTCACTAAATCAAAAATTACACAAAATGCACAAGACAATAGTTACTTGGTAAAACAAAAGGCGGCCTTATCGCTAAAAGCGATCTCTTCCAGGTAATCTGACTCAAATGAAACTCTTAAATTATCTATAATTATTATGCAACACAGAAAAATGAAAATAAAAAGACATACATGGACAGCAGATTACAGTCTATTGTAAACTAGCATATACATCATTGCGTACGACTTACATAATGATTCCTAAGTGAATTTTTGAATATGGCAAAAGATTTAGCTTTTCTGATGTGAGTGGGCAAAGAGTTTCAAAGTAAGACAGCCTGCATGGCGAAGGAGTTGGAATAAAATGTTGAAGAGTGTGCAGGTGCCATTAATAGGAGATTATTAGTGGAGCGAGTGTATGTGACGTATGAAGGAAGTTGAAACATTCCTTAAGATAAGGAGGGGTATAAGGTATACACAGTATACGATATAGTAAGTTGAGAAGATGAGCATTCGGGCGAAGTGAGATAGGCAACCACTCGAGCTTTTTGCGAAATTCAGAAACGTGGTCATATTATACATTCCTAAGCTAAGTTATGCTCCTGTTATAGGTAACATACAATGGAAATTTACCATGTTTGAAACTGAATTCGGGACCTCTGTGTTCTTGTGAGCCAGGTGGGCAAAGGCTTCGATTACTCAACCGCAAATACTGATCTGAGATCATATTAATCAATTCCTCAACTAGTTTGCACCTACGTACCTTGAAGTGAAAGTGGTTGGTGAACAGTAGATATCCGACACCGGTAATGATTGACAGTTATTATAATCCAGAGCAACACTTACAATGTATAATGTCTGGTTTGTCATGTTATTCTATAGTGGGCTGAATCTAATGTCAATTCAATAATGTTATTAATTGTTAATGACGTTGAAAATTAGCAGATAACGTATATACTTATATACACTAATGTATCTAATCATTTTTAAAGGTGCGGCCACACCTACGATAATGTTAAAGATTTAGACTGTGGCCGAATGAGTCTTATTTAAAAAGTTAAAAAATAACGCCGTTACCGAATAGCTATATCCGCATGAATAGGCCTATGTCAGTAACATAATCGCAGATGAAGCCTCATCATAACGTTCAAACATGACGCATTTCGCCACAGTAACTAATCTAACATTATCCCAGATGGAGAAGGACATAAGAATAGAGAGTGATAAATAAAAGAAAAATATACACGAAAGAAAGATTGCTTGACGGCCTCTGTGGTTGAGCGGGCTAAGCCTTTGCCGGCTTACCTCACTGCAACGCAGAGGCTCCGGGTTCGATTCCTGGTATAGTAAATTTCGGAAACGTATTTTCTCCGTTATTTACTATGGTCCGAGTGTCTGGGATCGGCCCCAGAATGGTCCGGTGTATATTACCCATAACACAAGGGTAATTTGCTTAATTTGGGGATATACAGTGTGTGTGTTTGTCAGCCGATTTATTATTTATTATTATTATATATTGCTAATCAGTTAAAAGCCTACCTTTAATATGAGAACAACTCTGTTGAGCCGCTTCAATATCTCCATGGTGTGACCCTCATCCAGACCTTCCACGTCCAGAAGCGATCTTACGGAATCTACTTCGAAGATTATCTGCTTGAACCATAATTCGTAGGCTGAAATATTTGAAAACACCATAATCAGTGCCCCGATAAAGAACTTTTGTGATAACATAAAGTTTACAAAAGAGCTTTCATAGTACAGAAAAAATGCATAAGGGCAGTCGGCGGAATTGGACCCTCTTTATCTTGCAGACCACTTTTTAGAAAATTAAAGGTACTCACGTTGACTAGTTTATATATTTACGACCGACAAAGACAAATTCACATCTGCATACCTGTTTTGCGCATTTTATTACTTTTCGGCATTTGGACTTCTTTTGTTTACTTTGTGTTTAGAAAAACAGTCCATTGTGTATTGTAATCTTTTATGGTAGTCATTAGCCAGATGTGATTCTAAGAAATTCGGTCCGTGTGGTCAGGTAGTGTTGCATTTGTGCAGTAAAAAAAACAATGCCCCAATGGAGAGATCGTCAGTCGAGCGAGAACCACGAGCGAAGCAAGACGTGTGTACCCCATGCGGTAATCTATTTAATGACGGACTTTGCGCGTTTTATGGAATTACGATCTCGTGCATTACTTTTGGACTGGTTGTGTTCAGTTATATTTGTACCTGTGTTATACGTGTTTGTATTGTATTTGTATTCCAAAGGCATTTTAATTCGAGTCTTGCAACTCGTAACTATATTTCAAATAGGAAGTTTTGTGAAAGACAATCCATTAATTAATGTTTGATAAATATTCTGATAGCGTTAGTTCTAGAGTAAAATTTAGATATCCCACTAGACTAGTTACACCTAACTGTAACACTACGTTAAGAGAAAAAAACTGCCAAGTGATGATCATAAAAGTCTCTAATTCGATACCCATATCAATAAGAGAATTGTCAAAGAAAAATTAAATTAAAATTACATTTATGGCTGATGGAAAAGTGTTTTTATGACATTAGGGATTTTATTAGGTAAATTATTATACTGTTACGAGTCGCGAGACTCAAATTAAAATGCCGTACACAGGTACAAATATAACCGAACACAACAAGTCCAAACGTAATAAACCACTTGGCTGTGGATTGTTTTGTCACCTGCACCGTCACACCTCCGGAAATTGTATTCTTTCTCCGTTCTTGCACGGATAAAAATGTTGTATTACGTAAGTTTGCCTTCACATTATTACATTACAATAGATTAATCTTAAAGCAGTTTGGAAACGGGTTATAAGTATATATTAAAATTACGGCAAGGCGGTTTATCTCAGAAGTTTTGATAACCGCACGCATTGCTTTCCGGGTCAATGAGTGTTAGTGTCAAATATGAGAATATCCGTTGCGAAATACGATATGAAGATAGCTTACGATCATACGACCTGCCTTATTTCCTTTAGATTGGAACTTGGCCGAATTATTACGTTTAGAGAACAACTTCCCCCTTAATTAATTAATGCGTTTGAAAATTGTTTTAAAATAAGGCTCATCCGTGCAATTATCGAGTAGTCTGTCAGCGATTGGTATCCATATGGATGCTATACTTTGATCACTTCGAGGAGCGGGTTGTCAACTTATGGCCGGTTCATATATATTAGGAGGCGTCCATTAATTACGTGAGGTGTTCTAGGGGGTGAGGGGATCAAGCTAAATCTTTCCAAATCTCACTTACGGGGGAGGAGGGTCTTAGCAAATATCACGTAAAAATTTTTTCTAGCAGAAAACGGTGTAAAATTGCTTGAAAAAATATTTCTAGAATAAAATATGCCCAAATCTGACACAATAGTTTTTGTCGTATTCATCCGAACCCGGCAATATTCACAAATACTAGTCTTTGGTAGTCTTCAATAAAAGTAACAGAACAGTGTTTTTGTTTTTTTTTCTCTCAATAATCCAACACGTTTACAGCCAAAACATAAATTTTGAAGAATCTCGCGTGAGATTATGGAGGGGCGGGGGTCGAAAAAATTCTCAATAATGCCTCGCGTAATTAATGGACGGCCCCCTTACCATTCATTCACTTGTCTTACCAGCGGTTGAATTTTGACATTACTTGTAATTTGTATGGAGCTTATGTCAAATTTTAACCGGTAGCAAGGCAAATGAACGGTCGGAAACATAAGAATCAGCACGAATGGTTTACTCATCTCCCGCGCGTGAACAGCTCGGAAGATGGCCTCCAGAGTCATAATAGCGAGAGTGAACCGGGGAGATTGCGCGATGTATTTTTAGTTTTTTTTTTTTATTATTATGACGTTAATTTTATTTTCTTGTATGTTCTGTTCGCTGTAACACCATCAATTCTTGAAAAATAAACCGTATGCCACATTTCAGTCTTAAAAAAAAGCTGAGAGAAACAAAAAACAAAACAAAATTAAAACTAGACGTGTTGTTGGCGAGTCTCTTACCGCTTCCTCTTTCTAAAACAGCGATAACACGTCGCAAAGCAGTCTCTATAGAGTAGAAAGTAAGTACACTTAATTTTAACTTAGGTATATGTATGACCTTCAAAAACGTTCTCCAGTGGAAGTTAGTTTAAATTTAAAAAAAACATACTAAACTAAACTAAACTGTAAAAAATGTTTCTAGGATGTGGATGTATGTATAAAATACCTTGATGTGTAATAATGAATAAGTGCTCATCGTGAACTGGCTTCGAGGACTCGGCGCTGAGCATCCGCTGCGCTGCCAGTAATTTGTCCAGCATGAGGTATTCGCCATATAACATCCCCGCTTCATTGCCCAGGTGGTCGCCTTCCTGACCAGAAGAATCGTCCATCATTGCACTGCAAATCAGGAGTAATGTGAAATTAATATCATTTTCTATAATAATCATTGTTTTCTAGTTACCACATGTGCCTGCGTCATTTCACATTTAAACAGTTTCAAAGAAATCGTTAAGCAATTTAATTAACACGCATTTTAATTTCTCAAAATTCCTTGAATTCAAATTTCAACCTATGTTCGCATCTCAACAATCGGCAGACGAAAACACGCAATACATTGTATACTGGGCCCGTCCCTGACCATAGCAAAATAATGATACGTTTCTTTACGAAATTTACCATGTTAGGAATCGAACCCAGAGCCTCTGCGAACCATTTAGCACTGCCGGCAAAGGCTTAATCCATTCAATCACAGAGACCGTCGTTATATACTTAGTATTAGATTTATTCCGACAACAGCGCAAATTGCTTTTGAACGTATGAGCAGTACAGTTTTTACCGCTTGAAAAGTTATATAGTTTCCGGCACGATTGCTGAGCCTTGGTCACCTTGGCCTACACAAGTTACATTTCGGTTTTTATAAGTAATACGCGGTAATGTCGCTTTGGAGTATAAGGCAAAACATAATATTATAAATGCGTTGACAAATCGCATAACATTGGCTACGCTCAAGGCGCAAAATAATCCCTACTCTTCTGCTGACCGATCGAGATCGGCACTGAAAACTATATTACATTTACATTTTTGAAAACCCGTACACGCTCTTCCCACTAGTGAAAGGGCATACATCATATAACCTTTTCTTCTTTTCAGCATCTAATAATCTTCACAATCCAAAAGGTCCCCGCGACGCTCGACTAACTCCACATTTAGCCTCTTGGACTCCCCTAATATATTGTTTATTGTCGTTTGATACTAGTACACATAATCAAAGAAGATACGATTTAGTTTGTACACTTGTACAGGGTGTCTCAAAAGATATTTTAAATTTGTTTAGCTGACTGCATCACCGCATGACCACATCGAATCTGAGGGAGTCGGGGGGTATGCCAGTAGGTAGCCTGGCTCTTGGGAATTCAGGCGCTGTGGAGCGTTTCTCGGGACGCACCGCGCGCTGTGCCTGCGAGAGTTTTACAAAAACGGCGATTCAGCGACTGTAGCGCGTAGAAGACCCTGCAGTGCGCCAAGCAACGCTCGCATTCGAAAATGAGCCAAAAAATTTGAACAGACCGGTTCAACATTAGAAACACCAAAATCTGGACGTCCAAGGTCGCCAAGAAAAAAAAAGAAATACTTTATTGGACGAAATAGCGACGTAATTACATTCGTTATACACAGTGCATATTTTGAGAATTTGTACGCCGCATTTTCAGCAAACAAGGTTGCATTCAGCATATTTTTGTGCCGGAATTATATCCGACACAACGCTGATTTTTAGTGCAAACCTTCATTTAAGCGTAAGACCAAAATGACCCAAATAATTAAAAATGAATAATAATAATAATCAATAAAACTAATTCTACTTATATAGTACTTAATTAGTAAAAACAAATAAATACATTTTAATAAAACCTACAATAAATACGTTACTTCTAAATTAAAATAAATAATCGTGTAACAAACTTGTATCGAATCATTTATTCTAATACAATTCGCTAGTGTGCTTGCCGAATATTACCACATTGATGTGATGACTGCATCAAGAACGGCAAAAAATGTGGAGAGTGTAAACCAGTCTCTTTGTGAGGATCTGAACCTTTCATTTCGGAAGCCCGCAAGCGCTTTAAATGTACATACATAATCATTACACCGCATTGTGTATCAAGATCTAAAACTGCCCCCGTACAAAATTCAATTAGGGCAAGAATTAAAACCCCAGGATGCCAGTAACAGCCTTGAGGCCAAGAGTACGTGAAATTTTCCCTGGAAAATTGATCTCCAGGAGAGGCGATATAAATTGGCCTCCACGCAGTCCTGATTTAACTCCTACGGACTTTTTCCTCTGGGGTTATCTATCTCAAGTCTAAAGTTTATAATCATAAACCGACTTTTATGTACCCTTTTATCGTATTTTTCTGTCTAAATGGTTACCACCACTGGTCTAGACTATGCCGCCATAACAGCCAGTTCCATTCCCCCTTCGAGCCCAGCAGCATATTGGTAGCACCTTTCGTGTTGCAAATGTTCATAGGCAATGGTAAACGTTTTCTCCACACAAAATCAGTTATTACATAGATTTGTTTAGATACTCTGCAGAAGCTATTGACGTAGACACATCGATTTAAGCTGAATATACATAATATTTTAATTTTGGGTCATGTTTAGAGTGACATCTTTGTAAGAAGAAACCCTCGTGATCTCAGGCGTCTGTCTATTTGTAACAGCTGATTAACTCATGAATTACTAAGGCTAGAATCATGAAATGTGGCATATCATTATATGGAAGTCCCATTTGTATATATATGTCAAATTTACGATAAACAATGTGACGTCGCCAAACATTTAGTAGACGTAACACGAGACCAGAAGTCTGGCGTTTATTTTGCCCAAAGATTAAGCATTGATATACAACGTGGTAACACTGCCAGCCTTTTGGAAACGTTCCCGGTCAGTGTTTTATTTAGTTTCGGTTTTAATATAGTTTGTACTTCATTTTTAAGTATATATTGTATTTTTCTTCAATAAAAATGTAACCAATAAAAAAAAAATAACAATTAATATAGAAAAGGGGATATGAAAGAGATATTGCTATGTCCAAAGAAGTATAAAATGAAAGAACTGTTTTCGCATGTTATATTTTTGCCAAAATCCGAAAATATCAAGTAACGAACATCGCTTCGTGTTCCCCAAAATTCAAACTGATTTATAATAATATAATTAACGGGTTGTCTGGAAGAGATCGCTTCTTAGCGATAAGACCGCCAATTGTGCACATTTAGAACATTTTTAGGCTATAAGGTTTTCTGTAATGGTGTACAATAAAGTGTTATCTATCTATCTATCTAATTATTTTTTTTATAATGTTTAATTGTCAATCTTATTGCTATAAAGCGCTAAATAAAATTTAAAAAAATCTTAATACATTTTCAAAGTTGAATGAATGAAAACACTTTATCGTTCACCAAATAATAAAATTAGGTTCTTAAAACTAGATATAATAAATGTGAAACAAAGGCGGTTGAATTATATAAGTAATGAAATAAATCGGCAGACAAACACACACACTGTAAATCCCCAAATTAAGCAAGTTACGCTTGTGTTATGGGTAATATACAAGGGACCATTCTGGGGCCGATCCCAGACACCCAGACCATAGTAAATAACGGAGAAAATACGTTTCCGAAATTTACTATACCGGGAATCGAACCCGGAGCCTCTGCGTTGCAGTGAGGTAAGCCGGCAAAGGCTTAGCCCGCTCAACCACAGAGGAAAGCCTGTGATTGTTTCTAGTTTCTATTTAATTGTATTTTAATAATTTGTACAGAGCAGGACACTTGTAGAATGGAGGTCGGCCATCTTAAGAAGGAAGCTATCACAGACAATACATGTTATGGATCTGTCAAGTTTATGGATTTGTTGCGTTCCCTTTAACAATCTTCATGAAATAATCCAACTCGCACACAGCCTTTTGTTTGCTGTGACACTGACAAAATTAATGCTCAATGCGTTGGAGCCACTATAGATACACAAAAACAAAACAAAATCTACAAAAAACTAAAAGGGTATTAACGTAAGCAGGCCCTCTATACTTTGAATACATCTGTCAGGTGTTTAAATGACGTAAGAAATTAAAGTTATGAAAAAATTTCGTTGTCAACATATTTTTTGTTAGCTGTAGAGGCCAGAGATAAATTTTTTATTAGTCAAAATATTTTTTCCGTCTGTCAGTAAAAAGTTTGAATGTTTAAAAATAACATCTCAAAGCAGTTATATTTTATAATAAATACAATAAGAGTACCGCGTAATAACACAGAGAGACGAATTAAGTTATTCGTCAAATTTAAAGGAAGACGAAGAGTTAAAGTACGTGAAGTATTTTTGTGGGCTTATAAATTATAAGTAATTTCCAATAAACGCAATTGCCCTGTGTAAACGTTGTCATTTTTTGTTACAACTCCATTAATTCTTTGAAATAACAAATTCGATACGCATTTAAAAAAAAGAGCTCGAGATAGATAAATAATCATTATGGATTTTTTTTAGCTAGACTGGTTTCTTGCCGCTTATTCTCCATTGCGAAGCGGTGTACATAGAATAAGAAGTAGATTTAAATGTTGACTTATATGTAGGTATGACTTTCAATTAAAATGACAAATAATGTATTTATTACAGGCAACATTTTCTTTAAACAAAAATAAAATTAAAACTAAAAGAAATAACTAATAAGAAAAGAAGAAAGAAAGAAAATATTAAACTAAATACCTACTTAAAAATAAACTATATTATAAATAAATTAATATAAAGTATGTAACAAATCGCTGCCAGAGGGAAGCGTGCCCAGAAGGCTGGCTGCATTGCCACGCTGTATGGTAATGCTGATTCGTTGCGCGAAATATGAACCAGCCTTCTGATCACGGGTGGTATCAAAGAGTTTGTTACAAATTTCTTTGAAGAAACCCTTTGCCGATGGGCCCCACGGACCTAAAGTTCGACTCCAAACGGCACAAATATGTAACCCCTTCTTAGGGTTCCATATTTGCGGCGTTTGATATCTTCAGCTGTTGAAGCAGTGTTGCCAGCCCCCGACTTAGTCACTGGAAGATGTGATGCCGCCAGAGTGTCAACGCATGTCGCGTCCTACACAAGCGGCCTTCCCATACTCCAGGGAATAAGTGACATTCCATCCGGCTTCTTGCCATCGTCGCGCACCAAGCCATTTGGCTCTAGAATGGCTGGTACGCCGACGCTGACAAGAGCTCGGCGGATGATGTCATTGAGGCTGGCATGGCGAGATTTTCGGCCAACACTATGTAAACATGATAGTTCGTGGTGTCCATACGGATCCACCATAGATCCACAGTGGCAGCGGTGTGGTACGAAACAAGGAGCCCCCAGGCGAAGGCTCGCAGTTAACGGAAAGCGGAGTTGTCTAAAACTGTACCTGTATTAAATGATGGGTGTGCCTGCAACCACTGTCCTGACTCCCAACTAGCGAGGGCTAAAAGCCGAGCGCGCTCTGTCGAACTGGAACACGTTTGCAGGAGATTTTCCCGTGCCAGTTCTCAGATCGGCTCGTCCCAAGCCCGCTGTGAAGTCAGGGCAGTGGGCAGGACAGAATTAGGGCAAGCCATTGACCAGGCTTTTTTGGCATCTGTCAAATATGAAATTTCAACGTTTCAATGGGTTTTTTCTAGGATTTTTACTACTAAATCGCTTGTACTATGAGCAGATGACAAAAAAGCCGGCAAAGCAATACTGGAAATTTTGCGGACGCCGAGGCCCCGAAGTCTCACTGGAAGTGTGCCTTGTAGCCGTGTTCGGTCATCCATGTCCAAATTTAAAATGGATATGAGCGTATCCTTCACGATGCTATCCAACATGACTTTCAAAAATTGTTCTGCAGTGAAACTTATTTTGAATAAAAGCTTTTGAATTTGAATTTAACCTTATGAGAAAAAATGTTTTATTTGCTGAGACGTTTTAGTTTGTTTCTTATAGATAACCGGTGTCGGTATAATTAAAAATTTGGTTTGGCCTCACCCGTACGTCGTCTGAGCACCGACGTAGTGCTAGCAGCCGGCTAGTATCAGACTTTGCCGCTATTTTTGTATGTGCAGAAAATTATAACTTTCAAGTATGTTTTTTTGCAAGAATACCGATTATTTAGATAATTGTATAGTAAAACAAGATACCAATGTCATCATACATTTATTTGTGTTTGCTAATAAGACGAATGTTCATGTTCTGGCCTGTCAAGTGATTGGCCAATCATAGATCTAGCATAGATCATAGTAAAAGGTTACCTTTTTAAGTAAGTCTCGCTTAAGAACATCGGTCTGGTCTTACTGGTCTAACTGGTCTAACTACTCTAGTACGCTTTTACGTAAACCGGCTGGTTAATTAAGAAACAATAGTCTAGACATGCCTTCTTTTCCAAGTGACCGAATTCCGTTAAAGTGGTAAACCCAATAAATTCGTGTTTGACATTGTATCAGATGATATAACAGGTTTTTACCTATGAAATTACCGTTTTGCAGTGCTGGCCATATCAAATTAAAATAATTTTTGTTTGGCTAAAAATTCTAATTTCAAATTAATTTGATTAATTGAATGACTAATTCCCTGGCGGCCTGGCAAGCCTTTGGTGTGGGATGCGACTTGCGTAGACACGTTGGCCGCATCCCATTTACCAAACAGGTCTAGATCAGCCGGTACAGCGGCGGAAACAGCCGAATCACTCAAGCGGCGCAAGTATGCAACCCTCAGTGAGTTATATATTTGTGCCGTTTGCTGTCGAGACGCTTGGACCGCGGGGTCCTGAGGCCATGAGCCTCTACCAAAATTTATCGAAACGACTCATTGACTCTTCAGGTGATCAGAGGGCTGGTGCTTACCTCGGCCAACGTATCAGTATGGCGATCCAGCGAGGAAACGTAGCCAGCCTTCTGGGCACCTTACCCATAGAAGACGGTGATCTGGACTCAGTATTCTACTTATAGTATTGAGGGACTATGAGTAGAATATAATACGAATAAGTTAAGTTTTCTTGCATTGTATTGTCCATTGATATATTAATTAAAATTAACTATTTGATTATAAAAACTTGGAATTCTTTTTTAAAACTAGTCATTTGTTTATTGATTAGCGTTGTTTTCATCGCATTTGAATCTTTTTCGTCATCATTATTATTATACGTTATTTACAATGACGAATTAAAGGCGATTGTGGAGGCTGATGATAGCCCAATCTACAGCTGAATTGGCCGTATTACGACGTTAGCGTCATACCGGTCCATTTGCGTCAAATCGGCAAGGTAAAAAAGCTTGACAAATGGGTGCCCCCCGATCTCAATGATCGCCAGCACGAAGTATGCGTCGAGACATGCCTTGCACTGCTCAACAAGAACATAACCGAAGGAATTTTGAACCGCATTGTTACCTGCGACGAAAAATAGGTTTTGTTTGACAATCGCAAGCGCTCAGTAAGTTGGTTGGATCCTGGTTCAGCACCTAAACAATGCCCTAAATGAAATCTTACCCATAGAAAAGTGATGGTCACTGTTTGGTGGTCTAGTGGCGGTGTGATTCATCACAGGGTCTTATTAAACGCGATGAGTCTTACTGCAGATATGTACTGTGAAGAACTGAACACAATGATGGGGAAGCTTGCACGTCTCCAACTTGCTTTGGCCAGTCGCTCGTATTCACTGCTCCTGCACGACAACGCGCGACCTCATACTGCACAGCAGACGATCTCCAGAGCTGGAGGTTGGAAGCTCTACGTCATCCGCTATACTCACTAGACGTTGCGCCTACAGACGTCTACTTTTTCCAGAATTTGGATAACTTCTTGGCGGCAGTACAAAATGCCTTTGAAGAATTTGTTGCCTTACCGTCCAGCTGATTTCTTCAAGAAGTGCATCAATAAACGGCCACTGCGTTTGCAAGGATGTATCAATTGCATGGGTGATTACATTGATTAAGAGAAATAAAAAAACTACAAAAAAAATACGTTAACTTATTTAATAAAAAACGGCAATTTCATAGGTACCCATACTGCGTGACCCGTCCAGGGGGAGAGAGATCTTCAAATTACCACGCCTGGTCACAGGGGCGGGGTGGGGAGGGTATTCGCATAAATTACAGGTGGTCATCGAGGTGGGAGGGGGGTAAAAATTTAAAAAATGGGTCAAGTAGTATGGATACGTTCTCTAAGGGATGTCGATGAACGCGCGAAGGTGGAAAGAAAAGGCAACTTCCCGCCGAAGTTTTTCCTCTCTGTTACTACATGTGTTGTTTTTAAAAGGCGTTATAGTTGTTAAGAGGCTACCAAAGCGTTGGCAACGTCCCTTCTACCAAACATTTCGACGTCTCTAAGGAATATTACGCCAAGTTAGTTTTAGGTATTTTTTTGTATTTAAGGGAAAAGCACTCATTAATGTCATATTATGTTCTTAAAATTTTATAAAAAAATATTGAGATATCAAAAAGTTTATAGATTTTCAATATTTTTTTAATTATATCGGTTTCGGTAATTTCTTTTTTTAAATAAATATAATCTTGTAAAAATAGACAAGAAATAGTATCATTTAAGATAGGCAATTAGGCATATGATAGGTAAAAAGTAAGTAATTGCATGTAAAAATTAGTATATAAAAGCTCTGTTCACAGAGACAGAGGATGGCGGTAAAAAAATAAATATTTTGTAAGAAAGAAGCTAACATTTCACAGAAAAGCAAAATATTTTTTCTTGTATGTTCACTCGGGACAATTGCGTTTATTCAAATTATAATAGAATTTATAAGTTATGAACTACTCCAAAATATAACTGCTTCTGCTATCCATCTTCGTTCCGTTCTCGTTTTTAATTTTAACAATAATGCTAATATTAGACGAATTACTATGTTCTTAACCATAAGCAAAATTAAAACTAAATAAATAAAATGAATATGATGGCGGTATGCTAAATATAACTTTAACAATACTCATTGACACTTGACATCTTTCTCTTCCATGATCGTGACTGAAAAGTGACTGCAACGTCGAAATAATAAAAATCAAATAAATTACGGCGCTTAATAACGTTAAAACGTACTTTTATTACATGGGTTAACCAAATTGAATCAATTTGGTTCAAAGGCACAGAACTAAAAGGACTCGACGGTAGTCAATGACATTGAATGATTCAAGTTTACGTTTATATGGATCACTTTGGTTAATTCGTTTTAATTGAAAGTCACGAATGGATTATGGACGGTCTGATATCGGTTTAATTCATCGCGTGTTTTTTGGAAAAATAGGTCATACGTTCTAATGAAATATTTTATAATCTAAAAGAACTCACTTTTCAGTGTAATTCTTCATTACAATCAACGAACGTTTCGCTTTGCGTAGATATTATAAAATTAAATTTCACTTTGATATAATTAAAAATACTTACCCCATAGGACAAGCCATGTTTTTGGTAAGTTTTGTTTCAAAATTGCAAACGAATAGAAAATGGAATACGTTACAGATAATTAAAAACTTAGTTATAACGCGGACCACAGTACGCACGCTTCTCCTTCGCGCGGTCACTTTACACTGATTGACTGATTCGGTTCGGATTCATGATCAGAGCAGGGTCTCCAGATTGAATTTTTAAACACCCTAAAATGATATTATTTCAGAAAATTTCCCATACATATTATTGGATTCTTTTGAATAAATTCTTTAATTATAATTCTTTCGTTATTTTTTAACCGGCTTCAAAAAAAGTTTCTCAATTTGTCGTGTAAATATTTTTTTATAATTTGATTACAAAGCCTAAAACCTTTACAATGATTGCAATCATTGTAAAGGTTACAGACATCTTTAGATTTAACTTCAAAGATTTTATGGCATTTATAGTAAGGCTAGGGGGATAAAATACTTCTCCAATTTCACCAGTGCCGAACTTTTGGTGCCCAAAATTTCCCCAACAGCAACATAATCCCAAAATGGGGACTAAAATCCCTAATCTGGATGCACTGTTCGTGATTGACTGATCGAATATGAGTGTTGATTTCGTCATTCGCTTTTTGATAGTGTAATTTAAATCTATGATTATATTTCGTTTGACGCTTCGTATAATTGATACGCACGATCAGCGATAAAATAGGAGGTATTTATTTGTTGTAACATATAACCTAATAAAGTGTTTTCATGTGTACAGTCAAACATTGAAAACAACGAACTCGTCATAAAATTTCATAACAAGGATGGCCGTGAACGTGACCCGGATAAATTCATTCATCGTCATCATTCGAACGTTAAATCCCGGTTGCGTTCGGAGCGTTCGCTCCGACGCCCGGGGTCCGTATCCCCGTTTTAAGACTATTGGCATGCATGTGATTCTTCATAACCTCAAGCCAACATTCCTTGGGCCTTCCGCTTCGGCCGGGACCTGGCGGAAGTGGTATGGCTAGACATTTGTATCCCGACGTAATTGGCCGGTCTCCGTGAAACGTGGCCGTACCAGCGTGAGCGACTCTCTTGCAATTGTCTGTTATGTCACGGACATGAAGACAGCTGCGGATGCGTGAGTTTTTGACGGGGTCTTTCCACGCGACTTTCTATCGTCCCGGTTCCTCTTTTTGATTCTTTTACAATAAAGCATAATTAACTAAGTTATTTTTACTGTTTGTGCAGATTAGAGCCAATAGTAACTTGTTGATAAAAATATCAGCCCATATCGTAAACTCACATGTTTAACAAAAATTTCTAATCTGTCCTAAGTTTGAAAAAAATTGTTTTTAGTGATAAGGCCTCCCAGGGGGGATTTAGACATTTGCCGCCTGTGAGCTACTCAAATTTTGTCACTCCTGCCGACCTCTATACCCTAGAAATTGTTTTAGCTACACAACCTTTTTTCCCGTAATTAGTAGATTGTGAAACAGGTGATCGATGAGTTTGTTTCGGCCGTAGCCAAAAGCTCAAATTGTAGAAAATGTATCTAATTGGTAAAACATATTACATATTCTTTATTTTTTATGCACTTAATAAGAATTATCTTATTAAATCTTAGAATTTAAGTAAGACATAATTTCCGTAAGACAACAAATATTGGCTTCAAATTTGCTGCCCCTTCGTAATCTGCCGTCCTAGGCTCCAGCCTACTCAGCCTGTTGGTAAATCCGCCACTCTGGCCGCCTACTATTGTTTTCTGTACATGCTAAGTGATAAAATACATTCTTTTTTTTTCTATCGTGATAAAAGTAGTCCTTTAATTGGTAATTGTATTATAATTGCTTCGTTGCAGGACCGATGGCTGAAGCAGCAGCCATATCCTGGAGTGATGACAGTGTTTTGGCATTTTTTTTGTGTACGACCTCATATCTTTATATAAAACTGGGATACGCCGGCGAATTCGTCCAGATTCCCGGGTCACAAAGTAAGTTTTTGTAAAAATTGTAAGCTAATTTTTATGCACCCGAACAACTAGATACAAACCGCTCCTTGGAAAATTCCCGCGGGATTCCCGGGATAACAAAATCACACATTTCATTACATAAAAAATTCCACCGATCAATGAAAAAGCCGCATAGGAATCGATTTTTTTAGTCTGGCCATTTTAAATCATTCCCAAAATATTCCGGATTCAAAAATAACGCAGATTTTAAGTCTAAGAATTTGTAAGAAGTCGGCCCAGTGGTTTTTACGTGAATTCTGAACAAATAGACAAAAATGACAAAATGGAAAAAATTCAAGAAATCTAAAAAAATGCACCTTGTTCTCCGTTGAATATAAAGTCCATTACAGTTGTTTTTTTTTTAATAGCTTCAATGTATACAGATAAGACATGTTTAGAATAATATAATATTATAGATTTAATATAGTCGACATTGTATGAATATCCATAAGGCTTTTATTTAACCGTCGCACATATTAAGATGCCCCGTTGCCCGCATCTTCCTCGCTGTTTGGTGACTTTCATAGTGCGGAATTTGTTAGATGTGATCGATGATTTGCACAATCGTCGTTGGGACCTGAATTTGGGGAGGCCTACGTCCAGCAGTGGACAACGGTTGACTGACTACGAAAATTTCTTTTTCATTTCTCACATTCGGAAAGTACGCGTGAAGTTACCTGATCACAGGAATCAAAACGATACTTTTCGTCCCTGACAAAGGATTTTCCCTGCTATCAACAATTTAAAAACTATGCGATCCATGTCCGAACTTTTCATCTCATGCCTAAATAGGTCACTTTCATTCCTCGTGTAACAATCTACTATTACTGCTTACCTGGCACACCGTTTAAAACTACATAGCATTTAAAAAAAAAATAGATACTCTTTCAACAAACAAGGTTTATATTCAACTTATTGCTGGGCCGGAATTACAATATATATCCGATACAGTGGTTTTCAATGCAAATTTTCCTTTTGGCGTGATACCAAATCGATAAAATATATGAAAAAATATGTAATAATAATCGGCAGACGAAACACACATATTGTACATCCCTAAATTAAGCAAGTTACACTTGTGTTATGGGTGATATACAACGGACTACTCTGTGGCCGATACCAGACACCCAGCCACCCAGAGCATAGTAAATAACGGAGAATTCTTTTCCGAAAACCATGCTAGAAATCGAACACGGAGCCTTTGCGTTGCAGTGAGGTAGGCCGGCAAAGGCTTAGCCCGCTCAACCACATTGTTTTATTGTTTATCATTATTCATTAGTAAATTGTTTTCAATCTTTACAAACAGATTTTTAACAATTAATTATCCTATTTAATAATGTTCAAATGTCTTACACAACCTAAGCCACATCTATTACAGTAGAAAGTATTTTATATTCATCATCTAAAGACACTATTTTCTTTTAAAAAAATCTTGTAAGAAATATTAAGGGTGTAGGTAATATAGCGTGCAATACAATAATACAGTTGCCTCAGCTATGTGTTATTAAGATGGCTACCAGCTACCGGTCTCTCATACAGGTTTCTGTATGTGTAATTGTGTATGTCAACATTAATATGCAATATTAGGTATAGCAATAAAATAAAACTGTATGTTTTTATTGCGTAAGACAGCGGCTGACATGGGTATTTTATATTTATATGTAATACGTGCGACATGTTTTCTGATAACCTCGTAATTTATAAGTGGTAAAGCTACGCTGAATCAATATTCTGATTACAGCTCTTACGGTAGGCTTGATCGGTGTTATACAACGCTCTCACAGAATATCGGCGTGAAACGTTCTAGACGTTTTTGCGTTTGTATTAGTGTACGGTCAGCACATTTTTATAGGCAGGTACATACTTCATATGAAACTAATAATATTAAGAGATATTAAAATAATAAATATTAATATGTATTAAGCATAATTTTTGATACTAAATAAATTGTTGGTTCCTGTTCTGAAGAATGACATTTGCTTTCTGATAGCACGTTTCCGATGGAAGTCAACGAAATTCCGGTTGATTTAGCAACTAATTGAGCGGGAGTCACAATACTGCTCGGGTTGCTATTGTACTCATTTTGAAATGTTTGTACAAATTATACAAAACTTCTTTAGTTTGGGAAGTCAAAAGCTTACCTCGACTACGTTTCAACATTTGAACCATTTTTAACTAACAAATTTAATATCAAATAACAACAATTAGCAACAAATAATAACAGTGAACAATAAATAACAAGAATGAACCACAAATGAAATCAATTAATTCATTAACTAATTTTATTTGTGGTTGGGGTTGTCTGGAAGAGATCGCTTTGTAGCGATAAGACCGTCCTTTGTACATAACCAGATATAATTTTAGTCTTTAAGTTCATTTTGTATTGGTGTATAATAAAGTGTTATCTATCCATCTATCTGTCTAACTATAAGACTAAAACCAAATAGTCGGACCTTACAACAAACCGCAATGTATTTTTTTTTTAATTTTGTTGGCTACAATGTAAATAGCACTGATTTTGCCAATGTCGGAGTATGAAGAGGCAGGTGGAAATAAAAAAATATAAATACTAAATCTAAAAATTTGGCCAGTAATTTATACACGTATCTGTACATGAAAATACGAACTATTGTTCAGATGAAACATATTATTAAATATTACAAATATTATACAAACTACAAAGCTATACTTAGAAGAATCTGATAGAAAAGAAATCTTACAAAACAATTTTATTAACAACTAAAAATTTACATAAAATATATAGGGAGAACTTGTTAGATAAAGTTAGCAAATAATTGACATTAAAAGGGCGAGGATAATCAGGAGGAAGGATATCATACAAAGGGATAATAATTTTGGAACAGTAAAAAAAAATGTGCTCAACAGTACCTTCACCTAAACCACACTCACATATAGAGGCTATCGCGAATTCTGAGTTTAGTCAGGAAGACAGGAGAGCAGACATGACCTAATCGGAGACGAATAATAATCGAAGTAACCTTTTTTGGGAAGTTGCGATATCGGAAAAACCAAAGGGAAGATATCCGCAATGTACCTAAATAATAATTATTTATTTGACTTTGACCATTGACTTTTAATTGTAAATATATTTTCTTCTTCAAAATGTAATGAATCTCTTTTTACTGATTGTACAAGGAATTTTAAATTTCAAATTTAGAATTTCTGTAAATATACAAATACTACTACAAACGTAAAACTTCTCGAAACTAACTTACCTATGCGTTTGTGTTACGGATAGGGTTGCTAGATGTGTTCGAAAAAAACCCGGACAAGTTTTTTTTTCATTAACATATAAATTAACTGAAAAGTAACTTTTTAGTTACTAAATTAAGAGCAAATCAAATTTGACATATTTAGTACTCAATACTACTGGTTTTAATAAAGTTTTACTGTCTGAGATGGCATCTTAGAATTTGGTGCAACTAGCAGTTATATTAAAGAAAACGCACAATTCACTTTTTACAGTATTTACGACGTGATACGAACAGAGTTCACCAGATAACTGAGGAATTTCCTTTAAAATCGGACAATCTATTGTCCGTTTTAACATGATTTTCGTAACCGGACAAACATAAAAGAAACCGGGTTGTCCGGTCGAAAACCGGACATCTGGCACATATAATTAGGGGATTACCCCTATGTCCGTGTATAATTATTAAATTATACACCGGACCACTCTAGGGCCAATTCTAGACACCCAGACCATAGTAAATAACGGAAAATTCTGTCATATACTTCCTGTCTGATCCCACTATTTTACCACCCTGTCACATTCTCTTTATTCCATCTTAAAGGCTGGCAACTCGTTGGCTTCGCCCCTAGTGTTGCCCCTGCTCAGTATTCCTGAGCGAACCCAGCTTTTGAGTCAGTGGGACGAAATTGAGAATTTTTTTAAAGCGTGTCTCCTGCGCTTTATTTTGCCCTACACACAACACGAAACACCTATACGAAGTATTAGGCAAACAGTAAGCAATATACCTTATATATTTGATATCTACGATATATAGTAGTTAAACATGAAGTGTATAAAAGAAACACCCTCAGGGGATCCTGTTTTATAAGTAGGTAGTCAAATTAATAAACATAAGGCATGCAAATTCATTTATTTGCATAGACATACGGATTGTATAGAGATGTTACATTTTATTTGAAAATCGTACAAAATTAGCGTGCAAATGTATATTTAATACAAATCAGAGAAAACGTTTACAGCAATATTTATTTTGTAGATGTAGATTAATAAGAGATGGTCACGCCACGCGCACCGCCTTGTATGACGTCTTACGGAGGGCGCTTGCCACCGCTAACGTGCCGGTTTTATTGGAACCGAACGAAATTACTATAATTCCCTGGCAACGTGACAAGCCTTTGGTGTGGGATACGTTCTGTGTGGACACGTTGGCCGCAACCCATTTACCAATCACGTCTAGATCTACCGGTTCGGTGATGGGAACAGCTGAATCACTCAAGTGGCGCAAATATGCAACCCTCAGTGAGAGTTATTCGTTTGTGCCGTTTTCTATTGAAACGCTTGTACTGTAGGGTCCTGAGCGCATGAGTATCTACCAAAATTTATCAAAATGACTCATTGACTCTTTAGGTGATCAAAGGGCTGGTGCCTACCTCGAACAACGGATCAGTGTGGCGATCCAGGGAGGAAATGTATCCAGCCTTCTGGTCGCCTTACCGATAGAAGAGGGTGATCTAGTTTCAGTATTCTACTTATAGTCCTGAGGGACTATCGGTAGAATACTATAGAAATAAGTTAAGTTTTCTTTTATTATATTGGTTTATAAAGTCATTGTACTAAAAAATTAATCTCATTGAACACAGTCGTGCTCTTTTAGTTTGTGATTTTCAAACAATTGATTAATTTGCTTGATATGTCTAATATAAGTAAAGGACGGACTATTAAGAAAAGGGCGCTCATTTATCTTAGAAACGCTCTTTCCTTTTCTTTGCTTAGACCATAGGTCCCCAAAGTGTCCATATGGAGCCCTGGGGGTCGTAACAAGATTACAGGAGTCCTGTAGCTCGTAACAATATTATAAATAAAAAACCCGAAACTATTGTTGAAAATAAAAAAACATAAAATATCCTGGGATCGCACTATTATCACTGACAAAACGGTGCACTGTAATAGACCTGACATAATCCTCCACGATAAAAATAATAGTACAGCTTACATAATCGATATTGCTATAGGCCCCATAATATTCAAAGAACCACATCCGAAAAATTTAATAAGTATCAAGAACTTGCAATAGAAATCAAAAACTTATGAAAAGTCAATGCAGTCTATATTATACCAATTATCATAAATCCACAACCGGTGTTATTCCCAAAGTAATTACGGAAAACTTAAAAATTCTGCATGCTCCACCACATACACTCACACTTATCCAAAAAACAACAACTTTAAATACCTGTAGAATTAACAGAAAATTCTTAACCTCTGCTCGATTTACCAATAATTCATATACCATACTGATTTAAGCTATGGCGCTTGACTGCGGTCCGCGTCGTAGAATAAGTTCTTTTTTAACGAAAAAGGAGAAAAGAACAAAAATAATAATAATAATTTATTGTAAAAAGCCAGATACAATGACAAAGAATTTTGAAATTAGTTTACATCTATGTATATATATATGTTGAAATCTCATTTCCCTATCTATACGTAGACATAATAATGTACATATATTATAGTGTATGTCTAGTGATCTAAGGTTCTTTGTTAAAAGTTTCTCCTTCAAATTCTACGTTGTGGTAATGCAAATACAAACAAATTAATTTCCTACAAAACAGTTAATACAACGGAGTAATAAAAAGCTTCGCCTTAAAAAGTCAAGCGTGACTGTTTAGCAAAAAATATTTACTCATAAATTTTCATAGCAGCCCAGCCTTCATGGTTTATGGTCCGTTTAATTGCGATTTTATTTTTCTTTTATTCAAATATCGAGACGTCATTTGTAGTTTAAACTACATATAATGAAATTTCAAGCAAAAGAGCAGTTTCTGCATATTGAAAATATTTTAGGAGCCACATACATTAGGCTATGTTATTAAAGGCCTTCACTTGCCCTACCAACGATTGAGTGTTGACATTAGACATTACTTGTATGGAGATTATGTCAAATTTTAACCAATAGTAAGGCAAATGAACGGTCAATAAGATATAGGAACCGGCCTAATTGAGGGTGTTGATCGTTGGCTCCACCGTCGCGTAGACGAAGACTCCGACGCTGGGTTATACTAGTTGAGCTCCAGCGCAGTGAGTTAACGGCGGCGGGCGAAACCCAGGCTCTTAAATTGGTATTATAAAGGTATAGTTTGGAGGCTGGAACTAAAAATCAGCACTGTGTCAGCTCTTCTTGATACAGCATAATGCTGAGATGTCCGTCTTATTGCCGTAAATGTTATGTATATTTTGTTTTCAAAATATTTTGTGTTTTATAAAATACAATTACATTTTTATGTTTCATGTGTAAATCCTGTTAGTTTCACTTTTTTTAGTTTGTTTTCATCAAACTCTCGGATACTACATATTTTTCTTTCTTTCTTTCTATTCTGCCGCTGCGGGGCGCCTTGCGGAGACAATGGTCGAGGTCGTCTCGGGACCCCGGCTATAGGCGAATGGAAGAAACGCTGGGAGTTTTAGTGTGCATTCAGGCAGTGGTAATCTACCTCCACCAAGCCGGCGAGTCTCCACACGCCCTCACCGTGATCCCCAGGAAAATGTTAGAAATTATCAAAATCAATTCATAGTGGTTCAAGTATTCAAGTGCGTCCCGGGATGGCTTAGATTCATAAATGGATCCGCTAGATGGCGTTGGAATCGGCTTTCTGGTATCTTTTTTCTTTTTCAGGGCACAACAACGTCTGTGGGGCCCGCCAGTTATATTATATACTAACTGTGCCCGCGACTTCGTCCACGTGGATTTTTTTCTCAGAACCCTAAAAAAAGCTACCAAAATTACTCCTTATAACATCAGCTATCTGACAGTGAAAGTCCCGTCAAAATCGGTCCAGCCTTTTCAGAAATTAGCCGAAACATTCAGACAAAATTTTAATAATTGACTTTTTGATACAAATACCGTATATACTACTCATGTGCATTTAGTAAAAGGTTGTTATTTTGTCATTACAAACACACTCTTCAATTTTACTTATCTGTTTAAATTTTTATGTTCAATTTTTTCCAGATATTTCCACTTCACTTGAGAAGATATATGAGCACATGGTAGTGAGTATCTCCTCAAGACCTAAATAGAAAACGATTTCTTCTAAGAAAAGTAATTGGATAACTATTTATCTATCTATACTAATATTTTAAAGAGGTTCAGTTTAGAGGAGAGTTTGTGAGTTTGGATGTTCGGGGCTTTGATTATATATATAATCAAAAATTCGGGGTAATCTTCGGTGTTGTGGAATAAATACTTTTTGTTTTAATAATATAATACTGGCAGCTCGGTTTTTGACGTTAACATAAAACCTATTTAACTTTACTATTACAGGTTTTTTCACTCACGGTCGCCAGATGTGATGGACCCAAACGAGGCCAAGTTCTTACGTTCGAATCGCAACCAACTCGATTTTCTTTTATTATGTTAACGTCAAAAACCGAGCTGCCAGTATTATATTATTAAAATAAAAAGTATTTATTCCACAACATCCGGTATATAAAGGTACATCTGTTGGAATTTGATTATTCTCAGCTTGGGGTGAACTGTAAAAATCTAGCAAACATTAGATTCATTGCTCCATCCATAAGTTTTCCTTGTAAGACTAATCGGCCAGCGAAATGAGCACGGGAACGCCTGTCAAATATGTTACAGCAGTAACGTTCCACGCAAGAATTGCGCACGTCCTCTTACGAGGCACTGTGGGTGCTTTCTGCGTTGATGAATTAATTAATAAACCTAGATTACCTAGATATGCGTGCGTGGGTGCTTGTGTATTTCTTAATGACGCCCAGTGAAGTGGGCACGTCTTAGTTAATGTAATTATAAAAATATAAACTGAGTGTACAAATTAGCTGTTCTCTATAGTTAAGTGACGAAAATATTAAGTATTTTCCTTACGTTCCGTACGTACGTAAGTTTTTAACGTAAATAATACATAATATATATCATACCTAAATCAAATAATAAAAAATCAAGAGAGACGCTCAATAAAAAGTAAGTATACAAAATAATTGGGAAGTTAAATATGTAAATACCTACTCGCTAACTAAACAACAAAACTAATACATACATAATATAACGATTATCCTTTGCTTTTAATGTGAATCGCTTACCTAATTACAGTTAGTTATAAGAAATTGGTGTGAACGAAAAAATTAACTACTTTTTTTGCAATATAATATTTATATTTAAAAATATTGTATAATTCAACACGCACATTAAAAATAAAATATTAGACTTGAGAATTCTAGTGTGGAACAAGTCAGTCATGATTTACGGCATAGATAACCTGTATTAATATTATAAATGCGAAAGTAACTGTCTGTTTGTTACGCTTTCACGGAAAAACTACTGTACTACTATTTTTCGGAATATAGTTGTGATAGTAGTAAACAAAATATAGGTATCCTTAGACTAGTAACAAAAACAATAAATTAGAAGTAATAGAAATAAGAAACAAAACATAAAAAGTATAAAAACAATAGTAGATTATCTCTATATCTCTGTCTCTATAAAAATATAAAGTTTGTAAGAATGGATGCAAGGGTGTATAGATGTATGGATGTGTAGATGTATGGATATATGTTTGTTACTCTTTCACGCAAAAACTGCTGAATGGATTTTGATGAATCTTTACAGTAATATAGCTTACACACCAGAATAACACAGGCTATAATTTATAAAGATATGGTGTGAATTATTCAAAATATAACGAATTTCCATCACCACGCGGGTGAAACGGCGGGCGCTGCTAAGAAGTAATAAATAGATATAAAGACTAATAGAAGAGGAAAATGTAATAGTTTTAAGTTTTGTTGAAAAGAAATAAAATGCAATAATCTCCATTTTACGCCATAATGGAGAAGGAGAAACAAAAAATATCGGTGTGAAACGTTTAGCATTAAGCTAATCGTGCTTCGTGCAATGCGAGTGAAAGTTCTACATATTCCATTTTCATATCCCATCTCCTCTATCCAATTCCTACTGTCTTAATCCCTCTATCCCTCATATACCTTTCCTATTCCATCCCCCGTTTCCCCTATTCCATTTTTTTTTGATAACGCAGGGGGAATGTCTTTGGACACCGTCTTCGGGCTCTTCGGGGGAGGGGCCAAATGCAGCACAGAAGCATACATCGAGGGTGTGTGGGACTCTCGGCGACCAGTTCTTCAAGCAGAAGCAGTCGCGAGAAACCGATCGCCGAACTACCCATTAAACCTAAACCTGCTATATCCGCTCTTTTACGGGGCGTCACGGGATTTAGAACAGAGTTACTGCACCGTGAGGCCCCCACGCTCGGTAATACTGGGCCACCCCGGTGGCAGAGTGACTAACTTCATCAATCAGTGGGGGGGGGGGGGGGTCCGCTACTACCCCGTAGCAGCGGCCCCCTCTGCGGATGGGGTCCGCGTAAGTGTCCTCCTGCCTAACTTTTTCTTTTAACCTGTTAGCATCATCCCTGGTGTTGCGATGGTAACCACTTTACAATAGATGGGCCGTCCGTCTGTTTGTCAGCTTCGCAATAAAAAAGTAAAAACCTAAACTGCTGGACCGATTTTCACGAATTTTTACAAGCTTTTATTTAACTTTCAATGGATGCATGTAAGTTCGGGTGGAATCTTACAAGTTAAATTTGACCCAACTTCCTGGTTTCCGAATTAGCTGAAATTTTGCACGCATATGTATATCGCGTAACAATGCAATAATATGGTACCATGGAGCTGATCTGACGATGGAGTCTGAAAGTGGCCATAGGAACTCCTGTTAAAGAAGATAGACCCGTCGTGTTTGGTCTCATTTTATTTGTCTTGGTTGGCAATCTACTGCTAAATGATACACAAAAGCTTTTATTTAAAAAACGCTTTTTAAAAAAGCTTATTGCACGTTTGAGTTGGTCCCTGGATGGTTCATATTCACGAATGGATTCCAATAGGTAGCGCATTTTTATTTTTTTATTGCAGAGTTCAGCCGACAGGCAGACGGTCTACCTGATGGAAAGCGGTTACCATCGCCTGTAGACATTTGTAACATCAAGATTCTACAAATGCGCTGCTGCTCTCTCATGGGAGACTGGAACCTGGCCAGTGATGTCGGAACACAACTCAAGGTTATTATAACGGCATACTCTAGACTAGGGGTGCTGGCCATCCAATCGGGCAAATACCCTCCCACCTGGCTGAGAGTTATTTTGTCGCCTTTTACGACAGGCCGCAGGAAATTGTATTCTTTCTCCGTTCGTGCACGGATAAAAACGTCTGCCGGAGCCGTTAGTTCAATTAAAACACCTATGGTCGTTTCGTATATATATATATATACATATATATATATAATTTATGTGTCGGCTCCAGCGCGACACATAACCCAATAATAATCTGAAATATTATAATCAAAGTTTATTACACTAGAATTATTACAATTACAATATTAAATACAGCAAAATAATACACAGAAATATTAGGACAACTCCAAGAGTTGCATCCACGCTTGTCAGGTGTCGAGCAGCAATTTGCCCTCGAAGAATACTGCTATTATCGGAGCGTAATTATTGACCACAACATATTATGTGCTCCTTGTCCAACAGAGCTTTCGATCTCTTCAACCGCCGAATGTCGAATGTCGCATTTAGGCGATTTCACCTCCTTTTATACTGTCGAACCAACAACACAAATCAAGTGCAGGTACTTTGAGAAAAACATAAGTACCCTCAATTCAAAGTCGTTACTTTACGAAATTTTTACAATTATATCGCAATCTGCGACATATATATATTTGACATTACAGTAGTCTCACTAATCCGGCACATCAGTATTCCGGTACGTCCAATATAATCCGGCACGCTCCGCTCACATCTACTCTCGTTCCGCATTTGACTCACCAGCATCAGTATAACCTCAAAAAATATTACAATAGTACGTACATATTTAGGTATTTACCTGTTGTTTTCAAGTTGAAAATAATGTAGCTAAATATGTCAAGTACACGCCACCATGCTTTATTTTATGTACATAATAATTTTTCTATACAATCCAATAATTCGAACTTTCCAATAATCCGGCACCCGCTGGTTTTTATTAATGCCGGATTAGTGAGACTATTTCACTTGTATGGAGCTTATGTCAAATTTTAACCGATAATAAGCCAAATGAACGGTCGGTAATATATAGAAACCGGCCATTAGTCTGTAAACCCTTGACTTTCCCTACTCTTTACGGTCAATCATCTTTAATTTAAAGTAAAGGAATTGAATCGAATAATATATAACGCTAAAATATGAATTCAGAATGGGCCTTATAGAGTTTTACTTTAGTTTCAAGACGACAGGACGACACCTGGCCGTTAAATCACTGATTAGAAAACTGTCATAAAATATTATTATTATCTCAATAATCATAAAATATTATATGTCATCAATTGTCAATTTTTGTTGTATTTATGGATTTTTGTAAGCAGTCATTAATTTTTATAACTTAAAATTTACGTAAAAAGATAAGGGAAGAATCCAGAAGCTTATTACAATTTTATAACCATGTTGTCTCCTTCCAAAATGATAAGGTAAATGGTAGAGTTGCTAACAAATACCTTAGTAACGTGATTGACGTTTTATCAAGTAAATCGATACAAATATTTGATCATTTAAATGTTATGGAGCAATATCTGGGACACAGAAACTTTAAAATTAATTAATTTTAACTAAAACCTTTGAATTTAGCGCCATTTGTACTACGATTTCCATAGGGTAAATATTATCTTTTTTAATCAACTATGTAAGCAGCGAAGGTATATTTTAGGATTTATTTATGAACAAAAATGGTAATTGGATAAATATTCACTTCTTCTTTAGATCATGACTTATACAAAAAAGAAATTAGTATTAACATAAGTTTATTTTTAAAAAGTTTTGTCAATGTAATAGATGATGTAATATTTTATTACCTTCAGGGTGTATTATTTATGGGTCTACCTTCCATACTTCATTTATGGAGTTTTTGGCGGGAACTGAAAGACGTGCTGCTGTGCAGTTTTATTTTCTAAAAATGTTAAATTACTCTAAAATGAACAATAGTTGTAGGATATTGATAGTTTTTGAGTAGTAATTATGTGTTTTGTGAGAAATGTGAACTGCATAGTCGAATGTGGCCTTTTGAGTTATCGCAAGAACTCTGTTGAATGGCACCAGCTGATAACCTGATAAATATAATATGCTGATAAAGTTTAGATGTGCTACACATAGGCTTAAGAAAATGAAGAAACTACATTATAATCTAATATCTGGCTTAAAGGCCTAACTGCCAAGCCGTGAACCTAACTTCATTTATAATACAAATATAGAAGTAAAAATGACTTGCCTCTGCGCTGTCATTTTGACAACTGGCTGACGTCTCACGTCTTTATCTTTGCTCAGTTCTCCATTTATTTACCTACGCATTTTCCTTGAAAAATAAAAATAAACTGTGATTTTTCTAATTAAACACTTCAATTGAGTTCATTGTAAGATTTTCCGTGAGAACTAACAGATTTGTGAGTAAAAGTATTACGCGTTTCCTTCTTAAAACTTCTAACAGGTTCAAAGTAAACATTTAAATGTTATCGTTTTATATTTTCGTGTTTTTGTTGATTTCTAGCAATTTATACTAAGTTTTGTTTAGTAAAAGTGCTCTGTAGACATATAAATAATATATTTGTTTGTTTAATTGATAGACTTAACGATAATCTGAAGTGGGAACTGTATTCTAAAGTATGCATGACATCAGAACTTAGTCATATCGTATCTTTTATAGATTGTTGATACTGGACCGCGAAAACCGAATATTTTATGATTTCCTCCAAGTCCACAATATTGCACATAGTTTCTGAGGTTTAGTTTACATAAAGGCTGGGTCTCTCATTGGTCACTAGGTACAAATGTTTAGTTTTTATCTTATCATTTTAATGAAATTGTGTAATTGTTACTTGTGTACTTTAAAGTTGTGATTCAGCGTTTTGTTAGCATTTAACACTGTTGTTTTTTTTAAATAACCTTGGAATCCAGTTTAATTTTTCTCTAAAATGGAAACTATTTTTTTCACTGAACTTCTATTATGAGTTAAAATAATAGAAACAATAGTTATTATTTATCTATAGAAAATGCTAATTTTGACTACATTTTGATGATTACAGTAAGCTAAACATGTATAACTAGGATTTGCACTCAGTACTGTCTTTCTCAAATATGACTAAGGCTGACAAATCTCATAGAACATAACTTGTATGAATATCTTATACCTGACCTATGAATTAGATACAAATATTAATTATATAGGAATAAATTATTATTTCTTATTGTTTAAAAGTGACAATATAGTTAAATTCACAATATTTTGCACTTTATATAGTTAATATTCGTATAAAATTTTATTATTTATCTGAAATTTTAAAGTTACATACTAAGGGCTTACTTTTCACTACTCTCAATACCTTTAGTACATAACTTTAAAACATCAGGTAAATAATAAAATGTTACATGAAAATTATGTAAATAAAGAGACACATCATGAATTCAATTATAATGTTACTTTTTTAAACAGTAGTACAGTAAAAAGTATTAATTTATTTCTGTATAATTAAAATTTGAATCTAATTCATAATTCAAGTATTGCTTCAAGTTACATTCTATGGGATGTGTCAGCCATACTATCATATTTGAAATAGGCAGTTGATTCTCTTATAAAGTACAATATGATAATTAAAAGTTATTATCATAATCCCTATTGTAAATGTTAAAGTAACTTTGTCTGCCTGTTCCATTTCACGGAAAAACTACTGGACCGGTTTGGCTAAAACTCAGTATAAATATATATTTTTGATGCCGAGGATGAAAATAGGATACTATTTATTAAGTGAAATTGGATAGTTTTCGTGATAAAATTATATTTTACTCTTTATTTGTCATGCTTTTACGAAAAAACTACTGGACCGATTTGGCTGAGATTTGGACAAGAGATACTTTTTAACCCGGATAATGGGATAGATTTATGTAAAGATTATCCCAGGAAGTAGGATAGGTTTTTATGATTTGCTATTTTGGTTAATTTAGTAATTTTGATCATATTGGTCATATTGGTCATTTTGGTGATTTTTGGTACTTTGTCACCTTTGGTATTTTTGGCATTCCTGGCATTTTGGTCGTTTTTGGCATTTTGGTCATTTTTAGCACTTTTGACATTTTTGGCTTTTTTTACTTTTTTGGTTTTTTTTTTATCATTTTTATAGCAGATAGATGCACAGGGGTAGATAAATAAAACTAGAACTGGTTGAAATAGAACATGAAAGTTTGTATGGGAGGCCAATCATTTCTGAAGTTTATAAGATATAATTCATCATCTATAAAAATGTGATAGTAACTTGATCTGTCTGTCTGTTAAGCTTTCATGGAAAAACTACTTGAGTACTGGATCAATTTTGGTGTAATTTTGTACATATTAGGTTGGGGAAAAAGTTTCTTCGCATTTTATATAAAAATTCAAAAGGTTTTTTTATAAAGTTTATTTACATTTGACTAAAGTATGTAGGTGCCATTTTGTTGGATAACTTTTTGCCATATTGTAGGTAGGGACGTGATCCCATTGCTATAAAAATTTTGGGGCTTCTGATCAAAAATCTGCGACAAATGGTTTTGGCAGTCGTCTCTTGGTATCAACCTGACTCTGCCTAAGGAATTCTGCAGAGACCGAAACAGGTGAAAATCTGCAGGTGCAAGGTCAGGACTATACGGCGGACGCATTAACACCTCCCAGCCAAACTATCGTAATTTTTGCTCAATGACTAAAGATGTGTGAGGTCTAGCGTTATCATGGTGAAAAACACACAACCCTTCTGTTGATTAATTCCGACCGCTTTCTCTCAACTTTTTGTTTTAATCTCATCAGTTGTTCGCAGTACAGTTCAGAATCGATGGTCCTGCCTGGCGGTAACAGCTCATAATGAATAATGGCCATCCAATCCCACCATACACACAGCATCACCTTGTTGTGAGTTAACCCGGGTTTCGCCACAGTCTGTGAAGCCTGACCGGCCTTTGACCACGATCTTTTTCGCACGTTCTTGTCGTACGTGATCCACATTTCATCACCAGTTATCAGCTTCTTCAAAAATGGTTCGGTTTCATTACGTCGTAATAAAGAATCACAAATGAGTACATGGTTCATTAGGTTTCTTTCAGTGAGGTCATGAGGCACCCAAATATCGAGCTTTTTTGTGTACCCAGCTTTTTTCAAATGCGCCAAAACCGTTTTGTGGTCAATTCCCAGTTCTCCAGCTACATCGTAACTACTAATATGCCGATCTTCCTCCACTTTTTCAAAAATGGCATCAATTTTGTCCGTAACAGGGCGACCAGAGCGACGTGCATCTTTGATATCAAAATTTCCAGATTGAAAACGCTTAAACCAAATTTGCGCTACTCTGACAGATACTGCATTAGTTCCATAAACATCACAAATTTTTTTCGCGGCTTGTGTTGCATTTGTACCTTTTTTGTAGTAAAATTTTAAAATGTATCGAATTTCTTCATTAGATTCACTCATTTTAACAATAATAAAAACAAATGAAAATCACACATTTTCTTAATTTGAATTTGGAATTGTCTTCTTTAAAATTAAAACTTTTTATTGATACCAAAACCAGCCAGATACAAATGGTATAGCCAAAGAGATCTTATTACAAGTTCATACATACTATATGCGAAATACTTTTTCCCCAACCTATTGTAGTTTTAATACTGAAAATGGACGTAGATAGTTTTCATCCTGGAAGATGGATAGTTTGCGATATAAATTGAAGTGAATATTCAGGGTTCAAATAGTACTGACATAAAAATTTAACACAATGTAACCTGTAGGTATTAACGCCTACTTTTTAAACAGGAGTTACACACTGGAGTTTGACCGTGCAGCCTAGTCGCAGGATAAACTCTGGTCTATCTATAATATTAAAAAAATCTAAAAATGCCATGTCTATATATTAAAGCTATTAAAAAAAACAACTGGAATAGACTATATAAATAATGAAGAACATGATGCAGTTGTTTTGAGATTTCTTGTTGTTGTCTATTTGTTCAGGATTTACGTAAAAGCTACTGTGCCAATTTTGATGCGGTTTTCACTGTTCAACACCAATTCGTGGACTTAAAATCTGCACTACTTTTTATCCTGGAAATCTACCTGGAAATCCCTGGAATTATTTGAAATTACCAGATTGAAAAAGAAAATTAAATTTCAATGTGATTTTTTCATTAATCGAGAGCAAATATTATGTAATAAAATGAGTGACATATTTTACTCTGGGACTCCCGCTTAAATTTTCCCGGGAGGGGTTTGAAGTTGTTCGGGTGCATAAGATTAGCTTATTCCAACACAGTTTTCACTAAAAGGATACCTTACATTCTTTTTTAAATGCTGCAATACTTTGGGTTTTAGAAATAATAACATAATAATCGGCAGACAAGCACACATTGTATATCCCCAAATTAAGCAAGTTACGCTTGTGTTATGGGTAATATACAACGTACCACTTTGGGGCCAATCCCAGACACCCAGACCATAGTAAATAATGGAGAAAATACGTTTCCGAAATTTACTATACCAGGAATCGAACCCGGAGCCTCTGCGTGGCAGTGAGGTAGGCCGGCAACGGCTTAGCGCGCTCAACCACAGAGGCCGTCAAATCCCGCAGAATTTGCCACATAAAACTTGGACGAAGTCGCAGGCATAAAATTGTTGAATACATGACAGTGCAATAGTTCGAAGGTTTCCATAGAGGTGATAAACATTCACTGTTTTCATCATTTAATTATGGAACCATAAACAAGCGTTTAATAAAAACACTCTATATTTCAAACTAACAGTATTGTTTTAAACAATATTCCTTGAAAGTATTTTTGAAGACTACCGCCTTAAATTTTCCACATCGTAGTTCAAAAGTTTGGAGGCTAATATCTTTCCATTTATTGGTTTAATTGAAAAAGTCATTTAAGTATTTGTCTATCCCACAGACGTAACTAGATTTATCTAGATATAAAGTATTCTGTGTATCTGGGATATAAGCTAGCTCCGTGTTGAGTTTAATTAAAACCCGTTCATTAGTTTTCACATGATTGTCTGTCAGAGACATAGACAAAAAAAATATTTTCATAATCTGGTAGTCAGAATCAGACCTGGGACCCAATTCTGCTATTTTAATGTCTTGGTGTTGCTAAGATATTCAAAGTACGATCCTATTGTGATAATGTCAAAAATTCGTATTCTACTAAATCCACAATATTTTCTTGATATTGTTGCAGCAAAATAATAGTAGAATAAAATTGGTGTTACTATTAACAGAAATTGTGCTAGCCGAGATGAAAATTGAAAATATTTATAAAGATAGAGCGACATACCACTGGCACGTCATTGGAATTAACAGAATACTGAATCCGGCAAACCTATGATTAAGAGATGTGTTCGGCGACTTTGACGCGATAGTAATAGCAGAATAGAGCTCGTGATTTGTAATATTTTAAAATTCACTGTACAATTTTGATTATATTATAAACTAGCTGTACTCGGCAGACATTGTCTTGCCCTTAAAAAATAAAAATCTAGAAACCATTTGCAGCGCCCTCACCGGGACCAATTGTTAGTCCAAATCATTCTCGAATCTACTTGAAAACGATCATAACAAATGAATGGCTAGACTGCTGTTGTGAATGATGTTTTTTTAATGATAATTTTCTTTATTGATGAATATCATATTTTAATACTTATTATCCTATTCCGGATGAAGACAATTCCAGAAACACAATAATCTTAAGAATTGGTCCAGCCGTTCGTGAGTTAAGTGGTGTAACTAACACGACTTTGTTTTAAATATATATAGATTATAGGTTGATACAAGTTTATTTATTCAAAGATACATTCATGATTAAGTATAAAATAACATAATTTAATTAATCTTTCTTACATTTATTACATTAACAACAGATTTGCTAAAAATATTCATTTAAGAAGCCTATATACATAGTTCAAATTTTAAAAATTACACACCACACAATGGAACGTGCGGTAAATAGTCCTATCACATAAAAAAAATGTATAAATAAATCCACCAGAGTTTCACATTTCGAAAAAAAATAAGCTGAATAATTGAACCTCTGGAAGCGCTTTTAATCATATCACTTAATCACATTTGTCTCAGTTTAATACTATAGAGAAAATGAAACAAAAGATTTACTTCTAATTTTCACTATGCAGACGTGGTGCTATTTGCAAATGTGCGCCATTTTCATATTAGAAGCGTCAAAGATGGCTTTCCGACTGATATTTAGGTTTTTTTCATTGTCTATTGTACTATTTTTTCACAAATGTGTTGAGAAACATTGTCTGTCACATGTGCAGTTGATGGTTTTTACAAACTCGTGACTATGGTAAGTCCTTTACTTCGTCTTGGGTTTACATTTGCTTACTCATTTGTAAAAACCAATTTACTTCACTAGTATCATAAATAACTATAATTAACAGTACTATTAACTACTATTAACAAGTCATTAGTAGTGTATTGATTGTTCCTTATAGAGGACGAGAACATAGAGATAATAAACAGAGGCAATAAAATGATTCACATTCAGTGGCATACACAATACTGGCTTTTGTTTAAGACATATTAATATTAAGAGGGATTATAAATAATAATTTTCATTATAAGTTGAAGCACACAGATCATTGTGTAGTGACATATATAGTATATCTGTCTGTCGAATTTTAATCATATGGATTAAAATTATTCAGTAGTTTCTAAGACGTGTACATATTTTATACTATAAATTACATATATATTTGTATTACGATTATATTGTTGTTATAGTGTAATATCTGCCTTATGGGCTCAGTGGAAGATCAGCGCCGGTCAGGAGGTCAACATTATGCTGAGACTGATTCTTAGGACAAGTTCTGTTTCTAGTTTACATTCGTTAATTCTTAGTTTAGCGGTCCTAAATAAAATATTTTTCTTTTATGACGTACAGAGATAGACAGATAAGCAAACATGACAAAAACAAGGCTTCCTTTTTGCCAAAATGGTTATATATCATTGAAAATGTGGTTTTTAGGCCTAATAATAGTATAACAGTCCATAAAAACTTTGGCTCGGTTTTCCACTATATTTTTAGTTTTATATACTGGTTATGTCAACGCGTAGGTTTCATAAAAATGGTTTCCTAACCACCAGCAAGCATGGGAATAATATGCAAATTAGTTTAGAGAACTGCGTAAGTGGTGCACGTTTTCTAGCCAAGATCTTACCTGCATCAATTGGGATATTTGTTTGGGGCACACATAACCACAATCCTACCAAGGTTTTTGGGATGAGTAGCTTCTAAAATATACAGTTTTTTGTTATTTATAATGATAAGTTGCTGTCTAACACTTTTATGTATTTTCCTCAGAGTTATGGGGCAGACCCTATCAGAGCCGGTCACAGAGAAGCAATCGGCGACATGCCAAGATACACGGTACCTCGTCGGCTCTTCGTGCATGCAAGGCTGGCGGGTCTCCATGGATGATTCGCATACGCACATCTTATCACTGCCCGACGACCCAGGGACTGCCTTCTTTGCTGTTTACGATGGACATGGTGGTAAGTTTGTATCCATGCAGGAACGGAGAAAGAATACAATTTCCTGCGGGCGGCCTGTCGTAAGAGGCGAGAAAACAACACACAGCCCGTCTGGATGGCTACCACCCCTGGTCTAGAGTATGCCACCATAACAACCTTGAGTTGTGTTCCAGCATTAATGGCCAGGTTACAGTCTCCCTGTAGAGAGCGGCAGCACATTGATAGCGCCTTTGGTCTGCCTGTCTGCTGAACTCATGCAATAAAAAAAGTATGACTGACGAAATAGGATAATAAATAGGTATCCATCGGAACATTGGCTCATTTGACTCGTAACACTACTTACTTAGAAGCTCCCCTTCATTTTGAAAATTTGGTACATTTTAGACGTCTTTTTGTCATTCCAGTACTCTGCCATTCATATCATCAACTATTCCATTAGTATAGAACGAATGGCAAGGTAGTTTAGAATCGCCTATCCTTCGGAGAGATTGCATCTCTGTGTATTCTTCCACCGTGTGTACAAAGGGAGTGTTGCAATACATCGTTTTATCTGGGAGCAACACTGGTCATTTCCACAACCTCACTACTCGCCAGCAGTATGTTAATCGCCACATTCAGCTATGCAATGTGTTTGTAGAGTGGTCTATTCCATGTAAAACAAAACTGAGATTTTCTTTCCGCTCTAAGACATAGGGTTGTCATTAAAATTTCTACTAGGATGGCTTCTCATTGACAAAACCTCTAGTGTTGCAACTCTCCACAGGCGACAGTAATCGCATTCCATCATTTGGGCCATTTGTCTGTTTGCCCGCATTAAGCAATAAAATATGCACTAATCTGAAATCAGAAAAGTTGCTTCATGTTTTCTTTGGTAATACTTTATGGTTTTAATTTTCAGGAGCAAACATAGCTGAATATGCTGGGAAACATCTTCACAAGTTCATTACAGCCAGACCGGAATATCATCTCGGGAACATTGAAGAAGCTCTAAAGCAGGTATTTATAACTTCCTTACAATTTTCTTTTTAGAGTACAAGGAACTAACACCTAAAATTATTTTAGATGTTATGCCAAATTTTCTCTAGATCCGTTGAGGCGTTCTGGCATGATTGAGTAAGAAACATCCATCGATATATTCGCATTTTTAATGCTTAATATAGATTCATCTATTTATTTGGATGCTACAGTTGATTGTACGATACCAAATTAGTTTTAGCCAGGAGGCAACTTAGGCTGTTGTCGAGCCAAATGTGCTTATTACATTCGGGCAGAGCATACGTATTATAATATGTTATTTAAAAAAATATTACATCTTCTATCTGTACTTATAACAAATCTTAATGATTCGAGTTAGTGCATTGCGTTTAAAAACGTAAAAAAAGTCAGGGGGGCTAATTCAGACTAGCATATTCCAAAAATGCTATTTTTATAATTTTTGTCGGTATCTTTGTCTGTTAGAGCATCATGTGGTAACTACTGAACGGATTTGATTGAAACTCAACACAGAGTTAACTCATCCCGGGGCGTAACTTGGGTTATTTTTTGTCTCGATAAATGACGTCGTTTTCGCGGGATAGACGGAAATAGCGAAAAAGATGGCGCTGCGATCGCATATTTTTTGGAAACCATTGAACGTATATGAATGAAATTCGGCACAGAGGCGGCTTATATCCCGAGTTAACATATAGAATAATTTTTATCCCGATAAATAACTTCGTTTCCATGGAATAGACGGATTGGCAACATACATGGCACTGCAATTGCGTTTTTTCAATTCACTAACAAATACCTACGTTGTCATAAACAAGATACCATTGTATTACTTCAAATTAAGTTGGCTTCGACTCATGTCTGTGATTTGCTGTGCAGTTGTCTAGGCTGTATGGACTTAGTTTATTTGTTATTATTTATTATATATAAAAAACCGAATTAAGTTTTTGTGTAAGTAAAATAAAGCTGCCTACGATTTCACGCGGCGTAGCTGTGGGGAAAACTAGTACACTATGGCTACGTTCCACAAGAGACTCACAACGACCATATTCACGACCGCGATTTTTTTCGTTCCACTTGCTTGCGGGCGTTACAATCATAAACTAGTGGAACGGATTATGGAGTGTTGATGTCAGTAACGACAAAATACACAAATTTCATTGGTTGATTTGAAAGTCGCGCTTTTTTCACTGTCAATCGATAGAGAGAATTAATGCTCTGTGGTCAATGCTTACTTCGACTCAGCTCTTGACATGGGTCGTGAGAGCGCTGTGTGAACGAAAATTATGACGTCATTAGTGACGTTTTCGCCACGACCATAAAGACCGTGGTCGCCATGTCGTACGTCAGACGGAGCATTTTGGGCATTGTGAGATACTAAAGGAACGCGCCCTATATGAGTCATTAAACTTATGATGTCGTAGGTTATAATTCGGCTCGTTTAATATCTTTTTGGAAGACGGCAAAAAGTGTCGCTGTTTTTTGACTGATATCAATTTTATAACTAGACGGTGAAAGAAGATATCGTAAGGCAACCTTTACATTTGTCAAACTCATTAAAATAAACAAATTATAGAAGCAAAATACTTTTAAATTTATTTATTTTAACCGAAGCTAAGAATTTTTATAAGCACTTAAGAATTCGGTCGATTGCGTGTTATGTAATGTTATATTACTAGAAAATGTAAAATGCCTGTTTATGATGAGAAGTTAATTGTATTTGAAGAATTTAATGTTATAAAAGCTTCATAAGTAGCTCAATTACGTATAAATTCAATTTGGGATAAAATATTTATTTTCCTTTGATTAAACTCTGTCGTTATGGTCTCCTAATAGTTATAGTATTTAATGCACTAGTCACTCAAATAACATGGGGTCGTTTCTTGTCCTAAAACAATGCATTATATGTGCAATACTGTTATAATGAATCATTTCTATTCCGGAAAAGATTCATTCGTACAATTTATTTTTTTCATTTTTTAAAATTTAAATTTTGCTCCCTCTGTGGTTGAGCGGGCTAATCCTTTGACGGCTTACCTCACTGCAACACTGCGGTCTCGGGTTCGATTCTTGGTATGTTACATTTTAGGAACAAACTTTCTCCGTTATTTACTATGGTCTTGGTGTTTGGGATTGGCCTCAGAGGAGTCCGTTGTCTATTACCTATAGCACAAGCGTAACTTGCATAATTTGGTGATATACAATATGTGTGCTTGTCTGTCGATTAATCGTTAATTTATTGCGAATCTGGCAGACGCCACACGTGATGAATAGTAGTTATTGTAGCGTATAGACATTTGCAACACCAGGGGTGAAGAGAGAAGAAAATTTATCGTATGCTACCGCAGCGCCACTCTTATTGTCTGCGTCTTGACGACGGACACTTTGTCAAAACAGAGGTGTTACTTCTTACCTATATCCTCCTTACCAGGAACGGAGAAAGAATACATTTTCCTGCGGCCGGGCGACCTGTCATTAGAGGCTACTAAACAACTCACACCCAGGTCGTAGGGTATTTACCCGTCTGGATGGCCACCACCCTTGGTTTAGAGTTTAGAGTATGCCGCTATAACAACATTAAGTTGTGTTCCGGCATCAGTGGCCAGGTTGCAGTCTCCATTTAGAGAGCGGCAGCACATTGGTACCGCCTTCGGTGTTAGAAACATCCCTAGGCGATGGTAATCGGTTTCCAGCAGATGGGCCGTCTACCTGCCTGCTGAACTCACGCAATAAAAACGAACCCCTCCATACTTAATGTTTTTAAAGTGCGCGTTCCTGATCTTGCAATAAATTTGCTCTGTTCTAAGTGTCGCGAACAAGCTCAATACAAGTAATGTCAAAATTCAACTGATAGTAAGGTAGTGAATGAATAGTAAGATATAAGAACCGGCCATAAATGTAGTCGAGTGTAAATAAATATAAATAATACTGATATTTGACCATGAATAGTATTAAATTTGCCAGGTGGTTGGGTATTTGCCGATCTGGATGGCTACCACCCCTGGTCTAGAGTATGCCGCCATAACAACCTTGAGTTGTGTTCCGTCAATAGTGGCCAGGTTCCAGTCTCCCTTAAGAGAGCAGCAGCGCATTCGTTGCGCCTTTAGTGTTGCAAATGTCCATAGGCGATGATAACCATTTTCCATCAAGTGGGCCGTCTGCTGTCTGCTGAACTTGTGCAATAAAATTAAAAGTGCAAATTGTTGTATAATAAAATCGTACAGTTTTTCTGTACGTCCTTGTTCGCAATGCAATGTTATTGCGTGACCTAACGTAATTTACATATGGAACAAAGGTTTGGACGCAAGTTCACCGCGATATAAATACAGTTGGTTCTAAAAATATTTTTTATGTTAACACCACGGTATGTTGGTTGATTGCATGCTTTTATTTTTAGCTTTCCGACAAGTTAAGGTCAATGAAAATCACGGTTTCACATTTGGTCTTTCGGATAATTGTGTTCTAAGGTTTACACATTTTTATGTATTTTTTTTTGTATGTTATGTGATGTGAACGGGTGTTTGTTCCTTCTTATAGTTCGGTCAAAATAAATGTTTAAAATTACAATAATTTGCATCTGTTTGTCTGTATATCCGCTAATTCCTCGTAGACCACTTTACGAATTTTTAAGCGGTTTTCATAATTTTCACTGAAGGTTTATTATATATAATAATAATAATAACTAGTGGTCGCCCGTGGTCGAAATTCGAGCATAATAATTAATGACAAAGACTATACTTCTATAATCACAGATTTCGCCAAGGCCACACTTGACCAGACTTACAATAACAACAATAAACAAAAGGGTGTATATATACGTGTGTGTGTCAAATACGTGGGAGTGTGTGTAATCTTTTTTTTTAAATTAGCATTCTGCACTCCTTCTCTATATAAACTATAAGTGTGCGAAATTTCATTCTCCTCTATCTGCGCAATTTTCATAAAAAGGGTACAAAGTTTTTGCTGTGTTTTTGCTTCACGTATTAATATATAGATAATTTATTTATTAAAAGACAACACAGTCCAATACATATACACAGATAAATACAATAATGTTATTAGTAATATTTTTTTTTTATATCTATGTTAATTATTAATGAGTAGCACTGATTTGGCGCACTTAATAAAGGAGCAAATCAGTGGGCAGTCAAATTTATCGGCTATTCCCTTCATGATGCTGTTGCTACTACCACGAAATCTGAGTAGTAATGAAGCTGTTTTTTATACGCCATAAAGTATCAAAGTCATCTATGTGCGCTTCGGCGGACATAGACGACGCACTGCAGAAGCGCCGTCGCCCCAACAGCACCCTGACGGAATTATTGTATCGACTCGTAGGGCATTGTAAACTCTTTGGGTATATTTGAACCACATACTGGCCGAGTACAAAGCGGTACCAGAAGCCTTAAACAACATTATTATAATCGTCTTTGTACACCGAGCAAATTTGCGGGCCAATAAGTTTGTCCGGACTGCCAGTGCCCTACTTTCCCTATCCATGTCCACATTATCGTTTAGCCAATGTCCCAGATATTTAAACTCTTTAACTTAATTTATCACAGGCGGGACAAATAATGGACATTGGCTCCAGCTTTAAACATCATGTATTCAGTCTTTTTCGCATGAGGCATATGTCACATAAACTACAAGCATTTACCGCAGCAGCACCATATCGTCAGCATTGTTGATGTTATTTATGCATGTGCCGTCTATGAAACATCCGACATGCTGCTATTAAAGCATCAATATCAATGCTGAGAAGCAAGAGTGAACTCAATCCTCCATGTCGTACCTCGCATTCCAGCAAGTACGGGTTGGATAGTTCACTTGCCCATCTCACCTGGTTTTCATGGCGAAGGTACCAATATCGATTAAGTTCTATTAACTCAAAGGGTAGACCCCTTTCCTTCATCTTCTGCCATAGAAGATCATACGCAACAGGCGTCTCTCTGTCTCCATAATATTTGACATAGTGCTTCAAACTAAGCATTGACAAGTCCGGCCTAGACCCGAACTGCGTATCATCCAGCTTAACGTGTTTACCCTTATAATTATAAGCACACTATCAAAGACTTTCGCAATAATCGTAGCTAGAGACATTGGCCTACAATTTGCCTTGTCAGACACGTCACACGTTTTATTTTTAACTTGTATAAAATACAAGTCATATTGCAGCCCTTAGAATACCTTAGATTGAGTAAGACATATTTGTATATCTATATTTCAAATAAATGTACACTAATTGCTTGATTTTACGTGTTTAGGGTTTCTTGGATTTGGACCAGGCGATGCTCGAGGAAGACATGCTACAGGAGAAAGTGGCTGGCAGTACAGCAGTGGTAGTGCTCATAAAGGACAACACGCTGTATTGCGCCAATGTTGGTGACAGTCGAGCCATCGCCAGTGTTAGGGGAGGGGTAATAGCTTCATAATTCATTCTTATTCAATCACTGACTCTCACTAAGTCGTTCACTCTCACCCAATGAATCGTTCACTGCCGCTCACTCTATCATTCACTCTCTAGGGTACTCCTTGTTAACACAAGCTCTCTGTTTTATTTCACCTTTTCCCAATTATTTGGGATCGGCACATTATATCGTTTCTTTTCACACTCCTCTATTCAGGCATATGTTTTCTGCCAAAACATTACTCTTTATGTCATGCTCCATGCAATCCTTGGCTGGGATGGCGAATGAATGACCTGTCTAAAAGAAACTAAATCGTTGGACAAAGTGTAGTTCTGTATAAGGTCATTTACTGATCAGGTGGAGATGCTCTCGTACGACCACAAACCGAACAATGAGGAGGAGTTGCGCAGAATCACGGCCGGCGGAGGCTGGGTCCAATTGAACAGGGTCAACGGGAATCTGGCCTTGTCCAGGGCACTGGGGGACTATGTCTTCAAGAGGAACTACAGACTCGCACCGCAGGATCAAATTGTCACAGGTATATTGTGTCTCTGTCTTATTAAATATTCTCTGTTTGCTACAACTCCATTAATTCTTCAAAAGTTATTCTGTAAGACACTTCTGTATAAAACTTATAAAAAAAAAGAACTTGAGATAAAAATAGAATAAGAAATATGAAGAAAAACAATTTTAGCTAGACGTGTTGCTGGGGAGTTTGTTGCCGCTTCTTCTCCTTACCAGCAATAACACGTTGCGAAGCGGTATACATAGACTAGGAAGTAAAATTAAATTTTAACCTATATGTATGAGCTTCAAAAAGTGTTCTCTAGTGGAACTTATTTTGAATAAAAACTTTTGAATTCGAATTTATTATGGAAATGTTTATCCTTACTATTTTACTTAATCATTTCTTTATTTAAAGCATATTTGTAAAAGTATTTTTAAATTTTAATGGACCTCATGAAGACGTTATTCCACAGCATATCCAGACGTTCAAGTACGGCAGTTAAACGACGACTGGGAGTTCATAGTGATTGCTTGCGACGGTATTTGGGAAGTTTTGTCTAACGAGGTAAGTGACAATCATTTGAGATAGCTGTCGGTAACCAGCCCATATATCAAAAACTAAGCCATCCGACTAACGGCAGTACATGAGTTGGCTAAAAATCTAGCTGATGGCTAATTGGCTAGTGGGTGAATTACCCAACTTCCGACGGCCGATGGCTAAAACGTTAACTTTAAAAAACAAAATATTGCAGGAGTTCAGTAGACAGGCAGGCGGCCCACTTGATGGAACGCGGTTACCATCGCCTATGGACATTTGCAACACCAAAGGTGCTACAAATGCGCTGCTGCTCTCTTAAAGGGAGACTGGAACCTGGTCACTAATGCCGGAACACAACTCAAGGTTGCTATGGCGACATACTTTAGACCAGGGGTGGTAGCCATCCAGTCTGGCAAAGTGCCCTAACCTAGCAAAGCAACTTGTCGGTTTTCGGTTATATGCGACAACCCTTAACCAGCTGCCGGCTAAGCTATAAACTTATTAGTTGATCGGTTTTATACGACAACCATTAGCTAGTAGACGAAGTGTTGACAACTTAGCCATGGCTATTTTGTGAACAATCACAATTAGCTGGATTTTACATAAGCTTCGACCATTAATTTGAGGGCATTTGAATCAACATGGATACGATTTATCATGTTATAAAACGTCGCAGGCTTATTGATTTTTTACGAGCGTGCATGTATAAGATGTCATAAATAAGTACAAGTTAAATGAGTCGAACAGAGCATTAATTTATTGATTGAAAAGTATTTATTTTATATTACTTCTCTCATTATTTTTTATTAGTAACTAGCTGATGCCAGTGACTTCGTTCGCGTGGGGCGGTTTTTTAACTATCCCACGGGAACTCTTTAATTTTTCGGGATCAAAAGTATCCTATATGTTGACCAAAGATATAAACTACCACCATACAAAATTTCATTTAATTCGGTCCAGTCGTTTCGGAGATTAGCCGCTACAAACAGACAGACAGAGAAACATAAAATTTAAAAAAAGAACTAAATTAGTTCTATTTCACTTCTTACATCGCCCAGACTCGGTTTTTAGCATTTTTTTTCATTGTACAGAAATTCGAACTCTACAGTTTTATTATATGTATAGATATGATAAGATGTTACTTTGGCGCTTGTTCTTTATTATATGTAAATAATATTAGAACTGATTATAACAATATCATGTGTGTCAAATACCCATTATGGGAGCGGAAAGTCCAATAAAGGTACTTTTTATAAACTTACAAAGTGTTGCACTTCATAGATTTTGTACGAGTTACGATGTTTGTAATGTAATACATATCGAGCGTTTACCGCCATTTTATCGTAAGCGACATACAAACATTTTGTTGTAAAAGGCATTTTAGGTTATCATTTTATTTTAAGACTTTCAGTTTTAGTTAGATTAGACTTTGCTGAATCAAAAACTGAAATTCTTAAAGCATTTAAATAGTTCAGAATATCATTTGTAACCTAAAATTTAAAAGTAAATGCTTGATATGACGTCATAAGTAGATACAAGCAAAATCAGTCGAATAGCGTATTAAGTATTCTTTGAAAAGTAATTTAAAAAATTCTATCACGGAATGAAAATTAGGATGATGAGATGTTACTTTGACAACACCTGTTCTTTTTTATATATATAGGTATTGTAATACTAGCAGGCCTGGTCGACATAGTCCTGCTCTGAAAAAATTTAAACCTTGAATCCGATTCCAGCTCCGTCTACCAGATTCAATTGTGAATCTGAACCATCCGGGAACCTACTCGAATAAACACAAAAAAATCATCAAAATCGGTCCAGGGGTTTTAGGATGAGTGCAGTGACATACACACGAACAGAAGAATTTTATACATAAAGATTTATTTATATAAATGTGTCTGCGTCCCTGTTGCTTCAGGAGGTGATATCGTTCTGCCGGGTCCGTTTGCTGAGCGGCTGGGAGCCGGCGGCGGTGTGCGAGGCGCTGATGCAGCGCTGCCTCGCGCCCAACTGCGCGACCGGCGGCCTCGGCTGCGACAACATGACTGTGTTGCTAATATGCCTGGCGCCCTTCCCCAGGTCCATCGCGCCGGTGAGTTCCTAATTCAAATAGTTGTTCTGTCTCTTTCTAGAGTTCCGATACCCAAAAGATAAAAATATATATGTGGGAATGGCAGCACGACAAGGAAAAATAATAAACAAGTGACATTGACAGACGGACAAGTGACACTGACAGACGGACAACAGACAGCAATGGCGATGGCTGGAAGCGTACCAAAGTCCGCTCCGCAAAAGAGGACCCGCGGAAAATAAAGGTACTAAAAGTAGCGGCAGCTCCGCTATCTATACATATACATATAATAAAATTGTAGAGGTCAAATTTCTGTACAATAAAAAATAATGCTAAAAACCGACTCAGGGGGATGTAAGAAGTGAAATAGAAGTAATTTAGATTTTTTTTTGTTTCTCTGTTTGTCTGTTTATCTCTTTGTCTGTCTGTTTGTACCGGCTAATCTCCGAAACGACTGGACCGATTTAAATGAAATTTTGTATGGTGGTAGCTTATATCCCTGGTCAACATATAGGATACTTTTGATCCCGAAAAATTAAAGAGTTCCCGTGGGATAGTTAAAAAACCGCATCATGCAGACGAAGTCGCGGGCATCAGCTAGTATGATATAATTTTGTTCGTAAAGTAACCAGGAATTAAAACAATTTTAATTACGGAATATTTTGTATTTATTATTCAGTAATTACCTACACTGATTTATGGATTAGCAAACAATTACTCTGGTAGGATTAAGTACGGTGGTTGCAGTTCAGCATCTGTCGGAGATCTTTCATGGCGCGGACTTCTATATGTGGGAATGGCAACACGAAAAAGAAAAATAAACAAGTGATATACTGACAGACGAACAAGTGACACTAACACACTCATTGTGAGTTGAATTCTATAGAATGTCCACAGAAATTTTGTAGGATTCAACTTACTTATGAATGAGCCGTACTACAACACTATGCTCCATGCTTGCAACATAAAAATAAGGTCGATTGCAGCTGTCATTTTAGTCCAGGTAATTAAAAATCAAAGTGTAGCTTTTGCTCGCGGCTTCGCTTGTGTTAATGTAAATTTTGTAAACAAAGTGGAGGAGCACTAGCCGTTGGGAATTCCACACGCTCTCCGGTAACCTCCTTCCGGGCCCGGAGATAGTATAGTATTCTTCCAGCGTCAAAATAATAATAATAATTAATACCCGTAACGCCATCTAGTGAAAATGGAACTAATCATTATAGATTCACGACCTGATTGATGCGCAGTTAAAGCGCGAAAGCGTAACAAACAAAAAAATCATATTCGCATTTATTATATTAATTAGTAACCAGACTCTGTCTCGCGGCTATGCCGCGCGCCTAGAGCTACTACTATGTTACGTACATAAAAATTGAATTAGGTGTTTTATATATTAGGTTAGGGAAAAAGTTTCTTCGCATTTTATATAAAAATTCAAAAGGTTTTTTTATAAAGTTTATTTACATTTGACTAAAGTTTGTAGGTGTCATTTTGTTGGATAACTTTTTGCCATCTTGTAGGTAGGGACGTGATCCCATTGCTATAAAAATTTTGGGGCTTCTGATCAAAAAACTGCGACAAGTGGTTTTGGCAGTCCTCTCGTGATGTTAACCTGACACTGCCTAAGGAATTCTGCAGAGACCGAAACAGGTGAACATCTGAAGGTGCAAAGTCAGGACTATACGGCGGATGCATCAACACCTCCCAGCCAAACTCTCGTAATTTTTGCTGAGTGGCTAAAGATGTGTGAGGTCTAGCGTTATCATGGTGAAAAACCACACCCCTTCGGTTGATTAATTCCTGACGCTTTCTCTCAACTTTTTGCTTTAATCTCATCAGTTGTTCGCAGTACAGTTCAGAATCGATGGTCCCGCCTGGTGGTAAAAGCTAATAATGAATAATGCCCTTCCATTCCCATCATACACACAGCATTACCTTGTTGCGAGTTACCCCGGGTTTCGCCACAGTCTGTGAAGTCTGACCGGCCTTTGACCACGATCTTTTTCGCACATTCTTGTCGTACGTGATCCACTTTTCATCACCAGTTATCAGCTTCTTCAAAAATGGTTCGGTTTTATTACGTCGTAATAAAGAATCACAAATGAGTACACGGTTCATTAGGTTTCTTTCAGTGAGCTCATGAGGCACCCAAATATCGAGCTTTTTTGTGTACCCAGCTTTTTTCAAATGCGCCAAAACCGTTTTGTGGTCAATTCCCAGTTCTCCAGCTATATCGTAACTACTAACATGCCGATCATACTCCACTTTTTCAAAAATGGCATCAATTTTGTCCGTAACAGGGCGAACAGAGCGACGTGCATGTTTGATACCTAAATTTCCGGATTGAAAACGCTTAAACCAAATTTGCGCTACTCTCACAGATACTACATTGGGTCGATAAACATCACAATTTTTTTTCGCGGCTTGTGTTGCATTTTTACCTTTTTTGTAGAAAAAATTTAAAATGTATCGAATTTGTTCATTAGATTCACTCATTTTAACATTAAGAAAAACAAATGAAAATCACACATTTTCCTAATTTGAATTTGGAATTGTCTTCTTTAAAATCAAAACTTTTTAATGATACCAAAACCATCCAGATATAAGTGGTATATATAGCCAAAGAGATCTTATTACAAGTTCATACATACTATATGCGAAAAGACTTTTTCCCCAACCTATTACAACGGACTCCTCCGGGGCGGATCCCAGACATCCAGACCTTAGTGAATAGCGGAGAGAGTTCGTTCCCGAAATTCACCATACCCGGAATCGAAGCCGGAGCCTCTGCGTTGCAGTGAGGCAAGCCGTCAATGGCTTAGCCCGCTCAACCATACAGGCCGTTGGTGTAGCTCTACCCCGATAAAATATTAAATTTTAATTTATTTGGTAGATATCTATATATACTTGGTTTCTGTTTTCGCAGTGCCCTTTTCAATGTCTCGATACGTCGCATCCGAACAAGTACTGGAGTCTCACTCCGTCCAGGCGTTTCTGTTAACCATAAATAACGAGAATTTTACACAAAAAATCCACCCCCGTCAATAAAGAAACTCCAATATGCACAAGTTTTTATTATGATTATAAACATTTTTGTTTCCTTTTTCTATAAATCGTGATATTAAATTTATTGTTTTAGTGCGACTGTGTTCTTTTATATATTCTGCTTTCATTATTTTCTTGGTGATTTGTTAAATCGTCCCCATTGCTTTTTTAATTTATCAAATCAGATTATTCATTTGCTAAAAAACATGCTAAATAAAAACATTAGATGACATGTTAATATTTCACATGTTAATTAGAAACGCATTAAAATTCAAACATAGTCCTTTTCAACCATTATTTTTATATTTATCTATGTGGCTTACTGCAGAATCATATTGTTGTAATACATATGAAGATTATTTCTTTTTATATTTTAAATAGAGCGTAATACTGCAAACTAGAGTTTTTATGCACGTTGAGTGAGCCTGAAGAGGTCGTTTCCGCAAATTCCTATGATTAACACGACAAGTATCAACATAAAGTGGAAATTTATCCTACATCTTACAACTACCAGTATATGTAGAAACGTCAATTTCATAAGGCCTTTCTCCAAAGGCAAGCGCTATAGGCCCTCGAGTTTACTGTGCAGTTAATTTGTGTTGCCCATTAAAATTTGCTCCGAGTATGAATATAATCCGTATCGAAATTTCTCTTTTCTTTCACCTTCTCCCAATTATTTGGAGTCGGCACGATATGTTTGCCTTCAATATACCTCTATTCTGACATACGTCCTCTGTCACACCATAAATCATCATATCATCCTTCACACAATCAATCCATCTCTTTTTTGGTCTACTTTTACAATTGTTACTGTACCTTTACAATTAAACTGCAAGATCGATGGGTATAATTGTGCCCACCCATCTTGCAGTTTAACGTTCTTTTTGTCGCTTCTGTTCTTTTGAACATTCTTTAATCCGTATCCAAGTCTCTCTTTTCTTTCACCTTCTCCCAATTATTTGAGGTCGGCACATTATATATTTTCCTTCCATACTCCACTATTCCGATATACGCCCTCTGTCACACCACAAATCATCATATCACCTTCACAAAATCAATCCATCTCTTTGTTGGTCTACTTTTACAATTGTAACCGTACCTTTACAGTTAAACTGCAAGATTGATGGGTACAATTGTACCCATCGATCTTGTAGTTTAACGTTTTTTTTGTCACTTCTTTTCTTTTGAACCTTCTTAAATCCATATCGAAGTCTTTCTTTTCTTTCACCTTCTCCCAATTATTTGGGGTCGGCACATTATATATTTTCCTTCCATACTCCACTATTCCGATATACGCCCTCTGTCACACCACAAATGATCATATTACCTTCACACAATTAATCCATCTCTTTGTTGGTCTACTTTTACAATTGTAACCGTACCTTTACAGTTAAACTGCAAGATCGATGGGTACAATTGTAGCCACCCATCTTGCAGTTTAACGTTCTTTTTGTCGCTTCTGTTCTTTTGAACATTCTTTAATCCGCATCGAAGACTCTCTTTTGTTTCACCTTCTCCCAACTATTTGAGGTCGGCACATTATATATTTTCCTTCCATACTCCACTATTCCGATATATGCCCTCTGTCACACCACAAATCATCATATTACCTTCACACAATCAATCCATCTCTTTGTTGGTCTACTTTTACAATTGTAACCGTACCTTTACAGTTAAACTGCAAGATCGATGGGTACAATTGTACCCCACCCATCTTGCAGTTTAACGTTATTTTTGTCGCTTCTGTTCTTTTGAACATTCTTTAATCCGTATCGAAGTCTCTTTTTTCTTTCACCTTCTCCCAATTATTTGAGGTCGGCACATTATATATTTTCCTTCCATACTCCACTATTCCGATATACGCCCTCTGTCACACCACAAATCATCATATCACCTTCACAAAATCAATCCATCTCTTTGTTGGTCTACTTTTACAATTGTAACCGTACCTTTACAGTTAAACTGCAAGATTGATGGGTACAATTGTACCCATCGATCTTGCAGTTTAACGTTTTTTTTTGTCACTTTTCTTTTGAACATTCTTTAATCCGTATCGAAGTATGTATATTAAATACGCTGAAAGTGTACTCACGACTTTTGAGATGCTTTCAAAGGATTTATTTTGTCTATAAGCCGACGCACCCGCGGCGTGTTCTGCGCGGAAAGATCGCCGACGGAATCTCTAAGCGGCGGAAATTCCGCTGATACAGGTTATTTAAAACACATTGCGAGCGTATTTAGCCAAACTTTCCGCCACCGAACGTTCCGAAGGCGTGTCGTTAGGCTTAGTGTTTTCAAAGAGGATACTCCGGAATAAAATAGAAGGGGACGATGTATAGATAAACAAAATATAATTAATTCATTTTATATGAAAGAACAAGTCGTACTGTTTGTTTAAACGCCCTATTATTAAAACTCGTATTTGTACCAAAAAATGAATTTGATGGACTGATTATATTGTTATAAGACTCACGCGTGCCATTTTTATGTCTTGGAATGTTTGTTAAAAACAAATAAGTAATAATAATAATTGTAATATTGAATTTTCGAGAGTAGTAGTGATGAACGACAATGTGCTATATATCTAAAAGGTACTTGATGGGTTGTTACATCGATTTTTATCATTGTTAACTCGTATTTTATCAATTTTTATGACAAGAATTAGACATAGCAATGTCGTATATTTACTTTCAATACCGTCGTATATTTTGTTTATAATGTTTTTTTATGTGCCGTATTTGGAATCATGGTTTTAAATGCTTTGTGTTGCTTTTGATTGTTTTGCTACCTGGCAATACTGTTATTTCCTACAATTTTTTAAATTGCTAGAAAAAATACTGTTAATAACAGTATTCATAATAAAACTACGTTTTAACGGTTTTAAGAGCGATAATTTATTTGATTTTTATTATTCCGATGTTTCGGCCACTTTTCAGTAGCCGTGATCACGGAAGACATAGATGTCAAGTGTCAATGAGTATTGTTAAAGTTTTATTTAGCCTACCGTCAACTTGTTCATTTTAATTATGTTTATGGTTATTATTTACTTTATGGGAGTCTAATATAATTTACCACCGCTTCGCAACATGTTGTGGCTTGAAGAGGAGAAGCGGCGCAAGAAACTCTTCAGCAAACATGCCTAGCTCTAATAATTTTATATGGTATATAAAATAATTTTATATTTAATTAGGTTAGGCTTCTATAGAGTAAACAATAACCATAAACAAAATTAAAACTAAATAATTAACATGAACAAGTTGACGATAGGCTAAATAAAACTTTAACAATACTCATTGACACTTGACACCTTTGTCTTCCACGATCATGGCTACTAAAAAGTGGCCGAAACGTCGGAAAAATAAAAATCAAACAAATTACCGCGTTTAAAACCGTTAAAACGTAATTTTATTATGATACTATTCGTGTAAATATTAACAGTATGCATTTTACGCTTTCTCTGTTTAAATTTTGGCATGCGTATCGTATCTTAAATTTAATTGTGAATTTTATTTAAGCATGATTTTATTTAAATGTCTGCATGTTTTAAAGGTAATGTTTATTTAGCATGGTAAAGCCCTCTACTATGGGTACGTTCCACTTCGAACTCACAACGATCACGTTCACGACCGCGATTTTACTCGTTCCACTTGCTTGCCGGCGTTACAATCGTAAACCCAAGTGGAACGGCTATTCGACCCACCTCTCGATATGGGTCGTTGTGAGCGTTGTGTGATCGAAAATGATGACGTTATTAGTGACGTTTTCGCCACGACAACGATGACCGCGGTCGCCATGTGGAACGGCTAGTGGAGAATTTTGGGCGTTGTGAGCTACAAATGGAACGCCCTATATATGTATATGAACCTATATGCTATAAATTTGAAAACGGTCAAAAGCGAAAAAAATGGAATTGCAAGATTTATATAACTATTGATGATTTTATCATATCAATAATCCATTTAAAGGGCTTTATTTATAAGCATTACCATATACAGGGGGAACTGTAGCATGCTTGGCACCTCCCCCTCTTCCCCCCAATCTTTGGCACCCTACTAGTTTATTTAGACACCAGCTGCGCCTCGCAGTTTTACCCGCGTGGTGATGAAAAATCGTTCACACTATATCTTTATAAATTATAGCCTGTGTTATTCTGATGTGTAAGCTATATTATTGTATAGTTTCATCAAAATCTATTCAGTAGTTTTTGCGTGAAAGAGTAACAAACATACATTCTTACAAACTTTCGCGTTTATAATATTAGTAGGATATAATTCTATTTTTTTATTCTGTGGCCATACAGTTATATTATCTTTCTGATTGTATAGCTGCAAAATAAGAGAAATGTTAAGATTTCTTAATGTTTTATTTTGAATAGGGTGCCAATCAGTGACGGGAAGGAATTTTAAATATATTATAATGCATGCCAACATCCTAATACAAAAGAGATCTTATCGTGGGCGCCACTTTCGCAGAACCGATGTTTTGATTCTGTATCAGCTTCACGCTGGGCGTTTTTTGTAAAGGACTAATGTCAAAGTGACTGACGTCAGTGTTTTTTAAGAAGCCGTTTTAAAGCTGAGGTTGTAACCTATTTTTTTGGCATCACAAGACTTCACAGTTCACAATTCGGAAATTTGGTGTTAGTCTATATAAAATAATATCAACCTGTAAACTCTTCACCATGGGCTTGCCTATTTCCGGGTAATGTGATATTGTAATTGTGATAACCGATGTAACTGTGATATTTTTCCAAATCAGATTGGAAGATATTACACATCGGCAATCACGATGTATATAATTATAGGTCTCTCGCGATGATTTCCTTCACCATTAACACGTGGCAAGTGTAATAGTATGCATTATAGTGAAATGTGGCCATTCAGTTTTATTCAATTTTTAAACATATATATAATATATATATATATATATATTAAACACATATATATATATATATATATATATATATATATATATATATATATATATATATATATAAAATATAGTATAAATTAGTGGTCTTCAAGTCACGAGTGAATAGGTGTCTACTAGGTAAGCGTGCTCCATCTTAGATGGCATCTTCACTTAACATCAGATGAGATAGCTGCGAAACGCGAAGCTATACCACGATAAAAAGATTGTGCTTTGTGTCGGGATGTTGTCGCTTTTGTTAAAACAATTGTAACACTGCTTTGAATTTTTGTGAAATCACTTGTGTCATGGCTGAATAAATATCTTCGAAAGCATGTGCATGTTTATTTATTTTTGTCTATGGTTAACCTTTAAAACCTTATTTTATACAATAAATCATTTAGCTTACATGTGAAAGAATAATGCGAAATAAATACATAAAGTAATATTTAATTTTCAGCTTCGTATGCAGTCATAAATAATTTATTAACTGTTTAACTAATCGTATTTGTTATATAAAATGCTTGTTGCTTGTGATAGTTTTGAAAAATATTACCTATAAAAACAAAATTGTGTTATCAACCACATTAAGTAGTTAATGTAATATGAAAATTTTGACATTACATGAAATATCCGGGATATAGTAATTCTAAATGTTTGGTGTATTTAATATAAACTAGCCAGCTCTTCCAGCTTGGCTTAGGTGTTAAATATTATTTTAACTAAATAATATTAAAATGTGTCAGTATTTGTTTTATTTTTTTGTGACAATAACTTTAAGTCAACAAAAATACAGATTAACAATGTCAACTGTTATCTTTGGAGCTATGTTGATAAATGGAAACTATAGATACTGACCGGGCACGGGTGCTTCGATAAGTGTCTGTATCAGATTGTGGGATGTATGTCTTTCCCGCAATCTTCGCAAGACTTGGCGGTTCACACTCTGGTCGAGTGCGCTGCATCGCTACTTCAGAGGTTCTAGCTCGAGGGCATTGTTGGGCCGATTGACTCGCTGAGGAGCATGATCGAGCGACGATCACTGGCAGGCTGTTTCATCCTTTTGTGAGTCAGTTATGATCCAAAAGAAGGCCGCCGAGAGAGAAGGAGAGGCCTGTGCACGCGACCTCCGGACGCCGTCTTTAGACGGTCCCCGGAGACGCAGGTATGCGCAAAATCTTCTCCCGTGATACCATCACAGGGGATACATATGCTATACAGCGGGCTAAACCCCTGTAGGTGAAGTGGTCACCTAGCCACCGGGGTAACCAAACTTGGTGCTCGGGACGACATAGTGTAGTAACTACGTATACTAGATCCTATATCGTTACAACTCAAGCGCGGATAAGGGACGCAAGTTTAGGTTTAGTGAGGTAGTTGGGAACGACTGTACCATAGATCTTGTTCAAGTCTGTTGCGGCGCAGCGCCGCATTTGGTCCTCCGCCTAAAGAACTCAGCTGAGTACGAAACGTATTTCCTTTGCGTTAACAAAAAAAGGGTGAAAAACGGAACACGGCGGGGTTTAGTGGGTATCCTCGACCCGAGTAGGCAGAATACTTCTTCAGAGATGGTATTAGTATCCTAAGTCGCCGACTCCCACATACATCCAGCGTGCTTCCCCACGGCGGGCAGGCCTCAAACGGATTTCTCCTCGTCATAAAAAATGGTTTCATTACTTAGATGTAAAAAAGAAATTTATGACTTTACTCTAATGGCTAGGCGTCACTGGTCTAGAGTCCACCGCCATAACAACCTTGAGTTGTGTTCCGGCATTAGTGGCCAGGTTCTAGTCTCCCTTTAGAGAGCGGCAGCGCATTGCTAACACCTTTGATGTTACAAAAGTCCATAGACGATCGGAACAACTTTCCATCAGTCTGTCTCCTGAAATCATGCAGTAAAAAAATGCTCTTATTTTTACTACTATTAAATGTTGCAAGAGCTAACATTTAATATTCCAAACAAGGTAACTAATTTTATAGAGATCTATTGGGTTTTTATTGAAAGTTATAATTTTATTTCATTTTCAGGGCAATAGGAAATAATATTTAAATAATCTTTTACAGGATTCCCCATTACCGGTGGAGCAAGAACTAAACAGCAAGTTCATGACAAAAATGGAGGATTTATTATACGTCGAGGATGAAGAAGAAGACTTGAAATGAGGTCTTTATGATATTGTAAATGTGTGTACATAGTCATTTAGGCTAGTGTGTATAATCTTACTAAATTGAAAAGTCGGTATTAGCGTCACAGGTCGGTTGAGAGTATTAGCGACGGGTAACGTAGTGAAAATTAATGTTTTACTGGTTAGGCTAGCGACACAGTTGTCGAAATTTCGGCTAAATAGGCTCGAAGTGTTTTTTAAGTAACTTATGACACATCAGCCGAAATTAAGTGGCGTTCGGCGTAATTCTGAACCTTTCATCTAGGCGTGAGGCATATTTATGCTAACAGTTATTAATAACAGATAATCACAGACAACAGATAACATTTGTTATTTCTAGAACACAATACCCGTTCTCCCGATAACAGGCACATAACAAGTCAAACATAAAACTGTTCTGTTAATGATTATTTTTCTCTCGTTCTATGCTGCTAAAAAGAGATGCACCTAATATTCATAACAGTGTCTCATTTACACTTCAAGGACTTATACGGGCTAGAACGAGACGCACCTAATATTTATAAGGTAACAGAATGTAAAGCATTTAAGATGCGCACACATTACGGGACGCGTCTGGAAACAATCGGACGTGGCTTTTGTGTTGCAACCTTCCTTAAATAAAATATGCTATGTGAACTCTTAATAAGCGCTAGATTGGCAAGAATTTGGAAAAAGCGCTGAAAATAAAGTAATAAGACTAGACACTTTCTTAGTTTACTTTATTATAAACACTTGGTCTTTTGACGATAAAATTGCAATACAATTTTTTGCAAAAAAATATGTGTATCATAGAGATAAAAATTTAACACTGAAAGCGCTAAGTTGGCAACAGTAGGTGTGCACCGCAAACCGCGTAAAGGAACGTCGTTCCAATAACAAATAAATAACAATATGTTATTTAATAAGAGATAATCAATGCTGTTATTTTTGGATAACAGTAACAGGAGTAACAGATATTTAAATTGACCTGTTATAACTCATCTCTACTTTCATCTAGCGGCTGTTTTCGTGAGAACGCATTCAGTGTATTTTGAATAGCAAATAACACATTATGCGACATAAAGTTTAGCGAATGTAGTTGATTGAACATTTGCATTACATTTTATGTACATGCTCCGATATTTTTACGGATGTAAAAGTCTCGTCTTCATATTGCCAACACTGATAAAATGAATATTTTAAAGGAATAGGTTATAATAGGTTTATATAATACTAGCAGTTCCGGCAGACGTTGTCCTGCCCTGAAAAAATAAAAATCTAGAACCCGGTTCTAGCGCCACCAACCGTGTCTAATTGTGAATCTAAACCATTCCCGCACCCACTTGAACACTAATTTTTTGACACCTTGGATTACAGTATTGAAGTTTTAGTAGGGATCCCTAAGTTTTTCTAGTAATAAATATAACCTATATTAATTACGCAGAGATAATGTAGCATTCTAATGGTGAAAGAATTTTTGAAATCGGTCCAGTAGTTTTTAATTTTATTAATTACAAACAAGTATTTTCTCTTTATGATATTAGTATTAAGATTTTTAGAGAAGTGTCGTTCCATACTAATTATCTACGGGTAAATACTAAGACCGATTATTTAGTCGCCGAAGTCTAGGCACCATGCCTTCGGCAGGTGTGTCATTACATTTACTAAGCGCTATTTTACTTGATTTTTTTTATTTTAATCCGAAATTTTAGCCTTGTTTTTAATACTTCAATAAACTACGTTGACATGATCAAAGTCCGCTCGGGCCTAGTACGCTCGTACATAATGGTACATTTGAAGCCCTTATGGTCTCGCTTTGGTGTCTCTTTTTATACCTATTCCACCTGGGATAATGTTAGTGACTGTGGCCAAATTCGTCATGTTTATAGCGTTAAAAATAACGCCATTAATGATTAGCTACGTTAGAGTATGTAAAGAAAGAAAGAAAAACTTTATTTGACGAAATAGCGACGTATTTACATTCTTTATAAATTATTATACACAGAGCATATTTTGAGAATTTGTACGCCGCATTTTCAGCAAACAAGGTTTGCACTCAGCATATTGCTGTGCCGGAATTATATCCGACCAAAACGACCCAATTTTGTTTATTATCTAATAAATAATAATAATAATAATTAATAAAAGTAATTCTAGTTATGTAATATTTAATTAGTAAAACAAATAAATAAATTATAATTAAACCAAATAAAATACTTTGTTACTTCAAAGTGAAAATAAACACTCGTGTAACAACTTGTATCGAATCATCTATTCGAATACAATTCGATAGAGTGCTTGCCATCGATACGTATGTACATAAGGTATCTCTTAATGTTTAACGTCATTAACAATTAATAACCATGTCGCATCTCAAATAACACATTAATTAAGCCTTGGCCACATCTGCATGTCACAGTCACTAACACTATCCCAGGTGCAGCAGAGGCATCCAATTATCAGAGTAGCGCATTTATTACTTTATTAATATCATTTTTAAAAACCAAAATGTTTTAGGAATAATCTATAGATATACCGTAGCTGCGTTTGTATATGTGCATACTTTCATATAATATGATTATACACACGATTAAGCATCAAATGAATGTTATTTACGTTTAGAAATTGTAAATATTATATAGAAAACGAAGCGAGTACTTTGAAAATATGTGCAATGAAAAGTTCCTTATCAAATAACATACATACATATATATAGAAGTGTAGAATATTAGGGTGATACTCACCAGGGATATTAGACTAGAATGTAACAATACGCGGCTATGCTTTGTATATGCATTTATGAAACTATATTGTACAGAAACGGCAGTAAGCTGAACTTTTTAGTATGTATACCTATAGACTAGATTAGTCTAGTCTACACGTGCATTTCTCAAAATGCACGTGTATAGTTTTACGGTGTCTAATAATTGATTTGGTGTCGCCGCTATACGTAGTATAGATCTACAACACCATATCAATTACAGTAGCATCTCGATATCTCGAATGTCAAGGGAGATGCCAAAAACTTTGAGTCATCGACTTAACAAGAAGTTCGAGATATGAAGTATATGATGGCTAAAATTTCGACTTAAGAAAGCGCGATTTTTGAGTATATTTTTCTATGTTGTTTCTCTGTTGCTGGTTAGCGACCAAACAAGTACTGATCGTAAATACAAATTTAGGTTTGTTCATTACCTTATGGTACACAGCTGTGTGACTTAGAAAGTTTAATGAATATATTCATTCATTCCACATGTGCTAGACAGAAACAATAGAATAAACGCACCGGAAATTCCTCTTCGATTTTATTGCTTTGAGTTCGGGGAATTCCAAGTAAGACGTCATTATGTTTGACTAACTTCGACTAACAGAGTCTGATTTTAGAAATTCGAGTTATCGAGTATATATGTACTAAAATAGCTACGCAGGGAAGTAACATTTTGTTCCAGTTACAAGGTCTAAATAAGTCGAGATACCGAGTATTTGGGGGTTTAGTGGAAGGGAACGGCATTTTTTTTCTACTTAGCAAGATTCGAGTTATAGAGATTCCATTGTATTAGAACTATAAAACTACACACGAGCATTTGAAAACTATAGTATCAGTAATAATATTCGCCACAATAGCATTTTTTATTTTTTTTATTGCTGAAGCACAGCAAAGTTGCTGACGACCCAACTGTGATAGAAAGTAGATACCGTTGCCTATGGACATTAGCAACACCAGAAGTGCTGGCAATGTGCTGCCGGCCTTGAAGGAGGAACTGGAATCTAGCCACTGATGCCGGAACACAACTCAAAGTTGTTATGGCGGCATACTCTAGACCAGGGGTGGTTGCCATCCAGCCGGGCAAATGCCCTACCACCTGGCTGTAGGTTGTTTTACAACAGGCCGCCCGGCCGCAGGAATTAGTATTATTTTACCGTTCCAGCGTGGTGAAAGACCAATTTTTAGTATAGCTCAGTCAAATTGTAGGTCATTGGTTGACGTCAAACAACATAGTTCTTGTAACAACCCAAAAGGGCAAATGTTACTACACCGTTTTTATAAAAACATAACTATTACTCAAAAACAATCAATTCTACAACTATTGTTTATTTTAAAGTAATTTTACACATTTTTAGAAAATAAAATTTCTGCCCCCTTTAAAAACCTAATATAATTGCAAAAGGAGGATAAAAGCAAAAACAATCGTTGTTCCAAATTTAAAATATTATTTTGGCTGATGCTGAACAAACTCAAAAACTATAAATACTAATTTTTATTTCTCATACTCGGAAAGTAAGCTTGAAGTAACCTGATCACAGAGCTGAAAACAGTACTTTCCGTCTCTGGGAATCAATTTTCCCTGCTGTCAAAAAAGCCATGTCCCACCTTTTTATACAGCCGCTGTTAAACCGCAGCACAAAATTGTAATTAAAAAATATCAATTGAAATTACTTTTTACTAAATTATTATTTAATTTACATAAATTTGAATTAAATATTTACTATCATCAGAGTCAAAAAATACTGGCTGGTAGAATGCCATAGAAAAAGAAATTTTCTTGACGTATTATAATTATATGACGTATTAAATGAGTTCATCGGAGACTTCGGCGGGAAATGAAAGGAGACTTCGTACTGTGCAGTTTTATTTTATAAAAATGTGAAAAATTACTCCAAAATGAATAATAGTCGTAGGATATTCATTATTTTGGAGTAGTAATTATGTGTTTTGTGAGAAATGCTCGTAGTCAAATGTGACCATTCAAATTTTCGCAAGAATGCGTTAAATGGCCTTAGTTGAAGACCTACAATTCAGCTGAGCAATATGAAGTCTAATATATTAATTAGGTTGGGGAAAAAGTTTCTTCGCATTTTATATAAAACTTCAAAAGGTTTTTTTATAAAGTTTATTTATATTTGACTAAAGTATGTAGGTGCCATTTTGTTGGATAACTTTTTGCCATCTCGTAGGGTAGGGACGTTATCCCATTGCTATAAAAATTTTGGGGCTTCTGATCAAAAAACTGCGACAAGTGGTTTTGGCAGTCCTCTCGTGATGTTAACCTGACACTGCCTAAGGAATTCTGCAGAGACCGAAACAGGTGAAAATCTGAAGGTGCAAGGTCAGAACTATACGGCGGATGCATTAACACCTCCCAGCCAAACTCTCGTAATTTTTGCTGAGTGGCTAAAGATGTGTGAGGTCTAGCGTTATCATGGTGAAAAACCATACCCCTTCTGTTGATTAATTCCGGCCGCCTTCTCTCCACTTTTTGCTTTAATCTCATCAGTTGTTCGCAGTACAGTTCAGAATCGATGGTCCTGCCTGGCGGTAACAGCTCATAATGAATAATGCCCTTAAAAGCCCACCATACACACAGCATCACCTTGTTGCGACTTAAACCGGGTTTCGCCACAGTCTGTGAAGCCTGACCGGCCTTTTACCACAATCTTTTTCGCACGTTCTTGTCGCACGTGATCCACTATTCATCACCAGTTATCAGCTTCTTCAAAAATGGTTCGGTTTCATTACGTCGTAATAAAGAATCGCAAATGAGTACACGGTTCATTAGGTTTCTTTCAGTGAGCTCATGAGGCACCCAAATATCGAGCTTTTTTGTGTACCCAGCTTTTTTCAAATGCGCCAAAACCGTTTTGTGGTCAATTCCCAGTTCTCCAGCTATATCGTAACTACTAACATGTCGATCATGCTCCACTTTTTCAAAAATGGCATCAATTTTTTCCGTAAGAGGGCGACCAGAGCGACGTGCATCTTTGATATCAAAATTTCCGGATTGAAAAACCAAATTTGCGCTAGTCTTACAGAAACTGCATTAGGTCCATAAACATCACAATTTTTTTTTCCCGGCTTGTGTTGCATTTTTACCTTTTTTGTAGTAAACTTTTTAAATGTATCGAATTTCTTCATTAGATTCAATAATTTTAACAATAAGAAAAACAAATGAAAATTCCACATTTTCCTAATTTGAATTTGGAATTGTCTTCTTTAAAATTAAAACTTTTTAATGATACCTAAACCAGCCAGATATAAATGGTATAGCCAAAGAGATCTTATTACAAGTTCATACATACTATATGCGAAAAGACTTTTTCCCCAACCTATTATATCAGAATTGGCTGTGTGGACTAAGATTCTCTTGCCTGCCATTGTTTGTGCCGTATACTACTACTACTGAGTACATAAGATTTAACGACTGAATGAACGCTTTACAGAAGTAGTTCTTTGTTTAACTATACCGTTTTTATTTACTTTCCTCATATTCGAAATGAAAAGCGGAATGTTGACCTTGGGTGAAAGACCTATTTAGGCACTCGAACTATTAGCATCCTCGCTACGCTCGTGCGATAAAGCATCTTGCGCCTAAATAGGTCGTTTTCACCCTCGTGTAACAACCTACTACTTTTTTACATTTTTCTTTTAAATATTAATTTGTACAAAAGAGTATTCAATTACAATTTGTAAAATATGTAAAAAAATGTATGAAACCGATCTCCGTCAGCACCAGGGCCTACGATTAAAGCTACCGGTGGTACAGGCTTCAGAGACTTGAACCTCCCAATACAGGCTATATCCAGCATAGCTGCCTTCTGCATCTAACCCTTCACCCTAGGTACTATCGTTGTAAAGTCCCATGTTTCACATGGCGGTAACGTCACAAGTAAGTTTAATATGACGTTAAATACTTATTGCTAAGATTTCAGCAGAATTAAAGCTTTCAATTGGTGACTGATTTGCTTTAAACAATATGTTTTTTATAATAAAGATTTACCATATTAGAGCTACATTTTTTCTGGGTTATTTATTAATCTTCCAAAGTAGTGTCCATCTTTGTTGTTACATAACATGCGAAATTTCCTTGTGAGTATACTCCTTTATACCGGGTTTCTGTATCTTAATATGCATTCATTAGACTTATGCTGATATGAGACGGATCAATCGAATTGAATCAACTTGATTGACTTGAACGACGGTATTCAATGTCATTGAATGGTAGAAGTTTATGTTTATATGAATCGTTTTGGCTAATTCGTTCAATTGAAAGACAAAAATAAACCGTTTAAATCCGACTGTACTATTGATTAAAATTTAATTTTCTACCAACGGTACATGGGTAGTGGTAAGGATTAGCATCTTATATAGAGGGGAAGTTGAAAATGTGTCCAGCAGTATGCTGACAATAGAGGCATAGATAAACCCATGAATAGAGGTTCCAATACCTTACCACAATAGCGCTGGCGGACGAAAAACTACGAAATGAATTAAAAATTGTTGAAGTGCCATATAAATGAATAAAATGCCAGTGTAGTAAACCTCAACTATTTACATAGTTATAAAAAAAATCATTATTTAAATTAAATTACACTATAAAATATACTAAACTAAATTTAAAAGTAACAATTAAATATAAACTATATTGTAAATTAAACTATGTATACAAATTTAAATTAAACTATAAAATCTAGTACCAGACCGCTGTCAGTCGGAAACGTGCCCAAAAGACTGGCCACATTGCCTCGCTGAAGGGCAACGCTAATGCGTTGCCGGAGGTATAAACCAGTCTTTTGGTCACGTGAGACGACCACCAGATGTTTGGCTGTCTCGATAAAGCAAAGTACATAGATTAAAATAATTTAGTAAATATAATGCTGTAAGACAACGTAGAGTGATTGATTTATTGTGAATTTTTAATAAATACGAAACGGAAATCTTCTTTATTTTCTATCACTCCAATAACTTGGCGCTTTCTTTAAAACTTTCCTAATACTACTCCAGGGCCAACCTTATATTCCGCGTTTTGACGGACACTTTTTCAGCACAGAAGACGGTAAAATCCTTACCTCTACCGTTCATACAATGGTAAGCTAGGAGAACTATGATATTATGACAATTTATTTTTTCAGTAATTAATTAAATGTGATGCAATTGAAGTTTAATTTAAAATGTTTATTCTATTTGGTCGGTCCTGTTACCGCTTTATTCCATATATTCATGTTTTTATTTATGAAGTTCAATATCTTATTGTATGTTTATGCATAAATGTTTATACATACTAATCTGTTTATATGCATAGATGAGACAAATATGTCCATTATTGTTTGGCATTTATTACTAATTTTAGCCAGTTTGAGTCAAAAATCCATTCAAAATTGCATTTAATCCATTTTTTGTTGATAAAGGTTTAAAATTAACAGTCTCTCTACATATATAATAATTACAGACATAGACAACACTTTATTCTTCACCGAAACAAAAATGCACAACAATCAATAGTTACTTGGTAAAACAAAAGGCAGCAGCCTATCGCTAAAAGCGATCTCTTCCAGGTAATCTGACTCAAAGGAAATTCTTAAATTATCTGTAATTATTATGCAACAAACGAAAAGGGAAAAATATATGTTCCATAAAAAATCCTATATAGCGGGCACTGATAATAATGAAAAGACTAGTTCGGTACGAAATTAACTACTTCCCGCACGGGCTGAAGGGGCAGGGGAAACACGAGGCACCTCGCGCACGAATGCTTTTGCCGCGCTATACCTGCCAGATATTTCTGTACCCCGCATTTTGTCCCAATCTTTGAGTACAGACGTGTTAGGGTCTGCATAATTAGTAAGACGGGACGGCAAAGATGAGACAGAGTAGAGAACCACGAAGCATTCAAATATATACCTTATTTCGATTAGATAAGTATAAAATTTCAATTTATGAATTTAATATTCTCTATCGTCCCATCTTCCAATTTGCAGCATCTTTGTGCGAAAGACGCACTAATAACCGCGTTCCAAATTATTTAAATAACTTGTTAGCAATTTGGTTACGTTCTGTAACTGACGGTCTTAATCATATTGACTTAAGAGTAAGTTTGAGCGCTCCTTTACGGTTTTAAGAAGCGTTCAATATGAATAGGACATAAGCGTTTAAAATATGCCGCAGCGTATTGATATATTGTGGAGATTGTTGTACCATGCGATGCACGTTGCATATGCCATAAAGAAGAGACGTAAGGTGTTGGTGTCTGAACGACTTGAGCCGATTTTTCAATCGTCAGATAAAAGTTATCAGTCGAATAAATTACAACTTGAATTCAAAAGTGAAACAATTGAACTGTTTTATTCATGCAAGTAACATTTCTAATTTTTCTATGTGATACTTTATGAATAACTTTATGCGGTGATTGAAAAATTGGCTCTAAGTGTACAAAACTGTTTCTTTATGCATAGAAGAAATATTGGAAATTATATTTGTCTAAGGCCCCAAGTCTGTTATTAGAATCGTATCAGAATGGTCATTCACTGGTCTCGCAATAGCAAACGACACTCCAACTTTGCCTTACGTCTCTACTGTATTTTGTACTACACAAATCAAAACAGGTGAACTTTTCAAGTAGGCCTTAGGCCCAAATTCTAAACTACAACGAAATAGCGAAAAACACTCGAAGGAGTCTCGGGGAGAAATTTTGACTAAAAGTGATAACATTAAATTTTTTAAAAATTTATTACCCTTGTCAGGTACCCAAAAGGCTGATTTTGAAAAAAAACACTTATTGTATGTGCCCAGATTTCCACAGAATACTTAAGGAATGTATCCGGGCATCCGAATAACCGCTGGTTAGCAAATAGCTCAACTTTGCGCGTCCGTTGTTGTGTATTCAAAAAGTAATAAATATGAATACATATAACTTACATAGCACGTAGAACATTCAAGTCCGCTAACACTTTACACAATCACAGAAAAAAACAAGTTGAAATGTTCACTGGGCCGGCCTTTGATATTGTTTTGTATAAATATATATAAGTTTGTTGCGAAGTTTAGTGTCCCAGGGTTCGAAGAGAAGTGTTGCAGTCGCGCCGTCGCCGCTGCATTTCGCGCGTCTCAGTGTTGGGGGGGAGGGAGATAGACATATACACACATTACTATAGTAGAGAGAGAAGAGTATACTATGTAATGTATGAAAGTGTAGTCTGGCAACCATGCTTGGTATTCCCGCTTAAATAATAAACACTTATAACAAATCATAGAGTAGCGTGTAGGGAATAATTTCTGTGAAGGACTGTCAAACGGCAAACCAAGGATAGGGGAAATATTCCTGACAAGTGTAATTGATATTTCAAAAATTGATACCATTTCATTTTTCGTCAAAATCGGCCCAAGACTCCTTTTAGTGTTTTGCGCGATTTCGTATTTGACACTGAAGGCCCACTTGAAAAATTCATACTATATATAAAAAAATATATATTGTAAATATTTGTTATGTATACAAAATTAGAAAGCAATTATTATTTAGAATATTTTTGTTGTATATGTTAGCTGATTTTTAAAGTTTTATTGTGAAAACAATTATTTTGAGCATAGTATGTAGATATTTAAAAAAAACTAGTGAGTGTTTACTTGATGGGAAATTTGTGCTAATATCAGTCACCTTATTATAAACCCCGCTAAACTTATAGTCTTGGTAGCGGGTTCGAATCGTGGCCGGAACGCATGCACCAATTAGGCAGTTTTTTGACTTAATGTGCATTTTGTTACAATTACCACGTGCTAACAACGGTGAAGGAAAACATCGAGATAACCGATGTGTCAAACCAGCCAAGCCGGTTTGGACAAGCGTGGCAGGTATACTGTCCGTTTCCCTACAGTGGGAGGCCTGAGCCCGGCAGTGGGACGCTTATGGGCTGTTATTATATTATATAATAAACTTATAGCTTTTTTATAGCCTGGTAAATGCGATCACACCAAGACTTTGTTGTTAAAGTATTAAATCCATTCCGCGCCCGGGCCTTGTAAAGCCCCGTACTCACCTGCGAGACATAACTTAAAACTTGAGCTTAGAGCATGAGACGTACGCACGGTCTTAAAATAAATCATCTCTCAAGGTGTGACTTTATGGGGACTTATTATATGAGCTTACATCAGGAAAAAATGTATTGCAATGTTTCACACATAATACACTGAAACTTTATGAAAACCTTGATTTTAAATTAAAATGGTGTAGGTTATAAATTAAAGGAAAAAGTCTAGTTGAATAATGTGACATATCTGTAACTGCACTAGTCAGTCAAATGGGTCCGGTGTGTACAGTACCTTATATATGTTATAGCGAATTTATAATAAAATTTTACATTTTTTCTGTGTGTTTTATTTATATTTTCCTTTTCGAAGACGATAACTCTGTCTTGTAAAAAACAAAACCGACTTCACACTATAAACCAAAAAATAAATATTTAACCGACACCGACTTCGAGATGTTGTAGAAATAAGTCGGTTAAATATTTATTTTTTGGTTTTTAGTGTGAAGTCGGTTTCGTTTTTATATAAAAAAAAAACTTTTTAGTGGCACAAATACTTCAATAGCTTTAGAAATAATATATTAAGCACCTGTAGAAACTTTACAATTGGCACGCGTATACAAATTTGCCATCTCACTCTTCGGTGTATATGCTCTTCAACAAGGGTTGCTCTCGATTTCCTTGCGATCCACCAATCAGATTCTGAATTGGTGACTATGGGACCATCTCGCAAGTTAAAAAAACAATTTGAAAATCGGTCCACAATTGACGGGGAAATAGCGTAACATAGCCTACAAAAAAATTAAGCGCCTGTATAAAGTAACTAGCGAGTAGTACTAGCACGCGTATACAAGATTTATTTTTGGAAAAAAAAAGCTTTGCGTTTTTTAATAAGGGTTACTCTCGATTTGTCTGCGATCCACTCATCATAACATGACTTGGTGACCATGGAACCGTCTCGGGAGCATACACACTTACGAATAAAGAAAGAAATTTCATAATCGATCCACAATTTACGGAGAAATCGCGTAACATGCATATAAAAAATTAAGCGCCTGTAGAACATGTAATACACGTATACAAGCTTTTTCCAGAATTTAGGTGCACGGCGTTCTTTCACATCCACTCACCAGAGCTTGACATAGTGATAATGGGACCAATTCAGGAGTATAAGCTTTCGATTAAAAGATTTTTTTGAAAATCGGTACACAATTGACGGAGAAATCAAGTAACGAACATACAAAAAAAACAGACGAATTGTGAACCTATTCCTTTTTGAAGTCGGTTAAAAAGCATAGATAAACATACATTGAATACTTAAGGCATCGTAATGCTGACATTAAAAAAAACAATTCGGATCGACCATATCATATCAACTTGGTTGAGAGGCACAGCACTGAAGGGACACGACATTTATCAATGATTCATGTTATTCATGGTGAATGATTCAAGTTTACTTGTTATTAAATGTAACATGTGTAGTTCACTTTGGTTGATTTAGTGCGGACTGTGGGCTCGCTTGTGCATTTACCTCTAGCCCGGACGGACGACGGTCGGCCCTGTTAACGGGTTGGCCTTTCCATGTTAGCTGGAGAGCTGGGTCTCACCTCGAGATGAGAGGGGGCGCGCAGATTGGTACGCGTCCCTCCTCTCCGGCCCACCATCTATTTGCAATATCTTACAACCTATTTTGTTGGAAATAATGTTCAAAGATTTTTAAGCATATTTTTAGCATTTTCCCTTTCTAGTTCAAAAATTATTCGAAACCATTTTAATATTCAGAGCATCAAAACCATTATTGACTAGTGTAATACAAAGACAGATAGACAAACGGACACGTAGTTTATAAGCAACATTACGTCCCAACCCTTGGGTTCTTCAACTACAGTATAGAATAGAATAGTATAGAAGTAATGTTACCAACTTACCCCAGAAACTTATGTCAACTATAATTTGCCTGCGTGTTGGCTACTGTTGTTCCTGCATTTTTTTTGCAAATTTAAGAATTTGCGACAATTCTGTAAGTGTGTTGCAGCTTAGCCGAGGGTCCTGTTCATCATATTTTTTTTTAATATGTCCCAAAACTGTTTCTTTCCTCTACAGTATTTTATCCAAAGATTTTTCCCGCTCTGTCAATGTAGACTCTCCTAGTCCTAGACTATAGTAGGCATGTTGTACTTGCATGCATTTTAACAATAAATAACATCTATAGTCTAGAGTAGGGGAAACAGGGGTAATGCCGCTCACAAGTATAACTTGACAAACTCGGTGCGTTGGTTTAAGGATTACGGTACACCTTTGTTCAAGCGTGGGAGTTATTATACGAGATCAAACAGTAAGTAACTAGTTTTACAAATCCGCTAGCAGCAAGAGAAAGAGAAGCACGTCTGTTTGTTTTCGATCCCACTAACAAAATTGTTCCGCCACATTTTTACTGATATATTCAATATTTGACTTTTTTTTAAATGTTACTACTATTAATTTAGATAATTATTTGTTGTATTTACCAATCATTCATTAATACATTAGTATATATTTCATTTCTTTTTATACTTATATAGGTACATGCACCCTAATTTAAAATGTGGGTTATGACTGTCCTCAGTCAGAATTATATCTACGTTACTAGAATATATCTCCAATTTTATATACAAGTTAATGATCAGCGTAGAGATTGTGGTTTTACAATGTATCGTTTTATTAGGAACATAAATGCTGTGCTGACGCAGTCGTTACAATGATGCCGTTTGCTTTCGGTCACAGAATGACCTTTGATGGAATATTTACATACATAGATATTGTCATGCCTGTTTCCCATTGGGGTAGGTAAAGATGACGGATCTCCACTTGCTACGATCCTAACAAACACTTTTCGCTTCATTTACATTTATTAATCTCTTCATACAAACACGCTTATTTAAAATACTTTAAATATGACTTTTCTTTAAAATATCTGCAATTAGATCATGGTGAGTACATCGCGGTCTACCAGCACCGACTCTACCAGTCGCATTGTTGTCATATACTTGTTTTATGATTTTGCTTTCATTCATTCTCTCTATGAAGCCCATGGAGTGAGATGGTTAGAATATTTTATATCTTTTTTCTTTAAACGTAACCTAAGCGGATATTAAACGTTTCATTTCTGTCATTCAATTTCAATGAATCAACGAAAGTGAACCATATAAATGCACAAACATTCATTTAAAATACAGTGTGACTTGCTGGGTTTTGAAATTGCACAGCTGAGCTACTGCACGGGTATGTAATATATCTATGGGTGGTGTCTACTGGTGTTTACATATTGGTATTGAAAATCGAGACTTCATACCATACATACATACCTTTCACCCAAATTGATACCGCGGTGTTTTTGTGAAACTGTAGGAGACAGACAAGAGTTACTTTCACATTTATATTAAGCAGTACGGATTCCTAGCCAATGCGAATTTGAAGCAATGACATGATGTCAACGATACACGTGCAATGTTCAAATTACTGCATCAAACAGGGTTCAGTTTGTGTCGGGTGTAATTTGCTAATTGGATGAAGGGGATGAGAGGGGCAGGGTATATAAGGGCAGGTGGTGTTACCGCGCGCAGGAGTGGCCTCCCGCCAGCCTCGGCGATTGTTTTTACGTGAGTTTAGTTATTTTATTTTCTATGTTGTTTTTGGTAGTCTTGTGTAGTTCATGAACGATGTACTTTGATTGCTAACAAAGGAGATCGAAAAGTTCTAATGAGTTAATTGTACTTATAGTAAGTACTATTAAGGCTCATATTGCTGCAAAACGTCGAAAGTGGAAAGTAAGTAAAACAACAATTCGTTGGTAACTACTGATGAATAATTTACTAAAAACATTGTCATAAATCTTCACGATACATGACGTAACGTGGTTTTTGCGTAATTTTTCTATAGTTATTTTAAATTAAGCAAAAAATCAGTAAATCACGTTCATATTATTGACATAAAACCATTTTACTCCTTAAATTTTTATCAAAACAGGAAAGGTAAAATATCTGGACCTTTATAAAAGAGAGGTAAATAATTTAGTTTTATTGTTTTTTTAAACACTTCTTTATTCTATTCACAATGAAATAATAATGCACCTGAAAAAGGACTACTTCTATGAATTATCCACTATCGCCCGAAAAATCCTCAAGGACGTTGGCGTTGCTACAAGACTTAACTATTTCATTGACTGACTTGTGCTACAAAAGAGGGCTCAGTTAAATAACTGATACGGGAGCAGCTTGAAGTTGTTCGGGTGCATAAAAATTAGCTTATTCCGACACAGTTTTCACTAAAACGATAGAGTGCATTCTTTTTAAATGCTGCAGTACTTTGTGTCCCAGGAATCCCGCGGGGATATCAAGACAAGTGTAGACGAAGTCGGGGGTATATTAATATATAAAATTATTCGAGCTAGGCATGTTGCTGAAGAGTTTCTTGCGCCGCTCCTTCTCTTCAAGCCACAACATGTTGCGGAGCGGTGGTAAAACCGAGTCAGGCGGATGTAAGAAGTGAATTAGAATTAATTTAGATTTTTTTCAATTATTTGTTTCTCTGTTTGTCTGTTTGTACCGGCTAATCTCCGAAACGACTGGACCGATTTAAATGAAATTTTGTATGGTGGAAGCGTATATCCCTGGTCAACATAGTAAGTATATAGGATACTTTGATCCCGAGAAAATTAAAGTGTTCCCGTGGGATAGTTACAAAAACTTTCCACGCGGTCGAAGTCGCGGGCAGAAGCTAGTAAAACATATAAATTAAAAATCAAGTCTATCTCGTGCTAAGGGTAAAGCAAAACATCGTTAACCAATGTGTCAAAGCCGCTAATCCGCCTTGGACAAGGCGGGTATATTGTCCGTTCCCCAAATGGGAGATCCAAGCCCACCATTGGAACGTTTATGAGTTTTGTTATTATTATTATGTATTTTCGTTACTTCAAAGCCAAAATGTCTAAAAAGTATAATATATACTTATATGTAAGTACTACGATATGCCCGCAACTTCGCCCATGCTTGACTTGAATTCCCGCAGTATTCCCGGAAAACAAAGTACCGCAACATATAAAAAAGAATGTAAGCTATCGTTTTAGTGAAACCTGTGTCGGAATATGCTAATTTTTATGCACTCAAACAACTACAAACCGCTCCCGGAAAAATTCCCGGAATAAAAAATATCACACATTTTCATAAAATTTGCTATCGATCAGTCAAAAAATCGCATTGGAATTCGTGTTTTTTTTATCTGGCCACTTTAAATCATGTCCAGAAAATATCCCGCGTGATTCCTAGAATATAATGTAGATGCAGATTTTAAGCCTAAGAATTTGCAGTCGATCAGCGAAAACCACATCGAAATCGGCCCAGTAGTTTTTACGTGAATCCCGAACAAACAGACAAGAAATCTAAAAAAACGCATCCTGTTGTCCATCGTTTATATAGCGTATTCCGTAGTTCTTTTTAAATAGCTTCAATGTACAGGCACGGCATGTTTAGAATTTTATAATATTATAGATTTGTAATTCATTTTTATTAGGAAGTTGTCACAAAAAATCTTTAACTTACATAATAGTATAGCTAAACTAGTTTACTACGGTACATTTGTCAGTTCTGTAAACACGTAGGCAACACGCTCATAATATAACCAAGTGGCGAAAGTGACAGGTTGGTACCATATTGGTAATCCTTGAAGCGTTCGACAAACTGACAAATTGATCGGAAAATTAATCTTGACATCCAGAATATTCGTGCGTAAAAGAAAACTTGCATATTTTGATTTCATTTAAGAAAACGGTTGAACTACTTAGCAGTTCGTCCTTGGAACGCGCTGTCTGTTAATACCAAACTAGCCAAGTCACTGCCTATTTTTAATAGACTTGTGAAGGATTATTATTAGCTGTCATCAAATAGCTCAATTAAAGGATGCAGCAGCAGTTATTGTTAGCTTTTTTCTCGTTTTATATTTATTTATATAAGTGTATTGTATAATATTTTGTTTACATATATCTTATTAGTATAATTTTTATATTTTATTAATGTATGTGTATTATATATCATGTAAGGTATTTATAAGATACTGATTCGGCAGTGAGAATAATGCAACATAATAGGTTGGGGAAAAAGTCTTTTCGCATATGTATGAACTTGTAATAAGATCTCTTTGGCTATACCATTTGTATCTGGTTGGTTTTGGTATCATTAAAACGTTTTAATTTTAAAGAAGACAATTCCAAATTCACATTAGGAAAATGTGTGATTTTCATTTGTTTTTCTTATTGTTAAAATGAGTGAATCTAATGAAGAAATTCGATACATTTTAAAATTTTACTATAAAAAAGATAAAAATGCAACACAAGCCGCGAAAAAAAATTGTGATGTTTATGGTTAGCAGTGAGAGTAGCGCAAATTTGGTTTAAGCGTTTTCAATCCGGAAATTTTGATATCAAAGATGCACGTCGCTCTGGTCGCCCTGTTACGGACAAAATTGATTCCATTTTTGAAAAAGTGGAGCAAGATCGGCATATTAGTAGTTACGATGAAGCTGGAGAACTGGGAATTGACCACAAAACGGTTTTGGCGCATTTGAAAAAAGATAAATTCGTAACGGTTCATATATAATACTACAAAATACCGAGTGGCAAAATAAAGTGGAAAATAATAGGGGCGCCACTTTCGGAACTTTGTCTAAACTCTAGCAACTCCAATATTAGGTCAAGAGTATTTTCGATACTTACTAGTCATTATTAGTACGATATCAAACATCGCGCAAGTATCAAGTTGATTTAGTTACAACGACATAGCCAATGGCTATGTTGTCAAAAATGTCCATGTTTACTTTAGTAACAATGATAAGAATTTTGCTTCAAATTCCACTAGACGTCTTTGGTAAAAATCACTTGTTCACGTGAAACTTGATATTGTTACATGCGTATTTAGTTATTTTTTAGTGGGTTTTAGACTCGGATTAACGTAAAAATTAAAATAACATGAATAAATTCGCTTTGTTTATGATTTTTTTAAAATTTAGCTTCTAGCTTGGCAACTAGGTCTTTAAGACAGTTGTTTATCATTCACAAAGCTTGACTACAGATTAAATAGAATATTGCCAGAAGGCAAAAAAATTAGTTCTCTTTCTAGACGTTATGGTAATGTTATTCTTGTGTCGTATTTAAGGTCTCTCTGGCGAATTTGGTGGTCAAATAAGAATTTGCCCAATTGCCCACTTTCCCCTCTTACTATTCCATCCCCTATTCCAATCTCGTATCCCATTCCTCTTGTCTGATCCTTCTATCTTGTCCCCCTATTCACCTCTTTAGATGAGGAGATGAAGTCACCCTAGTATGCAATATTGCTAGCACATATTGAAATATCGTAGAGATATTTTCTTATGATATTTGTATTGCTCGAGTAAAACAGACAGATGGCTCACCTGATGTAAAGTGCTTATTGGCCTCGAAGGGGGACTAGAATCGGACCAATAATTCCCTACCATTTGGCTGTGGTTTGTTTTGTTGCCTGTTGTTACAGACCTTCCGGATGCAGGCAGGGCATTTGCCCATCTGGATGGCTAGTACCCCTGGTTTAGACTATAAAGCGTGGGTGACGTTGGCGATGGCCTACAGCCTCGCACTCTTAGGGGCCTTGCACCTCGAAGACAGGACGAGTAAAAATGTTTGTCTCATTTAAAATGTCGAAAAATTTTATTCGCCGGGATACAATAATCCTCATTCATACTACATTCCTTTTTTTATTTCGGCTAGCGACAGGCAGATGGTCCAACCGATGGAAAGTGGTTACCATCGCCTATGGATATTTGCAACTCCAAAGGTGCTACAAATGCGCTGCTGCTCTTTAAAGGGAGACTGGAACCTGGCCACTAATGCCGGGACACAACTTAAGGTTGGCGGCATACTTTAGACCAGGAGTGGTAGCCATCCAGACGAGCAAGTGCCCTACCACCTGGCTGTGTGGGTTGTTACCTATTTGCGGTGACTATTATGGGGAAACACCGCCAGCCAGTGCCAGCCAGTGCTAGTCAGGTACTATTGTTTTTTTTAATTTTTATGTTTGCTTATAGGCGAACTGGCAGACGGTTCCACTTGATGGCAAGTGGCTACCGTGGCCCATGGATATCTGCAACACTAAGGGAGCCGATGCGTTGCCTACCCCTTTGAGACTTTAAATATCTGTTTACGCCCTTTTTGAAGAGCCCCAAATTGTAGCGCTCTGGGAAAATCGCGGGAGGGAACTCAATCCATAGCTTGCTCACGTATGGCATATAGGAGTGCGCGCCACGTACAGTGGATAACTTCCAGGTGTCAAGGAAGTGTGGATGAACACCCAGTCGCCGGCGAGTAAAAATTGTTTTTCAAATATGTCTTTTTGCGGCTGCCATCCACCAGAGAGCCTCGCAAAATGCATGTTGCCCATATGAAATTTAGGTCTTGCCCCGCCAATGGCAATTTACAGGACCCATCCCTGTTCCTGAACCGAACGCACTTGGACTATTTTTTATGGATTAGAAAGTATTTTTTTACTTATAGAAAATATACACTTGTACCTATATTTAGAAATAAACTAAATGATAAATAAATTAAACTGTAGAATAAATTATACTAAAAATAAACTATATCTACAAACTAAAATTAAACGATAAAATCTAGGACCAGACCAAATTTTTATGGATTTTGTACGTGGTAGAGCCATGCTGGAATCATTATCCGTTACAGCTGTTAGTGCCCGCTCAATCGGTGTGATATCACGCTTCCGCCATCTTGTCCGTGCAGGAACGGAGAAAGAATACAATTTCCTGCAGCCGGGCGGCCTGTCGTAAGAGGCGACAAAACAACCCACAGCCAGGTGGTAGGGCATTTGCCCGACAGGATGGTTACCACTGCTGGTCTAAAATATGTCGCCATAACAACCTTGAGTTCTGTTCCGGCATTAGTGACCAGGTTCCAGTCTCCCTTAAGAGAGCAGCAGCGCATTTGTAGCACCTTTGGTGTTGCAAATGTCCATAGGCAATGGTAACCGCTTTCCATCAAGTGGACCGTCTGCCTGTCTGCTGACTCCTGCAATAAAAAATAAATAAATGGCTAGCCTTGAGCTATAATAGCGTTTCGTGCGATCAGTGAGAGTTCCAGTAGCGCACTTCCTTTGCCCCCTATTCCAATGCCATATACCATCCCCTCTATCAGGGGCGTAGCTACCACCGTGCAAGTTAATTAATTAATTTAACCAGTCAGTACAAATTACGAGAGTTTGGCTGGGAGGTGTTAATGCATCCGCCATATAGTCCTGACCTTGCACCTTCAGATTTTCACCTGTTTCGGTCTCTGCAGAATTCCTTAGGCAGTGTCAAATGCAAAGAAACTTTTTCCCCAACCTAATATAACACTTTATTGCTCACCAAAATAACAGACGTAATACATTAATTACAGTATTTTTAGGTAGAACAATAGGCGGCCATATCGCTTAGAGCCAGATCTCTTCCAGACAACCTAAGATATAGGATATACTGTGCTAATCTGGCGGTGAATTAATTCAGATTTTTAAAAGCTATATAAATAAAGATGAATCGTAGAAATGTAAGTACTCGCATAACTTGACAATGAATTTACCGATTTTGATGACCTTTTTTGTGTGTGTCTGAGTGGGTTCCCGGATGGTTTAGATTAACAATTGGAACCGGCAGAAGGCACTAGAATCGGGTCCTAGATTTTCATTTTTTCAGGGCAGGGAAACGACTGCTGGGACGGCTAGTGTTAATAATGAATAAAAATTAATAATAATCAAACTTTGTTCGCACTCAAGTTAAGCGTTATTAACATTGTATAAGTGCGGCCTATAGACTAGGTCGTTCTGGGTTTCGACCCATATTTCCAGGCTACAAACTCAGCACATCTATATCTAAAGTCTAGACTGTAGACTTACATCAATTGAATTATCAATGACAATATAAGGTTACGCACACGTAAGTAGGTGACGGTCGTAATCGTCATGTCAAAGGGGATTAGCAGTCTGTATGTAGTAGGTATATAGGTTGTATGAACACTTGTATGACTTCCTCTATTGGAGGTGAATTCGCTGTTACCCATATATTACTATATTATCTTCTATACATATAATAAAACTGTAGAAGTAAATTTCTGTACAATGAAAAAAAATGCTAAAAACCGAGTAAAGAAGTGAAATAGAACTAATTTAGATTTTTTAAAAAAAATATGTTTCTCTGTTTGTCTGTTTGTCTGTCTGTTTGTACCGGCTAATCTCCGAAACGACTAGACCGATTTAAATGAAATTTTGTAAGGTGGCAGCTTATATCCCTGGTCAACGTATAGGATACCTTTGATCCCGAAAAATTAAAGAGTTCCCGTGGGATAGTTAAAAAACCGCACCACGCGGACGAAATCGCGGGCATCAGCTAGTATATTATAAACTGCAGACCTACAAAAATTTTGTTTATTTCCAAGGAAATAAATTGATTAAAAACAGAGGCCCACAAAAAAGTGGTCTGTACTTTTGACCAGATCAAATTGCAAACAAATCTAGCATAAAAATTTGCAAATTGATAAGTTTACCAATTTGCATTTTTTATGCTAGCTATAGCTTAAAATATTTCTAATCTCCGAAAATTGATATCGGAAATTTTGTTACAGTACAATAGGTTTAGGACAGTCTGCTAAAGGGGAGCGGATGCTGTGACGCTACAGACCACCGGTTCAACCGAAGTCATGGCGGAGAAAAAGGATTTGGAGTCGGTATGAACACTATTTAGAGGGAGAGAGAGAGAAAGAGAGCGAGAGAGAGAGAGAGATAACACATTATTGCACACCTAAATATACGATTACAAAAACAGACCATATTTACAATATTTTCTAGGTAATACAATATGCGGCTTTATCGCTAAAAGCGATCTCTTCCGGCCAACCTAAATCAAAGAAATTTAAATCAGGCGATGTAGCTGGTGCAGGAAAAAAGGCAATAGATATGTATATAAATACTAAAACTAATTTAGGAATTAAATATAAAAATACATACATATATACATAGTCGTTTATATACACATATACAATAATATATTTCAAAATAGCTAAGTAAATATAATAAATATATTAGCATGATTATATTGTGTTAAACAGAAAAATATTTGTAGAAAAATTATTTACTTCATACCAGTACTTTATTGAGTTTATATATGCTTAGGAATTTATCTCCCGGTCGTGGTACGGTCCATGGCCGGGAGCAAACCCGGATGAGGCGCCGTGTCCTCCTTCTGCGAGCGTGTCATGCTTGCGAAGGAGGAGGTTGAGCGTGAGCGTGAGTTGCCGCCATTGCTCCGCTCCCGCCAAAGGAGGACCTTGATTTTCGGCCGCCGTGAGCGGGCGGCGCGAGACTCTTGGGGAATAGGGTTCTCACCTGCCGTTATGCCGTCGAGATGATGGCGGGACGTGTTTCACTCGCGCTCCCCTCTCGAGTAACAAACCGCCCCATGCAAAGACAACACTAGGAAGATACCGAGGGATAAAAGTGACTCGTGACAGTGGATGCCTATCAGGGCACGCGGCGTTGGGACAGTTTCCGCTTTCCCGTACTCATGGCATTAGGCGCAGGATGGAACACCCAGGGGTTTTAGTGGGTATCTGTAACTGGGGAGTGGCAATGGCATCTTTAGTGCCTAGAGGTGCTAGTGCCACCCCTGATCTGGCAAATCCCACACATGGGCCGCGATTATCCTCCCAAGCTTCGGCGCTTGTCGCGGCCTACGGCCCTCAATCGGATTTCCCCTGGTTAAAAAAAAAAGGCTACAAGTTTATGGACGATTTTTAAATCTTATTTATAGAAAGGAAGAAGAGCAAACAATGTTTTATTCAGGACAAATTACATTAGATAGATACTATATAATTGCTTACAAATATGACACTAGAATTTATTTTCCTTTGTGTTCTGGTCCACTTGCTGCAACTCCAAGAATTCTTGGTAAAACACGACATTTGAACTATTAACAAAAAAATTCAAAATATTTACAACTCTATATATGAGCAGTGTTTAAATTTTTAAAAAAGAATTTAAATGGAAATAAAACTACAACGGAACTGCTGTTTTAATTTAATAATTTCTTGATGTAAAATCGCAAAATATTTGATGTCACACTAGGAAAGTAGGACTCTCACGAATGTGACAACTACGAGGGAGGGGTCAAAAATTATTAAATTCGTGTGACATAATTTGAGGATGGCCCCTTAGGGCCATTTCTTGCCGAGGCTTTTCCTTAAAGAGTGATAACATTTCTAAAACTTGTATTCATAGATTAGGAAGCAGACTTACAAAATTTTTAACTGATATGCTTTTCGAAATGACACAATCTTCGTAAACTACGGTAATGACGGGTTTCAATATTTTGATCTTCCATTTCGTTCCTTCAGTTGTTTTACCTCATCATTAGTAGAAAATTGACGTTACTTGTACGGTCTTTATGTCAAATTATAAAACAAACATGTCGATAATAAGAGTAAAAAATACTACACGTAAAATCGAATTGGCATGTTCTTCAGTGAAGGCTGGAAACATTTATCAAAGTCTGAATTTAAAGTAATTTATACGTTTTATTTAAACAGGGCGACCCGGAATTAGAATGTGTTCGAAAGCCAATGGAACTGCCTACATTGCCGAAGGCTCTGACCTTCGAGGAGAAGAAATACCTGCTGGCCGTGGAGCGGGGGGACATGGGTAATGTTAGAAGGTAATACAAAATCGGTAGCCAAACGCATATTCCGCATAACACATAAAAATGATTTCTATAGGTATTATTGTAATAAAAATTATCTCTTAATCATTAAGTTAATTGAGAGCGTGTCCTTCGGACATAATATTAGTACTTAATAGAAGGTTCCAAACCTTACAATTCAGTCTTAATATGGAAAAAGAAATATTTTCCATAGTCTTAATATAAAGTGATTTTGAACACATCATATCAATCTAATCATACCATCATATCAACACGATTTTTTTTTTAAATTATAAATTTCGTATATGTACCATGACTGAACAAGCATGCAAAATTACAAAATCAATAGATATATGCGAATGAAGTCACAGGGAACAGCTAGTATACATATATAATAAGTACTTAATATTTAGATAACAAAGAAGATTAACTAACAGGTTGTAATATTTTAAATTGGGTCAAACCTCTACGTTGAAAATGGTTCACCGGCCTCGAAATTGTCGTAAAATTGACTGGCATTTTTAAATGTTTAGAGGCTAAAGTTATGTTGTCATTCAATTATTTTTAAAAGCTTTTGTAAACGATTGCTACGGAAAGTAATCGCGTTGTTTATGGTTGTAAACATAATTTTTAACGCTTTCATTCAAGGTGATAGAAGAACGGTAAAGATACTTCTTTTTATGGATGTTTTTTTAAATAATTTTATGGCCAGCTAACAGTAACCTTTAGCCAAGTCTTATTTAATTCATTTTTCACTTAGTAATGTAATTCTAGATCACTAGGACTGGACCTTAGATAACGCAGTTTTTGGGGTGGTTTTTATTACCAAACACACGATTTGCTTAGAAACAGTCAAGATCCTATAACTATTGTACGATTTTAAATAGTATTATACATTTAATAAAATTAAAAATGTACAGATCCAAACACTGTGATGATCATTAATACCCCCACTACCACCTCAACATTAGACTCGCGTTCTAGACTATAGCTCTCTCTGAAACATTATCGAGTATAAGAGCATACGATGAATATAATAATGTGTAATTTCGATATTAAGAATGAAAGTTATTATTAGAAAAAACGCGAGCGGATTACCCACAGAGCTACCACGTGAAATACAATAGTATATAAATATGACTTCTGTCTTCCAAGGCTTCTTCAAAAAGCTCACCGTAAGAAACACATAGACGTGAACTGCGTGGATTCCCTCGGCCGTGGTGCTTTGACTCTGGCCATCGATGGGGAGAATCTCGAGATGGTTGAGCTCCTCGTCATCATGGGAGTGGAGACAAAGGACGCGCTGCTCCAAGCCATTAATGCTGAGTTCGTGGAAGCTGTCGAACTACTTTTAGAGCACGAAGAGTTGATTCATAAGGAGGGAGAACCTTACGTATGTAATTCTTATGAATTATTTTGTGTCGTTATTAATTTTGTGCTTAAATACCGACGAAACATAAATAGAAGGTAAGAAAAGGATGAAAATGTTGCTATTCTACATTTTTTTAAATAATTGACTTTTCTTTCGATTAATAACAACTGTAAAATTTATTATCTAAAGATATATAAAATCACTCTAAGTCCTGTTAATTGTAATTCCTGCGTGAACTTTGGATTACAATCTTGGGCAAAGTATGCATTTATACTTCCTAAAATAGGAAGCCACTATTACACTAGTACAATAGGGAGCAGATCTTACCCAAGTTTAACCGGCTGCGTACGGAGTGACCCTGTCCGCAACCGACGAATGCTTATGACAGAAATTCACTGGATTGGTCTTTCTCAAACGCCTGAAGCAGTGTCCTTAAGTCGTATGCCGCGTCCACTATCATTCTGGACGTCTCGTTTTTGAGGTCTATTAATCTGTCCAATCATAGAGAGTACTCGGGAAGAACTGATGCGTGTTTAGATATTTCTAGAATGACCATCGTTATAACGTCAATCTGAAGCCGGAAGCGGCGTAAAGCGTCAATTGAAGCTAGACGCCAATTTGAGCATCTGTGATAGACCACGGCCTAAGAGATACACATTTAAGGCATTGTTTTCAGAGCTGGCAAAAGGTAGATCCGAACACGGCAATGTTCACACCTGACATCACACCACTGATGCTCGCAGCTCATAAGAACAACTACGAAATTATCAAAATCTTGCTCGACCGAGGTGCCACGTTACCCAATCCTCACGATGTAAGGTTAGTAAGAGTGTTTGTTTTTATTTCTCTGTTCAGTGATATCGCAGGCTGGAACGAGAGTTACGGCACTCTCCTTGCGGAAGCGTATGCTCTTTCACTTAAAAGGAATCTTGATAATCAAAATACACAAATACTGCTATTTCCCTTAATATTCCTACACTGACTGATGTTTATTCTTGGGTTTTATTACCTGAAGTGGGCAAATAGGCAGACGGCAGACTTTATGGAAAATAATAACCTTGGATTATGGAATGGACGTTTGCCATATTGGGCTCAGTGCTAAAGCGTGACCAGCTTTTAGGGTGCGAAAAGATTAGATAGGAAGGTTGGTATGGATGACATAAAAGGGATAACACAGTAGGAGACGGGGGAAAGTGGGCAATGAACTCTCACTCTGTGTTTGAAATACGATTAGCTGAAGGTTAACTATTTCACGCCGAAATTCTTGAGACCATGATATCAGACACGCCTTGAGAGTTGTGTTTTAGGTAAGGATTCCAGCATGAGTTTACTATACCTTAATGCATTTCTATACGATGTATACAGGGATAATCACCGGTTAGCGTTACGTGCTGTACTCCAGTAATAAAAAAGTCTGTATTTTCAGATGTGGTTGCGAAGAGTGCATCCGTGAATCATCAGAAGATTCTCTTCGCCACTCACTGGCTCGCCTTAATGAGTACAGAGCCTTGGCGTCCCCATCTCTTATCGCCTTATCGTCCACCGACCCCATCTTGACTGCCTTTCAACTTTCTTGGGAGCTGAGAAACCTGGCTTTTGCTGAACAGGTAAAATCTTTTCCTTAAAATATTTCTAATTTAAAAGTTTCACTCATAAGTTCCACTGAAGACTAAGTCTTGAAGATCTGAATATTGATTCATTCATTCATATTGATTATGAAAGTAGAACTTTTGTGTAAGAAATTTCTGTACTATTTCTATTGCTAAATCCTATAATCTCCAAGGAACGTAAACAAGTTTTGTTTTAGGTTTGTTTTCGATATCCACTTATAAGTTTTTCGACTGAACAATGCGAAAGCTTTGGTAATATTGCTATCATAAAACCGAACTTGTTCTCATTTTACTATTACCTACATTTTTATTGTTCTTCATGGTACTAGAGCGGTTATTAAACCGCGCAGTACAAAGTGCTTTTCAATACCCTAAATCAGGATGCAGATTAGAGTTCCTATACACCGCATTATGTAATAACCGAATTAACATTTTTCATGGCTTGAAGCGGGTAAACAGATAGACGGCCCATCTGACAGAAAGTGGTTACCGCTGTCTCTGAATGTTTGCAAGACTAGGAGTGATGCCAAAGCGTTGCCTGCTTCTTGGATGGGATAAGAGGAGCGATGGGATAGAAAAGAGGGGAAGTGGGCTACCGGAAATGTCACTTATCGTATAAAACACGTGTTCGGTCCTTGCCTATAATAAGTAAGTAAAACATCCCTCCGCTGATTTTGTTGGCTACCCTCTTTCTGTGCGAGGCGACGGCCAATACACAGCAGGGTAAGGACAGCCATTTTGAACACTCGCTGTCAACGTTCAACAACATCGCGCCGTGCGCTCATCTGTTTTTATAATTCAAATAATTGTAATTACTGGCCGTACCAATAACTTTTATTAAGATCTAACCTGTGTACAAAGTGATAGCTCTTAAGTGAAACCATTGTGCCGTGCGCAGTTCCTGAGTGCAACCTGAACCGAGCCAAGAGAGGTCTGATCTCAAGATTGGTGGAGCTTCTGCTTTTATAGTGCAAGGATCTAGGTCATATCTCCCCTTTACAGTCCATAGAAATCCAACCACTATAACCTGTGGGTTAAAGCATCCCACAACATGATTAGTTCTGTGCTAGCCATTTTACAACGAAATTCTGTGACAGCGCAGCGTCACAGCGGTCGAGCTGGCCCAGTAAGCTATAATCAAGATAATGATTCTAGCACGGCGATACTATATCCAAACAATACTGTATCTATTTGACTATATAGTCAAGGTGGGGAAGCCCGTCAGTGAAGGAACTCCGTATATCTCTCGTATTTTCGTGTTTGAATAGCTCTATGTTCGAATTGTAAAAAATAGGTAAAAAATGAGAGGTGTACGAACTTACCCCACTGACGGACTTGCGCACCTTGACTATAATTTATTATTTTTTAGTAAATGGTCTTCTGCTTTTGTAAATGTCGCGTCGCATAGTTTTTTAATCTAGCCATTATTAAATATTTATGATTATTCAATTTTTAGAATAAAGGTTAAGCAAAATTTGGCACTCGCCTAGTCTTATGCTTATCCAAACTGTAGGTTTTTGATTAATGCCTAACAATAAGGTTCTTGTGGCAGTTCAAATCAAATTGAATTCTTAAACTTGTATTGCACTAAACAGCTGAAATGTTTTTATTTTAAGTTCGGCTTTCTTTATTTAACAAATATATTTATAGGAAAGTAAATCAGACTATCTCGAATTGCGTCGTCAAGCGCAACTCTTCGCCGTGGACCTACTGGATCAGTCTCGCAGCTCCCAGGAATTGGCCATTATTCTGAACCATGACCCTGACGAACCGGCTTTTGTTGATGGAGATCACATGAAACTCGCCAGATTGGAACTTGCTATTGATTTCAAACAGAAAAAGGTAAATGTCTTTATTATATTTATGTTTAGAAGTATGTGAACAAGTGACGACAAGTGGTTAGCGCCGCCTATAAACATTTGTATAAATCAAGAGAACTGAACTATTGTGTACCTCGTTGGGAATTTAAGAACCTGTTGCTCCTTTCGAAGCGCTGGAGTGAGCTCACTCCACAACTTGCACACGTAGAAGGAGAGAGTACCTTATATGGTGGACGACTACTAAGGATTGAATAAGTGTTGATTAACTCCCTATAGCCAACGAATGGTACAGTGTTAGAACAGAAGCAACAACACTAGTTGTTCTTCAGAGAACTTGCCATTATACAGATGGTAGAATACAATTCGAAAACTTTTTTTTGTTATGGGTTAAGAGTTCTAAATCATCTCAAAATGGGATTCTCAACAATTTAAACAGTGTGCTGTCTAAATCCCAGTTCCTTTATCTTACAGACTGTTTATTAGCTTTAGAATCGGTTAAAATTTTATATAAGCTCCATACAAGTAATGTAAAAATTCAACCGATGGTAGGGCAAGTGAATCATTAGTACGATATAGGAACCGGCAACATATCGCTGATAATCCCGCTGTATTATGGTGTCAACTGTGGACGGCGATATTGAATTGTTATTAAATAAATTTGAAAGACATTGTATATTCCTAGGCTAAATTGTTTTTAAACATGCTTATATTCAGAATGTAATGGAATACCTCCACGTACTCCTCCTCCTGGTACTCCTTATTGCAAAACATCTATGGTTGAATTACACATCCGCCAGATCGAGATGCGTAAAACATTGTATGGTCTAGATGTGTATAAAGCCAGCGGCCCAAACGGAATCCCAGCCATAGTACTAAAAATTGTACGCCTGAGCTCTCGCCTGTATTGACACGCCTGTTCCGCCTCCCTTTGAGTACTGGAAAAGTACCAAATTCTTAAAAGCTTGGCAATGTACAACCTGTGCTGAAAAAAGGCAGTCAGACAGGAGACCTTCTAGCGTACACACATTCTTCTCACACATCGGTAGTGAGGCGATCAAGAGGCATGGGGAAGCCCCTGGGCTATCTCTAGATATCTTGAAAGCCTTTGACAAAGTATAGTTTACAAGATGGTCTTTGCGCTTGGATATCAGACATATCAGACATATGGATATCCTGTGGAACCGATTGGTACCAGTGGTCGCAGATGGCTACTCCTCCGAATGCTCTTTGTGCTGAATATCAAAGACTTGCTCGAGCCCGATATTTTTGGATATGCAGACGACAGCACCATTGAAGAGAGACATACATTCAGCGCGAAAGCTGTCAGTCTCTAAACCCACGCTGTCAGGGTTTTCTATACTTTTTCTCTTTGTTTAAAAAAAATGAGATAGTTGTTATCATTTGTTAACAGTTTGTAGCCCATCCCAACATTCAACAATTGTTAGCTGCTATCTGGTACGAAGGTGTCCCTGGGTTCCGTCGCAAGACAACCATGGAGAAGATAATGATCATTTGCCGAGTTGCTCTGTTGTTTCCCTTCTACTGCACTCTTTATATGATTACACCGAATTGCGCTACCGGAAAACTGATGAGGAAGCCTTTCATGAAGTTCTTGATCCATGCTTCGAGTTATTTATTCTTTTTATGTAAGTATTCACAAGTGTTGTTAAGTTTTGAAATAGATTTTTCTTATCTTTAAGATAATTGAAATTATCTTAATAATTAAAAATTTAATTATTTGCGATACGACCTGCGTAAACACGTTGGTCGCACTCCACTTACAAAATATGGCCAAATCAGCCGGTTCGGTTGCGAAAACGGTTGAGTTAGTTAAGCGGCGCAAATGTATAACCCTGCGTAAGAGTTACTTAATTATGCTGATTGCTGTTGAGATGCTTGAACTGTGGGGTCCTGAAGTGATCAAAAGTCTCGTGCCTTCCTTGAACAACGGATCGGTATGGCAATCCAGCGAGGTAGCGTAACCAGCTTTTTGGGCACCTTAGCCATACATGACTACAACTAAATTTAGTCTATTTTATCGTAATAGTTAAATAATTATTCAGAAAATCTATTACAATTTAAACTTTATTAAGGCAAGAGAAAGTGATTATAAATTACGTTTCTAAAGACTAAACATTTTTAATAGTGATCCTGATTTTGGTATCCCAAAGAGCGGAAGTGCAAGCAATACAGCTATTTGGACCAGATTGGATGGTTAAGGAGCTGGAAAAAGAACTCCTGAAGCAACGTGGAAATGGACCAACGTACTTGGAATTGGTTGTCGTGGTTTATGTTTTAGGTAAGTAGTATGGTTGTCGTCAATATTTACTGACTGTGCTGTAGTAGCTGCAGCACAATAACTTAATGTGTGTGATAGATGAGAATAATGGGGAGGAGATAGAAGGGTCAGACAGGAAGAATGGGATAGAGGGGCTGGGATAAGGGAATGAAATAGGGGAATAGGATAGGGAAGATAGGAAAAAGGCAAGGAGAAGTGGGTCGTCGGGATTCTCACTCATTATACATCATGTCATTGTATTGTAGGTTAGTTCAAAACGAAATGTTTTACGGCGATATTCTGCGAGAAAGTGGTATCATATCGATCGAGGCGAGCGACTCTAAGAGCTGTAATCGAGACAATATGATTGTACCATGTTAATTTAATTGTCAAAGATGACACATACATAGAACATAATTACCTGTGACACAAATAGTGTATGGAATCCAAAAACTTTAATATAAATCCAGATACTATCCTGTGTAACTTATACATATTAGGTGTCGTATATATATGTAAATTGTGCGCGTTCACTTGATTATAAAAATTGTAAAAAGCTATTTCCGAAATTGTTGAAATTTGTATTGTACCTGTTCGATCCTTGTCTAGTATGAAGTAGGTCCATTAATTTTGCTGTCTACCCTCTTTCTGTGTTAGGCGACGGCCAATGCGGAGCAGGGTAAGGGCAGCCATTTTGATCTCTCTCAGTCAAACGTTGGAAGAGAAATACACCGCGCGGTGGGCTGATATTTTTCTAAAACGTATCACTTGGTGTGATTACTGGCCGTGCCAAGAACATTTGCTATCCGTAAAACTTTGTACTTCAAGTGTTAGCTCCAAAGTGGAATTTAGTGCAGTGTGCTGTTCCTGTATCCATGCAACCTGAACCGAGCCAGGAGAGGGCGGATCTCAAGGTTAATAGAGCTTCTACTTTTCTAGTGCAAGGATTTAGGTCATATCTCTCTCATACAGTCCATAATAAATTGAACCAGCTTATTGTCAGAGGGCTACAGCGCCCCGCAGTACCACTAATTACATCAGCGATGATTGATGATGATCAAGAAACAAACATATTCAATATTATATTTAGATGATAAGTAGACACTTTTGTTTCATTTAGGTTTCATATGGGAAGAAACACAAGAAATCTACATCGAAGGCATCCAATCATATCTCCGCAATATGTGGAACTTCATTGACTTCTCAAGGAACATGTTGTATGTGTTAGTAGCATTGCTCCGCTTTGCTGCTTACTTGCAACAGGCTGCTGAGATTCGTAGGGACCCCCAAACGAGGTTCATCCCTAGGGAGCAATGGGACGCATTTGATCCACAATTGATTGCTGAGGGGTTATTTGCTGCGGCTAATATATTCAGGTTAGTTAAATTAGCAGCAGAGGCGTAACTTAATTATTCTTTTAGATTACCAGGAAAAGGCTTAGTGCATGCGCAGTAGATTTATTAGAAAAATAGCACAAACGTGGCAGTCTACAATCTGTTTAGGATTCCATAGAGGTGACAAACTTCCAATGATTTCGTTGTTTAGCCACAGAACAAAAAACAACATTCAACCGAAAATACCCCACAGTTTAAAAACTACTTAACGGGCTTTTTGGAAACCAATTTTTATTAAAAATGTTCAAATTTACCGCTTTATATATTATAACTAGCGGTTTAGGCAGACGTTGTCCTGCCCTTAAAAAATAAAAATCTCGGACTGCCTCCTACTGGTTCCAATTGTGAATCTAAGCCATCCGGGGAACCCACTCAAAACAAACTAAAATTCATCAAAACCGGTTCAGGAGATTAGCAGCATCCTAGAATCCGATCCCAGCGCCACCTACCGGTTTCAATTGTGAATCTAAACAAAATCGATAAAGGCGTTCTCAAGGTACATACATTTGTATGATTCAATTATATATATATATATATATATATATATATATATATAGAGAGAGAGAGAGAGAGAGAGAGAGAGCGAGAGAGCGAGAGAGAGAGAGATAAGACTTTATTGCAAACCAAAATATACAATTACAAAAACAGAACATATTTACAATATTTTATAGGCAATAAAATAGGCGGCCTTATCACTCAAAGCGATCTTTTCCATCTCTCCACATAAGCATCAAATACTCGTAGATGGTGCCATATATATTAATTGATTTATATTGATTAAGGTTCACATACTATTAATCAAAGAAAGAGTGGAACTTAAAGTATGGCGCCATCTACGAGTATTTGATGCTTATGTAACTTAGTTGACAGCAGAACTCATAATTACCGACATATCGGTTTAAAAAAATTGATTACAAATTAAAATTAAACCTATCCTATGTCCTAAGTTGGAACAAATCCAGCAAAATAAAAAATCTCATCAAAATCGGTTTGATTAGTTTCGGAGTTCGTGGTAAAAACAGTGTGACAGGGAATTTTTATATATATACATTGTTTAAAAGCCATAGGGCGAGGCGGTATCTACGACTTTGGAAACCAATATCTTCCTATCAAATTAATTAAAATCTTTTTTAAAGAACATCATTACGATTTTACAAGCTCTGTCTGACGATACTCCATAGGTTTGTGTATTGAAAAATATTACAACCATCATTTTTATGAATGGCGGTCGGACCCTTCTTATTTTGAGTTGTATTGCAGTTATACACCATTTATAGCGACATATAGAATCTCTTCCTTTCAATTTTTATATGTTCAGCCATTTAGTTGTGAAGTTACTTGTGTAGTGGAAGACTTGCAAGCCAATAGATGGCGCCGTACAATAATTAAGGTCGTAAACGATTCCCGAAACGTACAAAGAATATATACAAAGGTCATTGGGCGTTTAGACCCACTTTTTTTTTAAACGTACAAAGACCAAATTAATTTTACTTTGAAGAATAGAATCCCACTTTTCTAAATATATATATTTTTTTATGTGACGACCGGCAGAAATAGTTATTTAACAGTATCTGTGTAAAGTATCAGCATGTGAAAATATTAGGTACAAGCATAATAAACGCTTGTATAGCATAAAGGATTGTCATTCTCTTTCGCTCGCACATTCGACAGGTAGCATAACGGAATGTCTGTCTCTCTTGCTCGCACATTCGCAGGTAGGTACATAAGAGCGCGTGCGCCGCCACCGCTTGGACCGCCTCGCCTCACCTTTTTAGATGAATTAACCATTGATTTTGATCAAGTAGAATAAAAATATTATTTATGTAGAACTGTACGTTATTTTTGTGCTTTGAACAGAAATTGTCTAAAACAATTGCCGTTCAAAATATTTTCAAAGTCGATCCAATACTTTTTACATAATTAATTATAAAAATGCTTTAAAAATACTATAACGATAACAAATTTTAAAAAATCTCAATTTTCCCAGGGCTTGCATTTATGCGACCCATACCACTGAGCATACCTAGCCCTATTTCGTTTGTGTACGCCGTGGGTCATATGTCCGAACAAAATGCCCAATGACCTTTCCAATAGTAATAGATAGAGCCCTAAGCCTGCGAGGAAGAACAATAACCTCGCTAGAAGATCTTCCTTTGAGACTGAGGAGAATTCCATTTCGCTTCTCCACCCTATACGAGGCACTTCACTTGCATAGTTTTTTGTATAGGATAAACGTATTTCATGGTATCTCTATTTTCACTTTTTGTAAAATCATCTACATTATCTTTTTGTCCTCAGTGCTCTCAAACTGGTCCATCTATTTTCTATCAATCCCCACTTGGGGCCCCTGCAGATCTCCCTTGGGCGCATGGTCATAGATATCGTCAAATTCTTCTTCATCTACAGTTTGGTTCTATTCGCCTTCGCTTGCGGTGAGTAACAGAATTTAATATTTATGTAGATATAGTATAAAAAAAATTAAGATTGTTGTAAAGAAATTTTAAGTGACACTACGAAAATATCTTCATGCTTATTGCTTTATTATACGGGTTGTAAAAACTAGTTTTAATTAATTGTACGATAAGTAATATGTTGGCGTCATGAAATGATCAGGTCTGAATCAGTTGCTCTGGTATTTCGCGGACTTGGAAAAGCGCAAGTGCTACGTACTACCCGGCGGGCTACCTGACTGGGACAACGCTGGAGATTCTTGTATGAAATGGAGGAGTTTTGGAAAGTGAGTCTTGGATAATAGACGCAAGAATGTAGACGCTAGGACACTAGGTATTTGTTATAAGCTCGGGACGATTTATTCATTATATGGTCTGAACAGCTAGTCTGTACAGTCGTATACGATCTACGAAGTCTATCTACGTTGTAGGTGGAAATATGGATGCTGAGTAAATATACACTACGCGTAAAGAAATACGCAATTCGGTATACACACGCAAAACGCGCTCAGTTAGCCAGGCTTACATTTTATGCGTTGCAAACAATGCGTGTAAATACTAATAATATTTTCTAATGTTGTTATTATTTCCACGTGATGTATATCATATAATTTCACATATAGTCAAGGTGGCGAAGTCTGTCAATGGGTAAGTTCATACACCGCTCGTTTATTAAGTTTTATAAACGGAATTTAACACCAACTACAATTCAAAGACAGAATTCTATAGTGTTTTAGCTTCACTGACTGATTTGTTGTCCTCGTAACTATTCAAACACGGAAATAATGAGAGGTGTATGGAGTTCCGCCACTGACGGACTTCACCACATTGACTATATACGTACTTACATTATAATAACTTCACGCATTTGAAAATGCTATATTTATTTATCATGCTTTTGTCAGTATTCATAAGGTTTTGTTTGTATTTTGTAAAAAAAGATTTGTTTATATAAAACTCAATTATTAAAAAAAACCTAACAATGCTATTTGTGAGCAATCATCATTGCATACATCATTGAATTGATTGTTGTTTGATTTTTATTAAGATACCACAGAGTACATTAAGATACTTTTTACATCGCTTTAAATAATGGCTGCAACTAAACAAGCTTTTAAAAAACAGAAAGCTCTTTAGTCTCATACATAGATAATACTTATATATGTCATACTTGTCGCTATTTAATTTACTTTCCAACAATTCAATATTTTTCGAACTCTGTTTATAATCGTTTTGTAATTTATTAACAAAATGAGTGACGCACAGTTCAATTTGCGCCATATTATTGGTGCCCCAATAAATGCTATGAGGCTGTCAGAACAGGCTTTGGTCTGCATGCCTCCGAGAACAGCGAAATTTACGCTATCAGAATGGAGGATGAGCAACGACCAACGTTGCAGAAATACAGAAGACCAGCAACAGTTAGCAGACCGAATTATTGGAGAATGTGATAGGATCAATGAGGAAACAACTGAACGAGCAGAAATCTTGAAAGCAACAGTAGATCGACGTATAGATGAACGAATTGGAGATGTTGTGTTTAATAAAAAAGAACTACAAACCCAACGCAAAGAAATAAATTTTGAATTAGAGTCACTAGGTGTATATAAGACTCGCCTAGAAGATTGTTTGTCTGCATTGCAATCGAATGTATTGACGATATGTCGAAAATGTCTTATGCTAAGAGATGGTAGGATTGGAATAGACCTGGTCGTAGATGAGGTAGAACATGCTTTACAACAGGAAATCACAACAATTTTGGGTGGTCAAAGCCTTCTTAAAAGAACTTTAGAGCAGTTGAACGAACAGATGCGTCGTTTACGAGCTACGCGTTATTTGTTAGACAGAGATTTGCAATACAAGCAAGGCGCTATAGACATTGATAAAAGTTGTTTGTCATTAAAATCAACTGATCTTTGTTTGTCAGTTTATGAAGGTTACACTAATTTAGATCCTGCAAATATTTCAGCTGATGAATATAATGCTTACTCTGGCAATAATATACAATTGGCTGCTATAGAAGTAACTAGCGCAAGACCTATTAGAATATTTGTCGATACTCTCTTGAAGCAAGTTATTGATGATCTATGGGCTGCGTATAACAAGTGTAATCATGAGTTCGGGGAACTTATTATAGATACGAAGCTTGCTAAAGCTAAACTAGAAGATATGCATAGAGAAACGACTCAGAAAATATCGCATATGATGGATGCTATTCTGAAGCTGCAGAAATCACTATCAGATAGAGAGGGGAATACTGCTTTAGCTCATACTAGGTTAGGAAGACGAGCTCAACGGGTTGGAGCTGAATTGGTTCGAGACCCACCTGGCCAAGCGCTATATTACGAATGTGAGATGTTAAGGCACAGCACTGAGCAAATACAACATATGCTTCATGAAGCAAATTCAGCGCTAAGATATTTGCTCCAAACCCAAATTCAACTGGAGGAGGATATTAATGTTAAGATGAATACTTTAAAAATAGACGAAGTGGATTGTATGACTTTAAGGGCGACAATGGATTATCATGCATATTAATGCTTTCTTGTATCCATACTTGGAAGAATTAGTTAAACTCATTTAGTTTTATAATTAATTATTTTTTGCTAGATGTACTGTTTATTCATAACTATCTTAATAAAGTAGTTTTTAATTTATAAATTACTTCGTATTTTTTTTGGCATCAAATAATACTACTGATTAATTCTTTGTTAAAAATCTATTCTCGGGATTCTGTTCATAAAAAAATATTATGGCAGCTCGAAAAGGCACTTTTTAACGCCTATTCGAGCTGTCACAAATTTTTCTCATTTTGCATTAGTTAAAGATTTAAAATTTAGCTGAGGATTCTATTACAATGGTCGGTTTTTGCCTGGTTCCTATTTGTTTGAAGATAACACAAATAGTACATAGATATAATTAAAAGAGAAGAAGACTTGCTTGTGCCGGTTCAAATGTATCACGATGCTCGTCTCAGACTAGTCTAGACTACTTTTGGTTTAAGTTAGCGGCAATAATTCAACTAGTAATCATGCGCCAATAATAAACCAACTAATTTCTTTACAGCGTATTCGAAGCATCACAGTCTCTCTTCTGGGCGTCCTTCGGTATGGTAGGACTTGAGAACTTCGAGCTAGCTGGCATAAAGAGCTACACGCGGTTCTGGGGTCTCCTCATGTTTGGGTCGTACTCCGTGATCAACGTGATAGTTCTGTTGAACCTCCTCATTGCCATGATGTCCAACTCGTACGCGATGATTGATGTGAGTATATTCTAACAGTCAATAGTCAACTTCAAAATAGGTAACATTATAACATTTTGAGGTTGACTATTACAAATCATTAAATAGAATTACGTAGAAAGTATAAGTAAACTTATTGATTGTGTTATTAAAAAACGATGGTCAATATAGATTGAGATATATAATGTATAAATTTATTTTTATTTATAATTGAATGAATTCAGCAGACAGGTAAACGGCCCACCTGACGGAAAGCGTTACCATCGCCTATGGACATTTGTAACACCAAAGGGGCTACCAATGTGCTGCCACTCTTTAAAGAGAGACTGGAACCTGACCAATAATGCCGGAATACAAGTCAAGGTTGTTATGGTGGCATACTCTAGATCAGGGGTGGTAGCCATCCAGACGGGAAAATATTCTACCACCTGACTGTGGGTTGTTTTGTCGCCTCTTACGGCAAGCCGCCTGGTTGCAGGAAATTGTATCCTTTCTTCGTTCCTGCACGGATAAGGATAAAATGAAGATTGATGACCATTTTAGGGGTTAAATTTAATCGGTCGATATATATATAGTTGGCATGCAAAGTAACAGTGAAATACATAGTTGCAATTACCAAGTGCCCGATGGTGAAAGAAGAAACATCGTGCAGAACCCTACATATTAAGGTTATGGTTTCATGTTACTCGCCAATTCTCTTTAAAAAAGCTTGGTATTTAAAAACGCCCATCCTAACACCCCATTTTAAGGAGGATGCTTCTACCCAGCTGTGGGATTTTTATGGACTCATGTTGACAACAATTTTATAACTGGGACAATATATCATCGTTTACTTTTAGTGATATATTGGGTAATTACTAAATTTAATGTTATTTTGTTAGTTTAAAGACTTAATAGGTGAAAAATTAAATAATAGTATGTGACCGGTTTAATGTTTAATATTCTATGACTTCGGAAAGTAGTCAAATTATTTTAAGAATAATAAATTAAAGAACAAGTACTGTTTGTCATCGTAGACATATAAGTATAGAAACTATAGATGTGACAAAATCTGAAACAATAAATCGATGTCTTAAAACTATTATATGTTATTCGCTCTTTTCTTTCACCTTCTCCCAATTATTGGAGGTCGGCACAATAGGTCTTTTCCTTCGATACTCCTCTATTCTGACATACGCCCTCTGACACCACAAATCATCATATCATCCTACACACAATCCATCCATCTCTTTTTGGTCTATCTTTACTTTTGTACCCATCAATCTTGTACTTTAACATTATTATTGTCACAGTGACCTTTATCCCTCCTCATAGCATGCCCATACTATATACCACTTAATCTTCTTCCTCTCAATTTTTCTGTCACAGTGCAGTGCAACTTTCAAAGATCCCCTTATATATACATTCTGACCTCATCCATTTTCGTAAAACCACACCATCTCGAGATTCTCATCTCAACTGAATGGAGACGTTTGTGGTTTATCATTTTAGCGGCCCAACATTCGGACCCGTATAACATGACCGTATTTAAACTGACCTTTTAGTTTCAGTGGCATTAGTTTGTCGCATGTCACACCGGTTATGTTGCTATTTACCTTGAAATAATTTCACTAAACTAAGACTATGTTCGCAGTGATGAAGCTAAGGCGATGCTACTGAAGTTTCCTTAAAAATAAGACGAGTGTGTGTCGTGTATGGGCGGGCATACGTAGAGTCCAAAGTTAGGTAGAGAATGCCCACTGTCTTTCTCGTGTGCTTAGGAAACCTAATAATGCCCTATCTCAAGATGTAATCAAATCAAATAATTTATTTCATAAAGACATGGTACGCATACAAATAGATCCTGTCAGTTTTATAATGATCACATGTTTTTTGCTGGTTCGGCGTACAATTTTTTGTAACCTATATTATATCGGCATATATTAATCTTCCTTCATTATTAATTTAATTTTAATTATTACTGCTCATATTTCCATGTTATAATTATGTTTAACCTTAAATTTAACAAAATACTACAGCATTTTATTTAACCTAACCTTCGTGGAAAATATTTATTTGCCAGAATTTTCCATTATGTATTTAAAGAGTGGAGTGTGCTCAATTTTTAACGTCATTTATGACATTTAATATGTACTGTATATACTAAGGGTTAAGGTTCATAATTCAATGCTAAAATCATGTTTATTTAATATGTATTAATTTTTATTATTCAGTCTATTTATTTATATAACGCCTTTTACAATGGATTCCAATTGGGTTTTTGAATCATTTTGTTTTATAATAAATGGAAAGATCATAAATATAAGTATTATAACAAACAAATTTTATGATTTTTCGCTACAATTAAAAAGTTATATCAAATTAAAAAAAAATTTTTAACCCGAAGTACTCGAGTATCGAAAACATGCCGATAATTCCCGAAGAATCCATTCATCAGCTATGTGCTACGAAGAGTTATTATGAGAAATTACCATAGTGGACATCACACGCGCGTCGGGTGTGTTCGGGAATTGTCGGCGTATTTTCGGTACCCGGGTACTTCGGGTTCAAAAATTTATTTTTAATTTGTTTTAATTTTTTAATTATAGCGAAACAAATAAAATATAGTTTGTTATAAAACTTATATATGATCTTTCATACTATAAAAGAAATCCACAACGCAGTTATAGCAGATAAAGGAGAAAAACAATATTGTATCTTAATTAATTTCAAAATACTTTAATATATGTAATATGCATTGGAGTATATATTTGAAACCAATAATTTATGTATCAGATCAATCTCCTTGATACGTACCTATTCTACAATAAAAAGTATTGTGATTATTTAACTTTGGGAAAGTTTTCGTATATACCTAGTGATAAACATTGTGCACTAACAATTAATTCTTATAACTTTAAATTTATTTGCCTTTTTAATCAGTAGGTATTACTTACTGATTAAAAGTCATATATTCCATTTTTTATGACATGAGTGCAGCAGATAGGCAGAGCTGATGGAAAGTTGTTACCATCGCCAATGGACATTTGTAACACCAAAGGCGCCACAAATGCGCTGCTGCTCTCTAAATGTAGCCTGGCCACTAATGCCGGAATACGACTCAAGGTTGTTATGGCGACATACTCTGGACCACGGGTAGTACACATCCAGACAGGCATCTACCCTACCACCTGGCTGTGGGTTGTTCTGTCGCCTCTTATTACAGGCCGCCCGGCCGCAGGAAGTTGTCTAGAATGGTCTAGAGTACGCCGCCATAACTACTTTGAGTTGTGTTCCGGCATCAGTGGCCAGGTTCCAGTTTCTCCTTCGAGGCCAGCAACACATTGGCAGCATCTCTGGTATTACTAATGTCCATAGGCGACGGTAAGCAGTTTCCACCACAGTTGGGCTGCCAGCCTGTCTGCTGTGATTCAACAATTTAAAAAAAATGTATACTCTCTCCATTCCTGCACAGAGAGATAACAAATCCATACAAATAATAAAAAAATAACTTGATGGTCTTAGTAAAACGCTTCCCGCTATGAATAGGTTTCTAGCACTTTTTTTTTGAGGCCGGGGAAATGCATTTCGCACACTACCGGGTCCTTTACTAGGGATTAGACCATAGCGACGAGAGGTGACACCACGAATGGGCACCAGAGTCAAATCACCGGCTTGTGTGGAGACTCAAAAACTCAATACTCCACTAAAATCACCCTCCTCCCATGTGCCCCGCGCTGTGGTAGGAAGAGCGGGAGACTAAGAACGTAGTTACGCCCACGCTGATCCTAGCACATCAGTGCTTGAGAATGCCCCCGGGACAGGCAAGCTCACTTCGTCAATAGGGGTGAAGAATCCTCTGCTCCCTAGATGCTAGAGGGCCCCTGCAGTGGTATTAGGGGGGGGGGCGATTTTGCGCATGTCTGCGCCTCCGGGACCCCGACTGACGTTGGTACCAGCGAGACGCATGCGCACCTCTCTCTCTTTCTCGTTCCGCGACCTCCTTTTGAGACATGACAGCCTCGCAGAAATTGCCCGCAACCACCCAAGGATTGTCGGTATGCAACATGGCTTGCACCAAACTGCTCAGCGAATCGATTGGACAAGTTTCTAGCACTGTCAGTAGTGCGGGCAACTTCCTCGTTCCGCTTACCGCTGTCGTCTGAACCTTGGGCTAAGCGTCGCGTCGTGTGCTAATTTCAAATCCTTATTCAAAACTAATAACAAAGTTTAACACGCTTTTCTCTTTACTAAGTTGCTTAAGTTGTTAAGTTAGTCTAGTCTTCAATGCAGTTGATAAAGGTGTTTAGAAACAAGTTAGTGTAAATAGTGCTTTACAGAAATCTTGTTGAATAATCCACGAGTTTCTTTATAAATCAATACAGATAAATAAAATTGAAGTGTCTGTTTGTTTATAAGGGGATAATTCGGGGGATTTATTATTAGGGGGATAATTCGGACCAAGAGATCCCGAAAATGCAATCTTTAGAATTTTTGTCTGTCTGGATGTTCCGGCTAATCCTTGAAACGGCGGGACCGATTTTGATGGGATTTTCACTGGCAGATAGCTGACGTTACAAGGAGTAACTTAAGCTACTTTTAAAATAGGGTTCCGCGAAAAAATTTACGCGGAAGAACTCGTGGGTACAGCCAGTAATATAACAAATAAACTGTTTCTAGAGGGTAGATAGAGACCAAATAAAATGGACTCTTACTCATACGTCCCGCATATACAACATACGCCAAATCTACTTCCACAATGACGTTCTCCGCTGTCTAGTTTTGTGATTTTCTTTACTGGCCTAGCTGACTAGAATACAGAGGTCGAGAGAAAGAATACAGGTTCGATATCTGGCATGGCAAATTTCCTTTATCTACTATGGCTTGGGTGTCTCAGAAATCAGAAATCTTTTATTCATAACAAAGTTACAAGTTAATTTCTACATCACTTAAATATACAGGTCACAAAAAAAAATGACATGTTATCTATATATATACAACAAAGTCGTGTTAGTTACAATATTTATAACTCAAGAACGACTGGATCGATTTTAATTATTTTTGTGTTTTTGGAATTGTCTTCGTCTAGAATAGGATAATAAGTATTAAAATATGATATCAATAAAAAAATATCAATGTAGCCATTCATTTGTTATGATCTTTCCCGGCTGATTTCGGCAATGGTGACTACATTTAAGATTTTCATTTGTCAGATTATGGTGAATTATTTTTGAGTGTGTTCAAGTGGGTCTCGGGATGGTTTAGATTCAAGTTTGAACCAGGTTGATGGCACTGCAATCGAGTTCCAGGATTTAGGTGAAATTATTTTTGTTTTTGTTCAAATGGATCCCGGGATGGTTTTGATTCACGACTGGACCCGGTAGATGGCGCCGCTGAATACCTCTAACGGTGGAACCAATTTTGATGTTTTTTTTTTCAAGTAGTTTCAAGTAGTTCATTACCAGGTGGTAGGGCATTTGCTCGACTGGATGGCGACCACCCCTGGTTTAGAGTATGCCGCCATAACAACCTTGTGTTGTGTTCCGGCATTAGTGACCCGGTTCCAGTCTCCTTTAAGAGAGCAGCAGAGCATTTGTAGCATGTTCGGTGGTGCAAATGTCCATAGGCGACGGTAACCACTTTCCATCAAGTAGGCCGTCTGCCTGTCTGCTGAACACCTGCAATAAAAAAAACAGTAAAAAAAGTAGATTCGAGGATGGTTGAGATTAACAATTAGTCCCGGTTGATGTCGCTGCAATCGGTTTCTATATTTTGATTTTTTAAGGGCAAGACAACGTGTGCCGGGTAAAGGTAGTAGGGTATAAAAATTCCTCATGATTATAGAAGGTGTGTTCGAGTAACCATTTCCTGAGCCGTGTTTTAAATGTGCCGACGGATGGTGATTCCGTTATCTTACTCGGTAGTTTATTGTATATCAGCGGTCCCATGACATGCGTCAAGCTCATGTCATTCCTATGGCGAGTGAAGTGCGTATACACGTCACTATGCTTGACTACAGAGTCCTTACTACTCCCCATTCTTGATTATGCTAACGCCATAGCTGGCGTTATTGCGGCGTTAAAGTTATTGTGGCGTACTCTAGACCAGTGGTAAATGCCCTACCACCTGGCTATGGGTTGTTTTGTCGCCTCTTACGACAGGCCGCCCGGCCGCAGCAATTAGTATTCTTTTTCCGTTCTTGCACGGAGAAAGATGTATGTACGGATGTATGAAAAGATTAATAGGTAAAGTGAAATATGTTTGTCAGGATCGTAGCAGATGGAGATCTATTGTCTCTGCCTAACCCTATTAAAAATAGGCAGGATAATATGTATGTATTTATGTATGAAAAAGCAACAATATATTTTTGTTAACAGGAACACTCTGATGTTGAGTGGAAATTTGCGAGAACCCGTCTCTGGATGAGTTATTTCGAAGAGAGTGCGACTTTACCCCCTCCTTTCAACATTATGCCAACACCAAAGCTGTTCTTGAAGATGCTAGGCTTGAGGAAGAAGGATAAACTTAGAAAAATGAAGTTAAAGGTAAACTCATTTTATATCTGTTTATGGAAGACTGGCTAATTATTGTAGCTATTGGCGACTTTTTCAGAGTTAATTTTTTAAGTTAAGAGAATCTTCTATGTGAAATTGTAATTCTTTACTGCTCTCAGAGATGATTTAAAAAAATCTCTTTTTTATTTCTTAGCCAAATCTTTTATAATATTATAAAATTCTAAACATGCCGTGTCTGTACATTGAAGCTATTTAAAAAAGAACACAGGAATACACTATATACATGATGGAGAACACGAGATAATTTCTTTTAGATTTCTTGTCTATTTGTTCGTGATTCACGTAAAAATTATTGGGCAGATTTTGATACGAGTTTCGCTGATCGACAGCAAATTCTTAGACTTAAAATCTGCGCTACTTTTTATCCCGGGAATCCCACGGCTTTTTTTCTGGGAATGGTTTAAAATGGCCAGATTGAAAAAAAACCCATTTTAATGCATTTTTTCATTGGTCGGTAGCAAATTTATGTAATAAAATGAGCGTTTTTTTATCCCGGGAATCCTGTGGGAATTGTCCTGGGAGCATTTTGTAGTTGTTTGGGTGCATAAAAATTAGCTTATTCCGACGCAGTTTTCACTGAAACGATGCCTTCATTTTTAAATGCTGTGGTACTTTGTGTCCCAGGAAGCCCGCGGGAATTTCGAGTCAAGCGTGGACGAAGTCGCGGGCACATTTTAGTGTTAAATATATTTTTTAACTTTCCTAACTTGGTAGATTATGGTTATTATTAATTATCCAAATTTTTATTCCTTGTTTTATTTCCTGTAACATTATTTTTTGTTTTACTAGGCGGCTCCAGCTCAATCATATTTTTAGGAACAACTTAAGATTAAAGGGAAGTTAACGATCTATTTTAATTAAGTTTTAATATTAAAACTTGGGTCAATCATTTTACGAAATATGGAACTATGACGCAGCATGTGGTGGTATTTATTTGAACATCGTTAATAAATAAGGTGTTCTATACTGACAATCTCATAAGCGTTACTTTATTAACTATAGCGCCAATGTACGAGGGTGAATCAAAACGTTCTTGGAATAAATATTAAAAAATGCAAAATTTTAAACAAAAATATTTTATTTTTCTACATAATCTCCCTCCAATGGAATGCATTTAGAATAACTCGTTTCTAACTTCCTTATTCCTTGCGAAAAAAATGTTTTTACTTGAGTCTCGAAAAACTCCTCTACGGCAACAATAACCGCATTATTATCCTGAAATTTATTTCGACGAATTTCCTGTTTTAATTTTAGGAATAAGTGACAATCACTTGGAGCTAAGTCTGGAAAATATGGTGGGCGGTCAAGGAGATTCAAGCCGGCAGAGCGGATTGCGTTGAGCGCAACTTTCGATTGATGAACGGGAACGTTATCGTGAAGAAACAACACCAGTTTTCCACGACGTTTTTCTTTAATCACTTCACGTACTTTCGGAATTAAATGTGCATAATAATAGGGTCCAGTAATCGTCTGGCCTTTTGGCATGTAATCAATAAAAACAATTCCTTGACTTTCCCAAAATTTGCCAGCAGTAGGAGCAAGTCGAAATTTCTTAATGGATAGGGAGGATGGTCGTCTTCAAGACATGCTTTGTCTCTTAGTTTCAGGGTCGGAATGGTGGACCCACGTTTCATCCATGTTGACAAGGTGACAGCAAAAATTATCCGAATCACGATGGAACATTTCGAGACTACGCTTAGAAATTTCCAAACGTCACTTTTTGTTTTCGTCGCTTAACATTCGTGGCACCCATCTTTCAACACTTTTTGAACCCTAGTGAATCAATTAAAATGGATTGAACGCTACCAAAAGATATCTTTAGGATCTCAGCTATATATTGTATAGTTATTCTCCTGTCTTCCAAAACCAGATTCTCAACCTTTTTGAGATTTTCTTCCATAACGGAAGTTGACGGCCGCCCAGACCGCGGGTCATCTTTACAGTTTGATCTACCTCTTTTAAATGCAGCCGCCCAATACGCAACCATAGAATAGGGTACAACATCATCCCCTAATGTTTGCTGAATGTCCGAAAAAATTTATTTCGTAGACATTTTTTTCAAGCTGAGATATTTTATCTTTGGAAAGTCTAATATAGTTCTGGGAAAACATGTGTCAAGTTTTCTTTTCTTTTCATCTTTCAACCTTTTCATCAACACTTTTATAAATTAGATATATTTCATTACAAAATATATCGAAGAACCAGTATTTGGATACAGTTAAGTGGTATCCGGCTCGAAGGACCAAATAAAGAATAAAGTCGCATTCAGGCAATCTCCGTGGTTTGGGGGGCTTATGTGTTCAATATATGGCCATCCCTTATTCCCCCAAATTAAAAACTGGTGCCCGGAGAATACAGAAATTTTACACTTAGTTTGTAGTCAGCTACTAGCTCACGAAAGCGTCGGTTTAGGGGTCTGCCGCTGCTAATCGACGTGGCGGGACACAAACGTGTGGCAAGACGAATACACGAGTCCTGGGCCTAAGGAACGCAGATACACTGACCACTAAGTTTATATTAAGTAAGCCTCAAACTTACAGTAGGCAAGGCAATTGTCCCTTCCCCCCTACCCCCGTCAATATGTATAGGACGCGGAAATCTTCAATAGCTCAATTTATGTGCGGTTGTCATGGCGGTTGCAACTCATTCAACTTCGCGAGCGTCGCGGCGGCAACACACGGGGGTTGCAAAACGCTATATACCCAAGACACAATTTGTAACTGGGAGATAGATGGCGCCAACAATGTTCCAAGTTTAATCTATCTAACTATAATGCTATACGTATAACAAATCTGATAGGGGTATCAAGTTTGTGCAATTAATTTAGAATGAGAAATATCAGGAGAGCGATTCCGGAATAGCAAATTTTTAAAGTGCAACTATTAGAATTTCTGACTATCTGTTTGTTGGAGCATCACGTGAAAACTAATTGAGCGGATTTAAATGAAACTCGACACAAACAAAGTGTTGGCGCCACCTATTATCTATTCCCAATGAGTAATTGTGCCTTGGGCTTATAGTGTCCTGCATCCCTCGTCTGTTGCCGCCGCCCGCTCTGCGCTTGAGTCAGTACATCGCCATACGCTACGCCACCGCGACGCACGCGTGGTTGGATTGCACTCGCTATTACAATCGCACATACATTTAACTATAAAAGATTTCCACGTCCCGCAGTAATTTATAAGGACATTTGCCTCGTCTACTATAGGCTTGAAGCCTAATCATAAATTTAAGAGGCCAGTGTATCTGCACCCCGTGGTTCGTGTAGAAGAACCTTGTCATATCTTTGTGTCTCACCACGTCGATCAGCAGCGGCAGAACCCTGAACCATCACTGTCGTGGGCTGGTCTCTGACTGCAAGGTAAGTGCAAAATTCCTGTATTCGTCGGGCATCAGTTTTTAATTAGGAAATAAGGGATGACTATACATTGAACACATAACCTCCCATACCGCGGAGACTGCCTGATTAGCGTCTCCACACAACTTATATCCCCGGTCAACACATAGGACGCTTTTTGATAAAGGACGTCGTTTCCGTGGGATGGACGAATATAGATTAAAAAATGGCGATACGGTTGCATTTTTTTGGTGCCTCCATTCCAGTTCACTAGCACACACGTCGTCATGACAAACCAAATGACGTTTCACTGGCACTACGAATAACCATTAAAATAATTTTATTTTTTAGGAGCAAAAAGAGAAGGAACATGACGTCCGTTATACAGCGGTGATGCGAGCTTTGGTGTGGAGATATGTCTCTGCCATGCACAGGAAAATGGATGACGAACCAGTCACAGAAGATCACGTCAACGAGTTAAAAGGAGACGTCTCTGCCCTAAGATATGAACTGCTAGAAGTGTTTGAGAAGAACGGGATGGACGTATCGTTTACTGATCGGAAGGAGAAGAGTGAGTATTTTTCTGGGTTTTGAGACTATTTAAATTTTTATTCACCAAGGCAACTAAAACAGCGCACAGAATCAATAAATTAAAGTGACAGTGGGCCGGTCGCTTTTGTCTTAGGACTGATAGCTGATGGAGCAAATGAGTTTCTAGAATGAAGCCTTGCGTAAGATCACTTATAAGGGCTGTATGAAGATAGCCCGGCTATGTGGCGCAACCCTGAAGCGGTGTATAGGTGTGGATATCGATGGCTAAGAAAGATAGATCAAGATTAGTTTTTACAAAGTGATGTTTTTAGATTCAAACGAAAGATTTCCGCCATATTTGTGAAAATAATTTGGTGCCTTTGGTGATTGCCATGTGCATAATAATTGTAACAATATTCACAATATTGATGTCTAAAACCATGCCTAGAACGGAGAAAGAATACAATTTCCTATGGCCGGGCGGCTTATCGCAAAAGGCGACAAAATAACCCACAGCCAGGTGGTAGAGTATTTGCCCGTCTGGATGGCTACCATCCCTGGTCTAGAGTAACAGCCGTAACAGCCTTGAGTTGTGTTCCGGCATTAGTGGCCAGGTTTCAGTTTCCCTTCCCTTTAGAGAGCGGCAGCACATTGGTAAACACCTTTGTTGTTACATATGTCCATAGGCGATGGTAACCGCTTTCCATCTGGTGGGCCGTCTGTCTGTCTGCTGAACTTATGCAACTAAAAATAAAAAAATCATCGAAAAGAGTGGTTATGACTGCTTTTAAAATCAAATCTTTACAAATTTTTCATAGTGGTACTTGGTAAAAGGATGAAGATTTGGGAGAGACGTTTGATGAAAGACTTCCACGTGGCACCTGTAGCTCTGGATGAGGATGAGAAACCAGCCCACGAATCTGGTCTGTCCAGATTCAGGAGGATTGCTAAACTAGCTGTTGCGAGTACCACAAATGCTAAATGGGACCAGACGCTCATTGGTACTGGAATATCGTAAGTATCTTGTGTCAAAGGTTTAATAATCTGTTGCTGTTTAACTTTGAGATTATATTAGGTCTTAAATAGTCTTAATCATTCATTTGAAGTCATATTTAAAGAAAGAAGAAATCTACTGGAGGCCCTATTTATTAATATTTTATTATAATAATATAAATTTATTTGATATATTTTGAAAAGCTCGCAGATTGGCCGCTGTCGCAGTCGTGAATCTTTCAAGAATCAACAGAATTTGCAACGAGCCATGGAAGAAGCCAGAAAATTGGTGTTGCGGTCGCCTCTACCAGGTGATATACATATTTCAAATTTCATGGCGTACTAATTGTTTTGATTGTCTTTGCGTGTGCGTTTCTATTTGTTAAGATTATTTTACGTCAAGGCTAGTCGTTAGATTATGTCGGTACTCTCGGCAGATACCTTTCTTCTTTCACATAGCATCAATTTTGTCTAATACAAAGTTTTTACTCAACATATTAGTTTTGTTATAGCACAGGTCAATTTATTATTGTGGTAGATTAATATAATAGTGTTGCTTTGAAGGTTCTCGAGCCGGATCACCTATTGAAATGCCAGTAACTCCAGGACAGACATTGCTCGAGCTGATTAAAGATATATCCACTGAGGTGGGAGAGTCTATAGATCCCGCTTCACCGGCTCCCAAGTCACCCTGGAAACCTCCTGGTAAGTGAATTTTAGTATTTTTTTATGTTGTATAGGTTCGCGTTTGACAGACATTGCACCTGATGTCAGGTAGAAATGCAGTCTAAGATAGAGCACGCTTGCCTAGAGTATACCTGTTAAAGCAAAATTTGAATACACCTAAATTATGTGTATCTGGAAATACAGACGACGGTCTTTCCGTGTGCAATCTTTAAAATTATTTACTTTTTAAATTGTTTTTCGTATATTATTGTTTTATTCATTATTGTCATATTCATTCGTGTTTTGGAAACTGAGAAAATCCAAGATAATATACGTAAAAGGATGTCGTTTGCAACTAGAAGTTATTAGTTTAATAGCTTTGGTCTGTATATTTCTTGATTTATTGTTTTTAAAGATGTTTTGTATTGGCTTTATCTCAGATAACGTTTAAGTTTAATGCTAACATAAAAATGGACTTGCGGACTTGTTTTTGTTCTGCAATTCAGATTATTTTTAAAATAAACAATTTTCTATTAGGCGATGGAGCTGGAGGTTTGGCTGCCGGTTTGCTGTCAGCTGGTGCAAGCAGACCTGTGTCTCCAAAACCACGCACTCCTAGTCCCATTCCTCCTGCGGTAAGAGAATTCTAATAACTTAAATAATCTACAAATTTCACTAAACTTTAACTCCTGTGTAGTTTTTCGCGATAATATGAAAGTCTACCACGATTGTGGAAGTTTACACACAGGCTTTCTATATAACTCATAAAAAGTTGGAATAAGGTAATACTAATTTGCTTGAATGTCATTCGACCGTGTACACCGGTAATATAAGGTGGAAATTACATAGACGCTGAAAATTTTAACTGTGACTGCTTTATATATGTTCAGACTATTGAGTGCTTACTTATTAAATTATACTCTTAAGAATCTGGCAGATTGCATTATTTCTACCTGAGTGAAGAGTTTTTTTTATTGCATGACTTCAGCAGACAGGTACACGGCTCACCTGATGGAAAGTGGTTACCATCGCATATAGACTTTTGTAACACTAATGTGCTGCCGCTCTCTAAAGGGTAATTGGAATCTGACCACTAGTGCCGGAACATAGGTCGAGGTTGTTATGGCCGCATACTCTATTCCAGGGGTGGTAACCATCCAGACGGGCAAATAACCTACCACCTGGATGTGGGTTGTTTTGTCTCCTCTTATGACAGGCCACCCAGCGACAGGAAATTGTATTCTTTCTCCGTTCCTGCTCGAATAGAGTGTTTAATTCCTGTTGTAGATACTTTGCAACTACAACGTTCATAAAATTCTTCTATATATTGATAATCTGTTTATTGTACCCTAAAGCATAGACAAACACGTGTAGGTTTGTGATTTTTTTTATGAAAAGCATTTTTAATAGGATGTAATTGATCAATTATGATAAATTATGTGTAGCCTCCTAAATCACCATCACCAGTTCAGCCTTCTCGTAGTCAAAGTCCTGTTCATAGGACTATTAGTCCAGGGGCAGGAGAAGCTGCATCCACTCAACCAGGTAGAGAATATATATTTTTGTAATTCTAAGGACATATTCTCCTTAATGCCTATAAAGATAATACTCATGTGTATACTGATGTTTTAAATGTGAGAAGTGTCAATGAATAGAAATACACTTTAAATTAAAGAATTGACTCAAGCATCAGTTTGTACATTGTGAGAAAACGGGATGTTCGCAAGTATTTAAAGTCAACTTCAATTCCAGTATTTCCAGTAACAACAGCAAACGTTGCTGCTGGAAAGCTTCACAGACGAAGGAGTTTTGTCCAAGATATGATTTTCTATTAGCAACCAAATTTTTATTTGATGTCACTGTAGTTTCCAAGATGTAATAGTGGATAAACTAGAAGGGGTTCACAAGTTTTACTATTTTATTTATATTGGGTATATTCTTTGAATTTCACTATTCGGAATTAAAATCAGGGATTTATATGTTTAGATGCTTTCTTGAATTTGATTTATTAAATTCATTTTTCTATTGGTTTAATACTAATTGAAGAATTGTTACCACTTTCTTCATGATAGATAGAATAGTTAGCTAAAATTATTTGTATGAGCAATATTCGCTCGGGTACTAAAGTTTGAAGACATTAAGTGTATTGACTTTCTTTTTTAAATATTTTAAGGACGATTTCATTAGTAAATAATTATACATTTATTTTTAATATTCCTTCACTTTCTGTTATAAATTACTTTGACTAGAGCCAAGTCCCTTGAAAGCGAAGAGAGTCCCAGGTGATACTCCTCCGAAAGTGATTAAGAGGAAACCTCCAGGACCTACATCTCAAGATGAACAGGTAACCCACTTCATGTACACTATAACTATTTAGATTGTTTATTTCGACTTTAAATATAATAGTGGTTTAATCCCACAATGTTGATGATAGGAGATTAAGTAAACTTATTACAAATCAGGCACCAGAACCTTCCGCAGAAGGTGATACCAAAGCTGCTGAAGACATAGCAGTGGCTAGACCCGTTGCTCCAGAGATAAAACCATCTGAAGGAGCAATACCACCACCTCCACCACCATGTGTAAAGCCTAAAGTAAGGGATTTATTTATTACTTGTACATTATTAAGTCGGTATTATATTATAGTTTTTATTTATTTATTATCCACAGCAGAAAATAACCATGAAGACATTTGAATATTTTTGACATAATTTTAGAATCTAAGTTGTGAATACAGCGAATTTAAAATACAGATGTTTCGTTATGTATATGATATACCATACAGTTGTTTAACTTGTGTAACAATGAAATTGATATTACGGGCGCGTTCCTTTAGTATCTCACAACGACCAAAATGCGCCGTCTGCCGTTCCACAAGGTGACCGCGGTCGTTACGGTTGTGGCGAAAACGTCACTAATGACGTCACGATTTCCGCTCACGTAGCGCTCACAACGACCCATGTCAAGAGGTGGGTCGATAATCGTTCCAATTGAGTTTACGATTGTGACGCCGGAAAGCAAGTGTTCGTTGTGAGTCTCTTGTGGAAAGTAGCGTAAATATAATATACTCGTATTAATTATTAATTACGTGTCTCGTAATAATGAAGTTGGCAGTTTTTTGTTTGGGGGGCGACAAATACACACTGCTCCCCTTAAACTAGAATGTAGATCGGGGTTTGTTGTGCATATAAATACAAATTCTTCCATAAAAAGAAAATATTTAACTGTTGTGTGTAAATGTAATTAATCGTACAATATGTTCCACTATCGTCATTTGTAATTGTCGCAACATCTTTTCTAAAAGAGATCGCTTATTACCGATAAGTATACTAAATAGGCTGTAAGTTTTTTGTAATGGTATTATCTCTATATTTATTGTTTGTCAGGCTCCTTCTGCTCCAGCAATGGAAGTGACGCCTAGTACTCCACCAGCACATACCCCAGCACCGACTTCAGCATCTCCTACTCCTTCGAAGCCCCCATCACCCCCAAAAGCGACACCTTCAAGTCCCGAGGCCGCAACTGTAGCACCAGCTCCCACGACGACTGCTGTGAGTTCAATAATTTGTACTTCTACTAGTTTTATAAACGAATCGAAGTTCGATGTTAAAATGTTTTACTTCAAAAATTCACAACAAACACGAAAAATTTCATCATTTGATTTTTTGTTTTGATTTAAAACTATAAAAAAACTTACTACGTAAGTCTTGGTAGCTTAGTGGTTAGCGCGGGTGTCTGTGTTTCATCCCAATGACACCGGTTCAAACTTTCGTCGCGAAGAATGTACTGATTAGGCAGTTTTCCTAATAATAAAACTACGTTTTAACGGTTTACAATTGTTCGTTCCCCTAAAAAGTTGGTTAAGTTAAGGGGCTGATATTATTTTACATTCCTTTGTTACTATATTTCATAATGTTATTATTAAAACCATAAAAATTAAATGGCACTTACATACCAAAAAATTCTTATGGTTTAATAATATTCATCATTAACTAGGATGTGATAATAATAAAGACTGTTTCTATCTATCTATAATATTATAAAATTCTAAACATTCTGTCTGTATACTGAAGCTATTAAAAAAAACAACTGGAATAGACTATGTAAATTGTAAACGATGGAGAACACACGATGCAATTTTTTTAGTTTCCTGTCTAGTTGCCGGTGAGTGTGTTTGTTCGGGATTCACGTAAAAACTACTGGGCCGATTTCGATGCGGGTTTCGCAGGTTGACAGCAAAGTCCTAGAGTTAAATTTTGCGTTACTCTTAATCCTGGGAATCCCGAGGGAATGTTTTAAAATGGCCAGATCGAAAAAAAACCAATTCAAATGTGATTTTTTCACTGATCGATAGCAAATTTAATGTAGGTAATAAAATTCTCAGGAGCAGTTCGAAGTTGTTCAGATGCATAGAAATTAGCTTATTCCGACACAGTTTTCATTAAAACGATAGCTTATATTATTTTTTAAATGCTGCGGAACTTAATGCGTAGACGAAGTCGCGGGCATATCCTAATTAAATATAAATGTGTCTAAATGATAAGAACCAAGGTGTGAACAATACTTTTATTTCTACAGCGGGCCCCAACTCCACCTTCGCCACCCAATCGCCTCACGTCGACGTCCAGCACCGAGCAGCTCATCCCTCCATCTTCCCCTGAACCACTGCGCCCCATCAAGAAGATCGAAGAAGTAAAAACCATCAAACGCCAACCTAAGACCGGCTGGTTGTAAACTGATTACTTTTGGTTATGTTTATACACGGCGTTCTTGAAACCCTATACAGCGCATTCCTTTAGTAGCTCACAACGCCCAAAATGCTCCGTCAGCCGCTCACTACGACCCATGTCAAGAGGTGGGTCGAATAACCGTTCCACTAGAGTTTATGATTGTGACGCCCGCAAACAAGTGGAACGTGAACGTGGTCGTTGTGGGTCCCTTCTGGAACGGAGCCATAGTATAATAATTTATCAATTCCAAAGACAAACTAAAATCTGAGACACCGTAGCTTTCTGTTGTTCTGAGACATTTTATTTTTATAGTTCAAAAATCTTGATTGCTTTTACATGTTGCTCTTTAAAAATAAAAATAAAAATCTGAATTATATACCTATTTAGCATCTCATTAGTTCCACCTTCGTCTTTTAAAGATTTAAAAAAACAATTAATTTAAAAATAATACATTTTCAGTTTATGTTACACTTTTCTCAGATATACGTCTTACATAATTATTTCCGTTGTAAGTAATACTTAATGGTTTATAATTTAAATATTTATGGTGATTCGATTTAAAGGGCCCATTTACGATCTTGATTGCAGTCCGCCGCGTAATACAGGATTGTGAATGTTTGATAGTGAATGGTCTCTTTATACATTATGATAATTGTAACTATAGAGTATCGTGTTCAGTTTATATTTTCCATACAATATTATTAGTATACTTTATTAGGACTACTTTATAAGGAACAACACTTCCAAATGATGCAATTAACTTGTTGCGTAAACCACTGCTGCACCGTAATTTTTGATTTTGATTTATGTTATTAAACCCATAATATAATGTTTGTTATCGTACTGCCTTTTCACAGCGTTTAAAAATAACAAAAACCTAGTATAATGATATGTATCTTATGTTCATGGTTGTTTTTCTGAAAGATAATTGTTTTTTTCTATTTGCATACATTATAGATCTATGAGATCAAATGTTATAATGTTACAATATTTATGATGTGCGAGCACGTTGTGTAGTTTCAGAGCGTCAAATTCATGACTAATATGAATGTCTGATAGACCTTCGTCGTCGCGCCATTACTGTGACATTCGATTCCATAGACAAATGATTTTGGTAACCATAGATTTTATTTTTATAGAGCCATGTAATCTGTAACCTTTTTGGACGTCACCCTTTGCTTTAATTTCATTTTAAATTAAGTTTATCCAACTTTTTCGTTAGAACTGTCATTTATATTTTGGATTATGTGATTAAAAGGTATTACTTTAATTTGATATCATAATTGTTTTATTTCAATCCCACTTAGGCTGCTTTCTGATTTCTCGGTGCAGCAGCCATGCGGTACCGAAAGCTTATCGAGCACCTATATTTCTATGAGCGCTCCCTGATTCGCTCGATATGTGCAGCTCGCAGCAGTAAAATAAGCACAGAATTCAGTAGAATTCTCAGACTTGTAAGTTTATTCCGAAACAACTTGGCTTCTTAGAATTTTTGGCGTAATTTAAACAATTAAAACAGAATATGACGTCCTACTCGGGGGCCGGCCATAAAACAAAGAGAGGGATTAATTAGGGATTAACCAAATATATGTTTTTTTCAATATTGTAAATATTAAGGCAACCATAAAAGGATTACAGGTGTATATTGTTGCAAGGGGTAATAAAATACACTTTGCAAAAGATTATTTCGTCATCTCGGAACTTTAGTTGTAACAATATCAAAATTGAATAAATAAAAAATAAAAAAATAAGTTTTTTTACTCTTTAAACTTTTTTATAATCCGTTTCGGAGTCTATTCGAGACACATTTTTACAAAAACTAACATAAAAATTGTAAAAGCGGATATGAGTAGGCTCCGTATACACAGCAATATTCACCATAATGGCATGATCGTTACCATCCAACGCAGTAACGCGGCCAGCGTTCTAAGAACGTTCCTAAGAGACAGTGATTTTCGGATCCATATATTATTTGTAATGTCTAGGTATATTTTTTATTTAGTAAGTTGTATGTTTAGATATATTATGTATTATATTAGTTAATTAAAAAAGGCATTTATATTGAATTCACAGACAGTCACTTCAGTTATTTTTAGCAGGTTTTAGTATGTTACAATTATCTATGTTCGTCCAGTCTCCAATCATTAAGGTGATTCAGATTTTTTAAAATTAAACAACACATGGAATACCAAATTGAATAAACTTTTTAGAATAGGTTTTAATTGTATTTATAAATATTCTTAACATTAACAATTAAAGCATTTGTATTTCAATTTATAAACCCGAATAAGATTACTATCGAGATCATCGTATCGTAAACGTCAATCAAGAGAATAGTTAAATAAAACTAATAAGTGATTGCTCTGAATCGTAAATACTTCCTTGGTAATAAAGCCTTTCAAGTTCGTCTGTATAGAGTTGCCATAGCAACGTTCATGATTTGTCAATCTGATCTCCACGGTGATGAGTTTTATCTATTTAGTTTGTTAGGACGTTAGTTTCTTTAAAGATTTTGATATATTTTATAAATTAATAAATTCTCTCAACATGACCTATAGTTAGTAACCCACTGGGTACTGTGATTGGATAATAAACAGTAGTAAAGTGAATGTCCTATGAATACTTATAAATTCTAAAAGATCACTGGCAATAGAAACTTTTAGATCAAGATTTCACTGTAGTTGGACTTCTAGCTTTTAAACATGAGTGAAGCCCAATTTGGTGTTCGCCACGCAATCGGCGCACCAGTTGCCAAAACCAGACTAGCAGAACAAGCTGTAGTTTGTATCCCTCCAAGATCAGCAAAATTTACCCTTGCAGAATGGAAATTGAGCAACGATCTTCGTGCCAGAAATACTGACGATCAACAACAACTAGCTGATAGGATACTCGGGGAAAGTCAGCGAATACGTGAAGAAACCGCCGAACGATCTGATATTCTTAAATCAACTGCAGATCGACGTATTGAAGAAAGAATAGGTGATGTGCAATTCAATAAAAATGAATTACAGATTCAACGTACTGAGATATACCGTGAATTGGAAGCGTTGAGTGTTTACAAGACCCGTGTGCTTGACTGCCTCAAGTCCTTGGAATCTAACGCATTGAATATTTGCAGAAAATGTCTTATGTTGAGAGACGGACGGGTAGGAATTGATTTGGTGGTAGATGAAGTAGAATCCGCTTTGCAACAGGAGATAACTACGATATTGGGAGGGCAGAGTCTTCTTAGGAGATCTTTGGAACAACTAAATGAGCAAATGCGTCGTTTGAGATCCACACGATATTTATTGGACAGGGATTTACAGTACAAACAAGGAGCTATCGATATTGACCATAGCTGTTTAGCTATGAAGCCTACTGACCTTAGCTTGGCTATATATGAGGGTTATACAAGTCTAGATCCAGCAAGCATTTCTGCTGATGAATATAATGCATATTCCGCTAACAATATCAAAATGGCTGCTAGAGAAGTGAACAGTTCCAGGCCTATAAAGGTATTCGTAGACACATTGCTCAAACAAGTTATTGACGATCTCTGGTGTGCTTATAATAAGTGTAATCATGAATTCAACGAGAGGATTAAAGAAACCAAACTTGCAAAGGCCAAACTAGAGGATATGCACAGAGAAACTACACAAAAGATTGCAGATATGCAGAATAATATATTTCAGCTACAAAAAGCGCTGGCAGATAAGGAAGGGCATATTGGATTAGCCCATAAAAGGCTTGGGAAACGGGCGCAAAGAGTTGGGGCAGAGTTAGTCCGTGATGCACCAGGCCAAGCACTTTATTACGAATGTGAGATGTTAAGGCACAGTACTGAGCAATTACAGCAGATGTTGTATGAAGCGAATGGATCGCTAAGATATTTGCTGCAGACCCAAATTCAACTGGAAGAGGATATTAATGTCAAAATGAACACTTTGAAGATAGATGAAGTAGATTGCATGACTTTAAGAGCTACCATGGATTATCATGCATATTAGAAAACAAGTTTTAATTATTTATTTTGGTTTTTTTTTTATTGTAATTTTTAAAACCCTTTGTATCGAGTTCTTTAATTACTTGTACAGAATATATTTCAATTATGACACGATTCTTCTTGTAATTTTAATTTGTAATAAATATCTTATCATTGATCACTTGTCATATTTACAGAGTCTATATTTAATTTTTATATGCACTAAAAACTAAACTTCTTTCTAGATTACTAAAATTTTAAATAACAAGGTGTCAAAAGAAATAATTTGAAATAGAATATTATTATTTCTCTCGTGACCTTATACTCTTATATCTCTTAACTTTTGAAAGGTTAATAAAAAAACAATATTAATTTGCGTCAAATAACAGCGCCAGTGGCATATCCATGGGCCGGTTTACCTATTGTAAAGGAAGGAATATTAGCTAAGTAATAAGAGACTAACGATTGTTTAGAGTCGCAAGTTTCTAAGGCTACGGTGGGTTTGAGAGCGAGTACATATTACCATGGAAGAAAATAAACCAAATTCAAAATACTAAGAATGACAATCGAATCGTAAAAAAGAAACTGGGAAGAACTCCGAAATCTTTCATGGTCGGGATTCACCCGGGACAATTGAAATTCAAATAATATGTTGTATTTTTGCTATTAAGCTGTAAAAATATAGTATTTTTGGGAAACTTGGGTGAAAAAAAAAGAGTACATATTTATTTTTCATTATTCATCATATACTTTATTTATTTCATTATTGCATTGACATGTGTATTTATTACTACTTTTTACTTTGAACAGCAAAGATCTCTTATTTTTAAAATAATTATAAGTATTTGAACAAAAAGCGCAACAATTGAATTAGCGCTGAAAATACAGTACATTTAGTACTATATAATTTTGCTATATTATATAGTACAATTGGTTAAAACATAGTACGATACTTTATATTATAGTACGGTTGGCAACCCTAGTTATAGACTATTTCAGGCCGATTTAGCAATGGGTTTAATGGATTATCGTTAAATACTGACATATAACGTACATAATATGTTGTATTGTACGTATGTACCATGTTTCCGAATATCGCAAGAAGCTTAAATGGTTACCTATTCGCCTTCGCCGGAATGTTCACTTACTCTCTCTTTTGTACAATATCCTTTTTGATCCTTGTACCCCTCCGTATTTAAAGGAACGTTCCGATTTCCTACATCTTTCTCATTCCCGTTATTTGCACTCTAGTAATAATCTCTCCTTAATGCCACCTGTACACACTACTTCCTTCGTTGATAACTCTTTCACGGTACAGGCTGTCCGTTTATGAAACTCACTGCCACTCAACATCAGAAAAGCTAAATCCATATTGTTTTTTAAACTGATGGTTACTAAATATCGAGGACCAACCTCGCAAGTCTAAAACATGCTGCTGATTCTATACATATTATGATATATCTTATTTTTGTATAGTATAAAAAGTATATTATTATTTATTTTTTCACTTATTCTTGGAATGTTTCTTATTATTTATTGTCTTCACCGCCACTGTTGTCTTAATATTGTCCTTAGTTTAGGGAGTTGCCTGGAAGAGATCGCTTTAAGCGATAAGGCCTCCCTTTGTTCAATATTTACTGTACTTAGTTTTAAAAACGTAGTTTTAATTTTTGATGAATAATAAAGTGTTTTCAGTCATTCATTCGTTCATAATATGTATTGTTATAGACCAATGTAGCTATTCATTAACGTCTTCTGGTTTTATTCATATTTAGTTAGAGTAAGTTTGAACGCTTCTTTAGTATTCTGGAAGAAGTTTTATGTAATAATCGCTCTCTTAACGACCGCAGCTGATTATTCCTTCGAGCTCATTTTGCGGCTTGTTAACATTACACTGGGAAAGGTCGTACCGTTCAATAAAACACTGAGAATCAAAAAACAAACATTTTATTATCTTATTACTATATATCTAAATATATATTTATTACTTTGGCAAAATAAGGCATTTGTTGGCAATGTCTATATTCTACTAATATAATTTGACTTCTATATAATATAATTAAAGAGATAGCAAGATAATACGGCGTTGCACGCATCAAATCCCTAGCAGACTACATAATTTAAATCCGTGGTGCGGTTCCATAGGATTTTGCGGGAAAAAATCGCATCAAAATTATTCTTATTTCGCGCATGGCTTAACAGTGAATTTTTATTGATCAGTAACTAGGTTGATATGTTATAGCATTCGGAGATGCCTCTTATTATGAGAGTACAATCATGGAAAAATAATATTTCATTTATAAGGTTAGGCGTAAATGTGCCACCGACCATAGACGCCGATAGCGGTCGCGCGCCGCCGCTACTATTGCAGCAGCGACGGTTCCGCGCGACTGTTGGCGGTGTTCGAAAGCCACCATAATTTTATAACCCTCACTTTCCTCTTTGCTCTCCGAAACGGAAAGTTTGCTCCCGCAGTTGTTAATAAGTAGATAACTGCGTTAGAGTGCGAAGGGGGGCGTTTTGTATGATTCGAAGCGACTGCAAGCGGCGAATTGTGGCCACTGCTGTAATGTCTGAGCGTCACCGAACACACTTGTGCGGCGAGTTCTTACAAAATGTATGAATAAGCGTGTAAACTGTTGACAAAGATGTCAAGGGTCAATGAGTGTTGTCTGAAAAATGGTCGAAACGTCGGAATAATAAAAATATAATAAATTACCGCACTTAAAATCGTTAAAACGTAGTTTTATTAATAAATGTGATGTTTACGTTTGATATAATTTTAAAGACTTGCTAAAAAAATGTATTTACGAAGCCCGTATACATTGTTCGAAAGTTAAAAATACGCACCACACAACGGAACGCGCGGTATAATTGGAGCTAAGGTGAAAAAGATACAATATAATAATTCCCCCAAGGAGTTTCACATTACGAAAATAGACAAGCTAAATAGAACCTCCTTGGAAGCGCTTTTGATCGCTGCATTTATCTTACTTTAATACTATAGATTAAATGAGACGAAGGTTGTACGCGCATGTGGCGCCATTTTCATATTAGAAACATTAAAAATTGTTGCGACTTTCTGCGACATTATCTGTTGTAGGTACTGTTTTCTCGTATATGTGTTGATAAACGTTGTATAACATGACACACGTGCAGTTATTGGTTTTTACAAATTAGTGACTATGGTAAGCGCTCGACTTCGTCTCGGGCTTAGGTTTGTCTACTCGTTTGTAAAATCAAACTTAATGCACTAGTATCATAAATAACTATTTTGTTAAACTACTGTTGACATGCAATTCGTTACAAGCATTACTTTTGAATTGCTCGAAGGAAAACAAATATAAGGACAATAAATAATAACATGCGCCAAATATTACGCTTTCTTTATCTTATACTATTATAGCTACCTGATTTTATATGAAAAAACGTCTATGTCACACTATTGCTAATTAATGGCGGGTATATGTATTCATTATAAGTAAATTTTAAGTGACTTAATACATGTAACCAATAATTGTAGCAATAAGTTGCAATTAAAATTTAAGTTAATATATAGGTATATCACACCTGTTTCCCATGGGGGTAGGCAGAGACGATAGATCGCCACTTGTAAGATCCTGACAAACAACTTTCGCTTTATTTACTTTTACTAATATCTTCATACATGCACGTTTATTTGAAATACTTTTTACCTGACCTTTCTTTAATACTTCTGTTATTTGATCATGGCGTGTACGTCGCGGTCGTACGTATTTAAAATTTGCTTATCTTCTAAATACGTGTAAAACAGCCATAAGAGCGGCAATGAAGTATTGCGCGTACTATAACAGAGTACTCTAAACCGAAATAACATATTTTTAAAAACAAGAACTCTTATTCAATACGTTGAAATATCTGTAAGGCACTCACTAGTTTTACTTACAAATTTATTCGTAACTGCAACAAGAATTTTGTATATCTAGTTGGCTACAAAAATACATACAGATGTTCATAGACAAACAGACTGCGGAATTTTGTAGGATTACTATTTCGTCTTACATTATATATATCCATACTAATATACATTTGTGATAATAACTTGTTTGGCGGTTTTTTTTATTGTATGAATACAGTAGACAGGCATATGGGCCACGTGGTAGAAAGTGGTCACCGGCGTATATAGACATTTGCAATACCACAGATACTCTCAATACGCTGCCGGCCCCGAAGGACTGAAATCTGGCCACTGATGTCGAAACACAATTCAGGATTGATACGGTGGTATACTCTAGACCAGGGGTGGTAGATAACCAAACGAACAAATGCCCTACCTGGCTGTTGCTACTTTCATTTCTTGATTAATTAGGTCAAAAAAAGTACATTTAATCAGAACGAGTATCCAAAGACACTCATTTTCATATTAAATTTTAAACTTTACTATGGATTTCATAAACACAATTTTAATTGCTCTTGATGATAATCCTTCAAGCTCTCCGAGTGCGACGTTAAAAATTAAATTGACTAGAACGAGTATCTAATTAAAAACATAAATGCTATAATAGTCTGTACTTCGATACAAGTATTTTATACTAAGCTTAAGCCTGGTTTTCATTTGCATCAGTTATTCCCGGTTTCTGAGGTTACCAGTTATGAGTTCAATAACAATTGATTCCATAAAGTTATGTAATAGATAAACTTAGGTTAACTGTTAACCTACAACTAGTACCAGAACTCGCCACTAGATGGATCTATTTAAGAAGGAATATCTAATATTTATTTACAACAAACAAAAACGTCAAACAAAATACATGGAATAGATAAACGCCTAATATTGGTCAGTTAAGTTGAACCTTTTTTTTAGCCAGGGAAATCCGTTTGAGGACTAAGGCGCGACAAGGGCAGAACCTTGGGGGATAATTCGCGACCTAGTGTGGGATTTGCCAGATCGGGGGTGGCACTAGCATGCCCAGTCAGAACTGGTGCCATACTATTGCTACTCCCCGGTTAGGGATACCCACTAAAACTCCTGGGTGTTCCGTCCTTCGCCTTATGTCAGGGCTACGGGTATATGACCTAGCCTTAAGTTGAACCTAGTTTAACTTTCGTACGATGGTCTGTTCAGAAATGCAATTTTATAAGTTATTGAACTGATAGCGCTAACGAACAGATAAACTACAGTTAAAAGTACCCCAGAAACCGGGCATTAAACTAGTTATCTTTAGTTATTAAACAGACGAGTTAAATCCTTATTATCGTTTGGACAGAAATTTTCTAGTTAAGTAATAAGTTGTTGACTAAGTACATGTCTGTCCAAATGGTAATAAGGACATATTAGCGAGTTAACTAACTGCTATACTATTGCCAATGTAAGGTAAGGAAATGCATTTTAAAATATTAGACACTATTATTGCTATCTATCATCTCACTAATAACGTCGATTATGTCAAAATTAATTTTATTTTAAGTTTCTAAAGCCATCCAGAAACTATTTTCCCAGTAACCTTTGATTTGCCCTTATCACTTCTACCAGTTGAAGATGGAGTAGGTGATGGTGATGCACTAGATCTAGTAGACCTGGGACTTAGACTGGGTTTATCAGGAGATTTAGATTCCCTAGAATCGGTTGAGAATCTAGGTGATGGTGTTGCTCTTTTATATTCAGAACCTACTGACGCTCGCCGTTCTGATAATTTAGAATCTGACAATATAGATACTTGAGGAGATGGCACAGTTTTATATTGACTGTCTAGAGATCGTGCAGATAATATTTGTTCAGAAATACTGGAGGAAGAAGCAATAGGTGCACTTAAATCAATATCATCGGATTTGGTGATGCTTTTTGTAGGTGTGGCTGGATCAATTTGAATGACTGTTTCACATTCTACTGGTGGCGTTAATTTTCTATCTTTTGTCATATTGGTGCCAGGTGTGCTTGGTTCTGAAGGTTCTTGAGATGATGATTTCAGAGGTCGTGTTTGTTCTGATCCACCATCTGATCCTGTAAATAGTAAATAATTCGCCATAATATTTCTAGAAGATTCTATTAGAACTGACTATATTAAATAATAGCCTGAAATAGTAGGAGAATAATTAGTAACTTCTATACTAAGAGTTTCTTTGCGGCTTTATTTGCACAAACATTTTTTAATTATAATATATGTTCTCAGTTATTTCCGTCATTTTTATATATATTAGTATTTACTTGATCTTATTTGATTAAACTTCATATTTATGTTTCTTGTGTTATTAAAGATTATGCATCATACTGTGATGTTTTTTTAACATTTTACCTTGGTCTTCGATATCAGCTTCAACTTGAATTTGCATATCATTCAGTCCATCATCATCTGAAGTCTCGGGGATGGGAGTTCTGCTTCTGAACGGTCGACCTGTTTTGTTGAAAATATTAAAGATTTTAGGTTGTAATAATTCTAGTATAACAATTCAAATGATAAATCTTACCAGTTCGTTTCTTCAGATCAGTTGTTTCAGAAGCTTCGAATACCTCATCATCCAAACTGGATTCGGAAATGTCGGATGTTTTTCTCTTGCGTTCTTTTTCAGCAAAATCTGAACGCATTTTGTTTCTCATGAATTTTGCATAAGCTACTCTTGTTGTCGGTGAGACTGCTGATAGTCTGGGATTGTATTCTAAAAATAAAGATATTATAATTGTGATTTCCTAGTAGGTGTGAGAGCTATTTTTTAAGTTATCAAATTATATTTATATCAATTACCTAGCAACTTCTGTGGGTCCATAGTACGAGTCTGGACATTATCCAAAATGTGAGCTCTCAATGATTGTCTACTTCGTCTTATTTCAGCTTGATCAGTGGTTCCAATAGGATCTTTACGTAGTGTGTTGGTACGTACAAGTGCGTTCCAGTCACGCTTTTTGCTGAAAAAATAATGTGATTGTAAAGTAGATATCGCACTATTGCTTATGTCTCCGATTACTATTAATTCTACTACTATTATACTGTCAAGTTCATTTATTACAATGAATATTAAAATAATGAATTATCTATCTATCTATATAAGCTACTGTTGAACGAAATTTTTTTGTAATTTTGTTATGTGCGTTTGTTTATATATAATCCTTATATGATAAGTTTTCAAGGTTATAAACATGTAATGTTAAAAACTTTTATCTGATTCATAGTCAGATTTATTACAATAACAGTACTGCAATTCAAGATTTTAAAATGTAAATTTACATTCTTTGTGATTATAACTCATGTAAAGTATTTATAAATCAAGTTTTAGTTATAAAAAATGTTCAAGTAAGACTACGATACAATGATAGCTGGACTTACATAGCCACATACAACCTGGCTCCAGTAAATTTATAAGTCTTTGATTGACACCTAGCGATGAGATTCTAATGTATGTATGTGTGTTTGTGTTGCATTTTTCTACAATAACACTTTTAAAAGTAATTAAAGTATAAGTAAAATAATTAATAACCTACATCTATTGTTTATATTTTAAAAAAATATGATTATATGGAAATAAAATTATACAGCGACTCTAAGTTATCAAAAAAAATTGCTTTATCTAAGTAGCATTATGTCTTGATCGAATACGAAGTATTCCCTTTGGACCCCGAAGTCAAGCTTTTCAAAAAAGCCTATACTGTACCCAAAATAGACATTTTGAGGTTTTTTGTAACTTACCTGTCAGTACTACCTCGTCTTACAATTGCTTTTGCTATTTGACTGAATACATCTTTAGGCTTGTTTTCCTTAGAAATAACGTCTTTTATAATTCCTTCAACAATTCCAATTTGGAAATCTTTAAGGATTCGCCTTTCCATCACTTTACCTTTTTTGCCAGATACTGAAATATCAAAATTTTTTACCAGAAATTAATAAATAGTTTTAATATTATATCATTTTATCCAATTAGTATCACTTGGAAACCTAATGTTTAATAGATATAAAAATAGTTTTAATTTTAGCCTATTGAAGAATTGCAAGCTATGGTTTCCTATAAATATAGCTCTGTAGTCTAACGGGTAAAATATTGGCCTCTTGGTTTAATATCCGGTGGAATCGATTCAAAAACCAAGTTTTGTCATTTAGTTTTGTTTATATATTACTGGGAAGAGCTTTTCATTGTATTTATAATACAAGTATCACTTATATAAACTAGGAATATATAATTTATGTATTTCACTAAAAAATATATAATCTGCTCATTAATAGTTAAGATATTTTGTATTCTACGAAATATTTTTATCGCACTATCTCTAGGCAATTCTAGACAGAATAACTAAATTGATGAATTTTTTTCTTCCACTTACCAGTAGCTTCCTGCATGTTGATTCTCGGTGTCTTCATTCCATTATTATGCAATATATCAATCAGCTCATATCTCAATGTGGATATATCTTGCCTTATCTCCATCACATCATCTTCTGTCACGCCAACCTCATCTCTGGCTCGTTGTTCAGCTGTCACGTATCTTCGTACTAACACTCGCATCACAGCTTCATGTTCTTGGCGAGCCTTTTCACGGGATTTGCTCTGCAATACAAAAAAGAAATCCAGAAATCGAGTATCAATTGTATTATAAAATTTAAAATATTCAGTTTGTGTTAACTATATACCTATAGATACAAGTAAGGTCAGAAAAGTAACTGAATAGATGTTCTCTACCAGGATTCGTAACCACTTTATAGGAATTAGTCGAGGGTATTTTAGTATGTCAGTGCTATAAATCATAGTGTGGAACGCTTAATGCGTAATTACCATTCGAGTTAAATTTTCTAATTAAAACATTATGAATTCAAAGCTTCGCTCTTTAAATTTTCGTTTAAACGTCTGAGCTATTAAAGCTCGTGCTTAATAAATTTTATGATTTATCATAGATTAACTAGCTGTACCCCGTGGTTTCACTTCCGATTTTGATAATAAAAGTGACCATCCCAGTGTGTTTTAACCACACCATGTTGTATCATCTTGCCGGCTTTAGGAAAATAAGGGTTACTTCTTAGTTTATTCTAGTAGTAGATTATTCTTAATTTCGGTCTTAGTCACAAACATAATTATGCTGTACTACATCTAAAATTTTTGTTATGCTACCTAGCTGTTTTTTATTACTGAAAATAAAGTTTATTATTAAAGTTCTTGTTCAAAGGCTATGCTACATCAGTACGATACGATTTATCAGTTCCGAACTGTTGTTGTCTTGTTATTAACAATCGTAATCCGTGCTTAGCCTTAGAGGCTGACGCGAGCAAAACTTACCAATGTAAAACAGGGGCAAATGACAGCGTTATTTTACTCTTAAACGTGCATATCAAAATATACAAAATCTATAAACTTCTACGATTATTGATATTTATAATAATTAGGATCGTTATGCAACCGGCCCTTTATTAGAGTATGAACTTATCAGCAATGGACTATATCACGAAAATATTTTTTAAATTATATACTAGTTTAGTACTTCCTAAGATTACCAAATTTGAATCTACATACTTATTCATAAAAACATTAATTTCCAGGACTTACGAGAATGGACCCCATATCCCGTTTACTGCAGATCCGACTCAGCCAACTAAATAGCTGCTTAGGTGTGGGAATGATGTTGAACGGCGGTGGGACGGTGTCACCGTCTTCAAAATACGACATCCAGAGATTGCTCCTGGCAAATTTCCATTCTGTGTCTGCTCTTTCCTAGATATTTTTTATTATTTGTAATTTACAAATTATATCAGCTAGTACACCTGATAATTCTGTTCACAGTGCCAATTTTTAAAGATTGAAATTACCTGATAATACTTAAACAATAAATGTAAACAAACAAACGCACGTTTAGTATTTGCCTTTGCGTCACAGGTGACTAGTTCAAGGATAAGCTATAAGAATCAGTTGAAACAAATGATATAGGTACCTATTGAAATATTTCGAAAATCAGTTTTCGATTATAAGAGGAGGAAGAGGAAGTTAAAAACTAAATCTCTAATTGCGAATACTAGTCGCTGATGGTACTTATTAAATTAATTAAGATCGTAATAGAGTTTTAAACTCCATAAATAACGGGAACAACCTTAAAAGACCTGGAACTAAAGGTTGTCGATGTGTACAACCCAATAATCGACGTTGGGAAAGTGTAACTTGTTATAGTACATATATATCTATATTTATTTATTTTGGTAAGGCTTACAGATAAACACTCATATATAAATTAAGTAGTAATATATAAATAAAAGCATTGCTAGTTACAAGCCTTAACATATGGACTTACTCAGATAAGTAGCTTAGGATACGTATTTAATTAATTTTATTTAAGGAAAAAATACAAATCTATAGAATGAAGTGAGGCTAATCTGCAGTTTGGTTAAAAATATGTCCAATAGATGAAAGGATTAACTCTAAAGTATGGTCGTTATTGTTATGACAAAACCCATGGTAATACTTACAGATATTATCTGATAAGAGTTTGACATCATCGCAATCAGCATATTCAGGAGAACGATGATGTTTATCACCGAATATGAGCCAAAGGTCAACAGTGCCCAAAACCTGGTAAAACTCTTGATACCGGTTAATTCGAAGGTTGTTAAGTCGACCAGCCCAAAGGATGCCCAGAATAGAGATTGCGAGGTCTCGAAGAGACTGTAAATAAAGATTGTGATATATTATGATATTATTTCTACTGAAACAGGCTACAGGGTGGCAAAATAAAGTAGAAAACAATAGGGGCGCCAATTTTTAAATTTTGTCTAAGCTCTAGCATCTCCAATATTATTATATTATCCAAGAGTCATTTTTAGTACGACACCAAATATCGTGCAAATATCGAATTGCTTCAGGTACGACGTCAGCATTTTGTCAACATAGCCTATGGCTGTTACTTCAATAATAATTACTATAATTTTGTAAACAAGAGCTTCAACACCTTGCGATAGTTAATAGAACAATTATTCGATTAAAAGAAGCTAAAGCCATTACAAACATTATCATGTCGGCTGTTCTTTGGTAAATATCGTCGAATTATAACGAAAAGATTATTGCTTCAAATTCCACTAGACATTCGTAGTAAACTTTAAAAATCACTGCTCATGTGAAACTTGGTATTGTTACACATGTATTTAGTTATTTTTTAGCGGATTTTAAACTCGGATTAATGTTAAATTTAAAATAACATGGATAAATTATCTTTGTTTATGATTCACTGTCTTTGACTACAGATAAAATAGAATAAGAAAATATTGCTAGAAGGCAAAAACATGATTCTCGTTCTAGACGTTATGGTCAGGTTAGTGCCGTAAATAGCCTTTTCTGCGACCTATAAGCTTCTATAACTGCGCCCTTGTTTTTTTTTAGATATTATAGGTACCGTAGCTAGAGCAATGCTATGTATAAGCCTACTTTATTTCATTCAGGGCGATACAATAACGCACAAGGACCTTGGTATTGGTGGACCAATTATCTAATAAGTTTGGAAGCAAAATCTATTTTTGTAAAGTATTTAAAGTTTAAAATTTAACAGACGTTTTTGATGATACTGGCATGTGGGTACGTATGTGTTGGAATCGTGCACTAGGGGCGCAGCGGGAACTTATCAGGAGCAAACCGAAAGAATAATAGTCCTGACCGGTCTGTACATTCTTGCGCCCTGTGCCTGGGCACCGGTGGCACCGCCCTATTTACGGCACTGGGTCAGGTTCTCAGGTCAGATCCAATCTTATGCATTTATATATCAATGCACGCTTTCCTTACTAGGAATTTGCTGATGTATTGTGCTTGCCAAAACATGTTAAGACTGTATCCAAATATGATATCGCTCCAAATAAGCTTAATAAATAGTTTTGAATTGGCATATCGTATGACCATGATATTTTTTCAAAGAAAGAAAGAAAACAAGTTTAATTTTAGGACGAACATACACGCATACGTAAGTGAACAAGCATTTAAAAGGTAACAAAATCAACAGTACAAACGGAAAAGTACCATAAAATACCAAGACATGTTAATATAAGTCCTAAATTGGTTTAAGCTCAGCATTACAGTTGGTCTGTTGGACCAACGCTTATCTTCCGCTTGAACCTAGAGCGAAATCAGGGCAATATGTAGTACATTTCTCCAATGATAATATATTTTTGTGCTGTGTTGTAAAATATAGTGGAATGCACTTGATAGGTTTAGGACATTAAACAGCTGATTACTTATTTTCTAATCCTACATTTAATCCTGATTTAGTATATTGTCTAGTTTCCTTTCTTTTTTAAATATTGCGATACTTCTGTTAACTAACAATCTGGATTATATAAGTTATTCGTTTTTACGCTAATGTTTCCTGCGTCGAGCGACAACATGGTGTAATTGACAAAATTTACATTAATGCGACTGAAGTCGCGGGCAAAAGTTAATATATAATAAAAAGCAAGATTTTTGATACAAAAAATAAAGTAGTTAAAGTAGGACAGTAAAATAGATTTTGTCCCTGCAAGAATGGAGACAGAATACAATTTCTTACGGCCGGGTGGCCTGTCGTAAAAGGCGACAAAACAACCCGCAGCCAGGTGATAGGGCATTTGCCCAACTGGATGGCTACCACCTCTGGTCTAAAGTATGGGGCCGTAACAATCTTGAGTTGTGTTCCGGCATTAGTGCCCAGGTTCCAGTCTCCCTTTAGAGAGCGGCAGCGCATTCGTAGCACCTTTGGTGTTGCGAATGTTCATAGATGACGGTACCCGCTTACTATCAGCTGGGCCGTCTGCCTGTCTGCTGAACTCATGCAAAAACAAAAAATTAAAAAACACCTGTAGCTTGCACGAACTCAATGTCCTATCCTACCTACTACACGTGCGAGGAAGGTTTGCCGATAACCTCATGATGTCACGAGTCGATGGTCAGTAGGGTTGACAAAAAAGGTTACATAAATAGTAGTGCCAATAAATTTATTATAGTATATTCTACATAAGTATATACAATAATAGTGAGTACTCATCGGTAAACCTACGCGTGGCTTATACATACATTAGACGGAATATTTGAAAGCATTACTCACTTAGCATATCTCCGCCATATAGTGCAAGCTCGTTCTTGTCCATCGAAATCTGGCATACCATTTGGCAAGTGGTAGCATTTGTTCTTTTCTAATTCGGCGTAATACCACATTAATTGATTCAGGCCTAATATAAAGACACGAAAATGATTAAGTAGAATCTTGTGAGATAAACAAGTTACTCAAATCTTTAAGGAACATATGAAATTAATTAAATTTAAAATATACTCAAACGGCTCATTTTTACAGATGTTCACCCCCATTTCCTTGAGCTTCCAAGCTCAACTACGCAACCGTTCTCTAGAACAGTGGTTCTCAACCACTGTGTCGCAACATATTGGTGTGTCGCAAGCACCTGTCAGCTGTGTCGGTAATTGCGTTTATTTGAGATCTTGATCTTTTGATTGCAATTTACCTTATGTGTTTGTATGTTATGTACTTACACAATAAAAAATATGTTCAGTAGACTAATAAAGTTCAATTTAATTAATGTACCTATACCTCCTTCACTTCAACTATTTTTTTTACATGTAAGTATGTAAGGAACACCCTTACACACTTACATGTAAAAAAAGAATGCGAATTTGTAAAGAGTATGTTAGTGCGTCGCTGAATAAAAAAGGTTGAGAACCACTGCTCTGGAATGTTTGTTCCGTGTACAACAGTGATTTGGAGGGAACTTTCCGCCGAGGTTTTCTCTTTACGCTACATACGACATGGGGTTGTTTAAGAATGGAGTTACAAAATATCTCAGAGGCCGGCAACGCCCCTGGTGTTCCAAACGTCCATAGGCGACGGTAACCACCTTCTATCAACTGAGTCGTTTGCCTATTTTCTTGCTTTAAAAAAAGACTATAAAATTAGACCACGGTACTCAGAGATAGATAATCAGAGGTAGATAATGGATTATCTGAATGTGCAATAATTGTATTGTACTGAATATGTTGTTACCATAACGTTCTAATCAACAAAGTAAAAACTATATGCTACGGAACTACAGAATAGAATTTGGCACTCATTGGCAAGTTTTAATTTTTTTAGTATATTCAATTGTAATTAATTTTATTGTACTAAATACCTTATATTGATTGTAATCTTTATAGACAATGTAAATATTAATTCTCTTAATTATAATTATATAATTATAATATAATACGAATAAGTTAAGTTTTCTTGCATTGTATTATCTAAATAATAAAAATTTGATTATAATTACATTTTTATTTATATATGATTTAAACTTTATGAGCATGACTTTATTTCTTATATAAAAATACAATCACTAATTAATATATTTAATCAAATATGAAAAACGACTTACCACATCCAAAAGCAAACAATACCAGCATATAAACAAAGAAGAACTTCAGGATATCCAAGATCATTCTTCCAAGTGAAACTTGCAACGGTCCAAGGTAAGGATTCATGGAGAAGATATGAACCAGTTTTAGGAATGAGAATATCATGCCGGCTGCAAAGGCCCCCTCGGATAAGAGCATAGGGTCGTAGGAGTCCCAACGTTCTCGAGGATGCCATGGGTCTTCACCTTTGGTGTAATCACGCTGGAAAGAATAGCGATTTCGTCAAATAAGGCCGTGTACACGCAGACCCAATAAAGGCTAACGAGCGTTCGTTGGCGGTCACCAGAAATCCACCGTAGGATGATAGGTAACATCAAAGATATCTAGTCAATCGACTTTTTGACAAAACGCCTACATAGGGCCAAGGAAGGCCAAGAATCGATCGTTATAAGTGTAACTTTTGCATGAATATATGAAGTGCAATGACTTTATAAAGTAATACATTAAAGAATTAAAGAATTTATTCGAAACCATTAACATTGTGTACAGAAACAATTTGGTATCGCAAACAACTGCTGTAGTATAATACTGTGTTGCAATTGTTAGCGCCCACTTCCAGACAATTCGTTTGTTATACATTATAAAAAGAAAATTATATTGAAGTTTATACATTTGGAAATTTTTCGTGTTAATATTTTAAATGTATAGATGTGTGAATGGCTGTGTATATGTATGTATGTGTTTATGTATGTGGTGTGTATGTGTGTGATGTGTGTACAAGTGAACGAGTGAGTGTGTGTGTCTCAGTAAACTAGTGTAGTCAGTTTAGTAAATTCTCGGTGTCGTCATAAGGGAGTTCTATTAGCCAGTTGAATTACTTTAATTTACATTCGCGATGAGTAAGAGAGTATATATTTAGTAACTTATTAACTCTGTTGTAAATTTTGGGACTAAGAAAGTAAGCATGTCGGTTAGCTAATCGAAGTCGGCATGGTACGAGTGTACAAACTAAATCGTATCTTCTTTTATTATATATAATAGGAACAAACGGTAAAATACGGTGCTTATGAAGTACTAACTGCATAATAAATAGTTTCCTTACAGAAAGAACCTTACACAGAATGTATAGATCGGAAGTCGGAAACCGTATTGGCTTAAACAACATTACAACATTAAAAGAACACTTAACTTAGTTATATTGTATTCTATCTATAATCCCTCAAGACTATAAGTAGAATACTGAGCCTAGGACACCGTCTTCTATGAGTAAGGTGCCCAGAAGGCTGGCTACGTTTCTTCACTGAATACATAAAGTATATCTAAATAATAATCTTTCAAATTATTGTCGCAAAATTTTCCTGTACTAAACAGATTTTCCTGTGCAAAACAGGAATTTTCCTGTGTAAACGAGATTCTCGTCTAAAAGAGTTTTCCTATTAATAAAAGATTTTCCTATCTGAAAGAGATTTCCTGTCTAAAAGAGATTTTCCTGTCTAAAAGAGATTTTCCTGTCTGAAAGAGAATTTCCGGTCTAAGAGAGACTGTCGTGTCCAAAAGAAATTTTCCTTTGTAAAAATGATTCTCCTGTCTTAAAGAGTCTTTTGTCTAAAAGAGATCTTGCGACAAGCTTTTTAAATATGTATATGACATTGTATAATGTAATAAAACGATGGGTTAGAAGTACTTCAAATTATTTATTGGTTTTTCAACACACAACACACAACTAACCTGTACAATATACCACGACGATATCCTTAAGCTTATCCAAGCGATATAAAACACGTTGGTGATAAAATCAACTATGTTCCACAAATCACTTATGTATTCAGTTAGACCACCGGTCCAAAGTGCTCTTATTTCAGCCCATATCAAACCTGTTGAAGGCAAACTGGGAGTTAGTCACTGATTACTATATATAATAACATAATAATCGAAAAAAAACCCGTTAATTTATAACAAATCTAGTTAGATTATAAACTGTCGGTAGATGAATGAACATAAAAAAATACATCAGTGAATAAAGTTTTGATATCACAACTACATAATATATATTTATTTATATATATATATATATATATATATATATATATATATATTGTTGTGATGTCAAAACAGATTTTATACAAGCATATGCTTGTATAAAATCTGGGGCTGCGATATTTTGTAAGATATAAAAAGTATCTCAGTTGATTTGACTGTCTGCTCCTTTATTATTTTTAGTACGTTCCACTAGACGATCAGCTCCTGAAGTCATAACTTTCGATCACACCGAGCTCATAACGCCCTATATCAGGAGGGAGGTTGAAGTGGGCGTTGAGAAATTTGGCCCAAAAATTTAAAACACAAATATAGTTACAGAATTGACACTTGCAGAATTCGAAAAGATTTATACAAATAAATCAGACTTAATCAAATTTCGACATTTTGATGTCTTAGGAAATTATACTGATTATCACTAACAGGATTTTACTTGAATTTCATCCTTTTTACAATTCATTGTAAAAATGATAATAAAAAATTAAATATATCTATTTTAATATAAATCAAGGTAACTGATAATTGATAAAGTCTTACGGTCTTATTCGTATTAAGTTAGAGTAATTTTGTATGCTTCTTTAAGAACCTTAAAGAAACTACAAATTATATGGTAATCTTTGAATTTATTTTCAAAAGCGCCATTTGTAATGTTTGCATCAACAACGCATAATTCGCTCCATAATCCATTCCACTTGAGTATGATTACAAGGTTAGCAAGCGAGTGGAACGGAAAAAATCGTGATCGTGAGCGTGGTGGTTTTGAGCGCTTGGTGGAACGTACCATTTGTTTCCGGAGAATAGTGTCAGAAACTTGCACAAGTATAAATTCTGTTAAGCGCAATTTGGCTAGAGATTTTATTTGATAGAACTAACAGCAAAAATTTTGTTATATTAATATCCCTCGATATCGTGTATGTCTATTTTTTTCTTTACCATAGAGGTAGAGGCTTGTTATTAGCATGTTTTTTTAATATTGTTGTTACTACATTTTGTATATATTAGACTGTAAGTCTTCCTAAAAGAAGTAAATAAATAAGAACAAAACAAAATCGCATGCGAACAAACGCAAATTTACTTGCTATGTAGATGATAACAGCAAACTCGATCAAGCCAGGGAGTGAACCTCGCTCGTGTTCCTTCCAGTATTCCACTAAGTCCTGGAGCCAGCTTACACCTGACCATTCTAGGACTAGATATTCGGCGCGTTGGGACGCCAGGGAGAGGAGCGCTGGAATAAAGATTTATTGTCAAATTTCGATCTTAAGCCATGAAAGAACATAAACAGAAAAAACTGGGAATAATAATAGTCCAGTAAAATACCTATACACTGAAAAGCTCTTACATCCTAAAAAGACTAAATGGCGCTATAGGTTACTCTTCTCTCGCTTTTTAGCGTTTTATTATTCAAAACATAATTAGAGTATATACTATATATATATATTCAAAAAATATAAATAGATCCAAAAAAAAAATTCTCCTATCATCTCGAAAGTTACTTTTCTAAATAAAAAATCCTGCTCAAAACAGAACTCGATTTCTTAATGCTACACGACTCGCAATGATTTTTAATTTTCCCATATAAATTGCAGGAGGACATTTTGTTTCGTGTTTACCTCATAAAAGATAAGAAAAACAGATTTCTTATGGACTTATTCTTGGAGAAAAATTTATTCTCTAAAAAAAGGTTTGATATGTTTTTCTCCTAATCCTTACAAAGAAAAAGTTATCAGGCTTTAAAATGTAGCATAAACTCTATGTATGTTGTAAGCTTGTAATGTATGTAGCTTTAACCTAACCATATAAATAGTAGAATTAATTGGGCACTGAAATTATGCTAGGTGGAATTGAACCTGACTGCTCGAGTTTAAAGCTTGATAACTTTTTATCTGTAAGGATTACGAGAAAAACAGGTTTGCTATTTTTTTAGGGAATTAAATTTCCTGTAAGAATATATATATATATATATATATATATATATATATATATATATATATATATATATATATATATATATGTTCATCAAAAATATGTAAAACATTGTTTAGAACTTTTATAGGGTGAAAATGAAACAAAAATGCTATTTCTATGGGAAAACGAAAAATCTTTGTGCGTCGTGCAGAGTTGAGATATACTTTACTCTGAACAGGATTTTTTGGTCCCTAACAGTAAATTTTGAGACTTTAAACAATAAAAAAAATTGTATCATTCCAACAGAGAGAGAGAGAGAGAGAGAGAGAGAGAGAGAGAGAGAGAGAGAGAGAGAGAGATACATTTAGAGTAAGTCAGTTCAAGAGTGTTGGTCTTAATAAGTTTCCTATAAATATGGATTTTTGTATTTATGTGGTGAATAATAAATGGTAATGGTATTTATATATTTTTATTATTAATTTTTGAGTAATTTGGTGAAAAACGATTTTAAATCACGAAACGTGGAAAGCAATAGAAAAGTGACCAGTGGCGTCATCTAGTTATGCACGACCAAAGAGCTTAACAGATAACTTTTATAGGGCGATTAATATTACCTAGTTATTTTTCTTTGGTAACTAAAATAAATAAAAAACAATTTTCTTATATTCTTATTGCTCGTAAACTGAATTTACATATTATATACATACATTTAACCAATATGTTAAATCGCGTTGGATAAGTGAGGTACTATGGCCATACGCTTTCTTTCTGTTGAAATAGATAGGTTGAAACCCAATAGTGAGACAATTCTGATGTCTGATATTTATATGTGCAGTACAAAAGCTTCCTCAAGCGAAGCGATTCGTATTCATAGTAATTATACTTAAAAATCTTACTTAAAAACAGCATATAAGAAGAACTGTGGCAGATGAATTTCACGAATGGTTTCTTCATGAATCTTCCATATTCTGAATTAGGCGCTAGCATGTATATCGTGCAATACACTGGAAACATTATTCCTAATTTGGCAACCTGCGATAGAAAATAACACAGTAATGTTTGACCATAGACTATTATTACATTCATTCACGAATAATTTCGTTTTCACATCACCAGTGTATAAAGCCCGTCTTTGTTGTTCAAAACCATACAGCAAAAGTCCATTTTCTCATCGTTGCAAGAATTTTAAATTTAGAACGTTACAAATTGCGTTCCTAATTGGCTCACGAGTTCCTGACAGGAAGGTTGTGGTTTTGCTTGCTTTTTATATATGGCATTGCAAGCATTGTATATTTAGTCAGTTTAATATTGCCGGAAAGTCAATGTAACATTGAAAGACGGAATTAATTCAGTCAAATTGTATCGGCACCAAACAACTGCGTCCCGGTTGGCAATTTCAAAAGTTACATTTCACTTAACAGTGGAGTTTTTCATTATAAGCACATAATGGTTGTAATAGTATATACATTTTAAACAAATAATATACGTGTTTTGAAATATAATTGTGGTGCGAAACATCACTGCCAAATCCTAAAGGTAAATCAGACTTGTATAAAAACACATTACTCAAACATGGAGCAGATAAAATTGATAGATAGATAGATAGATAACACTTTAATGTACACCATTACAGAAAACTTACGAACTATTATCCTAATTGTGTGCAAAGGGCGAACTTATCGCTAAAAAGCGATCTCTTCCAAACAACCCGTGGCAAGAATATTGCTGATTAGAAGTGGCGTTGGTGGTATACATAATTATTGTACGACTACTTACATTTTATATTAAATATATACATTGAAATGTCACATAGCAGTATAACGTGCATGCATTCATGCATTCGAAAATAGGGTTAACGATACCATTGATATCATCCCCCAATCATCAATAATTGGCACCCTATTAATTTACTCAAAATTCCAAGAAATCCTAATATTTTTTTATTTTGTAGACATAAAATGATAATACAGTCGAAACCGGATATAACGACATTGAAGGGACCGTATACTTCGGACGTTATTTCCGATAGTTGTTATAAGCAATATACACCAGTACATAGTCATATTAATAGGCATATGTCTGTTTGTAGTATGGAGATAGGTTATGCATATGAACTTGTTTTCAAATAAAATGTAAATAACAGAAATAAAAAAGTTTATTATGAAAAATGAAATGGCAAAGAGCGGGAAAGAGGTTCAGATAGGGTAGGAGAATAATAATCTTTCTTAGGCTTAATAATAAGCCTCAGAAGGAAGCAAGGAATAAGCAAAATATTTCTTCATATTATTAGTATAAAGGTGAAAATTGTTCGTAATGTTTTGTTTTGCTGGAATAGATAAACGGTGGGTCGTTATAGCCAATGAATATCGATAAAGTTTCGTCGTTTTAAGCGATATGTCCCTGTATCTGATGTCGTTATAGGCAGTATGTGTACTTATTAGTTTATATAGAGATTCGCCCGGGACCTTGTTATAAACGATGTCGTTATATTCGGTTTCGACTGTAATAGTATTATTTTACGGCTTAAAAATAATACTATATTAAGATTTCTTTATATCTAGAATAAATTGACAGGGTGGGTATTTTTGGTCATGTGTAGTATAACACCTACCTGAATACATTGTCCAATGATATTTTTTCTTTTAAATCCTGGTAAACCTTCGTACCAAATAGCTCCTAACAACTGTTGTACATTGGGATGTGCCACAAACTGGAAAAAAATAGAATTTTATAGATAAGTGGACAAAGGAGTTATATAGTATTTTTCAAATGGTAGAAGGGAGGTGTAAGATCCATACAAAGTATATTAAATCTTTCAGATTGATTTTAAAATCAGAAAATGTTGAAGGAGTTACGTACAACAAAGGCAGAATGATAATATCATTATTTTATTTTATTAGAATCCCCAACAAAGGATACGCATAACAGATTTACGAATATACATTACCTTCAATTTTAAATCAATGTGCTCCTTCAATTACTGGAGACCACGACATGCATAAAAACTAGTCATATAAATTTAATGTGTTACATATAATACAATAATACTTATATAAAAAGCATATTATTACACAATTACATATATAGATAAATTAGCTTACTAAATTTAAAAAAAAAATGTATAAGTCATAGGTACGCAGATATCATCAGCCTTTATCAAGCAGACTCTGTAATACCTTTCTCAAGAATATAGTCTTTGTTCCCAAGAAAGGATCAATCATTATAAATGTGGTAGAGTCATTTGTAATCATTGTCCCGATTGCAGAACATAAAGGGCCCACAGACGATCCTGCAGTGCAGTCCTGTAGTAGGTGGAGCTTGCAGGACTCGAGAGGCAATCTGCTCGGCTGCAGCAACATTCACGGTCCTCCATTACGCGGAGGATTGCTAGGTGTACTGCAATGCAGGACCGTAAATGGGCCCTTTTAGTGCTGTTTCGATCGGTGTCATATCATGTTTTTTTTTCTCTATTTAACCTCTTAGGTGATATCACGTTGTCACAGAATAACCCACAGAGTAAATAATAACTATAAACAAAAATTAAAATTAATTAAATAATTAAAACGAACAAGTCGGGGGTAGGCTAAATAGTACCTATTAACATTACTCATTGGCAATTGACATCTTCATCTTCCTTGATCACGGCTACTGAAAAGTGACCGAAACGTTGAAATAAAAATAAAATTCAAATAAAATGCCACGCTAAAAACTGTTAAAACTTTGTATTTATTAGGGTTCTTTTTTTGCCAAAATGGCTACGCCTAACAAAAACTACCCTGATGTACTAAATGTCATTAGGCTTACTCAATTCATCTGTCTGTTTTCACTTGTATATATAAAAGAATAGTAACACGTGTTAGTTTGTTTACAACTCCTTTAATCTTCCCGTCTGGCTCGATTCAAATGCTCCAAACATGCCAGTTTATTTTTTTAACGATTTTTCAACAAAAACCAAACTAAAACGAGTACATACATGTAAAACAGTATTGATGATTTTATTTAAATCATTAAAATGGGATTTTTATTGTATGAGTTCACTTGCTGTACTTGATAGAAATGGCTACCGTGTCTGATGGATGTTAGCAACACCAATACGCTGCCAACTTCTAATAAATTTTATGACACTTTTTTTGAAAAACCTCATATTGTAGCGCTGTGGGAAAACACCAGCTGGTGCTCATTTCAAATTTCCATGATGCTCAAGTGAAACGTTGCGTAGGTACATGAGCAAAGTCACTAAGCGAAGTGGGGATAAATACCCAGCCGATGGCGAGCGGTGCGGCGGTAGACAGAAGACAAAGGCACTACTCCGAAGAATTCCTCGGAATACTGGCCAATATCAGTAGTCAGTATATGAATGGGTAGAATGTAATACTAGATTACTGAAACCAAAAAACTTTTAAATTTATCTTTTACACGCTCTCCTGCAAAATTAGAATTTTGCACTTGACTCACTATAGGTAGAAGCTATCGACAGCCTGCAAAATGCACTTAAATATTTAAAAAAAAAGAAAAAGAAACAAAAGAAGTTTTCAAACGAAAGACATTTGAGTGTAAGAGCTAGCTCGTATCTGTTAAGTAGCTATGGAGATAATAAGGCATTTTCATTGAAATGCCTATACGTTATAGGGTTATCTACAGTCTATCTCAAACAGGACGGTATGGGAGAAATTAATAATAGCAATACCGATATTAATGTATTCATTTGGAATCATAAATTGGAGTAAAACTGACCTCAGTAATTTACAAAGAATGATTAACACTACCATGACAAAACACAGAAAACACCACCCGACATCTGCCATAGAGAGACTTGTATTACCACGCCAAGAAGGAGGCCGAGGAATCATTGACATAAACAATTTACATAACAAACAATTAACTACGTTAAGAAATTATTTTTATGGGAAAGCCGAACATTCATCTTTACATAAAAGCGTCGTAGAATTAGATGCCAAACTCACACCACTCAATTTACAAAACACACAACAACAGCAAAATGAAATACTAATATATAATAAAACAAAAATAACAGGATGGGCAGAAAAATCACTTCACGGGCGACATCAAGCTGATCTTAGACTAAGTCACGTAGATGCCGAGAAATCAAACCAATGGCTCAAGAAAGGGGAATTGTTCCCTGAGACAGAAGGATTTATGATCGCAATTCAAGATAAAGTATAGCAACCCGAAATTATAAGAAATATATTCTAAAAGACAAAAACTAACAGACGGTCTTATGTAGACGTTGTAATTCAGCGTCTGAAACAATTCAACATATTACTGGAGCTTGTTCATCTCTTGTACAAAATGATTACAAACACCGCCATGACCAAGTAGCCTCAACATTACACCAGCGCCTCTGTCACCACTATAAATTTATAAAAAAGAAGATACCATATTATAAATATAAACCCGAAACTATTCTTGAAAATAAAAACTTTAAAATATACTGGGATCGCACTATTATCACTGACAAAACGGTGCACTTTAATAGACCTGACATAACCCTACACGATAAAAATAATAATAGTACAGTTTACATAATCGATATAGCCATTCCTAACACCCATAATATTCAAACAACCACATCCGAAAAACTAAATAAGTATCAAGAACTTGCAATATAAATCGAACACTTATGGAAAGTTAATGCAGTCTATATTATACCAATTATCATATCCACAACCGGTGTTATTCCTAAAGTAATTACTCAAAACTTAAAAATTCTGCATGCCCCAACACAACATACACTCACACTTATCCAAAAAGCAACAATTTTAAATACCTGTAGAATCAACAGAAAATTCTTAACATCTGCTCGAATTACCAATAACTCTCATATACCCTACTGATTTAAGCTATGGCGCTTGACTGCGGTCCGCGTCATAGAACTTACCCTTTTTTTAACGAAAAAAGAGAAAAAAACCCTCGAAATAAATAATAATAATCAGCAGAAAAACACACATATTGTATAACCCCAAATTAAGCAAGTTACGCTTGTGATGTGGGTAATATACAACGTACCACTCTGGGGCCGATCCCAGACACCCAGACTCATAGTAAATAACGGAGAAAATACGTTTCCGAAATTTGCTATACCAGGAATCGAATCCCTCTGCGTTGCAATGAGGTAGCCCGGCAACGGCTTAGCCCGCTCAACCACAGAGGTCGTCAAATGGTACGTACATAGAGATTTTTTAAATAATAATAACAATAACGCTATACATTACTTTTTATGAATGTGTCAGTCATACCGACCTATTTAAAACAGACTAGGAAAAATCACAAAATCACCTCCACCGATCCCTTAATTCCACGTGTACCTACACGCACTTAGCCGACATTTCCATTAGGCGTCGGAACCCTAAAAATAACACTTTATATATCACATCATTATTTAGATGTTGGGTATCACTGAATCGCTGTACACTTTCCATGAAAATTGTGAAAAGCTATTGCGGACGGAAAGACGACGGATGGAAAACATTTATTTCCTCAGTAAATAGAAGTAATGCTGCACAGGTTCACTTGTAGTCGTATATTTTAAAGGTGAATGCTCACTGAGACTCTATTTTGAGGGATTTTTTTTGTGTCAGATGAAAATAAATACTGTGTGTGTGAAAGTATTTTGTCTACTCTACTGGACTGATGACTGGTTTAGGTTTATTAAGTCAATTTTAAGTGAACTTAAAATTTAATAATCTATTTATAACCTGACCATAACATCTAGAATTAGAACTATTTTTTTTGCCTTTTGGCAATATTCTATTTTATCTGCAGTCAAAGTCAGTGAATCATAATAAACAAGAGTTTTTGGCGGGAACTGATGTTGTGCTGTGTAGTTTTATTTTCTAATAATGTGTAAAATTACTCTAAAATGAACAATAGTTGTAAGATATTGATAAGTTTTTGAGTAGTAATTATGTGTTTTGTAACTAAAATTGTTTTGGAAGCGGTGGTAGATTCATGACTTTCAATAAGTAATCTGTAAGATTCCATTTTGAAATTAAATACATTCATTTTCATTGATTTATAGAATAAATATTGCGCCACCAGTGTAAAAACGCCTTATCCTATTCTCTTTGTAGTGTGGTGGAATGAGAAGTAACGATACGACTTAAGTGAGCGTTATTTATTTGCCTATGAGTTTGGTTACTACAGGATAATCTTAGTATATTTACGACACATCCACACAACTTGCAGATATTCTAGAAAAGGTTTCCTAACTATCAAGTACTAACACTTTGATCGTGTACTTTTCGACTGTTATATACCATGAAACCTATTCATTCTCTGACGTAAAAATTATGATACAATCCGCTGTTATTATCGAAAGTAAAAATAGATTCTTGTCAACATGCCTTTTTGAAGTAATGAGAGAAGATTCCTCTGTGGCACGACCTATTTAATTATGTAGACTGTATAACTTACATGATAGTAAAATGTTACTCAAAAAGCCCCTAGCTTTTTGAGTAACATTTTACTGTTGAACTGTCACTGCTAGTATTCTTCTTCCATCAAGTTAAAGGTTATGGAAGTATTATTGTTCTACTGAAATATTTGCGGGTAGCTGTGATTACTACTCGGATCGTTTCGTCTCGCACCCATATGAAAGCGAGCGTGCATCTAGACCTGTTGCTGGGGAGTTTGTTTCGCCGTTTCTTCTCTTACAGTCGAAAAACCTTGCGAAACGACAGTAAGATAGTGTAGATCACCTCGGATCTCCAATCCGGGTCCGCCAGGATCCTTCCCCTCGGGCTTGATGTCACCCGTCGCCCGTCATCAATTAGTCTATTGTTGTCGCACTTGGGCTGGCATCATTAGATTCAACCCCTCTCATGGCAACAGTCCAGCTGAGGTAAAGCCCCCTAGGGAGCTCTCTCTAGCAGGTTGGCCCCGGCCTCGTTTCGATACGCGAAGGCGCTCGCTCCAAACCCCTGCTAAAGCTGTAAGGTCTTCGGATCAAAAGCATAAAGTCAAGTCCATATTAAATAAAAAAGACGAAAGACTAATTTCACTTCGGCTTTGGTCGTCGGCACAAGTAGCGCTTTGGGGTAGCTAATTATTTTGTGGGAGTCATAACGTAACCCGCAGATTTGCTCGGTGTACAGAGATGCTTAAAATAACGTTGTTTAAGGTTTACTGTACCTCTCTGTACTCGGCAAGTCTGTAGTTCAAACATACCCAAAGACCTTACAATGCCCTAGGAGTCCAATACAATAATTCCCTCAGGGTGCTGTTGGGGCGACTGTGCTTCTGCAGTGCGTCGTCTATGGTCGCCGAAGCACACATACTTTGATGCTTTATGGCGTAAAAAACTAATCAGATTGCGTAGTAACAGCAACAGCATCCTAAAGGGAATAGCTAATAAATTTGACTGTCCACTGATTTGGTCCTTCATTAAGAGGACTAAATCAGTGCTAGACATTAATTACTTACATAGACATAAGGAAAAAAAATACTAATAACATTATTGTGTGTGTGTGTATTGAATTTTTTTTTATTTTTTTTTATTGGACCACGGGCCATAAATATGGCCCGGACTTTTGGAGGGCTTGCGTGGGGCCATGGGAAGACCAACACGTAGAGGCCGCTTGACAAATTTAATGTAAATGTGGCGTGACACTATTTTTATAATAACTTATAATTATTTGTGCTTTAAATCGGCATACCTTGTTAGGAACTCGAATAAAATAATTCCTTTAGTTCTACATGTTTTGTTGTATAAATCACGCACTAACAGTATAGTGAAACTTAAAAAAAAATAAAAGAATATCTTACCATTTTTTGTTTATATTTAATAGCGAGTTTTAATCTTCCCAAAGTCTGTCGTTCACCAGGCTCCCAGCAGTCTATATCCCATGGATTGTAGTTTAGCATGATCTCCAACTCTTTCGAAGTTCTTGTATGGTCTAGCAATGCTGTGGCGAACTCTTGACACTGTTGTCGTAAAGCCTAGAAATAAATAATACTTTAGCTGTGAAATTTCAAAACCCAGTAAGAGATATTTTCAAATATTAGCTAATTGCGTATCGGAATGCACATATTGTAGGGTTACGTAGAACTGGTGTCCCTTTGGTTCCGAAACCCCATATATCTCAAAAACCAGTGTATGATTTTTTCATAATTTTTGAGTGTTTTTTTAAGTTATAACTATCTTGATTGTTTACAATTTACTTCTTAAGTATTTAAATAAAGATAAAAAATACACAATTTTTAAGATTTGACTAATGAATGAATTAATGAAAACTCTTTATTGTTGACCATAACTTTAACCTAGATAATTTAATATGAATACATTTCCATTAGAACAATGGGAGGCCTTATCGCTTATAGCGATCTCTTCCAGGCAAACCGGAATGATGACATTCCTATACGACTTTGCACACTGATAAAAAACTCAACTCTCAGTTACATGATTGTATGGCGAACACTCCTAATCCTGATATACTATCTAAGTTAACTGCAGCATCATGCTGCGGCATAACGTTTTATATTGTTACGAGTTAGCGACACTCGAATTAAAATGCTGTTAGAATTATTATAGAGTTTATTAGAACTATACAAACACGTATAATACAGGTACAAATATAACCGAACACAACAAATCCAAACGTAATGCAGAAGGTTGTAATTCAATAAAACGGGCAAATTCCGTCACTATTAGATTCCCGAATGTACACACGTCACGTCCGTATCGTAGTTGTAGCTCAACTGACTCCTATCTCAATCAGGCCACCGTTTTATACTTCACAAATGCAAATGTATTCGTCTGACAACGTCGACACAATTTCCTAGAATTAGCTTATAATCGTAATCCGCAACATCTGGCTAATGATGCAGCCTGCAAGCGGCCGTAAACGAGTACAATAGAACAATAGGCTGTTCTCCACAATAACTAGTAACTTATAATAATAATAATTAAGTAAACAAAAGAAGACGATCAGAAAAGGATTACAATTAGTTCAAATGCCGACAGGTGATAAAATGTGCTTTTACAGATTAGGAGTGGCATTTGTCTTTGTCAGGGCCTAAATTGTAATAATATTTATATCTAAATACAAATTTAAATTTTATTCATATACACAGATCCAGTAGTTTCTCAGAAAGATAACTGTGATATACAAAGACATTTTTTTAATATTTTAGTTTTATTGCGTGAGCCCACCTGATGGAAAGCCGTTACCATATCACAGTGCTGCCGCTCTCTAACGAGAGACTGGAACCTGGCTACTAATGCCGGAGCACATCTCAAGGTCGTTATATCGGATTATTCTGGACCACAGGTAGTAGCCATCTAGACGGGCAAATACGCTACCACCTGGCTGTGGGTTGTTTTGTCGCCTCTTATGACAGGCCGCCCGGCCGCAGGAAATTGTATTCTTTCTCCGTTTCTGCACGGAAAGTTATATTTAAAATAAAGTAGGACAGACTTTTTTATATATAAATTTTTTTGAAATCGTACAATTATGTTATTTCAAAACGATCTTTAGTTACACTCTCTGAGTGTGGTTAGTAATGTGTCCTTACTCTATATTCAACTCGAAACTCAGTCTCCATTCTGCTTAATCGTCCTAATTCCCAGGACAGCTGAAAAGCTGTGAGCAACGGGTCTGGTGATGAGAGCGCTATCAGGGACGGAGATGATAAGGCCCTGTACGCGTTGATGCGCGCTTGTGAATGGCGTAGCGAATCTTCTTGGGAGGACTTCACACACTCATCGCATCCACACCTATCAAAGTCAAAGTAATTTATCTCGTGAATACAGGTGAATGAATTAATTAATAACTATATTGTACACACATAAAGGTACAGTGGGCGGTCTTCTCGGCACAGGCGATCTCCTCCAGACTACCCCACAGATAATAAATACTACCCGTGCGCAGAAGGTTTGCCGACAGTCGCATGATGTCACGCGTCGATGGTCAGTAGGGTTGACAAAAAACATAAATAGTTGTTGCAATAAATTTATTTTTTTAATTTATTATTGTATATACTTTACATAAGTATATACAATAATAGTAAGTAATACAATATAATAAAAGTAAGTAGTGATCGGCAAACCTTCTGCGCACGGCTTATACTAATTTCACAATATTTCTTAATTTCATATTATCTAGCATATCTTTGTTCTATAGTCTAGTGATAATAATTACAGTCAAATTTTAAAGCTAAAATTAAAAACCCCTAAAATCTAGACTTTGCACTTGAAAAGCTTCCCAAATATTCTTTATTACAAGCTACTTTATTACTCCACATAAGTAATCTACTTTTTCGGAGTTGGCAACCCTGCGTCTTCAGTTATCGTGAATACACAGTAGTATTTAGACAAATGTGATGTAGTGAGATCGCTGAGCTGGATTGCAAACGTGGTAGAGCCATGCTGGTATTATTAGCTCCATTTCAGCTCTTAGGGCCAGCTCAGCCGGTGTGATACAGTGCTCTCCGAGAATAAAAGCGTGAAAAGGCCTTAAGCCGTATCGTATTTCGTAAGTTGAGTGAGAGTTTCGGTGACCTAGAGCCTCCCTCCTATCCCTATCCAGAGGAACAAGTATCCAGAAGTCTGTGCAAAGTATGAACCAGCTCTTTAGTCATAGGTCACATCAAAAATTAGCGTATTCCTTTTCTAGCAAGAATGTGGAGCGCCTATAAGGGGTGTGTACAACTAACATACTTTATTATGATGGTGTATGAACGATGAAAGAGGAATTGATCTGTACCTACTTGACGTCGTGCGGCACTGGCAGAGAGGCCCCCCTATCTAAGAGGATCTTAAGGATCTCGTAGTGGTTCTTATGGGCGGCCAGGATCAGAGGCGTGATGTCTGGCGTGAAGGTCGCTGATGCAGGATCTACTGATTCCCAGCTCTGGAGCACATAAAAGATGGTATTAAGTACATATCCAAAAAAAAAAACCAAGTCTATTTTTTGGGTTTATTACAATATCAAACATTTTATTTTTTACTAGGGTAAGCTCCCAACTTCGCCCACGCTTGACTTGAAATACTCGCGGGACTCCCGAGACACAAAGTATCACAGCTATGGTTTTAGTGAAAACTGTGTCGGGAGAAGCTAATTTTTATACACCCGAACAACTTCAAATCGTTCTCGGGATAAAGAAAAAATCACGCATTTTATTACATAAAATCTGCTATCGATCAGTGAAAAAATCAATGTGATTATTTTTAATTTGCACATTTTGTGCATCAATCATTCCCAGAAAACATTCCCGCGGGAATTTTAAATAAAAAGTACCGCAGAGTTTAAGTCTAAGAATTAGCTATCGATCAGCAAAACCGCATTAGTTCCCGAATCCCGAACAAACAGACAAGAAATCTAAAAAAAATTGTATCGTGTCCTCCATCGTTTTTTAAATATAGTCTATTCCAGTTCTTTTTTTTAAATAGCTTCAATATACAGACACGGCTTGTTTAGAATTTTATAATATTATATATTTACTAATTTCCTATAAAAATCATTACAAGAAGAAGAAAAACTCAGTTAAAAGTTAGAAAGCCAGGTAGCGCAAATACTAGGTAATTACCGTGTGATGGTACTCCTGGGTATTTGCCTTCCTATCTATTAATATACCACTATCCACCATCATTTAAAATACCCAAATAGGTAAAAATAATAGGGATTTTTTTATGTTAGCACTATATATATGTACTTATATATCTATAATATTATAAAATTCTAAAAGTGTAGTCTTGTTTTTTAGAGTTTTTGTGTTTGTCTGTTTGTTCGGGATTCACGTAAAAACTACTGCGCCGATTTCAATTTTTCCCTGATCGATAGCAAACTACTAGACTTAAAATCTGTGGTACTTCATATCTCCAGAATCTCATGGAAATTTTCTTGGGAGTGGTTTAAAATGATAGATAGCAAATTCTGTGTCATAACATCTGTGATGCTTTATATCCCGAAGAATTCCGCGGGATTTTTCTCGGGAGTGGTTTCAAGTTGTTAGGACACGTATAAATTAGTTTATTCCTTCCTACGTGGACGAAGTTGCGGGCGGATCCTAGTATTTAATATTGTTCTTTAGATTTTCATAAAAGGCATAAGTAAATAAGTAATAACTATTTGATCATCTTGAACATCTTGTATAACACAAAGAAAATCTACTCTGAGTACTTATTGTAATTTCCACGATTCAATTATGTCCCAGGTCTCCCAAACATCGTCTCCACTCATTACTCAAAACATAATCTGTTATTAATAATCTGTTCAATCTACCGTGAAAAGCTTTTCCTCGGATTACAGTATTTTTATTATTAATAGGTATCAGTAGGTTAATGCCTTTACCAAGCACAAGTACGGTCTTGCATGGAATACTGCTCTCATCTTTGGGATGGCTCAGCTAAATACCAGCTAGAGACACTCGAGCCAATAAAGAAAAGAGCTAGGAAACTGATAGGCAATAAATGACTATTCGACAAGAGGCTTCAGAACCTAAATCATCGTCGTAAAGTCGCTGGTTTGTCGGTATTCTATAGGATACACTTCGGGGAGTGTGCCACGGAATTACACGAATTGTTTCCTCCCTCACCATTTTACCGCCGGACAAGCAGACGTACGCACTCACGCCACCGATATCTGGTGGAAATACCAACAAAGCGGACAAAACGCTATGCTTCCACTTTTATCAACGCACCCCTGAAGAGTGTAACTCTTTACCGTCGTCTGTTTTTCCTTAAGAATACAATCTAGGTGTTTTCAAGTCTCGCGTGAAAAATTATCTTCTAGGTATGCGTGCTCCACCTTAGACTGCATTTCCACCTGACATCAGACCCAATGTCAGTCAAACGCGAACCTATTCATTATAAAAAAAAGTTGTTGAAGTAGCTGCTTAAGCAATCAAGTAAACCGCTATATTGCTGAACTTTTCGCAGGAGGACAATAACTGAACACGTTAATTCTTTTTTTTACGATTATATAGGTTCGCGTTTGACTACTGCCGCACCTGATATTGTGTAATGACGCGGTCTAGGATGGAGCTCACTTACCTAGAAGATACCTATTCACTCGTGACTTGCAGAATCCTAGATTGTATTTGTCAAGAAAACCGACTCCGGTAAATTTTTCGGCAGTGCGCACCAGAAAAGATAAAGCGAATCGCTTCGTCCTGACTGCTGGTGTTTCCACCACGTAGCGGTGGCTCAAACCGGTGAGTCTGGTTGTCCGCTGGTAAAACGAGGATGTGGGAACCAGCTCGTGCAGTTCTGAAGAACATTTCCCGAAATGTATCTGATAGAACACCGACAGCTTAGCAACCTTGCATCTATGCTCAAGACTGTAAGTCGAGCATGAAAAAAAAGACGTTCATTTCTGACTAGCCATGATGAAGGATTATATTTATTATAACATTATTAGACTTCAAATGCCGGTTTTAGAAATATAAATCGGATTTTTTTATACAAAAGACGCTCTCCTTCAGAAACATTACATAATAACAATGAACTAAAACCGTCAAAAATTCATATGAATATTTAGAATATAATTCAAATTCTCCCTTTGTAGCTGTTATCCTTATAAGTAGTTCTCAAATAACTGAATATGATGACTGTCTTATAACATCTTTAGGTAGGTCTCAAATAATTGAACATGATGATCTTATTAGAATCCTTTTGATAGATTATGATGTCCGTATTTTCGAACAATCTTTAGGCACAAACCACTATGTGCCGCGTCATGAATTCAGAAATACGTTTTGATTTTAATAAATATCTTCCACTATCATCTCAAGAACTGTTTGTGCTTGAGTATTTTTCTGGTATTCAGTAATTGCTTGCTTACTTAACCGAATTGAACGTGTCTCGCTATGCAAAATGACGCACTCTTTTTCTAGTCCGCATTGTGTTACTACTGAAATGAAACATATATACTATTTCTGAGCTTATTCACCTAAAACTAGATGACAAAACGTGACAACCTTAGTCTCGTCATTAATATTTTTCTCATTACGGTGTGCATGGTCGTAAATGTTGGTATAGTTAATGTTACTAATACATCATTATTATTTAGGAAAGACCTTAAGACAAATATTAATATTATTGTTAATGGCACTGCAATCCACATGGTGTCGCCAGAATTCTTTTCAGAGAGGTCCATCGATTCTTCTGACTAATTAGTCACTAATGATCTTATTTATATTGAGTTGATATATATATATATATATATATATATATATATATATATATATATATATATATATATCATATTGGGTAAGACCGTAAATTATTAAAACTAAATTAAGTTAAATTGATGACCAAATGAAAATGAGAGGCTAAAGGATATATGCTTGATCAGTACTTCTAGAAGAAGTGTATAGGAGAACTTTAAATTCATTGGTAATATGTTGAACAAAGAAAAAACAATACATGTAGAAGTTTTATATCTCACATTTTATAATAACACCAATAAAATAGCACGTAAATATAAAAAATACATATTAATTAATAATTTCTGTACATATATCTATATAAAAAACTGCGTTAGCAAATGAGACATTGCTTTGGGTAATTTGATAAGTTAAGGCCAGAGACTCTGAATAACTTAAATAATGAATTGGTTTTTTTTAAAAATCAACTCTTTCCTTTAGTTTGAGGTTTGATATTCCTTCAGAGAAATTGATTCTTATAAGCTACATTATGGATTAGTGTAAGAATACGAAATATTTTTTTTTGAATCAGCGTATTCGACTAGGGTAGTTGATTCTTCAAAAATGTTGTATACCACTCTAAATTTCTTCAAAATCGGCCTCGAAACTCCTTTGTGTGTTTTTCTCTATTTAGTATAGTTTACGATTTGACACTGAAGGCCCACTTGAAGAATTCAGTTTGTATAATAATTAATAAAAAAGGCAACCTTATTGCTTAGAGCGATAGCTTTCAATAACTGTGACAGACCAACTAGCCTTAGGCTTCGGCCTCACTGCAAGTGACATGCTTGAAGGATAGCTAGGAGGCAAGCTGAAGAATGGTCAAAATGCTTCGTTACATAGTGACCACACTGACTCCCTTTTATATACTGAGGCTATTATCAATTCCTCCATTGCATCCCAGTGATCCAAACAAATAATCAACGCGTCTATTCGCGTAGCTAACCGCTAGGCACAGAGTACATTAATATAATAGGAGACCGCTAGGCTACTGTCAAGGCAGCAAGTGTCCCACTAAGCGAGCGGTGGGACTGCGCGCATTATATACTATGTAATGTGTTGGTTCATGTCTTGTCGGGTCCAAAGAAAAAATATTTCAGACACAAACTGTCGCTTCTAGGAACCAAAAGGAAAAAGAATAACAATAAACGGCACTGAAGGACCAAAAAGAATATATTAATCCCTTCTTTAGATATCAATTTGTTGTGGATTGTAATTATTTTAATTATAAAAAAACTACAAGTGCATATATAATGACGATTTTTAATGGAGGTAAAATATATAGAGTTAAAAATATAACAAAAGAATATCAATGTTCCATATTTAAAAATAGTATATATATTGTGGCCAGTAACAAACTATGTCAGCCACAATAAAAACTTTTTGGTGGAGATTCCAACAACTAGGATCAAACTCACCTCTTGCCGCTAAGCGTGCCAGTTGTGGTAAAGACAAAGTCTAAGACTTCCGTCCACATATCTACTGTTTAGAATGTTTCTGTTATAAAGAATTATAAACTTTCCACGTGACATCGTAATGCAAGATTACGAATAAATTTTAAATTGATATATCTTCTCATAAAGATAATTAAAGTATATTAGCAAACTTAAATTACCAGGTCCTTATTTAATTAATTAAATAAATCTAAAATACCAACGTAACACTCTCCGGGAACGTGGTTTTCTTCTTCCCATTGCAACAGAAGTTCTACTGCTTCCACATATTCTTCTTTAATGGCATGAAGTAACGCATCCTGAGAACAAATAATATATGTACTTATAATCATCGAATAATATTTTATCTGTATTTTAACTTTAGTGAAGTAATTTGTTTTAGTATTCATCCATATTATTTCCAAAATCACAAAGTACTGAAATACGTGACTTTTAAAAATTCAATCATGTGCAAGTCCATTGACGTAGCTTGCAATACTAATCAGGAAGCTTGGTCTAAACAAACTTAGGAAGTTTTTAGCTAATGTGAATATGGTTACGATTACCATATACTGACGGTGAAAGAAAATATCGCTATGAAACCTCCACATCATGATGCAAGCTGCCCACCGTGATGAAACCTGCCCGTCAAGATGATCAATATTGAAAACCCTACAACCCACTTTGAATAAGCGTGGCGGGTAAACTGACCATTCCTGTATTTTTTTTATTGCATGTGGTACAGCAGACATGCAGACGGCCCACCTGATGGAAACCAGTTACCATCGTCTATGGACATTTGTAACACCGAAGGTGCTACCAATATGCTGTCGCTATTTAAAGGGAGACTAGAACCACACAACTCAAAATTGTTATGGCGGCATACTCTAGTTCAGGGGTGGTAGCTATCCAGACGAGCAAATACCCTCCTGGCTGAGAAATTTGATATACATATTGGTAATAGATTTGCACGTTTCCATATGCACAGAATAAATGCGTAAGTGGTGCAAGTTATTCTTAAAAAAATGTTAATTAGCGTTATAAACATTGGTTAACTAAGCAACTGATTAAGCCTTAAACATTATTTAAAAATTTCTTATTCATAAACAAAATTTTTACATTGTTTAACTAAATACTACTTAACTTTTTACCCTAGCAACTTTTTGGTAGAATATGAGCGGAACGAACAATCTTCTTAACAAAAATCAAAATAAAAAAAATAATCTGTCTGTCGGCTGAAGCACTACGTACTCAGCACATTATATTGTGTTATTTATAATTGATAGGTTGACGATCATTGTGATTTTATTTTCAAATTGTTGTAAATATTTCAAAGGGTTTCATTTATTTATTTATTTAAGGCACACCAACAGCACATACCTTATTATGTTATATAACAAATCGTTCGTTATAAAAGTTCTGATGTGTGGACCCATTAAAGGAGTGCACAGCATTTACAATTCAAATGTCATTTTCTAGTAATTCAATTAATTAATGTCAATATAATACATATGTCAAGTACAAATATAGTTAAACGTAAATGAATAAATAATGTTGTCAAAATTATTACGATAAAGTGAAGGAAATACGGAAAGAATTAAATTAAAAATACATATATAACTAGTACAAGTGGAAACATGAGCAACATTTCATAGGGTCCAACCTACATTTATAAATCTTAGCACTAGGGCGCCTGAATTCGTATATATCTAATACATCTTGCTCAATAATGTATAAATCGTCATCGAAAACAAAAGATTCCCTTTTATCCCAATCTTCACAAAATCAAACACCAGCTGTTAAAAGCAACAATAGTTTTGTCCGCCATTTTGTTACGTATGAGAGTTAAACGTGGGGTGAGGTTGTTTAATCTGACAGCTAGTTTAAACAGGTTATTAAGTCTAAATAGTGTTTAGGAATACAATTTTCTTTAAATAACTGTTTAAAGTATTACTTAAACATTTATTAACGTTTGTATTGTTTATAATGTTTGTATAAGATTTCATCTTAAGCCTAGTTATACAGAATTCTAAATAAATTAAAAAAAAACAAAATCTTCAGTCAATCTCAACCAAATTAATACAAATGAAATAAAATATGCATCAGGACAAAAATCGTTTTTTTATGTTATGAGGTTGCCACATGTATGAATGTTATAACTTGAAATTTCTAACAAAAAACCACTTTCTTATGAATAGTATTTAATTAAAGCGTTTGACTCTTAAATATATCGCTACAAATATAACTTAAAGTAGCGAAGCTGGAAACTTCTTAATTGTTTTCTTTAAATTAACCTGTTATGCTTATTCACATCACACACATATACGTCATTATCAATTATTAACCATCATCGGAAATAACGCATTAAATCTATCGCCACGTCTGCGTGAAAACGGTCAATAACTATAACATTAACCCAGACGAAGCAGACTTACTCTCAAACGCTGTTCGTCGTTCATTTTCGTCGGACCAGTCCGAAAGAGTAATGAAATGTTGGATAGAAGAAAGAAAGAATAAGTATTGATTTTAAACTGCAATAATATAGTTTATTTATTTTATGTGTTTGGGAAACATACAATTGTTAATATTCTTAAATATAAAACACAAAATTAATACATATATCAATTAAGTTTCCACTAAATAATAATTTATATCATAAAAATAAAATGGACCCAAACAATTAATTACAAAATAAAACTATTTACACGAAAATTACATAAAATGTCTATTTAATTTAAATGAGGTCAATATTGAACAAAAAAAATGTCACCATAATAATCTTCTTCTTCTTCATATATAAAAATGAATGTTTGTCTGTATGTCCTTTATAGAATCGTAAACATTTGATCATGTGATGATCTTTAGCAAAGTTGTTGTGCATGAGCCAAAGAAGGTTTCGGAGTTGGTTCACAATTGGACCCGGTAGGTGGATATATATATATAATCGGCAAAAAAACACGCATATTGTATTTCCGAAATTAAACAAGTTACGCTTGTGCTATGGGTCATATACAACGGACTAATAATAACAGAGAAAATTCGTTTCTGAAATTTACAATATCAGGAATCGAACCCGGAGCCTCTGCGTTGCAGTGAGGTAGGCCGACAAAGGCTTAGCCCGCTCAACCACAGAGGCCACCTAATAATAAATGGCCTAAAATAAAAATAATAAATGGAACATACAATGGAAAATGTATTTTAATATTAAAAAAAAATCAAAAAGTTCTAAAACGAACAACGACAGACCTTTGAGAGCAAGCCCTCTGCTTTGTCTGGGACAATGGTATAGTTGTGTACATCTTCACACAGCCAGAGTTAATGCGTTTTTGTGATGAGACATTGTTATCAATTGTTAATGACGTTAAATACTGACAAATAACATATGATATTTAATTAAGTTCTCGCGACTAGTACGTTTTAACGTTTTTACGCGCTGTATTTTATTTGATTTTTATACCGACGTTTCGGCCACTTTTCAGTGTCTTTCTCTTCCGTGATCACGTCTACTGAATAATGGGATATACTTATTTGTTTTTCACAGAGGGCGAGTGGTGATCTCAGCGTCCGTTCCTCCACTCGGTCGATAAAAATTACAATACTGCGAGCGAAGTCACGAGTAAAAGCTAGTATTAAAATAAACTATGCTTTGAGGACGTAACAGAATATATACCTTTTAACTCAAAACCATTTATTTCTTATAATAGCTTTAATAAACAAATTTTAATATTCTAAACTTTTTTATTGGACTTGACTTTATGTTGTTGGTCCGAAGACCTCACAACTTTACCGGGGTTTTTGGGGCGAGTGCCTTTGCGAAGCGAAGGCGCTCGAGCCCGGGGGGCAACTTGCTCGAGGGGGCTCCCTAGGGAGTTTCACCTCGGCTGGACTGTTGCCATGAGAGGGGGATGAATCTAATGATGCCCACCATAGGGCGACACAATGCACTAATTGAGAGCGGGCGACGGGTAATATAAAGCCCGAGAGGAAGGATCCCGGCGGACCGGGATCGGCGGTTCGCGGTGGCCTATACTATCTTACTGCCGTTTCGCAACGTGTTATGGTTGGGAGAGAAGAAACGGCGAAAGAAACTTCCCAGCAACACGCCTAGTCTATCCTATGGGGGGGCTGTGTCTCCTGGCGTCCCTCGCGGGGACGTGGAGAGATCGTGATTGGCGGCGTCGACGCCGCCGTCTGTGTCTGTCTGTCGGTGCCTGCCAGCCTGCCGTCCTAACCGCGGGCGGGCTGATCCGAGCCAGCCGTTTTGTGATATCGTCGACCTTGTCCGTGAGGATGTTACGCGGTCGTCGCACGAGAGCCTTTCGTCGAGGCTTATAATCGGACGCGGTATTCTAAACTATCTTAAAAATTAAAGTACACTATTAAAAAGGGTATATATAAGTCTTAGTAGCGTAATGGCTAGCGCACGCGTCCCAAACTCAAAGGGCGCGGGTTCGATCCTGGCCGGAACGCATGCACCAACTTAGTCAGTTTTCTGATCTAATGTGCATATTGTTATAATTACCACGTGCTAAACAACGGTGAAGGAAAACATCGTGATGAAACCTGCACATCGAGATAACCGATGTGTCAAACCTGCCAAGCCGCCTTGGACAAGCTTGGCGGGTATACTGTCCGTTCCCCCTATAATGGGGAGGCCCGAGCCCAGCAGTGGGACATTTATGGGCTGATATTATAATTTATTATATAACCTAAAGTGATCCTAAAATTAAATACTAGAACTAAATAAAAAAGAGGGTATATATTTTTTTTTAATATTTTCGAAGTGATAGACTCATGTTGGAACTCAGAGGCTCCGGGTCCGTGGCATGGTAGATTTCGTAAACGAATTTTCCGCTATTTACTGTGGTCTGGGTTCGGACGGGAACGGCCCCAGTGTGGTCCGTTGTGTATTACCCATAACAGAAGCGTAACTTGCTTATTAGGGATATACAACGTGTGTGTTGTCTGCCGGTTATTATCTTACAGCTCGTTGGTCTGGCTCGGTAGGTGTGATACCACGCTTTCACAGAATATCGGTGTGAAACGGTTAGCCTATAAGAGAATCATGTTTCGTACGATCAGTAAGAGTTTCGATACCTTATTTTATCGCCCCCTATCTCATGTCCTCTATCACATTCTTCTTATCCCAACCCGTCTATCGCATCCTAAAAGTTGGCAACGTGTTGCAAACCTCTTTACGTGTCGGTAACCAATATGTATTAAGTGGGCCGTCTACATGCTTGCCAGCTTCGTCATAGAAAAATACGAAGAAAAACGCGAGAGTCCAATTTTCAAAGAAGTTCTCTGCTGTACTCCAAACAATAAAAAAATATCTGACAAAGGCTTTAAAACCGTGACATTCTAGGACAAATTCTGACGCCTGGCAACCCCAGTTAACGTTAGATAGTAGCGCAAAAAAATGCTTCTTATTTTCACAAGAATATCTTTGAACATAAAACGTAGACCACCGATGCCCACGGGAAATCACTGCCTTTAGTTTGCATGATCATATCACTATATTTTCATAAGCAGATACTTTTCTAGACGTGTATGTCAATATTGTGAAATAATAGCTCTCGAGATGAAATGTACATATTGTTACGAGCTACAGGACTCGAATTAAAAATGCCGTTGGAACTACTATAGAATATATTAGAACTGTACAAACACGTATAAAACAAATACAAATAAAACTGGATGCAACCAGTTCACACTGCACGATTCGATATAATTCGACACGCGCAAAATTCGTTGTCTATATCGCTAACCGAGAGTACTAGAAAACGTCTTACTCGTTTCGTAGTCGTCGCTTGACTGTCCCACCCCTCCATTCGGGCATTGTATTATACTAACTATACAGTACAAAAAATATCGGCCGTGCGCACTGAGTTTCCGAGAAATAGTAATTTGTACACCTGATTATCTATTCCTGCGAACGGCCAACAAGTCGAAAACAATAACAATAAGGATTAGTTCGACGCTAATGATGGTGATAAAATAAGTAGGGAAACAATAGCATTGTCTTCTTAATTACAAATTCTAAACATAAAAGAATTCCTAAACTTGGGGATACAATAAACTGTGCTTACGACAGGCAGCTGTGCCTTTATCTTTGACGGCATGTAACAATATTTTATAATGTTGTGATACCTTATACTAGATTTGCTAGCCACTTCAATCGCATGGAATTTATTGGCGAATTTAAACATACATACATATTATCATGCTCGATACCAATCGGGGTAGGCAGAGAGTGCAGAGACTATGGCTCTCCACTTGCGACGAACCTGACAAACACCTTTCGCTGCATCTACTTTCATCAACCTCTTCATACATACATGTTTTTTTGGAATGCTTTTGACCTGACCTCTTTTTAACACTTCTGCTATTTGATCATGGTGTGTACGTCGTGGTCTACCGGTACCAACTCTACCTTTCACAATGCTGTCATACACTTGTTTTGTTTTTCTACTTTCATCCATTTTCAATACATGTTCAAACCACCTTAAATTACTTTTTCAATTCTTGTTATTACATCTTCTTTCAATCCACAGCGTTCCCTTATCACACTGTACCTTATCATGTGACTGCGTTTATTCTACTTTCATACATCTTCTGCCATATCCAACTTTCACTGCCATACATTAGTGTTGGCACCAACATCCCTTGATGGACAGCCAACCGTACCTTATAATAATAATAAATGTGTATTTGTTCCAAAAGTACATACAAGAATTTTTGGGGTTGGGACCTTCTATTAAGTATTAATATATACTTGTGTTAGAAGGACCTGCTCTTAATTAACTTAAACATTAAAAGATAACTTTTATTACAATAAACCTTATACAAATATTTTTTATGTGTTGTATACCTATATTTGTGAGTATGAATGTAATAGGTTGGGGAAAAGTCTTTTCGTATATAGTATGTATGAACTTGTAATAAGATCTCTTTGGCCATTTGTATCGGGCTGGTTTTGGTATCATTAAAAAGTTTTAATTTTAAAGAAGACAATTCCAAATTCAAATAAGGAAAACGTGTGATTTCATTTGTTTTTCTTATTGGTAAAATGAGTGAATCTAATAAAGAAATTTAATACATTTTAAAATTTTACTAAAAAAAGGGCAAAAATGCAACACAAGCCGCGAAAAAATTTTGTGATGTTTATGGACCTAATGCCGTATCTGTGAGAGTAGCGCAAATTTGGTTTAAGCGTTTTCAATCCGGAGATTTTGATATCAAAGATGCACGGCGGTCTGGTCGCCCCGTTACAGACAAAATATATGCCATTTTTGAAAAAGTGGAGCAAGATCGGCATATTAGTAGTTACGATGTAGTTGGAGAACTGGGAATTGACCACAAAACGGTTTTGGCGCATTTGAAAAAACCTGGGTACACAAAAAAGCTCGATATTTGGGTGCCTCATGAGCTCACTGAAAGAAACCTAATGAAGCGTGTACTCATTTGTGATTCTTTATTACGACGTAATGAAACCGAACCATTTTTGAAGAAGCTGATAACTGGTGATGAAAAGTGGATCACGTACGACAAGAACGTGCGAAAAAGATCGTGGTCAAAGGCCGGTCAGGCTTCACAGACTGTGGCGAAACCCGGGTTAACTCGCAACAAGGTGATGCTGTGTGTTTGGTGGGATTGGAAGGGCATTATTCATTATGAGCTGTTACCGCCAGGCAGGACCATCGATTCTGAACTGTACTGCGAACAACTGATGAGATTAAAGCAAAAAGTTGAGAGAAAGCGGCCGGAATTAATCAACAGAAGGGGTGTGGTTTTTCACCATGATAATGCTAGACCTCACACATCGATAGCCACTCAGCAAAAATTACGAGAGTTTGGCTGGGAAGTGTTAATGCATCCGCCGTATAGTCCTTACTTTGCACCTTCAGATTTTCACCTGTTTCGGTCTCTGCAGAATTCCTTAGGCAGTGTCAGGTTAATATCACGAGAGGACTGCCAAAACCACTTGTCGCAGTTTTTTGATCAGAAGCCCCAAAATTTTTATAGCAATGGGATCACGTCCTTACCTACAAGTTGAGTTATCCAACAAAATGGCACCTACATACTTTAATCAAATGTAAATAAACTTGATAAAAAAACCTTTAGAATTTTTATATAAAATGCGAAGAAACTTTTTCCCCAATCTAATATGTAAGAATATGTGTGCGTGAGTGTGTGTGTGTGTAGATGTATGAGAGTAAGTGTTTGTGTTTGTGTTTACAAACTAAGAATACTATGTAATATACACTAAAAATTCTTCACATTCTTTATATGTTTTCAATAATAACCAATTTGTAACAATTTTCCTACAGTCGTAATATTTCATATTACTAAATTGTAATACTATATTAATTTGATTAAATATATGTATGGAATGCATTTTATATTGGTCATTAGCAAATGAAGATATCTTTTCAGACACTTTCCAGATTTGATAAAAGAGTTTAGCACACCATTCACTTTATTACCTGCAAATTACTCTTCTTTCAATGTTAAATGTCGGTTTTAAGTAATAATTGGGGTCCTGAGTTCATGACCCTGTACCGAAAACTATCAATGTCTACAAGTTACTTATCTATTCCTCGCGATCTGTAGTTTTTTTCTGGATGATAAGCTATATTTTTTTCTGTACCCCTGAAAACATGTATACAGAATTTCATAATGACCGGTTGAGTTGTCAAAGTGCCAAAGCGTATAAACAAACTCATATTCTTATTGCATTATAATCTTAGGATCACTACAATAGTTAAAACCGATTTTGAAACATATACATGTGACAGTATACAAAATTATCTACACGTCTATTGCGTCCTGAAGAAATGGAATTTGCAGTGCAATCACAAAGAAAAAACAACCGTGAAACACAGTTTATTCGCATTGCATTTATAATCTTAGGATCACTACAAAAGTTAAAAACTGATTTTGAATCATATATGTACATGTGACCAATATATATAGGCTACGTTCCATTAGACACTCACAACGACCACGTTCAGGACCGCGACTTTTCCCGTTCCACTTGCTTGCCAGCAATCGTAAACCCAAGTGGAACGGTTATTCGATGCACCTATTGGCATGGGTCGTTATGAGTGTTGTGTGATCGAAAATGATGACGTCATTAGTGACGTTTTCGCCACGACCACAATGACCGCGGTCGCCTTGTGGAACGGCTAATGGAGCATTTTGGGCATTGTGAGCTACTAATGGAACGCCCTGTTTATAATTCACACGTCTATTGCCTCGTGAACTAATAGAGTTTGCAGCGCAATAATCACAAGGAAAAAAACAACCGTGAAAAACAGTTTTCGTTGCGATATATCACTGCCTACAGATTTTTAAATTTTTTATTCCAAGGTTTGAAAACACACGAGCCAACGGCCGCATTAGTACGTTTTATTAGAAAACCGCCGACACTTTAATAGCCGTGAAACCGGCCATATTGCAGCAACTAAATCAATCACGCGTCATAACGGAGCGTAGAAAAATTCTATAAAAAAATTATTTGCTACTAATTGTGTATGGTGGTTTTACTGGTATTTAGTCGGTTCAACTCCTGCTACGGATATGCTGGTATGGATTTCGCTGGGCCACCGTAGTCACACCCGTTTTATACGTGAACATATGTACTTAACCTGTTTGGCTGAGTATAAAAACAAAGGATGCAAACATTGTAGTCATCACTTACGCCAAATTTCCCATTTTAATTTGCAATACAAAAATGGTTTAATCCTCGAAGTAACACTGATTTTTGCATTAATTTAATACTAGCGGTTCCAGCAGACGTTGCCCTGCCTTGAAAAAGGAAACTGCTAGTACCCGATTCCAACGCCATCTACCGTGTCTAATTGTGAATCTAAACAATATCCCGGGACTCAAACACTACTTTTTTATACCTTGGGTTACATTATTGAAGTTTTAGTAGGGATTCCTAATTTTTAAAGTGATCAATAAAGGCTATGTTAATCTGGGATAACGTAGCATTCCAATGGTGAAAGAATATTTGAAACCGGTTCCGTAGTTTTTGAGTTTATTCGTTACAAACATACAAAATCACAAATCTTTCCTCTTTATAATATTAATATTTATTAGACTTGTTTTCAAACAAACACACACATTGTATACTCCCAAAGCAAAGCATGTTCCTCTATGTAATGGGTTATCTCAGACGAACAAAATAGGTAGACCAAGCCTCGAGCTCTCGGAGTGAAGCTATTGGAAGTCAATCGCACTGCAGTGGGTTACGAGAATTTAGTAGATATTAAATAATTGAATTATGGCGGATAAAGTTTCCACTGGCAATATTATTATTCCCCAAGCAAACGCAAACCACGTGTATACTACGTAAGTTTACGAACAAAAGTTTGTAAAAGATGTTTACTTCATTTGACGCTTTTATTCACGTAGGCTCCGTCTATACTTTAATTTAATACTCAGTTTAAAAAAAACTACTTTTTTTATCTGTCGTTGTATAATATAAACGATATTATTCATATTGAGTTAGAGTAAGTTTGCAGGCTTCTTTAAGATTCTTAAATAAGACCGTAATTGCTTAATCATTAGAACTGTGCAGGAAAATGTGAATGAATGAATGACTGAAAACTCTTTATTGTTCACCATAAACTTAATTCTAGACAATCGATATGGATACATTTGCATTAGAACAATGGGCGGCCTTATTGCTTATAGCGATCTCTTCCAGGCAACCCGGTGTCTAAGGAGATTTTAAACGAAATTTCAAAACATTTTTGGTCGTGTACTAAACTAAAATAAAAGCAATAAAATCACAATTAAATATTATTAAAAATAAAATACAATATAAATATACTACTATATATACATATATAATTAGATAAAGATGATGTTATAAATTAGATATATATACATTCGAACAATAGATACATTCATGTAATGCAACAATTTTATTGTGACTTTTTAAAAAGTAACAAAAGCGTCTTTGTTGTCTATAGTTTATTAGGTAAAATTTACTGAGGCTGACCTAAAAGGTCTTCATCACCAGGCCATGACATCATTAAAAATATTTAGGAACCATAACACTTAAATAAAAACAAGTCTCAACACAGTTTAACAACCCGCCATAATACAAGCATCTGACGCTAGTGATGTGACACGTGAAATAAAATTAAGACCGCGCCATACGTCCCACTAACGCGATTACGCCATGCACTTGCTATTTTACGATGTTATCATCATACGGTGTGATCAGGTGTGTTTGGACTTATTAAATGCGTGTTTACTGCAATGACCTGGTTAAGATTTATAGTTGGAGTTTCACGTTAGTACTTGCGTCTGGACTATGAAAGAATGGATTCAGGAATGACAATCTAATTATGAAGGATAACTTCCAAATTTGAGGTGTGGTAGAGGGCGTGTGCAAGAACAGAAAAATATATACAAGTCTTGGAAATACGTCCCAAACTCAAAAGGTGCTGAGGCCTTGTTCTCAAACGCCTTTCATCGTTCATTTCTTACCGATCAGCCCGAAAGAGTCAATGAAATTAGATAGAAGAAAGACAGCATAAACATTTCTTAAAACTACTATAACATAGTCCATATAACACAAAAAAATTGTGTGTATGTGTGTGCAGTTTACACGCAGTAGAAGTGAAAGAAAGACAAGGGGTGGGAGGGATTCTAAATTTCGTAACGACACATTTCATATAGTTATAATATATTTAAGTTTAAAACACGAAATTTGAAGTATTAACGTAAAACTTCAAAACATTTCCAACCCAATCTGTATACTCATAGTGCTTAAATTCTTAAATTTAATGTATTCCATCTCATTCTGTCGCAGGCTTTATAGATTTATGTGTTTATCTCTTTTAGTGTCGTTTTTTGTTTCATAGAGTTTCAAATCACGATTCTAAAAAAAATTCACTTCAATAAATGGAACATACAATGGAAAATGGACTTAAATATAAAAAAAGTTCCATAACGAAAACCAACTACGAAAGAAGTTTTAGAGCAAGCTCTTTAGTTCCAATCATGGACGGAAAGCATGCCCTAGATTTTTTTTGTCCAAATGATGATAAGGATTTAAGTTGCAAGTTTCGCAAGTTAATTAACTAATGCAAATGCAAATCAGGTTCTATAATAAGCTGTATTACATAGTTGTTACCTAAACAGTTTTTGATCCAATTAACATAATTATTGTTTGAAGAGAAAATTCGTGAGGTAACTGATAGGATAAATGAAGAACCTTGAATGTCTTGTGAAACCGCGCACTAACGTGGTATATTAACATTTTATAAAATAGGAAAGCCCGATTCCGGAATTAAAAAGGTTAATTTGATCTTGTTTTATTTAACATACCTTAACTTTAATTCCTGAAGTCAATAGCAACTTGATCAGTTCGATGTTTTCGTTTTCAATGGCAGCGATGAGAGCTGACCTATTGAGCGGATCCACGCAGTTAATGTCCAAGGCCTCCGGGCTCGCAGCATATTGTTCTATTAGCCTGTGAAACAGAAACATAATTCATAATGTTATAAAAGCAACATGGAAACTAGAACGTAAGCAAGCTATGTGATGAATTCCCTGTTGCAGTTTTCTCAGAGAGGTACAACATGAAGCTCTTCAAAAAGGACGTAACCAGATATCTAAATTCTCAACGTTAAGGCAACGTATCGGCTCCCTTTAGTGTTGCAGATGTCCATGAGCAACGACAACCACTTGCTATCAAGTGGACCTGTTTGCCAGTTTGCCTTCAAGCAAACATGAATAAAGAACTTGAAAAATATTTGGCTTAATATATATAGAGTAAAAAACATTTTTGTAAAATTCTCATGTCTCCTTGTAGGCAAATATTTCAATTCATGTGCAAATTTTGTTGATGACTAGGATTTAAATTCTGCAGTAGTTGTTATTCTGTGAATCCCAACGGAGTTTATTTGCAAGAACTCTTGGCAAATCTCTATAAACTAAGTAAATTTTCTCTTTTACGTCTTCCCAATTATTTTAGATCGACACAGTATGCTTTTTCGTATTCTTCCCCCATATTGCTGGTATAAGTTCTGTATTGCCACAAATCATGTTATCCTTCACAGAATCCATCCATACCTTTTGGTCTACCTTTAATCCTATATCCATCAATCTTCCAGTTTAGCAATCTTTTCGTTACATGGTTTTCATCTTCGTATTCACGTCCATACCACCACCATAATCTTCTTGCTCTAAATTTTTCAGCCACGAGTGCAACTTAAGTAACATGCAAAGTAATTCAATTATAGAAATGAAATAATTAGGTATTTAGTGATTTATTAAAGTAGATGTAGACGATTACTGAGAATCACTACAAAGGCCAACTTTACTAATCCTATTACTGGTCTATACGGTTTTACGTGTCCGATAGACTGTGTCCTAATTTATTGAATTTAGTATTTAATCATGTAGGTCACCCTGAAAGGTTTTATGGTATAAAAGTCGTAATATTATTAAAACTAGATTTCAACTAACTAGGAACTAGGTTTTTAAGTTTGGTTTTGATTTATTTATTAATATTGTGGTTTTATTGATATTATTATTTGATTAGGCTTTAATTTTGTAAGGAGAGAGCAGATGCTAAATTTCCATAATCACTGAACCAGCTTGAAGGTCTAGTGCTCGTTGCAATTATATTCTCTGATTGGATTAATGCTTGTCCTTTATTGCTGGTTGCTCATAATATCTTAGTGTACTAGGAGAACCCAAGATGCTAAACGTGGAGGTACTCGAGCGTCGGGGGGGGGGCTTTTGGATTATGAAGATTACATGCTAAAAAGATATAAGGTTATATGATGTATGCCCTTTCACTGGTGGGGGGAGCGTGTACAGTTTTTCAAAAAAAAGAGTTGCACAGAAATACTCAAGTGCGTCAGATATTCAAAAGGGAATCCTATTCGAAAGACTGACGATTTGGACGCGACCAAAAGTCATGGCCGATTTTTTCGACGTTGTTTCGGAAATACTAATACTACTACTACGGAAACTAAATCTATACATACAGATAAATAAAATTTAAGTGTCTGTTTGTAATAACAGCTTTATACTAAATGCATATGAAAGTATATACGGTACTTTATAATAATAATAATCGGCCGACAAACAAACATATTTTATATCCCCAAATTAAGCAAGTTACGCTTGTGTTATGGGTAATATACAACGTACCACTCTGGGGCCGATCCCAGATACCCAGACCATAGTAAATAACGGAGAAAATACGTTTCCGAAATTTACTATACCAGGAATCGAACCGGGAGCCTCTGCGTTGCAGTGAGGTAGGCCGACAACGGCTTAGCCCGCTCAACCACAGAGGCCGTCAAACACTAACTAATATCAACAAATCTATTTTAAAAAAATTGTCTGTCTGTCTGTCTGGATGTTCCGGCTAATCTTTGAAACGGCTGGACCGATTTTGACGGGACCTTCACTGGCAGATAGCTGATGTAAAAGAAGAAACTTGGTTACTATTTTTTACGGTTCCGTGAAAGAAAATTCCATGTGGACGAAGTTGCGGGTACGGCTAGTAATCAAATAATTCCAGACTGGCAACACGTTGATATCGCACCCTGTGTTGTAAATATTTAATGTTAATGGTAACCACTTTCCATCAGGTGCTAAAATCAGAAAAATATACCTGAAACTTCGAAAAATGCTTTTACATGCAGTTTGAGATAGAAGTGGGAAATGGTGATGCACAGATTGATAATGGCGTTGAAGGTCAATGACTGACGAATCATGTAGATAAAGTAACGCTAATATTAAACCGGTCAACAAAATGATTTTCTCCATGCAGGAACGGAAAATGAACATTAATTCGTGCGGCCTGGCGGCCTGTCTTAAGAGACGACATAGAATTCTACAGCCAGGTGGTAGGGCATTTGCCCGTCTGGATAGCTACCAGCCCTTGATCTAGAGTTTGCCGCCATAACAACCCTGAGTTGTGTTCCGGCATTAGTGGCCAGGTTCCAGTCGCCTTTTAGAGAACAGCAGCGCAATGTAGCACCTTTGGTGTTGCAAGTGTCCATAGGCGATGATAACCGCTTTCAATCAGGTGGGCCGTCTGCATGTCTGCTGAACTCGTGAAGTAAATTAAAAATCAAATAAACTGAAACGACACGACGGTATTGGTTAACATTGAATGATTATCTTTATATAGATCACTTTTGTTGATTCCAAATTGAAAGAGAAATGAATCGCCTAATATCGGTTTAAAGCACATTCGAAGGGCGCGTTCCTTTAGTATATCAATGCCAAAAATGCTCCGTCTGCCGTTCCACATAGGCCTCCCCAAGTCGGCGCTACTCCTCACGGTCCTCTGCCTTCCTCATTCAGCGCCTGCGCAAGGTCGCCGGCGACCTTGCGCAGGTCGCCAGTCCACCGGGCTACAGGATATCTGATTTACCGATTTGATTAGACGTGATTTCTATATTGATACAAATACTTGCCTTTTAACAGTGACATAATCTCCCCTATCCGCATGTAGCAGGAACGTCTTCTCTTCTTTGGTCAAGGGCCTCTCGTATGTCAATCGAAGGTCGTGCTGACTGTTCCGGATTGCCTCCAAAGAACTGCCAAGCAGCTCCTCTCTGGACCCGCGGTTCATTATGGTCTGGAAAAGAAGACACAAGTACTTAAGTGACTATCTAATATACTGAATTTGAACAGAGAACAACAAAACGAGTACCTGTTGAAGAAAGATATTTAGAAAATAAACAGTACGGATATAATTTTCCAAAAACGAAATTTTACTTGAGAGAAAGTAATATATGTAGATAATAAAACTACGTTTTAACGGTTTTAAGCGCGATATTTTATTAAAATCAACAAGTTGGCGGTAGGCTAAATAAAACTTCAACAATACTCATTGACACATAACATGTTTGTCTTCCGTGATCACGGCTACTGAAGTGACCGAAACGTCGGAATAATAAAAATCAAATAAAATGCCGCGCTTAAAACTGTTAAAACGTAGTTTTATTATGTGTACTAGTCGAAATACTAATATATGTAGATATAATTATAATATAATAATAATTCAAGTTTCATATGTCTAACATTTTTTACCTGTAAAATTGTTTAAAGTAGTTGTAAATTTGTAAGTATTTTATTATTATGTCATAGTGTAGTTCAATTTATAATTTAGTTTTTGTGATGTCTAGCGACAGTTGCAATTCAGCAAAAATTGTAATGTGTGGATTTTCGAGGCGCTGTCGTCGCCCCACATCACCTCCCCGAGTCGAGTCGTACAACGTAATTAAAGACAGTACATATTATATAATTTGAATATTTATTTCATTTCATCTCCATCTGCCCGACACGCCTAATTGGAGTCAGAAGAGTAGTAGTAGTAGTAACTCACAGCAAACAACAATGCCATAATACATAACAGTGGTAACACAGGTTTTATTTTTATTTTAAATTGCAAAAACTCTAAAAGTAATGAAAACTAATAAATATTTAAAATTTGTCTAAATATAAAACAAGTAGCATACACTTAATTTACACTGCTTAATATACATTGTGGATAGGGACCGTACGTCAAACAGTGCCTAAACCACTTATCGAATTATAAAATAAATCAATTTCATGTTAACGATATTATATTTTACACACCCACAGGACTAGCTTGTAAACGTGATAATAATATACTGAAAGGGTGACCCGCCCTTCGTTATCGAGTTAAGGTCAAGAGGACGGACAAACAGACGAAATGATATGCAAATAAGCAAGCATACGTCCTAGAGCCATGCCAGAATTATTATCTTGATTATAGCTCTTAGGGCCGGCTCAATCGGTGTGATGCCACGCTTTCGTAGAATATCGACGTGAAACGGTTAACCTTGAGTTTTATGAGTATGATTTATATGTATTTAGTATCAATCTCATCCCGATGAATGGGAGGAACGAGGAATGGGATGGAAATCCCATTCCTCGTGTCTCATACTCTTTATCCCACCATAAAGTCTGGCAACGCATTGGCTTCGCCCTTGGTGTTGCAAGCGTCTATGGTCGACGGTAACCACTTTCCATCAGCTGGGCCGTCTGCCCGTTTTCCAACTTCACAATAATAAAAAAAATATGTATAACACTTTATTATTCACCAAAATAAACAGTTATGATTTTACAGCAAAAGAAAAGGCGGCCTTATAGCGATAAGTGTGAAGCGATCTCTTCCAGGCAACCTGACTTATGCCCACTTGCACGTTTCTGGGTTAGCTCAACTAAGTAGGAGTTAACTACTAACACAGGGTTAAATAAACAATTTATCTTGCGCCATCAAAAGTTAGGAGGAAACCGAGGGTTAACTTCTAAATATTCAAATTTTTAATTAACAAACCCCGAGTTTACAAACTCTACATGTATTTATTTAACCTGACTATGTGTGCAAGTGGGCCTTAGAGGCTGTATTATAAAAAAAAAATAATTTCAATTTCGCTACATGAATTAAATAGTTAACGCAATTGGGTAGTTGATAAACTTTACAATAAATTTTGTGATCAGAGGGCTGGTGCTTACCTCGGGCAACGGATCAGTATGGCGATCCAACGAGGAAACATAGCCAGCCTTCTGGGCACCTTACCCATAGAAGACGGTGATCTAGGCTCAGTATTCTACTTATAGCCTTGAGGGACTATGGGTAGAATACGATACAAATAAGTTTTCTTTTATTATATTCAACTATATGTAATTTTATAATTGTAAATATTATAATTATTAACAATACATAAGTTCTAAGACAATGTTCGTATAGTTAAAGTACCTTGCCATCATCTTCTTTTCAGATATCATGTAGTTTTCTTTTCTTAATTTTATTGCGAAGTTAGCAAACATACAGACGCCCCACGTAATGAAATTTGGTTACCGTCGCCTAAAGACTTTTGTCAATCCAGCTTTGTTCCAATTTCCTAGCCTATAGAGTGGAATAGAGAGTATGGGACAATAGGTAGCAATAAAATAGTGTAAACAAAGTAAATTAGAAATAAGAGATTTGAAAAAAGAAAAGAAAAAAGCAAAATAAATAAAAGTTTCCTAATCCCCTTTTCCCTTATAGTAGTAAAGAAGGAAGTAAAACCCTCTATCCTATCATAAAATGGAGGATGAAGGCGAATAAAAAAAATATAAATATTTCATTCCTCCGTGCAGGAACGGAAGAAGAATACTAATTACTGCGGCCGGGCGGCCTGTAGTAAGAGACGTCAAAATAACCCACAGCCATGTGGTAGCGTATTTGCCCGACTGGATGGCTACCACCCCTGGTCTAGAGTATGCCGCCATAACAATTTTGGGTTGTATTCCGGCATCAGTGGCCAGGTTCCAGTTTCTCCTTCAAGGCCGGCAGCACATTGGCAGCACCTCTGGTATTGCTAATGTCCATAGGCGATGGTTACCAGTTTTCATCACAGTTGGGCCTTCAGCCTGTCTGCTGTGCTTCAACAATCAAAAAAATAAAAAAAAAATTGAGGGTATGAGATAAAGAGGATGCTTGTGAGCTCCATATTCCCCGCATCTATGAACAAGTAATATACAAACATACTTATGTCACTGATCTAGAGTTATGGAAATTTAAATACAATGTGCCTTAATTGCCTGACTAATTAAACTAGGTATGTCTCTCTATCTGCTTATTTGACATATATAGAACAAGTTAAATGTCCCTAAAACGAAACAAAATATATACAACAACTCGTTTTTATCAAATCCACAAAGACCCATTTAATATAGGTCGCATTTTAATTAACATTTTATTTTTTATTGCATGAGTTCAGCAGACAGGCAGACGGCCCACTGGATGGAAAGCGGTTACCATCACCTATGGTTAACATATTAATATAATTCGTAGTTGTATAAAAACATTTTTGGCAACCAGCATGTCTGTAAGTCGTGTGGTATTTTTAAAGCACTCGTGTCTCAAACTCGAGTATTTTCTGGTCTAATGTGTACAATGTTACAATTATTACGAGGTAGGGCATCGATCCTGGGCTGCCAGTCTATCAGCTTTTTATAACATTAATTTTTTAGAACGTGCAGTTGATAAATTCGACCTGATTCCCCCTACACCATGCCGTCTTCGGACAACAAGGCTCGCTGGTTTACATCATCGTTTCATAGTGAAAACACAACCAGTGCGAACGAAACGTTTCGCCTCCATGTTCCTTCTACGTACGGCAGAGATTTGGAATGCACTACCAGAGTTTGTATCAATCCAGGTGTCTTCAAGTCTAGTGTGAAATTATATTATCTGGGTAAAGTGCATCATTTTCGACCGCGTCATCGTCTGTAAGGGGTGGGTAATATTGCTTTTGCCGCGTATCAAATCGAAACCATATCTTGATTTCGGATATCTACTTTTGAAACCATATATTTTTTGAAACCATATACAGTAGACCCTCTTTAAGTCGATCTTGAAGAGAGACGCCAAAAAATTCGAGCTATAGAGTTTTCGACTTAATCGAATTTTGTAAGGAAACCTTCAACTTGTAGAGGTTAAGATTTATTCAAAATAATCGAGTTGTAAAGATTGTAAAATCAAATATTGTTATGTTCGAGATGCAGAGGTCCCATTTATTTTTTCGGGTTATAGAAGGAAAATAAGTAATGAATTTGCTTATAGGGACTCACTAATTATTTCGATTTTAGAGGGTTTCGATTTCGAGCAACGGAGGTTTTGAGGGTTGTAGAGAAGGGAACACAAGATTTATCGAGTTTTGGAGGTTTTCAACTTATCAAGGTTCGTCTTAAAGAGGTTCTACTGTATTCCGTAATTCATGTATTGACCGATGCAAATTCAAATTCAAACTTTTTATTCAAAATAAGTTCCACTGGAGAACACTTTTTGAAGGTCATATATATAAGTTAAAATTTATTTTTCTTCCTATTCTATGCACACGGCTTCGCAACGTGTTATTGCTGTTAAGGAGAAGAAGCGGCAAGAAACTCCCCAGCAACACGTCTAGCTAAATATTGTTTTTCTTTAAGTTTCTTATTCTATTTATATCTCAAGTTGTCTTTTTTAATAAGTTTTATACAGAAGTATGTTATAGAATGACTTTTGAAGAATTAATGGAGTTGTAGCAAACAGTGCATACTCAATAAGACCAAGACACAATAAAAAGAAAGAAAAATAATATTAACGTTATAATAATGTCATGACGCACTAAAATGTTATTCTGCAATATATCTCCATGAATCCCTTACAAGCTGATGATGCGATTAAATTTTCTGATATTGTATCGCGAGACAGGTCATAACGATTTCGTGACTACGATATCATTAAACCGTATACGATGTTTACAGAGGATAATACATAGATTAGAAAAAAAAAAGTTAAAAGCCTTTAGTAGCATAGTGGTTCGCATTCGCGTCCTAAACTGAAACGATGTAAGATCGACAGATGGCGCCACATGCATCCTAAATCGCGCTATGCTTTGCAGAAACCACATGTTACACACCACAACTTTGTTAAGTAAACTATTACGAACAAATTTTGAGATGTTATTGTTAAAATAACCTACTTATGTTGAATTTTGAAAGTCTCGTCTACTTCTAGTGTGAAGTCAGGGGATTTACTTGATTTAAATTTAAAACTTACTTACTTTACTTTTAGAGATGTCGCTTTTGCTGCATATGAAATCAAATCCATATATCGATTTCGGATATTTGATTTTTAAAACTATTAGTAGGGGAGGCCAAGCGGGGATTTTGAGATTTACTCGAGCGTGGCAGAATAACATAAAGGGAGAATCCTTACACCCTATTATGTATCCCCACCATATATTAACTCTTCATATAGGGTGGGGGTATTTATTATTCTTCAAATTTTTTTTCAAACCGTCAGTTTAAGGAAATTCCTACACATAATTGTCAGATTATGGGTCAGCACGACAAGGATATTAAGCTGAACAGTCTGTATATTAATCTGACGCACTCGATTATTTCAATGTTACGTTTTTTTTTCATTTTCTAAAATCCGCCATGACTTTTGGTCGTGTCCGAATCGTCAGTCTTTTGAATAGGAGTTCCTTTAGGGTTTACTTAACATTCCTTTTGAATATCTGACGCGCTTGAGTATTACTGTGTGACTCTTATTTTTTGAAAACCTGTACCCGCTCCCCCCACCTGTGAGGGGGTTATACATCAGTGAAAGGGTTATAAAAAAGGTTATACATCATATAACCTTTTTTATTTTTACAATCTAATCTTCACAATCCAAAAGGTCCCCGCGACGCTCGAGTAACTCCACATTTAGCATCTTGGGCTCCCTACTATATATGTTTTCTGAATTCATATATTGACCGATGCGATTCGGTTTTCTGATATTGTATTGCGAGACAGAAAAAAAACGATTTCGTGACTTCGATATCATTAAACCGTATACGATTTTTACAAAGGATACAACATAGATTAAATAAAAAAAGGTAAAAGCCTTAGTAGCATAGTGGTTCGCATACGCCTCCTAAACTGAAACGATGCGAGATCAACAGATGGCGTCACATGCATCCTAAATCGCGTTATGCTTTGAACAAACCACATGTTACACAGCACTACTTTGTTACGAAGACTAGTAATTCTTGAGATATGTTATTGTAAATATAACTTACTTATGTTTATTTTTGAATGTCCCATCTACTTCTAGTGTGAAGTCAGGGGATTTAAATTTAATTAATAAGTAGGGATGCAGCATCGCTCATAAAAAACATCGACGTTAGAATATCGATGTTCTCAAAAGCGAAACATCGATTTATAAAAATATCGATGTTTATGAACGATATATCGATGTTTTTTTTATCACCATTTACATAAACTTTTGTCGCTTGTTCCTGCGATGCAAATGAAACATAATTTTTTTTTTAAATCTATGTATCGTCCGAAACACTTTAGCACACCTTTCTTAATTCTTGCTTTCACTAACATCACCATAGTTTGACAGCCTGCACTATAAAAGAGTTATCATAAAAGGATGAAGTGTGTGCAGGTGTCAGGAGTCTACGATATGTATCTGAGCGCAAATTGTGAGAAGTGGAGAGGCGAAGGTATTCAAAACATTCCTTAACGTAAGGAGGATTATTAGTAGTAAATAGTATATTATAAAGGAGAGTTAGAATGTGAGTATTCCGTATTAGTATATTTAAGTATTTGTAATTATTTTAGTATTTTAGTTATTTTCGATTTGTGAACTTATTTCCTAATAGGACTAACTAGCAGTCCACTTCAAAAATGTTGTCAAAAGTATTAGATAGAATAATATTTATATGATACACTAAAGCTTAAATTTCACAATTGTATGGATTGTAGCTGTTTATGTTTTCATCGTAAAAAGTGGACGGTCGTGCATTAGATTCGCCTACTCGACTCAATATACGATTTGATAAACTCAGATTTCAAACCGTATATTTTTGAAACCATATATTATCAGATACGTTGTCCTGGTAGTAGAATTTCTCTTTCACACAACCAGCGTTGCCGGTGGAGCGTCTTACTCCCTCAGCCGATTCTATACAAACATCACCGAAATTTCAAATTCATCAAATCACTAATTTGACCATCGATTCAAATCACCCACTCCTAATCGTCTGATATAAGGCGTGATCGTGGTCAAACGCGAATCTATTTAACACAAAAAAATATTCCCGCGTCTATAAAGAAGTAACAAATAAAGATAATTATTTCACTTATCTGGATGTATGGAAATTTAAATACAATATGCCTAAATTGCCTGATTAATTAAACTAGGCATATCTCTCTATCTGCTTATTAACATACATAGAATAAGTTAATTGTCCCCAAAACATAACAGAAGCATTTACAACAACAATTCCTTTCTATCAAACCCATAGAGCCACTTAACAAATGGGATTTTAATTCCCAAATTAACATACAAAAACATTATTGGCAACTAACAAGCGTTTAAGTTGTGGTAGTTTAATTATTAACGCACTCGTCTCTCAAACTTTTGCCCAAAATTACGCCGGTTAGAATCCTGGCTGGTAAGCATACACCACTTGGGCAATTTTCTGTCCTAATGTGCATAATGTTATAATTACCACGAGTTGACGGTGAAGGAATATATCGTGATGAAATTTGCACATCGAGATAACCGATGTGTCAAACTATATGTATATATACTGTCCGTTCGACTAAAATAGGCTCGAGCTCAGCAGCGGGGCATCTATGGGCTATTTATTACTATTCATTTTACAACACTTGTAAATTGTAATTGTCAATTAGATAAGCTAGAGCGACTCCAAAACTTGTGCATTCGTTTCATACTTGGTTTGCGCAAATATGATCACATTTCTGAATTTCCTAGTAAGCTCGAATGGCTTTTTGTCCGCCTTCGCCGGAATACGCATATCCCTTTTGTATAATGTACTCTTTAGTCCAAAACCGCCCGCCCCCCTATTTGAAGGAACGCTTTGAGTTCTTTCAATAAAGTAGTACAAGGCTTTTGAGATCATCAGCAAATCTGCGACTAATGACGCCAATACATTCTACCCGATTTTGTCAGAAATCTTTTACTGTGCAGGCTGTAAGGTTGTGGAATGCATTACCAATGAGCATCGGAAGTACAAAGTCACTTACATCTAATAAACTCCTCAAAGATCACTATCTAAATTTGTAAACAGTAATTTATGTATAATATAAATTTATGTAATATATGTATGTGTATGTAACTCTTTCAACATATATTACTATACAAATATGTATGTGTATTTTTATTTACTATTAATATATGTGTATATATTGTTACGACCGACAAAAACCAATGTACTCCTGCAGTTTATTACCTTTTCGGCATTTGGACTTCTTTTGTTTACCTTATGTTTAAAATTTGTAATTAGAAAACAGCCTATTGTATATTATACTTGTTTATGGCCGTTTGCAGGCATAATTTGGCAGGTGTGCAGATTACGAATTCTAAGAAATTCGATCTACGCGGGCGGGCAGCCATATTGTATCGGTGCAGTATATAGCAATGGCCCAATGGGGAGATCGGCAGTCTAGCGATGGTCACCAGCGAGACAAGACGTGTGTACATTAGATAAGCTATATAGCTACCACCCCTGGTCTAAAGTATGTCGCCATAGCAACCTTGAGTTGTGTTCCGGCATTAGTGACCAGGTTCCAGTCTCTCCTAAGAGAGCAGTAGCGCATTTGTAGCACCTTTGGTGTTGCAAATGTTCATAGGCGATGGTAACCGCTTTTCATCAAGTGGGCCGTCTGCCTGTCTGCTGAACCCCTGCAATAAAATAAAAATTGTATAGTTCTAATAAATTCTATAGTAATTCCAACGGCATTTTAATTCGAGTCCCGCACTCACAACAATATGATTGTATATATTTTAAACTATGCGCACTGAATACCAATCCATTATTAGAAAAATGAAATCTCCTGAAGGTTGTTTGGAAGAAATCACTGTTAGTGATAAGACCGCCGATTGTACTAGTTTAATGATTATTAACTCATGTGTATTATTGGCTTGTGTGCAATAAAGAATATTCTATTCTATTCTTGTAAACATGAATGACAAATACTGGGAAATCCTAAAGATGAGTCAATCTTAAATGTATTGACTAAAAATTTAAATAAAAAAGTCGCTTTCAGACTTTGTTATGATATTTCAAGATATGATTGACGATATCTCATATCAACTTTGTACACTAAAATCTGAGACAAATGAAAGTATAGACGAAGCTTACATGAACAAAAGCATCAAATGAAGAGAAGCACACTTACAAACTTGTGTGCGTAAACGTATGTCGTATACCTACACCACGGATGTTATGCAGCTTCATAACCGTAACCGAAACTATCGGATGTTTATTATATTATAAAATTATACATTAAAGCTATTTAAAAAAGAAAAAAACTGGAATCGACTATAAAAGCGATGGAGAACACGATGCATTTTTTTTAAAGATTTCTTGTTTGTTTATCGGGATTCAACGTAAAAACTACTGGGCAAATTTCGATGCGATTTTCGCTGATGAACAGCAAATTTATAGACTTAAAATTTACTTTTCATCCTGGGAAGCACGCGGGAAATTTTCTGGGAATGGCTTAAAATGGCAAAATTAAAAAAAATCGTATCCCAATGTTATCTGTTCAGTGATCGATAGCAAATAGTAATTAAATGTATGATATTTTTAATCCCGGGATTCCCGCGGGAATTTTCCCGGGAGTGGTTTGAATTTGTTCGGATGCATAAAAAATTAACTTATACAGACAAGTTTCCACTAAAACGATAGCTTACATTCTTTTTTAAATGTTGCGATACTTTAGGTCCCGGGAATCCTGCGGGAATTTCAAGTCAAGCCTGGACGAATTACTGACGGATTACGGATTGATATTATAGAGATATATTGCAGCATAACATTTTAGTACGTCATGTCATTATTATAACTATAGTAATATTTTTCTTTCCTTTTATTGTGTTTTGGTCTTATGAGTATGCACTGTTTGCTACAACTCCATTAACTTCTTCAAAAAGTAATTCTGTAACATACTTCTGTATAAAGCTTATTAAAAAAAGAGAACTTGAGATATAAATAGAATAAGAAATATAAAGAAAAACAATATTTAGCTAGACGTGTTGCTGGGGAGTTTCTTGCCGCTTCTTCTCATTAAGAGGCTTTGTAGACCTGATTCAAATCGGTGTTTCAGAAACTCAACCCCGCACGGCCGATATTTACTTCGTTGAAACAGCGCGTAATAAAAGTTCGAGCGTGGCGAAATATTGCAACTGGACATACCTACGCGCAGCGTGTCCATACCGACTTGATTCAATTTATTTCATTCTAAGGCTGCCGAGCACGAGAGCGAGACAAAATATCCTAAAGTGAGACAGATCGTTTATAAGCTTAATAGGTATTGAAATTTTGACCTAACTTCCTAAGCGTCTTTAGCTCAACGGTTCACCGAGCGCAATAGTAACTAAGAGGTACAGGGTCCGAATCCTCGGGCTATGTGCTTCTATTTATTTTTTAATAATTTTTTAGACGAGTAAACTTTATTAAAATGATATAATTGTATTATGGAATAACAATGAATCCATATATAGGTATATATATATTAATATAAATGCGAAAGTAACTGTCTGTCTGTTCCCTTTTCACGGAAAACAACTGGACCGATTTGGCTGAAACTCAGTATATATGTGTGTATATATATATGTATATATACGTATATATGTGTGTATATATATGTATATATATGTATATATATATATATATATATATATATATATATATATATATATATTCGATGCCGAGAATGAACATAGTATGCATTTTATCCCGGGTAATGGGATAGATGTATATAAAGGTTATCTTAGAAAGTAGAACAGGTTTTTTTTTCAGTAATTTCGGTAATTTCATTTCATCATTTAGGCCCGTTCGGCCATATATTTTCATCCCGGAAACTATCTCATTTTTCGGGATGAAAAGTATCTCTTGGCCACCCTCGGTATTAAAATTACATATGTACCCAGTTTCATCCAAATGGGTTCAATAGTCTTTCCATAAAAGGATAAAAAAAGTGGAGCATGATCGGCATATTAGTAGTTACGATGTAGCTGGAGAACTGGGAATTGACCACAAAACGGTTTTGGCGCATTTGAAAAAAGATGGGTACACAAAAAAAGCTCGATATTTGGGTGCCTCATGAGCTCACTGAAAGAAACCTAATGAACCGTGTACTCATGTGTGATTCTTTATTACGACGTAATGAAACCGAAATATTTTTGAAGAAGCTGATAACTGGTGATGAAAAGTACGAAAAAGAACGTAGTCAAAGGCCGGTCAGGCTTCACAGAATGTGGCGAAACCCGGGTTAACTCGCGACAAGATGATGCTGTGTGAATGGTGGGATTGGAAGGGCATTATTCATTATGACCTGTTACCGCCAGGCAGAACCATCGATTCTGAATTGCACTGCGAACAACTGATGAGATTAAAGCAAAAAGTTGAGAGAAAGTGGCCGGAATTAATCAACAGAAGGGGTGTGGTTTTTCACCATAATAACGCTAGACCTCACACAACTTTAGCCACTCAGCAAAAATTACGAGAGTTTGGCTGGGAGGTGTTAATGCATCCGCCGTGTAGTCCTGAACTTGAACCCTCAGATTTTCACCTGTTTCGGTCTCTGCAGAATTCCTTAGGCAGTGTCACTTTAGCATCACGAGATGCCAAAACCACTTGTCGCAGTTTTTGATCAGAAGCCCAAAATTTTTTATTGCAATAGGATCATGTCCCTACCTATAAGATGTCAAAAAGTTATCCAACAAAATGGCACCTACATACTTTAGTCAAATATAAAAAAAACCTTTTGAATTTTTATATAAAATGCGACGAAACTTTTTCCCCAACCTAATAGAAAAGTATTTCTATTGCATTTTATAAAATTATTTAAGAAGAGAAAAAGACCATTTTATCAACTTTGATATAAAAAATAAAAAATTCTATTACATCAAGTGAAGCTAGTAGGATTCGAACCCACACAGTCTATGATTTAGACCACTCCTCTACCGTATACGCCAAATAAGTATAGCTCGATCGGCTCGAAATTGTGGTTATTACTGCTCCTTCATTTATTTAAAATTTAATTTCGAATAGCACGCTCGAGCAGAGCGATGCGTGTACACAGCACTGAGCCGTCCGGCGTATTGATAAATTCCATACATTGGGACCGACAAGCGTGATTTTTGAAGTCATTTATAATAAAATAATTAATTACTTGCAAATTCTCTAAGTAACCGAATAAATAAACTATAATAAGTATATTTCTTATATGATATGTTACTGTTATTTATTTTAGCGATGTACGATTAACAGTAATAACATGACACAAGATTGAAGAACACGTTTAGAGGTTACTTTGCAATTATTTTATATCGAGAAAATTGATTGAAAATGCGTTTTGATTACATAGTTTACCTCGGAAATATGATCAAGATTGACATATATTTTTTTCACCACAATAAAGTATGTATAATTACTGTAACAAGGGCTGAGAAATCGATCAAAAAACGCTTTTTGTCTGTTGTAACGCTGTTAACAGCAATAACATGTTGCGAAGCGGTGTACATAGAATAGGAAGAAAAATTACATTTTAACCTATATGTATGACCGTCAAAAACTGTTCTCCTGTGGAACTTATTTTGAATAAAAACTTTTGAATTTGAATTTGACGAAGTCGAGCGCATGTCCTAGTCCAAAATAAAATTATATTCGTAACGATAACCGAATCTAACATAAAAGTTTCAAATAATTTTGGATTGGGGCTAAATAGGTGGAGATCTATTGTCTCTGCCTACCCCAATGGGAAACGACCATATATGTATTTACATAATACATATTGTTTGAATGAAAATATGACTCGCTTTCGTCTGACAGAAAGTTAAAAGAGATGAATATATTTTACGTGAAACTCTGCGACCATTTATAACATGATTGTATTTATTGAGTGGTGTACGTATAAATTCACGCAGGAATGTCCACAGACAATATTGGTTGTCGTCAATTCAATTAAAATGCCTTTTGTGCTTTGACGTATCCGTCCACAATGTGTTTTGTGCACAAAACGAAGTCACCTTGTTTTATGTTTCTAACATATGAGTAATATAATTAAATATTGAAGTACCTACTACCAGTCTCCAACAAATTACTGACCCGAATCTTTATTTATAATATAGGTAATATTTGGGAGTCTTTATGCTTCATATCGGTTCAAAGATTGGACGAAATCACTGCACGCAATAGCGTGCGTCATAATACAATAGTATCATCACTAATAAGTGATAATACTATTGTACTATTCGTGACAAAGTGTGTATTAAAATGTTTACTCTACTTGCTGGTCCTAAGCGAAATAACAATGCTGGTCTTAATTGGCAACATATCCTGGGACTGGGTTCCAATTGTAGGGCTTTTTCTGTTTGGTAATCTTCTGTATTGTTTTTGAACTGAATAAAATAAAATAGAGAGAGAGAGAGATAACACTTTATTGCACACCAAAATATACAATTACAAAAACAGACCATATTTACAATATTTTCTAGACAATACAATAGGCGGCCTTATCGCTCAAAGCGATCTCTTCCAGGCAACCTAAATCAAAAACAAATTTGAATCAGGCGATAATCAAACTAATTTAAGAAATAAATATACACGTATACAAAAATATATTTCAAAATACATAAGTTATTATAATAAATGTATTAGCATGACTATATTGTGTTTATCAGACATAGCTATTTATGGACGAATAGTGTTTTCTGAGTAAAATATTTATTTCTTTCCATTTATATAATACCAGAATTTTAAACTATCAAACTGCGTTCCATGGCCTTGTTTCTTTATCGAGTAAGCATTCACACAGGCTACGTTGTATTAATCTTTTATCTAGGCGTTATTCGTCCCCGGAAGATTTATTCAATTTTATATTTCAAAAACTATCCCATTTTCAGGAATAAAAAGTATCTTCATATGTCCATTCTCGGTATTGAAACTACATATCGTCGGTGTCAGTGCAGGACCTTATAAACCCTTACCCACAATCGAGAGCTCGCGATCAAGTGGGATGTCCGCATCCATTTTCTTGAGTCAACGTGCAACTACTCAACGGTTCTCTAGAATGCTTATTACGGCTCCAATATGATCTGGAGTGACCTCCTTGTGGAAGTCCCTTTGCGCTACGGTACGGGTTTATTTAAGTAGAACGCTATAAAATGTCATACCTCTTGTATTTCAAATGTATCCATAAAGTACTCTACACACCTAAGCCGGCCGGCCAGGCGGCCTTATTTTGCCGGTGGCTTGCACCCGCGCGTATTTGCCGCCTCCGTTCATCCAATTGCCTGCCGACTTACAAGGAATTGACATGTCAGTGTTTTTTTATCAACTACAAACATTATGGAATGGGACAACGAAAAAGTAATGAAAATAATAGAAACAGACTATTAGACGACACTTGGTAATCACTAATAAGTGTGAACGCTACATGCCACGACTGTCGTGCTGCCGGCAAAATTGTCCGAATCGCAATTTCTAAAGCCGATGGGTCCACCCGCCGGCACTAATTCGCCGGGTATACAGTGCATGAATTACATAGCAACAAACAAGATAGCAATATATGACAAAGGAAGTATATAATAAAATAAAAACTAAAATATCCTATCAATAAACCTAACTTAAAAATATATATACAATAGTAAAAAACTAAAATTAAAATAAAAACCTATGTTAAAACTCGTCCAGCCGCACCAGACCACTGTCGCTGGGCATTGTACCTAGAAAGCTAGCAGCATTACCTCGCTGGATACAGAGGCTAATCCTTTGAGCGAGATAAGCTCCAGTCTTCCGGTCTTCTGTTATATCGACCAAACATTTTTTAATTTTTTGAAATAATTTGTGGCACTTGGCCCCCATGGGCCCAAAGTCTCCACCTCAAACGGCTCAAATATGTAACCTGTTCCAACGGTTGCATATTTGTGCCGTTTGAGGTTTTCGGCAGAAGTGGCGGTGCGACCGGCCCCAACTTTGGACTCCTGGAGATAAGAAGGCGCCAGTGTGTCGACGCAGGTAATGTCCCACACGAGCGGCCTTAGCAAGCTCCAGGGAATTAAAGTCATACCGTCATTAAGTATATAATAGTATATATTTTTCCCAATGTCAGTGTAAATAGTGTGTTAATAAATAAGTTAGTAGAAATGATAAAAGGACCATAGAAAATAGTTGTTACTATAAGATAGAAATAGAAAACATAAGACAGAGAAATGTAGCCAAAAGAGTTGTTAAAATACCTATGCATACAAATTAATAAACATATATACATATACAATAAATATACATACACCTAAAATACATTGTAATTTTATCGATAATAGTAAAATGTTACATAAGTGTAAATTTAGCGACCCTGTAATAGAAACAAGAAATACTTATTGTAAACTGCTCGTTATCTATACATATAATAAAATTGTAGAGGTCAAATTGCTGCACAATGAAAAAAAATGCTAAAAACCGAGTCAAGGGGATGTAAGAAGTGAAATAGAACTGATTTAGATTTTTTCAAATTGTTTGTTTGTCTGTTTGTACCGGCTAATCTCCGAAACGACTGGAGCGATTTAAATGAAATTTTGTATGGTGGTAGCTTATATCCCTGGTCAACATATAGGATACTTTTGATCCGGAAAAATTAAAGAGTTCCCGTAGGATAGTTAAAAAACCGCACCACGCGGGCGAAGTCACGGGCATCAGCTAATTAAATAATAAAGAAGTAGTAGACTCGGGTATAACGTGTTCGCCCGAGTCAAAATTGAGAAATAAAGAAAAAATCCTGCCGGATTCGTGCCGGCGGGCCGGCGGCCCCGGTGTGTAGACAGCTTTAGCGACGGTAAACACTTCCTATCAGGTGAGCCGTTTATATACTTCAGGCAGTTAAAAAAACTTGTTATATATACATGAGTAGATTGGTCCTACAAGCTTATTATCTATCTAATAAAAAATCTATAAGTAGTTTTTCTCGAAGCTTCGGGATTGTGCTATTATAACTTCTTTTAACAATGTAAGATACACGCAAGGAAACTGTCCATCATGTCTGCTAGTAAGCTATATCGTAAACAAGCTATAACGCTAAGATTTATATTGTCTTTCCGCGGAAATCATAGATGGAACAACATAATTTATCGGTCGCCGCCATTTTGATGGGTTGTTTTCATTTTTCTATGCCGTAAACAAAATAGCCATTCTTTACCTACTAACTTTGTGAGTTATACGTTTGTTTCAATATTTTTGTTGCTAATACAAACGAGCAAAAGAGCAATACCGAGCCCGAGCTGTCAGAGTGAAGCCGGCTACAGGAAGCCGATCGCGGCGCCGTGTGTTACCAGATCTTAGGATTGAATAAATAATCAAATTAGTAGGGATAAAGATGGAATGGTTTCAAGTGGATACACTACTATTAATTCACCACACAGACGCATACCATACTATCTTAGACACGCTAGTTTGTAAAAAATGCTTCACTTCATTTTATACTTTTGTTCACATCGACTCCGTATATAATTTATTCGTCTGAGATTAGCACGTGTTTAATCCGCACCTCAATTTAGAACCGTAAAGTTTCATAACGATATTATGAGCAATAAGATTTGTATATTAACAACATATAGTCATAAAATAGAAATAAAATTATACTATGTATTTATTTAATATAAAACTTCTGAAGAAAATATACTGATGCGTTTCCTTTATCAGAAAGCTAAATTGCTAAATTAAAGCTGAATTGAAAAATACTTTGCTCTTTAAAACGGGACAGGTATTATTGGAGTGCTATTGGAGAATATTTAAATAACAAAACTGCATTTACGTAGCGGTCTTCTGTATAACGTTTATAATTTGCATAGCATGTAAGGAATCTAAGGAGATTTGTCGCAGTATGAATTCTTCGTATGTCATTATTGCAACGGTATCAATATTTTTTGTTTGTTGCAACTCCATTAATTCTTTGAAAAGTAATTGTAATACAACTTCTACATATATAAAAAAAAACCTGAGATAGATAAATATTTATAATAAAAAAAATATTTGTTAGATGTGTTTCTGGGGAGTTTCTTGCCGCTTATTCTCCTTTAAACAGCGATAACACGTTTCGAACCGGTATACATAGAATAGGAAATAGATTTAAATTTTGACTTATGACCTTCAAAAAGTGTTCTCCAGTGGAACTTATTTCGAATAAAAACTTTTAAATTTGAATTTGAATAAAATAAACAATTGCAAGAATGTCGGCCATTTCGTATTTAGAACGTAAACAAAATGGCGCTAAAAGTCAATGTCTATGTATTGCCAGCAAAAAATAAATAAATTTCAATGATTATTTTTATAAATAAGGCAATTACTTATTTGATTGAAATTTCATTCAGAAAAGTATATATTTTAAGTTTATGATCTGGTTAATGTCGGGATAGCAGGCTACTTGATGGAAAGGGGTTATGCTCGCCTATGTAACATGATGCTGTTCTATTATGAAGTATATAATACTTTTTTAGGGTTTCAAAATCGGTTCGGATGAAATGAGTTTTTCTTATAAAATTATCATTTGTATCCATCTGGTCTTTTGTGTAGTAAAATAGCGAAAATTATGTAAAATTTTTTCAGTGTCAGTAGGCGTGTGACATATTGTTAGACAAGTATTTAAAAACTCATAACTAACCAAATATATGGTTTAATATTCATATCTAAAAGATGTTAAGATTGTATATCCCTGTAACTTATAAAGTATGAGGTATTATATATAACACCTCCTAGTATTTAGTCCTTAAAATATGTAATTTTAAGATATGAGGTATAGTCGATTAGATGCTTTTTAGAGTATTACAGCCAAATGACAAAAACAGTGAACTTTGGTGACCTATACAGAATCCTTCACTGTACTTCCACACACTAGGGCGATTTATTTTAAAGTTGCTTATTCACAATTTTTAACAGAAGAACTTTAACTAAATGAAAATTTTAGATAAAATGAACTTCAGCTTCAAATTCTAGAATTTTAGGTAAAATCCGTAGAGCGGTTTCGGAATATAATCGAGACAAACTTTTAGAACGACACAGACAAAAATTCCAAAAGCAGTTATATTATATAGGCATCGTACAAATAGCAAGTGTTACTTACTTTTTGAGATTTATATTGAAATCACAAACTGACACTTTAGATAAATAAATGTTTAGTGCTCACGAAAATAACAATTATTTATTGATTTCAAAAATGTTGTAGGTGGCAACCCTTGAAGTTTTTACGTTAAATATAACCAATAAACTATAAAATGTATGGTGGAAATATGTTTTATATTAATAGAGTGATGATTGAGAAGGAATGATGTATAAGTTTATAATAATTTGCTAAATGACGTCAGCCTTCTGTGTGAGTTCAATCTAATAGAACGAAAAATACAAGCACACATAGTACAAATTAAATAACATTTTTAAGAGTATAGAATAATATGTTGTCATTTTGTTTTTTATTTAGCTTACGAATTTTACTATGTCGATTACTTCGGCTCTCTTATGTCGTCGTATGTATGTCGTATGTCGTCGCATGTTTATTTCGTGCAGGAACGGAGAAAGAATACAATTTCCTACGGCCGGGCGGCCTTTTTAATCCGTTTGAGGACTAAGCTGCGACAGGCACAGAAGCCTGGGGGGATAATTCGCGATCCGTGTGTAGGATTCGCCAGATCAGGGGTGGCACTAGCATGCACAGAACTGGTGCCATGCTATTGCCACTCCTCGGTTAGGAATACCCACTAAAACCCCTGGGTATTCCGTCCTTCGCCTTATGCCAGGATTACGGGTATATGAACTCTCCGCAGCCCTGGCAGGCGTGGGCCTCGCGAGGTCTCTTCCACTACCGGGGGACTACTTTTATTCCCTGGCATCTTTAATCTCTCTAGATGTGAGGCGGTCTGTAACTCGCCCCATGGCAGGAGAGGTGAGCGCGCGCGAACCACTCGCGCCCCCATCTCGACGGCATGTGCAGGTGAGTGAGAACCTCTATACCCCACCCTCGCCGCCCGCTTACAGTGGCCGAAGGTGCTAGCTGGCCCTCCGGCGCCAAGGCGTCCTCCTTTGGCGGGAGCGGAGCAGTGATGTGCACTTACGCTCCCGCTTCGCCTCTCCTTCACAAGCATAACGCGCTCGCAGATGGAGGAGACAGCATCCCATCATGTTGTGCTCCCGACCATGGCGCGTACCACGGCCGGAAGCGAAAGGTCATGTCCAGTAACGGTGACGAGGTCTCAGCGCTGCTCTGTCCAGACAGGACACTCCTGGAACGGCCGGGCGGCTTGTCGTAAGAGGCGGCAAAACAACCCACAGCCAGGTGGTAGGATATCTGCCCATCTACCACCCCTGGTCTAGAGTTTGCCGTCATAACAACGTTGAGTTGTGTTCCGGCATTAGTGGCCAGGTTCCAGACTCCCTCAAAAGAGCACCAGCGCATTTGTAATGCCTTTGGTGTTGCAAATGTCTATAGGCGATGATAACCGCTTACGATCAGGTGGGCCGTCCGCCTGTCTGCTGAACTCATGCAATAAAAAATGCAAATGCCGCCCGCATTTGCACTTAACAAAACTGTAACAAAATTTGGGGTTTATGACCGCAGGTGTTCATTCGCATTTGTTGTTGTGCTTCGTGGAATTTTGCCTAAGTCTGATTACAATGGCGATGTTTAATAGAGTATGTAAAGAAAACTTTCATTTATTCTGATAACTAAACGCTTAAGAATATTTACTTCCACGCAAAATGTTTAGTTAATAAATCACCGTGTCAACACCAGAAACTGTACTATAGTTTTCTCACTATAATTGTAATCATTCGAAAGTCGCTTTAATGTAAATGTGTTTATATAATGCCTGTACTGTTTTGCGAAAAGTTTTTAAAATACAATTTAACTCATTACTTTTAGTTCTTCTAAAAGCATTATTTGGTAAAGCTGTTTAATTGTAAGTTTTTATTAGTGTTACGAGTTGCAGGACTCGAATTAAATTGCCGTTCGAGTTATTATAGAGTTTATTAGAACCATACAAACACGTATAACACAAGTACAAATATAACCGAACGCAATAAGTCCAAACGTAATGCAGAAGATCGTAATTCGAATACACGCGCGAAGTCGTCACTAAATAGATTACCGAATGTACACAAGTCTTGCTTCGCTTGTGGTTATCGCTCCACAGCCCTTTCCTTAATCGGTCCATTGCTTTATATTGCACAAATGCAAATGTGTCTGCCCGCCAAGCGTCGACGCAATTTCTTAGAAATCGTAACCCGCACACCTGGCTGTTTTCTAATCACCAATTTTAAACACAAAGTAAACAAAAAAGTCCAAATGCCGAAAAGGTAATAATATGTGTTTCTACAGGTCTGCAGGTGTGAATTTGTCTTTGTCGGCCCTAGGACGTAATATTAATATAAAAAATATGGGTAATAAAGTTAATAAAAATACATTTTTTTTTAAAAATTCTCAATGTAATAAGAAGTATGTTCATAAGACTCAGGTTTTTAATGTAATATTTATATTAATTGGAATTACTACATATTATTTTCACTGAAGTCATTTAAAAAAATGAGGGAATATGTGTACCTACTTGGTCGCGTGCATAATTATATTGAAATTTCTTAAAGAAATGGAACGAATGGTAATAATACGTTTATATCATGTAAAAGAACCTCCTATCTTTATCCCTCTCCAGTATATACCTTAGCAAGTGTAATAAAGGAGACGGCATGCGACGTTAATAGCATCGCGATAGTGGTCATCATATAAAATTCATATTTTGCTAATGAACTGCAACGCGTACGCATCCCTTTGAATATTGTTACAAGTTTTCGTCTATATTATCATCAAATTAGTTGAATTCGTGAAATTTTAACACTTGTGCGTGTCGTGCTAACTACAAAGCAAGGAGAAATCATCGTTTCACTACATAAAGGTACTATGCAATCCTACCTTTACATAACTGCCTGTATTTCCCTCTGTTCTATGCAGGTATATTTTCCATCATTATGGTTTTACATCAAAGGGGAATATAAGTAAACAATTACCTAATCGAGTAACCACTACTAATATATATTTTTTTAATAATCGTACGCAATTCCTATGCCTACCTACACATTATTCATTTATTCATTTTTTTTTTATTGTAAATTAATAAAAAAAAATGGAAAACTATTTTCCAAAATCTCGGTCTGATATTCAGTTGTCCGAATTACGCTATATTTTCAATTCTTTCTTAAACCAAATTTCATTAAAATCGGTACATATTATCGAAGACCCTGAAAACCAAATAAGCGGACGAACTCATATGTTAATTTATTTCTTTATTAATAAGCATAAAGATACTTGCTCAAATATTATATTGTATTACAAAAACTGGTCATAACTACAATAAACCAGTTATTAAGTGTAGTAACTACAAAATCTGAGCCCAGCGGATCATAAAACTCTACCACAGATTTCGTATAAACTCGTAAAAGATTTTTTTATTGGTTATATCAGAACATTTTTTATCGCTGAAGCATAGCAGATAGGCTGACGGCCCAACTGTGATGGAAAGTGGTTACCGTCGCCTACGAAGAAACTGGAACCTGGCCTCTGATGCCGGAACACAACTCAAAGTTGATTTTTTTATTTATTTATCTATAATACAAAATTTACATTACAAATAGAGGTAAGGCACCACTTAAACCTATGAGGTTTGCGTGTGATGCAACACACTCTCGCAATTTCAGGAAAATCTTATATACACATACACCTAACGCCATCGTATTCGTATGTGCAGGTAACATATACGTGGTCACGACCGCTCATACACACAGGCTGTCATTGCAATTTTTCTAAATAATAGTTTTTCAGTTTTAGTTTTATATTTTTGTAATTTAAAGATTTCGTTAGTGTAGTGGGCAATTGATTGATTAATTTTGGTATTATGTAGTTAGTAATATACTTGCCATAGTGGTTATTGTGGGGTGGGATGGTTAATGTCTGTTTTGAGATTGATCTTGTGTGTGTTTTATGTTGTTTTCTTATTTGTAATTCTTGGTTTTTAAAGTAGTTTCCTTTAAGTATCATATATTCCGTTTTAGTTTGTATTGGTAGGACCCCACAGTGTCGGAATAGTAAACTCTCTTGGTTCCGGTATCGAAACGTTATGGCGGCATACTCTATACCAGGGTGGTAGCCAACCAGTCGGGCAAATGCCCTACCTGGCTGTGGCTCGTTTTGTCGCCTCTTACGACAGGCCGCCCGGCCCCAGGAATTAGCATTCTTTTCCGTTCCTCCACGGAGAATATCCAAAGACATAATAAAACATTATAATTTTTCAAACGGTACATGGGAAAGCTAACAAAATAAAGAACTTATTGAGGTTTAATTTTGTAAGAAAATACCTTTCTTGCAATGCTAAGCTAAAGAAAAGAAAGAAAAGAAAAAACGTTTATTTAGACATCACACAACGAGACACATAATGAATAGTACGGTGATATATATATACAAAAGGTCTCGCAATGGTACCAAATAGGTGCAGTTCAGCATCTGCCAGGCAGCAGGTGCCTGTGTGTGCGTGTGTGTGTGTGTGTGTGTGTGTGTGTGTGTGTGTGTGTGTGTGTGTGTGTGTGCGTGCGTGCGTGCGTGCGTGTGTGTGTGTGTGTGTGTGTGTGCGTGTGTGTGTGTGTGTGTGTGTGTGTGTGTGTGTGTGTGTGTATAGTGTGAATAATAATAAATTACATACATACGATTAATATAAACATAATAATAATTAATACTTAGCAAATTGACGGCCTCTGTGGTTGAGCGGGCTAAGCCTTTGCCGGCTTACCTCACTGCAACGCAGAGGCTCCGGGTTCGATTCCTGGTATAGTAATTTTCGGAAACGTATTTTCTCTGTTATATACTATGGTCTGGGTGTCTGGGATCGGCCCCAGAGTGGTACGTTGTATATTACCCATAACACAAGCGTAACTTGCTTAATTTGGAGATATACAGTGTGTGTGTTTGTCTGCCGATTTATTTATTTGCCGATTTATAATTAGAAACGAATATTGTGGGGATACCGATAAAATAATTATTAATTATACATGATATATATGAAATGCATAATACATATTTATAAACAGAATAGTATTGTAGAGGCGGAAGGCAAAATTATAATATATAAGAAAGATTGACATTGACGTTTTCTAGTTTGAGGTAATTTTTTAAGTTCTTGCGAAAAGTGATAGTCGAGTGATTTAATTGTCTTAAAGGTGGTGGTATATTGTTCCATAAAGAAAGAAATTGTAAAAAATATAACTGAAATACTGAGAAACATTGTGTAAATTTCATAAACGTTTCGTTTAGCTTAGTTGAGCGTACGAATCATAAACAAAGAGAATGTTATATGTCGCATTAAATATCTCTAGCGGTTCTCATAAATAAAACTTCTATTGATTTCCTGCGGTTGAATTTTACGACATGATTGTACTATTCATGTAAATTTAGAACTCGAGGTCTACGTCTTGAGTGTTCACTGATTTACAGATAGAAAATACTGCGTTCAATTGTCGGATTTCGTTTTATATTTTGCGTGTTTTATATTATAAAATATTAATAAGCAAAGCCTACCACACGGCTTTGCTTGAGGAAACATCAACCTCATTTTCTAACATTGGCGCAAAAAGATAAAGTGCTTGTAACCAACAAAATACATTTAGAACCGAAAAGCATTGAGATTTCAGAAATGAGATTTTTTAGTAAAACTACGTTTTAAAGGTTTTAAGCACGGTATTTTATTTGATTCTTATACGTTAAAATGTAGTTTTATTTACAAGACGAATTGAGAATTTCATCCTTTTTGAAATCGGTTAAAAATATTTTACAACCTAGGCGCCGAAAAATACGTAAATTCCACCTAGAAATCTGTAAAATCACAATTTATTACATGTCGGCATTTGAACTAATTGTAATCCTTTTATGATCATCTTCTTTTGTTCACTTATTTATTGGCATACGTTTCTAATTATTGTGGGGAATAGCCTATTGTCCTATTGTACTCGCTCGTTAGCATTATTAGCCAGGTGTTGGGGATTCTTTTTGATTTATGAAGTATAAAACGATATAATTCTAACGGCATTTTAATTCGAGTCCCGCTAAACTCGTAACAATATGGATATTTTTATTATAGAGATGGCCCGTCACCGGCGGGTGTGCTAAGCGATTTCCATGACGAGTGTTAAACCTCTAAACATCTTTTTTTTGAAACAGCTCTGGATTGCATTTACCAAATTTATAAGCTTCAAATATTAATTATTATTCATCTTTGTATTAAATAAAATAAATGTAACATAACAAAATCCCCACATTTATTATTTTTTAAGTTGTGTGGTGCGTCGATGATGGTTACCCCGTTGCATAGGGTAACGTACCAGTAGGCGGGGGGCCCATGGCTCAATCTGCCGATAGGGGAGTTCGAAATAAGACGAAGAGTTGTTGTACTCTTGCAGCAGATTAATTTCTCCATAATTCCTAATTCAACTTAGTCTATATATACAGACACTTTATCATTTACGTGATGTGCACACCAGTACTCTAATCTATATTAAATATTACAGTTACACGTTTATGCGATTGGACATTTTTGATGATTTAGACAAATGGCCAACCTTATCGACATCTCTTCACACTGATATCTATTATCTGTATTTACATAGCATCACGTTCATGCATTGACCATAGTTTTTAACTGTGCTGAATTATGCTCGTACATCAATAAATTGATGGACGAAACGTGACGCAACACAAAGATTAATAGTTTTCAATTCATTTCCATCTGTTTAGAAAAAAATACAAATCGATTTCGGATACCTTACTTTATTTGATATCAATAACTGTCTACTTAGAGAATCGTTTACAACGGCCTAGTGTTTATGTTATCTATATTTAAATAACGTCAGTTCACGGAACATGAAAATTTTACTGCCCACCTAATTTTTCGCTTATTTATTATTCATCATATGCCATATTGAAATTATGACGTCATTGGTGTACATTTATATTCCGTATCAGCCCCGGCTCTTGAATTTTTTTTCGATTATCATGATTTCAGCCATCAGACGCCCACTGATGGACATAGACCTCTCGGAAATAATGCCACGATGACCAGTCTAGCGCTGCTCCTTCTGTACTAAGCCTATTTTGTCACAAATATACGTGGACTTGCAGGACATATATTTTATTTGTTTCCAAATATAGTTTCATCCCTTTCGCACGCACGCTATCCGTCCTCAAATGTGAGCGGGTTTCACTTGCTCACCGCACCGGTCGCCGCGCACGCGTGCGTCTGTGGTTTTTAACTTAAGGCTACGCACCCCGCGAAAAGTATGTTAATGTTATTAATTTCAGCGATGTATGATTAACCGTAATAACAATATTAGATTGAAGAACACGTTTAGAGGTTACTTTGCAATTATTTTCTATCGCGAAAATTGATCGAATATGCGTTTATACTATAATTGATACCTCAGAAATGTGATCAAGATTGATATATATTTTTTTCACCGCTATAAAGTGTGTAAAGTACTGTAAAAATGGCTGAGGACGCTTTTTGTCTCTTATCAGGGTGTTAAAGTACAGGACGTCTCAGTGGTCAAAGATGCGTTAATTATGAGTTGTGTATTGGTCTGCGAAGTTTGAATTTGCTGCCTTCTGCATTAGCCGCCCCGGGCATTCGCCCCGACTTGCCCCCCCCATAGACCCGGGACTGTTCCGTGTGAATTATACGTTCTTAAGGAACCCCTAAGTAAATTGAATTTAGTATCTCACTAGCGTATTACCTCATTTTTTGAAGATATAATTTGACATAATTTAATTACGTCAAAAATGTTAACAATTTAGTTTTCTTTACTGCGAAACTAGCATACATGCAGCCAGCCCAGCTTGTGGAAAATAGTAACCATCGTACCATATAGATAGTTGTAACATTAGGGGCGAAGCTAACGTTGCCAGCTTTTAGGATGAGACAGAGAGATCAGATAGGAGAAATGGGATAGGATTTGGGATTGTAATAAGAGAATGAGATAGGGGGAGGTGGAAGAAGGCTATCGGAATTCTCACTTATCGCCTTACAGAACGAGACTATTACGAACTTAGCTTAGCTCAAGACAAACCGTGTGACGCCGATATTCTGTGAGAGCGTTTTGCCACCGTTTGCGCCAGCCCAGCGAGCTGTTATCAAAATAATGGTTCCAACATTTCTCTAGCACTTCGAAAACCCCAGGTAGGTTCTATTTTCATAACGGTCAATTTTTAAAAAATATATGTAATCTAATAATAATTGGCAGATAACACAGATATCGTATATAACTAAATTAAGCAACTTACGCTTGTTACTTTAATATACAACGGACTTCTCTGGGGCTGATCCCAGACGCACAGACCATAGTAAATAACGGAGAAAAATTGTTTCCGAAATTTACCATACCATACCGCTCAACCACCGAGCTGGTAGGGTTAGTATCTTAAATAAAGTAGTTCATTCGTTTAAGTTTTACTAATAACAGACAAAACTCATTTCTAGTGCAATCAAGTAATTATTTCAATAATGTAAATAAATAGGATGACTTCGACCCATTTGTAACCAGTATTTCAGGAGCCAAGCGATGTCTAAGCCTCAAATTGTTCAACAGTGACTAAGCATTTCGGTGCCTTTTTTACGTCTGCATGTTACCTTTAATCAATAGCTTATTCGTGAAAACCTGTCATTGGCTTTCTTTTGTTAATTATAGTTATCTAATCAAATTTATTTTGCTGTAGGTTTTCCATAAATAAATAAATTACACTTTCGTTCATTACGACCCGATTTAAGATAGTCAATTTTATATTTGCCTAATTTTTTCAAGTAGATGAAATTAATAGGGTTCCAGTCCTTGAATGATTTGGGGCAACAACAGTATATTCTACTCTGTAATAACAGCCCCATAAATGTCCCACTGCTGGGCTCGGGCCTCCCATTATTGGTGAACGGACAGTATACCCACCACGCTTGTCCAAGGCGGCTTGGCAGGTTTGACACATCGGTTGTCTCGATGTGCAGGTTGCATCACTATGTTTTCGTTCACCATTGTTAGCACGTGGTAATTGTAACAATATGCACATTAGGTTAGAAAACTGCCTAAGTGGTGCATGCGTTCCGGCCAGGATCGAACCCGCGCCCTTTGAGTTTAGGACGCGTACGCTAGCCATTACGCTACCACGACTTTATTTTATAATTAATATTCTCCTCTACTTAAATGTAATTTGTGTTTAGTTTTTTATTTTATTTTCCAATATGCTTACAGTCATATACATAAAAACGTGTGGCACTTTATTCGTGTAGAATACAATAGGTTATGCCACATAGTGACATTATAAAAATGAATTAACACAATCTTAATGTTATATCAAAAATAGGAACAGAGGCGAGGAATAGTAATCATAATTCTAGTGTTTATTTTATTTTTGATTTGTGACTAAAAGCGGGGTTATCATCATTCTAGTATATGGTTCTGTTTTAGTCCCAGGTCAGCACATGTGAGCATGGTGGGCCGCTTTGGGAATCAATATAGAATCTTTTCAGATTATATTTGGTCAGATTGTGGTTATTTTAGTACATTGATTGCAGGTCATGTGAAGTGAAATATGACACTCAATACAGCATTCGATATTGTTTAATTGCTGAAGCGCAGCTGACAGCCTGACGGCCCAACTGTGACGGAAAGTGGTTACAGTTGCCTATGGACATTAGGAATACCAGTGGTGCTGCCAATGCGCTGCCGGCCTTGAAGGAGAAACTGGTACCTGGCCACTGATGCCGGAACACAACTCAAAGTTGTTATGGCGGCATCCTCTAGACCAGGGGTGGTAGCCATCCAGTCAGGCAAGTGCCCTACCACCTTATGAATAACCGTTGAAGAAACTTATGGATCTTAGTAGTATACGCTCTCGTAGTTAGTGGTTATTTTTCTAAGAATTTGAATAAACGGGTGTAAATTGTTAATGTCTCAGATATATAAATAATTTGTTTTAACTAAAAATATGCGCCGAGAGATAAGTCATTGGATAGATTTGTATTTATTTTAAAATGTCTGCTTGGCCATTGCATATGAAAGTTTAACATTCGCAATTTTAAATACGGCATGCCAAAAATAATAACTGTAATTTTGTTTAATACTGACATTACACGGTTCACTTCTGTATTTCAATTTTGATGAAACAAAGAATGTGACTCATGTGATGCTGCTGTTAGATGATCAATAAAATTGAATCAATTTGGTTGAAAGGCACAGAACTGATAGAACACATTGACTGATTAAAGTTTGTTTATGGATCACTTTAGTTGATTCATCCAAATTGAAAGATAGAAATGATCCGTCTTAAATCGATTTAAAATTGAGTCATTCAATGTCGTCGTATTCTTTTAGTTTTGTAAATTTTAATGACACAATTTGGTTGAACTGTGCAATATCAGCGTAATGACGACAGCGGGAAATCTTTTCAATACATGTTTACTAGGCTGTATATGTATATTTTCCTTTCAGGAAAATCTACGCTGTGCTCGTGACTATAATTGCCTGAAACTTGGACAAATGTTACATAATAAAACTACGTTTTAACGGTTTTGTACGCGGTATTTATTCTATTTTTAACCGACTTCAAAAAGGAGGAGGCTCTCAACTTGATTGGTATTTTTTTATGTATGTACACCGATTACGCTGAGATTTAGGACCTGATTTACCTGATACCTCTTTAGTTTGATGCGGAATAGTTGCCATTTGGTCCCCTAAAAATTTAACATAGTTTGGTCCAGTAGTTTTCATTTTATGAACTTTTTATATGAAAATTTTCCGTTCCCGTTTCTTGGGACCTATATTTTTTAAGGCGCGCGGCACCTTTCGTAGGCCTACCCATAGCTAGACACTAAAAAGTAACAAATAAAAAAACTTCGTTTAAAAACCGACTTCAAAAACTAAAAAGTATAAAGTAACTTAATAAAGATTTTTGATTAAGAATTTATTTAGTTTATTAAGAGACAAAATAGTATAAAATTTTCTACATCTTGAAGTCGGTGCCAAGTAAACCATAAAAATTACAATATTTTGCAACATTTTGTTGTTATAACAGTGTATATATGTTATAACAGTGCATTCCACGTGTTAGTCAAGCTTGGTCGAGTAGTAGAAGTGTTTGTTAAATGGGATACGGCCAACGTGTTCACGCAGATTGCACCCCACACCAAAGGCTTGCGATGCTGCCAGGGAATTAGAGTCATTCCGTCACATTATTATAATAGTTGTGTCAATTACTTAAAAAAAACTTACCACATTGGATATGTTGAACCGCACTTTGACTTTGCTGTCTTTTTTTCTTCTCTTCATTTTGAGGGTAGTTCGCTCACACACCAAACAAATTACCCCATCCTCCCCCATTAAGTCTTATATCATTTTAAACATTTTAGTACTTTCATATATATTAAATAGTGCAGAATATTTGGCAACATGTCGTTATTCCTGAAGTAGCTTTAAATAATGTAACTGTTACACTCAGAGTCTTGTAATTGTCATTATTCGGTTACAATTTCATTTAGATTTTATTCTAGCTTTTATTTATTTTTTCAAAACTATGTATGTAAATGTAACAAATATTATTAAATTATAACCTAATACAACGAAGGAAACTTAATTTACATTGTATCATAATTGTTTTATTTATATCTCAAAATGAATATCTAGTACAACGAAATATTAATTAATTTAGTATATTAGGTTGGGGAAAAAGTTTCTTCGCATTTTATATAAAAATTCAAAAGGTTTTTTTATAAAGTTTATTTTCATTTGACTAAAGTATGTAGATGCCATTTTGTTGGATAACTTTTTGCCATCTTGTAGGTAGGGACGTGATCCCATTGCTATAAAAATTTTGGGGCTTCTGATCAAAAAACTGCGACAAGTGGTTTTGGCAGTCCTCTCGTGATGTTAACCTGACACTGTCTAAGGACTTCTGCAGAGACCGAAACAGGTGAAAATCTGATGGTGCAAGGTCAGGACTATACGACGGATGCATTAACACCTCCCAGTCAAACTCTCGTAATTTTTGCTGAGTGGCAAAAGATGTGTGAGGTCTAGCGTTATCATGGGGAAAAACCACACCCCTTCTGTTGATTAATTCCGGCCGCTTTCTCTCAACTTTTTGCTTTAATCTCATCAGTTGTTCGCAGTACAGTTCAGAATCGATGGTCCTGCCTGGCGGTAACAGCTCATAATGAATAATGCCTTTCCAATCCCACCATACACACAGCATCACCTTGTTGCGAGTTAGCCCGGGTTTCGCCACAGTCTGTGAAGCCTGACCGGCCTTTGACCACGATCTTTTTCGCACGTTCTTGTCGTACGTGATCTACTTTTCATCACCAGTTATCAGCTTCTTCAAAAATGGTTCGGTTTCATTACGCCGTAATAAAGAATCACAAATGAATACACGGTTCATTAGGTTTCTTTCAGTGAGCTCATGAGGCACCCAAATATCGAGCTTTTTTGTGTACACAACTTTTTTCAAATGCGCCAAAAACGTTTTGTGGTCAATTCCCAGTTCTCCAGCTACATTGTAATTACTAATATGCCGATCTTGCTCCACTTTTTCAAAAATGGCATCAATTTTGTCCATAACAGGGCGACCAGAGCGACGTGCATCTTTGATATCAAAATTTCCGGATTGAAAACGCTTAAACCAAATTTGCGCTACTCTCACAGATACTGCATTAGGACCATAAACATCACAATTTTTTTTCGCAGCTTGTGTAGCATTTTAAACTTTTTGTAGTAAAATTTTAAAATGTATCGAATTTCTTCATTAGATTCACTCGTTTTAACAATAAGAAAACAAATGAAAATCACACATTTTCCTAATTTGAATTTGAAATTGTCTTTAATTAAAATTAAAACTTTTTAATGATACCAAAACCAGCCAGATACAAATGGTATAGCCAAAGAGATCTTATTACAAGTTCATACATACTATATGCGAAAAGACTTTTTCCCAAACCTATTATATGCAGTTTTTGAAATTATTTCACATTTTCCGGAAAAGTGAAACCGTTATGACACCTAGAGTAATTTTTCACGGACATGACGGTAAAATGAAGTCGTATACTTTTAATAAGAAAGAAAAATGAGACAAAAATACTTTATTTGAAGAAATTATGAAGTATATACATTCATTAGAAATCATAAGTATAAAAATGTTTTGGGAACATGTACGCTGTATTCACAGCAAATGAGGTTTGCGCTTACATTATTTTTGTAAACTTATAAAATGCCGAAGCCTTGATTTTGTGCGAGCGGAACAAGTTATTACGTCATTTCTTTAACTAGTCAAACAGCGTATTAATGTTATTTAAACACTAATCGAAATAATTTCTACGATTATATTTTAAAGGTATGATGATAATATAGTACTTTAACGACCGCTCGACTTGTATAAAAATGCATTGTTTTAGAAGTTAGAATAGAATAGAATGGGATATACTTTATTGTACAATAAAACAGATATTAATACTACAATATCTTTATATAGGTAATTCTTCTTTATGTATGAATGTGGCTGAACTCTTTCTAAACTTGGTGACTTTTTTTTCAAAATTGACTTCATTTAAATTAAATAGACATTTTATGTAATTTTCGTATAACTGTATTTCTTTAATTAGAGCCAATTTTTATTTTTATTATATAAATTATTTTTTCGTGGCAACTTGATTGATATATGTATTAATTTTGTGTTTTATATTTAAGAATATTAATTATTGTATGTGTCCCAAAAAAATAAAATAAATAAACGGTTGGACCGATTTTAAAGATATTTTTTGTGTGTGAGCAAGTGGATTCGAGAATGTCTTAGAATTTAGATTCACAATTGGATCCGGTAGGAGGCGCTGAAATCGGGTTCTAAATTTTCTTTCAGGGCAGGACAACGTCTGCAGGGACCGCTAGTACATACATATATAAATATACATAATTTACTGTGCATAATATAGCAATTACTGGTTGTAATTTATATTTTGGTATACATTGATGTAGTGATATTAATTGATGGTGAGATATTTTCTTCTAAAGTAGTACAATAGTGCGCCCTCTCTTCCAATTTTTGAACTATGATAAAATCTGTTTTTATGCACCACCCTACATCGCCAGAATAACTAAGAATATTATATAAGTTAACTTGAAGACATCGCTCTAAGCGATAAGGCTGCCTGAACTGAAGTTTTTAATGAGTAATAGTGTTATTCTATAAAGTAAATAATTCTGAAAATAAATCAGAAAAACAACGTAAAAAAATTGGTTTGAACAATATTGTTTTTTTTTATAGCTGGAGTACAACAGACAGCGTTTACCGTCGCCTATGGATGTTTGCAACACCAGAAATGTCAGCAACGCGCTGCCGACCTCGTATAAATTTAATGACACCCTTTTAAAATAACCTTATAATGTAGTGCTGTGGAAAAACCATGGCTGGGAGCTCATTCCAAATCCCCACGGTGCGCGAGAAAAACGTTCTAGAGAGCCGTTGCATACAAGAGCGAAGCGGCTCAAGGAAGTGGGAATGAACGCCCAGCCGATGGCGTGCGGTGCGGTGGTAAAAAGAAGACGAGGGCACCATTCTGAACAGTTGCTCGAGTTGTTTTGAAAACATATCAACTTAATACTTTTTATGATTTCGTAGTCGAATGCTATCTAAAACTGTGGATATTGTCTCCTCTACAGGACCTTTCCTTTTGCGGGGACTTCTAAGCACTTATCCAATTTATTTATTTATGTATTTAGTTGTAGTTTTGTTTGGTACTATATACATTTTTAAATATAGTTATATAGAAAAATTGGTTTGTTATTTAATTTTAACCGTTTTACTGAATAAAATATACAATTTTTATGCAAAGAAACACATTTTAGCACTATCATAAAGAATCACATTGCCAAAGTATCACCGTTTTATTACAAGCTCTGCCAAAACACTTCAAGTCCACTAAAATTTTATGTACACTTCAATACGTAAACATTAACTCTCTGAAATGTCTTTTTTACGTATAAAATGCCTTTGAGAGCTTGTTATATCGATCGACGATATTGCACTGGATTAAGACACTCGCGCGCATCCAGCGCTCTAGCTATTTTTACACTGATGTTACAGTGAAAGATGGGACTGTTTTTTTGGGTTTCGCAGTAGTAAAATCAGCCAAGTGGCAGTCTATGTACAGTGACCAAGCCGTACAAGGTCAAAAAGCTTAAAAAAGAGACTACCTATCAACTCCGGCAGACTTACTATCAGACGAGCTGTTAGTCCCGAGCACTTATATGTTTAAAAAAAACGCTTTTGGCTTATTAGGACCCTTTTTATTTCACTATTACGAATAATAGGTGACTTGGAGTCTCAATATACGGGACCTCAAAGGTCTACCGGACCGATATGGTATTAGTTAAGGCAATCTAGCCGGCAGGCATAAACCAGGTCCGTAGCTGTAGAGCTGTGGCTAATAACCAAGAGAACTCGATGAATTTTGGAAAAGGTTTGGTATTTATAGGCAATTACTGCTGATCGACATTTTGGAAACCGATGTCAATGAGTTGTAAGACTCAGCAATAAGTGCATACCGAATAGGGTTGTAACAGAGCGTCATAGTAAAGGAGACATTTTTTATTAAATTATGTTGAAACTACGCTATAACAGTTTTAAGCGGGCTAATTTATTTGATTTTGAAAAGTGGCCGAAACGTCGGAATAACAAAAATCAAATAAATTACCGCGCCTAAAACCGTTAAAACGTAGTTTTATTATGTATACAACTCGCGAAAACTTAAGAAAATATTAAATTATATTGATTAATAAACACGCCTATGATATAATAAAACTACGTTTTAACGGTTTTAAGCGCGGGTAGGCTCCCATAGAGTAAATAATAACCATAAACAAAATTAAAACTAAATAATTAAAATGAAGAAGTTGAAACTTTCACAATACTCATTGAAACTTGACATCTTTGTCTTCCGTGATCACGGCCACTGAAGAGTGGCTGAAACGTCGGAATAATCAAAATCAAATAAAAAACCGCGCTTAAAACCGTTAAAACGTAGTTTTATTATGAATACAAGTCGCGAAAACTTAAGAAAATATTACGCCTATGATAGCTTGTCTATCGAAAAGTGTTCATGGCTATTTCAAATTAAATTAATTTTCATTATTTTTTTATTACCTTCAACACTTTTGATAACTGAACAAATTTAGTTTCAACTGATAGTTTTTATCATGGAGCATATGCTTTGGTAAGTTTGCCTATTTATTTGTGTTCATGGCTACCTAGCAAGCTGGTATGAACAGGTAATTAAATATAGGTAACTACACTTTTCTGTTAACCAATACAAATTGGTATCATAAGAAAGATAATTTAATTACAAAAAGAACCGTATAGGCATGCCTGCAAAAACCTTTCATGGAATATTATTGCTATTGTTTGAAGAATTCAAAAATAGCCATGAATACTTTTAGATTGGCAAGCTATCATAGGCGTGTTTACAAATCAATATAATTTGATAAAAAATATATCTTATATGGTTATCAGATGGGTGATGGTCGATCTTATAACTTAGACTATATAATATTGCTACGAGTTAGCGGAACTCGAATTAAAATGCCATTAGAATTATTATAGAGTTTATTAGAACTTTACAAACACGTATTACACAGGTACAAATATAACCGAACACAACAAATCCAAACATAATGCAGAAGGTCGTAATTCAATAAAACGCGCAAAATCCTTCACTTTTAGATTCCCGAATGTACACACGTCACGCCCGTATCATAGTCGTAGCTCAACTGACCGCTCTCTCAGTCAGGCTGGCGTTTTATACTTCACAAATGCGAAAGTGCCCAACCGGCAACGCCCACACAATTTCCTATTAATCGTAATCTGCACACCTGGCTTATGATGCAGCCGCAAGCGGCCGTAAACGAGTACAATAGAACAATCCGCTATTCTCTACAATAACTAGAAACGTATGCCAATAAATAAGTAAACAAAAGAAGACGATCATAAAAGGATTACAACTAATTCAAATGCCGACAGGTAATAAAATGTGCATGTTTACAAATTTGTACGCGGAATTTGTCTTTGTCGGGGCCTAGGTTGTAACAATATAGAAGTTCCGTTTTTACCAAATTGGCTACGAAAACCCTTTTTTACAAGCTTTTATTTATAGTAATAATTAATTATAGGTTTGCATTTGAACATGATATTGCCGGGTGCGTCTGGTTGTCTGATGACGGAAGGAAGACGGTGGTATTAGATCGAAGAGTTCAGTTGTGCTCTCTTAAGTGTATCTGACAGAAAATCACTTTAAACCCTACGTCTAATGACGCACTTGCCGAAGGTACGGTCCCGACACTTCGGGGACTGAATTAAAATACACGTAGTATATACTTACGGTACGAAGCTATTCCCCAAACATTCTATTCCTTTAAATTAGTTCCAACTGTTAATTTTATCAGTGTTGGCAAAATAAAGAGGTAAAATTATGTACTTTTAGATCGGTAAAAGTATCGGAGCATGTGCATAAAATGATTCGCCGAAAGTTCGGCGAACGTATTCGAATGTCATGTTTCCCCTTTCTTCTATGGCATTTTTAGGGGTCCATGCAGGGAGTGGTGAGTCCCCGTCTTCCCATTTTTTCCATGTTCTTTGAACATAGCCCCGGGCAGACGCCATAGTCCCAGATCTCTATTTCCACTAGGAGTTTATCCCAATAGCCTGGTACCTATTATTCTCATTTCCTACAATGGTTCTACACTAACCGGGGCTTGTTCTTGGGTGCATTTTTGTATGGTGTAGACAAGAATAATCGCCGGTCAGTGTTACGCCACATTTAGAATAAATTTTTCAAGACCCCACGCAAGCCGTCCAAAAGCCCGTCGTCTGCAAATACATACATGAATAATAACAATAGTCATCGTCAGACAAACAAACACATTGTATGTCCCCAAATTAAGCAAGTTACGCTTGTGTTATGGGTAATATGCAACGGACTATTCTGGGTTCGATGCCAGACATCCAAACCATAGTCCGAAAATTACCATGCCTGGAATCGAAATCGGAGGCCGACAAAGGCTTAGCCTGCTCAACCACAGTCCGTCGAATATAGTAACACCTATATAGAAATGTCAAACTGTAGTGATGATATTATAGTGATATCAAGTTTTTAATTTAACTGACAAATATTTGTACTTCTCAATTATTTAAGGTGACCCCAATAGAGAGTTGGTTTTAAGATTAATCGGCTGAAACGAAGAGGGTTCATGATGGACATGTCCGGTTTAATTTTAAAAATCGTCGGCTTTTAAAATAAATACATACTTTCACAAAAAACAACAAGACTTTCCTTTTCCTTTGCGTATTTAAAATATTGAGTTCCATTTTTAAGGCAGTCTAAGGTCAGAATAATCCTAACTAATATTATAAAGGCGAATGTGAGTTTGTTTGAGACGGTTTTACGCATTAACTACACAACAATATTTCATGAAATTTTGCATACATGTTGTCAGGTGTATAGAATAGAACGAGGGATAGACGAATATAGCAGAAAAGATGGGCCGTATCCCCGTCACGTTTGTTCAAAGCAAATTGGTGGGTTTGACACATCGGTTAAGGAAAACATCGTGATGAAACCTGTACACCGAGGTTTAACTGTACATTATATTATTGTAAAAAAAAAGTTAATCTCGGTTGCTTACGATGTTTTTATTATAAAAGCCTTGATATATATATAACTGTGAAATATATTTGTGGCTTTGGGGTGGAGATTCTTTTTAATGCATGAGTTTAGTAGACAGACAGACGGCCCACCTATTGGAAAGCGGTTACCGTCCCCTATGGACATTTATACACCAAAGGTGCTACAAATGCGCTGCTGCTCTCTTAAGGGATACTGGAACCTGGCCACTAATACCGGAACACAACTCAAGGTTGTTATGGCGGCATACTCTAGACCATGGGTGTTAGCCATCCAGACGGGCAAATACCTTACCACCTGGCTGTGAGACGTTTTGTCGCCACTTACGACAGATCGCCCGATCGCGGGAAATTGTTTTCTTTCTGTGTTCCTGCACGGATTAAAGACTATGGTGCTATAGTGATTATTAACTCTATTGAGTTATTTCATTGCGTTTGATCGAGATCTTGCGTGGCCAAAAGACTGGCCTGTATTTTGACCACAGCGCTACCATCCAACGGGGGAATGTGGCCAGCACTTTGTTAACGCTCCTTGTCGCGGCTGACAATGATCTGGGATCCATTTTTATAATTAGATATATAACATTAATTTTTGATTTTACATATTCATTATATATATTTTTTTAATTTAAGTGCCCTAGAATTATAAATATTGACCTGTTAAACCTCAGAAGAGAATAAAAGAAGATTCTATTCGCGACAAATTGATAAAATATATTAATTGGAGTTTTAGTTAATATTCCGACGTCTCAAACTAATAATGAGCCTAATGCTCGTAGATATAGATTTGAGAATCGAATGATAGTTGAATTATGACTAAAAATAAGAGAAGTGAAGGGGAAGCAAGGAAAAGCTTGTTGTTATAGTCCAAACAAATATTCGCTACTAAGATCAAAGAAGTCCACATTGCTAAAGAATGAGGCGGCCGGACTGGCCGGACGACAAAGATGCAGAGAAAACAGTAGGTAACCAGTTGCTAGATGTGACATACAAGTTTTAGATTAAAGAAACACACATTTTTAGAACAATATCCGGAAATAGTGATAAGTGATAGCTTAGTGATTAAAACTCGTTACAAAATTGCATTTCAAATGACGTGGATTTGAATATAGGCCGAAAAGAATGCAGCAGTTAAGAGTCTTTTGATCTAATATGCATGTTGTTACAATTAGCACGTCCTACACATCGAGATAATTATTGTTTCAAACCCGCCAAGCTACCCTTGATAAGTGTGGCGGGATATAGTGTACCCTAAAATTAAAATATGGTATCTGGGGGCCTGTTAATCGGTTTAGGAGAAATGTAATACATCACAGCTACTATTAGACCATTACCGTCGAATCGCTTAAACTAAACTATGAAACTTCAAGATAGATGGGTACAAATGTAAAGGTAGACCAAAAAAAGATGGATGGATTGTGTGAAGGATGATATGATGGTATGTGGTGTGACAGAAGATGTATGTCAGAGTAGAGGAGTGTGGAAGGAAAAGACATATTGTGTTAACCCCAAATAATTGGGATATGCTGAAAGAAAAGAGAGAGACCGTCGAATGACTTAATAATTTTGTTTTTATGTGTGTCTGTATATAAATGTAGGCGCTTAATATAATAATGAAAAATATAACCAATAAATCAGCAGACAGACACACGCCTGGCATATCCCCAAATTAAGCAAGTAACACTTGTGTTATGGTTAATATACAACGGACCACTCTAGGACCGATTCCATACCATACTGACCGATACTCAGACCATAGTAAACAACGTAAAGTTCGTTTACGAAATTTACCATGGCAGGAATCGAACTCGGAGCCTCTGCGTTGTAGTGAGGTCGGCCGGCAAAGGTTTAGCCCGTTTAACTACAGAGGCCGTCTATGCTTTTTAATGCCTTTAAAAAGTTTATGCATAGATAATATGTTTAGACAATAAGGTTTTTCGAATGCTTCTGCCACACCAGATGTTATGGTAGTGTTAGTGACTCTCATGCAGATGTTACTAAGGGCTTAATGCATTATTTGAGATGCGACATTGTTAATGACTTTAAACATTGACAGATAACTCACTAACACAACTAATTGCACTGGTCGGCAATCAAAGCCTCCTTTAAAATAATAATACAAGAAATATATAGAATTTAACATACTGAATGTAGATCTGGTTTTAGTTTCTTGCTAGCACGTATATTTTTTTATTTTTGCTCCTAACGCAATATTTTTGTGCAAATTTTTTTCATCTCATCAAGTTCCAAAAAACTATCGTTTTAGCAGATTTAATTTTCTTTACTGCAAATTTTTAAGCAATATCTCATGAATGTGTTGAAGGATTCTAGCAAGGTATATTACATATAAAGGAACGTTACAGCGGAAAAAGTTCATAGTTATGACTTGCAGATTTTTGTTAGTTAATTTGCCACGAAATTACAATAGAATACATGAAAATGGAAAAAACTGAAATAACTTTATCAATTTTTTGAAATATACTTTGATGATTTTAAATTATATCAGCTATTGTCACAATAGTTAAATATACGTTTTGTATGTAAAAAAAACTTAATTTAAAACATCAATTCCAAAAAAAAAATGGAAGTGGTACAAAACTTTTAATACTATATTTATATTTAGAAGAGTCGAAATTATAAAAAAATCACAATACTTAGTAGGAGTGTTTTTTAAAATAAATGAAGTATTGGAAGAAAAACCTCATTAATATTACAATCTAATCTAAAAACACTAATAAGTATTTTAAATATAACCGAAATTAACTAAGAATATTCATACTAAGAAAGTGTCCATTGACACTTTTCTTATTGTCTCTATTAAGGCGAAGACACTTTGTTCATGTGTTCTTTATTACACTACACTTTTGTTTTGTTTATAGTACTAGTTAGTAGGAGTGTTTTTTTTGCCGACCAGTGTTGTTAACGCTTTATGTTTAATGCTATAAGTCCCATTTGGTCAAAACAAGCAGGTGGTGCAGGGTCATAACGAAAATTCAGAAACATTGTGTTATTTAAAAAAAGCTATTTTAAAGCATTAACAGTCAAGTAATGTTACGTGCAAGTAAAACGTAAAGGCCAAATGTCGTTTCTAGCAAGTAGTATATCAATATATTAGTGAGATGAGTGGTATATATTATATAGTATTATGAATAATCTCAGATTCTTTTATAAAATTAATAAAAAATGAAATATTGTAAATAACGAAACTTGTCCATATGAGTAAAAAATTCAAGATTAGTTGTAGTTATTGTTTATCAACGAGAATTTTTCATTGCTTCTGAATGAAGCAATTTTATTGAAAACATGCTTTTGAGGAAAATTTTGATGATGACAATTTCATAACTGACCATGGCACGGTGAAGCTTTTCAAAACTGTTATGTTACTTACACATAGTGAAGTTTTTAATTTAAATCTCTCCCTTCTGACGCACACGTTTGTCAGGTTTTACTAATTTAAAACTTTTAGTTTACAAACAATATTGTCCTCTTTCTTGGGGGTTGCTATACGCTTCTTCAATAAGATTGCGAATGATTCTGCCTTTAACTAAATTTAAATCCAAATTAAAAAGTGTCTTGCTTAAAATGGGATATTACACTATTGAAGAATATTTAAACGATAAAACTTCATTTACATAGCAGCTCGCTCTAGCCTCTTAGGCAATCGTCTGTATAACGTTTTAATTTTGCTAAACATGTAAGGAATTTATGGAGATATGTTGCAGTACAAACTTTTACTACATCTCGTCATTATAACAATAATAATATTATTCTTTCCTTATACTGTGTCTTTGTCTTCCTGAGTTTGCACTATTTGCTACAATTCCATTAATTTTACGAGAAGTAATTCTATAATATACTTCTGTATAAAACTTATAAAAAAAGTACTTGAAATATAAATAGAATAAGAAAAATTAAGAAAAACAATTTTTAGCTAGACGTTTTGCTGGGGTGTTTCTTGCCGATTCTTCTCCTTAACAGCAATAACACGTTGCGAAGCGGTGTACATAGAATAGGAAGAAAAATTAAATTTTAACTTATATATGATATATATATGATCTTCAAAAAGTGTTCTCCAGTGAAAATTATTTTGAATAAAAAACTTTGAATTTGAATATTTATATTATTTACAATATCTAAAAAATAAAAATCTGCCGTGTAGCACTATTCGTCTTTTTATACATAAGTATTCTTTTTTTTGTATACATTTTTATTCATTCTTTGCCATACAGCGTTGAAATGCGGCCAGCATTTTGGGAACGCTCCCCACCGACAGTGACCTGGAATTAATTTTTTATCTGCAAATATGTATGTTTAAGTAGTTTTATTTTTAGATGTTTTATATATAACTAAATTATATTAGTACGTAAGTATTCTTTTACATCCGTATACTATTGTTATTTTATATTATTAATGCTATTTAATTACTACGCTTGTTATATATATATATATATATATATATATATATATATATATATATATATATATATATATATATATATATATAAATAACAAGCTTGTTTGTGAGATTATAGTTAGTCCATCATAAGATGGACTTACTATAATCTCACAAACATTTTTCTTACCTACACCATCTCTAAATGATACTCACTCTACATTTTCTTCCATTAACCATAAACATATTAAATACTTCGAATAGGATAAAATGAAACAAAAAACTTTACACAGCCTTTGAAGATACTTAAGCAAATTACGTCTACTTTATTCTTGGCCATTTGAACAAACTCTTCACATTGAAATCCCTCAAAAGTTGATACACAAATTAGGAACAATAAATTTACCAAACCGAAAACATTACAGTTCGTTGATCTTGGCATTGATGTAATAATTCCTTTAGTGCCGGGTCTGTGAGCAAGGTTTCTACTGCAATTTAGAGATTTCAATTCTCCATCTCATGCACATGGATAATTTTATAAACATGAAAATGTACGTAAAACTCATTTTTATTTCTCATATTCTGAAAGTACGCATGGAGTTGCCTAATTATAGGGATGAAAATAGCACTTTTCGTCCCTGGAAACGATTCTCCCTACTGTGAAAAAATTTAGAAGACTATGCGAACCATAGATAATACATGCGACTCATATTCCAACTTTTTTACAGCCACTGTTAATTAACGGCATAAATAGTAATAAAAAATATCAACAATTTTGTACTGGTAAATTACTTTTCACTAAATTATTTAATTTACATACATTTGAGCTTGACGTTTCATATGTGACGTAGGTGATGACGTTTAAGTAGTTCGCTTAACTAATCAGGTTCAATTTACTTTCATGATATTCGAAATGAAAAGCAGAGTGTTAACCTCGAGTGAAAAGCCTATTTAGGCAGTCGATTTATTAGCGCCCTCGCTACGCTAGTGCACCAAACTATCTCGTGCCTAAATAGGTCACTGTCACCTCTCGTATAACAATCTACTTAGTTCATCAGCAGCTAAGTGTTTTCCTGAACCGTAACTCTCTTTTGAATCCATACCAGTCTGGTTTTCGTCCTGGCTACAGCACCACCACAGCCCTTATGGGTATATTACATAACACACACACATAGATACACTTTCAAGCACAAACTCACCCATATATCACATATTATATAGTATTATATTTATTATACATTATTCACATACACACAATTATATAATATATGTAAGTCCATAAATATTAAATATAAGTATATATCGACACGACCCAACCTTACGATCAAACATCGTTGGTCGTAAGGCATTATCGGTCGTGTTGTATAAAGGGGGCAACAACCTCTCCTCGCGCATGCGCAGATTCAATGCGCAGGCGCACCAGCGCCGCGAGTGGCTCAACCGAAAAACATAATATAACCGCGAAGTTAGCAGTTTTTTACGAGTTGACAAAGAGAGAAAACAAAAACCACCGACCTTATATACCAAAAAAAAACTTTACTAGTTTTCATCTATATTATACATATTATACTTCTATCAATGATTTAATATTGTATTTAAGTGTAATAATACAAGAGTGGTTCGAACTGTTGTTTTCTTTTTGTTGTGCATCCGACAAGACGGTGAACAAATAAATGTGAGGTGGGTACTTAATAGGTCTATACTCCCCACACCCTCATTAAAATTACAGATCACATCCGGCATGGCATGGACAATGGCTTACTACCTGTGTGCCACTGTGCTATCGCTGCTCGATATCAGCAATGCTTTTAATAATGTTGATTTTGAAGTGTTACTTGGCATCCTACGCTCTATTAATATATCTCCTGAAGTAATCGACTGGTTTCATAGTTACCTGTATGGACGCCGGCAGCGCATTCAAGTTGATGACGACTATTCGTCGTGGTGTGATCTCTCTGCCGGTGTTCCATAGGGCGGCGTACTATCTCCTTTATTATTCGCTGTTTTTATAAACTCTATCTCTAATGAACTCACTTCATCCTATCACCTCTATGCAGACGATTTGCAGATTTACACGCAGGCACCTGTTACCACACTAAATCAAGCAGTCGTAGCAATAAACTCTGACTTTGACCGCATACTACAATGGAGTAAGTCGAAAGGACTTCTTGTGAATCCTAAGAAAACTCAAGTAATTATCATCGGTAGCTCGCGGATGCTGTCTAAAGTTGACTGGACCTGTATACCAAGTTTTCTTTTTGATGGGAAGCTTATCCCTATCAGTGATAAGGTCAAAAACCTTGGAGTTATATTTGATAGTGAACTGTCCTGGAGACTCCATATAACAGAGTTGAGTCGGCGGTTGTTTCTCTCTTCCAAATCACTTTGGAGGCTAAAAACTTCCTGCCCATCGCCACCAAAATTAAGCTTGCAGAGTCGCTATTTTTACCCATACTCGATTATGCCGACTCCAGCTATCTAGATTTAACTCAAGAACAACTTAATAAACTTGAGCGCCTTCAAAACTTTCCTATAAGGTTCATATTTGGGTTACGTAAGTATAACCACGTTTCTGAATTTCGTAAAAAACTCAAGTGGTTGCCAATTCGTTTTAACCGGAATACTCACATTCTTTCATTGCTTTATAGTATTTTATTCATCCCCACTACTCCACAGTACCTTAAAGAACGCTTCGAATTTATTTCTTGCTCTCACAATATACGCCCTTCCAGTCAACATAGACTTATTACTCCTATTCATAATACAACGTTTTTCAATAACTCTCACGGTCAAGGCTATCCAACTTTGGAATTCATTGCCTGTTGCTGTCAGACAAGCAAAATCTTTAATAACATTTAAGAACATGGTCAGGAAATTCTATCTGCAATATAATAATATGTAATTTTATATTAGTAGTATTATATTGCATATAACTATATATTTATTATGTTTAAATAGTTGCATTTTATCACTATATCTTGAATATGTATATAACTTATGTGTATATTTGTATATATAGTAGAGTTATATATTTATTATTATATATTTATTTATTATTTAATGTAAGTAATCGTACAATAATTATGTATACCACCATCGCCATTCCTAATCAGCAATATTCCTGCCACGGGTTGTCTGGAAGAGATCGCTTTTTAGCGATAAGACCGTTCTTTGTACACAATTAGAATAATACTAGTTCATAAGTTTTCTGTAATGGTGTACAATAAAGTGTTATCTATCTATCTATCTACTATTAAATACTACTCTGCGGCTGTCCTCGAATCGGCGTGGTCGCTCAAAACGCTGCAACCCCTTAACACCGGTCAATCGGACAATGCTATTCGCACTGTACGGCCGGAAGTTAACTGCGTAACTCCTGTTGCCGGAATCTGGATAATTGCAGGTTGCGTGCGATACGCGATACTTCTAGTATACAAACTACATATAGATCGTCCAAGGCGTACCTTCAGGTGCCTTATAACTGTCGGCTAACCGCGTCTTGCCCTACGCCGCTACTGAATTCCCTCAAGACTTACGTTTCTTAACCTATTACAGAATAAATAGACACATTCTATTAGCATAAAAGCTAGTGCAAGGCTATTGAACCTTTATTAATACCTACTCTAGGGAATTTTTGTATAATTTTTCATCTTTGTACTTGTTTAGGCCAATTATTTCGAGTGGTTCATTCTTTTGATTATACGATTGGAATGAACTCGGTTACACCAAGATTGTTTGATCTGTGCCCTCCCTAGGAGGCAGAATGGCCAGTGATGTTGTGTCATCATGTGACGTGACTGGAGGGACACTGCCACCACCCTCCGAAATTCATTAAGACAAAAATCGCGTACCCGAGCGCACGCGGACTACCGACTCGCGCCGCAGCCGTGTGTACTATTTTTAACCGACTTCAAAAAGGAAGAGGTTCCTAATTTGTCTGTATGTTGTTTTTTTTATATGTTCGTTCCTCGATTTCTCCGTCAATTGAAAGCGGATGTTCAAAATTTTTCTTTCAATCGAATTTGTTCTCTCGAATTGGTCCCATAGTCACCAAGTCAGAATCCGATGAGTGGATCCTAGGGAAATCGACAGAAACCTTTAAAAATTGTTAACCGGCTTCTTTGATACACGATATCTTCGTCAATTGTTAAGCGATTTTCAAATTTTTACCTTTATTCGTAAGTGTATACTCCCAAGGTGGTTCCATGATCACCAGGTCAGTATCTGATCAGTGGATCTCAGGGAAATTGAGAGTAACCTTTATTAAAGAACGTCGAGCGCCTACGTTCTTCGAAAAAAGCTTGTATACGCGTGCCAGTATTATGTTTTCTATAGGCACTTAATTTTTAGTCTTCAGTTCACTTAATTTTTTTTTTAGACATGTTACGCGATTTTTCCGTCAATTGTGGGCCGACTTTCAAATTGTTATTTTTATTCGCAAGAGATCGTCCCGTAGTCACCAAGTCAGTATTTGATGAGTGGGTCCCTGGGAACTCGAAAGAAACTCCCGAACATTGTTTACTGACTTCTTTGTTACAGGATATCTCCGTCAATTGTTAAGCGATTTCCAATTTTTCTTATATGTATGTATATACTGTTGAGGTGGTCTCATGGTCTGTAAGTTAGGATCTGATGAGTGAATCTCAGGGAAATATCTCATATAATCCTCTAAAAGCCGGCATCGTTTTGACAACATCTATGTTCTTGTGAATATTCTACAGTAGATTACCACGAGGACTTTCCATCTGATGGGCCACAAGTTGCTTTATTTCAACAAACTATCGCATACCTGTACCTGTATATATACTGTAATCCAATTAACTGACGTATGAAAACGAGCCTACGATAGCAAACACGTCCCAAAGTGATCGAGTCGTAAAAATTTAGTGTCGAAACTAGCAGAGGTAATTTGCATGCGTACGTTCTATCAACATTATATTATTAAATATATTTTAAGTTATGAACAGCAGCGAATCATAAAGAGAGAAAGAAAACGTTTATTTGCCAAATGCGACACAGACAAATTATAAAATAGACGAGACAAAATATGTTTGTAGGTGCCTATTCAACAAACGAGATTGGCACTCAGTATATTGCTGTGTCGGAAGACACCCTGTCACAGCACTGATTTTCAGTACCCACCTCCTAATCTACATATATATAGCTTATATATCATATAGGCTGATATCATCAAATATAAATGTACAGTATTTATTATAGTTAGTATTTATTTTTGACTAGCTGATGCCCGCGACTTCGTCCGCGTGGTTAAAGTTTTTTTAACTATCCCACGGGAACTCTTTAATTTTTCGGGATCAAAAGTATCCTGTATGTTGACCAGGGATATAAGCTACCACCATACAAAATTTCATTTAAATCGGTCGAGTCGTTTCGTATATTAGCCCGTACAAACAGACAATCAGACAAACAGAGAAAAAAATTTGAAAAATCTAAATTAGTTCTATTTCACTTCTTGCATCCCCCTGACTCGGTTTTTAGTATATTTTTATCATTGTACAAAAATTCGACCTCTACAGTTTTATTATATGTATAGATATCACTACTACTTATAATAGAATGCTCTGTACCTCTACAATTGTAAAACATCTGTATAAGCTACATTGTTTCCAAACAAAGATATTGAATTGAATTAAAAGAATTGGTCACTTGCTGTCCCGGCAGACGTTATCCTGCCCTGAAGAAATAAAATTTAGAACCCGATTGCAGCATCACCTACCGGGTCCAATTGTATATCTAAACCGTTCTCGAATCCACCCGAACACACGCAAAATATTTCATCGAAATCGGTCCAGCCGTTTAGGAGTTCAGTCACATACACACGCACGGAAGAATATTATATATAAAGATTTAAAAAGTTAGAAAAAAATTATCTGTGAGTATATTCTCTGAAGTTTCACTTTTACTGTGTGTGAACTGCACACACGCATACACAATTCTTTTTAAGATAAATAGGTTCGCGTTTGACCACCATCACGCCTAATATTAGACGATGATGCGGTCGAAGATCAAGACCCCTGTAGTCTGGAAGACCCGTACCATTGATATGGCTGGTATGGCGGTAGCTACGCCCCTGATTAAATACTTGCATATAAAGTTCAATTAGTATACATAAACATATTGTTACAACTTAGGCTTTGACAAAGACAAATTCCACGTACAATCTGTAAAAGCATATTTTATTACCTGTCGGAATTTGAACTATTGGAATCCTTTTATGATCGTCTTATTTTTGTTTACTTATTTATTGGCATACGTTTCTAGTATTGTGGAAAGCAGCCTATTGTTCTATTGTACTCGTTTACGGCCACTGCAGGCTGCATAATTAGCCAGGTGTTACGGATTAAGTATAAGCTGATTCTAGGAAATTATATCGACGATACGGGTGGGGCGGGATACATTTGCATTTGTGCAGTATAAAACGATGGCCTGATTGAGAGAGGGGGTCAGTTGAGCTACAACTACGTTACGGGTGTGACGTGTGTACATTCGGGAATCTAATAGTGACGGACTTTGCGCATTTTATTGAATTACGACCATTACGTTTGGATTTGTTGTGTTCGGTTATATTTCTGCCTGTGTTATACGTGTTTGTATAGTTCTAGTGATAAGTAACCTTTGGCTGGACAGAAACTCGATATGAATTGAGGTAGGTATGCAACAGATATAATATACTAATATATACGTAAATATAAAGGAAAATGTTACATACATTACAATATAAAAATGTAAATATAAAAGTTGTGTGTCGTCAAACAACACCATCCCAAGCATATAACTAAACAACATATTTGTTTTTATTGGAGGAGTTCAGCAGACACGCAGACGGCCCACTTGATGGAAAGCGGTTACCATCGCCTATGGACATTTGCAACAACAAAGGTGCTACAAATGCGCTGCTACTCTCTTCAGGGAGACTGGAACCTGGCCACCAATGCCGGAACACAACTCAACGCCGTTATGGCGGCATACTCTAGACCAGGGCTGGTAGCCATCCAGACGGGCAAATACCCTACCACCTGGCTGTGGGTTGTTTTGTCGCCTCTTACGACAGGCCGCCCCAACGCAGGAAATTGTATTCTTTCTCCGTTCCTCACGAATAGATAGAATTATTCATCATATATTATTATTATTAAGCGATTGTATTATTTTTTCTAATTTACATTCTAATAGCAGACTTGGGGCTCAAATTGAAAATCATTAGCTTCATAGTAAACACGAGAAAAGCAAACGATGACATTCAAATTAAATTCCTATTGAAATATCTCAAGTTAAGGACTCTTCCCATTATTCCAAAAGACACTTAACAGCACTTCACCTTTTCTTCAATAACTTTCGAATAACCAGATTTGTTTAAAAATTATTTGTAATCTGGAAATCTGGAATGAATTAATGTTCTTTATTCTTTATTGTACACAAAACGTTACATAAAAAATTATACAATATTGGTGATGTACAAAGACTAGCTTAACCCTAAAAGAGTTTAATTCCAGCAAACCTATGAGTCTAGCGAGAAGGGGAGAAGCAAAAGGCAGGGTTGTGTACTCTAAAGATAGTTAACGATATAATATATAATATAAACAGATTAACAAAAATAAATTATATAAAAGATACTCTTAAGATATATATATACATACATAATGTAAAATATGGATATATAAGGATAAGATAGATAGTGCTCTTTGACTTTTTTTTTGAAACTGCTCTCCGACGAGCTTACTCGGATCGTATGTGGCAGGGCGTTCCATAATCTAACTGCGTTCAGAAGTAAATGTTCATTATTGCATCTACAAATGAAATCAAATCAAATCATATATATACAATAGGAGGTCTTGTCGCCGCCGGCAATATCTTCCAGACCACCTACGCACTTATTAAAACTAATTTAAACATATAATATTATCATAGATTATAAAAAGAAAAATTTAAATGTCACATTTCAAATTATTAAACGCATGTCGTTATTGTTGCCCTACATATTATTACAACTTAGGCTCCAACAAAAACAAATTCTACGTACAGTCTGTAAAAGCACATTTTATTAGCTGTCGGCATTTGAACTACGTGTAATCCTTTTATGATCGTCTATTGTTGTTGACTTATTTGTTGGAATAAGTTTCTAAGTTATTGTGGAGAACACTCTATTGTTCTATTATACTCGCTCATTAGCATCATTAGCTAGGTGTTACGGATTACGATTACAAGCAAATTCGAGGAAACTGTGTCGATCTGGTCGGGCGGGCACATTTTGCATTTGTGGAGTATAAAACGACGGCCTGATGGAGAGCGGGGTCAGTTGAGCGAGAACCACGATCAAGGCGTGACGCGTGTACATTCGGGAATCTAATAGTGACAGGCTTTGCGTGTTTTATTGAAATACGACCTTCAGCATTACATTTTAATTTGTTGTGTTCGGTTATATTTGTCCCTGTGTTTTATAAGTGTTTGTATAGTTCTAATAAACTCTATAATAATTCTAAAGGCATTTTAATTCGAGTCCCGCTAACTCGTAACACTATTTTATATTAATATATCTTTAATTATTATATAACTTTTGTTAACTATAATATTTTAGTCATTGAATTATCTATTATTATTGTCCAAAAATTCCTGCATCAAATAGAATGTCCTATCCGTTAAGTATGTAAATAACTTATATTTATATGTCTCAAATTCGCGGTATATCTTTATGTCTAATGGCAATTTATTATATTAGGTTGGGGAAAAACTTTCTTCGCATTTTATATAAAAATTCAAAAGGTTTTTTTATAAAGTTTATTTACATTTGACTAAAGTATGTAGGTGCCATTTTGTTGGATAACTTTTTGCCATCTTGGGACGTGTTTCCATTGCTATAAAAATTTTGGGGCTTCTGATCAAAAAACTGCGACAAGTGGTTTTGGCAGTCCTCTCGTGATGTTAACCTGACACTGCCTAAGGAATTCTGCAGAGACCAAAACAGGTGAAAATCTGAAGGTGCAAGGTCAGGACTATACGGCGGATGCATTAACACCTCCCAGCTAAACTCTCGTAATTTTTGCTGAGTGGCCAAACATGTGTGAGGTCTAGCGTTATCATGGTGAAAAACCACACCCCTTCTGTTGATTAATTCCGGCCGCTTTCTCTCAACTTTTTACTTTAATCTCATCAGTTGTTCGCAGTACAGTTCAGAATGGATGGTCCTGCCTGGCGGTAACAGCTCATAATGAATAATGCCCTTCCAATCCCACCATACACACAGCATCACCTTGTTGCGAGTTAACCCGGGTTTCGCCACAGTCTGTGAAGTCTGACCGGCCTTTGGCCACGATCTTTTTCGCACGTTCTTGTCGTACGTGATCCACTTTTCATCACCAGCTTCTTCAAAAATGGTTCAGTTTCACTACGTCGTAATAAAGAATCACAAATGAGTACACGGTTCAGTAGGTTTCTTTCAGTGAGCTCATGAGGCACCCAAATATCGAGCTTTTTTATGTATCCAGCTTTTTTCAAATGCGCCAAAACCGTTTTGTGGTCAATTCCCAGTTCTCCAGCTACATCGTAACTACTAATATGCCGATCTTGATCCACTTTTTCAAAAATGGCATCAATTTTGTCCGTAACAGGGCGACCAGAGCGACGTGCATCTTTAATATCAAAATTTCCGGATTGAAAACGCTTAAACCAAATTTGCGCTACTCTCACAGATACTGCATTAGGCCCATAAACATCACAATTTTTTTCGCGGTATGCATTTTTACCTTTTTTGTAGTAAAATTTTAAAATGTATCGAATTTCTTCATTAGATTCACTCATTTTAACAATAAGAAAAACAAATGAAAATCACACATTTTCCTAATTTGAATTTGGAATTGTCTTCTTTAAAATTAAAGCTTTTTAATGATACCAAAACCAGCCAGATACAAATGGTATAGCCAAAGATATCTTATTACAAGTTCATACATATGCGAAAAGACTTTTTCCCCAACCTATTTTATTTTTATGAACATCATAAATATGCTACCTGCAAATAAAGTTGTTGTGCACCTTTTATTAAATTTTAATAATACCGATAACATGCTAAATTTAATGAATTTGGTTGAAAAGTACAGCCAAAAGAAAACGACGGAATCCAGTGAAATTGAATAACTCAAGTTTAAGTATATATCAATAACTTTAATTGATTTAATCAAATTAAAGAACAGAAATAATCCTTCTATTTTAGCTTAATATTTCTTTAGTGAAATCAGAACTTATTATAAACTGTACCCGGCATACGTTGCCTTGCCTTTAAAAAATAAAAATCTAGAAACCGATTGTAGCGACATCAACCGGGACCAATTGTTAGTCTAAACCATTCTCGAATCAACTTGAAAAAAACACAAAAAATCATCAAAAACGTTCCTACCGTTACAGAGGTGTTCAGCGGCGCCACCTACCGGGTCTAAATCTAAACCGTCCCGGGACCTACTTGAACACACACAAAAAATAATTCAGCTAAATCAGACAAATGAAAATGAGTTTAAATGCAGTCACCATCGCCGAAATCGGCCGGGAAAGATCATAACAAATGAATGGCTAGACTAGAACTTTTTTTATCGATGAATATCATATTTTAATACTTATTATCCTATTCCGGACGAAGATAATTCTAAAAACACAAAAATCATAGAATATTGTTCCAGCCGTTCTTGAGTTATAAATGGGGTAACTAACACGACTTTGTTTTATATACATATATTGTATCCGCAGTTATTTTTATGTAAACAATAATAATGCAGGTTAACTTATGTGATGATTTATTTCTTAAATAGCTAGATTTATTTACTAAATTGCAACAATCATTGTAAAGGTAAATTAGCCTCGAGACGTTTTTGTGTTTGTAGTAGTATTTGTATATTTATAGGACTTCTAAACTTGAAATTTAGTATTAAAAATTATGTTTAATATTAATATTTATTATTTGTTTCATATTAAGTACCTGCCTATAAAAATATATAAAATGTATTAGTTTATTTATTTATGTGCTGACAGTACACCACTACAAACGCAAAAGCTAATTTATATGTAACATACTTCGGAAACTGTCCTCTTTATAAAATACATAATATTTATCTGTGTGAGTACTTGATGCTATATTGTGGTCATTCATAAAAACGCGTTGAAAAGTCTGTGGGCACTTGGCCTCCACGGACCCAACGTGTAGGCGTTAGGTCTTCCCCCCAGAGACTTTTAACAAAATTAAAAAACGGCTAGCCGAGTCCATAGACGACCGGAAGGCTGGGGTTGGAGCAGCGAGGGAATGCTGCTAGCCTTGCCTAGAAAGGTACACTCCCCAACGACAGTCTACAGCGACAGCGACTGGTCGAGCTGGACTGATTATAATTTACAGTGTTTTCTTTACTTTTTATTGATATTGCATAATAAACCGATTAATGGTTGTTTATATGATATTATTTTTAGCGTTTAGGTACACCAACGAAATAATTGAATAAAAGCGATTATAACGTTTAAATAGCGGTTAATTTTAAACTAATTACTAGTCTTGATAATGACGATGATATCCTTAGTTGTCGATAATCTGATGTCATAGTTGATTGAAGACTCAAGAGAGAAAGAAATAAGTTCAGAAGAACTCGCGACTATATAGGTATAGAAAAATATATATCGTCTTCGTCAAGTCCTATCTACATGGTTGATAGACGTCTCACGCGACCAAAAGGCTAGCATGTATCTTGAGTAACGTAGAAGCAACGCTTATACGCCATACAACGTGGTAATGCGGCTAGCGTTTCGGGAACGTTCCCGGCTGACGGTGATTTGGGACCCGTTTATGATTTGTAATTTTTTATGTTTGTAAATTAAGCTGTATGGTTCCCGGCACGAATATTGAGCGATCGACGGAATAGTAGAAATCGCTTTACACATTGAACATAGCCAATGTGATGCTATTTATCTGTATATCGAAAATATTATGTTTTGTTCCTTTACTTGAAAGGGACAAAAGCTCATACTTCGAAAAGGAACCGCAATGTCACCGTCCGTAGGCCAAGGTGACGGCTCAAGAATCGTGCCAGGAACTATACATATTATTAGTATAGGTATAGTGTAAATGTGAATTTTAATATGCAATAAACATTTTAAAAGTAAAGAAAAATAAATTAACTTACCTGTTATAGAGTTAACAGCCTCATAACACACCGCGGAAGTTTGCATTGAAAAACTTCAAGAATACTACGTCCATGTATGAGGTTGAAAGCGTGGTAGTACGTAACCGCGGCTGGCCCAAAGGGACACTGGGCGGACAATATTGTAAGTGTACACCGCGTTAATCGAATTTTCAAAGAGGGCTGGTCAAGTGATGTGTTGCATTTATATCGATGGATTAGCAATCGTTTATTTATTAGTTATCCGTGCAGGAACGGAGAAAGAATACAATTTCCTGCGGCCGGGCGGCCTGTCGTAAAAGGCGATAAAACAACCCACAGCCAGGTGGTAGGGTATTTGCCCGTCTGGATGGCTACTACGCCTGGTCTAAAGTATGTCGCCATAGCAACCTTGAGTTGTGTTGCGGCATTAGTGACCAGGTTCCAATCTCCCTTTAGAGAGCAGCAGCGCATTTGTAGCACCTTTGGTGTTGCAAATGTCCATAGGCGATGGTAACCGCTTCCCATCAAGTGGGCCGTCTGCCTGTCTGCTAAACTCCTGCAATAATTTTTTTTACTAATAATTAAACATTAAACAAACCATCGACACTATACGTAAATAGATCTAAAGTAATCGATTTGAAAATAAAAAATGTTCTACTTTATTACTTTTTTTTGCTTCATTACAAAAATGGCTTATTTAATATATGTAAAATACGTTCATTGAAATGTGGATATTTATTACACTATATAGTATTTTTAGCAAAAATATATAGATAAGTTAAATTGATTAAAACTTATTTATAAATGAAGTCGATTTTTATTACAAATCGAGTTGCTAACGCATCAGGATATTACTAATTGGTCCATCATCGAGCAGTCAAAATAAATGCTTAGAAAAGGTATAATTGCAGAAAACAAAGATACTATCGTAAGAAACTCTAAGCAACCACATTTCCTACAAATTTCGTGCCTTAAACTTCTTTCTGAATGAGTTATGTAAACTTTGTTATAAATGTCGCGTTGGAAGTTACTCATTAAAACCATGACATTGATGAAGCTTGGGTTCAAGAGTAAAATTATTTGTATAGCTGCTGTGATTATTAAATTAGATGAGCAATAAAGGGTTTAGTTAATCCTCAACACCATATTTCTCTTAAACGAAAATGTATAAATTAATTACCCACGTCAGAAGAATATTAAACAGTTCGTAGTAGATATAATTATATAAGATTATTTTGAGAAATTTAATCTCGAAGAAACTAGTATGATTTTGAGTTTATGACTTAAAGTAAATTAAGAATAAAGTAATTATTATCGACAGTATTAAATTCATTAGCGCATCCCTAAACAACGTTAATGACATTAATGTAAATCTATAGCTCGTCAGTATACTGTCGATATGTGCAAACTGTGTCCGTAGTGTATACATACTTACTTTTTCAATAGAGGTAGATACAATTTGGTAGTCTGGTATGAGAATATAAAGAACCTTAAGATACGTTCATATGAAAACTTAATTGGAGTTACTTCTTAGTGTTGTTTGTTGTTAAGGCGGTTTGGCCACGGAATCCAGGGGCAACGAGCTTCAAAAAAAAAACCTTTTAAAACGCATAACGTTTTAACCGACTTCCAAAAGGAGGAGGTTCCCAATTTGACTGTATGTTGTTTTAAATGTTTGTTACGCAATTTCTGATTCAACTGTGGACTGATTGTCATTTTTTTTTCTTTATTTGTTAAGCTTTCAGAGTCACTGCTTTTACCCATACTGGTATTATGCCGACACCAGCTATCTAGATTTAACTCAAGAACAACTTAATAAAATTGAGCGCCTCCAAAACTTTTCTATAAGGTCCATATTGGGTTGCGCAAGTATGACCACGTTTCTGAATTTTGTAAAAATCTCATGTGGTTGCCAATTCGTTTTCGCCGGAATACTCACATTCTTTCATTGCTTTATAGTATTTTATTCATCCCTACTTCTCCACAGTACCTTAAAGAACGCTTCGAATTCATTTCTTGCTCGCATAATTTACGCCCTTCCAGTCAACATAGACTTATGACTCCTATTCATAATACAACGTTTTTCACTAATTCTTTCACGGTTAAGGCTGTCTAACTTTGGGAAACATGGTCAGGAAATACTATCTGCAATATGATGATATGTAATTTTATATAATTAGTATTATATTGCATATAGCTATATGTTTATTAAGTTTAAATAGTAGCATTTTATTACCATATCTTCTATATGTATATATAATTTATATGTATATTTGTATATATAGTATAGTTATATATTTATTATTAAAATGTAAGCAATCGTACAATAATTATGTATAACACCATCGCCACTCCCAATCGGCAATATTCTTGCCATGGGTTGTATGGAAGAGAGACTGCCGTTTGTATACTATCAGAATTAAACTAGTTCGTAATTTTTCTGTAAGGTTGTAAATTAAAGTGTTATCTATCTATATATACTTCTGAGGTGTTCCCACTTTCAGCAAGTCTGAATCTGATGAGTGGATCCCAGGGAAATCGAGAACAACCCTTGTTGAAGAGCGCCCGGCGCCCACACTCTTCTGTAGACAAACTTGTATACGCGTACCAATAGTACAATTTCTACACTTAATATTCTTACGAGTTACAGGACTCGAATTAAAATGTTATTGGAATTACTATAGAATTTATTAGAACTAATACAAACACGTATAACACAGGTACAAATATAACTGAACACAATCAGTCCAAACGTAATGCGCGATTCAATAGCACGCGCCAAGTCCGTCATTATATAGATTATCGAATGTACACACGTCTTGTCTCACTAGTGGTTATCGCTTAGCTGCCAATCTCTCCATTGGGGCATTGCTTTATAATGCATGATGCAATATGTCTACTTGGCAAGCGTCGACACAATTTCCCAGAAATTGTAATCCGCACACCTGCCTAATTATGCCTGCGAATGGCCATAAACGAGTATAATAGGCTGCTCTCCACAACAACCAATAAATAAGTAAACAAAAGAAGACGATCATAAAAGTGCTTCAATGTTATTAGCTCAAACACCGACGGCGGGTAATAAATATGCTTTGTTTACAAATATGCAGGTGGCCCAATAGTAACAATATATTACTTCTAAAGCTATTCAACTAAAAAGGAGATTTTTTTATTTAACTGAAATAAAACCAATCTTTCCAACTTCAAATTCTTTAAATTAGAAACTTAAATTCAGCGTGTCTCTACTTTTTTCCCTTACTTGAACTTATTGCATAGGTTAGCTTTTGTTTGGAGCTATCTTATTTTTATATTATCACACTTTTTTCATATTCTTCATCATAATTTTTTTCTGAATTCAAAATCTCATTTTGTATTGTTGTGTCCAATCTATAAGTATTTATAACATCATTTTTTTTTTATTCCTTGTCTATACTTGAAGAAGCGGCCATGTCGTGCCTTAAAAAAAACACGTCTCAATTGCTCCCTTTGTTGTTTCCAAATATTGAGATCCATCATAATTAGTTGAAATTATCGTTAGATTCTTTGCTGCAAACGGTCGCCACTAAGTTGGGGTATTCGCGTTTTCTAATAATTAATCTTTTAAAGAAATAATAAGCACGTCTCCATATAACAGACATATTTATTTGGAGCTAAGTTGACATCTATATTTTTTCTCTTAATACATCACTTACAATAAAAGAGTCCGTAACACAAACTAAACAGTTAAAAATAAATATTTTCTACAACTTCTTGCAGTCGGTGCTAAAACATAAAAAGGAGCAACAAAATTGCAAGTTTGAAGTCCGTTTTATTATTGTTAAATAAAATATGGAACTTGATGGAAAGTGGTCATCGCCGCCTATGGACGTTTGCAACACCAGGACCGGTGCAAACGCGTTGCAATCGAAGAAATTTTATAACGCTCTAACTTCTTAACTTTTCAGGTGATCAGATGGTTAACGTCTACCTCGAACAAGGGGGAGTAACTATTTATTTTTATTTTTATTGCACAAGTTCAGCAGACAGGCAGACGGGCTTACTGATGGATAACGGTTACCATCGCCTATGGACACTTGGAACACCAAAGGTGGTACAAATGCGCTGCTGCTCTCTTAAGAGGTACTGCATGCAACCTGGCCACTAATGCCGTAACACAACTCAAGATTGTTATAGTGGCATACTCTGAACCAGGGGTGGTAGCCATCCAGACGTGCCCTACCTCCCGGCTGCGGGTTGTTTTCTTGCCTCTTACGATAGGCCGCGGAAATTGTATTCTTTCTCCGTTCCTGCAGGGATAAATTTTGGGCGCTACTTAAAAATATACGAAACAACAAACAAACTATTTCTCTATAGGTAAGTGGGTTTATAATAGTGGCGTTCATGTGTCTATTGTTTATATGAGAGCTGTCCCTACATGGCAGGTATTGCACACCATAAGTTAATTATACTAGCATCCAGCAGCTCTCAACGTTTATACTGTAATAAAATAATATATTATTAAATATCGATATATTTATTTATTTGGACGTATAAAATTGAGTACAAAAGTCTAAACAATTATACTATAAACTTCTTGAATTCTAATTTACATGCAAATCTTCAACAGACTTGTGCTATTTCAGCATAAGTAAACAATATAATTATATAAATATTGTGTTATTAAAAGTATATTCTTACTTATATAAGTAGTATTGCGATTATATCACCTACCTATCGAGTATTTTCATCCAATTTTATCTAAAATAATAAGTAATAAACATGTTTATCCGTGCAAGAACGGAGAAAGAATACAATTTCCTGCTGCCGGACGGCCTGTCGTAAGAGGCGACTAAACAACCCACAGTCAGGTGGTAGGACATTTATCCGTCTGGACGGCTACCACCCCTGGTCTAGAGTATGCCGCCATAACAACCTTAAGTTGTGTTTGGTATTAATGGCCAGGTTCCAGTCTCCATTTAGAGAGCGGCAGCACATTGGTAGCACCGTTCGTGTTACGAATGTCCATAAGTGACCTCAGCAATAAAAAAAATAAGTAAACATATTCCAAAGCTCTCCATTATAAGCTCAAGATATGCTTACAACACAAATTATCACTTACGGCTTTGAGCCCTTCTGACTTGTATTTTATGACGCTCATTTTATGAGTAACAGGTAGAGACTAGAGACGTGTAGCCTAAAGAAAAAGCTTTTGAACCAATTGATAAGTCTTTGACTGACTCCAAATGAGTTTTTGTGGCAACTCAAAAAGACATATTTCACTAATCAGTTAAGAATTTCGACACAGATGTATAATTGTTTGTTAAAAATAATATAATCAATAGTCTACGACTATTCTTCTCGGTTATCCTCGCGGTTCAAACTCTAGTAAATAATCGTTGTTTATTTTCGAGAACAAGCATTCACATAGATTAGGTACATTATATTAATTTTTTATCTAGGCACAAGTAGCACCCGGAAAATTTACTTCATTTTATACAGAAATATATCTTATTTTTTGAGAGAAAGTATTCTACGTCGATTTTTGGTCTTAAAACTACATATATATGTCACTCCATTTTATAATGTGCCTTCCACGACCTCTTTTCTGCTCTCTGGCGTACCAGAACAGTGTTGTTTGATTCCACCTATTGTCTCTGGCCCTTACTGTGTTCCCTGCCTACTTCCACTTTTACTTTGCTGCTACTTGCACTACGTCTACCAGTTTCGTTTTGTTTCGGATATATGTACTTTTCACGCGGTCTCTTAGTTTAATACCCAGAATACTCCGTTCGACTGTTCTTTGAAACGATCTCAGTTTAGTTCTGGTAGATTTAGTAGCAGACCACGTTTGGCATCCATAAATTTTAACATTAATAATTCCGACATTTTTCAGTGAAAGCGTAACAGACAGAGTTACTTTCGCATTTATGACAGTATAGAATTTGCGAAAATAAATCTGCACAACATCATCACCTATCAAATTCCCACCAAAAACTCTGTTGAAGTCGTGATAGTACACGATACAAACAAATGAGATATTGAAACTTTGAGACGCGTAGACCCTGTCACTAAGCTAGAGCACATACGACGGCGTTGTATCGGCTCGTCTATCGGTAACCGAGGACAATATACCTGAATTGCCGCGATATTGCCTAGCATGATGCACTTATGGATCTATTCATCAAATGCCTACATTTATGTCTCCTATCTCACATGAACTTATCAATTTTCAATGGAGAAATGGAGAACGTCAATTCCGGACGAAAAGGTATATTTAATTGAACGAAATTTTTTGTCTAGGCTCCTTATGGGTGGTATGGGGTTCTTGTAGTAATCAGTGGACTGTTATGATTATATAAGCTTTACTTCGACCAGAGTACAGGTATTATACGTGACAAAGGTAAACGATGTATGGTTTATTGTATGCATTGGCGTTGCCGGATGGTGTAAGGTGGGACTGACTGTAATTGCAGTGTTGGGGGCTCCCTTCCTAGTAGAGCAGAATCGGTTAGGTTCCAACAATTTTGCTTATATACAAGGTGGAATTTTTTAATGCCACCTGGAGGGGGAAAGTACTCTAAATAATAGAGATAGAAAATTTTACTCCAAAGAAACATTTCTTTATTTTTGAAAGGAAATAAAACTACATTCAAAGATTTTCGAAAACATACTAGGTAAATATAATGAAAAGAAAACCATGAAATCTGTACTTATAAATTCAATGGGTCAAGCTAAAGCACTTTTACTCAAAGATCCACCTGTTTCTTTTTACATATGTTAGTAATTAATAATTTATCATTGACGTTATTTATCAATTAAAATGACAAATTAAGTACTATTTAGATAAGACGATTTCAATATTACGTGTTTGTAATGCAAACTCCTTTACCAAATTTACCAAGTTTGTTAGAGAGATTTCATCCTTGTGATTGACCCTAACGATCGATGCAATAAAATTACAGGCTGTAATTTTTACAGATTTTAGTCGATTCGATTCCCGGGTGAAGCAGGAGAATTTTCGAAAATCTTTGAATGCAGTTTTATTTCTTTTCAAAAATAAAGTAATGTTTCCTTGGAGTAAAATTTGCTATCTCTATTATTTAGAGTACTTTCCCTCCAGGTGGCATTAAAAAATTCCAACCTGTATAAGTCTGTGAAAATCATCGTTAACTTAAACAAAATGGAACTCAAGAACTGTTCTAAAAATTCAAATTAATTTTCTTGGTTTTTATTTATTTAAGCATTATATTAAAAAATTGCCACTTACCTTTTATCCGTGCAGGAACGGAGAAAGAATACAATTTCCTGCGGCCGGGCGTGTCGTAAGAGGCGATAAAACAACCCACAGCTAGGTGGTAGGGTATTGGCCCGTCTGGATGGCTACCACCTCTAGTCTAGAATATGCCGCTATAACAGTCCTGGGGTATGTTCGGCATTAGTGGCCTGGTCTCAGTTTCCCTTTAGAGAGCGGCAACACATTAGTATCACCTTTGGTGTTACAAATGACCATAGGCGATGGTAACCTCTTTCCATCAGGTGGGCCGTCTGCCGTTTGCTGAACTCATGCAATAAAAAAGTGTGCGTATGTGCAGTCCACACGGAGTAGAATTGAAACGAAGGGTGACAAGGGGTGGGAGCTACTTTAAATTTCGTCATGTCACATTTCATGTATTATATCGTTATAATATATTTAACATTAACAACGCGAAATGTATAAAACATTTACAACTCTATCTGTATGAGATAGTGTTTAAACTATTAAATATAATGTATTCTATCTCATTCTATCGCAGACTTAGTGCTATATATGTATGTGTTTATCTCTCTTTAGTGTCGCTTTTGCGTTTCGTCGAGTTTCAAATAACAACGATTCTAAAGAAATTTCATTAAAAAAATAATACCTGTGTCCGGTCTCTCTTGGTCCTATAATAAAGCACATAGTAACCATTGAGTTAAATATCATCAACTATTGACTAAAGACATGTCTAACAATACTCCACAAACATTATTATAATTATGCAATATGCAATATTCAGGGATGGGTAAACAACAAAAACTTAGCCATTCAGCTTATGGTGATTAGATAGTCAGCTGATGGCTATTTGGCTAATAGATGAATGACTTGCCAACCGAATGCCGACGGCTGACGGCTAAGCCGTAAACTTGTCAGAAGACGGTTCTCAGTTTCATATGACAATTATTACCCAGCTAGCGAGTTGATAAATAACATAGCCGTGGCTAGATTGTGAACAACCGCTACTTATTTGGTTTTTGCAATAGCTACCTATGTCTAGAGCCTATTCTACGAGAAATTAATGTGATATATGAACGTTATAGGGGTTCATTTTTGTCATTTGGCTACGATACAAGGAAGATAGGAAAAGTTATGGAATAATCATTTAATTCATAAGTACTAATATAATGTAATGTAGTTTCTGCGGCATGGCCTTCTAAACTAATACTACATTGACCGTAAATATATATAGTCTTGGCACTGCCTATCCATATAAATAAGCAGTAGAGTCATAAAATTAACATTGTCTTAGAAATACTAGTGCCAGTTTGAGATAAAACGTTTGTGGAGTTGAACGACCGGAAAGAACATGTCTTCGCCAAATGTTGCGGAAAATCAAAAAGCTAAGAGCATAGGCTAATATAGAAAAGTAGGTCGCGTAAATTTTTTAAGGCCGTGTTTCCAATCACAGCGTAAGGCGTGACCATCATGAGGGAGCAGTGATATAACAATGCAGTACATGTCATATGGAAACGCGATTTTATCGCTGCTCTTAGGCGATGACCTGTTACAAATACCGTAAACTGCGTCCGGCGTGGCGATCGACGAGTGCTTATTATGAAAATGCACTTAAGTGATCTCTTTGACGCCTGACGTATGAACGCCGTGCATAGGGTATATGTACGTCGCGTCAGTAGTCTGAGAGATACAGCTATAGTGCATTTTCTTAATAAGCATCACGTTGTACGCAGCCTGTGAGTGTTTGTAACAAACTATCGCGTTAGAAATCAGGTGTAAAGTACTATCCGACCAAGCCAAGTAGACGAATGACAGATGTGCGGATGACCGTAGCGGGCAACGATTGCAAAAAAAATACCAATATGATTGTGGTCATTAATTTTAATTTGTTCATCTTATATTTTTTACCCATTTCAAATGTCATTAATACAGAACAATATAAAAAAAATAACAAAATAGCAAATAAAAAAAACTTAACAACTAACGAAAATATTTTGACAAAGTAACTAACTACAGAAATAACGAGCGAAATACGTGCAAACTTATTGAACCTGCGATCGGTACTAGGAGGTACGCAGTCTAAGGCGGTATGCGGGCGGAAAGGCCGCATTCAATGTATGCGCCTAGTATTCTTGGTCATGTAGTAGTTAGTAATCTATAGGTATTCTGAAGAATTTTTGAAATAAATTTTATATTTACGGTTTCTTGTTGTTAAAAACAATTATTGATTTTGAGCTTTTGCTTGTATTTCGGCGATTCGAGTTGATTTTATTTATGCAAGCCCCAAAAGAGACTCTTTGATTATGTGATATGAATATATGATATTATAACACTTTTTTAAAAGTATAACTGTTATAAGGGGTAACACTTCACCTTAACAAATAATACTTAATAATGTGACTTTAAGTGACGTGAAATTTTATAAAAACACAATACTGTTTGAGTAGGACCGATCTCAAGTTATGTGAAAAGGGTATAAAAAGGCTTGATTTCACATTTTCACACAGTTTTCAACCCCTTTTCGTCGGAATATTTATTCTTTTCTAATAATTTATTAGATTAGCATAACATTACATCGATCCTGCGGCAAATGTTGAATGGAGATGATTTTGACGAAAAAAGTTACTTGCGTTTGTGAGAAATATATGTTTAGAAACTCCATCAATAATTTGGAGTCAATTTTTACTTATAGATTTGTGTTGTTTTGTTTTATTTATAGTATAGTTTAATTTATTATTATACTGTTTCCAAGCGTTTATTTTACTTTTGACATTTGCACGTCTACCAAATTACATTTTTCTTGACAGTAAAGCCCACATTAAACAAATGACATAATTGTCGTACTTTATTGTTGTGGGGACGTAATAGTGATGTTCTGTTTTTTTGTATTTACGGCTTGGCAACTAGGCCTTTAAGCCAGGTGCAGTTGTATTGTAGGCTACAATCGACGCCATCCAACGGAGTTTTTGTGAAAACTCGAAAGTCCACATTTGGTTATACAGTTCACATTTCTCACAAAAACACATAATTACTACTCCAAAACTATCAATATCCTACAACTATTGTTCATTTTAGAGTAATTTTACACATTTTTTAGAAAATAAAACAGTACAGCACAACGCTAGTTCAGTTTTTTTCCCTGTCAGTTCCCACCAAAAAACTCGTGATGTTCTGTGAGTCATGTAACGCACAGACTATTAATCCATCGACCCAGGCTACGTTCCACAAGAGGCTCACAACGACCACGTTCACGACCACGATTTTTCCCGTTCTACTTGCTTGCGGGCGTTACAATCATAAACTCTAGTGGAACGGATTATGGAGCGTTGATGTCATTAGCGACGAAATACACAAATGTCATTAGTTGATATGAAAATTGCGCCTTTTTCATACCAATCCATATAAAGAATTGTAATGCTCTGTGGTCAACGCCCATTTCGACCCAATTCTTGACATGGTCGTTGTGAGCTCTGTGTGACCGAAAATAATGACATCATTAGTGACGTTTTCGCCACGACCATAACGACTGTGGTCGCCATGTGGAACGGCAGATGGAGCATTTTGGGCGTTGTGAGATACTAGAGGAACGTGCCCACTATACGTAAATAAATCGAAAGTAATCGATTTGAAACTAAAACATTATTTATTGGTATTGCCAAATAACAAATGTTTAAAATAGTGCATTGCCGTTCTAATACACAAAAATGGTTTATTTAATATATGTAAAATATGTCCATTGAAATGTGGGTATATTTAATACACGATATAGTATTTTTGGCAAAAATATATAAATAAGTTAAATTGATTAAAATTTATTTATAAATAAATTAAATCAATTTTATTCCTTTTTATATGTAACGAACTTTTCAAACATTATTTTTCTTCTTCAAATATTGCTTTGTAAGATCTGTGAATCTAACCAGTGTCAAAAGTATGGTGAATGTTTAAATTTTAAACTAAACTTCAAGCAAATAAACACAAGGGGAAAAATAACCAAATAACATAATAGTCAAGGTGACGAAGTCCGTCAATGGGGTAAGTTCATCCATCGTTCGTTTATTAACTTTTTTAAACGGAGTTATACCAACTACAATTCGAAGACAGAATTCAATGGAGTCTTAGTTTCACTGACTGATTTGTTGTCGTCGTAACTATTCAAACATAGAAATAATGAGAGGCGTACGGAGTTACCCCACTGACGGACTTCGCCACCTTGATTATACCTAATACAGGTCTTTGAAGAAATTGAAAGGTCTTACTGTAGATTGAAAAGGCACATTTAACTAAATAGTTGAACGAACTTGTTTTTCAAAATGTTTTTTATTTCTATTAATACTTTTTATTTTTTTAGTTATTTATATTCTTTTCAACAAACCCTTTAATTTCATACGCATATCATAGGAATGCACAAAAAATTACTAGTCCGCCATATTGGATTTAGAATAACGTCACTTAGCTCATCGTGTATTGTTATCTAAACTAGATGTGTATGGAGAATTTCATTTTAATCGGTTGAGGATAACTGCCATAAAATTGAAAACCCAAACATAAAGATACATACAAACGTTGCAAGTTAAATAAAATCTTTTCAAAAAAATTAACCACATATCGCCCGAATATATAAAACCTGTCAATATTCTATATCAAACCCCAAAGCGGCTCACCGAGCTCACATATGTAGACCTGGGACTAAATCAGAATCATAAACTAGCATGATGATAAGTCCGCTTATTATTTACCAAATCGGAACTAAACACTTGAACGATGATAACAATTCTTAGCCTCTGCTCCTATTTTTGATATAACAATAATATTGGATAACTTAATTTCAAAGTATATTTCAAGTTTCATTTAATAGTGACATGTTGTTTAATAGTGGGTTCATCGGGCCCGAGGACGTCCGATACTATGTTCAATAGGCACACAGAGTAGAAATCGAAACGACACAACATTCCGATATCTCTTTGCGACGGCTCCCGCTCTAGTTCTTTCAAGAGCCGAAAGAACTACAGTGCGCCGTATTGTGACGCGCACAGCGAAATTTTAATTCATATTCCCATTATGTAAACAAAAAAAGAAATATTGTCATCTTGCTTCAAAGAAAATAAAGACAACTCATAACATAACAATAACAACAAAACTCACACATACTCACACCGACGCGCACTACCACCGCATTGCATTACACGCACACTTTACAAACAAACCAAGACATACAAAGAGCCTAAAAATTAATAACATAGGCACAGAAAGGAAAAGCAACACAAATGGCACTAGTGAAGATATATATAGGTATAGACATAAGGCACACACTGCACATGCACTTCCTCACAACACCAGTATGTAACAGGTACACTCTACATTAGTATAAGTTCAGTATTAAAAATAGAAAAAAAATAATATTATAAGTTATTCTTAAGGTACACTACAACATAAAAATCACTAAATTAATGTCACACACAATAACAAAATAAACAATAAGCGTGTATAAACAAAAAAACTTTAATAGAAATTAAGTTGTAAAAAGGGTACGGAACTCGAGTCCGTAGAATAGTTAATAAAAAAGAAAAAAAAAGACGACTATGTAATATTTTTGAAGTGAAACTTCTTTAGAATAGTTATAATTTGAAACTAGATAAAACGAAAAAGCGACACTAAAAAGAGATAAACACATAAATCTACAGGACTAAGCCGGCGAAAGAAGGAGATAGAATAAATTATATTTAATAATTTAAACACTATACTCATACAGATAGCGTTGGAAATGTTTTGAAGTTTTTAGTTAATACTTCAAATTTCGTCTTTTTAAGTTACATATATTATAATGATATAATAATAAATGTGACATCACAAAATTTAGAATCTCTCCTACCCATTGTCGCACTTTGTTTCACTTCTACTGTGTGTGAACTGCACAATTTTTTTTTAAATAATCGGGAGGCATGCGCATACATTGTATATCCCCAAATTAAGCAAGTTACGCTTGTGTTATGGCTTATATACAACGGAATACTCTGGGGCCGACCCCGGCACCCAGACCATAGTACTTAACGAAGAAAATTCGTTTCCAAAATTTACCATACCAGAAATCGAACCTGGAGCCTCTGCGTTGTAGTAAGGTAAGCCGGCAAAGGCTTAGCCTGCTCAACAAAAAAGACCAGCATTCCTGCGGGGTTCCCGGGATAAAAAATATCACACATTTTGTTACATTCGATTTTTTTTATTTGGCCATTTTAAATAATTCCGAGTAAAATTCCCGCCGAATTCCTAGGATAAAAATAACGTAAATTTCGAGTCTAAAAATTTGCTATCAATCAGCGAAAACCGCATCGAAATCGGCCCAGTAGTCTTTAGGTGAATTCTAAACAAACAGACAAGAAATTAAAAAAAATACTTGTACAGTGTTCCCTATCATTTATATAGTGTATTCCAGTCCTTTTTTTAAATAGCTTCAAAGTACAGACAAGGTATTTTTAGAATTTTATAATATTATAGATATTTTTATGCTTAATTTATCACTAAAAGTTACTGCAATACGAAATATTACAATATGAAATTATCCTTTCAACATAGTAATATTAAATTTTCACACATAACTTAAAACCATTCAATAGAGAATCCTATTATTGGAATATCTGCAACATTGAATATGTAATAAATCTTATAAGAATCATTATATGCGATCTGTCAATTGACAATGCGCGATTTGTCATTCGTATAAGGACGATAGAGGAATGCGTGGGGGTAAAACGTCCTTTACGAAACGTTCAAGGCTGTTTCACTTGTTACTCAAGACTCAATAGGACAAATTTGGGTTTGTCACTCACTTCACATGCACAAATCTCACTACACACCACTGTAACAGCAACACTCCACACTAGGATAAGTATCATAGCAATATAAATCTGTTTTATTAATATATTAAGGGCCGGTTGCATAACGATTGCCTTTAAATAAAATTAAAATAAAAAATTAAATAAAATTAGTTAATCATATTAAACTGCCTAAATATGTTTTACACAAAACGTATTTACAGTTCTTTAAACGTATTTAGTGGCAAATTTTGCGTCGTGCAAGACGCTAATTGTATTTAAGGGTGTTAAATTCGTTTTGTATTTCTTAAATAAATTTAAGCAATCTTATGCAAGCGGCCCTAAATTTAAAGTCTGTTTCGCTTTCAGTAAGTATATTTTATGATTACACAGCTTTTATATATTTAGATTTATAAATATTTTTTAGGTATAATATTTAGTATTATTCATGTTTGACGTATACAAGGCGAGTGACACGTGCGATTTATAATAATATTATATAGTAATGAAATGAGGTTGTAATGAATGAAAAGGTTGTATTAATCGCAGACAAAATCTAAATGTATATGATTATAAAATTCTAAACATGTCGTGCTGTACGTTAAAGCTGTTTAAAAAACCGACTGGAATATGCTACATAAACGATGGAGAACACGATGCAACTTTTTTTATATTTATTGTCTGTTTGTCGCTTTGTGTCTTTCTTTGGGATTCACGTAAAAATTACTGGGCCGATTTCGATGCGGTTTTTGCTGATCGACAGAGAATTCTTAGACTTAAAAAATGCGCTTTTAACTTTTTTAAACTTTTCTAGGAATGATTTAAAATAGTCAGATTGAAAAAAAAATCGAATTCCTATCCGCCTTTTTTTCACTAATCTTTAGCAAATTTTATGTAATAAAATATGTGTTACTTTTCATCTCGAGAATTCTGCAGGAATTTTCCCGGGGGTGGTTAGATATTGTTTGATGTGTACAGTTCACACGTAGTACAAGTGAAACTTCAGAGACATATTCTCTGAAGTTTCACTCACTCACTCACAGATAGATAGATAGATAACACTTTATTGTACACCATTACAGAAAACTTACGAACAGATAATTCTTCTCTAACTTTTATTAATATAAATATAATTCATTTAGCTTACATCTGTCAACATATTATAATTCGAAATAAACTTCTATAAGTATAACTTGCAATTTTTCTCTGTTTTAATTTACAAAATATTATTAACAGTTTTATTTCGTTCCAAATTGGAGCTATGTTTAATCATCGGTCTTATTGACTCTCTAAACTGTGCTGTATAATGTAAAACTCGCATCTCATTTTCTCGTCGACCTAAGGCCTATAGATTTATATGTTCATCTTTTTTTAGTGTGACTTTTTCGTTTCATCGAGTGTCAAATCACAACGATTCTAAAGAAGTTTCACTTTGATTAGCTTATTCCGGCACAGTTTTCACTAAAACGGAAATTTCCCGGGTATGGTACAAATCAGTTAGATGCCGTAAAAATTCGCTGATTCCGACACGAGTTCATTAGAACGATAGCTAAGTTCTTTTTCAAGTATTGCTATACTTTATCCCGCGGGAATTTTCCCGGCAGTGTTTTAAAATGTATAGTGTACATAAAAATTAGCCGTTCGGATTCCATTGATACTAATATATAACAATATAATCCGAGACTTTATCTTTACAGTAAAATAATATATTGTTACAACTTAGGCTCTGACAAAGAAAAATTCCACGTACAGATCTGTAAAAGCACATTTTATGACCTGTCGGCATTTGGACTAATTGTAATCCTTTTATGATCGTCTTCATTTGTTCACTTTATTTATTGGCATACGTCTCTATTTATTGTGGAGAACAGCCTATTGCCCTGTTGTACTCGTTTACGGCCGTTCAAGAGCATCATTAGCCACGTGTTGCGGATATAAGCTACAAAACAAATACAAGCTAATTCTAGGAAATTATGTAGATGTTGCCGGGCGGGCACATTTGCATTTGTGAAGTATAAAACGATGGCCTGATGGAGAGAGAGGGGGTCAGTTGAGCTACAACTACGATAGAGGCATGACGTGTGTATATACGGGAATCTAATATTGACGTACTTTGCGCGTTTTATTGAATTACGACCTTCTGCATTACGTTTGAATTTGTTCAGTTCAGTTATATTTATACCTGTGTTATACGTGTTTGTGTAGTTCTAATAAACTCTATAATAATTCTAACGGCATTTTAATTCGAGTCCCGCAAACTCGTAACAATATTAAATATTTATAGGTTATGAAGTAAAATGTCAATTGTTGCCTCTAATCATTGATGTGGCATACAGAATGTGGTAATACTCGGCAATCACCCTATCGAATTGTATTAGAATAGATGATTCGATACAAGTTGTTACACGGGTAAAGTAACGTTTATTTTAATTTTAAAGTAACAAAGTATTTTATTGATAGTTTTATTTAAATGTATCTGTTTGATTCACTAATTAAATAATACACAAGTAGAATTAGTTTAGCAAAGTTGGGTCCTTTTGGTCTTACGCAAATAGGAAGGTTCCCACTGAAAATCAGCGTTGTGTCGGATATAATTCCGGTACAGCAATACCTATGCTGAGTGCAGACCTTGTTTGCTGAAAATGCGGCGTATAAATTCTCAAAATATGCTGTGTACAAGGATGTATAGAGAATGTAATTACGTCGTTATTTCTTCAAATAAAGTCTTCTTTCTTTCTTAATTTTTATATTTTATGCGATTTCCTGAATTCGAAACCACGTGATATTAATACTTGGTTGACATGACAGTTTCTATATTTATTAGACATCTTTAGTACAGATGTTGTTATGTATGACTTTACTAACATTACTTATCCTGGATTTTCACGAGAATTTTCGGAATTTAGTGTATTCTTATACTAAAAAAATCAATTGCCATACTGAAAGTACTTATTGATTTTTTATGTTGGCAAAATAACTGTATTACACGTCACCTGTGAAACGTGGAAGAAGTCGCGGGCATATCCTAGTTTTATTTATGTCTGAATAATCATTAACTTTTGTGCGGAATGAAACGATTTGAATAAGCTTTATAAGCATCCGGTTCAAGATATATATACATCTTCCCTTTAGGATATCGTACTCATTTTATTATTTATCAAAGCATCAAAGCATAATTGTTCCTTTAACTGTAGGATGGATTAACAGTGATTTGGAATCTTGCAGATAAACCCAAGAGCATTAATTATTACTTAATGCAGCCGCTCTAGGACTCATGGTATATCATAAATGAGAACTTGTAAAATCATAACGATATTTTTTTATAATGACTTTTTTATTTAAATCAATAGGTGTCGTGATCTTCGCTCCCAAAGTCGTAAAAGCCCCCAATCTCCTCCCTCTAATCTTTGAATAATATGATGGAAAAGTTTTAAATACTATGATGTTGTAGAGCCTTAAAAAATTAAAGAAATTTAGTTTGCAATATATTTTAAAATGGATTTTAGTTTCAATGTTTTTAGCATTCTATAGGCAAATAATGAAAACTGCGGAGCCGAATTTTTGAAAATAAAACCAACAACTCTTTAAGTCTCTCAAAAACCTGTTAATTCTCGTTGGCTTTTATAACTCCTCTGATTACACATTTAAACAAAAGATTCATTACGAGTAATTCTAGCCCAGAATATCAATAGTGTGTTACAGCGCAATATCCCTGTGGATACTAGGTTATTAATGGCGATGATAGTTCTGCACTTAGTATCGATATGTCGATAAAATTAATTATGCATATTTTCGTCTGTTTTACTCATTTCTAATAATAAATAAATAATATTTCATATGGGGCAGAGATACTTTATCAACTATGTGTTTCTCTATATGTCGACAATAAGTGGTGGAGATAAACACGGTGTAATAATAATTCTTTAATTCAATTTAATCTCTGTTACACCGTTGGACACAACGGAGTGCCGGCGCGGATTGACTTTGTCAAATAAATATGACTTATGTTTAACTTATCACCAGATGTAGTAAAAAGTAAAGTAAAATAAACTTTATACTGCCTAAAGAGTAAATGATCGCCAAAATCAAAACCTCATTTAAAGTGGTTAATTTAGATAGTAATAGTGCATTAATTTGATCGTTAAGATTTGGTGATAATTTACTATATTTGGATTTGAATAGAGTTTTTAAGTGCAGTCAAGATTAAAACAGCTAGAACCATTGCAATTTTTGACTTTTTTTTGGTAGGATACCTTAGGGTCTCAAAGTATTTTCAGTGTACAGTGTACAAAATATTTGTTGCCAATAAATATAGACGAGAAAATGTGAAGGATACAGTTAGGTAAGTGTACTATTTACATAACTCTATGGGTGTGAGTGCCCCTATATTAGTTTTAACGGAGGTCGGTTTTTATTGTAACGTTTTAATCATTGCATTACAATAATTGTCTTCACAGAATAATTTATATGCTGAGCCTAAAAGTGCATTTTAGATCAGTGTTTATTATTCTTAATATTATGAAATAGAGTTAATCATGATTAAATCTAATAAATTCATATTTATTATATTGTAATCTACCTATACTACTTTAAGATTATTATTGTTATTTGTTTATATGGGATTAAAATCGACAACTTCCTTAGCAACATCCCTAGCTAATAATTCCTGCAATTGCAATAAAAACCACACTACTATTTATGTATATGTGAAAGTGAGCTTCTTTTTATATTTAAGTCATTGATTTTTAACCGACCTCAAAAAGGGTAGAGTTTCTTAATACGACGTGTAAATATATTTATTCCTTTTTCAAAATACATACATGCTTAGATGTGTGAGCTTGTCCTGTCGATGTAATTAAAAATTAGTAGTAAAATCGATCTCAGGACTATAAAACATTCTTGTCAATATCGACAACATTTTAAGATAACGGTAGCATCACTTGGCAGTGTAAGGTAACCGATATGAATCTCCAGACACCTGTCTTCGCTAACTTTAGAATAATTGCCCAGTTAATCTTGTTATAATATAATTAAATTTATTTAATTTTGTCAAATGTTCATGTGCCCGTGTAGCTCATGGATTTGAATATTATGGCAGCGAGCAATTTCATGAGGAACTAGGGTTCATCCATGGATTTTATAAAGTAAAACTTTTTTAGCTACGTTTCCATCTGAAACTCGATGAAACGAAAAAGCGACACTAAAAAGAGCTAAACACATAAATCTACTAAGCTTGTGAGCGAATGAGATAGAATACTTTATATTTATTAATTTAAACACTATGCTCATACAGACATAGTTAGAAATGTTTTGAAGTTTTTCGTTAATATCTCAAATTTCGTGTTTTAAAAGCTTAAATATATTATAACGATATAATGAATGAAATGTGACATCACAAAATTTAGACCCCCTCCTACCTCTTGTCACACTTTGTTTTATTTCTGCTGTTTTTTTGTGTCTGTCTGTTTGTTCTGGCTAATCTCTGAAACGAATGGAGCGATTTTGACGGGACTTTCACTGGCCGATAGCAGATGTTTTAAGGAGTAACTTAGACTATTTTTAAAATTAGGGTTCCGCGAAAATCATCCACGCGAATGAAATCGCGGGTAACAGCTAGTTTTTAATAAAAATATAGAATTCCAATAATTTCAAAGGTGGCGACGAAATGTATAAAAACGTAACCCCGATTCCAAATTTGAAACTTAGGATGTATTCATGATTGAAGTCTGAATTTTATCTTTGACTAACTTTTCATACTGTACAACAGCGATATGTGACGGAGATAAGTTTGTTTGTGAAACAAACGTGCAAACTGTTCACACAATGTTCCGATTGTCGAACATTCATTCGCATAATCGAACTGGATGGTGCGGTGTCTATTATAGCGGCTATCTAATTAAAACGAATCAAATAATTTATTACATAAAAACGTGTTAGATATACAAAATGGATGTTGACTATTTTATAAAGATCAAATATTTTTTGCCGGTTTAGCATATGACTTTCAGGAACTAAAATAGTTATTATATAATACTAATCTTAACATCATTTAATTCTATTACAATATATATTTATTGCTAATATTTTAAAGTTTATAAGATTGTGTTGAAATGAATTGTTGAAATGGTAATAATTCATACTCTACTAAAGAGTAAATTAGCTCAGATGGACAGAATAGCGACACTGAATATAAGTACAACTCTTACGTAACTGTATCGAGTGGTGTGTATACTTCCCATTTTCCGTTCATCTTTTTATTATATAGAGCTAGTTCGCGCCGGCACTCCGCAGTGCCCATTGGTGTACCGATTAAACATTAAAATATTACGAGAGTACAACCGTCTTTACTTTATCTCCACCACGGCACAGAACCCACACTGGCGGCATATATTATTGTTCCACACTGAAAGAGTCTCTGATATTAGAGATCATGAATGCACGTATTTTTAAAAATTGTTGGAAAAAGATGGCGGAGTGAAGAGGAAAATGTAGGGTAAAGATTATTTTGAAGCTTAGGCTTGAAGCTAAGCTTTGTAGCTTAGACCCAATCGTAATGTAGTATAATAAATAATTGTCTTAAATTTGTAACATTAAGAAGAAAGAGTACTAATTCCTGCAGCCGAATTGTTCTGTTCCTTGCACAGTCAGGCGGAAGGGCATTCGCCTGTTTCAATGGCTACCACCCGCGGTGTAGGGTATGTCGCCATAACATTTAGTTACATTCTGGATTTAGTGTCCGAGTTCTAATCTTCCATTCGAGATTGACAGCATATTGGTAGTACTTTGGTGTTGCAATCGTTTATGAACGATTGTTACTAGTTTCCATCAAGTAGGCCGTCAGTCTGTCTGCTGTCCTTCAGAAATAAAACAAAAATTATAAAATATGTATATATATTAAAAGAAGTCCAAATGCCGAAAGGCAATAAAATGTGTTTTTACAGGCATGCAGGTGTGAATTTGTTTTTGTCGGCGTCTAGGTCATACCATTATATTCATTCTATATTATTTTAATTTGAAACAAAGTATACCTGGCACACATTCTCAATCGTATCGTCACATATTCGACAGAATACAAATCAAATTAGGGCAAATCCATCTTAAGAATTAAAACAATTAAGTATATCAGAAACTGTCGACCAAAGATATTTGAATTCTATAGTGTTGACGCTGTGTTAAATGAACTAGCTTCAACACATCTAGCAGTTCTATTGTTCAAAACAGAATTCAGTTCTATTTATTTAGTATTGAGATAAATAACTAAAGCAAATAATATACGAGTGACAATCTGTAATTGACTTTTCAATAACTTACAATTTCACAAAGAATAATAATTATTAATTTATGAAAAGAATTATTGAAATGTTCTTTAATGCAGATATATGCTTTCCCATGTCATGTTCAGGGTCCTTTTTATAATCAAAGAATTTTAGACAAAGATCATAAGTTTGTCTTCGCTGCTTCCATTATATAGGCGTTCTAGCTCGTCCCATACTTCTTTAGCGCTTTTTTATCGCATAACTTGTTCTAGAATCTCATCCGTCATGTTTGGCGTCATCAGAGTTAAAACGACACAGTCAATGTTTAGAAATTGTTGTAAATTTATTTCGTATTTTGCTTTACCATCTGCATCATCAGATGCTACAGGCTCATCGAGCTTTTGAAGTTTTCCTTGCAAAATTTCTTCATTGCCGAGTATTGTCCTGCACATTGTCTCAATACGATACCGCCAATGCTTATAGTTTTTACCATCTAGGTGCATTATTTGTACCTTAGAAGCCCCTGCGACCGCCTTATCCACGGTGAACGTCAGTTTACCTATCATGTTAGTTTTTACGAATAATAGGTATTTAGTATTGAAATAAATAATTAAAGCAAATAATATACAAGTGACAATCTGGAATTGACTTTTTAATAACTGACAATTTCATAAAGAATAATAAATATATTAAAATCCCTTAGTAACAGGATATAATTGGTCGCTTTCTCCCCTCGTAAACCGATGTACTTTCAATTCAATTAACTTATTTGCTTAAAACATGGTGCATAAAATATGGCATTATTATTACATGTTCACATTTACTATGTCACAATACTTGCAGATTTGTAATACAATTAAATTGTTTTAATAAAAAATCGCTTGGAATAAGACCACATAGAAAAACTAGTACGCAAACTTTGCACTGCAATGTCCATTATGATAGATAGTCATCCGGGACTCGTTAGCGGCTGTTCATTACTCACCAACAGATTGACACGTGTCTAGGATATTCAATATCTGTCTGTGTCTATTCACTTTGGCGTTGAACGTGTTAGAAAAGGATGCGTATAGTTGTACATTTATTATTGACAATGTAATAAACATAAAATACAAATAGCCAGATGTGTTCCGTATCACGCTGCGATCAATTTATTCGATCAAACACACGAAATTTAGCATTAATGTTCGTTATTTCTTGCGTAAAACGGAATTTTAGTTGGCCAATGTCAACTTGACATTTGAAATTTCGTTCGTTTGGTTAAGCTTGCTTGGGAATTTTTGGCGGCAACCTAAAGAATGATTTTTTACTATGCTGTTTTATTTTCCAATAATAAATACTGGTTAAAAGTCAACAATAGTTGTATAATATTGAATAACGTAGAATTATGCATTTGTGTTGAAATTTCTCAACTATTTAGTGAAATCCAAGATTTACGATTTGGTAAAACCTCAACCAAATTCCAACTTGACCCTGGTTGGATACACAAATCATAAAGACCAATAAATATTTTACTAGAAAATTAGTTTTCTCCACTATGGACACCGGGTTTGTGATTATACTCTGCAATTTATTATAATTTGTATTAATTCTGTATTCTTTTAATTTGAAATAAGGTATACCTGGAACATCTACACATTCCCAATCGTATTGTCACATATTTAAAAGAATACAAATCAAACTTGTTTGATTTGTATTCTTTCAAATCCATCTTAAGATTTAACTTAACTATATCAGAAAATGTCGACCAAAGATATTTGAATTCTATAGTGTCGACGCAGTACTAAATGAACTAGCTTCAGGTAAAATCCGAATACATCTGGCATTTCTATTGCTCAAAACAGAATGCGGATCTATTTTTTTGTCCCTAAATGCATTTAGGGCAGTTAAATACCCGTTATTTACTATGGTCTGGGTGTCTGGGATCGGCCCTAGAGTAGTCCGTTGTATATTACCCATAACACAAGCGTAACTTGCTTAATTTGGGAATATACAATACGTGTGTTTGTCTGCCGATTATGTTATGTTATTTTTGGGTGATTAAATTTGACAGTTCTTTAAACATATTTAGCGATACATTTTGCGTTGTGCAAGACGCTAATTGTATTTAAGGGTACTAAATACGTTTAGTGTTTCTTAAATAAATTTAAGCAACGTTATGCAAGCGGCCCTAAGTGATGTATGGTTCCCGGTCAGAATCCGAACCTTCGCCCTTTGATATGGTGTTAAATAAAATAGTATTTAATGTATAAAATATAATGTATTTAATTATGTATATCTCTAGTAGTTTAATATTATTATTTTTTTGTTTATTCTTTAGTTATATTTAATTACGATTGAATTAGTTTTAATTTAGTTAAACCACCAAATATTATTTAATTTTTCTTGTAATGTCTCTTTGGACACCGGGTTGCCTGGAAGAGATCGTTATAAGCGATAAGGCCTCCCATTGTTCTAATGAAAATGTTTTCATATTAAATTGTCTAGGTTTAAGTAATGGTGGACAATAAAAGATTTCATTCATTCATTCATATTTTTGGCTACTATTTTATTTATCGTGAAATGGTCTCATTCTAATAATGGGTGAAAATGTGATGCCAACTTACATAAAAACAATATGTTTGCTTAATGTTTAGTCCGAATCATCCGAAGACTCAAATTTTTCAGCTGAATGGGCTACCTAAACGGAGTTTGCTTTCTTGTATGCTCTTTACCACATTTTTGAAATTATAAATTCTCAGTATTTATTAACTTAAATCTGTGCTCTACAAATCTTAACAATAATATTACGAATGGCGAAACACCGTCTGCCCATTTTTCCATGTTCCCCGAACATTGCGACGGGCAGACGCCATAGTCCCCATATTCCCAGACCCCTAGTACCACTAGCACTTCACCCCAATAGCCCGGTACTTTTAGTCCTCATTTCCCACAATAGTCCTACACTGGCCGGAGCTTGTCCAAGCTGCATTATTATATGGTGTAGACAGGAATAATCGCCGGTCAATGTCACGCCAAATTTACAGTAAATTTGTTAAGGGGTCTCTACGTTTTGGCCTTCCCGTGGCTCCACGCAAGCCCTCCAAAAGTCCGGGCCATTTTTATGATCCGTGGTCTACAATGATATACAATAAATAATAATTTTATTTATTTGCTCTCAATAAATCAAACTTTTACACAGTTACGGTAAACAATTATACATATTAAATTGATTTAGAAAGAGCCTGGTGTCTGTATTAGGCTAAAAAATCTGCTATCTGACTAATCACCAGGCTCCGTCCCTCGGAAGTAGGGAAAATAATCGTACAATTTACTTTCAAAGAGTGTATAATACTGGTTAAAAGTAGACAATAGTTGTAGATGCATATTAAAATTCTAATCGAGTAAAAACGCGTGGATGAGTCTAGTAATAAATATTTTTAGAATGAAATATAATCTTTATTAATTTTAGAGCACGTTCTCTCCGTTTATCATTTTAAAACAGATGGCGTCATAATTATGGGACGCTTCAAGTTTATTACGCTATAACCCGACTTAAAATCTGAAACAGAAGCATCAGTGCTATGGTTATCATGTCCTTAGCTTACTTAGCTGATTGTAATCTATAATAAAATAAAATTTTAAATCGTTCAGGTTTATACAATGAAATTAACGATGAGAAAAATTAGAGGAGTCTAATTCGGACCAACACATTCGGAACACAACTTTTAAAGTTTTTACCTGTCTATCTGTTACAGTATCACGTGAAAACCACTGAACGAATTTAAATGAAACCTACCACAGAGCTAGCTTATTTACCGGGTCAACACTAACACAGAGTATAATATTATATACTTATACTAGCTGACCCGGCAAACGTTTTGTCATATAAAATATAACTAACTCATTGTTCTCATCCCTACTCCGTGCTGTTTGCTGGGTGAGTAGTAGATGCCTGGCGGGGATAACTGATCGATTGATAATTCATTAGTTATCGACCACTGAGAGTTGAAGATTATTAGAGTACTAATATCGCTATTAAAAAATGGGGGTTGGTGGTAGAAGGGTGACAATTAAGTGTTATATGTATTTTTTAATGACAAATCATAAAAAAAGTTATTCCAAAAAATACAAACAATTTTTGGGGTGGACCACCCTTATCACTTAGGGTTGTGAAAAATAGTTTACATCTTATTCTCAGACCTACTAAATATACACACAAAATTTCATAAGAATCGCTCAAGCCGTTTCTGATGAGTTTTGTTACAAACACTGTGCCACTAGAATTTTATATATTGTCATGAAAGTCATTGAAAGATGTCGTTGGCGGCGACAAGACCCCCTATTGTATTTATGATTTAATTTCATGTGTATATGCAATAAAGAACATTCATTAATTCATTCGGCTTAGGCACATAGATACACGATACACTGTAAATAATTAGCCCTGCAAACTTCCTTTGAGACGGAGGTGCATTCTAATTTGTACTTCGCTCCTCGAGTCACTCCTAAAATATTGTTACGAGCTATAGGACTCGAATTAAAAATGCCGTTGGAACTACTATAGAATTTATTAGAACTGTACAAACACGTATAAAACAAATACAAATAAAACGGGATGCAACCAGTTCACACTACACGATTCAATGCAATTCGACACGCGCAAAGTCCGTCGTCTATATCGCTAATCGAGAGTACTACAAACCTCTTACTCGTCTCGTAGTCGTCGCTTAACTGCCCATCTCTCCGTTCGGACACCTCATTATACTCAGCTTAGGACCGTGTAAACAATGATTTCCACGAATCACAACTGCGCCACCATCGACGCTATTCTCAGAAAACATAATTCTGCACACCTGCAGGATTATGTCTGCGAATAGCCATAGACAAGTTCAATAACAATATGCTATTGTCTAAACAAAAGAACCAGGTTTTATGGCAGGCAGATGTGCATCCCTTGTATTTGGTCCAACTTGTAACACTATGTATAGATTTTTTTAATTTTTTACATTTTTTGCACCATTTCTATTCAAAGCGAAAAACAGTTTTTTTTTTTTGCAAGAGTTCAGCAGACAGGCAGACGGCCCACTTGATGGAAAACGGTTACCATCGCCTATGGACATTTGCAACACCAAAGGTGCTACAAATGCGCTGCTGCTCTCTTAAAGGAGACTGGAACCTGGTCACTAATGCCGAAACACAACACAAGGTTATTACGGCGGCATGCTCTAGACCAGGGGTGTTCGCCATCCAGTCGAGCAAATACCCTACCACCTGGCTGTGGGTTGTTTTGTTGCCTCTTGCGAGAGGCCGCCCGAGCGCAGGAAATTATATTTTTTCTCGTTTCCTGCATGGATACGAAACGTTTAAATGGAACGTTTAATTTCGGCTTTTGCAACAAATACTTAAAATATTTCACTTTTAAACTCAAAAAGAGTTAAACAGCGGTTCTTTTATATTTTCATGACTGTACACAGTAGGCCTGTGAATGACATATTTACCTATATGTTATACATATTTACATAACCTTTGTCTTTCTACGCAATAATTAATTCGGTTGAAATTAATTCTGACATCCCTTTGAAGTAGTTTGGAGCAGCAAATTCCATATTGCTTTAAAAGCCTTTTTATTTTTCTTACTTCCTGATTTTATTAAATAATATTATCTAATAATAACACCGGCCCACAAAAAAAAGTGGCCTGTACTTTTGATCAGACCCATTTCTTCTTATATATTTCGATGTTCTGTAGCCAGTGTAATCATTTATTGCTAATTATAATATCTCATACAATTTATATTTTGGTTCATAAAATTACAAAAAGCTCTTAAAACTAGTGTTATTCGAATTTACAGCCTAAAGATTTGTTACGATAGTGCTAGCTTTATATTTGCTAGCACAATAATTGAGAGCTGCGAAGTCGAACTTGTTAGCCAGGACTTTCAGGATGTTGTTAGAGCTGACCCGAATCCTACAGAGCAACCAGCTCTTTTTCTAACCATAGCGTAACAATGATCATTGGGGTGGGGCAAACGATTCCTGGAGTGGGAACTGCGTCTCTGTAACTGTTGAGGACCTGTGTAAGCTTGCCGATGGAACTGGGGGAAAAAGCGAAGGCCCGGAATAAGTGCCGGCAAATTTGATGAAGCCTATATCAATGCGACCAAAATCGTATGGAAATTTTTCTCTAAGAAAATTATTCAACCCCAACATTCATTGGCATTAGATACAAGCAACATATGCGTATCAGCGAGATGAATATGCTACGAAAGATGTGTATAGTAGATAAACTGCACGAATGTCGCCTACGATAGTAGGGCCATGTTTTAGGGAACAAATGTCTTGCCGTGCCTCATCTTCAGGTCCCGGTTGGAGGGTTCCAACAAATTCTGGCTTGATATCGAAAGGGTGACGTGTGTACCAATGGTCTCACAAATACGGATGCCGAAAACCGCGCGAGGTGGAGAAGAAAAGATAGGAAAGTGGACCCCGAACTTCGAGGAAGACATTCCGAAAGCAACTGGGATTTAATGCTAGGATGATGATGATGTTCCATTGTTATTAGAACAAAGATAATCTTGAAAGAAATTAGTAGCTGGTTTGTATCTTTTTATCTTACTATACAATACAGTACTCTTTACTGGTGTAATGCAGTTTTATTTATTTTCAAAAATAAAGAAATGTTTCTTTGGAGTAAAATTTGCTATCTCTATTATTTAGAGTACTTTCCCTTCAGGTGGCATTAAAAAAATCCAGCCTGTATAAATATGTATATACCCATACGTATACACACACGCATATATATATATATATATATATATATATATATATATATATATATATGAAAATATACACACAAATATAATTATATAACAGATTGGGAATTACTATACGCAATAGAGAAGTAATGCTTCTGAAACTGGTTTTCGAAGCATTGTAACGAGTTGGCCTATCTTATAGTAATGGAACGCCTCGTTAAGCATCTCGATACTGTGTAGCCGGGGCTAGCACAGACGCAGTTCGGGTTTCGGCGGAGGCGCTCCACGTTGGACGCCTTCGGGACACTGCGGGCTGTAACGGACGAAGCCGTCCAAGCGAAGGATACTGTCCTGGCTGTGTCGCTCGATATAGCGAACGCCTTTAACAGCCTCACGAGACGATCAGGGAGAGGCTCCGTGTACAGCGTCCTCGGGTCGGTTTTTTGGAATGTCAGTTACGAGTGGATCCTTCGGGTTCCGGTCCTGCCCGGGATAGGGCTAATCTGCTTCACGGATGACACCCTACTCACGGCACGCGCTGCGTCATTCGCGGAATCCGTGGACCTCGCCAACGCCGGGTTGGCGATCGTGGTCCAGAGAATAGGTAGGCTGGGCTTGAAGGTCTCCCCCGCAAAAACGGAGGCCATCATGTTCCATAGGCGGTTTCGTAATCCCCCTGCGGACTTGACCGTTATAGTCAAAGGAGTGGATATTCGCGTAGGTCCCCAGATGAAATATCTGGGGCTGATTCTCGTTGGGAAATGGCTGTTTAAAGCGCACTTTGGGCAGCTAGTTCCCAAACTCGTGAGGTCCGCAGGCGCCCTCTCTCGGCTCCTTCCCAACGTGGGTGGACCGGGGACGACGACTAGTAAACTCTACATGGGCATCCTTAGGAGTATGGCCCTGTACGGTGTACCCGTATGGTCCGTTTGTTGTGCCGCGCACAACGGGTCCTGGCGGTGAGGGCCATCCGAGGATACCGTACAGTGTCATGGACGGCGTCGACACTCTTGGCGGGCGATCCGCCCTGGCCTCTCCAGGCGGACGTAATTGCCAAAGTTCGGCGCTTCCGACAAGATGCCCTCGCACGTGGCCAGATATACTGCCTGGCCGAGCTGCAGGCGATCAGGACGCGGGAAACCCCGACCATAATCCAATCATGGTCGGTAGAGTTGGAAAACTCTGTCGCTGGCATTGATACGATGGAAGCGGTTCGACCGTAGCTGTTGCGATGGCTCTCGCGGAAACTCGAGACTCTGACCTTCAGAATGACGCAGATACTTACCGGGCACGGTTGCTTTGATAAGTATCTGTGCCAGATTGCGGGCTGCTTGCCTTCACCCCAATGCCGCCTGTGTGGCGCACAAGACGCGGCGTTTCATACGCTAGTCGAGTGCGCAGCATGGGCACCCCATAGGTTTTAACTCGAGACAATAGTAGGTCCGATTGATTCACTGGGCAGTTTGGTGCAAGCCATACTGCATAGCGATGATCATTGGGTGGGTGCGGCCAATTTCTGCGAGACTGTTATGTCTCAAAAGGAAGCCGCGGAACGAGATGGAAGAGAGGTACAAGTGCGCGTGCGTCTCGCGGGCACCGACGTCAGTCGGGGGCCCGGAGGCGCAGATATGCGCATGGTCTCCCTCCCTGAAATACCACTGCAGGGGCCCTCTAGCATCTAGGGAGCAGAGGAGTCTTCAGCCCTGTTGACGAAGTGAGTTTGCTGTGATTCCCGGGCACTCTCAGGCACTTCTGCGCTAGGATCGGTGTGGGCGTAACTACGTTCTAAGTCTCATGCCTTTCCTACCATAAGCGTGGGGCACATGGGAGGAGGGTGGTTTAAGTGGGGTATTGGCCTTAGGGCATTTGTCCATTGGTTCGAGTCTCCACACAAGCCGGTCGGTTACTGTTTGGATTGCCCTCAGTGGAATGCCTCTATGATCGACAACGGTCTAATCCCTAGCAAAGGACCCGGTATGTGCGAAATGCATTTCCCCCGCCTGAAAAAAAATAGGCAGCTTATTCCAGAGACGCACAGCCGGGACAGTAAAAGTGATTATAAAAACAAGACGTGTGTTCAGGTGTGTTTAATCTGTATCTAGTCGAGATAAAACAAGGGGCGGCCTTATTGCTTAAAGCTATCTCTACCAGACAACCTTTGGTTGGACAAGTTCTAATGACAAAGGTAGCGTTGGCGTGCAGTTGAACTAGATGCTAATAATAAAACACAATAATTTTATACATATAGCTATACAAATATATACATACATATACATAAAAACAAACAATAAACACGTTATACAGTTAGATAGTGTTCTTTCATAAGTCTGTTAAAGGAATGGAAAGATTTAGCAGCAGATCGGACATCTGCCGGCAGTGCATTCCAGAGATGCACAGCCTGAACAGAGAACGATCTTGCCTAAATCTCTGTAGTATGTAACGATATCCTGAGTCGCAATCTCTCTGACGGTCTCAAAGACCTCGAATCACTGTGAAAGAACTTGAAACGTTCTTTAAGATACTACCTACCTTTATATGATTAAAATATAGCATAGCATTCATTTTTGGCCATTGATAATGTAAAAAATTAATAGAAAGATATATATATATATATATATATATATATATATATATATATATATATATATATAAAACCATAAGTCGTCCACGCAAGTGAAAAGAAAAATAACCTTAGGACAAACACTTGAAACTTCAGCTCGTTATAACCCGGCTAAGTGCAATATAACTCATGTAACACGATCTTTATTCAGATAAACGACCAATTAAACTTGGCCGTCGAGCCGTAACCCTCTCCGATTCTTTGGCATAACATTAAACTGTTGTTATCTGATGCTAACGCCCCGTTTGATTCTATGGATACATCATTTTATTTAGTAGACAATATATACTAACTATAAGTCGTGGTAACGTAGTGGCTAGTGCATGCATCCCAGCCTCAAAGGGCGAGGGTTCGTATCCTGGTCGCAACGCATGCACCACTTGGGCAGATTTCTGACCTAATATGCATATTGTTACAATAACCACAAACTAACAATGGTGAAGGAAAACATTGTGATGAAACCCGCACATCGAGATACCGACGTGTCAAACCTGCCAAGCCGCCTTGGACAAGAGTGGCGGATATATTGTCCGTTCCTGAATAGTGGGAGGCCCGAGCCCAGTAGTAAGACGTTTATGGGATATATATCTAACTAGCTTCTGCCCGCGACTTCGTCTGCGTGGAAGAGTAAAAAAAAAGTAAGTCTTAGCGTGATGATATACAACCTACAGCCTTCCTCGATAAATGGGCTATCTAAAACTGAAATAATTTTTCAAATTAGACCAGTAGTTCCTGAGATTAGCTGGTTTAAGCAAACGAACTTTTCTCCTTTATATATTGGTATAAGATATATAAAATTTTCGTGTCATAGTGTTTGTAACAAAACTCCTCCGAAACGGCTTGACCAATTCTTATGAAATTTTGTGTGTATATTTAGTAGGTCTGAGAATAAGATGTAAACTATTTTTATACCCTTCAGTGATAAGGGTGAGCTACCCCAAAATATCTATTTTTGAAGTGATAACTTCTTATGGGAGGCTAAACCGCTTCGTTACGTAACGCGTTACGGCGCCAGTCTGTCTGGCTTCCCTTTCTCTCACGCATACGGCAGCGGCAGGCAGGCTCCTCCTCTCTCACTCTAACCCATGCACTATATACATGAAATTTAAATAATAACCTAAGCTTTTCTTAAGTTGAACAACTTCAATATTAAATAGTTCATCTTAGATTAGTTTAATTTATCACTTCTATCGGGCGTCTTTTTTATTTTTTGGACAAAACTTTTTATTTTATTATGACTTGGCATCAAAAAATACATATTATGATTCATTTTTACCCTTTTACCACCAACCCCCATTTTTTAATAGCGATATTAGTACTGTAATAATCTTCAACTCTTGGTGGTTGATAGCTAATCAATTATCAATCGATCAGTTGTCGTCAGCGTCTACCGGTGTTACTTCTTACTCAGCAAACAGCACGGAGTAGGGATGAGAACAATAAGTTACTTATTTTTTATTTAATTACCAAAATATTCACTAGAAATAATTTATATGGCAAAACAAGGTTTGCCGGGGATATATATATATATATATATATCAGTAAATGGTGAGATATTCGCTTCCAAATTCAAAAAACGTATCTAACTTTTGAATAAGGATGCTGTCACATGTCACAACAAATTCTAGTATGTTTACGTATAAGACAGTGGTTCCCAAACTTATTTTGTATACTGCCCACTTTGAAAATAAATTCTTTTTTAGCGCCCCCATTTTTTCACCTACTTAAAAACCACTATAAAGTCAAATTAAATTAATCGATTATTGTGACCTATATTAGCGGAGATTAAACATTAATTCTAAATGAGACTTTTACTATAGCCCGCAAGATTTAACTTGAGACCTAAGCGCAGTAGGTAGTACACAACGGCGCTGAGGTCTCAAGTTAACTCTTACGGGCTACACCTACCAATGAGAATGATTATTGAAACGCAACTTTATAGTATTCAGACAGAGTACGTAAGTAAGTGTTGAACTTAAGTACTGCTTATCTATTACGCGCGAAAACAAATGAAAATAAAATAAATATTACGTTGTTTATATAGGTGGCATAAGCAACACGTACCGACAGAAATAGGACAAACATGCATAAACTGGTTTATCTCAATCGACGCTCAATCGTACTCAACAAGTAAGAACAAGATTCTATGAACCAGCCGATTGATACAGGAATGCATAAATCGGGTTATTTAACAAAAACTTGTTAAAACATGATTGCCGCGGTCTATTATTTACGAAAATTACCTATCTAGGAATACTAATAACTATTAAAATGCGAAATTGTGTCTGTTACTTTTTATTTGTTTGTTTGTGTCTACTTTCATTTCGAAACGGAGCGACCGATTGATATGATTTTTATTTCATTTATTCAATAAAACAGGACAGACATATGCACTACACGGAGAGAAATATCGAACTAAGTTTGAGCAATCTCTTAATTAATATTAGTTCATGTTCATAAGTTGTAGTCGAGAGTCGAGAGTTCAGTCGGTGTCTAAGAGTCCTCCTAGCTTGAGGAAATTACAAATCGCCCCCCAAGCCTCTACACAACGCCCCCATTTTTTTCTGGGTCTCTTACCGCCCCCCTTTAGGCCTGCAGCGCCCACAAGGGGGCGTTATCGCCCACTTTGGGAAAGGATAGTATAAGAGAAAAGGCATTAAAATTATTATCTTATCATCGAACTTTTAAAATATCACTAAAGAACTAACTTTAATTACTTTCAAGCAATAATAATGCGTTATTTGACTCCCTTTGCTTGGATGTCATAAGTAGGCTTGAAGTTCTGAAGTTTATAAAAATATCTGAATTGATTTAATTGTCTGCTCCCCTATTGTGGTTGAGCTAACTAAGGCTAGTGTGCGTAGACATTTGAAAGAAAGAAAGAGGGATTTTTTTTGAAGAAACAGCGACGTACTTATATTGCTGAGATGTATCTTAAACGTAAAAACATTTTGAAAATTTGTAACCCGCATTTTCAGCAAACAAGGTTTGCACTTAGCTTATTGCTGTGCCGACATAGTATCGGACATAACGCTGATTTGCACATAACCAACGGTGAAAATAAAATATTCGCTATTTAGCCATATAGTTTTAGTGATTGTTTTATTTTAACCGTCGTCGGTTAAATGTCTATGCACACACCAACCTAAATAACATTTTATTGCTCAAATACTTAAATAATTACAAAAATGCACGATTACAATACCTTGGTGAAAACAATAGGCAGTTATATCGTTTGAAGCAAACTTTTCCAGCCAAGCTAACTTATAGAATAATTTAAATTAATCTAGAGATTTTATTTGAACAATACTAATATAAGCTACTTTGATTAGTATAAAAGTATTTTCTCTTAAATTTTTAGGAATCAATGGTCAAATGAATATTAAAACAATAGTATAAGTAAGTATATCATACACAACTTCATAATCATTGGTTTATTTGTAACATCATAAAGAACGAACAGACAACAACCTATTCACATTTCTATATCAGTATAGATGTATAATATAATAAAAATACGTTTTGACGGTTTTAAACGCGGTATTTTAGATTTGTTTTCCGAGGTTTTGGCCACTCTTCAGTAGCCGTGATCACAGAAGACAAAGATGTCAAGTGTCAATGAAACGAAAAATGTTCGAAACATCGGAATAAAAATTAAATAAAATATCGCGCTTAAGCCGTAAAAACGTAGTTTTATTATGTGTACTAGTCGCGAAAACTTGAAAAAATTTATACTACTATTTATACTCATATACACACACGCACGCACTCACGCACACGCATACACGTTAACATTACAACCGCACTAATGAATAATTGTAAAAAAATATGTTTTTTCTGTATGATGTGGCAACCTGTAATTAAGACTGCACTTAGACTAAGAACTTAGTGTAATAATACAACAGATGTATGTACTAGTAACTGGTGTAAAGACTTGCTGGTTGTTCTCAATAAAAAAAAAGAAAATACTATGGATATATACATTAAATCTGCTGAAATTTATCAATGCAATGTAACATTGCTCCCGAATACTTTTGAAGTAATTTCCAGAATGAGCATTACTTCGAAACTCATCTTCGGATCAATTAAAAGTGTTACAAACGGAATCTTTAATTAATTTAATTCGTTATCCTCTTCATAATAAAATATGGGACTGTAACAAAGCGATGTCGGTATGTCCTTTTAAACTCACGGTTACTAATTATTTTTGGTCCTCTCAGCTCTAATAGTGCTGTTTATTTTGAATGTATGTATTATGTTTGTATTGTTACAACTTAGGCTCCGACAAAAACAAATTCCACTTCAAATTTGTAAAAGCACATTTTGTTACCTGTTGGCATTTGAACTAATTGTAATCCTTTTATGATCGTCTTCTTTTGTTTACTTATTTATTGGCATACGTTTCTAGTTATTGTGGAGAACTGCCTATTGTTCTATTGTACTCGTTTACGGCCGCTTGCAGGCTGCATCATTATCCAAGTGTGCGGATTACGATTACAAGCTAATTACAACTAATTCTAGGAAATTGTGTCGACGTTGCCGGGCGGGCAACATTTGCATTTGTGCGCTATAAAACGATGGCCTGATTGAGAGAGGGAGTCAGTTGAGCGACAACTACGATCTAGGCGTGACGTGTGTACATTCGAGAATTTAATATTGACGGACTTTGCGCATTTTATTGTATTACGACCATGAAATTTAATTGAAATTGAAATTGAATTATGCAGAAGTATTACGTTTGGATTTGTTGTGTTTGGTTATATTTTTGTACCCGTGTTACGTGTTTGTATAGTTCTAATAAACTCTATAATAATCCTAACGGCATTTTAATTCTAATGGCATTTTAATTCTAACGGCATTTTAATTCGAGTCCCGCTTACGCATAACAGTATAATATATAAAGTTTATTATTTATGTATATGTTTTGAATGTTTCATCTATATATTAATACATGAAGCAAAAACACAGCAAAAAGTTTGTACACTTTTTTAAGAAAATTGCGTGGACGAAGCAGTATGACATTTCGCACACTTATAGTTTATATAGAGAAGGAGTGCAGAATGATATATATAGAGAATATTTTTTAAATTATGCATAAAAATAAATTAAATCAATAAAAAAGACATTACTCACACTACCATGTATTTGACACACACACGCACATATACTCTTTTGTTTATTGTTAGTCAAATTAACAGTGTATCCTTGGCGAAATCTGTGATTATAGAAGTATAGTCTTTGACAACAGAACCTTAATAATGTTCAAACTTATAATTTAAATTAATAATTATGGTCGAATTTCAACCACGGGCGACCATTAGTATTATTTATTTTGTCTTCACCGCCACTGTTATGTTTAATATTTTACTTAGTTTAGGAGGTTGCCTGGAAGAGATAGCTTTAAGCGATAAGGCCGCCTATTGTTTCAACCATGACAATATCGTAATCGTGCATTTTTGTAATTGTATATTTGGTGAGCAATAAAGTATTGTCTATTGTAGTCTATTCTATAATTTAAACTTTTATCAGAAAATTTAATTAAACAATTTCTCCTTGTAAACGTATTCGAAAACAAATAAAGAAGATCATAGATAAATTCAGAGCAGACGCAGCCGTAGGCGTTAGCTAGTCTTATTCATAATGGAGTTCGGTGTTAAATGATATCACTTACTTGTTTCCGTATTTGTTGGCAGTTTATTAATATATCGTCTTTCAAGGATTTATTCGTATATTTGGATAAATATTCTTGCAGCAGGCTTCTTTTGTCTGAAAGCATTGTTTAAGTGAACTTCTACCACACAAACTTGTTATGCGAGTGTAGGAAACCTACATAGACACTGGCTGTATGGAAGCCTAATTATTTTATAATAAAACCATGTGTCTAATAATATTGTCAGTTGTTATTGAACTGTTGATGTGAAATATTATATGGTATTTAATTAATACAAAATATAGTCCAACAGAAGTGCAATTTTCATTTTATATAGCTAAGCAACTTACAGTCTGCTGAAATATACCTAAGTCTTAAACAGCGGGTATAAATTAGATAAATGGCTAAATCTAATCCCGGACAATGTTGACCCGGTAAAAGGATTATGTTTGAAATGAATGTTAATAATGCTTGTAACATTTTTTTAAATAATCATACCAAACAGTTTGTGTCAAAATAATAATAATTATGTATTAAAGTATCAAGGCGGAACGTGAATCGTCTTATTTCGTGCCGGGCGATATTTTCATGTTCACATCGGCAGTACACTATAACTTAGAATACTGTTCTATTCGAACATGAAATCTCGGTTTTAAATATTGTTAATAATATTTAAAGGTATTAAATGCATATTTCTTTAAAAACGATCAATATTTTTTGTGTATCATTTTTGCCAATCATAAAATGAAATTAAAATGAATAGATACACTTTTTGTTATCTTACAAAACTCCATTTTGTACGAGCGTTGCAAGTTATAACGTCATAGCTTTAACGAGTCAAATAGCACATATTGTTTCAACAATAATTGAAAATTATTATCTATTGTGATACTTTTATAGCATTGCACTCTTTTCACCTCTGGTATTGCTAATATCCATAGGCGACGGGAACCACTTTCCATCACAGTTGGGCCGTCAGCCTGTCTGCTGTGCTTCAGCAATAAAAAAAAAGATAATGAATATATCTATCAACTCCAATCTACTCAATAATTTTATATCAACTTATTTACGTATATTATCGATATGACAAAGATTGGGCCCAACTCGGCCCGGTGACCTCCAACCTCTTCTGTATAGTCACCCCATGCCTCGCAGTTTTAAATTACTATTTAAAAGGTCCTTATATCATCTCAAAGATACAAAGTAAAAACAACAAGACACAAATAGTAAATACATAGAGTAACATAAATTCATCACTAAGTTTACTGAAGAAACTTGTATCTGGCGGTTGGCAGAACAACTCCGACCTCCTCATTTCACTGGCGGGTTTTATAGTATAAAATATCTAAAACTACCGTCAACTATGCTAGTATATGTGCGAAGTGTAACATGATCAATAACTAGCAAATAGATGATGTTATAGATAATAATAAAAGTGTTTAGTAAATAGTAAGACGTAGATTAAACAATATCTTGGATAGTAGCTAGCAAGGAATGCTTCCTTGCTAGCTACTATCCAAACACAGGGGAAAGTTAGAGAGTTTTGCTTTTCATAGGACAGAATTGCTAATATAAATCTTTGCTAATATAAATCGAGCTGTGTTAGGTGTTTCTCTTATGGATAAAATCAGAAATGAGGACATCTGTAAGAGAAAGAAGGTGACCGACATAGCTCGCAAAATTAGCAAGTTGAAGTGACGGTGGGCCGGTCACGTCTGTCGCAGGACCGACGGCCGATGGAGCAAACGAGTCCTGGAGTGGAGACCACGTCTCGGCAAAAGTAACGTAGGACGCCCACCAGCCCGGGGGACTGACGACCTGCGCGAGGTCGCCGGCAGAGGCTGGATGAGGAAGACGGGAGACCGGGATATGTGGCGCGTACTTGGGGAGGCCTACGTCCAGCAGTGGACTGAGATTGGCTGAAGAAGAAGAAGAAATCTTTGTTATTCACTACAAAAGATCTAAATATCTGCTTTAAAATAGTTATCGTTTATTGTTACCTATCCAACTCTTTACTAACTAAGCGACAGTAGAAAAGAATAAAACCGAAACCAGTTCAGTTTGTGAACATAAAACATGCACTCAAACTAATTGAAAACGTTGTGTATTTTTCCACTTGCCATCAGTTCGCTGTTGGTTTGGTTCCATGCGGAAAAACATAATAAAGCTTTCATAGAAACTTAACTTAGAGAATTCGATTTAAAAAAGTGGCCATGGAGTCACTTGTATGGACTAAGACTTGAAGTTACGGACAGACTTCAATTATAATTATTATATGAATTAGTAGCTATATCAAGCCTTTACCCCCATTGTATCGCCAGCTATATGGTGAGTTAGAATTCTGATGGCCCACTTGTTCCTCCCTCTATGCCTTCTTGTTTATCCCATCCTCCTATTCCATCCATACTCAGGCAAGCTGACGGCCCACCTGATGGTAGGCGGTTGCCGTCACCTATGAACATTTGTGGACACTAGAGATGTCACCAACGCGGTACCGGCCTTGAAGAAATTTTAGATAGACAGACGCTCACCAAAATAAACAAATACAAAAGCAAAATGCATAATTACAATACTTCTTGGCAAAACAACAGGCGGCCTTATCGCTAATACCGGTCTCTTCCAGGCAACCTAGCTTAAAATAAATTCTTAACTTAATCTGGCGATGTAGGTAGAGCAGAAAAAAGATAGGACTGCACTATTTAAATATACATACTTACACTAATTTATAAATTTAATACATACATAAATCCAGACACATTTATATAATACCAATATATACGTAAATTCCGGAGTGTTCACTTGCTCTCTCTTTTGTACAACATCCTTTTTGATCCTCGTACTCCTCCTTATTTAAAGATTTCCTACGTCTTTCTCATTCTCGTTATTTGCGCTCTAGTAATAATCTCTCCTTAATGACACCTGTACACACTTCTTCCTTCGTTGACAACTCTTTCACAGTACAGGGTGTCCGTTTATGGAACTTACTGCCACTCAACATCAGACAAGCTAAGTCAGTATCCTCTTTTAAAATCATGGTTTTTAATTATTTTTGGTCCTCTCAGGTATAATAGTGCTGCTTATTCTGTATCTATTATGATATGTACTGTGTTTATATAGTATATAATAAAGATTTTATTTTATTTTTATACATTTACTTATTTCATATATTTTTTATATTATTTATTGTCTACACCGCCACTGTCATGTTTTAATATTTTCCTTAGTTTAAGGGGTTGCCTGGAAGAGATCGCTTTAAGCTATAAGGCCGCCCTTTGTTCAACATTTATTGTATCTAGTTTTTAAGAACGTAGTTTTAATGTTAGTGAACAATAAAGTGTTTTCATTCATTCATTCATACGTATATACGAAATAATCTAAATAAATATATTTATTAAAATTATATATGACAAGAATTTTATATTAACATATATTACAATTTTCATGACACCCTTTTAAAAAACTCCATGTCGCAGCGTGTTTTTCCCTCTTCCCCTCTATCCCATCCTTCCTATCCCTTCGTAGAGGCAACACGTTGGCATCCCCCCTGGTGTTGCAAACGTATGGATTTTGCTAGTCGTCCGGTAATCGGACGAACAATATTCGTCCGCTAACCGGACAATAAGGAAGTTCTTTATAGTATGGAAGCTGCATACATCTAGTCATCGCAGTGGACAACGAATTACTGGCTAACGCAACGCCGGAGTGCACGTATTAATAGCTGTTCTATCTCACTCGCATGTCATCCGTCCCGCTCACACATTGTGCTATATATTGTACTAGCTGTACGACTTGTTAATATTTGTACTTAAGATTACCGTTTCCAAAATAAATGAGTGCACTTCACTTCACATCAGCACTTGACAGTGAATACTATTCTCTGCCATCTGAAGTATCATTTAACCTCTACCTCTCGCTGCTACAATAGGATTGTCTAGTCGTCCGGTTACCGGAGGGCTAGGCACTTCGAACATCCATAGGCGATGGTGATCACTTCTCATTAAGTGTAAAGTCTGCCTATTTGCCAGTTTTGCAATTAAAAAAAATACTATTCGTAATCATAATATCCGACAAAATGTTTAGAATTGTTTGAATAGAGCCGCAGTTAACTTATCTAAATCAATTAGAAACGCTCTAAGAATCTGAAAAGCCATTAAATCTGACAAATTAAATTCAAGGGATATCAGTTAGGAAGCTACCGTTTAAAGTCTTCGTTATCTTGTAATAAGTTTCTTAGACACGAGGCTAGACTACGAAATCATTGACTATTTGAGTAACCTGAAGGTTTCTGATGTAAATGTGTGTTATTCAAAAACTACATAACACGTGCGGTTTGTACACTTCTAAAGATCCTAGGGCTTGAATGAACCCTGGTTTAAAGGGTGTTTGTTGCCAAACCACCTTGGTTTTTGTGTGTTGTTTATTAAGGTCGTTTGAAAACCTGACACGCAGAACTTGTAAGAGTACAAGTACGCACATGAAGGCGATGTTAATACGACTGCTTTAGTATATTGTTGCTAAGCATGAAGTAAAACATCGTGATGATACTTATACATGGTCTAGAGTATATCGCTATAACAACCTTAGGTTGTGTTCCGGCATTAGTGACCAGGTTCCAGTCTTCATTTAGAGAGCTGCAACGCATTTGTAGCACCTTTGGTGTTGCGAATGTCCATAGGCGATGGTAATCGCTTTCCACCAGTGGGCCGTTTGCCTGTCTGCAGAAGTCATGTAATATAAAAGAAATCGAGATAACCGATGAAATAATATAGTGAGGTAAGTGTAATTATAGTAGGTAAGTAAGATGATACGTAAAAACGTATGCAAAATAAGACATCTTAAAAGTTGCTTACACAGCGTATTTATGTAGATATGCTGTGTTCAAAATTTACGATGTATTTAGAGTATTCCATGCGGCGACGCCGCATGACAAACCCTAGTTAGTAGCTCTATGTTACTTACTTAAAAACTTAATTTACTGTTCCTTGTTAAATTCACTATAATCACAAAGAAACTTAATCGTAGTCTACACAACCGCCCAGCAAAATATAGAGGCGAGTCAAAGCCAACCTGATTTGAAGTAATATATTGAGTGACATGTTGTTTATGACAACGTACGTATTTGTTAATGAATTAAAAAAAGAGTTTGCAGCGCCATCTATATTGCTAATCTGTCTCTCCTAACGACGGCCTTTATCGGGATAAAATGTATCCTAATTGTTAACTTGGGTTATGAGCCAGCACTATGTTGAGTTTTCAAAAAGGATGCGATCGCAGCGCCATCTTTTTCGCTATTTTCGTCTATCCCACGGAAACGACACCATTTATCGGGACAAAAAGTATCCCAAGTTACGCCCCGGGATATAAGCTAGCTCTGTGTCTAGTTTTATTTAAATCCGTTTAGTAGTTTTCACGTGATGCTCTAACAGACAGACAAACTGTTTTCGGAATCGGCAGGTCCGAATTAGCCCCCTGATTTTTTTCACATTTTTAAACGCATTGTACAAACTCGATCCATTTACAGATTGATTATAGTATATATTCCTGTTTTAACCGGACGGACAGAAAGGATAAATTTATGGTTATGTATCGTATAAACAGACAGTTCAATTTCTTTTATTATATAATAATCGTTATATTACAGGGCTTTCCGTATTACGTTTTAAATGAGAATAAAAGACGTTTGCCTCTCGGGACGCCCGACAGAAGTGATAACTTAAACTAATTTAAGTAGAACTATACATATATTGAAATTGTTTAACTTCAGAAAAGCTTAGGTTGTTACTTAAATTTTATGTATATAGCGCGTGGGTTAGAGTGAGAGAGGAGGAGCCTGCCTACCGCTGCCGTATGCGTGAGAGAAAGGGAAGCCAGACTGGCGACGTAGCGCGTTACGTAACGAAGCGGTTTACCCTCCCATAAGAAGTTATCACTTCAATAAATCACAATGACCCATATATTATTATATATTAAGTTATATTAATATTTCTACAATACAAAATCTTTCAGACATGTTTTAGATGTTTAAAAATTGGACAATTGGAATTTCACTCAAATTAAATGGCCGACTGTACAGTCCGGTCTCCTAACAATTTGGAGGTCTGAGCCCAGCAGTGGAACGTTTATGAGCTGTTATTAGATATTTTTATAAATTAAATAAGCTTTTTATGATATAGATGATATCACAAAAATGTAAAATACTAGGATCTACCCGTGACTTCGTCCACGCTTGATTTACAATTCCCAGGGCATTCCCGGGACACAAAGTATTACAGAACAAAAAGCATATAAGCTATCGTTTTTGTGGAAACTGTGTCGGAATAAGTAACAACTTCAAACCGATCGGGGGAAAATTCCCGCGGGATTCCTGGGATAAAAATTACCACACGTTTACACGTATTACATTAAATTTGCTATCGGTCAGTAAAAAAAATTACATTGGAATTCGTTTCTTTTTTATTTGGTCATTTTAGATCATTAAAATAATAAAAGATAAAAAGTAGCGCAGAGTCTGTCTAAGAATTAGCTGTCGACCAGCGAAAATCGCATCAAAATCGGCCCAGTAGTTTTTACGTGAATCCCGAATAAACAGACAAACTGACAAAATGACAAAGGGACAAGAAATCTATAAAAACGCATCGTGTTCTTCATCGTTTATATAGTCTATTCCAGCTGTTTTTTTTAAATAGTTTCAATGTACAGCATGCTTAAAATTTTATAATATTATAGATAATTGAAGCGTTTGAATGTATATAATACTGTGATATAAATTTAATCACATTCTATCAACCGTAGCAATTGTTTTTCAGTAATAGTAACCTTTAAAGCTTATGTTCTTATTTTTCATTTACTATTAAAACACTGTTGACTGTCGGTTTTTGACAGACTATGATCATTATAAGGATTTTCATATCACATTGTCTTATTCTGGTAACCCCACAGTAATTAATTTCTTCAAACACTTTTTTCTTTCTAATTGAGTTTTAGTTCTGTAAATGACACCGTTAGAGATTCATCCAACCCTGCACCACCCATGTCCGTTTGCGAGTTGAAAATTTCTTTTAAGTCGTCTATTCGAGAATATCGTCGTTATAATAAAACGAAGTAAAATATTGCTTAATAAAGTTACGTTTTAACGGTTTTAAGCGCGATAATTTATTTGATTTTTGTTATTCCGACGTTTCGGCCACTTTTCAGTGGCCGTGATCACGGAAGACAAAGATGTCGAGTGTCAACAAGTGTTGTTAAAGTTTCATTTAGCCTACCGCCAACTTGTTCATTTTAATTATTTAGTTTGAATTTTGTATATGGTTATTATTTACTCTATGGGAGCTTAATATAATTTACCACCGCTTCGCAACATGTTATGGCTTGAAGAGAAGAAGCGGCGCAAGAAACTCTTCAGCAAACATGCCTAGCTCTAAGAATTTTATATAATATTAAAATGGGTTGAAGGAAAAATAAAAGAAGTTATCAGTCAAGTTGGTTTGTGTCCCGGTGCACGCAGAAAGAGCTCACAGTGTCCTGAGGTCTGGCAGTTGGTTTGTAAACGTCGGAATAATAAAAATAAAATAAATTACCGCGTTTAAAACCTTTAAAACGTAGTTTTATTATGTATACAAATATAGCTTTAATTTTTATTTTTTTGTTAAAATAAATAAAACTAGTATAAGAGAAAATAAGGCAGTATGGTTTGTATTAATAAATTATCAGTAACTTAATACAAATTTAACGTGTCTACTGTTAATAATATTTGTTCTATGTAGTGACTATTACTGTAATATTTGCGGGTAGTTCTGATTACTAGGCTCGTTTCATTATCGATATAAAAGCGAGCAGGCATAGCGACGACCGATCATTTTTACTTCGACTTTCGTGGAATACATTGCGAATAATGAAATTATTGCGCTGCTGCGGCCGCCCTAGCGATAATTTTACAGGTATAGGCAGTTTCATGCAGATATGGCGAAGGGTGTGATGAGTTATTTGTGAGGCGATATTGTTTTAATTGGTAATGACAATATTGACAGATAACGTATGTATATACAGTAATATGGCTATTCGATGACGGCGTTATTTTTAACACTTTAAATAAGACTCATTCAGCCACAGTCAATATCTTTAAAGTCATCGCAGATACGGCCCCACTATGCAAGAATTATACATTATAATTAATTGTACTTAAGATAGGCAATCTTTGTTGGTTACCCAACAAAGACGAGGCGGTTTATAATTATCCTCTGGAAGAGTTTACACTCTTCCAGAGGATAATTATAAACCGCCTCGTCTCGCGTCCTCGGCGCATTACAAAGCGCAAAGAGGGAAGTACCGGGAGACAAAAAGAAGTTCCCCGGCAGTGCATGACGCTATTGGGCTACCGCCTACCAGGGCCCGCGGAGGGTCAGGCCATGTACATACCCGTGGCCGTGACCCTGGCATAAAGGTGAAGGACAGAACACCGAGGGGTTTTAGTGGGTATCCCTGTGGTAACTGTGGTGGCAATACACTTAGTTCTAGCTAGAGGCGTTAGTGCCACTCCGACCTGGCGAATCCCACACACCGATTGCGATTGTCCCCCACGCGCAACTGCTGGTCATCACTCTGATTTGCCCTCGATAAGAAAAAGGCAATCTTTGTTCGGAAGTCAAAGGAAACTGTTAACATTTGTTGTATACATCCTGCACTGACACTACATAGTTTTGAAATACTTGATAAATGATTTTGACAAAAAATACCCTGGTAGAGAGAGCCTTAAAATAAATGCAACAATGCAACAAACAATTATTTGAATATATTCTGTCAAATAATTTCTGCTATTTTATATTTTATTTAATATTCCGTAGTTAAATGACAAAAACAGTGAACGATAGGCACCTTTACGAAAGACGCCCCGTAAAAGCACGGATACAGGGGCGCAGGTTTAGGTTTAGTGGGTAGTTTCGAGATCGGTTTCTCGCGACTGCTTCTGTTTGAAGCTAGCGTAGAGAACCGGTCGCTGAGAGTCCCACGCACCCTCGATGCATGCTTCTGCGCTGCATTTTACCTTTTCCCCCGAAGAGCCCGAGGACGGTGTCCAAAGACATTCCCCCTGCGTTATCAAAAAAAAGGACCGATGTCCGATGGGGCAGACGAGTCCTGGAGTGGATACTGCGTCTCGGTAAACTTGGTGTCGGACGCCCTCCAGCCTATGGACCGACGACCTGTGCAAGGTCTCTGGATGAGGATGTCAGAGGACAGGGATGAGTGGCGCTGATTTGGGGAGGTCTACGTACAGCGGTGGACTGTGAATGGCTGACGATGGAAGTTCAGAAGTATAAGGTTACGGAATTTTAGAATTTTCAGAATTATAAGGGTACGGAATTGCAGAATTTTCAGAATTATAAGTTATCGAGTTGTGTTGGTAGCCAAACAGAACCTGGTCGAATTACTATATTGTACGTATTTTACAAGAACAAGATTTATATTTTAATAATATAAAATGTCAAATATGAAAATAATGAAAGCAGTGAATGTAATAAACTGTTCAGTTCTTTATTAACTAAAATTTTAAACTATTCTAAATTAATATAATAAAGATTAAAATAAGCGTATTTTGCTTTGAATTAGTTTATATTTTACATTAAAAGTATTAAAACATTTACAATCATATACTTAAACGTCTCTCAAATAGGAACTCAAAACCCTGAAGGAATTGGCTATTTATTATTTCCTAAGTAAAATGTCCTCCAAGTTTTTAAGTTAAACATACAATTAGGATTAAAGTATTGAGTTTCATTCATAAATCTAGTCTAAAACATGTACATACAATTATACATTATTTCATTCTTAAAATATGAAAATATGAATGCATTGCATCATAGCCTCAGTTAAAAATAGCCATTTTTAGGGAAGTTACTGCGGAAGGAAGTATATATTTAAAATTTTAGACATGTGATTGCAATTAACTGATTCATAATTTTGGAAAACTTTTCATATTCATAAAAAAAACTTACATGAATTACGAAAAGAGATTTCATAGGAAACTGATTTTTAAAACCATCTTAATATATTTTACCTAAACACAAAACCACAATTTGTTATTCATAAAGTTTCATTAATTTGTAATAATAATTTGTAATACAACAAATGATATACATAAATAGAGAAAATCCATGTAACAATAATTTTGATTAATAACAGATATATAATATTATTCTCGTAACCTCCTTGTATATACTTTAGATATATCAATTACCTATTGCATTACATACAGTATTTGTTTATTGTATATTTGTATAGTTTTCATTTAATCAGTATCTTAACTGATGTTGAATTAGTAATCAAATTTATTTTATATATGTATAAAACCATTAGCAACTACTAAACCTGCAACATGGTAACCGATTACAATGCAATCACAAGTCTTTAAAATCTGAATCGATATAACAAATAGATCACATTACGCGCAATCCTGACAAGCTTCTCTCTTCCTTCTTGTTTCTTCTTCATCGACCTCATTGTCATTCAACTCCTCACTATCCCTACCTAACCTGATGAAATGGTCACGAGCTCTCTGCTTCCTTTGGGCATACGTTTTGGTATCGGCTGTCTGTTCGTCGCCAGGTCTTTCCTCATCAACTGACCTTCCAAACCTGATGAAGGCAGGGTCACGACCGAATCTAACGAAGCTTGCTGACTTCTTTACTGGTGTGTCATATTCGTCTTCGTACGCACGGAGAAGAGAGACCAAGTCTTCTGTGCTAAGAGTTAAGGGCTGGGTCCTTCCGAATCGCAAAAAGCTGTTTCCGCGTCTGGATGGATTTTGGAATGCTTCTCGAAGGTCAGCTGCTGATGGTTCGGGAGGATATGATCGGCCGAATCTATTTGAAAATTATGTTGGTTAGTACAATAAATTTTGCCAAAAATAACCAGAAATATAATATCCAGAAACTAAGAGAATTATTGCGTCTAATCTTGCAACTGAATTTATAAGCAATTTTTTTATTGCATGAGGTCAGCAGACAGGCAGACGGCCCACTGGTGAAAAGCGGTTACCATCGCCTATGGAAATTCGCAACACCCAAAAGTTCTTTCTACAAATACGCTGCTGCTTTCTAAAGGGAGACAAGAACCTGGCCACTAATGCCGTAACACAACCCAAGGTTATGGCGCTCTAGACCAGGGGTGATAGCTATCCAGACGGGCAAATGCCCCACCAACTGGCTGTGGGTTGTTTTGTCACCTCTTACGACAGGCCGCCCGGTCGCAGAAAATTGTATTCTTTCTCCGTTTCTGCACGGATAAAAAAATTTGCATCGTCTTGCCAGTAAGTCGATTCATTGGCACTTCATAAGTTAGTTTATCAGTAAAGGAATGGAGAAGAAACCAATGTAGGATATTTGCTCATATGGAAGGCGATCACCTCTAGTCTAGATTATTCTGCCATAACAACATTGAATTATGTTTGCTTATGCAAACCATCCAGATTTCAATCCCTCCCCTGCGAGGCCGGCAGCACATTTGTAGCATCTTTGGTGTCTGAAATATCCATAGGAGATCTTAACCGCTTTCCATCAGCATTACTCATGCAATAAAATAATAATTTAACTCATCTATACATACATAATTCACTTAAGTGCCTTCACTGACTAACTGACATATCAATCCGTAGCCTAAACTACTGAAGCTAGGATCAAGAATATTTGCATGAAAGTTCTTTTTATACTGTAGGTGTGCACTAAGAAAAGATTTTTGAAAATTCTATCTCTTAAAGGGTTGAAAACCAGGATGAAAGTTTGTAGAAAAATTCCTCATTATCAAAGTAAGAAGCCCGAAATTTGTCATACCTGCTTTTGGTTAGAAATAAATGTACACATGTATCGGCGCTTTGGTAATTCAATCCCTAAGAGAGTATAAAGGGGATGAAAGCTTAAACTATGAAGTAAGCAATATTTTATAATACAAGATACAGTTTAATGCCAAAATAAATTTAAGACAATCGATTTTTATGGATTCGCAAAGAAATTGCTTTGATCAACGTTTATAATTTGACCGGGGTTTATGCAGACTAATTCTCGACACGGAGCGTGACTCCAATTTGCACGAGATCAAATTTTAAAAATATTTTAAAGGCACTTCTGATAAATTAAATTTCAAATTCAAAAGTTTTTATTAAAAATAAGTTCCACTGGAGAACACTTTTTGAAGGTCATACATATAGGTTAAAATTTAAATTTACTTCCCAGTCTATGTACACCGCTTCGCAACGTGTTATTGCTGTTAAGGGAGAAGAAGCGGTAAGAAACTCCCCAGCAACACGTCTAGCTAAATATTGTTTTTCTTTATATTCTAATGTCAAGTTCTCTTTTTTTTATAAGTTTTATACAGGAGTATGTTACAGGATTACTTTTGAAGAATTAATGGAGTTGTAGCAAACAGTACATATTCAATAAGACAGAGACACAATAAAAGTAAAGAAAAATATTATTAATTCCTTACAAGCTTGACAAGATAAAAATGTAAATGAAATTTTGTGTCACTTATGTGTAGCTTTATATCACCTAAATGTAGTTACCTAATCATGCTCCGATCAATAGCGCTTCTCCGACGAGCTTCTAGGTCTGGTGATCGCCGGACTGGAGTGGCAGTCGCGCTTACCACCAAGCAGATAGTCGCTATTACTGCCATGCAGCTGGAGTAGGACATGGTTGGGTATCTGGAAGAAAAAATGGTAATTTTTAAATCAAATTTCCACTTTATACAAGAAACATACGTTTTATACGCACAGGAACGGGGAGAGAATACTGCTACAACTTAAGTTCCGACAAATACAAAATCCACCTGCATATCTATAGAAACATACTCTATTACCTGACGGCATTTGAACTGATTGTAATTCTTTTATGATTGTCTTGTTTTGTTTACTTATTTATTGGTTATTGTAGAGTGCAATCTATTGTACTCGTTTATAGACGTTTGCAGGCATAATTAATTAGGCAGGTATGCGGATTACAATTCCTGAAAAATTGCGACGACGTTTGCCGGGCAGACATATGGCCCGATGGAGGAAGGGTTAGTCGAGCGGGTAACCACAAGTGGAGCAAGACTTGTGTACATTCAGTAATCTATTTAGTGACGTACTTTGCGCGTGTTACTGATTCGTGCATTACGTTTGGACTGGTTGTGTTCAATTATATTTGTACCTGTGTTAAACGTGTTTGTATAGTTTTAATAAATTCTATAGTAATTCCAACGACATTTTAATTCGAGTCCTGCAACTCGTAACAATACTAATTGCGGAATGGCAGCCTGTCATGAGAAGCGGCAAAGTAATCCACAGCCAGGTAGGTGGGCATTTCCCCGTCTGGAAGACTACCGCCCTATAGCTCAATTCTGCTATTATTATCTCGTCAATATATCCGGACACTATCGTCTCAATCGCAGGTTTGCCTGATTTCGGTATTCTGGTAATTCCAATGATATTTCCAGGGCTATTTATCTTACGAGCTTATTACACCTACAGATATATAAACTTTAATCAGCGAAGTAAGAATTATTTTGTGTTATGTTACACAAACATAAACAGACATATTAGATGACAGTACAATTGGACGAATGTTTGTTTACTAGTCTGTCTCGAGGGAGATATTCGGTCGGTGGATTTGGCTTGTGAAACCATATAGTATTAGGTCACGCAATCTAGGTAAACCGGTAAGTTATTTCGTTTCAGTGGTCAAACGGCTACAGGTTAATGTTGTCAAGCTTGGTATTGTCAATTGATGTGAATTTTGGATAAGTAGCCTTTGTTATCTAATTTATTTATATACATACACTAGGGTACGCCCGCGACTTCGTTCACGCTTGACTTGAAATTCCCGCGGGATTCCCATAACACCAAGTACCGCAGCATTTAAAAAAAGGGTGTAAGCTATCGTTTTAGTGAAAACTGTATTAGAATAAGCTAAGTTTTATGCACCCGAACAAGTACATCATCCCGGGATACAAAAATTACACATTTTGTCACATAAAATTAGCTATCGATCAGTGAAAAAAACACATTGCAATTCGACTTTTTTTTAATCTGGCCATTTTAAATAATTCCCAGTAAAATTCCCGCGGTATTCCCAAAACAAAAAGTAGCGCAGATTTTCAGCTTCAGTGTACATACATGGCATGTTTAAAATGTTATAATATTGTTACGACCTGACGCCGACAAAAGACAAATTCACACCTGCATACCTGTAGACATTCTATTACCTTTTCGGCATTTGGACTTCTTTTGTTTACTTTGTGTTTAAAATTTGTGATTAGAAAAACATCCCATTGTGTATTGTAATATTTTATCGTAGTCATTAGCCAGGTGTGATTCTAAGAAATTCAGTCCACGTGGTCAGGCTGACATATTGCATCTGTCCCGTATAAAGCAATGCAATGGAGAGATGAGCAGTCGAGCAATAACCACAAGCACAAGCGAAGCAAGACTTGTGTACATTCGGTAATCTATTTAGTGACGGACTTTGTGCGTGTATTTACATTACGATCTGCATTACGTTTGGACTTATTGCGTTCGGTTATATTTGTACCTGTGTTATACGTGTTTATATGGTTCTAATAAACTCTATAGTTATTCTAACGGCATATTAATTCGAGTCTCGCGACTCGTAACAATATTATAGTCATTTTTTTGTGAAGTTTCATTTTAATAAAGCGAGAAATTTTACATTAGTCAAATAATAATGTCATTTTAGCTCATGATAATTATTTTCATTGGTTAAATTAAGGTTGCTCATAAACTCAAAGCTCTGATTCACAAAAACATATTTTATAAGTCTAGTCATATATTGAAATATGACATAAAGTTACCCCATATAATACGCCCTGGGTCTCTGGTTGTTCGAGTTAGCTTTATGTGAAGAATATCTGCCCATGGTGACGCCTAACTGTCTGAGATGGTGACCTTTTGTCTAGCAAAATATTGCACATTATAGGACGTATATATTTACTTGCTGAGAGTTTAGCGTGTGTCGATCTTGTAACAAGGAGAAATCTACTGTTTCTGTGGGTCTACGTCTAATTTGATTGTACCCACATACAGGTAAATTTGCTTCGAGACGTTTTTGCGTTTGTAGTAGTATTTGTATATTTACAGGACTTCTAAACTTGAAATTTAGTATTAAAAATTATGTGTAATATTAATGTACATTATTTTAATATCGTTTAATATTATTAATTTCATATTAAGTACGTGCCTATAAATATATAAAAAGTATTAGTTTATTTATATATCAGCTGACCGTACCTACTACAAACGCAAAAACGTCTCGAAGGTAATTTATCTGTACGTATAAACAATTTTTACATATTATATACTTCAAAATAAAGAAAGAAAATGTATTAATATATGGAATCGGGTTCTAGATTTTTATTTTTTAAAGACAGGACAACGTTTGCCGGGTACAGCTTGTACTATATAAAATTATATAATAATAGCAACCCATGAATGTCCCACTGCTGGGCTCGGGCCTCCCACTATAGGGGGAACGGACAGTATACCCCCGTCACGCTTGTCCAAGGCGGCTTGCCAGGTTTGACACATCGGTTACCACGATGTACAGATTTCATCACAAAGTTTTCCTTCACCGTTAGCATGAGGCAATTATAACAATATGCACAATAGTTCAGAAAAATGTCTAACTTTATATGTTACTAGCGGCCCGTCCTGGCTTCCCCCGTGTGGACGTTTATTTTTTTAAACATTTTAGGTTACATTATTGAAGTTTTAGTAGTGATCCCTAATTTCTTCTAGTAATAAATATTGCCTATGTTACTCAAAGTTAATGTAGCATTCTAATGGTGAATTTTTTTTTAATCAGTCCAGTAATTTTTGAGTATATTCGTTACAAACATACAAAAATAATCTTTCCGCTTTTATAATATTAGTACAGATTAAATGTGATGCTGATATTAGACAGATCAACCAAACTGAATCAATTAAGGCAGAGTTGCCTTACTGGACACAACGGTATTCAAGGAAATTGAATTATTCAAATTGAAAGACAGAAATGAACCGTCTAATACATTCAACTTCAGTCTTAACACATATTGTCAATATTGCCAAAAAAAGGTAACTACCTGATGAGTTTATTCACGTTAATATCATAAGTCACACGACACGCGATTTTAACATTTTGATTTGTCACGGACAGAACTGGCCTTTATTATACCTAATAGAGTGAATTTGGTAGAACATAGCCCGGTTTGGTCTCTTCTATTTCTACAAATTGACAGTGTTTACGCAATGAGGTGTCATTTGAACTAGGAATACAAAATCTAATTTGTACAACTGAAAAATCCCTATTAATATTAGAAATGAGAAAGTAACTTTGTCTGTCTATTCCGTTTTCACGGAAAGACTGCTGGACCGATTTGGCTGAAATTCAGTATATATATATTTTCGATGCCGAGAATGAACATAGGTGATACTTTTTATCCCGGAAAATGAGACAGTTTCCTGGATAAAAATATATCTGTCTCTCTGTTTGTTATGCTTTTACGGAAAAATTACTGGACCGATTTGGCGGAAATTCGGCATATATGTAATTTTAATATCCGAGGGTGGACAAGGGATACTTTTTATCTCGGATAATGGGATAGTTTTTGGGATAGATTTATGTAAAGGTTATCCCAAAAAGTAGGATAGGTTTTTTTTGTGATTTGCTATTTTCGTCATTTTGGTTATTTCTGTCATTTGGTTATTTCTGGAGTTTTGGTCATTTCTGTCATTTGGGTAATTTTTGTCACTTTGCTCATCTTTGTCCTTTTTGTCATTATTGTCCTTATCGTCCTTTTTGACCTTTTCGCCCTTTTCATTATTTTTGTCATTTTTGTCATTTGTGTAGTTTTCATTGACGGGGGATAGATAAAACTACGATGGTTTGAAATAGAGGATGAAAGTTTGGACAAAACCAATCATTTCTCAAGCTTATAGATATAAAAGTTTATCGTCTATAAAAATGCGATAGTAACTTCATATGTCTTTTTGTTAAGTTTTCACGGAAAACTAGATCCGTTGTGCTGTAATTTTGTTTACATGTAGTTTTAATGCCGAAAAGGGACATAAATATATATACATATATATATATATATATATATTCATGCCGGGAGATGGGATAGTTTGCGATATAAAATGAAATTAATCTTCCGGGTGCAAATAGCACTAACATAAAAATTTAGTACAATGTAACCTGTATTAACGCCTTGTCTTTAAACAAGAAGCACGCACTAGAGGTTGCCCCGCAGCTCAGCCGCGGGATAAACTCTATCTAGTTAGTAGTACACATTTTACATTTTATTAATGTATGCATGTTATATCATCTATGTATATATTTATGTGTCGTTAAAGTGATAATGCAGCATGCTTTGACAGGTTATATAATCAAAGGCAGCATGCTACTGTTCTTATCAAACTTCTTATCCACCTAAAGGTTGTTTGGAAGAAACTGCTAAAAGCCATAAGACCGTCTGTTGTATTATATTTTTTATTTCTGTCAATTTTACCTCTTAACACCCAATAAGGCATATATATTCATTCATTCATTTGGATGGGTAAGATCTGTCGAGTAGATTTCGAGAAATGGCGTATATTAGACTCAATGCTTTTTAGGGTCTCATAGATAAATAACAAAAACAGTGCACTTTCTATGGAACCTTGCAATACGCGTCGATCAATACGCACTTGGTTAATTTGGTGTGTAATAGTTTCCGAGAGATATTTATAAATTTTTAATGGTTTTTTTTTATTGAATGGGTGTAGCAGAACGGTAGACAGCCCACACGATGGAAAGCGGTTACATCGCTTATGAACATTAGGTACACCACAGGTACTACCAATGTTCTGCCGCTCTCTAAAACGAGATTGGAAACTGGCCACTGATGTCGGAACACAACTCAAGGTTATTATGGCGGCGTACTCTAGACCAGGAGTAGTAGCCATCCAGATGGGCAAATATCCTAGCACTGGGTCATTTTGTCGCCTCTTACGACAGGCCTCCCGGCCGCAAGAAATTGTATTATTTTTCCGTTCCTGCACGGGTAAAATTAATTTCGAGAGGTAATATATTATTTAGTAATAAAGTATATAGTTTGCCGTGATTTCGCTCTTAGGTTCAAGCGGAAGATCAACGTTGGTCTAACAGATCAACATGTTTGCTTGATTGAGCTTGATCTAATTGTTAGGTTTCAAGTAATTATTTTTCTCCTCTATTGTTTACTTTATTACTTTAAACGCGTTGGTTTCCATTCTGTAGATATGATCGTCTTAAAAATAAACCTCTTTCTTTGTTCTTTCTTTCTATATGTATTTGAAAGAGGAGCAATGTCACGAGAAAGCTTTAGTGCATATTATAAATGCATTGTCTTGTTGCAACTCCGTCGGCACAATGCCGCTTCGACGTGGAAGTCTTGATAATGTCTTGTCGGCTTATTGACATCGCTCCATAAGGGCCATGGTTATGAATAGTTCATACAATTGCTTTAATAATATAATATTGACAAGCATTTGAATTTAATTCTTAAACAAAAACGTTAAATCCCAAAGGAGACGGATACGATTTCTTTCATTCTTGGTCCCAGATTGTAAAAGGATAGTGATTTTAAGATTTCTTTTTATTATGTTGATATTTTTTATAATTGTACTGGGTTTAGTTATTTTGAATGAGTTAATCGTGTGGTGTGTTTTCACATTATTAATTGTTGAAATTCATTTACATCTTGGTAAAACGATAATTAATTTCATATGTGATCTTATTTTTAAGATTCCACGTGTTCCAGATAGAAGTTAGGGCTGATGTTTTCCATGTTACAATAGAAAAAATATAACGCTATTTTTAAGCCGTATCTCAACTCACTACATTTCTTTGGCCCATAAGTCCCCGTCTCCTTATAAAAAATATTCAAAAGCGTTTCAAAGCATTCATATTGAAGGGTTTACAGGTGACAAATGTCTGCTGTTTTTGTCATTTAGCCACGGAACCATAAAATATATTAAATATATATAAATTACTAGCGGTTCCGGGAAACGCTGTCCTGTCCTGACAAAATAAATATCTAGAACCCTATTCCAGCGCCACCTACCGGGTCTAATTGTTGCATCTAAACCATCCCCGGACCCACTTAAAAAAAATTTTCTTTACAACTTGGGTTACATTATTAGCGTTTTGTTAGGGATCCCTAATTTTTCTAGTAATAAATATAGCCTACATTATTCTGGAATAATGTAGCATTCATAGTAGCGTAATGGCTAGCGCACACGTCCCAAACTCAAAGGGCGCGGGTTCGATCCTAGTCGGAACACATGCACTCTTATGGCCGGTTCCTATATTTTCCTATTCATTCGCTTCGTCTACCATCAGTTGAATTTTGACATTACTTGTATGGACCTTATGTCAAGCTTTAACCAATAGTACGGCAAATAAACGGTCAATAAGATATAGGAACCGGTCGTTAGTCAGTTTTCTGATGTAATGTGCATATCGTTACAATTACCACGTGCTAACAAAAGTGAAGAAAAACATTGTGATGAATCGAGATAACCGATGTGTCAAACCTGCCAAATCGCCTCGGACAAGCGTGGCGAGTATACTCAACCCCAAAATGGGAGACCCGAGCCCAGCAGTGGGACATTTGTGGGCTGATATTATTATTATAATGTAGCATCCTAATGGCGAAAGAACTTTTGAAATCGGTCTAGTAGTTTTTAAGTATATTCGTTACAAACATACAAAAATACAAATCATTCCTCGTTATAATATTAAGTGTAGATTGAGAATTAAATTAAATGAATAGAAAAAGCTTGTATTGTATGAGGTTTTACAAGTTTTCAATACACGCATTCTTTTTATAGTCAACCAATCTAAAGTTGAATGAAGCCACTAAAACATAAGTGGAACTCGTGGATGGATAAAGTCGTTAGAACAAATCGTTTTCAATGATATAACAATCAGTTTTATGAGAAAAAATTGGCTTTATATGGCAAAAAACTGTAGGTAGATATTGTAGTCATTTTGCTAAAAAGGGTTTTTTTATTGCAGGATTTCAGCAGACAGGCAGGCGGCCCACTTGATGGAAAGCGGTTACCATCGCCTATGGACATTTACAACACCAAAGGTGCTACAAATGCGCTGCTGCTCTCTTAAGGGAGACTGGAACCTGGTCACTAATGCCGGAACACAACTCAAGGTGGTTATGGCGATTATGGATTACCTGGTTATGGATTACCTGGAAGAGATCGCTTTTAGCGATAAGGCCGCCTTTTGTTTTACCAAGTAACTATTGTCTTGTGCATTTTTTTTTGTAATTTTTGATTTGGTGAACAATAAAGGTTTTATTTAATTTTTAATTGCAGGAGTTCAGCATACAGGCAGACGGCCCACTTGATGGAAAGTGGTTACCGTCGCCTATGGACATTTGCAACACGAAAGGTGCTACAAATGCGCTGCTGCTCTCTTAAAGGAGACTGGAACCTGGTCACTGATGCCGGAACACAACACAAGGTTGTTATGGCGGCATACTCTAGACCAGGGGTGGTCGCCATCAAGTCGAGCAAATACCCTACCACTTGGCTGTGGGTTCTTTAGTCGCCTCTTACGACAGGACGCCCGGCCGCAGGAAATTGTATTCTTTCTCCGTTCCTGCACGGAAAAGTGTTGTCTATATCTATGAATATAATAGTAGAGGAGTCGGTGAATATCGACCATCTTCCATCTCTCATAACCAGATGAGACATATTTTTTATCTAATTATATTCATTTATAAACAAGCCTATGACAGCTTGCCAATCGAAAAGTGTTCATGGCCATTTTTAATTAATTTTTTTTTTTTTTTATAACCTTCAACTCTTGATAACTGAACAAATTTAGTTTCAACTGATAGATTTTAACATGGAGAATATGCCTTGGTAGGCTTGCCTACATTTCTGTTCAAGGCTACTACAACTACACCGTTCTGTTAATCAATAAAATTGGTATTATAAGAAAGATAATTTAATTACAAAAATAGCCGTATAAGCTTGTCTGTAAAAAAACATTCATGGAATATTATTGCCATGATTTGAAGACTTCAAAAATAGCCATGAACACTTTTCGATTGACAAGCTATCATAGGTGTGTTTACAAATCGATATAATTTGATAGAAAATGTTTCATCTGGTTATCAGATGGGTGATTTCCACCTCTTAGACTATAATACTGCTCCTAACACCATATTTTAAGGCAATATTAGAGTGTTCATTTCTGTCTTTCAATTTGGATTAATCAACCAAATTGATCCATATAAACATAAACTTGAGTAATTCAATGTCGTTGAATATGGATGTGTCCTTTCAATTCTGTACCTTTCAACCAGATTGAATATTCAATTAAATTCAATATGATTGATTCGCTAATATCAGCATTAGGTAGTGATAGAACTGAGTTTTAACGGTTTTAAGCGCGGTAATTTATTTGATTTTTATAATTCCCACGTTTGGGCCACTTTTCAGTAGCCGTCTTCACGGAGACAAATATGTCAAGTGTCAATGAGTATTGTTAAAGGTCAACCGTCAACCTACCGTCAACTTGTTCATTTTAATTTTGTTTATGGTTATTATTTTAGTTATTTAATTTTAAATTAGATAAGGCTCCCATAGAGTAAATAATAACCATAAACAAAATGAAAATCTAATAATTAACAATTTACAAAACTAATTGACACTTGAAATCTTTGTCCTTCGTGACGACAGCTACTGAAAAGTGGCCGAAACGTCGAAATAATAAAAATCAAATAAAACGCCGCTCTTAAACCGTTACAACGTACTTTTAGAAATCTTAAGGAAATACTATTAGGTAAAGTGGCCAGAAGGCTGGCTACGTTAGATCATTCGAAGCCATATTGATTGATCTACCAGTCCTTTATATCTTCTTCTTATTCAACCAATCTCAGTCCACTGCTGGACGGAGGCCTCCCCAAGTACGCGCCACATATCCCGGTCTCCCGTCTTCCTCATCCAGCCCCTGCCGGCGATCTTGCGCAGGTCGTCAGTCCACCGGGCTGGCGGGCGTCCTACGCTACGTTTGCCGAGACGTGGTCTCCACTCCAGGACTCGCTTGCTCCATCGGCCGTCGGTCCTGCAACAGACGTGACCGGCCCACCGCCACTTCAACTTGCTAATTTTGCGAGCTATGTCGGTCACCTTCGTTCTCTTACGGATGTCCTCAATTCTGATTTTATCCATAAGAGAAATACCTAATATAGCTCGCTCCATAGCCCATTGAGCGACTTTGAATTTGTGGACCCGTCCCGCTGTCAGTACCCATGTCTCGGCACCGTATGTCATGATGGGTAAGACTCACTGCTCGAAGACTTTCGTCTTCAAGCATTGCGAGATGGTCGCCAGTCCTTTATATAGTTTAATAAAATTTCATTTGCTAACAATGTCACAGACTATATCATTTACGTTTAACGAAAGATTGGACTTTGTTCTCGAATATAAGCTGAAATTAAAACATAACGTAGATGAAAGTAAGAAAATGAATAAAGCAATCTATGATTAATATTCCAAAAGGCTAAGATTCGAAAATAATCGTTTAAAAAAGGCTTCCATAAGAAAAAACACGCTCGTACCCACAAAAATATCATCAAACCATTACATACGGTATAAGAAACCCGTGTAAGTCCGATTAATTCGATTACTTCGTAAGATATAAAATTATGATTTGTTAAAGACTGTTGTCACTTCTTCGAGATAGGACGTGTCAAGTAGGTACAAGCGTATGATAACAAAATAAAATACAATTTTTAAAATAAATGAATTCTTTATTGGTTGAACCTGGCAAACAAGCAGACAGCCGAAATAGAAACTTTTTGTTTTGTTTATGAGCACTGATGTCTCTAACGAGATTATAGCCAGAGTCACTGACACTGCACTGTGTTCACTCACTTATTTTACACGATATAAAAAATCCCTATAGTTGTTAAACTTATCTTATACTAGCTGTGCCCGCGGTTTCACCTGTGTGGTGATGGAAAATCGTTATATTTTGGATAATTCACACTATTTCTTTATAAATTATAGCCTATGTATTCTATGTCTATTCTAATATGTGAGCTATATTATTGAAAAGTTTCATCAAAATCCATTCAGTAGTTTTTGCGTGAAAGAGTAACAAACATACATCTATTCATCCATACATCTATACATCCATACATCCATTTTTACAAACTTTCGCGTTCATAATATTTATAGAGACTAGTATGATTTTTTACATGTTTGCGGGAGAGTACAATATATAATTCTATTTAAAAAACACATAATGCTAAGAAAAAGAATTTTGGAAAATGAAAACTTGGAAAGTGGTTACCGCCGCCTATGGGCAATATATAACACCATGTGCGATGCCAATGCATTGCCAGCCTTTAGTACAGGATAGGAGAGTCAGATAACAGGAATGGGATAATAACGGAGATGGGATATGGATGGTTATGGGATGAGGGATGGGATAGAGGAGAAGGGAACTCCACATGGGAATACGTCTTCTCCTATTGCGAGCGGACCATGCTCGCCAAAGAGGAGACGGAGTGGGAGCGTGAACGCACCAGCTAGCTCCATTTCTGTCAAAGGAGGACGCGTCGGCGCCGGAGGGCCTCGTTGGTTCCCACCAGCCGTCATTGCCGTCTAGATGGGGGTGCGCCGGTGTTCTGCGCGCACTTACCTCACCTCCCGTAGGGCGCGTCACAAACCGCCCCAAGCACAGAGAGAATGAAGACGTCGGATGCCTGGTTCCCTCGGCAATGAACAAGGGCGTTGGGCAACCGCCTGCCAGGGCCTGCGGAACGGCAAGGCCGTATACCTGTGGCCCTGGCATAAAGGCGAAGAACGAAACACCGAGGGGTTTTAATGGGTATACCCGACTCGGGTAGCAATAATACATCTTTGGGGGTGCTAGTGCCATCCCAATGTGGCGAATCTCACACGCCCCACCGCGCTCCTCCCGCGGTGGTTAGTCGTCAATTGGATTTCCCCTCGTTAAAAAAAGGATAGAGGAAAGTGGGCCCCAAATTGGTGGCCAACTTTCCCCTTTTACAAATTTATGTAAAGAGTTCTATTTATCATCATGATGACTGTTTTTAGAAATTTGTCTGTTAATCTATCTCAAACATTTTTTTGAATAGGTTCTGAAATGACCCAACAGATTCCAATGAAAATTATAAAAATTAAAACAGGTATTATAATATATCTCCACTTTGTCTGTATGTTTGATTTCGATGTCTAGCAGATATCAGAAGATATGAAAATAAAGTTTTAATTATGCGCGACCGAATCGATGATCACAGTTGTTTATGGAATAATTTAAAACTGAAATATAAGCGAAATAGTAAAAGAACAATAGTAATAATCTATGAAATGCATGAAATTTGAAAAAAACCATGAATTTTCAAAATATTTTTACCTGTGGAAAATTATGTTCGCATTGCTATTACTGCGAACAAAAGTAAATTGTCCTTTCTATTCAAGAAAGGCGTATTTCTCAGTATACACATTGTACGTGCTTCGTTAGCAATAAAATTAAAAGAGAACGAAATGAAAAAAGGAATTAACTCACAATTAATTTAAAATGGCAATTTCTTTGTTCAAGAAAGCTTTCGCGTTGTGTGTTTAATATCCTCCTGTACATACTATTCTTATAATAGTCATGAAGTAAAAAGTATTTAATTAAGAAAAGTGATAATAATATTATATACGTATAAAGATTGCGACCTTTTAAATATGTTTTGTACAGCATTTATGAAGCAATACAGTCTGATGTAATACTTTCTCGACTATGATACTTTTAGATGGATTAGTCTTCATTGTGCCTATATCATATACTGATATTCCGTATTATCTAAGTCTAACAAAATATTTATATAAAAAATAATATTATATCTTAATTTCTTGTCCGATAATCTGTCTAAAAACGAAAGCGACAATATTAGCAATATGTTCAATGTCGTCGCATCCGGTATTAAGGTCCTGGAGAAGGATTCTCTTCGCCTGCTTGGAGCCCCTATTCTAGATGAGGCCATTCCAAATTATCTGTCTGAGCAATCGGCCAAATTTGATGTATCATGCTCTAAATTTTTCGATATTCACTCTCAAATTGCATATCACATTATACGACATTGTCTGTTTGTACCAAAATTAACATATGTCTTACGATGCGCCCCGGTTTGGAAATTTTCTAATCTTATAAAATCACTAGATGACCGCATTAAAGATGTACTTATAAAAAATTTAAATTCTGAACTTTCAGACAGCTGCTGGATCCAAGCTTCCCTACCCATTAGGTATGGAGGTTTAGGCATCCGCAAAATCTCTAGCGTTGCTCTACCGGCTTTTCTTTCATCCGCACATAGCACTAGCATATTATTTAAAAAAATTATGCAACACTGGAATAATGCCAATACATCATTCTTAAATGAAGCTCTAAACGCCTGGAAAATGGTCTGCCCTGGTGAAGACATTCCCACGATCCCGAATTCGCAACGATGCTGGGATGAACCTATTTGTAAAGGATTAAATACAAAACTTTTAAATTCCACTAACTCTACAGGACGTGCTCGCATCCTTGCCGTTTCCCGCAAAGAGTCTGGTTTCTGGCTCCAAGCTATCCCCTCCCCAAACATAGGTACATTAATGGATCAGAGGGCTGGTGCTTACCTCGGCCAACGGATCAGTACGGCGATCCAGCGAGGAAACGTAGCCAGCCTTCTGGGCACCTTACCCATAGAAGACGGTGATCTGGGCTCAGTATTCTACTTATAGTATTGAGGGACTATGAGTAGAATATAATACGAATAAGTTAAGTTTTCTTGCATTGTATTATTTATTCATATCTATAAAATTCTTTAACTATTATTTTGTTTCAAAACTTTCTTTTTTGGATTTAGTAGGCTCTAATCTCAGTAAAACTGATATTATATCTACGAAAGGTAAAAGATTTATAAAATAAATATTGGTATTTGTGACTTTCCTAACATATTGTAGCGATCGAGGGTAGAAATTTCTGGTAGCGTAAGCCGTTCTCGAGACTTTTAGAAAAAATTAGAAGTAGTATAAACTTTGCTATCGATCACTGAAAAAATCGCATTGGAATTCGATTTTGTGTTCAATCTTGCTATTTAAAATCATTTACGCGGGGTTCCGGGGATCGGAAAAAACCGCGTCGAAATTGGGCCAGTAGCTTTTACGTAAATCCCGACCAAACAGATAACCAAACAAGAAATCTTAAAATGCATCATGTTCTCCATCGTTTACGTATTGTATTCTAGTTGTTTTTGTTAATAGCTTCAATCTGCAGATACAGCATCTTTAGAATTTTATATTATAGATTTGGCCGGATTTCGATAAGATGACATGTCCGTATATGATATATATAGATAGCACAATGAAGACTTAAATCAACTATATATTATATTGTTACAGCTGAAGTTCGGAGAAGACAAAAAAATCCTTCGCAACACGTATTTTATTACTCCTTGAAATTATATTATGTGTAATCCTTTTATAGTTGCCTTAATTATTTACAACATTTAAAAGAACCATCTATTTTGTTACTCGCTAATCCGCGGTCCGCGAGTAAGATATCATAAACTGGCTATATTGTCTAAATTACACCGCAAATTCTTAGATGCCAAGTTTTCGGATTATGCTTACAAGTCCGAGAATTCCAGTGAATTGTGTGCATATTTCTGGGAGTGTTCGGTCTATTTTGCGAATATAAAAGCTTGGCCCGATTGAGATACAATTAGTTTTGTTTAAACTGCGATTGAGGCGTTACTAAGTGTACATTCGGAACGGGAATATCAATATTATATCGTCAATATATAATATTATATTGACGGACTTTACGCATGTCATATATTGCGATTTTCTGCCTTACGCTTTGGACTTTTGTATTTAAACTGTGATTTACGTCTGTGTACTTCTAATAAAGTTTGTGATAACTCCAACGGCATTTTAAATTCACATCCCACAAATTCGTAACAATATGCTAAGAACAAAAGGATAGGACACTTTAGCGGGTATCTAATGATTGATCGATTTTAAAGTGACATTCATGTAGAAATATTCGAAGTTTATGTCAGAAAATCAACTTACCGGTCATCCATCAATAATTTTGAGGGATTTGCTCAAAGTACTGGACAATCCCTTGTAACCTGTTAAGAAGGCTTCTAATTTAATAATCGGTAATTAACAGTCAACTGAGATACTCTTTATCACATTACAAACTTCACACCTCCTTAATTTTATGTAAGTGGAATATAATTACTCATTATTACTCAAATTTTACATTAAAAGAATGGCCTTTTGGCATCTCTTTCGACGAATTTTGAAATTTCGTAATTCAGTCTTGAGCTCCTTTTTTTACTTCTCAATAAAATATGTTCGCATATTCGAAATCATATTTGTGTACATGTAGACATACATACTTTTATATACGGAAAATTTTCTAAATAATCTAACGGGAATATTGCTATATTGCTATAGGGAAAAGTATATTCTGCATGGCGCCAGTGATATTTAATAAAGTACCCAGATCTATTAGGGATGATAACATAGATTTGTTTAAAAAGAGGCTACAAAAGATATTATCCGAAAAATGCTATTACGACGTTAAAAATTTTCTTGATGACCAATTCTAAATTAAATTTGACAATATATAATATATATCTTGACAATTTTTATTATTAATTAATATTTCATTTTTGCTATTGTGTTTCTAAGGAATAACTCTGCACTTGACATATTATCTATAATTACTGTATAATTCTAGAAAAATAAAGAAATATTAATGTCTGTGGATTGAGTGGATTACAATCTGTTGTTGCTAATTAGTTGATTTTCAACTTTTAATTACTACTTGCATGCCTGAAAGGGCAAAAACATGTGAAACAAAATAACATATTGCAATCTAATGTTTTTACTAACCATGTTTTTCAAGCAAATAAATGATTTGATTTCATTTGCTGGAAGTTGTATCAATTGTTCTTGGTGATGTACTTTATAGATAAAGTACAAACTGAACTAACTTAAAACATACGATTAAATACTAAAATAAGTTAGACTATGTAACAAAGCGCTGCCAGATGGCAAAGGCTGGATGCATTGCAACGCTTTAGAGCAATGCTCATTTTCTGAGCAAAATTTACATATCGAACTATTAATTATGCATATATGTCAAGATTGAAATTATAATTATAAGTGACGTGTATGATGTCCACTAACATAATACTTTTTTAATATATAACTACTAACACATGTGGACATTGTAGTCGTGTAATAAATTATTTGTTTATTTATCCTAGAGGTCCCGGCAGACGTTGTCCTGCCCTGAAGAAATTAAAACCTAGGATCCGATCTCAGCACCACCTACCGGTTCCAATTGTGAATCTAAACCATCCAGGGAACCACTCTAATACACAAAAAAATATCAACATTCTTCCAGGAGGTTAAGAAGATCCTAGAACCCGATCCCGGCGCCACTTACCGGTCCCAATTATTGTGAATCTAAATAATCCCGGGACCCACCCAGTCAAACACACACAAAAAATTTCATCAAAATCAATAAAGTCGTTCTCAAGTTATGTGCGCATATACATTTCTATGATTCATTTTTACACCTTTTAAACCTTCCTTGGACTTCTACAAATATCAATTCATTCGTTATATATATATATATATATATTATTATTATTTTTTTTTTCAAGGAAGGTTTATATATAAAAACCTTCCTTGAAAATCCGTTGCGTGGTTTAGGAGGACTTGGCGGATATATAGACAGATAAACGCGTTTAGCGACTTTGTTTTATACTATGTAAAGATATAGAAGAAGACGTGTACCTAGCGAATTTCATATCGTTTATGCTTAGTAGTTTCCATGAGAATTAGTGGTGACACTTAGACTAACACTAGAATGAGATCAAGGGGGTTTTTGTGCCTTTACGTCTCAGAATCCTGATAAATGCAAAAATATACCAAAGATATTTAAAAAAAATCAGGAGTTCAGCAGACAGGCAGACGGCCCACTTGATGGAAAGCAGTTACTATCGCCTATGGATATATGCAACACCAAAGGTGCTACAAAAGCACTGCTGCTCTCTTGAGGGACTGGAACCTGGTCAATAATGCCGAAACACAACTCAGGGTTGTTATGGCGGCATACTCTAGACCAGGGGTGGTAGCCATCGAGTCGGGCAAATACTCTTCCACCTGGCTGTGGGTTGTTTTGTCGCCTCTTACGACAGGCCGCCCGGCCGCAGGAAATTGTATTCTTTCTCCGTTCCTGCACGGATAAAATATATATCAAGCCTCCTTTCCATTTTTAGACTAGGATTGTAACACGTAACATAAGTGATATGAGAGTCATTATTATAAATGTTACGTCATTGATAAAATTATGTAAATCCTTATTTGAATCGCTTTCTCATATGGCACGTTTTATGATGAATATTTTGTGAACGAAGGTAGTGTCGCTCGAAGGTATTTTATGTAAGGGAATAAAGAAGCGGTAAATTTGTGTTAGTAAAATGTAGAAAGTCTTTTGTCTTTAATGCTTTATGTTTTCTTAGGATTTCGCGAAAATTAATTTTATTTTGTGTCGTAATTTCTTGAGTATGAGAACTTATAATCAGTATATCAGGTCAGGTCATAAATATGTTATTAAATTGCAATTAACATATGAATACCTACCTATATTATTAAACTATGGATATAATATGTAAATGTCTGAACAAAATTTTATCTATAAATGATTTTTTGACAGTAACATAATATGTTTAGTATTTAATTGCATAACGTAAATAGAATAAGTTCATATAATATACATATAGTCAGGTGGTGAAGTCCGTCAGTGGGGGACCTCCATACACCTCTCATTATTTCCATGTTTGAATAGTTAGGCCGACAACAAATCAGTCAGTGAAACTACCATTGAATTCTGTCTTCAAATTGTAGTTGGCGTTAAATTCCGTATAAGAAAGTTAAAAAACGAGCGGTTTATGTATGAACATACCCCATTGACGGACTTTCGTCATCTTGACTATAACTCGTTAATTATGTGAAGAGAACACGTAAGATAATTGCCTCAATCGGGGCTAGTTTTGACGATTTCTTATATTTTAAGACCAATTTTTTATTTTCAATACTCGAACACAATAATTAAAAAACTTAAGATAGTAGGTAGGCGGGTCTCGACACAAGCGAGAGCTGCGTGTCACAGAGATGAATATGCTGCGGTGGATGTGTGGAGTTACGCGAAAGGACCGCGTTAGGAACTCTCGCAACCGCAGTAGCCTCATATCCGTGACATAAATAAAGCGCATAAACTGAAAGTGTCGCCTACGTTGGTACGGCCACGTCTTACAGAAACCGTCTACTCACATAGGGAACAAATATCTAGCCATGGCGCCTCCGCCAGGTTCCGATCGAACGGGTAACCCCAAGAAACGCTAGTTTAACGTCCTAAAATATGACATGCGTACCAACGGTCTCACAAATAGGGATGCCGTATATCGCGCGAAGTGGAGAACAAAAAGTAAGAAAGCGAACCCGGGGCTTTGAGGCAGAAGCCCCGAACGAAACCGGGATTTAACGCTAGGTTGTTGATGAGTAGGTAAGCGGGTCTATATTCATAACGTCTGACATTAAACTCCATTATTAACTCAGCTTCAAAGTTGTGTATTTTTTGTTTTACGTGACTCCTTCTATATAACCTTGGATGTTTACTCGTAAAATAGATATATTTTTTTATTTTTATTTTTATAATGAATAGGTTCGCGTTTGACTGACATTGCGCGCGATGTCAGGTGGAAATGCAATCTAAGGTGGAGCACGCTTACCTAGAAGATACCTGTTCACGCGAGACTTGAAGACACCTAGATTGTATTCTTGAGGAAAAACAGACGACGGTAAAGAGTTATATATATATATATATGTCTGTCTTTGTTAAAATGGTAAGTGGAATGTAAGGTTGGAACATCTGATTCCTATATTATCATCTTATTATACTTGTATATTAATTTGCCATACTACTGATTAAAAGGAGATGGATACAATTTCATACATTCTTGGGCCCAGATTGTAAAAAATGAAAGTGATTTTATGATTTATTTTCATTATGTTGATATTTTCTATAATCGTAGTTGGTTTAGTTAATTTTAATGAATGAATCGTGTGCTGTATGTTTTTTCTGGTTGTTACAACTCAGGTCCCGAGAAAAACCACCTGCATATCTGAAACAAAACACATTTTATTACCTGCCGGCATTTAAACTAATTGTAACTCTTTTTTTTGACCGTCTTGTTTTGTTTACTTTGTGTTTAAAATTTGTGATTAGAAAACAGCCCATTGTTTTATTGTACTCTTTTATGGCAGTTTGCGGCCGAGTCATTAGCCAGGTGTGGTGAATTAAGCCGACTTAGACACGGGGAAATTGCATTTGTGCAGTATAAAACGATGACTTGATGGAAGGGGAGGCAGTCGAGCAAGAACCACGAACGAAGCGAGACACGTGTAATACAATCACGAATCTGATAAGTGACGGACTTTGCGCGTTTTATCGAATTACGACCTTCTGCATTACGTTTGGACTTGTTGTGTTCGGTTATATTTGTACCTGTGTTATACGTGTTTGTATAGTTCTAATAAACTCTATAGTAATTCTAACGGCATTTTAATACGAGTCTCACGACTCGAAGCAATATTGTAAAATGTTGAAATTCATTCACATTAATCGATTATGGTAATCTACAACTTATTTAATTTTTGACCTTATGTTTAAGATTTCTCATCATCCGGATATAAGTTTTATGTTTAACTTGCCACCGAGTTCAAGATGTTGTTGAAAATTTTATTTTTTGCTTTTTATTTACTGTTTCAATCAGTTTCTTTTTTGTTAGAAAGGAAATCGCCGGGTTTCTTAGGAGCCGCCGGTCAGGTCAGTGGTCACCTACACGCATAATTACAATGTGTTTAGGTAGCTTATTTCATTAGAAACCCATGTGTGAGCGTCATTTTCTACAAAAACTTAGCTGAAAATAGGATTTGTCTATTAATGTTTGACATTGACATAACCTCCATTACGATAACACTTAGAGTTTTGTTGGGAAATTAAAACGCAATGTTTTAATGTGCAAATTATTTTTAATTTTTTATATTCTATCTATAAGTGAAAATTGTGAAGAGTAGTTATACGATATTTATTGTTCGTAACGAATCATTTAATAATAATAATCTTTATTGCCATTTATGCATTTATATTTTATTCGTCACAATGTCAGGTAAAGGAATTGAGTTCATACAACATTATCTGACATATGACAGTTAACAGTGACGTAATAGACGCTTAAATATTTTATATTGCCATTAAATAAATATAGAATAACAGATATCGACAAGAAATAAATAATCGAGGAACCAACTAACAGAATAAAAAGTTTTATGCAATAAAATATTACGCAGGTGTTGTTTATTATTTAAGCGGGAATACCAAGCATGGTTGCCAGACTACACTTTCATACATTACATAGTATACTCTTCTCTCTCTACTATAGTAATTTGTATATATGTCTATCTCCCTCCACCCAACACTAGTGAACTATTCAACTTGTTTTTTTCTCTGATTGTGTAAAGTGTTAGCGGACTTGAATGTTCTACGTGCTATGTAAGTTATATGTATTCATATTTATTACTTTTTGAATACACAACAACGGACGCGCAAAGTTGAGCTATTTGCTAGCCGGCGGTTTTATTCGGATGCCCGGATACATTCCTTAAGTATTCTGTGGAAATCCGGGCAAATTCAGGTGTATTCATATTTTGAGCCGTAATAGATCTAGATTTTTATTAATATAATATTTTAAAGAATCAGACATCAATGCTTTTGAATTGAATTATATATAGTAAATGAGTATTGATTCGCAATAAAAATCGAAATTATATTTCTCCGGTTAGCGAGGTTCTTAAAATATAGTACTTCTTAAAAAGATAATAAGTAAAAATCGACTTTTTTAATATAAGTTTTGTCTTTGTAGATTTTGAGACCGAAAACCACCAGTCGTCTTTTTTGTATAAAAACACTCATAAGCAGTAATTTTTCCAAAACATATTCGGGCATCCCAGGATATAAACAAATGGCTTTCAAACGCATATTAGAATTTTATTCCTACATCACGTTAGACATAAAAGGGTCTCCAGGATGTCAAGTAAGGGTCAAATCCAAAGGGCGAAGGTGCTTAAGTGCTAACAATGCCCTTCAGACCCTCAGCCTTGTGTACACTATGAAAAATTCACGAAGGGTTGATCATTTATATTTTTAAAGTGCTAATTTGAAATACGCGTCTGTTTACTTTGAGTAGGGTTGAATTTTCCTTTTTTTTTACTAATTTACAGTGAACGCTAGACCATTAGTGTTAGAAGAATAGACGAAGCCATTTTTAAACGAGGGAAGTCTGTTTAAATACTGTCCACCGCGGGGGAAGCGCGGTGGACAGTATTTAGTGTGGGATTCGCTACCTTGGGGTGGCATTGCCACTGCAACCACCGGGATTCCTTTTGAGGAATTCCTTTGGGGGGGCGTCATTCTATTTGTGTGTGGGGCGGTTTGATACGGCGAGAGGGAACCCTTTCCCCAAGGGAACTCACGGTGGCCGGAGGTCTATGAACACCCTCCGCGTTGACGCGTCCTTCTTTGGCGGGAGCGGACCAAGGACGTACGCTCAGGCTCCCGCTCCGCCTCCTCTTTGGCGAGCATTACGCGCTTGCAGAAGGAGGAGGCGGCACGCTCGAGGATCCCTACTAAAACCTCTCGGTGTTCCTTCCTTCGCCTATGTCCAGGCTACGTGAAAGCGGAAGCTCGATCAACTCGGCGTGCCTTGGCAGGCGGGGGCTCTTAGGTCCAAATTCACTGTTGAAGGAGCATGACCCCCGACGTCGGGGACGACATTTACCGCCACGCTCGGGGATACGTAGTAAAACCTCTCGATGTTGGGGTTGCGTGTTAAAATCACGTCGAGGTCACCAAATATTTATCTGCATGGGCTCCCGGCGGCGTTACGTGAAGAGCAGCATTCATCCAGGGTCTTCTTCCTCTTTATCATTATGGGGAGGTTGGGGTCTCGAGGTAGAAGAAACAGCGTGCCGTCATATATTGGATGGATAAGCCGAATTTGTTTGCTGATATCCAAATAGCCGTGATAATTGATATTATCTGTTTTATTTAAAAAATATCACACATTCTATTACATACAATTTGCTATCAATCATTGAAAAAATCGCATTGGAGTTTGATTTTATTTTCAATCTGGCTATCATTCCTAGAAAAATTCCCACGGGATTCCCAGGACAAAAAGTAGCTTAGATTTTAAGTCTTAGAATTAGCTGTTGATCAGCGATAAACGCATAGAAATCGGCCCAGTACTTTTTACGCCAATTCCGAACAAACAGACAAACCGACAAACAGTAAATTGCATCGTGTTCTAATTCTATACCTATGCGGACACTAGAATATAATATCATCTGAATCCTAATTTTCTACAGTATTACTAGTTTAGGATACCGTAATTTCTTTTGATGTAACAAATTAGCCTTTTACTACAAGTATTTTATTGCTGCTAATGCCATCTGTAAGCCAACAAATTTGATCCCAGTATGGGGTCTTGACAACCACCTGACTACATATTTATATTTGTGCAATTTTCTCTTTTTTGTACCTTTTACGTGTACATGTTGTATGCCTATGAAATAAAGATTTTATTATTATACATGTATGTCTCTGAAAACCACGAGCCATAAAAATATATCGGACTTTTGGAGGGCTTATGTGGGCCGTGGGAAGGCCAACACGTAGAGGCCCATTGACAAAGTTAATGTTAATGTGACGTAACACCGACCGACGATTATTCCTGTCTACAGCATATAAAAATGCACCTTGTCTGTGTAGGACAATTGTAAGAAATGAGAGCAAAAGGTACTGGGCTATTCGGATGAACTGTTAGTGGAACTAGGGATCTGGGCTATGGGGACTATGGCGTCTGCCCGTCGCAACGTTCGTTTCCTGTTCGGGAAACAGAGAAAAATGAGCAGACAGTGACTCGTTTGCATGGCCCTCTAAAAATGTCATACAAAATTGGTGAGAGGCAACGTGGTTGCGAGTGGCTAAGGTGTGTCGAGAGGTGGGCTGCAGGTTCACCGAAGCTAATTCCGACATTAGTCCATTTACCATTTCTACCCCTGGATCTTGAGTTATAACTCTATTATTATTATTATTATTGTAAAAACGATTCTTTGTTTAGGCAACCGACATATAAATCGAGTTTCATTTAAACTGACAGATATAAACTCAAATTTAATTAGTAAATTATATAATAGTGAGACCTAATACTCTCTAACGAATTATGGACTAATAAATTTGAAACTCCCTAAAATCTAGTATCAAAAATTCTTTCATTAGTTTTGTTTTAAGTTCCAAGTAATTGATACTGGTTCGTCGTTTTAAATAAAATACTTGGCATACCGTATAAAACATTTATTAGGAATTTAAGCCGTTTACGTAGTTTGATAGCTATTATTGTAATTGTCGAGATTTTTAATTAAATTAGTTGTAGTGTTCATAGTTTAGCGTTGGAAACGTTTGTATTAAAAATAAACTGGAGAGCACTTTATCAAGATAATACATATAAGTTAAATATAATTATATCCACTTTCTATAATTTATGTATACCGCTTCATCAGACCGTCGGCGTCAGTGCAGGACTTTGTATAATGACGACTGGGCCAGATTTGGCGGACAATCAGTTCAGTTTCCGCTCAGGGCGCTCCACATTGGATACCATCATGTGTTTGAGAAGCCTGGCGGAGGACGCAGTTTCCCGGGGCGAGGTCCTGTTGGCGGTGTCACTCGACATCGCCAACGCATTTAATACCTTGCCCTGGGCGTGTGTTAGGGAGAGGCACTCCGGTACTTCCGGGTGTCGACCTACCTCCGTCAAATAGTCGGGGCATATTTAGATGACAGAGCCGTCATTTACTCGGTCCACGCAGGGTGGAGTCGACGAGCCATGGTATGCGATGTTCCACAGGGATCGGTGTTAGGCCCTCTGCTGTGGAACGTTGCATATGACTGGACATTACGATGTAGGATCCTCCCGGGCGTTAACGTCATCTGCTATGCAGATGACACGCTGATCGCCGCCAACGGGAGGACCCATAGGCAGGCGTGCATCCTCGGCACGGCTGGGATGTCACAAATTGTAGGTAGGATCCGGTGACTTGGTCTGGAGGTGGCTCTGCAGAAGACCGAGGCCGTGATGTTTCACGGCCCTCGAAATCGACCACCTCCAGACTCTAATATCGTTGTAGGAGGCGTTCACATCGGCATCGGGGAAACTATGAAGTATCTGAGATTGGTCCTCGATAGCCGATGGAAGTTTTCGGCACATTTTAGGCAATTGGCCCCCAAGCTCAAAAGGGCGCCGTATGGGCAGACCGCCTGACGGCCAGAAATGTACTCTTGCTGCGTCAAGCGCAGCGAGTACTGGCCGTCAGGACGATAAGAGGTTACCGTACGGTGTCCTTCGAAGCGGCCTCGCTACTCGCCGAATCCCGACCATGGGATCTCGAAGCCAGGGTCCTCGCGTCACTTTACCAGTGGCGCAAGGAGGCCCTGGCGAGGGGCACGAGACTGGCGCTTCAAGAAATAGAGGTCTGCCGGTCGGAGCTCCGCGACGTCACCATGGTGGTGTGGGAAGAACGCCTCAGACCCCCCAGCGCGAGCTTCGCCACCATTGAAGTGGTAAGGCCCGTCCTGCAAGACTGGAAAAGACGTAGACACGACACCTTGACGTTTCGGCTGACACAGGTCCTCTCGGGGCATGGCTGCTTCGGGAGGTACCTGTGTCGCCTAGGCTGTGAGCCGACGTCAGGGTGCCATAATTGCGACACCGGCGACGACGATGCGGCGCTGCACAACTCCAGGAGTGTCCTGCCTAGACAGAGCAGCGCCGAGACCTCGTTGCCGTCACCGGATTTGACCTCTTGCTCTCGGCCGTGGTACGTACCATGGTCGGGAGCTCAACCGGATGGGACGCCGTCTCCTCCTTCTGCGAGCGTGTTATGCTTGCGAAGGAGGAGGCGGAGCGGGAGCGTGAGCGGACGTCCTTGCTCCGCTCCCGCCAAAGGAGGACGCACCAATGCCGGAGGGCGGATTTCAACCTTCGGCCACCGTAAGTGGACGGCGCGGGTGGGGGCCTCTTGGGGTATAGGGGTTCTCACTCAACCGCATATGCCGTCGAGATGAGAGCGCGAGTATTCCGCACGCTCTCATCTCTCTTCCCGTGGGGCGCATTGCAGACCGCCCCACGCCAAAGAGAGCATGACGATGCCGGAGGATGAATCCCCCGGCAACGGAAGAGGCCTCGTGAGGGGGTCCACGCCTGCCAGGGCTACGGAGGGGCGAAATAAGGCGAAAGACGGAACACCCAGGGGTTTTAGTGGGTAACCCCAACCGGGGGTGGCAACAGCATGGCACCAGTTCTGACTGGGCATGCTGGTGCCACCCCCGATCTGGCGAATCCCACACACAGGTCGCGAATTATCCCCCCAAGGTTCTGCCCTTGTCGCGGGTTATGGTCCTCAAGCGGATTTCCCCTGGCTAAAAAAAAGGGCTTTGTATAATAACTAAATTTTTGGTGATATTATTTATTTTTTGGCATTAGTCCTGTCCTTTTGTATGGCCGTAAAGCGTGGCCTGTACTTGAGCGACACAAGCAAAATCTGCGTGTCACAGAGATGAATATGTTGCGATGGATGTGTGGAGTAGCGCGGAAAGGCCGCGTCAGGAACTCCCGCATCCGCGGCACTCTTCATGTCCGTGACATAGTGAACAAACTGCAAGAGAACCGCTTAGGGTGGTACGGCCACGTTTTACGGAGACCTTCCAATTACGTGGGGAACAAATGTCTAGCCATCCCGCCTCTTCCAAGTCCCGGCCGAAGGGAATGGCCCAAGAAATGCTGGCTTGACGTTGTGAAGGACGACATGCGTACCTGGTCTCAAAACGGGGGATGTTGAAGACCACGCGAAATGGAGAAGAAAAGGTAGGAAAGCGAATTCGAGCCATCAGAGCGAACGCTTCGAACCCGAGATTTAACGCTCGCATGATGATTATTTTTGTCGCCAAAATATTCACAAGTATAGTATTACATGTACTTGTGTGACTATGCTACCCTCATAGGAAAATCACACTTAATTTACCGCCGATTAATACCCTCTTAATCTAGATCAGTTGATGGCTTCTGTGGTTGAGCGGCTAATTCTTAGGCGGACGAGCTCGCTGGAACGCAGAGGCGTCGAGTACGCTTCTTGGCATGGTAAATTTCGGAAACGGTCTTTCTGCTATTGACTATGGTCTGGGTGTCTGGGATCGGCCCCAGAGTGGTCCATTGTATATCACCCATAATACAAGCGTAACTACCTTACATTTGATGGACATACAAACTTTTGTATATGTTAAATTTAAATTAAATATTTTGGAATGCGTGGCTGTCTTTTATGTTGTTGCTGCCACCAATGACTTTACACTTGGAAATATATCTTGTAACAATGAAAATCTCTTGTATTCGTTAATCACGTCTTCTTAGCCCCCAACAAGTTCGGGGATATACAATGTGTGTGTTTGTCTGCCGATTATTATTAAAAAAGAAAAAAAAAGATTGTAAAGCATTCAGGGATTATCCGACAGGAGTCCCGATCCATCTGATATGCCAGCATACTATTACATACACCAAGTCGTGCAAGTCAAGTCCTAACAAATTTCTATAAGCATAACTTGCTTAGTTTGAGAATGTACTTTTTCCCACGTAGGCACTGACGATGGATCTCCCCTTGCAACTATCTTAACAAACAACTTTCGCTTCATCTACTTTCATTGATCTCTTGAGACATATATCTTTATTTGAGGTATTTTTTTACGTAACAAAATAATATACAATTATACAATGTATATATGTTATAGTCAAAGGTCGATAAGCAGTCTCTTCCCGGAATGACTGGTTTGACCAAGGCCTTTCGACAAAACCCGAAATAAATTCCAATTTCGGCCTTTGACTAAAGTACTATTAGTCAAACGTCGAACGTAAAACAATGTTTCGGTCTTTGCCTAGTCGATCCTAAAAGAAACCAAGGCAGACTCGGTGAAACGTCGATTCGTACTGCACTTGTTACATGTTTAATGATTGTATAAATTAGTCTCTTCTAGGTTAGACAAAAATTCGTTAGTTAAAGACAGAAAAACATCATTTATTTGGACTTTGACTAAGACTTTATGTCAGACCTGAGGTTTGACTAATCAAACCTAGGAGCGCCAGAGCTTCAATTTTTGACTATAGTCTATAACATGTACATATCTATTTACAAGGAATAAAAAGTAACCACCCATGAAGTGACGTTAGTTTTAAATGTAACATTTCTGTAGCGGACAGAGAGCACCTCACTGACCCGCCCGCCGGAGCACACTTACTCTCCGCGTCCCGCATACCGCCGACGCCCATAGCTCGCACAATTAGCAGCTAGCCGTCGGATCGAACGTAAGATATATAAGCGGCCTTGGAGGCCGGAAAAAAACATTAGCAAACATTAAGGCATTAAAATCAGTCTCACTCGACTCTCTCGCACAATTACTTGGTCATTTTAATACGTATTTCTTTTATGTATAATTTAATTTATGTAAATAGTTTAATAATAATAATACAGTCCAGTCTATACCGAGTTTCATTTCCAAAAAAGAAGCAACTGCCACCAACAATTTCTTTTATCATCGCTTTGTATTTAACGTGACCTCGATTCCATCAAGTTTCTACAAGTTGGATCTGTTCCAACTTATCGTCCTTGCCGTCCAGACCGACTGACCTGGATTTATGTGGCTCCTAGAATTTCCTTCATATCCTTATTTTAATTTGGAGAAAATTTTATACACGGGCATTTTTAGGCCTTTAAAAGCTAATATCACACTACCTATTGACTTAAATCAAAAAGTCATACATTCTTGTGAGTTTTCGTGATTTGTCTGACCATATGTTACGTTTATTTGAATTATATTTAAAACATTCATTTGCCAAAGGCAATACGCACATTTTAAAAATATTATTAATCTATCCATTCATTTGCCTTTCTATTCGTTACAATCTATACAGGTAAATAAAATTGAAGTGTCTATTTGTAATGTCAAATAAATAACAGCTTTTTATTAAATGCATATGAAAGTATATACGGAATTTACATCGAAAAATCAATTTTTAAATTTTACATCTGTCTGGATGTTTCGGCTAATCTCTGAAACGACTGGACCGATTTTAACGGGACTTTAACTGGCAGATAAGTGACTGACAGATAGCTGATGTTATAAGGAGTAATTTAGGCTAATTTTTTAGGGTTCCCCGAAAGAAAAGATCCACGCGGACGAAGATGCGGGCACAGCTAGTTTAGCATAAAATTCATACAAGTTATATTAATTTTCTGTCATTTGTATGGAAAATCAATGGATAGTAAGAGATAGAATCCCAGGATACGTATAAAAAATTGGAAACTTATTTATCTATACATCTATGGCATACATTATGGTGTAGTGCATATATGCTTCACATTCCTATGTATTGTTCACCCGTATAATAAAAATGAAAAAATGACAACCAGAAACATATATATATATATATATATATATATATATATATATATATATATATATATATATATATATATATATATATATATATATATATATTTGACATTCTGACATTAAAATTTTTCTTTTTGTAATCTATGATAATATTATACACTTATATTTAAATTAGTTTTAAAAATGTAAAGGTGGTTTGGAAGATATTGCCGGCCGCGACAAGACTTCCTATTGTATATATATGATTTGATTTGATTTCATCTGTATATGCAATAAAGAACATTCATTCATTCATTCAACATCCCTATCCGGGCTCAGGCCTCGCCATTTTTTTTACGGGAACGGACCGTATACCCGGCACGTTTATCCAAGGCAGCTTGAGGGGTTTGATACATCGATTTCTTCGATGTGTAAGTTTCATCACAATGCAATACAATAAAGCTGCCTAAGATGTGCTTGCTTTTCCGGTCAGGATTCGAACCCACGTAATTGTGATTTAACCACCACGCTACCGTGGTTATAGAACGAGTGACTCTGAGACAATGACTATAATACAAAAAGACGGACAAAGACGGACGTATTTTGGCCGTACTATATTTTTGTCATATTATATTTTTGTTATAATGCCTACAGAAGTTTTGAAAAAACTGACATAGATTAAGCAAATAAATATTAATAATTGAAAGGAAATTAAAGTTTTCTATTGTAATTATAAACCAATTTAGATGATATTGTTTAATGTTTGATATAAAGCTATATAGATATAAAAATTGTTTAATATAATAAAACTATATTTTACAGTATAGCTTAATTATATATTTATAATATTAAATAATTAAAAAATAAAAGACCCCTGCCTAACTGTGGGACGTCTATGAACTTGACGGCCTCTGTGGTTGAGCGGGCTAAGCCGTTGCCGGCCTAGCTCACTGCAACGCAGAGGCTCCGGGTTCGATTCCTGGTATAGTAAATTTCGGAAACGTATTTTCTCCGTTATTTACTATGGTCTGGGTGTCTGGGATCGGCCCCAGAGTGGTACGTTGTATATTACCCATAACACAAGCATAACTTGCTTAATTTGGGGATATACAATATGTGTGTTTGTTTGCCGATTCATTTTTTTTTTACAGAACTGTTATTAGTATTATCTATAAAATTATAAATTTCTATACATGCCGTGCTGTACATTGAAGCTATTTAAAAACAACTAGAATAGATATAAACTACGGAGAACATGACAAAAATTTTTTTCGCCGATTTCGATGCGGTTTACCCTGTTCTACCGCAAATTCTTCGACTTAAAATCTGCGCTACCATTCATCCCGGGACTCCCGTGGGAATTTTTCTAGAAATTATTTGAATTCGTCAGATTGAAATTTTTTTCGAATTCCATGCGCTTTTTTCGTTGGTCGTTAGCAAATTTGATGTAATAAAATGTGTGATATTTTTATCCCGGGAGCGGTTTGAAGTTGTTCGGATGCATAAAAATAAGCTTATTCCTACACAGTTTCCACTAAAACGATAGCTTATGTTCTTTTTTAAATTCTGCGATATTTTGAGTCTTGGGAATCCCATGGGAATCCCACGGGAATTTCCAGTCAAGCGTGGACGAAGTCGCGGTCATATCCTAGTTTATTATAAATATATATACAATATCCCGTACAATACATTATTTTGTCTAATAATTTTCAATTAAAAATGTTATTTATCTATTGAGTTCAGTTGAACAAGGCTTCATAGAAGAATAATCTTAAACCTTCTGAGTTTTCTATCCACTATTAATAATAAATAATTTATTATAAAATATATATATATATATATATATATATACACCATATAAATGGCACCATAATCTGAAATGAATTAGCTGGGTGTTGTAAAATTTCGTACACATTGAGTTTTTTTAATTACAACTAAAGTAATAATTTGTTTTTAGTTTTAATTTAATCAAATATTATAACTTTTAGTTAAAATATAATATTTACGCTAATCTCTACCAAAATTTTTGGAACTACAAAATAAAGCTCTGAAATTTAGTTTCTATTTTAAAAAGTACATAAAAATTAATACCACTACATACCAGTTATTCTCACTGTAAGCAAACTTTTCGTAACAACGCGGCACGTAGCGCGTCTACGCCGTAGCACGGTGTCTACGCTTTTGGTGTCCGTTCGTCGGTGGCTTAGCGTTTTATGTAGCTGGAGAGCGGGTGACGTCACTTAGCGGGAGACGAACCACCATGGCGCGTGGGATGCGTACAGTCGACAAGAAAAATGTTTACTTGCTTTTATATCTGTGAATAGTGCAGCTATAAAATTTGAAAACCTAGCAACTCGCACTGTTTTTTGGTGGAGGTTCTCAATTCGTCGTGTAATTTTTTTATGTATGTTCAGCCATAACTTTTTGTTTCTGAACCGATTTTGATCATATTTTTTGGATTGAAGTACAGCTTCAGGATATTTTCAAATAGATTTCATTGTTATTGACTACCATATAGGTAACTTAAAAGTGAAAAATATTTGTTTTCGTAACAATTACTTTCTTTATACAACAGCTGTTTCTAATATAAATATATGTTTGTATGCGACTGAAAACTTGCTGTATGGTATTTGCAGTACACCTTCAAAGCGCAGCCATGTGGTACAGCTACTTTTCAGTCGCATATAAACACATATTTATTCGAAATAGTTGTCATATAGAGAAAGTAACTCTCGCGTATTAAACCACTTTATGTAGATTTACATAAAAGCCTTTTTAATGTTTACATTCCGAACGAAATAGTTGACCGAAAACCGATAACAACATTTAAAAAGTGTTTAAGTTTATACCGGCTCCAAGTCTTGGTTATAGTACACTCAGCAGTACAAGTTCAAAACCTAGTAAATGCATCCCAAGACATTTCAATACAAATTACAAAAAATAACATAAGCTTTAACAACATGCCAATGCATAACTATTTATTAAGCTTATTGGAAACAATACTAGATTTTGATACAGCTTTCAAATGTTTTACCAAACAATACATAAGCAAATGACTATCAAAACAATGAATGCGCAAATATATATTTAATAAAAAAACCTCAAAAAAGAAACTGACTTCAATAGCTACTTAAAAGCAAAAAATAAATATTTGTACATTTTTAAGTCGGTGCGAAGTAAACATAAAAACTATTACATTTTGCTAACTTGTAGTTATTTTTATGTTTTACTTGGCACCGACTTCAAGATGTAGAAATGTTTATTTTTGCTTTTTAGTTACTCTTGAGGCCGGTTTCTTTACTGGGAGAAAATTTTATTTTTAACTTTTAAATTACGTATATGTTATCCAATGACCATGAATTTTAATAATATGAAGCTATTATATAGCTGTACTAAATCTAACTCAGAAAAATGTTGAAAATCGGCGCAGAAAAAAAAGTTATGGCTGAAAAATAGCAAGAATTACACATTTACTGTGTGATTTTAATGAATTTTCTGCTATATCTTTGAAACCCCAAGTTACATACCTATAAAATGAATATGGGATACTTTTTAAAACTATCTTGAATCCAAAACGAAAAACTCAAAAATCCTTTTATAATAAAAAAAAGTTACGGCTACATACATAACAAATACGTGACTTCAGTGCCCTATCCTAAAAGTGCCCAACGTGGTTAATGAAGTTTTCAATTCAAAAAAATTTTAAACGACGTATTGAGACCTTTTTTTAAAGTCAGTTAATACAATGTATAGATTAAGTACGATATGTTTTTTTGACGCCGTAAAAGTATAAGTATTGGCTTATTTTGTATTTAATTTATAATTTATTTTAAGGTAATATTTTTATATTTAGATATGATCTATTTTGAAATTTGAGGAGTGTTTTGTCACTTTAATAAATATGATTTGACCTAAAAAAAAACTTAAAAAGTAAGTGTAGTGAAAGCACTTATCGACACGTCGGTACATATTCAAGCGCCCCTGCTGGCGACCTTGTGACGACGCGTCTCCGGCCGACGCCTTGCAAAAGACATCAACGAAACACTAACATACAATTATAACAATTAATTTATTAGGGACATCCTAGTTTTATAATGGCCAGGGGTTACTAGCAAATTTATAATGCCGTTTATTATAGCATGAGTGTTGACAGAAATTATTATAATGAAATATAGTTTAGGGGTAGGCAGAGACAAAAGATCTACACTTGCTACGATTTACGATTACGACGACACTTGCTAGCATATATATTGTTTATTTATTATTATTAGAATCTCCAACAAAGGATACACATAACAGATTTGTAAAAATATACATAATCTTAAAATTTTAATCAATGTGCTCCTTCAATTACTGGAGACCACGACATGCGTAAAAACTAAATTTAATGTGTAATGTATAATACAATAATACGAATATAACAAACTAAACAACATAAAATTTTATATTCGTGATAGAATACACAATTACATATATAGATAAATTAGTTTATTAATAAAAAATAAAAAATCGTATATGTCATAGGTACACAGATGTCATCAGCCTTTATCAAGCAGACTCTGTAATACCTTTCTCAAGAATATAGTCTTTGTTCCCAAAAAAGGATCAATGTCGTTGAAATTATAGTTATAAGTATCACCAATTCTAGAGAAAACAGAGTTCTGTCCGTAGTTAGTACTATGGCCTACAATATGCAGCAATTGTGTGTGTCTTGTCCGAGGCATTGGGGCCCAATATGATATTTTTTGCCTTATTGCAGGACAATCGAAACGACTATGGATAATATCATACAACAAACCCATGTAAAGCAAAACTCGGCGTTGTTCCATGTTAAGTAGCCTATATGCCAAGCACCTCTGCGCATAAGTATTATGACCGCCTTGTAGTTTATAGTCCAAATGTCTTAGAAACTTCTTCTGGATTCCCAAAATACGATTAAAGTATATATTTATACGATAGTGCGGATTCCAGATGGGACTGCAGTATTCCAAAATGTTACGCACGTAAGCGAAATACACTACTTTCATGCACAATAAAGAAGTGATCGGCTTACAAGTACGCATGATAATACCAAGATTTCGAAATGCTTTATTTGTTATAGTGTTGACATGGTGCGCCATAACCATTTTAGAGTCAAGATAAAGTCCAAGGTCTCTCACTACATCAGTTCTTTCAACTTTACATCCATTAAAATGATATGGATATAAAACAGGGTTTTTTCTACGAGTGAAAGTATACGAGTTATATATAGTTTGACACTTTTTTACATTTACATTGATTTAATATTTTTTTAAGTTTTCCCGACTTGTATACATAATAAAACTACGTTTTAGCGTTTTTAAGCGCGGTAATTTATTTGATTTTTGTTATTCCGACGTTTCGGCCACTTTTCAATGGCCGTGATCACGGAAGACAAAGATGTCAAGTGTCAACGAGTATTGTTAAAGTTTTATTTAGCCTACCTCCAACTTGATAGTGATTAAAATATTAATGACTTAATTTTGATTTTTAACTTTTAAGTGCATTTTTTAAATTCATTAAACTTAATCTTTAAAAATATAATTTGTTTGAATTTTAACACCACTGTGAATACACATTTACCCTGCAGTTGCACTAATGACTCACTGCATTCTTAACGCGAACGAACTATAAGCGATTTTCTAACGGCGATCGCTTTCTCCGGCTCTCATATCTCAAAAATATCATTACGGTACAATCAACTTGGACCTAGGCATAGAGGACTACTCCACACACCGATCATAGACACAAACTACAGACAAAACGCGTTCATCATACGAAGCTCACATTCTTTTAATAATAAATGAATGAATGAAAACTCTTTATTGTCCACCATAACTTAAACCTAGACAATTTAATATGAATGCATTTCCATTAAAACAATGGACGGCCTTATCGCTTATAGCGATCTCTTCCAGGCAACCCAGTGTCCAAGGAGACATTACAAGAAAAATTAAATAATATTTGGTAATTCAATCTAATTCAATCGTAATTAAATATAATTAAAGAAAAAACAAAATAATACTAATAATAAATTAGTAGTAAACCTAAATCTAGACTAGCATAAATTCTGTTAAACGCTCATTGGCTAAACAAATTTTTTAAAAGACTAAAAGCAAAAATTTTATCATATTTTTATCCCTCAATATGGTGTATGTATGTTTTTATTTTGCCAATAGTTTGAGGCTTGTTTGTTGTGTATTAGACTATAACCCTTTCTCTTTATTCTTTATTGTACACAAAAAGTTACATACAAAATTATAGAATAGTAGTGATCTACAAAGGTGGGCTTAACCCTAAAAGAGTTTTCTTCCAGCAAACCTGTAAGTCTAGCGAGAAGAGGAGAAGCTAAAGGTAGAGCTGAGTACACTAAGATATTTGTGATTTAACTATGTAATATATAATATAAACATATTAAAAAAAACCTAACTACAGAATTAGAAGATATAATATAAAAAACATACACACATATAAATACATATATATAATGTAAAAAATAAAAACAAGGATAATTTAAGACAGATAGTGCTCTTTGACTGTGTGAGTGCTTTTAGAAGAAGAGTTAGAATTTCTACAATGTTGGCTTGGAACAAGGAACAAGAAATTGACGAAGATAGGAAGGAGGAAGAGGGAGAGAGAGACTTTTAGTCCATTTTATTGGGAATATAGGTAATGGAGGCGTTATAATAAGTCGGTAGTAGTACATCTATCAACTATTAATGTATCTACTTTCATTAATCTTTTTAAACATGCACATCTGTTAAAACTGTTATTTTATGTCTTTCATCCATGAATATTACAGTTTTTGTTAAAGAGAGTTCTCTTGATGCTGCGTGTAAATAATCATACCCAACCAATTAATTTAACTGAAAATTTATATGTGTTACAAAAGAATCTTGTGTGAAAAAATGGAGTTAATAAAATAATAAAAGAATTCGTATTAAACGAAAAGCGCCTGAAGCGATACTCATTCCGTTACAAAGCGTTTTTCCTCAACGTTATTGTTTACACAGCTAATTAATTAATACATGTTTTCTTATTTTAGAAACAAAGGTTTTCTTTTTCAAATTTTAAGATATTTAAAGAAAGAATCTGTTATTAATTAATAATAATAGATGGAAATGTTAGTTCAGCATTGTTCCGCTAAAAGATTTTATGTTGACTAATTCTGTTTACTTTGTTAAGCCTGCTTAATATATTTTAAGTATTGTTACCATGGTGAAGAATTAAATGTGTGGCGGTGGAAACAGCCGAATCAGTCAAGCGACGCAAATATGTGGCCCATAAGTTATGTGCCGTTTGCTGTTGAAACCTTGGACTGTGGGGTCCTGCGGCCATGAGCCTCTACAAGGAGTTATCAAAGAAAGAAAGACTTTGTTGGAAGAAATAGCGACGTAATTACATTCCTTATACATTATTATACACAGAGCATATTTTGAGAATGTGTACGCTGCATTTTCAGCAAACACTGTGCCGCAATTATTTTCGACACAACACTGATTTTCAATTCAAACCTTTCTTTTATCATTAGAACAAAACGACTTATTGACTCTTCAGGTGATCAGAGTACCAATATAGCAAGTGAGTACTACACTGACACAAGACACATAAAAAACTATAGCATCGTGTAAATAAGAACTGTTGCGGACAGAGAGCACTCCCCTGACTCGCCCGCCGGAATAGACCTACTCTCCGCACCCCGCATACCACCGACGCCCATAGCTCGCAGAATTAGCAGCTAGGTGTCGGACGGAACGCGGGATATAGGAGCGGCCTTGGAGGCCGGAAGATGCATGGACTACTTACCACTCTTAAACCACTCTCACTCGACTCTCTTGCACAATTACTTTGTCATTCCAATACGTACTTCTGTTATGTATAATTTAATTTATGTAAATAGTTTAATAATAATCATATAGTCTATATCAAGTTTCAGTTTTAAAAGAAGCAACTGCCACCAATAAGAACTATATTATTTTGTATTGTTTTTAAGGAAGTTTCAAGGTGTCTGTACGTACAGTACTTGTATTTTTAATAGGGTATATAAACGTCATGCTTCACCTCGCCGAGCATCGAATGGTTTCACGATTGACTTGTAAGAAGCATTTGTTTAAAAACACGTTTTTCATTTCTAGGGTTCACTTTTAATAATAGGTCTGTCTGTCTTTATATTTAACACTTATTTTTTCGAAACTGATGGGTCTATATAGGCGAAATTTGGTAGAAATATGTAATCTACATACCACTAGCCAATGTTGTAATAACCCTATGAAGTGGAAATTCTGAAAAAAGTATGTATGTCTATATATATATATATATATATATATATATATATATATATATTGGTGAGGTCTCATATTTGTCAACGAAAATTATTGGGACTAAAGCTCGAGGAGGTCGATCATTCATTCGTCATTCGGAAGCCGGGCTTACTTACTTAGTAGTTAGCGCGCACATCCCAGACTCAAAGAGCGCGGGTTCAAATCCTGGGCGGAAAGTATGCACCATGTAAGCAGTTTTCTGGATTAATGTGCGTGCTGTTATAATTACCACATGCTATTATTTTATCCGTGCAGGAACGGAGAAAGTATACAATTTCCTGCGGCCGGGCAGCCTGTCGTAAGAGGTGAAAAAACAACACACAGCCAGGTGGTAGGGCATTTGCCCGACTGGATGGCTACCACCCCCGGTCTAAAGTATGTCGCCATAACAACCTTGAGTTGTTTTCCGGCATTAGAGACCAGGTTCCAGTCCCCCTTAAGAGAGCAGCTGCGCATTTGTAGCCTTTGATATTGCAAATGTCCATAGGCGATGGTAACCGCTTTCCATCAAGTGGGCCATCTGCCTGTCTGCTGAAATCCTGCAAAAAAAAATCTATAAGTTATTATCAATTTTGTAGTGAAATTTAAAAAGAAACCTAATAAGCAAGAGTGATCGCCATACATATGACTTCTGCATTATAAAAAATCAAGTGATTATATTTAAAAATATTTCAAAGGAATTGATTTAGACAAAATCTGTTAAGTTAGTTGTTTTTTAAATAAAAGTACTTTTTGTAATCAGAGGTAGAAATCTGTATTACTTCTAATTTAGTTTTTTAAATCAATGTTTCATAGATAATATGCAACGAACAACAAACACATTATTTACAAGTAAATGTTAAAAGTCAACCATACAGAGATCAGATGGTCAGTGTATACACGGACTAGAAGTCGGCACTCGGTTACGCCCACTTACACTGTCGGAAGCTAGTGGGCCAGTAAACGAGCGGAATGAGCTGCACGTATTCCTTTAATGATAATGGACAGGTACTTGTAACCCGTACTTCTGTCTGTAGCCTTGTAAAACTCTTTATTCATCACGTTTTAAACAAAAATTGGAAAAATTATATTCTCTGTGAGATCCTCACTTGGTTATTTATTTAATGTTAGAAAGATATGAATTAGGTCGTATATGGAGTGCTCACATCTATAGGCCCGAGCACCCGTTTACCAGATTGTCTCCTCGACTCCTATCGTTTGTAAAACAGAGAATGTTCCGAGGAATTGTTTGATCTAGTGCCAACGTTTCACTTTTACAACCGCACAGCACCGCCATCGACGGGATGATCACTCCATTTCCTTAAACACCCCACCCTCAACTACGCAGCAGTTTTCTAGAACGTTTTTTCCGCGTACGACAACGATCTGTAAGGAATTTCTTGCCGAGGTTTTTCCTCTGCTCCTTGACATGGGGTTGTAGAAGTCATTATAAAAATTCTTAGAGGCCGGCAACGCGTTAGCAACGCCCTTAGTGGTACAAATGTGCATAGGTGCTAACCATTTTCCAATACGTGGGCCATCTGTCTGTTTGGCCTGCCACAGACAATAAAAACGATAGACAAAAAACTCTTTATTACTAACTAATAAAGTAGGAATAATTCGGAGCAATGATGATGATTGGCCTCGACTTATTTCTGAGCTGCCGTGTGCTGTCATTATATCACAAGAATACGCTTATACCTAGACTTCAACTAGCCATAGACGATAGACATAGAACTAGACGATAGTAAGTGCCTTACTAAACAACAAGGGTGTCCTGGAGAATTTAAAACAAAAAAGAAACAATAAAGTAAATAATTTACAATCATTTCGTGTAAAGGAAGGAACAAAGATCTACCTTATCGCTTTAGGGCGATCTCTTCCAGATAACACGGGTCGTGTAAGTGTGAAAGAAGTTGAAAGTCAATAAAATATTTTATTCATACATATACTGAACTAAACAAATAAATAACTATATTACAAATAAAAACTAAAAACATTAATAGAATGACCAGGTGCTAATCATTCGTATATAAACATGTATGAAAACGTAGCAAGTAATATATTAAATGGTAAATAAGAAAGCATTGTATATAGAGAGGCCAAAACTATGTATTAAATAATTATAAGATCGAAAGAAAAGAAATCAGGATGTAAGATAACAAAAATGTATAAAAAATAAATATACAGTATATAAGATAAAATAAATAGAAAATAAGTAAAAAATTTAAAATAGTCGGTATATGCTTTGTAATAGATATAAGTTACAAGAAGAAAAACCAAACACAATAAGAAAATAACACCCTGACCATATCGTGTCTGTCAGGTGAAGGAGAATTTAAAAAAATCCGTATAATGAATGATCAGAGTTTAACTGTGAGATGTTTATGGCTGATATTATTAACAATTTATGACAATTGTTCTTTAAGAAATCTCCATACAAGTTTTCTGAGGGCGACAGCTTATGAGTAAACAAGGTCTTAAAAATGTTATGACGTTTATGACAAAATCTCTGCTTTTATGGCTTAACTATTACAAGCTTGGAATAAAACTCTTTATTAAGATTTCTAGGTCAAATCTGACACATTATTTTTACACCCACAATGTTTAGGTTCAATTTATTGTGCAATTGCCCTTACTTTAACTATCTTCCGAAAACATTTGAAACGAATACAATGTTATGGTTTCCAGAAGTTATGTTTTATTATCTATTGTTATATAGAATGTGATTATTATTTCTTCGTCTATTTATATCTTCTCTATTCTGATGCACCCAAAAGGGTGGTCTGTAATATTTTAGGTAACATATTGGCGTGGCCATACAATCAGGCAACGTGCCTAGTTTTTGGGAACGTGCCCATCTTTCAGCGGTCTGCTCCTTATTCTACTTGAATATTCATTTTATTTGTATATAGTGTATTTATTTTAATATAATTCATGCATAAATTCTGTTTAAACACAGAACGTCAAACAACAAAACCAAAATACATTATAATCTGCGACAATGTTAAAGATTTAGACTGTAGTCGAATGCGTCTTATTTAAAGCGTTAAAAAACAACGCCGTTAACAAATAACATTAGTATATATACATACGTTGTCTGTCAATATTTAACGTCATCAACAATGTCTCATCTCTAATAACGTATTAAGCCCATCGCCATATCTGCTTGAAACTATATCTGTGTAACATTATCGCAGATGAAGCCACACTTTCAAAATATATTCAAATAAAAAATATTAGTTTTCTGTGTTAATTACAATGTGAAACTAATTGCCAATGATCGTGCATTTTATTTAGTACTTAATTTTTCCTCGTGAACAATAAAGAGTTCTGCATCCATTTATAAATACTGTGTATTGTGTAGCAATAAATGATATTTTAATTAATATATTCTTATCATACAGAATATTTGCCAGTAGTGACATGACGAAGCAACGTGACGTAATATCGTAGGCGGTTTCATTCATTCCTTCGAATCGTTGGAATTCTGCCAGTACTTTTAAATTAAGTGTCGAGACACAACTACCGAAAGTGCTGGTTAATAAAATATATTTGAGCTACATCATTTTTATTTATTTCTTGCCTTTAACTGTTCAGATTGTCAGAGAAACTGATTCCTCTTTCTTTCTCTTTTATTTCTTTATTTTCTTATCTCTACTATGTTATCTATATGTACTTACCTTTTTTAATATTCGTTATTATAAGCCGCGTGCAGAGGTTTGCCGATGACTACTTACTATTGTATATGCTTATATGCACATATATATAATGTGTATGTTTAGGGTTGTTATAAATAAATGTGTGCTTTAGAAAACCAAGATTATTTATTCACTCATATGTACATTATATTAGAATGAGTAACGCGTCGCGGGTATGGATGATGGAAGACAACTGCCACTCGGAGCGCGTCGCATGACGTTCGATGCAATTCGCTGAGTTGGCAGTGTCCCCAAACTTATTGGAAGAGGCCTAGTGAGGGAGGCCCACGCCTGCCAGGGCACGCGGAGTTGGAAATCCCGCTGTCTCGTAGCTCTGGCATTAGGCGCAGGACGGAACACTCAGGGGTTTTAGTGGGTATCCCTAACTGGGGAGTGGCAATAGCGTGGCACCACAGTGCCACCCCCTATCTGGCGAATACGACACTCACATGTCGCGAATCCCCCCAGGCTTCTGTGTCTGTCGCGGCTTAGTCCTCAACGGATTTCCCCTGGCCAAAAAAAATGTCCTCACACTTATGTAAATTAAGTATATACAATAATAAATTAAAATAACACTATTTATGTAACTTTTTTTGTCAACCCTACTGACCATCGACGCGTTACATCATGAGGCTATTGGCAAACCTTCTGCGCACGGCTAGTATATACTTTCCGTTCTTGTTGTCGATTCTTATCGCTTAGTTTGACATATAACCTTCCATTTGCTATTACTATCTCGTCGTCAAAATCGCCGGACATTATCGTCTCAATCGTGGTTATTGCCTGATTTCGGTATTCTATTAATTCCAATGGCGTGCCCGCGGCACGCCACTCTATAGATAAGCGAAACCTCGCGAAATAAATGTTTAAATTTTTGTCAGCTTTGCCATATTCATGTTGCATGTCATTTCTGATAATGGTGCGTCAATTATTGAAGTGAAACTTCTATATCCCCCGTCTCCCCTAGACGGGGGATATAGAAGTCTTGGGATTTTTCTGTCACGGAAAAGCGTTACGGCCGCGTGGAGGAGCGGCATAAATTCAGACTAGATGTGGTGAGAGGAGGCATAATTTTAGATTAGACTATGAATGCGTTTTTTGGTTCCGGATTGAATTCAGTTTTTTTGTTTGATAAAATAAAATATGGTTAAATAAAAAATGCATTCATTAAAATGTACTTAACCTAACCAAATCACAATTTGCAGTGAACCTGTGAAAAATCGAAATGTGTGCTGGGACACATAGTAGAAGTGAAACTTCAACGGACAAGTGGAAAAACGAATGGCAACGGTTAAGTGGCAAAAGAAAACGCAGCAAAATTTTTACTTAAAGTTTTACGGGCAAATTGTTAATGTACTTATCCCAGCACACATTTCGACTTTTTCTATTATTATTCTGCCAGGGCGATATCGAGCAGATATTGTGGATTTAGTAGAATACGAATTTTTGACACTATCGCTTTAAATATCTTCTCAACGCCAACATATTAAAATAGTAGAATTAGGCCCCAGAAGGTACACTATGAGTTGGTGTAAATAATATAGCGTGTGTTGTATAAGCGAACTTTATGAGATCGAATACACACGAATGTCCTAGTATGCGAACCTTCTCCAAATGATGACAGTAACACGCAATACATCATAATAACACATATGTCACATTCTCCTGTATATCATTCGTAGCTTTCCATGAAAAAGTGGCATATGAAAAAGTTATCCCATTTTGTATTGTATGAAAGTTTCTGTTTGACGTTGTTTGTGATTGTTTATTATAGTTTCAGTGGAATACGATTTTGCATGATTATATTAAAGTTATAATGATTACTAGATTTCGCCCGCGACTACGTCTTCGTTGGACAAGTAAAATAGTTTACAATAATTCTTTTGCAATATTTAATATCAAAGGGATATTTTCAGCAGGGCAATGGATTTATAGTATGAAAATTGAAAACACATTAACCCATAAAAACCATTGTTACTAAAGACATACCTAACTGCAACCTAGAGGCTCCGGGTTCGATTTCTGGTATGGTCAATTTTGGAAACGATTTTTTTCTGTTATTTACTATTGTTACAACTTAAGTTCCGACAAAAACAAAATCCACCTGCATATCTATAGAAACGTACGTTATTACCTGACGGCATTTGAACTAATTGTAATTCTTTTATGATTGTCTTCCTTTGTTTACTTATTTATTGGTTATTCTGGAGAGCAGCCTATTGTACAGGTTTATGGCCGTTTGCAGGCATAATTAGGCAGGTGTGCGGATTTCTGGGAAATTGCGTCGACGCTTGCTGGGCAGACATATTTGCATTTGTGCATTCTAAAGCAATAATAGCCTGATGGAGGAAGAGTTAGTGGAGCGATAACCACAACCGCAGCAAGACTTGTGTACATTCGGTAATCTATTTAGTGACGGACTTTACGCGTGTTATTGAATCGTGCATTACGTTTGGACTGGTTATTTTCAGTTATACTTGTACCTGTGTTAAACGTGTTTTTATAGTTCTAATAAATTCTATAGTAATTCCAATGGCATTTTAATTCAAGTCCTGCAACTCGTAACACTATAGTCTAGGTGTCTGGGATCGGCCCCAGAGTAATCAGTTGTATATTACCCGTAATACAAGCGTAACTTGCTTAATTTGGGGATATACAATATCTGTGTTTGTCTGCCGATTATTAAAAAAACTGTTTTACTAAAGATATATAATTAACATATCCGAGCAGGAACGGAGAAAGAATACAATTTCCAGCGGGGGCGACAAGACAACCCACAGCCAGGTGGTAAGGTATTTGCCCGACTGGATGGCTACCACCCCTGGTCTAGAGTATGCCGCCATAACAGCCTTGAGTGGTGTTCCGGCATTAGTGACCAGGTTCAAGTCCCTTAAGAGAGCAGCAGCGCATTTGTACCCTTTGGTGTTGCAAATGTCCATAGGCGATGGTGACCGCTCTCCATCAGGTGGATCGTCTGTCTGTCTGGTGAACTCGTGCAATAGAGAAAGAAAAATGGAACTTATGTCAAATTTTAACCGATGGTAAGACAAATGAACGGTCGGTAAGATAAAGGAACCGGCTATAAGAAGTAAATCACAGTTTAAACTAAGTGGTGTCATCTGCCGTCAGTAGGTCGCCTTCTCATTGGCGATAGATGAAACCATTTTGAACTGTAAGTACTTATCCAATAAAATAGATTTAATAGTTGAAGATTATAGTGTTGATGGCTCGTTTATTAGATTTAATGGGTCTTGTTAGAATCAATATGTCGAGCCTTTACCGCCATTTTATCGTCAGCGACATTTGGACCTAAGTATTTTTATTTCAAAAGGTACTTTAAACTCTTATTTTGCTTTAAGACTTTCCGTTTTAGTTAAATTAGACACTACAGAATCAAAAACTGAAAGTCTTAAAAGAAAATAATAGTTTATACAACAACTAAAAAACGTGTGCGTCTCGGGACGCCCGACAGAAGTGATAACTTAAACTAATCTAAGTTGAACTATTTAATAATGCAATTGTTTAACTTGAGCAAAGCTTTATTAATTAAATTTTATGTATATAGCGCGTGGGCTAGTGAGAGAGGAGTAGCCTGCCTACCGCTGCCCTGTGCGTGAGTGAAAGGGAAGCCAGACAGACTGGCGCCGTAACGCGTTATGTAACGAAGCGGTTTACCCTTCCATAAGAAGTTATCACTTCAAAAATATTCTGAGGTCTAAATGTCGCTTATGATAAAATTACGGTAAAGGCCCGATGTTTTAGATAAATATTTGAAGCATAACGGTCTTATTCATATTGAGTTACAGTAAATTTAAGGTTCTTAAAGTATCATCCAGACTTACTCTAACTCAACATTAATAAGACAGTTATTTTATATTATTTTATTTTTGTATTTTATTTGGGGGGCTAACAGCTATCATTAACAATAACTAGAAATAAGCTAAATTAAGAAAAGCTATTAATAAGCCTCCACAGATAACAGTAAAATTTTAAAAATATAATAATGAAATTAAACAAAGAAACAATAAAAAATGTGCATAGGTATAGGGTACTTAAACTGATAAATCCGAGTTTGAATAGAACTTGACCAACTTAGCGATTTTAAAGAGCTACCTAAACGGAGTTCGGTGTCTCGCTTGCGCGTTACCACATATTTGAATATATAAAGGAGACGGGGACTTTGGGCCAAAGAATTGTAACGAGTTGAGATATTGCTTAAAAAAGCTTTATATTTCTTTATTAAAAAATGTAAAATATCAGCACTAAATTCTAATTTAGGGCTGATATTTTATAGATAGATCTGGAAGACGAGAAATCTTAAAAATAATGTCGCAAATAAAATAAATTATTGATTACCGTAATTGATTTACGTGAATGAATTCCAACAATTAATAATATGAAAACACTTACAACCCAGTGGCGTAGGGTGGTGGTAGTGGGGGCAGCAAAATTTCACAATAAATAGTATTAATTTTTGAACCATTTCATATTTTTATCGCCACTACAAATTCGGACTGATTGAAAAGAGCACGGAATTTTCCATCTCTTATTCTGTGTCGAATTCGGGGAATCCCCCTTTCTTTGGATTATATTTTGTAGCGACTGCTGGCAACACGAAAGAAAAAGAATTTTCAAAATCGGTTCAGTAGATCCAGAGATTACCCCTTACACAAACACACAAACTTTACCTCTTTATACTATAGATATAGTATGAATTAAATTGAAATATCTAAATAAAAGGGCGGCAAAATTGTCTTCCGCCCCGGCCGGCCGTCACCACACACGACTTCTTCACTTCGCTTCACTTCATTCAAAACAACGAAACCCATTACAGTTACAAAAAATATAAACACAATATAAGGAAATTTTAAAATCACTCTCCTCTTTTTACAATATGGGCCAAAGAATGTGAAGGCACGTCGGTCTCTTTTATAGAATTTATTTAAGCCGACATTAGACGCTTCATTTCTGTCTTCCAATTCAGATGAATCAACCAAAGTGATTGATATAAACATACACTTGAATCATTCAATATCGTTGAATCACGTATCATTTTAGTTCTGTACCTTTCAATCAAATTGAATCATTTTAGTAGATCCGTCAAATATGAGCTTTACGACTTTGAAGAATTAAAGATGTCGTTTTCGCAGATTCATGTAATGAACATGACAAGTATCATCTTAAAATGGAACTTTATGCTATGTAAATAAAAAAGAAACAAAGTCTTTATTTGAAGAAATAGCGACGTAATTACAGTCTTTATACATTATTATACACAGAGCATATTTTAAGAATTTGTACGCCGTATTTTCAGCAAACAAGGTTTGCACTCAGCATATTGCTGTGCCGGAATTATATCCGACACAACGCTGTCTTTCAGTGCAAACCTTCCTTTTGTCTTAAGACCAAAACGACCCAATTTTGTTAAATAATAATTAATAAAACTAATATATATACACAGAAGTACACATACCTCATACCTACACGCACACCCTGTACTACACAGACGCTTAAAAAAATAAATAAATATGATATCATCTGAATCCTAATATTTTACAGTTTAACTAGTTTAGGATTCAGAATTTTCTCTGTATGTAACAAATTAGCCTTTAAAAAATTCTTGCAGTCGGATGGCTGCCAATGCTGACTGTAACACAGTTTTGTTCCTAGTGCGGGGTCTTGGCAACCAACTGACTTCACAGCTTGCGTTTCTTTGAAAATTCTGTCTTTTTTGTACCTTTTACTTGTAACTCAATAATGTTGTATAATGGCTATGTAATAAAGATTTATTATTTATTATTTAATTCTACTTGTGCAATATGTTTTACGACTACCTGTGTATCTAGAAACGTGTCAATCTTTATGCCCTTTGTTTTCTACGATTCTCAACAATACCTACTACGATTTTTAGAAACCAAAATTTATGGAATGTACATAAATTATTCACACCTAAAGGGACAAACAATCTTTTGATATTAATAATGTGAATTGAAGTGTAAGTATGGAGCCTCTTTGTCTAAATGCCGACATAACACTTACTACGACTCGTTTAGGATCATTATCTTTCAAAACATGAAAGTGATCAATCAATCTGCATTTGCGGTAAAATGATTCCGAACAAAAACTTAGATTGTTCCTGATATACGAGCGTTACTAGCACGGATTGGAAAGAAGGGGGCTACTACGAATTTCGATAATTTCTATTTTGTTAACTGACTTTAAAAAAAGGAGGAGCTTCTCAATTCGTTGTGTTGACGTGACATTGTCATTGAAAAAGAAATTATATGGTAGGGAAATTTCTCTATTTTTGGAAAATAATACAGTTTAATTTAATTATTTTGCTTACAAATCTGCACAGGATCCTTCACGCCGGATATGCTTGGGTATACCTACCAACTGATAATGGTTTACTCTTGGTTTTATAGAAAGATTGGAATCTATAGTAAAGGTAACAAAAAATATCAAGAAAACGTGAGTAAGGCTCAACTCACACTGGTGCAGTGTCGAAGCGATGCGACGCGTCATATTTTTCCGCCTAAAGCATATTCATCTCTATTGTTCTATTATTTAAGTAAAAAATTGTGCTATGTACATATGGAAGCGCGCGACGACGCGCGTTGTCACGCGCATGCGCGCTTCGATGCTCGGCTGAAGTCGAGTGGATTCGCGAGTCACCACGCGTACTTGGGCGCAGTGACACGTCAGACGCCGACCACAACGGACGGACGACAGTGTTTTGAATTTGCCAAGTATATATATTTTCTTCCATAATTCGTGAACACAAAATTTTCGTTTTATTTTTCTATTTCTTCTGATATAAATTCACTTTCTTCCTCTTCAGCTTCTGATATTAGCGCAATCATGATAAGATCGATATCAACCATCATATACTGTCGAGCGAGCACTATTCACGAATGTTCGAAAGTCTTTGAACTGGTTCCGGCACAGACGCGCGTCGCCGTGCAAAACATGACGCGTCGCGTCGCTTCGACTCTGCGCCAGTGTGGGTTGAACCTAATTTATAATATTCTTCTAAAGTACTTCTTTAAAGGTTATTTGAATATATTAAACTTCAAAATTGTCAACTAAAATTCAAGTGAAACTGTTTAATTGATTCAATAACTTACTGATACCTATTTAGAAAATGGAATCTGATTTAAAACTTTGGAGGAATTGAAATACCAAATAGAGAGAGGAAGAAGTAATTTTATTTTTTTTCCAAAAGGAGGAAATATATTTTTTATGTATGTTCAACCATAACTTTTTGCGTTCGATTCAGTAAAGCTTTAAAATTGTTACAAATAAATGTTAATTCCATTGTACTTTGGATAGAATAGAATAATAATTTATTGCTAGAAATGCATGTGTACATAGGTGTTTTGTTGAAATTGTCTCAATAGATTTTGCCTTATTAGGCGTGCAATTTTCACATCTTATAATTAAAACTAAACTACTTTTTACAATAATAATTAAATAAATTAGATAATAATATTAAATGTCAAGTAAAGCATTAATTAAATAATAATATATTAATAATAATCAGAATTTACCACTTAAATAATCCTCGATTTAATAATAGCATTTCATTATCAAAAATTTCTTTAGGTGTTTCTTAAATAACACGACTTTTTTCCTCTTTATACTGTCACGTTATTTATTATGTATTAGCTGACCCGGCAAACTTCGTACCGCCTCAAAATCAATTATTTCATATTTACTCACCTTTTAAACCTTCCCTGGACTTCCACAAATAATTCAAAACCAAAATTAGCCAAATCAGTCCAGCCATTCTCGAGTTATAGCGAGACTAACGAACAGCAATTGATTTTTATATATAAGATTACTAGTGCCATACATTGGATTTCGAAGAAAGTTATAAGAGAAAAATCACACGATTTTTTTTTACAGTCTTTCAGTTTAATTTTTTTAATAAACAGATTTTAGTCATTATTTTTGCATTTCATGCGGTACAACTTCAGGATAGTTTCATACAAAGTTCATTGTTATTGAATAACATACGTAACCATTGCAATTCACTAATGATGTAGCTTAATATGCGTAAGTGGTGAAGATTGTGACTTAGACTGTGGTCGAAAGCGTTTTTTTAATGCGTTAAAAATAACACTTCTAACGCATAGCCACATTTGTGTGTAGTATACACGTTCGGTTGGAAGATCCCAGCACCCGATAAGGTTCATGGCTGGTTCCTATATCTTACTATTCATACACTTGCTCTACCATCAGTTGACTTGACTTTTGGTGATTTTGGCTCCGACGCCTTTGGCATTGATTTTGTACCATCAGTTGAAGTTTGACATAACTTGTATGGAGCGCATATCAAATTTTAACCGATAGTAAGGCAAAAGATAGGAACCGTCCCAAAGACGGCTCCTCTCCTGTTCTACGAAAAATAAAAGAACTAAAGATGGCAGCTCCGCTATTTAATGGAATTTTGTTCGTAAAGTTGCCCGGAAATAATTTAACAGCTATAAAATATGGAATATTTTCTAATTATTATTCAGTTACCTACATCGATTTACGGATTAGCAAATAATCACTCTGGCAGGATTAAGTATAGCAATTGCGGCGCCACGTCTGTTGTAATTCTTTCGTGGCGCGGACTTTAGTATCTATATTACAAATATTCTGGCTTAAAGGCCTAGTTGCCGAGCCATAAACATAAAAAAAATACAACTGTTAACGTCGCGCGTCGTTCTCTGTCTGACCAAAGTTTTAGTACTAATAAAATAAACATTTTTAAGAAAAGTGACAGGTGACACCTTTAAGGATTCACGCGTTTGAAAATTCCTTTTAGTTTTCACCGTTTTTCTGCTTTTCTAGGACTTGTGTTGTTGTTTTTTTTTGTGTGTTGGTGGTGGTTTGTGTATACTACATAATAACGTCCCTCCCGATAGGGGTAGAAACTCAATGGATGTTGCTTTAGACCAACTAGCTGAAGTCTGTAAAGCTCCTGAAAAGATAGCTTCAAAGAAACGCTCTGCCAAGGCTGTCCAGTCACTTTCTGACTGCCCTTCCTTAAATAAAACTAAACTCACGCCTCCATCGGCTTCTATTCAGCATACCTTTACCCGTCCTGGTTTTGAGTCTGACGCTGATCTAAAATACACCGATTCTGACTCTGGCCCATTTGTTATCAATGTTACACTGTCGGATAGTGATACATTGAGAGTTTCAAGTAATATGCGTTCCCTTAAGATTGCTAAAACCATTTATAATGGTAAGGTTTCTGGCATTGAAGAAATCAAACATTTAGGTCGAAACAAAGTCTCTGTTTTTTTCAAATCCTATCAAGATGCTAATAACTTCTTAGATAATCCCCTTCTTCCCTCAAATAAGTTATCAGCTAAAATCCCCCGATTCCACCTGACTAGAATGGGTGTTATACGGGATGTCCCCACTGACTGGACCCTTGATGATTTGATAAACTTTATTGAGCCCCATCACATGTGTCCAGTAGTAATTAAAGCACGTCGCCTCAATAGAAAAAAGAAATTAGATGACAAAACAGTGTGGGAACCTACTGGTACAGTAGTACTTACATTCTTAGGACAAGTTTTACCTGAGCACATCTACTGCTGCAATATGTCCCTCCCTGTGGATAGGTACTCGCTTCCCACTATCCAGTGCCATAAGTGCTGCAAATTTGGACATGTCCGTGAGCAGGGTAGGTCGAACCCCCGTTGTTTCCGTTGTGCAGGCCCACATGAGGGATCAACATGTAATATACCTGATGAAAAAATCTCCTGTCTTTCATGGTCTGGTTCCCACCTAGCCACGGATTTTAAATGCCCTGAGCATAATCGGCAAAAGTACATTAAACTAGTCATGTCTGAAGAGAACATAGGATATATTGAAGCTGCTCGCAGGTTTCCTGCTGTTCGCTCTTCATATGCCAATGTGGTGACCTCCTCTGAACCAAAGAAGCCTGTGTATTTAGCTAATTCCTCCCCTGTCCCTGGGCCCTCCTCCTTTGATCAACCTTCCCAATCTCACCCCCTTCCAAATAACTCCTCTTACAAGAAAACTGTATTTATTCAACGTCAGCCAAGGCCCACACTTAGTCAATCCTATGATAGGGTTGCTCACCAAAATATTATTTCGTCCCCTCCATCGAATCTTCCTAATGGTTGCGCATTAGGTAACACCTCATCAGTTAATGTTTCATCTAATGACAACTTGGCCGACTTACTATCCATGATTCTTTTAAATATGTTCTCAAAGTTTAATGAATGATATGATAAATTTTCAAAATTAGTTCAAATTCAGTTAGACACTCTGCCCACTGTAACCAATGAAAATGCACTTATTTTATATTCAAAATTCATTTCAGCCCTTACTTCTGCAGCAGATTCTTCTATCCCTCTTAAAAACTCTTCCCCTGACAAAATCCTATCACCAGCTTGGTGGGATTCAGAATGCACATCTGCAGTTAAAGAGAGGAAACAAGCGGAACATAATTTTGCTAGTTCACTTACCATTGAAAATTTTGTAGTGTTCCAAAAAACTTCTGCGAAGACCAAAAGGTTTTTGCGAAAGAAAAAAACTGAAGGCTGGCGGACTTTCTGTGAGTCCCTTGCCCCTAGAACTCCAGCCACTTTAATCTGGAAAAAAATTAAATGCTTCCGTAAATCTCAGGTTGATCTTAATATTAATTCAAATGATACAACACTATGGCTTCCTATTTTTTTTTCTAAACTCGCTCCCCCATTTGTCCCTAACGAACATTGTCTTCCATCTCCTTCCTTAACTTCTTTATTGAGTACAGACCCTATGAACTCTCCCTTTTCCTTTGCGGAGCTTTGTTGCGCCCTTGACCATCTTCATGATTCTACTCCTGGCGTGGATGGAATCCCTTATTCCTTTATAACTAAGTCTTCCAAATCTACTAAACTTTTTTTCCTAGATTTAATTAATAACTTTTTTGTAAGCAGTGTGATCCCTGATTCTTGGAAAACTCAATTAATTGTCCCTATTTTGAAATCCGGAAAATCTCCCTTAGATCCTAACTCCTACAGACCTATCGCTCTTTCCTCTGTTTTATGTAAAATTGTGGAACACCTCCTTAAAAATCGTCTAGAATGGATTGTGGAAAATCGAGGCCTTCTCGCAAGAAGTCAATTCGGATTTAGAAGGGGGATGGGTACCGCAGATAGTCTAAGCCTCCTTACATCGGACATACGACTCGCTTTTTCAAAAAATGAACATGTTGTAGGTGTCTTCCTAGACATTACAGCAGCATATGATAATGTGGATCTTCCTCTCCTCAGGCAAAAACTGCACAAGCTGAGTATACCGGAAAGAATCATAAATATTATATGTAACATGCTCATGGAACGTAGTATTACAATCCGTTCTCCTGCTTGCCCTCTTCCCCCTAGACAAGTCTGGAAGGGTCTTCCTCAGGGCTCAGTTTTAAGCCCCCTCCTTTATAGCATTTATACAGCTGATTTAGAGACTTCCGTTAATTGCTTTTGTAAAATCTTACAATATGCGGATGACATTGCTTTATATGTTTCATCTGACTCCTTCAGTGATTCCTGCAGACGGTTGAACTGTGCTTTATATTATCTTAATAATTGGCTCTCAGACCATGGTCTTGAAATTTCTGCCCCAAAAGTTCCGCCGTTGTCTTCTCTCAAAAAGATCTATCCCTCCATTAGATATAAATGTCAATAATCAAACTATAGAAGTTAAAGATAATGTAAAATTTTTAGGTCTGTTTCTAGACTCTAAATTATCTGGTATACATCACCTAAATTATGTTGCAAATAAAGTGGAGAAGAACATTAACATCTTACGAGCTCTATCTGGTGTTAAATGGGGCTCCCATCCATATAATCAGAAACTATTATACAATGCTATAATTAGGAGCCATTTTGATTATGGAAGTTTTTGTTAGAACCATGCAATAAGCTCGCCCTTGCTAAGTTTGATCGGTTACAGGCAAAGTGTTTGAGGATTATTACTGGCACTATGAAGTCGTCGCCCACTAGCGCCCTCCAGGTCGAATGCCTAGAGCCCCCCTTAGCCCTTCGTCGACAACTCCTTGCAGATCGTTTCTTCTATAAAGCTGTTCAATTAGTTAACCACCCTCTTCTTGAATCTCTCAAAGATCTTTCTGATATAACCTTTCTATCTCCATATTGGAATCATAAGCCTCTCCCTCTCTTAGTAAAATCCTTGCAAAAACTTAACAATATCCCCTTTAAACTTTTTCAAAATTACCATAATCCCCTATTCGAAATAAACTTCAACAGTCTACTCTTTAGCCCTAATATCATACTTAATTTTGGCATAGACAAAGATTCTATCATAGCTAATGAAAAGTTCAATCAAATATTCCAAGAGAAATGGTCTGAATGGCTCCCGATCTTCACAGACGCATCTAAATTATCCCCAAATTGCCCAGTCGGTGCAGCTGTATGGATCCCTAAATTTAAAATTATCCTTAACTTTAAAATTCCATCTTACAGCTCAGTTTTTACTGGTGAGTGTATTGCCGTTCTAGAGGCCGCTCTTTATATAGAATCACACCAAATTAAAAAAGCCATCATTTTCACTGATTCCCTCAGCTGCCTGCAAGACATTCTGAAGCCCCCATTCCACTCTCGACAAAACTTTCCCCTCATTCTCCAAGTTAGGAAAGTCTTACACCACTGCCATTCTTTGGGCCTTGAAGTAGCACTTGCTTGGATACCTGGACATTGTGATATACTAGGAAATGAAACTGCCGATAATTGTGCTAGACAGGCTACTTACTTCTCTAGGTATTGATAAGTATAATAAATGCTTCCCCAGAGACTTATCTGCTCTCTCGTATCTTGAAATGCATGATCAGTGGAATCAACAATGGCAGCAGTCTAGTCAGTCAGTTGGTAAATATTGCGGCTCCCTACAACCAATCATCCCCTCCACTCCATGGTTTTTCCGCCACCGATTCTTACCTAAAAAACTTACATCTACCCTAATACGCCTTCGACTTGGACATGTATGTTCTCCCACCTTTTTAGCAAAATTAAGAATACGCGATCACTCTTTGTGCGAGTGCGGCCTGGAAGAGGGAACAGTGGAACATATACTCTTTCACTGTCCTAAAATTACCACCCATATATATGATATATTACCTTCAGAATGTGATCGTCCTGTGAATGTTAATTACCTGTTAACTCTTGTTCATACTAAATTTGTATATATTTTATGTAAATTTCTATATATTAATAATATTTATTTATAACGTAGTTAGTTTAATACAATTATTGTTTTGTGTTGTCCTCAGGTTATCAGAAAACGTTCTTGCCGTTTTTCACCGCTCAAAGCTATTATTATAATTTAATATCTGATCGCCCTACACCTGTCATTTTTACTCAGTCACTCCGACATTGGCAAAATCAACGCGCGCATAAAGCGTTGGAGCCATCGCCGACCAAAAATAGAATAGAATAGAAACATTTTTAATAACATACCATGCCAAACAACAACAAAATTAAATAAATAAACATTAACAGAATATGACCGGGGCTAACGCTCATAGTTGAGAGAACGTATAGTAAAGCCCCAACTAAACATCGCGCATTGTTGAATACAAAAAAAGGTGTGCTCTAATATATCTGACAGCGTTACAAACGTGGCATAAGAGAAAAATAAAGGGTTTCTATAATTACATGGATCGTATATCTATACTAATCTATTCGATAATATTATAAAGAGGAAAGATTTATATCTTTGTATGTTTGTAACGAATAAACTCAAAAATTACTGGACCGATTTCAAAAATTCTCTCATCATTAGAATTCTACATTATTCCTGAGTAACATAGGCTGGCGGGACCGCTTGTTCGTATTAAAATAACATTGTTACAAGTCAATTATTTACTAATTGTAAGCAATAGATATCTTTTAAAATAATAGCCTATGTGTTATTCTGACGAAAAAATGAAAGAGTATCAAACATACTTACATCCTCACAGATTTAATAGGGTGCCTGCCATTTCGATTATTATTGTATATCAAAGCAACTCATGTTTTTTGCTTCAACCTATTGATGACTACTATAGGCCTAAATTTACGCTACATAACCTGGCGCTTTGCTTTCCTCATCTAATAGTTGATCGTTCCTTAATTCTTTTAACTTTTTTATTGACTCATCATACGCCTTTTGTTATAATCCTTGCACTGATAATCTCTACATTATATAGATGCACAGAGTACATTAATATCATAGCAGATGAGAAGCGATGGGTACAAGCTTAGATTTCTATACGTAGAATAAGTCACATGCAAGGCATTGTCAACACGTGACATATCTTGAGAAATGTACGGTGATCCCCGAAGGCTGGACGTGTCTGGCTTTACTGTATGAAATAGGTATTCCCTACGTGTGTATCACAATGTGAACTTGTATTTCTTAACCCCCGACACAAAAATGAGAGGAGACCTGAGCATGTATACGCTACAACTGTCTATGTGTGCGTGTGTATTATTATAATTATGGTGCGTTACAAGCAGCCATTAATTGAAGTGTAGACCTTTCGTCTCGTTGATGTAGATAGAATTTTGCTGTAGAGTTATTAAAAAAATATATTGGTTACTTAGTATGAATAGTCCTATAGAATATTTATTGATTTTAAGAAACACAAGCATAGTGTTTGTTTGGAAAACATATTTTTTTTAGTGAAATTTGACCTTTCCAATTGGCACAGAATAGCGTTTGCTGCACAAACTGCTATAAGATACATTTGAATTTTGCTGTTTTACGTTCATCAAAAACATACGAACACAATAAATCCTGATAGTTTGAACTTTTTTTTAATTATGTTTTCAACGCCTTCGGCATTGATTTTGCTAGTTTCAAAGTTAGAAAGGACAGGTGCTAAGTTAAGTGTAATTTGGCCACTGAATTTTGGTCGATGGTTTAAACGCGTTTATTGTGATTTTGTGGACAACAGTATGAACTTAGTTCTTTTGCCTGTCATTCTAGAATTGACATTGACAGCAAATAGAAATACTGACATTGACATATTTAATATTGTAAATTTCCAAAAGTCATCGTTTTCAGTTTAACATTTTTGCGGCTTCTCGTATTTATTACTACAAGAATTTAATAATTTCGCTTTATTAATCAAACATGGTAAGAAAATAAACCTAAGTATTCTTTATTGGAATTACCAATTAACAGCTTACCGCTTTTAAGTACTTTTCATTATTTTCACAAAACAGTAGTCTTTTTGCAGTGTCATTATTACAAACTATAAGCTAAATCTTTTAATTTTATTTAATATTAGATTCTGTAACTGTATGCAGTTTATACTTCTAAGTTTTATCATGCAATTATGTAGCTTTTTTTCTTTTGAATTGGTTGGTAACATATAACCTATAAATTGAAAAAATAGTGCACTTATTATTTTATGTCTGCTAAAATTATGGAATAATGATAGAGCTTGTACATTATTTTTCCTTAGAAAATCATTTTGGTACAACACACACAATTTCTGTAGTCAATTATTACTATTTAAAGATTTTAAATATCTTAGTCAAATAAAAAAGTCTTTAGTTAGATATTAAGTAGGAAATTGTTTAAATTTACCATCTAAATAAAAGTATCATCTCTGCGGAATGTTATATTTTAAAAGATTTTCAATATGAAAAGGTACTAATTAGAGACAATAAGTACATACATATTGATGAGTATTTTACTTACTTCTGATACCCTTTAAATGCTCATTCAAGCGATATATCCTTTGCTTTGTAGCATGAATTTTACATTCTTTATTTTTATCATATAATTATTTAATAGCCTTTGAAATACCTTAATATAAAAAACCTATTTCTCCATGTGTGTTAATTATTTTTTGTGATATTTCAGTTCCGGAACCAGTATGACAGTGATGTCACAGTATGGAGTCCTCAGGGACGTCTGCACCAAGTAGAATATGCAATGGAAGCTGTTAAACTTGGCTCAGCAACTGTTGGCTTGAAGAACAAACAGTATGCTGTGCTGATCGCTTTGAAGAGGGCTGTTAGTGAGCTTTCTGCATATCAAAAGAAGATCATACCTATTGATGAGCATATTGGAATTTCAATATCTGGTTTAACTGCTGATGCCAGGATGTTGAGGTAATTCTGTTTTTTTAACTGACTTAAGTTTGCAGGTTTATTGCTACTGGACTTGAAAGATATAGCAGTAAATTAATTAAAATCAGGCAGAATATGTATACATCATAAAAGTATGTTTTAAAGGTTTTAAGCTCGGTAATTTATTTGATTGTTATTATTTCAATGTTTTGGCCACTACAGTGGCCGTGATCATAGAAAACAAAGATGTCAAGTGTCAATGAGTATTGTTAAAGTTTTATTTAGCCTACCGCCAACTCGTTCCTTAGAATATGTATAGTTTGATTTTAATAATTCTTTTTGCATTGGATTCTGTACAGCTTTAGAATAGTTTCATATTTATTGTTATTGTCTATCATATATGTAACATAAAAAGTGAAACATAAAAACTTCTAGCATAAAAAGCCAACTTCATGAGTAAGTAAAATATTTTTGCAATATTTTGAAGTCTGTGCTAAGTAACAACAAAAAAATTGCTAAATACAGTAATTTTATGTTTTACGTCATACCAACTTCAAGATGTAGAAATACTTACTTTTTGTTGGAAGTTTTAAGTAGCTTAGATTGATAAGTATATAATAAACAAGTTACCTGTGATGAATTAAATTTAATGGAAATTTCTGATCAATTAATTTTGTAAAGGAACTTTGCACTATACTTACTTAGCTTGCTTTATCGCTTCAAAACACAAAAAAAAATTAATTCAATCCTACACCTGTTGTTATTCAAATAAAGTCTATAAGTTAACGAGACTTTAAAGAGTTCATTAATTTTTGTATGATACAACACATAACGACATATAATGATTTTTGATTCATTTAATTTTATTTATTTGTAAACCATAAAACCTTAAAATGTATAATTTTATAAATTTATAAAAAAGTCAAGTCTGCACATTGAAGCTGTTTAAAAAAAGTAACTATGATAAACTATATGAAATAAGGAGAACATTATGCATTTTTTTATATTTCTTGTTGTACAATAAAAAAGAAGGTTATTATGTCTTCACTATATAAATAAATATAAATAGTCCGAGAGGCTTATGGAACTTTTTACCATGTACCACCAAGTTCTTACTTGCTCAGTCCCTTCTGCTTGCCATCCTCGACTACGCTGATGTCAGCTATCTCGACCTCACAGAATATCAACTTGATAAACTTGAGTGGCTTCAAAACTTTTTCATTGGTTTCATATTTGGGCTATGCAAATATGATCATATATCTGAATTTCGCATTAAACTCAAGTGGCTTCCCATTCACCTTTGCCCGAATGTGCATATCCTGTTTCTTCTTCACAACATTTTGTTTAATTTCAAGTCCCCTGATTATCTCAAGGAATGCTTTAGATTGTCTTGTTTTGTCTTGAATTTGAAACTGAAAATGCCTGTCAACAGAACAAGTTTTTACAAAAAGTCTTTTATTGTCCAGGCCATTCAACTCTGGAATGCACTACCACTAAACCCATCAAGCAGAGACAATCATTACCTTCTTTTAACAGATTAGTTAAAGATTACTACCTCAAGCTATAGTGTTATTGTTTAATTCTGTATGTATATGTATAATGTGTATTGTAGTAGGTACATAATTATGTATTATTGTTTATATTTATTAAATTTTATTATATATTACTATTTATTTATTAACAAACTAAATTATTGAACAAGTGCTTGTTTAGCAACTACCAACTTTTGTTGTCCTTCCTATACTCCATCCAAAGGCTGTCTGGAAGAAAATGTGTTGAATGTGGAATCTGGAATTTGGAAGAAAAATTAATGTTCTTAATTTTATGTATAATAGCATTTTTATGCAGTAAAGTATATTCTATTCTATTCTATAAATAAATAAATTTCAGCCGTTTCATGAGAACAGAGTGCCTTAACCACCGCTACTCTCATGATGCTCCGATGCCAGTGGGTAGACTGATTTCTTTGGTTGGCAATAAAATGCAGATATGCACCCAACGGTATGATAAGAGACCGCTTGGTGTTGGATTATTGGTTGCTGGCTATGATGTAAGTTTTTTACTTTATAGGTTTTATATTAACATTCCATAAACATCTCACTTATGGGATTGGGCCTTCTATTTATAGGGGGAACAGACAGTATACCTGTCATGCTTGTCCAAGGTGGATCAGCGGGTTAATCACATAGGCTCTCTCATTGTGCAGGTTTCATCACAGTGTTTCCTTTACAGTTAGCACATGGTAATTGTAGCAATATGCGCATTAGGTCACAGAAAACTGCCTAAGTGTTGCATATGCATACATTAAACAATTATGATTTATTGCGATGGTGACAAATAATAATATAATAATAACCACAGACAAACACACATTGTATCTCCCCAGATTGAGCAAGTTACAGCTTATGTTACGGGTAATATACAAGGACTACTCTGGGGCCGCTCCCAGACACCTAGACATACCAGGAATCAAACCCAGAACCTCTGCATTGCAGTGAGCTAGGCCAGCAAAGGCTTAGGTCGCTCAACCACAGCCGCCGTCTTAAGCCATCTCAAAGTTATTAATATTGCCTATTTGTAACACCAGCAAAGTTAACACATTACCAGTGTTTAGGATGAGATTGAGAGGTCAGACTGGAGGAATCGGATAGATAGGATGAGATAGGGCAATGGAATAGGGAAGCTGGTACAGGAAAAGGAGGAAGCAGGCCATTATAGAAGCAGATCAGATATTCTGGTGAGTGTGTGGTATCACACTCATCAAACCAGGCCTAACATCTGTAGTTAAGATAATGATTCCGGCATGGCTCTACCACATGTGTCTTGTATACATGGTAAATATTACTTGTCCTTGGAATATGGTGATATTTAAATGTATGTATATATTATTTGTCTATAAACATTTATTCATCCATGCAGGAAGGAGAAAGGACAAAACAACCTACAGCCAGGTGGTAGGGTATTTGCTTGACTGGATGGTGACCACCCTTGGTCTAGAGTATGCTGCCATAACAACCTTGTGTTGTGTTCCGGCATTAGTGACCAGGTTCCAGCCTCCCTTAAGAGAGCAGCAGCGAATTTGTAGCACCTTTGGTGTTGCAAATGTCCATAGGCGATGGTAACCGCTTTCCATTAAGTCGACCGTCTGCCTGTCTGCTGAACTCCTGCAATAAAAAAAATACTATATATATTTGTATGGTATGTATATTAAGTATTTAATATATATATTTAATGTCTGTATATAAAACATTTGTGTATTTATTACTAAAATGTAAGTAGTCTGGAAGTGTTCGCTTTTTAGCGAGAAGACCTCCCTTGTGCATAATTATGCACAATACCTAATTAGGTATAGTTTTAGTCTGTTAGTTTATTTTTTGTATTGGTGTACAATAAATTGTTATCTATCTTGTACAATAATATATATTATCCATTCATTGGATTGCAGGACCAAGGACCTCATATCTTCCAAACCTGTCCCTCAGCAAATTACTTTGACTGTAGAGCAATGGCAATTGGAGCTCGTTCTCAATCAGCAAGAACTTACTTGGAGAAGCACCTCTCCACATTCGCCGACTGTGATCTTCAGGAACTTGTGGCTCACGGCCTGAGGGCTTTGAGGGACACCTTGCCTAATGAACTTGACCTTAACACCAAGGTATTATTACATTCAACTAAACCAGGCTTGTCTATGGCTCAGTCCAATATTAATTTTTGATTCAATTGGGGTCTAATCTAACTAAAATTGAAAGTCTTAAAACAAAATAATAATTTAAATTACCTTTTGCAACAAATAATATACTAGGTCCAAATGTCGCTTACGATAAAATGACGGTAAACGCTTGAAACAGAAGTAAAGTGTAACATCAGCATCGTTCTTTCAGAATGTGTCAATAGCGATAGTAGGTCCGAAGAGTCCTCTCCGCATAGCCGAGGAGGAGGAGTTGACTCGCTTCCTGGCGCTGGTGGAGGGCGAGGAGAGGCGCGGGGGCACCGCCACCGGGGACGCGGGGGCCGGGGGCGCCGAGGGGGAGGCGCCGGGGGAAGGGGCCGACCCACAGCCAGCGGTGAGTGCACTCACATGTAACTTATAATTGGGCCATCCTATAAAGCGACATTTCATTATCATCATCCGAGCGTTACATCCCGGTTGCGATCGGATCGTTAACTACGACGCCCAAGGGCCGCTTTGCTACTCTGTTTTGAAACCATTGGTACGTGTCATCCTTCACAACGTCAAGCCAGCATTTCTTGGGCCTTCCCGTTCGACTGGTACCTGGTGGAGGCAGCATGGCTAGACGTTTGTTCCTCACACAATTAGCCAGTCTCCGTAAAACGTGGCCGTACCAGCGTAAGCGGCTCTCTTGCAGTTTGTCTGCTATGTCACGGACATGAAGAGTGCCGCGGATGTTCCTGATGCGGTCTTCTCCACACTTCCATCGCAATGTATTCATCTCCGTGACACGTAGTTCTTGCTTGTGTCGCTCAGGTACAGGCGACGCTTCAGTGCCATACAAAAGGACAGGTCTAATGATGGATTTATAGACCTGTCCTTTTAACTTAACCGGCATTTTGGGGTCGCAAACGACACCTGTCACCTCACGTCACTTGGCCCAAGCTGCTGAGATACGTGTCTTGATGTCGTGGTTGATATCCCTGGACGCGCTAAGTATAGACTCGCAAGTACTTAACTGAACTGTAACAAGCTACATTTCTGTCCTACTAATTGCATTTGCAGTAATTGACATTTTTGGGATTTTCACTTTTTTGCAGAAATGGTATCCCAAGGCGCTAATCTATATATATATATATATATATATATATATATGTGTGTGTGTGTGTGTGTGTACAGACCTATAGATCTGCCTGGAAGAGATCGCTATGAGCGATAAGGCCGCCCATTGTTCTAATGGAAATGTATTCATATTAAATTTTCTAGGCTTAAGTTATGGTTAACAATAAAGAATTTCATTAATTCATTCAAGTTGTTCATCAGTATTTATATGAAAGTTCAAATGGAGCTTCTTAAAAGGTTCAATTCTAGTAATATTTTTTAGAGATGCCATGAATATTCAGCTTCTATTCGGTATTCGGCCAAATACTGTATGTACTGTATATCTAAAGTAAACAGTATTTTATGTATGTGTATATAACTTTATGTACATATATTTCTATATAAATATGTATGTGTTTTTATTTAATATTAATATATGAATATCCCTATTAATATTATAAATGCGAAAGTAACTCTCTGTCTGTCTGTTCCGTTTTCACGGAAAACTACTGGACCGATTTGGCTGAAGCTCAGTATATATATATTTTCGATGCCGAGAATGAACATAGGATACTTTTCATCTCGAAAAATGGGACAGTTTCTGGGATAAAACCCTATTTGTCTCTCTGTTTATTATGCTTTTACGCAAAAACTATTGGACCAATTTGGCTGAGATTCGGTATATATGTAATTTTAATACCGAGGGTGGACAAGGGATACTTTTTATCCCGGATAATGAGATAGATTTATGTAAAGGTTATCCCAAATAGGATAGGTTTTTGTGATTTGCCATTTTCGTCCTTTTTTGTCCCATTTATCCCATTTGACCCTTTTGCCTCTTTTCCCCATTTGTCCCATTTGCCCCTTTTGTCCCATTTGTACCTTTAGTCCTATTTGTCCCATTTGACCCTTTTGTCCCATTTGTACCTTTTGTTCTTTTTATCATTTATGTAGTTGTCATAAACAGGGGATAGATAAATAAAACTAGGACGGTTTGAAACAGAGAATGAAAGTTTGGATGAGACTAATCATTTCTCAAGTTTATAGATATAAAAAATTATCGTCTAAAAAAAATGTGATAGTAACTGGATCTATCTTTCTGTAAAGATTTCACGAAAAACTACTAGGTATACTGGATCGGTTATGTTATATTTTAAAAAAAAAGTAGTTTTGATACCGAAAATGGACATAAATACTTTTCATGCCAGGAGATGGGATAGTTTCCAATATATATAAAATGAAATAAATCTTCCGGGTGCACTTGCACTGTGCTATTTCGCAGTAACATAAAAATTTTGTACAATGTAACCTGTATTAACGCCTGCTCTTTAAACAAGAAGCACGCACTAGAGGTTGATCCGCAGCGCAGCCGCGGGGTAAACTGTAGTATGATTATATATATTAATTTTAACCTCCTTCTGGGGCCAAATTTAATATTATTTTTTCCATAAGGCTGTCATTAAAATTGCCGCGCTGTTAAATTTTTTTGCCTAGTTCAACAAAAATGCAGATAATTCCAAAAGTATCCAACGAATGTACTTCATTTAAAAAGTAATCGATTCTGTGATAGTCTATGCTTATATTGGATACAAATCCAATTGGACTATAATGTATCTGTGTTTCAAATTCTTATTAGAAAAATACACGAGGAAAATACTCACACATTTTAACTTTTGTTTATTGTTTAAAAAAAATCAATTTATTTAGACAACTTTATTCGAAGACAGCTCTTACAAGACTAGTTGAATTACAATTAAATTATATTAACTCTAAAACTTAAATTAACACTAATTCTTATAAAGCGATGACTGGCCGCTGCGTGGTCAGCAGGTTTGTAGGCAAGCGCATGTCCAGCGATTGCCTAACTGAAGTTTGGAATTATATCTGTACGGTTTAGATTGCGGAATTTGGAAAACGCCAAATGCACAACCACTTACCTTGCTTGCTGTGCTGCGGGAACCCTTCCATCGTGGATTGTAAATCACATTTACTGGCACGATTTCTCGATTAGAGGCTAGAGGATTAGCTAATTGTATAATTGAAAAACACTTGAAAATGGACGAAAAAACAGGAAGGTCGACGCGGCGCGTGCGGTGTAGGAAGTTGCACTAACTGTCCGCGTGAGGGCAGCATCGGCGTCGATAGCTCACACGGGGTGGCGATCCATTTGTTTTTAAATATGCTAAAATTGGAAGTTATGAAATACGCGGAAAAATTGATTGTGTTAATATTACGGAACAATATCTTATGCCTTTATAGTGATGAAAAAGTAGCTACCAATACTAAATAAACTATGCACACTGAATACCGACCCACTATTAGAAATGTAAAATGATCTGCAGATGGTTGCCTGGAAGAAATCGATATCTTATACTAATATATAAAGCTGAAGAGTTTGTTTGTTTGATTGAACGCGCTAATCTCAGGAAACTACTGGTCTGATTTGAAAAATTCTTTTAGTTTTAGATAGCCCATTTATCGAGGAAGGCTATAGGCTATATATCATCACGCTAAGACCAATAGGAGCGGAGCACCAATGAAGAATGTTTCAAAATCGGTGGGTTTTGAAAACAAATTCCACGCGGACGACGTCGCGGGCACAGCTAGTTAGCGATAAAACTGCCAATTGTACTAGTTAAATGATTGTTAACTCATGTGTATTGTTTTCTTGTGTTCAATAAAGAATATTCTAGTCTACTGTGTAATATTCGGGCTAATACCATACATTAGTTAAACCTCGTCACATTTTATGTAATATGAAAATGATGATAATTAATCAATTTTCAATAGGCATCTATAAATTAGTATTCGAAGCGTACGTTATTTTACCTCAATCAATCGAATCAGTCAATGACTCAAGATTAATTGTAGTACTAATAAAAAAATTACAAAAGAAATTATAAACCCCAGTTTGTATGTTTCATAATGACTTATTGGACTTAAAAATGAGAAAAAACTCAATAACAATATATAATATACTCTTACACGTAGCATAATTAGTTCTATTAAAAACGATAATATAACAAAATATTTTTGTTCAAATAAGAACACAAATAATATTTGTGTTATCTGGTGAAGATATGACATGCTTACTGTTGGCACGGAATGCTCGGTTATTTGATAACAAAGACTTGAATGACAGACGTTCATGCTCGGGAGAGGGTCAATGGTCAGATCATTATTATGCATTCATAAGTTAGTGATGGGACATAGAGAAATTTAAAAGTGTACGACAACCTTTTTGATACGTCTATTTTTATATACTACTTGGATAGGCCCACGACTTCGTCCATACTTGACTTGAAATTCCCGCGAGATTCCCAGGGCACAAAGTACAGTAGCATTTAAAAAATAATGTAAGCTATCCTATTAATTGAAAACTATGTCCGAATAAGGTAATTTTTATACACCCGAACAACTTCAAACCGCTCCCGGGAAAAGTCCCGCGGGATTTCCGGGACAAAAATATCACACATTTTATTACGTAAAATTTGCTATCGATCAGTGAAAAAATCGCATTGGCATTTGATTTCTTTTTTCAGTCTGGGCATTTTAAATTCTTTTGAGAGCGCAGAGTTATAATTTGCTGTCGATTAGCGAAAACCGCATCGAAATCGTTTATAAGATGGAGAATACGATGCATATTTTTTTAAATTTCTTGTATGTTTGTCGGTTTGTCTGTTTGTTCTAGATTCATATAAAAACTACTGGGCCGAAAAAAGCCAACTGGAATAGACTATATAAATAGTCTATTCCAGTTGTTTTTTTTTAAATGGCTTCAGTGTACAGACACGGCATGTTTAGAATTTTATAATATTATAGATTTTTATCCTACTTCCAAAAGAAGGAAGTTCTCAATTCGACTGCATGTTTTTTATGTATGTAACGCGATTACTCCGTCAATTGTGGTGCGATTTTCAATTTTTTTCCTTATTCGAAAGAGTATATATACTCCTGAGGTGGTCCCGTTGTCACCAAGTCAGGATCTGATGAGTGCATACCAGGGAAATTGAGAGCAACCCTTGTTGAAGAGCGCCGAGCTCCTACATTCTTCGAAAGGGATAATTTATACGCGTCCCAGTAGTACAATTTCTACAGGCCCTTAAAATATTATTTGTACTACCAGAGTCCGTGTTTCCCGAAAACTACAATCCGGGTATCCTCAAGTCTCGTGTGAACAAGTACTATCTAGGTATTAAATAATCTCGAAGCGAAATATTATTTTTTATTGATTCGCTACATTTTAATATATTTGAATGAATTAAAATAAATTCAGCTCAATCCTAGTACTTGAAATGATTTCTTTAGTGGTTACTGTCACATTATTCACTTTATTCGCTAGGTGTCACACCTAGCGAACCATACGAATTTGACAGTAATGTTACAGCTATTTAATTATGAAATTAGTTTACTATATGTATACTTACATACTATTTTAATTGTTTACAACAAAAAAGCAACACGCGCATCACTATTTAACATTCACAAGTAAAATAAAATCGTGTGAAGTCCCCGAACGGCTACTCAGTATCTCACAGACGGCGCTATGATACGGTTGATACTAGCTTATCTCTTAACTGGAGCGTGTGTATCGGCTTTCAACCTCGAATATTTGGACCCAACAAAGTTACAAACAATCGTGTCCGCATCAGAACAACAAGAGTTCGCATCGAGCCTCATTCGGAGCCATATAAGTCAAGCCGTTGTAGTGGTTGATCCTACATTATTCAAAGAGAAGAAAGATGCATTTTTCATAAGAACTCTTGAAGGACAGTTGCGTATTAGCGCAAGTACTGGAGTCGCTGCGTTATGGGGATTAAATTATTACTTGAAAAGTACTGCAAAACTCAAATTGCATGGCAAGTGCGAAGAGTCGAAATACCGAATCCACTTCCCGAAGCAAACGAACTGGTTATAGCGAATGACAGGTTCAGATATTATCAAAATGTCTGCACAGCGTCATATAGCTTTGTATGGTGGAATGGACAAGATTGGATGAACCATTTGGAATGGATGGCGTTGAATGGAATCAATTTGGTGCTCGCTCCGGTCGCGCAAGAGGCTGCCTGGGCTAGAATTTACCGGCGTTTGGGTATGACTAATGAAGAAATTGACGAGCACTTCACAGGTCCAGCATTTCTCTCTTGGTTGAGAATGGGGAATGTCCACGGTTGGGGTGGTCCTTTGCCAAAGAGTTGGCACGACACACAGCAGGCAATACAGGAAAAATTAGTCGACAGTATGCTCCGTCTAGGAATGATACCAGTATATCCTGCTTTTAATGGACATGTACCGAAAGCGTTTGAGCGAATATTCAGTAATGCAACGTTTAATACGGTTGATAATTGGAATCGATTCGGCAGTGATTATTGCTGTGGTTTATTTTTAGATCCAGCGGATCCATTATTCAAAACAATCGGGAAAATGTTTCTTAGTGAAGTAACTGCTGGTGCAGCACCTGCACACATTTATACAGCGGATCCTTTTAATGAAGTTAAAATCCAACCGTGGTCGACTGCCCTTGTTCGAGGTGCTGCGTCAGCAATATTTTCTACGTTATCAGAATTTGATTCACAGGCTGTGTGGTTACTTCAGAATTGGATGTTCGTCAGTGACCCACTTATGTGGCCGAAAGATCGCGTCAAATCGTTTCTGAACACTGTGCCTAGCGGTCGGATGCTGGTACTGGATTTGCAAGCAGAGCAATGGCCGCAATACGATCTATATGAAATGTATTTTGATCAGCCATTCATATGGTGTATGTTACATAACTTCGGAGGTACCCTCGGAATGTTTGGTAACATGGAGACGATCAACAAGGACGTATATGAAGTAAGGTCCCGCAAAAATAGCACAATGATAGGGATTGGCCTTACTCCTGAAGGAATCAACCAAAACTACGTTGTTTATGATTTGATGCTGGAATCAGCATGGCGTAAAGAGCCTGTTAAGGATTTGAATGATTGGGTTGCAGATTATGCTGAGAGACGGTACGGTTGCAATGCAACCTCTGAAGCATGGAGATATTTGTTAAAAAGCGTCTACAGTTTCAATGGACTGAATAGGGTTAGGGGAAAGTATGTTGTAACTCGAAGACCAAGTTTTAAGATAAAGCCGTGGGCATGGTATAGAAGTCATGATCTATTTGAAGCATTTCGGCAGTTTGCATTTATGAATGACAATAGATGTTCTGCAGACGGATTCTACTACGACCTAGTCGATCTTACAAGACAAGCAATGCAATATAGAGCTGAGCAATTATATATTAATGTTAAAAATGATAGATATTCAAATATATTCGTTTTCAATGCATCGATTAACCAATTTCTTGATGCAATGAAAGATATGGAGATTATATTGGCAGCGAACGAAAACTTTTTGTTGCAGCCCTGGCTTTATAAAGCTAGTGTAATGGGCAATTCCGATGCCCAGTCGCTGTATCTGTACGATTTGAACGCCAGAAATCAAATAACATTATGGGGGCCAAATGGGGAGATATCAGATTATGCTTGCAAACAATGGGATGGGCTATTCCATTACTATTATATACCTAGATGGGCGAAATTTCTATCAGCAGCATTAGAAGCGAAAGTTAATAATGAGTTCTTCGACGAAAAGGGTGTTCAGAGGATTGTAAGAACTACAGTTGAAGAAAGTTTCTTGACTGAACCTATAAATAGATTACCTGAAGGTGACGCGAAGACGATAGCAAAGAGTTTATATGCGAAGTGGTCAGCAGTTCCAGATTTGGATGACCTGCCTCAGACCGTGATAAAACCTGATCCAGAACGAAAAACAACTTTAGCCGATGTAGATACAGACAGTGATGAAGAAGCTGTTGATACACCAACAGTTATTATGCTGCACTCTACAACTCCAATTCGATAAGGTTTTGAACAGTTTATAATTTTACATATTCTGAATTATTGTATTATTTATAAACGCCCCGCTACGCCTAAGTTAATGTTAGCGACTGTGTTTAAATGTGACTTATAGCGTTAAAATAACGCAGTAATGATTACTTAAATGAATTAACTGCCAATGTTTAAAGTCATTATTGTATCTCAAATAACGCATTAAACCCTTGGCTACATTGCGTGACAAAGTCACTAATATGATCCCAGGTTGTAGCGGGAGCATTAGAGAGAATAATTCGAATTTATAAATTTAGAACAACTATTCACGTGTTTGGATTGTTTTTTAATCTCCGGTTTTCGGTATATTTAGCCTTACGATCGCCTGCAGAACGTTCGGTGGCGGAAAGTTGGGCTAAATACGCTCCCAATGTTTTTTTAATAATCTATGACACATCAGCGGAATTTGCACCACGTTTCGCCGTGTACAGATTACCGTCGATCCTTTCGTTGCCGAACTTTCCGCTCTGAACGGTCTGCAGGTGTGTCGCTAGGCGAAATGTTTGATAGTTGCTCTTTAAACTTGATATAATAAGTACACGATAGTCTTAATAATAGCCTCTATTGATTGACCAGCAAGTTGGCTGTGTCACTAAAAATAATACTAGCAACGATGCAGTAAAAATGTAGATATGAAAAGCTCCTCACGAAAATGAAAATGAATATATTTATTTCATAACAGAATCTTACAGATTATATTATATTTAAACTTGTGGATCTACCACCGCTTCCGAAAGCAATTTTCGCCCGATTACCTAAGAATTTTCTTTAATTTAGGTTGCTTGGAAGAGATCGCTTTAAGCGATAAGGCTGTCTGTAATTAATATGGATTTTTTTATTTTAATTGTTTATTTTGGTGTTCAATAAAGCGTTATTTATCTGTTTATCAGCAGTTTTTGAGTGGACTAACAATCCATCCTGTTTCTTTTTGTCTTTTATAATGTAAAGTGATAATGATTGATAGAATTGTTCTTATCTGTTTCAGGTTGCAATGGACACGGAGTAGGCGTTGACCGTCTCCAAGACGCATCGGACCTGATGGACTTATCATCTAGCGATGAAGAAATGCATCTTTGTCATCACGTCTGCATGAAGCCTGCTGTGTTGGTGCGGTACCTTCCTACTCTCCTCTATAATAAAGAATCGCCGTGGCCAGTGCTTTGGTCATTTATTAAATATGTGCTATGATTGAAGACGCGAGTGGATGTAGTTATGTAACATTTTAAGATTTTTCTTTTGTTTATTCTTCGGAAAGAAGGTATGATAAACATTTATACCTTAAGTACTTTAAATTACTGTAAAACATATTTGTGTTTGATTTCATAAATACCAAACAATGAAGAAGTTAATGATGTATGTATCTGTACTAAATAATATTTAACAAAATTACGTAGCTTCTTGTATGAATGTTTATTAATTGTATTATATCTCCTTCATGCACTTATGTCTTCAATTGTTTCATTAGCTTAGAAAATTTCATTGTCAGTCAAACATTTTAGTGGTATGGACATGCTAGTCTAAAGCGGATACATTATTTAAGATAAATAACCTTTTAAAGTCGATGGTTATTTTTGTATAAAGTACATTGCTCATTATGTTAGGAAAGTTGGGCTTCATCTAAAATTGCACGAGCCAGTATTATTGTTTCACTATTTGATAAAAAAATTAAATAATTATCATATACATTAAAGATGTCTAAATCCTTGAATCACGGTTAAGAGAAATCTTAATTTATCTAAACTAATATTGCTTAGAAAAACATAAATTCAAAGTTATAATGTTCAAGTGTTTGTTTTTAACACACACGCTACGGTCTGCTGCCTTCCGTTTTTTATAGATTTAATCTATTTTGTTTCTAAGTGTTTGTTGTTTTGGCCACGGTGGCGACATTGTAGCTGGTCAGTATATCAATAGTAAGTGTTTTATTTGTGGAGGGACATACGTGAGTTCGACAGTCAACAGTATTTGAAGTTATTGAATATTGAACTAAAGTATAAAGATGTCAGTCAATAAAAACGTAAAAGTCAGGATATGAAACATCGATGTGGATAGCAGAAAACAGTGATATGTGTATGTGGTTGTAATTTCTAGGCTGGGTAAAAAAAAGACTATAATTTTACTATAATAACATAAAAAATAATATAAGATTTTAGAAAGATGTTTTGGTTAAAGTTCATGCGACTTCACAGTGGACCCATAATGGGCATTGTTCTTTCTCATCCATTTTCTTCGTTTGACTTATAATTTCTATTTTAGCTAAATAAGCACGGTAATTTACATATTCCAAAGTACTGGCCACGGCGATATACAGAATTGAATTTTATTTTTCTTTCGATTTGTATGTATAATTTTGTGTGTAATAAAAATAAGCTTTTATTATTGATTTTATTTTTTCTCTCTAATTAGCATAACATAGCAATGGATTTTTACGGTTCCATTGCTAAAGGACAGGAATGGAATCTTTTTAACTTAGCTGTATCTGTATTGTAATAAATAATTATAAATCTATAATTGGTTCGAGTTTCTACATTGCGTTTAAAAGTGTAAAACAAAAACAGGAGGATAATTCGGACCAAGAGGATTTCGTTTCTTTGTTACTATAGTGAACTTAACAAGAAACAGTAAATTCAGTTTTTCTGTAAGTAACATAGAGCTACTAATCAAGCTAATAATAATAATAAAATAACTTTTTATATATAGAGCTGTTTACATGAAATAATCAAATTTCTGTGAAACATTCGTAGTTATATTGTTAAAACGTGTATAACATGATTTGTCGCGAGAAAGGTCTGTCAATTTATATCTTCAAATATGTGGTAATGCATGATGCATGAGAGAGATAGCGAACAACATTTAAGTAGCTGCAAAGGCACTACAACTTGGACACGAGCCAGCGGAGCGCACGCGCAGGGTTAGTACATAGGCACTCAGAGGCGTAGCTAAGGTGGGGCAAGTAGGGCACTAGTCTCGGGCGCGAGGCGACTATTGAAAGTACGCGTATGAGCCAATATATTTGTACTGATCGACTTATTTGAAAATGCCTTCAAAATTTTTGTCGCGCTACTACTCACGCCTCAAACGTAAGAGGAAGATGAAAAGAGATAAGCCTCGTTCCGTTCTTCCTCTTGCTGCAACAGTACAATAGCGCTTCTATGGATATTCACATGACAAAGAGAGACAATATGACATAGTACGACTGCATCCGATTATTCACGAACATTTCCGAACTAAAAGTTAAACGGGACAAATGACGCTGACCGCCTCACTAACTTCATCGCTTCAAATGGACTGCCGCGGTACAAACCGTACTAATATCCTCGCCTCATTTGAAGTGGTGCATTTTAGTGGTTCAGTACAAAATGTCATGTTACTCTTACAAACTCATTTTATAATCGTGTCCTACCCAACACTAATTGTAATTGTATGTCGGAATTATTATTTTTTTGTGATATATTCGTAATTTATAATTTATGTCTTTTAACACCACGGGCTATAAAAATGGCCCGGACTTTTGGAGGGCTTGCGTGAGGCTATGGGAAGGCCAATACGTAATGGCCCCTTGACAAAAATGTAAATGTGGCGTGACACTGACCGGCGATTATCCTAAGGACAAACCACGGCCAGTGTAGGACATTATGGGAAATGAGAACAAAAAGTACCGGGCTATTGGGGTGAACTGCTAGTAGTACTAGGGGTCTGGGAATATGGGGACTATGGCGTCTGCCTGTAGCCATTTTCGGGGAACATGGAAAAATGGGTAAATCGTGACTCGCCATTCCCTGCATGGGCCCCAAAAATGCCATAGAAGACAGAGGCAACATGGGTGTGAGTGGCTAAGGGGTGCAGAGAGGTGGGCTGCAGGTTCACCGAAGCTACTTCCAACGTTATTCCATTTATCACTTCCACCCCTGGAGCTTGAGTCTTAGCTCTAGCGATCTTCACTCCGTGCCGGCTGGCTAAGGCAAGCTCCGAGGCGGGGGCCTTGCTTTAGCCCCCAGAGTCAGGTCCAAAATATCGCTTACTTCTTAATTTTATTGTTAAGTTTTGTGTAATACCGATTTGTCGTAAGTATATTGTGTCAATTTCTATCTCCGAATTATTAGTGATCTTCATTTAGGTAGCTCCAAATGCTTTAAAATAACTTAGGACCCGAGCCAGCGGAGAGCATGCGGAGGAATAGCGTATACGCACTTGAACCTGCCACCAACTCGATGTCTTCTGAACAGTGGATACCGGGACCTTAGTGCTCATAGCCCCAATCCTAATATTACAATATCGTCAGAATGGTCGACCATTGGCGTCAAAGTGGCATAGTATTTGTTCATTTAAAAAAAAACAACAATTTGACATTGGTATTAGCATTGCCATGTAAAATTTTTGTATATAATTCGAGTATCTACTGTCGCTGGCCAAGCTCTAGGAATTACTTCAGTTTATTTAGAAACTTTATAATATAAAGTTGTAACCTGATGAAAAGGTAAATAAAAAACAAGTATGGTGGTAGATGTTTACTTAAAAATCACAGATATATATTCATCATTTTCTATTTTTTATGTAACAATAATTTTGTTGGCTATTTATTGTCTTTTGTTCAAATATATGGCAACATCACGTGATCAGGATTACTTTCACAAATTTCTTCAAAGGACCTTTTGGCGGGAACTGAAGGGTAATGTAGTGCTGTGCAAATTTATTTTTTAATTTATTAATTAAAACGATGTTTTACCCGTTTTGAACGCGGTTATTAATTTCAATGTTTCGGCCACTTCAGTAGCCGTGAACACGGCTACTGAAGAAAAAACTGCAAAGCAGCCAAAACCTCGAAATAAAAATCAAATCCAATACTGCGCTTAAAACCGTTGTTTGATCTTAGTTTTAATTATGGTTACTAGTATCAAAAACTAAAGAAAATACTATGTATAATATTACTTTAAAATTAACAATATTTGTAGGATATTGCTAGTTTTTGGATTATTGTGTTTTTTGTGAGAAATGAGAACTGTATTCCATTAGTGGTTGCCGTGGTAGCTTAGTGGTTATCGCACGTGTCCCAAATTCAAAGGACGTGGGTTTGAATCCGGGCCCAAAACCATGCACAACTTAGGCAGTTTTTTGACCTATTGAGCATATTGTTACAATTACCACGTGGTAACGACGGTATAGGACAACATCGTGATGAAACCTGCATATCGAGATAGCCAATGTGTCAAACGTGTCAAGCCGTTCCCGTATAATGGGAGATCCGAACCCAGCAGTGAAACCTTTATGGGATGTTATTATATATACGTTTATAATATCTGAAGACCACAGGCCATGAAAATGACCCGGACTTTTGGAGGGCTTCCGTGGGGTTATGGGAAGGCCAACACGTAGAGGCCTCTTCGATAATTTTAAGTAAATGTGGCGTGACACATCCTGTCTACACAATATTAAAATGAACCCAAGGACCAAACCCCAGTCAGTGCAGGACTCTTGTAGGAAATGATAAGAATAGATACCGGGCTATTGGGATGAACCGCTAGTGGAATTAAGGATCTGAGACTATGGTGACAATGGTGTCTGCCTGTCGCAAATATTTATTATTATTATATATTGCTAAATGTATTTCGAGTTGTCACAAAAACTCCGTTGATTGCCATCAGCCCAAATCTACAATTTGACTGAGCTATGCCGAAGTTAATATATCAGACAAGGCTGTATGGACCAAGTTCCTATACCTGCCGATTTCTACTCATTTTAGACTTACTCAAGATATGAAACTACTCTCATTATTACTTAAGCTTATTTTCGATTAAATGCTTTTTATAGTTTTGTATCCAAATGACAAAATCGAACTGCTCTATAGTCGACGCATTATGAACTGAGGCTTCGGGTAATAATATTCATCTGTCTGTCTCGCTCGCACTTACAGGTCTTATGGAGAGGTGTAGTGATGTGCGTAAGAATTGTAGAGGTGCATATCCATAACGGGATAGGTACGATCGATATGCTAAATTATGTTAAGTATTAATAGGAAAAAAATTCGCGAAAATAAAAGTTTTTAATTTGTAAGATAAAATGTTGGTTCCGACGTAATCATAGAGAAACTGTATAGATCGTAATGTGGCCCTGAAAAGGGCCGTTTTTATCTTTCCTAGGGATATTTCTTAGTTCTTAAAAATCCTCATCCGTATCTTCCCCATCTGTGTTATCTTCCTGTTGGTTAATTATCAGAGGTGGTGCTTGATCTCTTAAAATACTTTTCCTCATAACAAAAAATATCAGTATATATCAAAAAATATAACGACCAATCAGGAAGGAATCAGAGTGCTAATGAAGGTCACGATGACGCATCGACCCCGCGTGCGCAGGTAGCTAAGTATCGATATTGGTTGCATTGCGTGCACATTCCTACTTTCAGTGACATTTATTGGCCGACGACTCAATTTAAAATGCGTCGACTATAGATTTGTCATAATAATTCTAGAATTGTTAGTGTTGCAACTAAGCTTAATATATATTTATCACGAACTATTTTAGTTTTTAAACTAAAACGTATTTTAAAAAGCATTTAATTGAAAATATTGTATATTTCTCAAAACTACCGAACGATCGCGCCCAAACTATTATAGTTAATTGTAGTCTTCAATTAAATAGTGATCTATTAATATAATATATGGTTTGGGCTTGTATTTATTTTTTTGAATTAAAAATGATCACATTATTGCATTATGGTTTATTGAGATCCTTGGATGTTGTCATATATTTTAGCACCACTTATTACACTAATTAAAGAGAACAATTTATCTTAATTTTAAAATAACAGTCTATTAATATAAGTTTATAACATTACACGATTTGGGGGGTTACTTCGTTTTGGATTAAATCGCTCGATAACTGGCGCTGGTTTCATAAGGTTAATGCATGTATTATAGCACAGTTAAAGACAAAAAAATATATATACATGTATTAATATTATAAATGAGAAAGTAACTCGTAAAGCGTAACAGACAGACATGTCTGCCTGTCTGTTACGCTTTCACAGAAAAACTACTGGACTGATTTGACTAAGACTCAGTATATATATATTTACGATACCGAGTATGTACATATGAAACTTTTTATCCCGAAAAAGGGGATAGTTTTCGGGATAAAAGTATATCTATCTCTGGCTGTTATGCTTTCACGGAAAAATATTGGACCGATTTGACTGATATTGGATATCTATTTAAGTTCAATCCTAGATAATGTTGGATATGGGATACTTTTCATCCAGGAAAAAGGGAAAGATTTTGGGATAGATTTTTTTATTGCTGAAGCACAGCAGACAGGCTGACGGCCCAACTATGATAGAAAGTGGTTACCGTCGCCTAAGGACATTAGCAATACCAGAGGTGCTGCCAATGTGCTACCGGCCTTGAAGGAGAAACTGGAACCTGACCACTGATGCCGGAGCACGACTCATTATAATTGTGCTACTGATTGTTTACTTAATCTTTCAATTAATTTTGTGCCAAATGTTAACTTAATATTAGATATAATGATGAATAGAAATAAATATTCATAAATCACACAATGTATTTATGAGATTTTGAATGACCCCATATTTCTTTATGACAATATTTTAATCTCTAATATATATGTAATAAGATTTATTTCAGTACATATATTTTTGCCTTTGACTACACTATAAGAATGTGTGAAATGGAAGTCTTTTAACTTTAAGATCATATGAGATCAAACATTGAAATCATCAGTGAAGCATGCAAATAGCTACACAATTATTGTCAGCACCCTAATCGAGCAAACCTATTATTATGGTAATTTCAGTACATCTTTGGGGTGATAATTCCATAAAACACCTTATGTCATACTAAAGTATCTAAAACATAACCCGAGCCATATGTGAGACTGGCTTGGTCTAAAACAGGTACATAGCTATCTTGCAAAAGGATCGGCTGTCTACTCGAAGCTTCGTTTAACTGTTTCTCAAGTACAGCATTTTGAAGTTCCTCTTCTTCTAACTCTAAAGTCAATTCATCAAGTAATTTCATCCTACATTCTATCTCTCTATCCGTCTTTTCTAATTCTACCGAATGGTCTTGCATCTCTTTTGCAGTCTTACCCAATTCTTCTTCGATCTTATCTAATAGCATTGTAACTTGTGAAGCATTCTCACAGCTGTTCGCTTTGTTTTCGTCCATATATCTTTTGACTTTCGCTGTTAACCGAACTACTAACTCCTCCTCTCTATGCAATCTCTTATTAATAATCGCCAGCTTTTCTAACAGTTCAATTTCTTCACGTATCCTAGATAATTCGTCTGAGGATGCGTCTGAATCTGTATCATTGCTGGTCTGTATTAGTCTTTCAGAATTGACTTGACATATATCAGTGAGTTCTTTTGTGAAGTAGTGTTCTCGCATGAGATGTCTTTCTCGTCTAGATTTATGTTTGGTATGTCGTCTTGGAGGTGTTCCACTACCAACTCCTACTCCACTATCGCTGTTGCCTGCTTGACTGTCATTGACTTCACTGCATCTGCCCAAGTCGCGAAGGTATGATTCGAGAAGGTAGTTTGTGCCGTGTTTCTCCATTCTACTCTTGTGAGTTTGATCCTCGAGTTGGTCGATTAACTTCTCTTGTTCTCTGTAAATATATAAATTTGTGCGTTACTATTTGCTACTTTGCAGTACTACTTGACAGCAATGAATGCTTTAAAAATAAGGATGGTTCCTTTTCAATTGATTTAGTGTGCATATTAATCATTTTTTTAAATAAAAGTTTGAATAGAGCTAAAGGAATAGCAGAATTATTGAGAGTACTAAGTACAAGTAATTCGTCAAATTCAAAGGTATTAACTGAAAAAACTCTAAAATATTGTAAAATGTTCTTTTTTCGTGGCCTTATGACTTAATGAATTATCTTGAAATTTAATGTATAAATACTTATAACAAGGCAAAATCTAGCACACAATTGAAACGGTTTTAAGTTATCGTATGCATCTTATTTGTCTCGGTTACTGTAAAATCAGTAATATTTATAAAATGCTCACCTCAACTTATCAAGCTGCTGATGTATAGTTCTGCTTTGGTGCTTAATAACTGAGACTAGTCTTGCTGCTGGGTCTTCGCTCTTAGCTCTGGGGGGTGGTGTGGCTGCCCTGACGCCTCTTCGACGTCGTCTCTGAGCTCCTGAACGACTGCCAGCGTCGCTGTCACGGCCGGAATCATCTTCACCACCGCTGGATACACGTCTTAACGATAAACGAACCTGTAATAAATATTCTAATTTGAGACTAGAAATTAAATGTGATTTTGTTTATACTGTGTTTCATAGTTTTAGCGATAGTTTTTAGAATTAGTAGTTGAATATCAACTACGGTGTGTCTAAAGGTCGGTTTTACGTTTGCCTGAGAAACAGTTGAGTCAAATGAATACAGTTCGTATTCTTTTCAAAATATTTACAAAGTCACTGATATGACTTGAAGAATCAACGTTACTGTCTGTGCATTGTATTGGCTAATCGATCTTGAATTAAATTTGGTGAAAATATTCTCTAAGGACCGGCTGGTGAGTGTAGGATGGTTTTTATGATAACGTTTATTCGAAATAAAGACGAAAATACAATAAAGAGTTCCCGTGTGATATAGATGCGAATTACATACAGGATGTAAACTATGAAGAATAGTGTATTATTTAAAGAATACGGCATTATTGCTCTTGATAACAAAGAAAAACCTAATATAACGGTCATAACAACTTTGAGTTGTGTTCCGGCGAATTAGTAGCCAGGTTCCAATACAGAGGGTATCTAAGGCCGGCAGCACACTGGTAACACTTTTGGTGATACAAACATATATAAGCGATGATAACCACATTCCATCAGGTGGGCCGTCTGCCTGTTCGACTCTGCCCATTCTTAAAATTCATTATATTTCCTGAAGCATCAGGATATGGTCATATAGGTATTCGGGTAGTGAAACGTGAGAATTATAAACGCTTTTAAAGATGGAATACCTCATGTCTTGCGTCTCCCCAAGCAGCCAGGACATGCAGTACTGGAACATCAGGTGGCAGTGGTCTTTCAACTCCTCGCCACCTCTCCGCTAACACCCATTCACCATGTTCGCTGAAGCCGTTTGCTGCAAACACATAGCTTTTGTGTAAAGTAAAAGGATTTTAGAACAAAGTTTAAGCTCGAACAAAAGTATGATCTTCACCGACGTGAATAAAAGTCAAATGAAGTAATTTTTTTTTTTTAAACTAAAAGCTAGCACCGTATTGAAAATATAATAATACTAAGTTCTTGTGTATAGTCGTCGTAACGTAGCGGCTAGAGCACGCGTCCCAAACGCAAAGGACGCGGGTTCGAACCCTGGCCGAAACGCATGCACCACTTAGGCAGTTTTCTAACCTAATATTGTTAGAATTACCACGTGCCAACAAAGGTGAAGGAAAACATCGTGATTTTTTAAGTTCTCGTAACGCACTGAGTCGCGATCGGCTTCCTTCTGCCGGCTTCGCTCTGAGAACTCGGGGCATTTTCTACCTATTTTGTCCGTCTGAGGAACAAAGTATTTTTTTTGTGTGAAGTGTAAATGTTTTTATGTAGGTATATGTAATTTCGGTCAATCTTTGGCGGCCTTTGTATTTTAATGGGCTAAGCATTTGTCAGCCTACCTTGCTGTAGCGCACAGGATCCGGATTCTATTCCTAGCATGGTAAATTTAGTTAACTAACTTTCCATTATTTACTATGGTGTAAGGTATTTGAGACAGCCCCAGAGTGGTTCATTCATTCATTCATTACCCATGACACAAGCTTACTTAATTTGAGGATATACATTGTGTATCTGCTGATTATTGTTACTATTATATTGGAAAATACTATTGAAAATTAATCTAAAACCAGAAATATTTTGGATACTTAACTATTCTAGGTTATTTTTCTGTCTAGAAAACGAACGGACTAGGTATCTACATACGTACATAATAATATGTTTGATAGTCTAAGAGTGGAGTCCAAAAACACTGGCAGTGATTACGTTAGGATAATGTTATGGATGACCCATAAGTATCATATATTTGCAAGCCCATACTAATCCTTTGCAGGTGTCTTATTACCCCTATGAATTTGAGTGACTTATTGTTCGTTATAATCTCTTTGTTCACGCCGCCGTAAGACGTCATAAAACCTTCTTTCCTCTGTTAGCATTTCATGCGAATTCTTGGAAGCCATTAAGCTGACCATTTCACGATTTCAAGAACTAGTGGGTGGCATATTGCTAGGAGCCCATGTCTAATTTACAAATGGACGAAGGTCAGGCAGTTGGGAAATGCGCCAGTCATACTGTGTATGTGTTGCTGATTGCGAACGAGGCGTTACCTAGTGCACTTTAGGAGCGAGTATCTTATAACGACGAACTTTACGCGATTTATGTGATAATGGTTTTCTGCCCTACGGTTTGGTTTTGTTGTATTCGACTATACTTGTAAGAAGTTTGAATTACGTGTGTGTACTTCTAATAAACTCTGATAATTCCAATGGCATTTTAGAATTTACATCCTACAAATTCGTAACAATATATTAATAGATCGGCAGACTAGCACACACATTGTAAGTATTACGCAGCCAAGCGAGTTATGCTTGTGTTATGGGTAATATACAAATGACAAATCTGAAGCTGATTCCAGACACCCAGAACAGAGTAAATAACTTAAAATTCATTTAAGAATTTACCTTGTCGTGAATTTAACTCGGGATCTCTGCAATCTAGTGAACAAAGTGAGGCGACGCATGATATTTATATTCAGAAAAACAAAGTAGTCATATTTCATATTGATGACCTCTGTTAATAGTGATCGCCTTAGAAAAGTTAACTATACCTTCAGGTGCGTCTTGCAACGCGCGTACTATGTCCGCGCATGTGGTATGCGCGCGCACTCCGCGGACCCACAATTTCTGGCCGTGCGCAACGACGCCGACCTCCTCGTCGCTGTAGTCCGAAGACGACGGATCCATGGTTCACCTGCTGGAAAATCGTCTATTCAATATAGTTGTAAGAAACTGCCGTGCTGTTATTGGCAGTACAACACTTATATTTGTACTTAATATTTACACATTACTAGCTTCTGCCCGCGACTTCGTCCACGTAGAAAGTCTTTTTAGCTATCCCACGGGAACTCATTAATTTTTCGGGATCAAAAGTATCCTATATGTTGACCAGGGATATACGCTACCACCATACAAAATTTCATTTAAATCGGTCCAGTCGTTTAGGAGATTAGCAGGTACAAACAGACAGACAAACAGAGAAACAAAAAATTTGAGAAAAATTTAAATTAGTTCTATTTCACTTTTTACATTCCTCTGACTCGGTTTTTACCATTTTTTTCCATTATACAGAAATTCGAGCTCTACAGTTTTATTATATGTATAGACTAGCTGATGCCCGCGACTTCATCCGCGTGGTGCGGTTTTTTAACTATCCCACGGGAACTCTTTAATTTTTTGGGATCAAAAGTATCCTATATGTTGGCCAGGGATATAAGCTACCACCGTACAAAATTTCATTTAAATCGGTCCAGTCGTTTCGGAGATTAGCCGGTAAAGAAAGACTTTATTTAAAGAGATAGCGACGTAATTAGATTACTTATACATTATTATAAAAAGAGCATATTTTAAGAATTTGTACGCCGCATTTTCAGCAAATAAGGTTTGCACTCAGCATATTGCTGTGCCGGAGTTATATCCGACACAAAGCTGATTTTAAGTGCAGGTCCTTTTGGCGTAAGACCCAAACAACCCAATTTTGTTAAATAATAATAATAATTAATAAAACTAATTCTACTTGTGTAATATTTAATTAGTAAATCAAATAAATAAATCTAAATAAAACCAACAATAAAGTACTGTGTTATTTTAAAATTAAAATAAATAAATACTGCGAGCGCGACTTCGTCCACGCGGAATCCATAAAAGTTGCCATGTTATTTTTATAACATCAGCTATCTGCCAAATGAAGGTCCCGACAAATTCGGTCCAACCGTTTCAGAGATAATTCGGAACATCCAGCTAAATAAAAATTCTAAATAAACCTTTTTCTGAATCTCCTGGTCCGAATTGTCCTCCCTGAGTTTTTTCACATTTTTATTTTGATATTAATAAAGTGCAATGACCCGAAAGAACGTTACATCAATAATTGAAAACTACGCAACACCCTATCAACGAAACTCACCCCTCACACCTTAAAATCACTTTTATGTACATTAAACTATAAAAACAATCATAAAACTTCGCAAGCTCCCCTAATAAGCACATTGCATAAGTTTGCACAATTTTGGCGCCGAGTCGCGCCTGGCACGCGACCTAGGGGGCTGTTACCGGCCATTACCGGTTATAGGCGGATCAAATTGGATTTAACCCTGTACCTACTATAACTATGGTAGATTTTCCAACTTATGACTAGTAGCTTATGCAATGTTAGATTACAAATCTGTTTTATAAATTGCTAATTTAATTAATTGTATTTGCTAATAATGCATTAATTAATAGGAGTGTTATTGTACGTATAGAATAGAATAGAAAACACTTTATTGTTCACCAAATAAACAATTACAGAATGAATAATTACAATAATTTAACGGCAAAACAAAAGGCGGCCTTATCGCTAAAAGCGATCTCTTCTTCTTTCATCTGAGTGAAAGGATACTTTTAACAACTTATGTATAAGGTATAATTAAATTAAAAAAGGTAGAACACTACAATATGGACAGCAAACAGCTAAGTTAAGAAGAATAGAAAAATACATATTTTATTATAATTTTTGCCAGATTTTTTAAATATGGCATTTGATTTCGCCTTCCTGACATCTACGGGTAAAGAGTTCCAAAGGCAAACAGCCTGCACAGCGAAGGATTTGGAGTAAAATGTTGTAGAATGTGCAGGTATATGTTGTAATAAAACACATTATCCTCCTGTTGCGTTTCGCCATCTGCGGGTGTTGAAATATTTCCCCTCCCTTCAACACCTAGGACTACATAAATGATTTTCATTAAATATTTAAAATATTAATGTGAAAAACTCTAAGCCAGACCCGATATCAAATAACATAAAATAATATTACAGAGTAAATTATAAATGTATTAGTAAATAGATAAGAAATTCGTAAAACGATAGAAATAGATGAGCAAATATGTATTATATATATTTTACTAATTATTAGATTGTTATGTCTGTAAACCAAATATATTATATCAATTAGGTAGATACAAAAATCGTGTACATTCATTCTCGGAATATAAATTATTACGAGCAGTCGTTGTTTTATTAAAAAGCCTTAAATACTATATAGTAATATCTCTCAAAGATCAATATTAATATGTATAAAAAAAAGTATGTAATGCTACATTTAGTTATTTTTATGGTTGTTCTTGTCATGTTCCTTATAAGGTTAATAATTAATTTTGTAATGTACCCTCTTATTTCTAAACGATACAATTGGCCATTTTCTTAATTGAATAATAGTTTTGTTATATTTTTATTTATTCTGTGATTAACGCCTGTTTTGTACAGAGAAGTGTTCTGTAATTTACCATAATTATATCTAACAATATTTATCTCATCATTCATAACCTTTTTAGTGAAAATAGTTTACCAATGACTTCAATCCGCTTATACGGTTGTGCCAATTTGCTAAGTTTCTTATACTGTAAAATTGTTGAAGGGATGGCCAGGTGCTCTAAAAATGTCTGTTGAGTGTGTCAATTCAGCGTATGAAATGTATTTAAGCTGTAAGGTTCTCTGAATATAAGTATAGTGATCAGTTGCTCTTCTTTTATTGCCATAAGCCCTTCTGAGTTGTTGCAAATATTACAGTGATTAAAAAAGAAGAAAAGGAAAATAAGATTCAGACATAATTATAGTCGGAGGGAGTCGGCATAATATATTTTTTTAAACATACAATAATACCCTCAGCCATGGTAATTCAGTGGCTAAAGCACCAACTCTCCATTTAAATAATTTGAATTCAATTCTAGCCGAGAGGCATTCATCGCCTAAGTAATCTTATTTTTCTTATGTTCACATTGTTACAATTACAACGTAAAAAGAAAACTACATGAAAACACTGTAATGTGTAAAACCTATTTGGAAGAGGGTAGCCATAGCAGCTCGATAAATAACTAATGTAGTAGATATAATATTGAAATTAGACTAGTAAAGAACATGTAATAGATATAAGAATGTAAATAATACCCTGACAGATCGTATTCGTCAGGAAGGAGGAGAAATTATAAAAAAATATCTACCCTGAAAAGTCCTAATCCCAGCTGTGGGATATTTATGGACTCCTAGTACCTATTCAACACACAAGTCAATGGTGAAAATTACAAAAATCTATACTCAACTATTATTACACATACAGTAATTGAAGTGTTCGTGACTTTACACCATTAGGCGGTTCCGACACCCTTCTGGGGGCTAGGGGGTGACCCCACACAACCCCTTGACATTTAGGGTGTCACACCCAGTCTTTGTATTTTTACATAAACATATACTTATATATAAGGTGGGTAGAATATTGTAAATGTTTCATAGAATAAAACAGAATAAAGTATTCTTTCTATGTTACATCAAAGAAAGTAACGAAAGAGCCTGTACCACATTCGTAATTGTGTTTTAGAACTTTTGTTACAACTAATAGATTTTTCTAAAGTACTTTCTGTTTTTCTATTGTGTTACCCTTTACAACATATTTTTTACCTCAAGTAGCCCTCATTCATTACCTTAAAGAAAAATTTGCGTTTCCTCGGCTCTCCACTGCTCCCAATTTCCGCACTGATACAGACCATAAACTTGTGACACCTGCACACGCGTCATCTTCTATGGTAGTTCCTTTACAGTGCAGAATGTAGCACTTTGGAATGCGCTGCTTGGTAAAGTCAGAGAAGCCAGAACATTGCTGATGTTTATGAATCTACTTAGGAAGCACTACCTTTCCTTAAACAACTATGCCTAAATTATATATATACAATTATTTAAGTGTTATATTATATAACTAGCTTCTGCCCGCGACTTCGTCCGCGTGGAATAGTTAGAAAAAAAATAAGTTAAAAAAGCTCTCCCGATTTTAAAACATTCTTCATTGGTGCTCCGCTCCTATTGGTCTTAGCGTGATGATATATAGCCTATTTGTTTTTTAATGTAAAAATTGTTTTATTGTATGATGATGATACCGGAAATATCAATTCTTAATTAGGTGCATAAGTTGTACAATAAGCTGTTTAAGTAATTAAAGTGTTTTTAACTATCCCACGGGAACTCTTTAATTTTTCAGGATCAAAAGTATCCTATATGTTGACCAGGGATATAAACTACCACCGTACAAAATTTCATTTTAATCGGTTCAGTCGTTTCGGAGATTAGCCGGTACAAACACACAGACAAACAGAGAAACAAAAAATTTGAAAAAAATCTAATTTAGTTCTATTTCACTTCTTAGATGACTGACTGACTCGGTTTTTAGCATTTTTTTTCATTGTACAGAAATACTTATAATTCGACCTTATACAATTTTATTATATGTATAGAAGAAGTATTTATCAGTAAAATATATCTCATAAGTATGTATGTATATATTTATCTTAAAAATTTAATATATATTTTAAACATCTATTGACATTTGAATTTGTGCACCACCTACATCGCCAGATTAGCACAGTCCTATAAGTTAGGTTGCCTGGAAGACATCGCTCTAAGCCATAATGCTGCCTATTGTTCTGCCTAAAAATACTGTATTAATGTATTGTGTGTTATTTTGGTGAGCAGTAAAGTGTTATATCTATCTATCTATCTATCGTCTCATCTAATACACGATTCATAGGTCAGCCATAGGTCGCTGGTTCATACCCGACTCGAAGGACCAATGTGCGGGACGCCACTTGGTGGGAATATAAACACGATATTTTTGGCTACGAATTTATTTCCCGATAGGCTGCACAACACACGTCGCGGCAAGTCGAGTTCCGCGACCACGCTAAGAAAACGCCACAACAGAACAATGTTCGATATACATCGAACACCGCAAAACTGAGTTTGAATGGGATAAATGAGATGGTATAGCAACAATAGGATAGAGGGATTAGACAGAAGGTATAGGGATGAGAGATGAAGGGGAGGGGTAGGGGGAGAAGTCGCCGATATTCTGTGAAAGCATAGTATTACACTCATCAAGTCGACCTATCGAGCGGTACTCAAGATATTGATCCCGGTATGGCTCTACCACGTCAAAATACCATCTGATAGAAAGTGTTTACTGTCGTTTATGAATATTTGCTGAACCAAAGGTGCTACCAATGTAAAAAGGCAGTAAATACAATCATAAAGAGATAGTAAATACATGTAATTAAAGTTATTCTCGACTAATTATAAAACAACATCCTCAGGCATAATTGGGTAGTATTATATCTAATTTTACATTAACTTTATAAGTTGCTGCGAGATGTGCAAATGGCCGACATCCTGTTCATCTTGTTTTCATAAGAAGGGCGTTAGCGATATTATTCCGTGCAACAGTTCTATCTATGATATAAATTATTAAGATACTCTGGCGGCGTCCCATCTTCCTGCCACTAGCAAGACAGCTGGCATAGCTGCTGCACAACCGAAGGTTCTAAAACGTCACAAATACTTATCCATCAGCAATGGCTACATATTTTCGGCTTTTGGGGTCGAGAACCTGGGACCATGGGGGGCCTGAGGCACGCAAGCTTTGTCGAAACATAGTCAAACTCAAATGTATGGTATCTCACGTGACCAAAACACTTCTATACTTCGGTTAATCTTTTCCCCAAAAGACGTTCCCAACTGACAGCCGTCTGGTGATAAATTTTCTACTTTAATTTTAATTTGTACGTATAGTTTATTTCGATTAGTATTATAATAATTTTTAAATGAAAAATAAAACTTGAATGACCTAAATATGATTTTAATTCAAAGGCGCTTTACCATAACAGAACACTTCCTAGGCGTACTAATATTACAATACGAGCAAAACTAAAATGCGTGTTTGAAGTTCGTATACGTCATTGCACAAACACAATTATAAGGTTCACGGAACTGAGACAAGAGAGTCTCTCTCTGGGCTGCTATCCGAACTCGCATGCTATCTCTCTTGTACAACACAGATGCAATAAACGTTAACATCTGACTGGACCTGCGCAAACTCATAGAACTAAGTTCACTCGAAGCGCATATAAATTTTGCGCATACTGTACAGAGTAATGCCTCGTGTACATTATTCCCATTTAGTGATGTGACGTAGATTCGGAGTAAAACAGTTTTTGGGTCGACGAATAGTATATATAGTAACATTAAATCTGCATCTGCAAATTACTGTGCAATGATAACAGTTACCTAATTTCAATATAACAATAAATTATACAAATACAATATATTTACATACTACAATTTCTCAACAGCGAGCCGGAAAGTGGCGAAGGGACCGGGCAGCGCGAGTATGAAACATTCATTGACGATATGACATTCACGCTATCCATGTCCCTCGTCACTGCTGCTGTGGAAATGGGCGGGCAAACGCATATTGCAAATTTTCATGCCACATGCAGACGAAGTAGCGGGCGGCCGCTGTTAATGCAATATGTATGCATAAAGTTACCTTATGTACGTATTATTTTATCCGACGCTTGTAATAATATGTAAAAAGATCGCCGAGAATAAATATATGAAGCTCTAATTATTGTCAGTCAGTCAAAACCTATCCAACAGTTGCGGTCCCTACATTATAGGGGCAAAGGCTTGCTACCAGATTACCGCTTACACGGTAGCTGATTTAGGGATGGACCTTGTACCTATAAGAATAAATATACAGTTATCGATATTTTGTTCCACTTCAATTTCAAGGCCGAATATCAAAAAGCATGCTGCATTTTAGTTGAAAAATATCGTGAATAAAACTAATGAGTTATGTATAAATATTTAAGTATAAAAAAATCCATAGTAGCATGTTGACAATGCACTCGTTTTTAATGACATGGGATTTACTTTTAATCCCGGTCAGAGAGCATACGCCGTTTAGTCTGTCTGAATTAATATACAAGTTATTTTAATGGACAAAGTTATGACAAGTACTTATTAAATCGAGTCTAATTACAAACACATATACCTTAACTCTGTAACTAGTACCTTCGTCCGCGTACATTATTCGATTCTCTTGAAGTTTAATTTTTTTGTACATGCACTTTATAAGTTGAAGATGAAAAATCAAAGCCCTATATAGTTTAGAATTGCATATTATTTAAATTATTCGGAGGTAAATAAAATGTGTTTATAATATGAGTACGTACACAACGAAGAAGTCAGGTGGTGTCTACTGCTAAGAATAAAGCAAAATTGAGCAAATGCTCAATAGTTTAGTTGACAACCAAATATATTGCGATATTTTTTATCATGTTACAAAACGTCGCAGCCTCATAGATTTTACACGAGATTTAGGTATGTAACTCCTTATAACGTCATAATTAGGTAAAAGTAAATGAAGTCATATGGCACATTGATTCTCTGATCCCCCAGCGGACCTGTAATCAATGTACAAAAACAACCACAAATCGATCAAATATAATATGAAAAGATCTTCAGGCTCACATGTGCAGACCTGGGCCTAAAACATAATAATATACTAGAATGATGATAACTCCGCTTTTATTATCAAATCAGAATGAAACATTTGAATGATGCTAACAATTCCTCGCCTGTACTTCTATTTTTGATATAACAATATAGTGTAAATTCATTTTTGAAAATGGCGCTATGTATCATAACCTAATGTATTCTACACGACTCTCTGTGGCACAAATAAACCCATGGAGTTTCTGTGCCACAGTCGTATGTGTTTTAATGTATATGAATGTAAGCATATTAGACAATAAATATTAAATAATGTTTAAAAATAGTACTGAGAAAGAATAGTAATTCCTGGGGCCGAGCGGCCTGTTGGAGGCGACAAAACAATCCACAAACAGGTGGTCACGTCATATTTATAATAAAATTGTCAAGAGGCCTCTACGTGTAAGCTTTCCCATGGCACACAAGCCCTTGAAAAGTCCGGACCATTTTTATGGGCCGTGGTATTCAGAGACATACAAGATCAATGCGCCTACATGAGTAATTTCTAAAACTATCGATATCGACATAAGTCAACCTTATAAGGATTGTGAGCAAAATTATCGGTGGCCCTCACAGGCACGTAATAACAGGCGCGGCGCGGAGCTACGCACACGCAAGGACCCACGGAATTACGCGCTACACACTCTTGTTGTGTTTTATTTAACTTTGTTGGAGGTAATATTAACTAAAACAACTTAAATGAGTAATAAATAAAGAAATCGTGAAACAAACGCACTTCTTGTTATTTAACCAAAATCAAATGCTGTTCATAAGTCTCGCTAAAACTAAATACTAACTAAATAATTTTTTATGCGTTTTTGAGTGGATTCCGGGATGGCTTATTTTCACAGTTGGTATCGGTAGGTGGCGCTGTAATCGGGTTTTAGATATTTTTTTCAGGCCCGGGCAAAGTCTGCCAGGATTGCTAGTTATAATGAAAATGAATGTATTTATTTAAAAATGGAATCTTACAACTTACTTATTGAAAGTCACGAGTCTACCAGCGCTTCCAAAACAGTTTTAGTTGCTGTTAAAGGAGAAGAAGTGGCGCAACAAATTACCCAACAACACATATTTACTTCATTATTATTATGTATATACATTCGTAGTCTCATAAATAAAGATTTTATCAAATTAAGCTAATTGCGCATGTGTTATACATAACAGACAAGTCTGGGCACGTTATCAGATACCCAGACCAGAATAAGTGACTTAAAGTGCGTGTTTGTTTACGTCACTTACTTCAGCTTTCATTTGAATGAATCGATCTTAACCATTGGAAAATTATTTTACACCGATAAGAAAAATTGAATTGCCTAACGATATCGTAATAAATGCAATTATTAAAATGAAAACTGCTATTTCTCTCTAAATTTTTCTCTCTTTCTTTGTCTACTCTCTAATGATAAATGACCTTTTAGATTTTTTATCTCAACGTGTTGTTAAGAGCCAACGCATTTTATTGTAAAATCTAGGAATTACCTAAAACATAAAATTGTATCTAAAATTTTTGTTTATATTTCATTTCAATATATAATAGGGTTCAAAAGGTATAAATTACAAAGTCCAGGATCCATGTAAGCGAATTGGCATCCATAGATATATAATCAAACATAACACCGGGCCACAAGAAAAGTGGTCCGTACTTTTGACAAGACCCATCTTATTCTTATGTATTTCGATGTGCTGAATCCGAATCTGGAATCTGACCCCAGATTCGGTAATTTGGTCCATAAATTCGTAATTTTTATAAACAGCCTGACCCCGACCTAGTCACAGTGTTCATTCTAGAGCTTTCCCCGCAGCCACGACGGAGGTCAAACCCTGATAGGTAGCTCTATTATCTTATTTAGATTTTATATATCGCAAGCGAAGCCGCGGGCAAAGACTAATATATACATAAACCTTCTTTGAAAAATTATCTAACTATCGGTGAAAACAGCTTAAAAATCTGTTGCGTAGTTTACGAGAAGTTAGCGAATATACAGAGAGACAGACGTGGAAAGTGATTTTGTTTTATATTATAGATAGTATGTAAAGAAAAGAAGAATATAATTGCCAAAGTAACTTTGTCTGAATAATCTGTCAAGAATAGAAAATATGTTTGTATGTATTTAATTTATAAAATAATTAAATTATGTGTATTTAATTAATAAAATATTCTTTATTCTTTATTGTACACAAAATAGTTACAAATAAAACTACAAAATAGTAGTTCTGTACAAAGGCAAGCTTAACCCTAACAAGAGTTTTTTCCAGCAAACCTATGGCTCTAGCGTGAGTGGGAAGACAAGATGCAGGGTTGTGTACATGAAAGTTATTACATAAAAGTACTTATTGAAAATAAATATTATATTATAAACTACATACGTACATAAACTTACATACACATATATCTATACATACCTAGTATATACATAAATAAAATACATATACATAAAAATAAATATGTAGTTTAAGTATAGACAGACATACCTGTCTGTTTAAGTTCTATCTAACACCAACCTGCACCACCTACGTCGACAGATAAGATTAAATTGTTTCTTAAGTTGGGTTGCCTGGAAGAAATTGCTTTCAGCATATAAGGTCGCCTATTGTTTCTACCATGACAATATTGTAATCAAGTGTTTTTGTAATTGTATATTTGGTGAGCAATAAAGTTTTATCTATTCTATAATAGACACAGGTTGCTTTTTATCATGGCGAATGGGACAATTTTCACGGGACGGATCGGAATTTTCCGGGAGCAAATAAAAATAAATATTATATTATATGATAAAAAACAATGCTCTAATAATAAAGTAAGGTTTCACCATGTTTAACCATGTCGAAGCCATAAAAGCTTAAGAAGTAGGTAACAATCTGGTTTCTAAAGTCATAACCGCGACAATAAATATACGACCTAGCACAAGTAAAGCAATAAATGACCTTTCATAAACTTTTCACGGCTCATATATTGATATCAGACACAAAGTAAAAACATAATAGCTCGTAAAAACCCCTTTAAAAGTGATTTAAACGATATAAAAGCTATTACATCAATTTTATAAAATCGCCGTCAAGTGTGATCTGTTTTTATTATTTTGGGATCAGTGGTTTGTAAAGACTCAGGTAAGCGTGTATGTAATTTTATATTTAACTAGCTCTACTAGCCAGTGGAAACAATTTATACAACAAAATCAATAGGCAAATTGATATATACCCCTTAACTAAATCTAAATGTAAGAGAACATTGACTGAGTGGCTCTTAAAACTCGATTATTACTCCACTGAAGCATTGTTAGTTTTAGTTACCTAATATTACTACTTATTTGTTACATTAAATTCTGCAATAATTATATTATATATGCTTTATTATATTTAAAATTTAGTCGTATTTCATTATCGTAGGCTGGTCTAAGTTATATGTAATTCTTATTTTATAAACACGTATTACTATTCTACATCTATTATACACGATAACATACTCACACAGTCACACATAATTACACTCTATACAAAATATTTATCATAATTTGTTTAGCTGTTTTTTCCGGAGAGAAAGAGGCTGGTGATCAGTCAAACAGGAATATTCCTTTTACTGACACACCAGGCTCTCACCATTTCAGTTTATAAGAAAAATTGTTACTAATTTAATTATTGTTAATGTGAGAATAAATAAAGAATTATTATTATTATTAAATACATAGAATATATAAGTAGATAATAAACAAGAAGAAAATATATAGCATAAATGCTAAAATAAATAGACGATATATAAGAGGATTAGGGGGCGCAGCAGAGGTGGCCTGAAAAAGTAAAAATCTTTAACCCGATTGCAGCGCCATCCACCGGGTTTAGTTCCGAATTTAAACCATCCAGGAACCTACACAAATACATACAAAATACCGAGTGCGGCAAATGTTCTCCTGACTTGAAAAAATAAGAATATAGAATGCGATTGCATCGCCGTCTACTGGGTCCAATTGTGAATCTGAACTATCCAGGGAATCCACTTAAACACAAACAAAATCAGCATACACTGTCACTGTCACAAAGAACTGAGTAAAATTCGTGAACAACAACACAATAAACAAATAAAAACAAAAAACTATAATAATTCACATGCAAGGAAGTCGTAATGGCGAACCACCGCATACTGAATTCTTTGGTAAATAAAACTTATACTTCTAAATAAAACTTCTAACTGCTGGATGTATTTTCTTATTACAATATGTATTTTTAATTTTGCAATCTTACTGCATATTTTGAAACAAAAGCTGGTGCCCGATCGGGTTATGAGTTGCTATTTCATCCAATACGTATGGAAAGCCGTAGAGCGTAAGAGATACAGTAAAGCACGAATAAAACGAATAAAAAACGTAAGCCCTAATAAATCCATGGCGCTTTCGACTACTTGGTCGCTAGTATTTTCAAGTAGGCTATGGGGAATTGAGTTGTATAAAGTCAACGCCCCTGCTAACCTATAGGAACCGTCTATCGATCGGATCGAAACCGGAACGAGATTGAACCGAGAACGGCATCATGGTGTGAATCGAGCCTTTGTATTCTTCTTCCAAAAATAATGTAGTAAATGAGTTTAATAAATTAAAAAGCAAATAAACTCGTTTGAACACACAATATTATAACTTTAAAGCGATGATCTCTAAAGGGCTTATTGCTTACAAAAAGAAGGCAAAAGCATACCAATTTAGGATGGTTAGTTACCAAATCGATTTTCTTAGAACCCAAGTGTTGCTGTAATTTGGCTCGTGCCGCTAAATATGTAATTTACTTTTTTCCTAGAATTATTTAACATTCTATTTAGAGTATTATAGCTTTAATCTAACCTTTGGATATTGTTTAAGAGGCACTTTATGCTTTAAACTTTTACGTTGAGGGCGATCCCACTGTTCAATCAAATTGAATTCAACTTTGTGCCGTTTACTGTTGAAACGCTTGTACCTTGGAGTTCTGAGGCCATGAGCCTATATAAATACTTTTCAAAATGCCTAATCGACTTTTCAGGTGATCAGGCTGATTCCTGCTTAAGACAAAATCAGAATGGCGGTCCAGCGAACGATTTCTTCTTTTTATTTATATTTTTTGGTTATTGTCTTTTTGTGATAATAAATTTCGGGGTATCTATTTCTTTCTTTTCTTTTTCTCTCTTTTCTTTTCTCTCTTATTTTATAAATTCTTACTCACTAATACATTTTTACTTAGAAACTTGTATTTCTTATTACAATGTTTTGTCGTTGCCGTGTATATTAGAAAAACAAAATTTAAAAAAAAACTTAGTTGCTATTTACTTATATTATTTACATTAATATTAAATACAGTTTGAAAAGCAAAGCTATTGCTATATATATTAGCTATACTATATCTTATATATAAAAATGAATCGTAGAAATGTATGCACGAGCACAACTTGAGAACGACTTTACCGATTTTGATGATATTTGTTTTGTGTGTTTGAATGGGTACCCCGATTGGTTTAAATTCACAATTGCAACCGGTAGGTGGCGCTGAGATCGGGTTGTAGAATCCACCTAATCACCTGGACCGAATTTGGTGTTTTTTTTTATGTTTGCTAGTACGCAAATGGACCACCTGGTGATAAGTGGCCACCGTCGCCCATGGATATCTGCAACACTAAGGGAGCTGATGCGTTGCCTACCTCGTTGAGACTTTAGGTATCTGTTCACGCCCTTTTTGGAGAGCCCCGTATTGTAGCGCTCTGGGAAAACCGCGGGAGGGGAGTTCATTCCATAACTTGGTGATTTTGTTTTTGCGTCATGAAACAAAGTCTTTTAGGAATTCAGAAAAAATGGCGGTACGAAGTTCGCCGGGTCAGCTAGTTTATTAAATATATTGCCTCTTACTAATACATTTTCATGTTTACAGGTTTTATGGGACAACTTTAGTTGTTGCTTTACGAGTTATATACATAGTACTGATGATGACTATCCTAGCATTACGGCTAACCTGTTACTATGGTTTTTTTTTAATTTTTTTATTCGCCTACACCTCCGTCATGTGCCAAGACAGAGTCTATTTTTTTCATATCTTGTTCTATCTAAGTCTAAACTATTTCTTATATACTAGGGATAATAAAGAGGGGGGATCTTTTTATTTTTATTTTCTGTCTTTTTTTTTCTCTTTTTTTTTGGTTACAAATTTTACTTCTATTACATTTCTTATCTACTATTACATTTTTATATCTATCTTTTAATTAATTCTATTTATTACAATATATTTATTTATTCTCTATTTTTCTATTATATTTTTATACTCTTTATATCTGTTACTAATTACTGTTACAATACGATTTTTACGTATACTATGTAAGTATATACAATTATATACTACCAGTGTTACTTGTTGATTCGTTACTATGGTTTTTTTTATAGACCCGGAATTCTCTGTCATTGTTCAAGACAGAGTTCTCATTATCTTTTATTTTTGTATCTCTTTTTATTTATACCCGTCTAAAAATTTTCATTTTTTGCTTCTACTTATTTTCGTATTACTATGTGTAAAAATAAATGTTACATAGTTAGGTTGGGTAATTGGATAGATGGAAGGGTGGTGACTGGATTGGATATTTGAAAGGGTGGATTTGATTGGATGTGAGAACGAATGGACAGAAATGGAATGAGAATGGAAATGGATATAGATATGTAGGGAATTACTATAGATAAATGGTCGAGGGTAATTTTGTGGGAGAGTTGAGAGGATGTTGTGCTTTATTTATTACGAATGAGGAACTTTACAATATGCGTATATGCTGTTACATGATTTCTTATTATCTATTTTCGATACATTTGTTGGACATGGTTGGGTTTGGTTGGCTATTGTTGGCATGTTAGAAGGAATTTTATTTAATATCTATTGACAGTTTATTTTACATCTATTTAGTAATTTTACTTCTAGTTTTAATACATGTCTTAATTCAATAAAGTATGTCGCAATTTTATGTACCTATTTACTCTTTTGTGTGTGTGTATAAATAGTGCGTTTATTTTACAATTTCTAATGAAGTTTTATTGTTTTTACATATTTGTTATATGCAGTTAGATATGCAGCTGGGTTTTGCATTCATTTTAAATTGTTTCTAGTTACTATGGTTTGAACAATAGTTAGTTGCAAGATATTAGTTGTTTTTAACAACGAATTTAGCGTTTATGTTAACATTATCAACTATGTATCTAGTGAAATGTATTTATTCGAACTACAACAAGAACTGATTATGTTTTCAATATATATAATATTCTGCGACATTAACACTTCTGGATTCTATATTGGACGATTACATACGCAAATTGTGCAGTGCTACGTTTAAAGAGGAGAAGAATATATGCAATAGAAATTATAAAATCATAAACGAGTTTATGAGGCAACGGTACTTAATTGTGTACTTTGAGGTAATGATGGGCAGATCTCAGCATTGTTTCGACAACTCTCATCCGTATAGCGATCTATGATACCAGGACGTATTTGGGTATTTTTATCATGAAATAATATTAATAGTAGCTATACAGACAAAAAAGAATACATTATATTTTCGATTTTAATGCTATATACAAGTGAATTTTAAAGTAGGTCATTCCTTTACAAAAATAGATCATAATTTTGTTAAAAATCAACCCTTGACGTCAGTTTGACGTTTGAAATTATAAATATTTACAAAAGTTACATTATCAGTTCGTGTAATAATACCGTATATGTTTTTTTTTTCACAATTTGCTGATTCGATTCCTGACTCCCCAGTCAGTTTGATCTTCAAAAATTCTATCGATGCCAGTTTAAATTTCATCAAAATTGGTCACGAAACTCTTTTGAGAATTTTTCACTATCTCTTAGTTTCAGATTTGGCCATGGAAACCCACTTAACAAAATTCATTCATTTCAATTAATTTATCAGTTTCTTATTATTATTATTATTAAAAATGAAATAAATTATTACATTATATAACTGTCTTTAATTAAGTATGACGACACATTACATTTTTTGCTGAATTGCAACTGTTGCAATTCAACAAACATTGTGTGATGGCTGACACTAGTAACCAAACTAACATGTTGGTTATACTAAGTTATAGTACAAGTAAAATTTAATATGATAAAATAAATTTTGTGTATAAATATAGGTAGTTATACACAAACTTTATTTTATCATAATTTTAAAATACATACTTAATCCGACCCTGTTCTAACAAAACAGCTAATCGCAAGAACGACGTAACTTTTTCAGCTTTATAAACATCGATAGTGGAATCCCACTTCCTATGCGCCTATTGTTGTAGCAATTACGCGCAAATATACGACTGTCTTTTTGTTGGCTTACACGACAAACTTAAACTAAATACGGATACAGACTTATTATTTTTCCATTTTAAACACGTCGTTGTGTAGTTTTCTTCTGAGAATAACTTTTGTGAGAGAGTTGAAAGTAGAATACAATACCAGTTAATTTATAATCGATTATATCCATGCAGGACTAGAGAAAGAATACAATTCTCTACGTTGGGACGGCTTGTCGTATGAGGCGACAAAACAACTCACAGCCAGGTGGTAGGGTGTTTGCCCGTCTGGATGGCTACCACATCTGGTCTAGAGTACGCCGCCTTAACAACCTTGAGTTGTGTTTTTTTTATATATCCCTTCCGCCGGACGGATAAGGTTATCCGGCCTTACTTATCTTCTGGGTTTTTTTTTGTATTTCTTAATTTATTTTCTTTTTTATTTCTGTAAACAGACGTGACAATATGTATGTATATAAAATTACAAAAAACAAGGCTTGAGGTAAAAAAACGCACATTAGGCTACTTATGATAAAAGGTGAGGCCGCTTGGGGTCTTCTTCTTGAAGTTCTTCTCCGTTGCATGTGACAGCACTGTGCTGAGGCATCAGGAAATTCACGGGTATGAAGACAAACTCCTGTGAATTCTCCCAGTGCCAAGGAACAGCGGTATCATTTCTTCTTGTTTCTCTACAGTCGTCCGTCTTCAATTTTCTTGATTAAGTCTTAATGTTTTATATATTCAGATACATAGATTGGCAGACGGGGTGCTTGATAGTGAATGTTTACCGTTGCCCTTAGACATCTGCAACGCCAAGTGAGCAGGTGCGTTGCCTACCTCCTAGGGACTTTAAGAATCTGTTTTACTTGGCGTCCAATCTAGCTAGGGGCCATCTACAAATTACGTCACACGAATTTCATGATTTTTGTAACCCCTCCCCGTGCTTGTCACAGCTGGTCACATTCGAGAGACCCCTCCCTCCCTAGTGTGACATCACATATTTTGCAATTTATATCAGGAAATTATTAAATTAAAACAGCAGTCCCGTAATTAGCATAAATATATTAGATTTCGATATGTGACGTCACGAAATTTAGGACCTATCCCACGCCTTGTCACACAATATCACACTTCGTCGACCCCCTCTCCCCCTTAACGTATGACGTAATTGGATTTAATGCCCTCCCCTAGACTTACGTTATAATGTCCTAATCCTAACTACGTATAATATTATAAATGAGAATGTATGTTTGTTTGTTACGTCTTAACTACTTTACTAATCTTCATACATTTTTGACGTTGTCAGGGGTATAGAAAGTAACATAGGGTACCTTTCATCCAGAAAAAGTACTCTTCCCGATGGATAGACAAATATAGCCCAATAAATGGCGCTGTGATCACTCCTTAAAAGTGTTCTTCTTAGGTTACGTTCCAGAAGGGACTTCAAACCCACCTCTTGATATGTGGAACGGATTATGGGGACGAAATCGTTATTTGAGCGCTGTGTGATCGACGAATGAATGATGACGTCACTATATTTCGTTCGGATTAAGAATGCAGTGAGTCGTCAGTGCAACTGCAGGGTAAAGGTGTATTCACAGTAGTGTTAAAATTCAAACAAAATATATTTTTAAAGATTAAGTTTAATGAATTTAAAAAATACACTTAAAAGTTAAATATCAAAATTAAGCCATTAATATTTTAATCACTATCACTAGTATTCTCATTAGTATTTATAATAAAAGAATTTTCTGCAGCGAGTTCCATGATGTCATCTAAATCCCACATGGTATTTTCTTCTTGTAAGACGTGGTCGCAGCATTTCTTCCATCGATCAGCGTCTACTAACCGAATTGCGTCATAAAATATGTTTTTCACGTCAGTCATCTTAAAAGTTGTATTGTTGGCAGCAATATAATTTTTTATTTGGGCCCACACCAACTCAATGGGGTTCAGTTTGCAGTGGTACGGAGGTAAACGAAGAATTTTAATGCCGTTGCTCCTAGCCATTTCATCGATTAAATATTTATCATATTGTGGGGCGATTTCTGCGGTCACACAGTCACATTTCAATCAGACTGTTTAAAATACTTAAAACATTGTAAATTACTATTGTCTCTCCATAGTGGAGAAAATTACCGAACCACTTTTATTTTTACGAATTGGTGAGGTATTCATTTTTTTAAATATAAATCAGTTAACACAATTACAGGACACAACCGTCGCGTTCAAATCTATGCCTTCAACTGGTCACTGTGAACTTGACTTTGTAATTTGAAAAGATTTCATTGGTTAGGGGCGGGGCTAGGCCGGCGAACAATGATGACTCACTGCATTCTTAACGCGAACGAACTATAGTGACGTTTTCTCCACGACCATAACGACCACGATCGCCTTGTGGAACGGCAGGCGTTTGGGGCAGCATTTTGGGCATTGTGAAATACTAAAGGAAATCATCCTTAATCTTTCAATGCTTTCAATAAACAAATTTAAAAAATTAACAAAGCAACGTTTGTGCGAGAAAACTTTATTACACGACGAAAGATTTTTTAGATGACCGCACCGAATGGGTATAATGCGATCGCCACCAAGCTTGTTCAGTAATCATTCATATAAATTACTTTGTATTAATATAAACTGAATCTAAAAAAAGAGGAATAATAATAAAAATGAGTTTGTTGCGTCGCTTCTTCTCCTTTAACAGTAATTAAAATTGCTTTAGAAATGGTGGTAGACTCATGACTTTCAATAAGTAATCTGTAAGGTTCCATTGTGAAATAACATCATTCATTTTTAATCGCATGTAGTGTAGAATATTAAGCATTGGTAGTGGTTTAGTGTATGTGTGTGTATTAATAAAATGAGCGTATTAAACATGTAAACCTGTAATTCGAATTAAAAAACTTTATTCAAATTAAGTTCCACTGGAGAACATTTGAAGGTCATATATGTGAGTTAAAATTTAAATATATTACCCATACTATACATGTACACCGTTCTGTAACGTATTATCGCAGGTTAAGAAGAAGCGACAAGAAAATTCTCAGCAACACGCTTAGCTAAAAGTTATTTTCTTCATATTGTTACAACTTAAGTTCCGACAGAAACAAAATCCACCTGCATATCTGTAAAAAAGACATTTTAGTACCTGTCGGCATTTGAACTAATTGTAATTCTTTTATGATCGTCTTCTTTTGTTTACTTATTTATTGGCATACGTTTATAGAGAACAGCCCATTGTTTATTGTACTCGTTTATGGCCACTTGCGGCCGACTCGTTAGCCAGGTGTTTTGGATTATGTCGACTACGATATGGGCACACTGCATTTGTGCAGTATAAAACGATGGCCTGATTGAAGGAGGGGCAGTCGAGCGATAACAACGATCTAAACGCCACGTGTGTACAATCGGAGATCTAATAGTGATTGTATAGTTCTAATAAACTCTATAATAATTCCAACGGCATTTTAATTCGAGTCCCGCTAAACTCGTAACAATATTTATCTACTTCAGTCTCTTTTTTTTAATGTGACGTATGTTATACAATTGCTTTTCGAAGAATTATGGAGTTGTAACAAACAGTGCATACTCTATAAGAGACAATCAGAATAAGAGGATTAACTTAATACATTAGATTAGACCATTGTTTCTCAAACATTTTTATGTCGCGACCCACGAAAAAAACCAAAAAGTTAAGTAAAAAGTCTTGCGACACCTACACTACAGAATTATAATAATATTTAATTTATACGTTTGATTGAATTGAATCTTTTGTATATAGATCGTATTTTTTTTAACAGACTACGACACCCTTTTGTAACACACGGAACGATGGAAACGATTAAACAATAGGACATAAAAGTACATTTTTTTTTTATATCACGAATATTCTGGACGCTGGTGTTAAAAAAAATTATTGGCATTAAGCATTTCAAACATATTAAATTGATTCTTATAATCTAACTGTGCCTAAAAATTGTCTATAAAAATAAAAGCCAAAAGTGCTTAAAACAATGGGAATGTACGTTTTACAACTTTAAGTTTCAAAATTGGAAAAAAATCGGAAGACTAATGTTCCAAGATGTCCACCACAGTTGTCATGAGAACCATAGTTTATATTAATATGACATAGACAATCGTCATAGATGATATTTATAGTCGATTTATCAGACGATTCGATTTGTAATTAAATTAGCATTTTCTACCGGTTAGTTAATTTTATAAGCCCACTAAATTATCATCTAGATCATTTAGTGCATCAGTAACTAATTATTATAATTGTTTTTATGATCCTAGCAACACTATGATGTAATTGCTATTTTTAGCAATGATGCAATGTTATTGTTTTGTAGGGTAGCATTTTCATATAAAAGGCGTAGTGGCGTGTAGACGGTGTTCATTGCTTACTGTGCTGTGTGAATATTCACATCACAAAGGCTGAACAATAAAGGGGAAACCCTGCCCAAATAGTTAATATTTGGTATATTTGGTACTTTCTTACCCAAATCTCTCCTTGCATTTTACACTAATCACTACCATATTATATTAAGTTTAATTAGCCAATTTAAAAATATTTTAAATATGTGTAAAAAGTTGAGATTATAATAATAATCACGTATTGTGGACTAGCTTCTGCCTGAGACTTCGTCCGCGTGGAATAGTTAAAAAAAGTAAGTTAAAAAACCCTCCCGATTTTAAAACATTCTTCGTTGATGTATAGCCTAATTGTTTTTTAATGTATAATTTGTTTTATTATATGATGATTACACCGGCAATATCAATATTTAATTAGGTTCAAAGTTGTATAATAAGCTGTTTAAGTAATTAAAGTTTTTTCAACTATCGCACGGGAAACCTTTAATTTTTCGGGATCAAAAATATCCTATATGTTGACCAGGGATATAAGCTACCACCATACAAAATTTCATTTAAATCGGTCCAGTCGTTTCGGAGATTAGCCGGTACAAACAGAGAAACACAAAAATTTTAAAAATGTAAATTAGTTCTATTTCACTTCTTACATCCTGACTCGGTTTTTAGCAATTTTTTTCAATGTACAAAAATTCGACCTCTACAATTTTATTATACCCGGTTTTAGTCAATCTTATCGATTCCAACATAGCTAGCATGCTCAACCATCATAACAACAAAAAAATATGGTAATGTTTTCTGTCTGTAAAAGTACTTACGTCACATGGACTCGTAGACCGCCCTCATTTATATCTGAAACAAAACATTTTTTTACGTTTAATTACATGCAAATGAAGAGATTAAAGTGAGCTACTTGAATAATTTACACACGTTTCTCACGTAAAAATATGAATTGTAAATGAGACCGATTAATATCATATTGAATGAACTTATTTACGTGTATTTAATATAATCCGATTAGATTTAAGCCAATATACTATTAAATGGTGTTTAAGTAGCTAATCAATAGTAATATAATCATGCTATTACCCGCACAGGAACGGAAAGAACGGAAGAATATAATTTATTGCGGCCTGTCTTAAGAGGCGACAAAACAACCCACAGCCAGGTGATAGGACATTTGCCCGTCTGAATGGCTACCATGCCTGGTCTAAAGTATGCCGCCATGAAAACCTTGAATTATTGGCCAGGTTCCAGTCTCCCTTTAGAGAGCGGCAGTAGGTACATTGGTAGCACTTTCGGTGTTATAAATGTCCATAAGCGATCGTAATCGCTTTCTATCAGGTGGGCCGTTTGTCTGTCTGCTGAACTCATGCAATAAAAAAAATGGAGGATTCGCCTCTGGTGTTGCACATGTTTTTTTAAAATTTTTATTGCAAGTTTCAGTAGACAGGCCGAGCACCTGATGCAAAGCGGCTACCATCGCCTATAGACGTTTGTAACACCAAATATGCTACAAATGCGCTGCTGACTGATGCGTCTATAGGTGATGGTAACCACTTTACATCACTTCCTGTTTGCTTCGCAATAAAACTATGTAAATAAAGTCATCGACAACGCTTCTACTATTATGAAACTCATAAAACTTTACTTTGTTGAAGGGTTATTTTTTTTTACTAAAAAATAACAATTTAACGACAAAAAATAAATATTCAACCGACTTCTTTCTACAACATCTTGAAGTCGATGCCAAGTAAAATATAAAAGAACAACACCAAATTTAACAAAATATAGCAATTTTTATGTTTTACTGGACACTCTGTTTTGTTTTAATTTTTTTTTTAATATATTTTTTCTTGCGCAAATACTTCAATAGCTTTCGAAATAATATATTAAGCACCTGGCGAAATTATACAACTGGCACGCGTATAAAAATTTGCCATCTTATTCTTCGGTGTATATGCTCTTCAACAAGGATTGCTCTCAATTTCCTTGTAATCCGCAAATCAGATCCTTAAGGGTAACTTTCGATTTCTCTGGGATCCACTCATCAGATCCTGACTTGATGTCCATGGAAACGCTATGGGAGTATACATACTTACGAATAAAGAAAAAATCAAAATCGATCTACAGTTGACGAAGAAATCGCGTGACATGTATATAAAAAAATAAACGCCTATAGAAAATGTAATAGCCACACGCGTATATACACGATTTTTTTTAAGAATTTAGGTGCACGGCATTCTTTAATAAGGGTTATGCTCGATAACCTTGGGATCCGATCCATTCAACAGATGCTGACTTGGTGACCAACGGGACTACCTCGGGAGTATACACTTACGAGTAAAGAAAGCAATTTGAAAATCGGTTTACAACTGACAGAGATACCGAGTTACGAAAAAGATGGTTAACAATTTTCGTGAATTTCTCTAGGTCCTAGGAATCCACTCATCAAATATTGACATGGTGACAATGGGACCAATTCGGGAGTATAACCTTTCGATTAAAAGAAAAATATTGAATGTCGATCCACAATTGGCGGAGAAATCGAGTAACGAACATACAAAAAAATACATACAGACGAATTGAGAACCTCCCCCTTTTTTGAACTCGGTTTTAACCGATTTTTAAATCCCTAGTTAATTTAATACATACCTAAAACAACTCATCAAAAGCCCATTACCACTAATGAAATTAAAAACAAACACGAAAAGCATTTTGAAAATAATCATTTTGGTACCATTAGAAAGAGATTAGGATCACCCCATTTTGATACCTCATTGATTCTTTGTACATTATTTTAAAAGCCATGTTTCCCCACATGGCTTTTAAAATAATGACTCCTTGTCATTGTAACCGATTTCAAAAGAGACGTACCCAGCCTCAGAAGAATATAAAAATTTTCTTACAAAAAAGGAATCGACTTCAAAAGTAACTACAAACCAAATAATAAATATTTTCTACAACATCTTGAAGTTAGTGCTATGTAAAACATAAAAATTACTGTTCAGCAAATTTTTTGTTGCTTTTTTATGTTTTACTTGCCACTTTTATTGGCATATTCTATGAAAATTGAAAGACAGAAATGAACCATCTATTTTAACCTACTTCCAACAAGAGGAGGTACCCAATTCGGCTACGTTTTATTTGTATGTTTGTTACGCGATTGCTCCGTCATTTGTGGACAGATTCAACATTATTTTTATTCAAAAGACCTACACTCCTGAGTTGATCCCATTCAATCAATCACCAAGTCAAGATTTGATGAGTGGATCCACTCATCAAATCTTGACTTGGGAATCAAAATCAGGAAATCAATTTTGTTGAAGAGCGCCGAGCGTCCACACTCTTTGAATGGCAACACTTGTATACGCATGCCAATAGTACTATTTCGAAAGCAACTAAAAAGCAGAATATATTATTTTTAAGTCAGTTTTGTTTTTATTAAAACAAAACCGACTTAAAACTGAAAAGCAAAAAATAAACATTTTAAAGAAAGAAAGAGAGAAAAAATCATTTATTTAGAACTACAACATAAATGAGAATACAATACACATTAACAACAGAATTTTCTAAGTCGGTGCCGAGTAAAACATAAAAAATCGGCAGAAGTTGTAGAAAATATTTATTATACTACTAGCTAACTCTGGAATGCACTACCACTAACCATCAAGCAGACAATTAGTTAAAGATAACTACCTCAAGCACACTATAGTGTTATTGTTTACTTTTGTATGTATATAATATAATATGTGTATGTATTTATCTATATTGTTGTATATATGTTACTATTTATTCATTAATAAACTAAATTATTGTACGAATGCTGGAGAAAAAGCTGTTAGGTACCGAGGTGTCGTGGTCTTTCAAGGAAACTCCGGATTTTAAATTCCAACCATATAATATATTTTAGGTAAATTTCTAGTACAGATTTTTACAATTGACAAATTATAGAGCACATTTTTCACAACGTTCCAAACATAAACTTCAAAATTTAAATATATTTCTAATTTTTCTCTATCTCGCCAGCAATGGCGAAATAGAGGTTTTATACGAGTTTAACATACTCGCCCCACTAAGGGCTAAGTTGCCTTAGACCTTAGTCTAATTACATAAATTATTGAAACAAAAGAAAACTAGTTTGTGAAGGACCAACTTCCTAAAAAAACAAAACAAAAACAATTGCAAAACAATAAAAACTGAAATTAAACAAAAAGAAACCTAAACATCTATTCTGTTATAGGGATAATACATAACTTGGAAGTTGGTCTTCTTATTATACAGTTTTTAGTTTTAAGGGTCACTACCCTGGTGATCCCACCATGGCCCGGATGTGTCTCGGTTACTAAACCATATAACCATCGACACGGGGGTAAGTTGTCTTCTTTAATTAAGACAACATCCCCTTTTTTGGGTTCTGGCGCTCGTGACACCCACCGATATCTATGGAAAAATTGAGTTAAATATTTACCCGACCATCTACGCCAGAAATCTTGAAGCATTCGCTGTGTATATTTCCAACGTCTCAGCGAACTTATATTAGACTGTTCAAAATTTTGATCAGGGGGAGTCACAAGGGGTTCTCCGATAAGAAAGTGTCCAGGCGTCATAACATTTGCGTCATTCAGATCACTACTTAATCTCCACAGCGGCCTGGAATTTAGACATGCTTCAATCTGCGCTAAAACAGTTGATAGTTCCTCATAGGTTAAAGTTGCATTTCCAATAATCCTTTTTAAATGAAATTTTACAGATTTAATTCCAGATTCCCAAAGTCCACCGAAATTGGGAGCGTGAGGGGGTATAAAGTGCCACGATGTTTGGTTGTTAGCCAATACTTCTGCTAACTCAGGTTTAAGATTGTTTTTCTCAGATAAAAATAATTTAGCTATTTCCTTTGCGGCACCAATAAAATTAGATCCATTATCGCTCCAAATTTCTTCACAATGACCTCTTCTGGCACTAAATCTTTTAAATGATTGCAAAAAACTTTCTGAACTCAAGTCAGATACAACTTCAATATGTGCTGCCCGTGTTGCCATGCAAACAAAAAGACATATATATCCTTTATAGGATTTATGACCACGCCCTTTTGCAGTACGTATTTGGATCGGTCCCGCGAAATCTACTGCACTATAGCGGAATGGACGCGCTGGAGTACAACATACGTTTGGTAATTGCCCCATCAATTGATTATAAGACAATCCATTATTTTTAACACAGATAACACATTTTTGGATAAATGATTTAACTAGTTGCTTCCCTCCTATAATAAAATACTTATTATTAATATAGTTTAAAGTTAACTGAATACCACCATGCAAGGTTTGTTTATGACTATGTAAAATTATTAGACTCGCCAGTTTTGATTTTTTTGGTAAAATTATGGGGTGTTTGCGGTCTAAATTTAACGAAGACTTTTCTAATCTTCCAGCTACTCTTAGAATCCGTTTATCGTCTAAATAAGGATTTAATGACTTTAATACACTTCTCCGTCCAACTTCCCTTCTATTTAATAAGTCAGATATTTCTCTTTCAAAATACATTTTCTGTGTTTCTCTTATGCAAGTTTCTAAAGCCTCGTTTAATTCTTCTTTTTGTAAATAACTTTTGGTAATCCTATCAGATTTCAATTTTTTACAATTTAACATTCTTCTACAATAAGCTATCACTCTAATCATTTTATTTAATGTAGAAAATCTTTCCCATAAACTATTTTCCGTAACAATATTATGAATCTTGACTGCTTCGACTTCTGTTGCTATATCCTTTGGTTTACTTAGAACTATAAATTCCTCTTTGAGAAATTCTGGACCATTAAACCATAACATATTACTTTTGAGTTCACTTGGTAACATCCCTCTAGAAGCACTATCGGCAGGATTTAATTTCGAACAAACGTGTGACCATTGTCCAGGATTAAATGATGTCAATATCTCTGCTACTCGATTCGCAACAAACACCTTCCATTTACTGGGTAAATTATGAAGCCAAGCTAAAGCAATTGTTGAATCTGTCCACGCATAGAGTTTATCTTTATCAATACTAAGAATGTTAGCTACTTCTAACATCAACCGAGATAACAAGACAGCTCCACACAATTCCAAACGTGCAATCGAAACTTGTTTTATAGGTGCTACTCTGGACTTGGCCGTCACTAATGAGACATGTATGTTACTTTCTGAATCAACTACTCTAAGATACACAACCGCTGCATAAGCTACTTTCGAAGCATCACAGAAACCGTGTAATTCTTTGAGCACATCGTTAGATTTGGTTTTCATCCACCTAGGTATTGCAATCTGAGTAAGTTCAGTTAATTCCGCTCTAAAATTAGACCATTCTTTTAAAATTTCTCCCGGAACCACGCCATCCCATTGAATTCCTGTTATCCATAGTTTTTGTATCATTGTTTTTGCCAAAATTATACATGGCGTGATCCAACCTAACGGATCAAAAAGACGTGAGATATCTGATATAATTATCCTTTTCGTAACTGGTGACAGAAGTTCAGGCAGTTTTACCGAATAATGAAAAGTATCCCCACTTCTCCCCCAGGTAAGTCCTAGAATTTAGACTATATTATCCATTTTTATGTTTATATGACTATCATTATCTTTATCAGTTTCTTTTAGTTTTTCTAATAATTCATCATTATTACTCACCCATTTTTGTAGAACAAAACCACCTTTATTTAATAACTCATTCATTTGTTTATATATCTCAATATCTTGTTTCACAGATTCGCAACCTGTCATCAAATCATCCATATAAAATTCATTCATAAACCTTTCTGCTGCTTCAGGATATTTAGTCCTATCATCCAGCGCTGTTTGCTTTAAAGCTCTACATGCAAGAAATGGAGCACAAGCTGTTCCAAAGGTGACCGTTATCAATTTAAAATTCCTAACTTTATCTTCTGGATTATGTCTCCAAAGAAACCTTTGGCAATCAGCATCATCTTCATGTACCTTTATCTGACGGTACATTTTAACTATGTCAGCCCCTAAGCAAATACTATTTAACCGCCATCTCATAACTAAATGTCTTAATTCTGGTTGAATAGTTGGTCCAACCATTAAACAGTCATTAAGGGATAGCCCATTTCTTCCTTTAGAAGAGGCATTGAATACTACTCTTACCTTTGTAGTTTCCTTATCTTCTCTTACAACCGCGTGGTGAGGTAAGTAAACCGTTTCCCTTCTTTCTTCCTTTACTGCATGCACCTCTACTGCATGATTTAACTCCAAATATTCATCTACCACTTCTTTATATCTTTGTTTTAAATTTTTATTTTTTTTAAGTCTATATTGGAGACCTTTCAATCTCTTTTCAGCAATCCATCGGGATTCTTCATAATTGAAGTTTGATATTTTTTCATTAAAAGGTAATCTTACAACATACCTTCCTTCCTCATCTCTAGTTGTTGTTTTACTAAAAAATGTTTCACACTCTTTTTCCTCGTCCGTCCATTTCTGTTCTTTTGATAGTGAAATATCAGATTCTAACTCCCAAAATTTCTTCAAAAAGTTATTCTCTTCGTCTACCTGACAATGTAATATTGCTACTTGATTATGTGTGGGAGCATTCATCTCTCCTACACCTGATAAAATCCATCCTAAAGTAGTATCCTGCGCTACTATAGATCCATTTTTCAGTACGCCTTGTTTAATAATTTGTGGATATATTTCGGCCCCTAATAAAATATCTATTTTATTTGGTTTATAATAATCCGGGTCCGCCAATCCTAATTTATTTATTTCAGGCCACTCTAATAGTTTAATTGTTTTAGGCGGCAGTAGGTTAGTGATTAATTTTAAAACATATGCTTTTACTGTGTACATTTTCGAATTAAACCTTGATTTTATATTCACATACACCATCGTTCTCGAAGTCACATCTCCTGTCAATCCTGAAATATTGCAATTAATAGGTATTTTTTTTAATTTTAGATATTGTACTGTAGACTCTGTAACAAGACTAGCCTGAGATCCTTGATCTACCAGAGCTCTTAGAACATAATTGTCTACATGTTTAGACTCTGCTTTAACAATCGCAGTAGCTAATAAAACCTGATTAGACGTCCCAGTCGAGAAATACGTTAAAACGGGATTCGAATTTTGTGTATTATTTTCATTATTGTATACTTGAGATGTTCCTGCCTCTTCAGGTATTATTAAATGTATCAGATTGATTTGTATGAAGCAAAGTGTGATGACGCCTTGGACAGAATTTACACTTCATATTGCTTTGACAAGATTTAGCCACATGACTAGTACTTAAACAATTGAAACACGCTTTTTTTGACATGATAAACTCGCGCCGCAACACTTTCGTTTGCAAACTTCTTACAAACGTTTATTTTATGTTCCTCGGAACAAAATAAGCATATATTTTTAAAGACATGCATTGCTTTATACTTCATATTATTATACGTAACAGTTTGACTATTATTAACGTTTGAATTTGAAACACGGTTTCCAAAAAATTTTGAATCTAAAAACTCTAAAGCCCTGTACCTTTTAGTTAGAAGATCTTTAAACTGTTCTAAAGTTGGTAAATCGTTAGATGAATTATTTATGACCGAAAACTCCCACTGCCTACGAGATTCTGGGTCAAGTTTCAATGTTAAAATGTGAATTATTAATATATCCCAATTTGAGACATCAATACCTAAATTTGCAAGACTATTTATACAATCATTTGTCGTATCGAGTAGTTCCTTCAAACTATGCGCAGATTCCATTACAATATTTTTTTGGCTCAATAGCCTCTTAATAATATGATGCGACAAAAACCTTTTGTTGTCATATCTAACTTTTAATTGATTCCAACATCGATCATAATTAGCTTCAGAAATTGGAATTTGTCTTAGCAGTTGTTCAGCTTCCCCAGTGAGATAACTTTTCAAATAATGCATTTTCTGCACATTATCAAGACTCATATTGTTATGTATGAGTGAGGTAAACATATCTCTGAAGGTAACCCATTCAATATATTTGCCTGAAAACGTAGGGATTTTAATTTTAGGTAATTCAACTTGAGTTCTGGATTGATAAAAAACTTGTTGTTCCGATAAACATCCTTCACCCCTTTGTTTTAAGGCAAATTGACTTAAAATAGCTTTAAGTTCTGTTTTAAAATCGATACAAATTTCAGTCACTGTATCAAAAATGTCATTTTGCATGTATTCATGCTCATACAGATCTCTTCCAAAACGTTCCAGCAATAAATCATGATTTGAATTAAATTTAGCCCACAATTTTTCCAAAGATTCCAATCTGACCTGAACATAATTTTCATTAACCCTCTCCTTAGGGGACTTTTTGAAAAACCTTTGTGCCTTTTGTATGTTTTGGAAGATATCCATCTGTATACATATTTGGGCATCCATCTTAAAAATAAAAAAAATAAAAATATTGGAAAATAACAATTTTAAAAATAATATTGAACCGATGAATAACCTAAACGGAACCCTAAAGTTTTTAAAATTTTACACAAAAAGTTTTAATTTAAAAAAAAATACGGAACCAACAATATTTTGAACTGAACCCTAAAATTTTACAATTCTAATTATTTATGTTAAGTGTCAGAAAATCAATAAAAAGCACAAGAATATAAAAATTACTATCCCGTTATGAATTAATACACTTTTTATGGCACTTCACTTCACTTCCCGATGATGGGTTTTCCAAATAGTTAATATGAATTTTGTACTCACAGTTTTGCAGCTTTAATTTTACCTTCCGATTTTTAATTCTCTTTTCCGAATACTTCCGATTGAGCTTTCTTTTAATAACAGCTTACCCTCGGCACCGCCTGGACTTATGGTTATGGGTATTTGGGGTTTATCGCACTGGTTTAGTTCCCCTATCCACCACTGGTTTTATAAATGTCGAAGGACCATGGAGAAAAAGCTGTTTTGTATGTATATAATATAATATGTGTATGTATTTATCTATATTGTTGTACATATGTTACTATTTATTCATTAATAAACTAAATTATTGTACCTGAGGTGTCGTGTCGTCTTTCAAGGAAACTCCGGATTTTAAATTCCAACCATATAATATATTTTAGGTAAATTTCTAGTACAGATTTTTACAATTGACAAATTATAGAGCACATTTTTCACAATGTTCCAAACATAAACTTCAAAAATTTAAACATATTTCTAATTTTTCTCTATCTCGCCAGCAATGGCGAAATAGAGGTTTTATACGAGTTTAACAAATGCTGGTTTAGCAACTACCGACTTTTGTTGTCCTTCCTATACTACTCCATCCAAAGGTTGTCTGGGAGAAATCGGCATGGGCGATAAGACCGCCGATTGTACTTGTATATTAATAATGATCTTGATTTTATGTAGCATTTTTGTACAATAAAGTATATTCTATTCTATTCTAGCCCGGAAAACTTCTTACCGCCTCAGAATCAATTTTTTCATATTTACTCGCCTTTTAAACCTTCCCTGGACTTCCACAAATCATTCAAAACCAAAATTAGCCAAATCAATCCAGCCGTTCTTGAGTTTTAGCGAGACTAACGAATAGCAATTGATTTTTATATATAAGATTAGCTGACCCGGCAAACTTCGTACCGCCTCAGAAACATTTTTTTTCATATTTACTCTCCTTTTAAACCTTCCCTGGAGTTCCACAAATAATTCTAAACCAAAATTAGCCAAATCAGTTGAGCCGTTTTCGAGTTTTAGCGAGACTAACGAACAGTAATTGATTATTATATATAAGAATGTTACTATTAGATTTCAGTTGTATATTTGTAGTCTAAATTTCATAAATATATTCTATAGACTTCTTCTTCTACTTCATTATCTTTCCCGTAACATCGTAAGAGAAGTAATATCATTTACGAAATGACGTCAGAGCAGCCGGTTCGGCGGCGGAAACAGCTAAATCAGTCAAGCGGCGTAAATATATGACCCTCAGTGAAAGGTATTTATTTATGCCGTTTGCTGCTGAGACCCTCAGCCTCCTGGGGTCCTGAGGCCATGAGCTTCTGCATAGAAGATGGTGAGATAATATGTAGAATACAATATAACTAAGTTAAGTTTCCTTTTAGAAGCCACACGTCTTAACGGGGTGGACGAAGTGTGACATTGTGTGACAAGGGGTGGGAGGGGTCCTAAATTTCGCGACGTCACATTTCAAAATGTTGTTGCTGTTTCAATTTTAATTATTTCTTGATGTACAATTGCAAAATATGTGATGTCACACTAGGGAGGGAGGAGTCTCACGAATGTGACCAGCTGTGACCAAAACGGCGGAGGAGTTAAAAAATCATTAAATTCGTATGACGTGACATGTGGATGGTCCCTTATTCCACTAGTGTATAATGTCTTAGTTTAATAACATTTTATTAATATCACCTTCCGAGCTTAATGATATGTTTTTGTTTTCATTCTTTGATCAATTAAATGTCAATATACTGTTATTATTATCAAATAATTTCCCTGAAATACCTATATTTGTTCAAACGATGTCAACCTTAACAAAACATGTCCTCAACTTGATTTATTAAGAACTGTTTTTTTAGCCGCATACTATATACGTTACCATGGAAACTGTACTATCAACAAAATACAAGACACTATATTATGCCGTATTCCTGCAGTAATAAGGTTGGTTTATAAATAACATGAATGTTAACGATAAAAATTACATGACAGCGATAAGAAATGAGTGGAAATGTGTTTTCTTTAATAATAATGAACAATAATTATTATGCTACAAGCCGTCTGTGTGCTCAGGATAACTAATCTTACTCACTGTAAGATATATGAACCGACCATTATTTGCCTTATTATTGGTTGAATTTTGATATTACTTTTATGGAGCTTACATATAACATACCTCAATTTTTAACTGATAGTACGGCGATAGTAAATGAACGGTCGGTAAGATATAGGAACCAGCCATAAGTAGTCGACAGTTGAATCAACTGAATTAACAAAATGTTTTGAAACAATGTTCATATCAAAGAGTGGGCATTAAAATATCAGGTTTCATAATAACTTTAAAATAATAAAACTACGTTTTAACGGTTTTAAGCGCGATAATTTATTTGATTTTTATTATTCCGACGTTTCGGCCACTTTTCAGTGGCCTTGATCACGGAATAATCTATAATAATCACGGATAAATTAGATTAGGCTCTCCCATAGAGTAGATAATAACCATAAACAAAATTAAATAATTAAAATGAACAAGTTGGCGGTAGGCTAAATAAAACTTTAACAATACTCCATTGAGACTTGACATTTTTGTCTTCCGTGATCCGAAACGTCGGAATAATAAAAATAAAATAAATTACCGCGCTTTAAACCTTTAAAACGTAGTTTTATTATGTATACAAGTCGCGAAAACTTAAGAAAATATTATAACTTTAAAATGTCATGTTAGAAAGAGGAACCAAAGAGAAGTCGAACAAATAAGACATAAAAGAACTATAACTGTAAAATATGGTAATTTTTATACGTTACTTCGCTACGACATCAAGATGTTGTAGAAAATAAATATTTACTCTTCGCCTTTTAGTTACTCTTGAAGTCCGTTTCTTTTTTGCCAGAACATTTCCCATAGCTATTTACAAATTTACAAAAACGATCAAACTAAATTATTGCAATTCAGACAAGACAATGTATCTCCGGTCAAGCTTGTTTAAGAAAAAAATCAAAAAATCCATATTGTTACGAGTCGCAAGGCTCGAATTAAAGTGCCGTTAGAATTATTATAGAGTTTATTAGAACTATACAAATACGGTTAACACAGGTACAAATATAACCGAACACAACAAGCCCAAATGTAATGCAGAAAGTCGTAACTCAATAAAACGCGCAAAGTCCGTCACTTATTAGATTCCCGATTGTAGTACACACGTCTTGCTTCGCCCGTGGTTCTCGCTCGATTGCCTCCTCTCTCCATTAAGCCATCGTTTTTTTGCACAAACGCAAATATATCTGCGCGGCGGACGTCGACGTAATTTCCTAGAAATCGTAATCCGCACACCTGGCTAATTATGCTTGCACACGGCCATAAACAAGTACAATAGGCTGATCTCCACAATAACCAATAAATAAGTAAACAAAAGAAGACTATCATAAAAGAATTACAATTAGTTAAAACGCCGACAGGTAATAAAATATGTTTTTGTAGACATGCAGGTGGATTTTGTTTTTGTCGGAACTTAAGTTGTAACAATATAAATTATCTCAATTTTCTACCAATGGTAAAAGAATGAATGGTAAGACATAGGAACCTGGCATAGGTCAACGACCTGTAAATTTGGGTCAACGCAACCTATTATAAAGCTCGCCCTAATAGTGTTTTCATCCGGGATGGGGTCGGAAATGGAGGCGTTTAAGGTATTTAGGTTAACGCAGGTCACCTGACCTTTTCGCTTTATCGTTTAGTTTGGCAATTCATTTTGTTTATGTTTCCTTTGCTTAAAGTAACAAAGAGATTCATTCATCACTGTTATTAGAAGGGTGGCTTTTAGCCCTCTGCACACTATATATTAGATTTATTTTTTTGTATTTAATTTACTCATTTCCTTTTTGTTTGTTATTATAGATTATATATTTAGCCGTGCTCGAAATTCGACCATAATAATTAATGTCAAAGACTAATGCACTTCTATAATCACAGATTTCGCCAACGCAATAATAAACAAAATAGTATACAAGGTGGAATTTTTTAATGCCACCTGAGGGGAAAGTACTCTAAATAATAGAGATAGCAAATTTTACTCCAAAGAAAGATTTATTTATTTTTGAAAATAAATAAAACTGCATTCAAAGATTTTCGAAAATTCTCTTGCTTCACCCGGGAATCGAACCGACTAAAATCTTGTCAAAACCATTCTTTTCAATACGAACCGAGTTGGTGGCCGTCGGTCTCGATATCTCTCTCCATACCACCGCAGAGCTATATTCACATTTTTGTTATTTAAAAAATAAGCTTCCATTAAATCAAATTGTTCTTCATAAGCCATTTTTACCGTGAGACAAATATGAAATGATTTGTGAAACAATCAAATATGAATAACAAATGATATTTTCTAATGTAACATTCACTATTTAAAACTACCTCATACACGCAGTTGTGTCGCATCTAAGAAAGGAGTTTGCATTACAAACACGTGCTATTGCAATCGTCTTATCTAAATAGTACTTAATTTGTCATTTTAATTGATAAATAACGTCAATGATAAATTATGAATTACTAACATAAGTAAAAAGAAACAGGTGGATCTCTGAGTAAAAGTGCTTTAGCTTGACCCATTGAATTTATAAGTACAGATTTCATGGTTTTCCTTTCATTAAATTTACCAAGTATGTTAGAGAGATGTAATTTTTACAGATTTTAGTCAGTTCGATTCCCGGGTGAAGCAAGAAAATTTTCGAAAATCTTTGAATGCAGTTTAATTTCTTTTCAAAAACAAAGAAATGTTTCTTTGGAGTAAAATTTGCTATCTCTATTATTTAGAGTACTTTCCCTCCAGGTGGCATTAAAAAATTCCACCCTGTATATGCGTGTGTGTGTGTCAAATACACGGTAGTGTGTGTAATATTTTTTTATTGATTTATTGTATCTTTTATGGATAATTAAAAAAAATAGCATTCGTCGCTTCTTTATATAAACTATTAGTGTGCGAAATTTCATACTCCTCCGTCCGCGCAATTCTCGTAAAAAGTGGTACAAAGTTTTTGTTTCACGTAGTAATATAATGATATTGGCAATACATTCCACATACCCTAGTCATTCCCTAGGACGTAGGTCTGTTTTACTTGCATAAAAACTTAATTAGGTTTATATATTTCGTGAGCGAAGCCGGGGATAAAAGCCAGTATATATATATAGACCTTCCTTGAATTATTTTTAATTGATAGTGAAAACCTCTTGAAAATCCGTTGGGCAGTTTAGGAGTTAGCGGATATACAGACAGACAGACATACCACTCTTTACTGATGACTTCGCTGAAACGAAATCGGAATCCGGCGCTTTTCCCAGAGCGCTACAATATGGGGCTCTTCAAAAAGAGCGTAAACAGATACTTAAAGTGGCAACGTGGTAGGCAACGCATCGGCTCCCAGATTCAATTTTTTTTAATTTTGCGGAATCAAGTATTAATAGCAACTCAATAAAAGGGGTTAAGATAACATCTGTCGAGGTGAGAATGTTTTTGTGACACGATCGCTATGCATTATACGCATCCTAAATGTCACTTGACAGCAGATGATGGTGGGCATAAAATATTCCTTATAAGGCTGAAGATGCTTTAGGAATTGTAGGAACCATTTGTACAAACAACATTTGAAAGGAATATCAAACAGGCAGATGACACAGGTAAGCCAAAAACAAACATGGATGGATTGTGTGAAGGATGTCATCTTTTTACTTTTACCCAAGGAGCTTTAGGAGGAACTTTAAAGGCGCTGTTTATGTGCAATTTTATTTTTAAAAATGTATATAATTTTGACACAAATCAAGAATATCGTATGTGTAGAAAAAAATAAATTGTAATCAAATATGTCTTTTTGGCTTGTCAAAAGAATTCCATGGTTGGGCATCGATGAGAAACTTACGCTTTGGCTAAGGCTGGAGTGGGGAGGATTATAATGAGTGTCAATTAAATATGAGTTATGTGAGATTATTATACTTAATCAATTTTGAAAAAGATCTTATACATAATAAAACTTCGTTTTAACGGTTTTAAGCGCGGTAATTTATTTGGTTTTTGTTATTCCGACGTTTCGACCACTTTTCAGTGGCCGTGAACACGGAAGACAAAGATGTCAAGTGTCAACGAGTATTGTTTAAAGTTTTATTTAGTCTACCGCCAACTTGTTCATTTTAATTATTTACTTTAATTTTGTTTATGGTTATTATATTACTCTATGGGAGCCTAATCTAATAGACACCTTTGTCTTCCGTGATCACGGCCACTGAAAAGTGGTCGAAACGTCGGAATAACAAAAATCAAATAAATTACCGCGCTTAAAACCGTTAAAACGAAGTTTTATTATGTATACTAGTCGCGAAAACTTAGGAAAATATTAAGATCTTATACTAAAAGATCTAATTTTTTTTTACATTATATCTTGATATAATATGAAACTTTACTACATATTTGTCTTTTATGTGTCGCTTTTAGAAATAAATATTTTCCTTTCTTTCTATTTTTTCTAAAAGAGATGTATGTAATATGTGAAGGATGTCATGACGTTTTGTTTATTTATTTTATTTTATTAGAATCTCCAACAAAGGATACACATGACAGATTTATAAGTATACATAACCTTAAATTTGAAATCAATGTGCTCCTTCAATTACTGGAGACCACGACATGCGTAAAGACTAGTCATATAAATTTAATGTGTTATATATAATACAATAATACTTATATAAAAAGCTAAACAATATAATATTATATATTAGTGATAGAATACACATATATAGATAAATTAGTTTATTAAATAAAAAATCGTATATGTCATAGGTACACAGATATCATCAGCCTTTATCAAGCATACTCTGTAATACCTTTCTCAAGAATATAGTCCTTGTTCCCAAAAGAGGATCAATGTCGTTGAAATTACGGTTATAAGTATCACCAATTCTGGAGAAAACAGAGTTCTGTCCGTAGTTAGTACTATGGCATGCAGTATGCAGCAATTGTGTGTGTCTTGATGTACAAATACCCACAACAAATATTTTAGTGACATAAGACATTTTTAATTCTTCTAAACAGATATTAATGCACCTAGGGCAGCAAATCAGCATTGTCATCCAACGCGGAAATGCGGTTAGCATTTTGGGCACGCTCCTCGCCGACAGCGATTTGGAATCAATTTTTTACTTATATATTTATGTTATTTTGTAAGTATAGTTTTATTTGTGAAAGGCCGGCTTGAAATCATATCGAAAGTAGAAATATCTAATTCATCAGTTATTCGTAAAGATTTTAATAAGCTTCAAAAGGAATGTGTAGACTTTTATTATGAGAAAGAAGGTTCCAATGACACATACTTATATTTTTCTATTAATTAATATGATTTAATTACGGGAGAGCACTGTACAATATTAGACATGTAAAAAGAGAAGAGAAGTAAGAAGTCGATAGGTGGCGCCGCTGTTGCATCGCTCCAGTGTTTCAATAGTAAACAGAATGTAATATTTATATTTAGATTTAATAATTTATCTTTGTCAAGTTTTACCGTCAGAAGTGTCATCTAACTTATTATTTACATTTCTGTTATTTTTCTAGACGATCCATTTTTGGTTTAGATGTATTATTCTGTATTGTTTGGCCTCTAAATTTATTTAAATACTGTGGGACACTTTTTAATAAATAAATGAAATAAATTTGTGGTGTCAGATGGCATAGGCCATAACAGAAGAGTATGGATCGAAAAGACATATCGTGCAGACCCCAAATGAATGTGAGGTGGAAGAATAAGAAGAAGAGCGCTTGTCGGTTCACGTTCAATAAATGGATCCTTATACATGACAAACATTCACTGTTTTGGTATTCAGCTACATATGTACATATAACTGCTTCCTAAATCTTATTTTACACATTATTTTAACCGGTCGTAAGGCAAATGAACGGTTAGTAAGATATAGGAACCGGCCAATAAAGCAGTGTTCAGAAGATGTGTATAAGGTCAACGCGTTTCAAATAACAGAGCAACAATTAGTTTAAAATAAAATTATTCAAAAAGAAACCACCCGTATCGATCTTAATGACGTATCCATATTTAAAATACTTCAAACAAGTTACTTTTTCCCATTAGTAAACGAAGTCGCGGGTAAAACATGCATAAAACATGTCGGCATCGATTCTAAATGTGAGTTACGATGTTACCGTTTATTTGGTTTAGAGACATCCTGTATCGACAAGATGTTTCAATGTGAATACACGATCGGATATGGTTCTCAAGTCAGATGATACTATTAGCAATATGATAATAAGGGAAACTATTTTTTTTATTGAGCTTAGCAAGTAATAGCCATGATAGCTTAGTGGGTAACGCTTTCGAATCACAAACTCGCGTTTCAAAAGAGACATGTGTTCGAATACTAGTCAGGAAGATTGCTTTACTTAGGCAATTTATTGACTTGATAAGCACATATTATTACAATCAGCGCGTGCTGACGGTGAATGAACATTGTTGTAGAGTTTTAATAAAACAAGCTTGCACAACGAAATAACTTATTTTAATTAAATAAAATATTATTACAATAATTGAGAGCAGTTTTCAATAAAAAGGTCACAGAGAGGGCGGTGTTGCCAACGTTTGAATGACATGAAAAATACTATTTGTACAATAACTTATAAAAGGCGCCAATTTGAACATTTCAACAAACATCATGATGAAATATCGAGAAACTCAATAATCTGCTTTGGACATACCTCCATATATATATAGCCTAGTCTTGCCATAAATATTGTAAGAAAGATTTTTTTTCTATTGCAACTAACATTTATAAGTTTTACAGTGTATTAGTTTAATACATAAATATAAAACAATTTAAAATATAAAAAACTTATTTGAAGTGGTGTCTATTGGCTGCAATACAGTCCTTTAAACGTTGAGGCCAATTATCAATAGCAGCACCCACTTTCCATGGGAAAATTCGTCACTGCCAATCGTATGGATTGGTTTAGGGACTCCAAATTATCATGGCCTTTAGAGCAAGCCGTACTCTTTAAAACTGACCATAAATCATACTCCAGCGAATTAGATTTATGGTCAGTTACTAGGGTATAGTTACAGGTCAGTTAGGGACTAGACGACGGCCGGTCTTCAGCTCTGATGAAGTCCGAAACGTTCGTTTCCAACCAAGACTGCGTGGACCTAGCTTTATGACCCGGCAACGAGTCTTGCTGGAAGGACCATTATTGGTTATTGAACATAGTGTTGTTACGGGGCTTAACTATCTTCCCAAGAATGGTATCTTGATACACTTGTGCCGATGTTTTGATACCTTTTTCACAAAAATATGGCTTAGTCACTCCTTCATAGCTAACACCCCACCAAACCATCACTGAAGACGGATAATGCCCACGTCGCACTCTGTCGACTAATTGAGGAGCTTCCTTAGAGCTTTGAGCTTAAATACGGTCATTTTGTTTGTTAAAATGTTGCTAAATTGTAAAAATGTTCTCATCCGTAAACAAAATTTTTCTGTGACCTCCCTTTGCGTACCGCGTCAATAGTTATTTCGATTTTACCACCCTATTCTTTTTTAAATTATTTGTTAAGAAATGACCAGTTTGTTTCTTATAGGCTGCAAGTCTTAAGTCATCTTTTAAAATACGCGACATGGTTCTAGGTGATATCTTCATCTCCCGAGATAAAATCTTTTGCTTTCGGAGAGGATTTCTTCGAATTCTTTCCCTTACTGCTTTGATCACCTTTTTCATACGAACACTACGTGGACGGCCAGGTTTTTTCTGTTATAAACAGAGGAGGTCTCATTGTACCCATTAATAGCCCGGTTCACAAACATTTGACTAATACCAAGCGTATGGAGAGTTTTAAAAGTTGCATTTGGCTCCATACCTACTTTGTATAATGCAATCACAGCGATTCGGTTCTCTTTATCGCCCCACTCCATTTTAATAACACAAAATATTGTACAATGTATTGGCGCCAAAATGAGAAAACTCAATGAACAATCATATAAAAATGACAGATTCCAAATTCAAATGTAATATTTTATTTCTTTTTAATTGTAACAGTATTTATGGTCAGACTAAGTATACAATATAAAAAAACTAACACATGTTCAGCTCCACCAGACCACAGGGCAGTGTATTTAGAAGGCTGGCATCATTGCCTCGTTGGATAAAAAGGCTAAATCTTTCTACAAGGTAAGTTTTAGGCTTTCGGTCTTCTGTCCCAACGACCAGTTTTTTTATATATTGTGGCACAATTTTTTGGCATATTTGGCCGCGCACGGATCCGAAGTCTCCATCTAAATATGTACTCTGTTCTAATGGTCGCATATTTGTACCATTTAAATCATTACTAAAAGATACATTTCATCAAATTTGAGTAGACCAAATCCGTACCCGCTGCTAACCAAATCAGATCATCTATAAACGGCCTAATTTATAAACATCCTACACCGGCTTTCGTTACATTTCAATCAGATTTGCCGCCATCAAAATGATTACATTAGATTTGAATTACACTCATTTACAACAATGTTGCTTACATATCGCTACTGGTTTTGATTTTAAATAGTTCATTGAGAATGTTAATTGAGTTTTGAGATTTATAATTATCACTCGTTTAATTGTAATGGTTAACGTCTTATTAAACTAGTGGGCCGTGGAAATGTTCACATCACGGCTGGTTTCTATAATCTTTTTAGCTGTTAATGTTCTGTCCATTACGCGGAAACAGTAAAATTCAAATACAAAAGTATTGGAGAACATGGAGATGTTCATGAATGAACATGTAAATGTGCATGGATGAACATGAACATGTACGTGGATGAACATGGACATGTGCATGGATGAACATATATATGTTCGTGGATGAACATGGACATGTTAATGGATGACAGGAACACAAAGGTGATTGGATTAAATGATAAATGATAGTCCACATGATTGGATGACAAAATCAATTGTTCAATCGCCCAGTACAAAACGTAATCCTAAGAACCCCAAAACCTAAGATGACTAAATTACACCACAGTCCTTCTCCTGCTTTTTAATTTTTATATAATAACATATTCTTTTGAATAGTCAAGAATTAAAAAGGCGATAAAAGTCCAAAAAAAACTTACTTTACTATACCCAAACAAGACACTTACGACACTATTATTAAATAATTTAGACAACTTGTCCGTTAGTTGCTAATTACGAGTCGCAATCAGTGACGGAGGAAGTTGAGCACATCCTGTCCTACTTCTAACCAGGATTGACGCAACTAGACTGCTCGTTAAGACGTATTTGAATCATTCGACACTTGACATTATTGATACAATTTGATAGAAAGCATTGCCTTCAATGGCGACAAGTTAAGGATCTGTGTTAAAAAAAAGTGGTTTTTTCAAATAGCTGTCTCATTCATTATGTAAATTAGAGGTCTTTTATTTACATATATATTTCATTTAGTCTACGAGTATGTTCTAGTTTTCTGTAATAAAAACGAAATTGCAATAAAAAAAATCCAAAGTTGCCCTTAGTTTTTTTATATTTTTTTCATGCCAGCGTTAAACGACAATGAATTAGTCGATGGGATTTGTTTTAAACCATCAACAATGCTCGAATTGAGTTTTGTGTATCATGTTATTTATTTTTATTACGTATTTCTAAATGAATTAAACGTATTTCGTGTTAATTTGAGCGCATTATCAATTTTCACTCGTCAAAATAATTCGAGGTAGGAGCTTATAGTAGCATGATGTAAAGGAATAATAGGTTCCCATTAATTACATCTAAATCATTTTTATATGACACCTTACCTTGTTCCCGTGAGTTTATTTTATTTTACAAAACTATAGAAATTGTATTAAAGTGGCTATAAACATATACATCCCAACTAATGTCACTTAAAGCATTTAAATCATGTTGGAAAGCAAAGCTAACTATCTAAAGTTATAGTCAAATAACACTTTTTACACTTACCTGTAAAAAGAGCCTATAAACATCGTATAACTGTTATGAATAATAGACATTTATGGGTTTAAACTAGAACTTAATCACTTTCCAGGGCTATGTTATTCACTAAGCTATTGTAGGTATAGGTGACATTCTCTTTCCATGGTATGCTGTGCTTTACAGAATCCGCGTTATTTTATAAAAAATCAATGAATGTTTAATAATTTTGGTCTTATCTTGCTATAGCTAGTGCGTAAACTATTTGAATGAAAATAAATATACTAAGCCAGTATGTATCAAATGTTACCCACGGCTTAATTTACTAAAAGCAAAACTGTTCAATGAAGGACGTTCTCACCGGAAAATCGTCTAGTCATTTCTCAATGTATGTCGATCTTATTAATAATGTCCGACTCATTATTTACAATATTATAAACTAATTCAATGAAGAAAACTTAAAGTAAAGGCAATTTATTAATATTAGATAAATAAATATTGTTGCGGACAGAGAGCACCAACCTGACCCGCCCGCCGGAGCACACCTACTCTCCGCGCCCCGCATACCGCCGAGACCCATAGCTCGCACAATTAGCAGCTAGGCGTCAGACGGTACGCGGGATATAGGAGCGGCCTTGGAGGCAAAATTAATTAATAATTCTCATTAACGACTTACCACTCTCTCGACTCTCTCGCACAGTTTGTCATTTTTTAATACGTTTTTCTTTATGTGTATTCTAAGTTATATAAATAGTTTAATAATAATCATACAGTCCAATTTTATACCGAGTTTCATTTTCAAAAAAGAAGCAACTCTCTCCAATAGATATATAACTCTTTATAAAACAACTATATTCTAAATTCGCCTCAGTCCGACCAAACTACTGTCACAGGGCAATGCTGTACGTATCGCATCTTTGCTTCAATAATATGTTATCTTGAAAATTTAAATTTAAAAAAAAAAAATTATTTTGACCTTCAAAGAATAATATCGCAATGAATACCGTGGTATCATTTAAAATACATTGTAGAGTGACAGAAAAAGTTTTTTTTTATTGTAGGAGTTCAGCAGACAGACAGACGGCCCACTTGATGGAAAGCGGTTACCATCGCCTATGGACATATGCAACACCATAGGTGCTACAAATGCGCTGCTGCTCTCTTAAGGGAGACTGGAACCTGGTCACTAATGCCGGAACACAACTCAAGGTTGTTATGGCGACATACTTTAGACCAGGGGTGGTAGCCATCCAGTCGGGCAAATGCCTTACCACCTGGCTGTAGGTTGTTTTGTCGCCTCTTACGACAGACCGCCCGGCCGCAGGAAATTGTATTCTTTCTCCGTTCCTGCACGGATATTATTTGTTTTGATACAATTCTTTTTTTGAAGGTTAAAAATACTTTTTCTAAATTTTCAATTTTCAAGATAACATATTATTGAAGCAAAGAGGTGGTAAAAGGCTGGTAGCATTATCTCACTGAATACAAACTCTAATTCTTTGAGTAAGGTTAAGTTCAAGCCTTCGAGTCGCCTGTAGCCCCAACCAGCCGTTTTTTACATTTTAAAAAGTCTGTCGGCTCTTGGCCTGTACGGATTAAGAGCCTCCAACCCAAATGCACGTCTTAAATGCACTAAAATTTATTGGATGACAAAAGGCCAATAAAATGTTTATAGGTAATTTTATTCGTACGTAATAAATATTGATATACTGTCTAAATTACCTGTATACATTAATGACATTATTGCAAAAGTTTTTAAAATTTAAAAACAGAATTTTATGGCGACAATATTGGCCTACTCTGTTTATTTTGATTCGATTAATACTTTACGGCAACTTTATTATTTTTAAAGTTCCGATGTCTAAATGTAAAAAGGTACCCATGACGCTGCAGTCCGTGTGACATGGTTAATTATCTCAGAAATTCACTATAGCTAGATATTAGGGTGGCGCAAAAAAACGAACGAGCACTGCACTAGTAAATTTAAAAAAATATATTTTTTGTATTGGTGTTTGATTTTTAATTTATCTCGTGGTGTTTTATTTGTCGATTATATATATATTATTTTTTGGTCTATAAAATTATACCGTAACGTGAGAAAAAAAAAATTTAATAAAAAAAATCGGACTTGGAAATTTTATAATCTTAAACAATTTGGAGTGACCTCTTAAAAATTATTTTTGAGCAGTCCTTTAGAGGGAGTTCTTAAAACATCAAAAACTAACATTTTTTCACTCTAGACTCAAAAAATAAAGTTGGTTTATTTTGTGCCACCCTACTAGATATGTATAATTATAAAATATTGGTACACTTGTAGATTTTAGGCGTGTAATTGATTTACATATACAAAGCAACATGTAATTTATATGTAACTCAATGGCACGCTCAGGGACGCTGGTAGATTTAATGGGTAGTCTAGCGGTCGATGTCTCACAACTCCTTTCTGATGGAAGGTACATATATACTAGTCCCGCAGGAGCGTCACTTACACTTATTGACAACCCCCAGAGCCCGAAGGGTTGCGTAAATGTATTTCCCGAACGATAAAAAAAAGTGTGCGTGCAGTTCACATGCAGTAGAAGTGAAACTTCGGAGAATATACAGGCGAACATAATTATATCTACAACGCTTAGTAGACAAGTGTGAACTGCACACAAACACATTTTCGCATTTCTATTTTATTCTAGACGTCTTTATTCTTAGGTATTTGATTCTTATTCGCAATAATTCAATCTTAATTACAACTTTAAATCACTAGCTTAAAGTTCAAAACTCAATGCACTGTTACGCACGTATGTGTATCTACGTATCTGTTGATCTACGTACAAAAGAATTACCTTAAGTATATACAGATAGAGCTAAAATTAATTTGAAATCTTTAGTTTTATTTAAATTGAAAATGAATACTAACGGGTAAAGAGAAATGTGTTTTCTTTCGAATCAGATAAGGTTGAATTTTACGTGTTTATCTCCTTTTAGTGTGGCTTTTGCGTTTCATCGAGTTTCAAGTCACAACGATTCTAAAGAAGTTTCACGTCAAAAACTGACCATAGCGTTGTTTTACCAGGGCTAAACCAAGAAGCGAAGTAAGGTCATCGGTAATTTCGAAGGCTAAGTGATATAAACTGTGTGCAGCCTTTGCATAGGCTTAAGAATTTGCCCTCACTAAACATTCCTTTAAAGACGCATGAGCAACAGTAGCTGGATCAATGTCCGCGAGCAATTCAGAAAATTGCAATTACCACGGCGTTCTAATTAGAGTATTAGAGAAGCATTTAAGAGATTTATAGGAGCTAACGATTAAGATTGCAAAGTAATAAGATGTATAACTTGTTCCTTACTAAACTATATATAGCTGATCTAAATCACTGGTCGGCAAAAAAATATAAAAATTAACTCCTTCTAATTATTGTGATTTTTTAAAATAATTTCGACAATTTTGAATATAAATACAGTATTAAAAGTTTTGTATCACGTACATTTTTTTGTTATTGATGTTTTAAATTAAGCGTTTTTTTTGCTCTACATACAATTGATTTAATTCCTCCGAAAACATTAAAAATCATCAAAATTACCTGTCAAATTATTGATAAAGTCATACCAGCTAGTAGTTTTCTCCATTTTCATGTATTCTATTGTAATTTCGTGGCGAATCAAGTAACCAAAATTTGCAAGTAATAATTCTGAGCATTTACCGTTCGTATCGTTTCTCTATATGTATCTTGCTAGAATCTTTCAGCAGGCTCATAACATATTGCTTAAAGATTTGCTGAAGAGAAAATTAAATCTACTGACATGATGGTATTTTGGAGTATGTAAGAAGAAAAATGTTTTGCACAAAAATTATTTAATTAGGTGCAAAAATTGAAAAAAAATACATGATAGCAAGAAACTAATACCAGATCTAAATTCAGCATGTCAAATTCTATATGATTATCGAATATCGAATTTTTATTTAAAGGGGGATTTGGTTGTCGACCAGTGATATCTGTAAGTTAGGTAACATACAGGTGAACTTTTGAAGGAGAATCAGTGGCTAAAATTATTAAAAAGAAAAATACTCGAAGGAGTCTCGGGGTCGATTCGGTGACTACTAAAGCGGTAACATTAGATTTTTTGAAAAATCAATAACTCTGAATTGAATCGGCTGATTTTGAAAAAAGTTCATCATAAAATTACATTTTAACTAATAGTTTACCAATAAAGAACACACGAACAAAGTGTCTTCTCCTTAATAGAGACAATAAGAAAAGTGTTATTGGACACATTCTTAATATAAATAATTAAATCTAGTATTTTAGGTCGAATTTAAATTACTTATTAGTCATGTTTCTTAGATTAGATTGTAATTTTAATGTTGTATCTTTAAGACGCAGTGTTGAGTTAAAAAAAAATTTTTACCTCAAAAATTTTTTGTTAATGTTTGGTGACTGAGGTATTGTTAGATTTAAAACAACATTAAAACAAGTAAATGCCTAATTATGATACATACAAGTATACCTACTATATACGTAATTAATGAAATACATAGAAAAATAAACTGAGTTCAGAAGTAACTATAAAACGAACAAATATATATTTTCTTCGACATCTTGCAGTCAGTCCCCTGTAAAACGATAAATATCGCTATTCATATTACTACAACAGCAAAATATTCAAAATATGGTAATTTTTATTTTTAACTTTGCCACGACTTCAAGATATCGTAGAAAATATTTATGTTGGATTTTAAATTTTTTCTAGAATATTCTTTCTATTTTTTTTTAGTTTAGTAAGTGTCAAGGTATTAGCCCCGCCGTAGCTGTAAAATTGTGTCTCACTCTAAGTTTGTAAGCTATAGAGCGGAAAAGAATAAGGTGATAGAGTAAAGAAATATTTCCAACTAGAATTCATTTGTATAGGATTCGTTGCGTAATTTTTGTTATATTTTTTTTGTTGTTTTCTCAAGTTTTCGCGACTTGTAAACATAATAAAACTACGCTTCAACGGTATTTTATTTAATTTTTAATATTCCGACGCTTCCACCACTTTTTAGTAGCCGTGATCACGAATTGGTAGCCAAATTATAAAGCCAATGGACATTTGTCGCTTCTACGAAATCTTTCAATATAATACGTGTTTCGTACACCATTTATAAATACATGTTTTTACCTTACCCAACTTCATATTTTTGTAAACAAACGAAAAAGGACAAAAATGCAATATCATTCGAGAGCAACATTGTAACAAGAATTTCAATAAAGAATATTTTTTATTTACTCGAATGAACAACACAAGTAAGATTTAATATTGGATGAAAACCACACGCGCAAGAATAAAAAATACGATGCAGTTTTGTACTGCCACACCTTAGCATAAGATCGATAGTGTTTGGCCTCTCCAGGCGGACGTACTTGCCAAAGTTCGTCGCTCCCGACAGGATGCCCGACCGAGCTTCAGGCGGTCAGGACGCGGGAAACCGCGTCCATGATCCAAATCTAGTCGAGAGTGTTGGAAACTCTCGACCAGAGCCTCCTCCCGTAATTCCGTTGCAGAGGTCCTCCAGCATCTGGGGAGAGGAGAATCAAACCCCCGTTGACGAAGTGAGTTTGTCCTGCTTCCCGGGCCATTCTCAAGCACTGATGCGCAGGATCAGCGTGGGCGTAACTACGTTCTAAGTCTCACGCTTTTCCTACCATGAGCGCGGGGCACATACGAGGAAGGGGGTTTTAGTGGAGTATTAGCCCATGGGTTACCTCTCTAAGAGGAGTACCTTGCTGAGTCTCCACACAAGCCGGCAATCGACTCTGTTATCTGCGCTATCTTCAGTGGATAACTCTCATTGCTTTGGCCTAATCCCAGTAAAGGACCCGGTAGTGTACGAAATGTTTTACCCCTGCCTCAAAAAAAAAACGATAGTATTGTCCAGTAGTGGCTCAATAATTTAAGACAGGTTAAAATTATTGATGGGAACGAACGAACGAATGAATGAACACCGTAGAATGAATGATTTGAAAAAAACAGTCGAAAAATCAAATGTGTTTAGGAAATTCATACAAAACGGTATTCATATATATGTAATACCTTACCAGGCGGACAAAAAAATAAATGGATAGATTGTGTGAAGGATGGCAGGACATGTCCGTCCTGTTTTTGGCTACGTGTTTATTTCGCGATAAGATATGCTAAGATGGAAAATGAGGGCGCGATCTGGCGTCCGCTGGTGTACGCTGAAGTTTCAGCAAGTCGATTCACGCGACCACGCTAATTAAAAGTCACATCAGCGAGAGGTTTGATATGAGTGCAACAGAACCTATGACAGGAATAGAAGAGTATGGAAAGCAAAGATATATTGTGCCGAGGGTGAAAGAATTGAAGATGTATGTAAATACCATAGAAGACGAAAACGATCACTTGGACAAAAAATATAAAGCAAACCATTCTAGTAAAACGTTAATGCAATACTAATATATAACCTAGTAGCTTTGACGAACATAATAGGTAGACAGAGCCCTGATCTCCCAGAGTGAAGCCGGCTAAAGAAACCGAGAAAGGAAGCCGATCGCGCCTCAGATAGAGGTGCAATAGTTTCCAGTACTACAATAACTCCACAGACGATGTACTTACATACGTTTTCGCATACAAGTTTCCTTTGACGCTTTTGTGCATGTAGGGTCCTTCTATGCTTTCATTCGTTCGTCTGAGCCTAGTACCTAAACTCTGATTTTAACTTACCTGGACTAAAATGACAGCTGCGAATGACCTTTTTTATGTTGCAAGCTTGGAGCAACTCGCCACTGTTTATTTATTTATTTGGTTTACCAACAATTACTTACACTAACATGCAATTTGATATTTTGTAGTTTTATAAATTATAATACAATTAATGGAAGAGAGAAAAAAAATAGTAATAAGGCTTTAATAGCTAAGTTAAGTTAAGTTTAAGTTTCAAAAATATAAAATATAAAGAAAAAAATAGAAGTTAATTAGTAATGTGAGATGCAATAATTAATGACGAAATTTTGTAATATGAATTTGCATGTAGATCAGTAATATCACTGTTAGTTGAATCCTATAGAATTTATGTAAAAAAATCTGTAGGATTCAACGCACAGTGGTGAGTTGTTGATTCAACTCGCACAACTCGGTCGATCAAGGTCGATCGCAGCTGTCATTTTAGTCCAGATAATTAAAAATAAGTGTATAGTTTTAGTATATATCGCCTATTTCCTTAGCTATTCTTCGGAGATATTCTGTTTTCCTAAGAATTAAGGTAATTTACATTCCTAAGAGATTTTATTTCATTATGTCTCACCTATTGATATTTCGCTTACACAGAATTTTTAATAATAACAGCCCTTAAACCCCAGCACTGGGCTTGGTCCTGCTATTTATAGGGGTATCAACAGTATACCCGCCACGTTTACCCAAGGCGGGTTTGACAAATCGATTATCTCGAATTGCAGGTTTCAACATGATGTTTTCCTACACCGACAGCACATTGTGATTGTAAAAATATGCATATTAGGTCCGAATACTACCTAATTAATGAAAGCTTTTCGGCCAAGATGCGAACTTGCGCTCCACGCTACCAAGGCTTTTAGCAGGGTGTCGGAATTACGCAATATTTAATATAGTAATTTTGAACAGTTTTCCTTATTCTAAAACTATTTACCTTGCTCCAGTGTCAGGATTTAGGGAATCATTTTCGAAATCTCTCGTAAGAGTAATCTGTAAAGAAAGAAATAAATTAAAAATATTTTTATATTTTCTATATTAGTTTAAATTTTTACTCGAAATGTAATTTTTAGACTTTAATATGCGCATGGTCCACAAATTTCAAGTCGCTCAACGGGCTATGGAGCCCAGCTATGTTGGGTGTGTCTCTTATGGATAGAGTTAGAATTGAAGATATCCGTAACAGAACCAAGGTAACCGACATAGCTCGCAAAATTAGCAAGTTGAAGTGGCAGTGGGCTGGTCACATTTGTTGCAGGACTGATGGCCGTGAAACAGACGAGTCCTACAGTGGAGACCGTGTCTCGGTAAACGTAGTGTCGGACGCCCTCCAGCCCGAGCGACTGACGACCTGCGCAGGGTCGCCAGTAGGCGCTGGATGCGGAAGGCAGAGGACCGTGATGAGTGGCGCCGACTTGGGGAGGCCTACGTCCAGCAGTGAAGGCTTATTGGCTGACGACGATGCGCATTAATATATAATATACATTAACGTAATTGCATTGTTTAGAAATTTGAATGTTTGTTTGTTTCATCTCTGTAGCTTTGATAAACCGATCGTTGTGAAATTTGATATATGATATCTATGAGTCATTTCTTTAATGGGGATGGATATATGATACTTTTTATATATTATTTTTGTATTCAAGATACGTATTCAAAATGTACGCGAGCAGTGAATCTCGGTCATATAAAATGTTATTTATCATCAACTAACCCGAAATTTCAAACCTTTTGACTGAATTTCAATCAATTTAGTTGAGTTAGTTTTGTAAAAAGCTTTTGGCAATGTGTAAACCACGATAAATGAAAAACCAATTATGTTTCAGAGCAATCATTCATCATCATCATCATCATCATCATCATCCGAGCGTTAAATCCCGGTTGCATTCGGAGCCTTCACTCCGACGCCCAGGGTCCGCTTTCCTACTTTTTCTACTTCACTTCGCGCGGTCTTCAGCATCCCTCGTTTTGAGACCATTGGTACGCATGTCATCCTTCACAACGTCAAGCCAACATTTCTTGGGCCTTCCCCTTCGACCGGTACCTGGCGGAGGCGGCATGGCTAAATATTTGTTCCCCACATAGTTAGCCGGTCTCCGTAAAACGCGGCCGTACAAGCGTAAGCGACACTCTTGCAGTTTGTCTGCTATGTCACGGACATGAAGACTGCCACGGATGCGGGAGTTCCTGACCCGATCTTTCCGCGTCACTCCACACATCCATCGCAGCATATTCATCTCCGTGACACGCAGATTTTGCTTGTGTAGCTCAAGTACAGGCCACGGGAGCAATCATTGCAAGCAATTTCAGAGCAATCATTGTGTCATATTAAATAATTATTTTACTTTACGTCCATTTACTTGACGGCCTCTGTGGTCGAGCGAGCTAAGCCTTTACCGGCCTACCTCACTGCAACGCAGAGGCTCCGGGTTCGACTCTTGGCGTGGTAAATTTCGTAAACGAATTTTCAGTTATTTACTACGGTCTGGGTGTCTGGGATCGGCCCCAGAGTAGACCGGTGTATATTACCCATAAAACAAACGCAACTTGCTTAATTTGGGAATACACACTGTAGGTGTTTGTTTGCCGATTATTATTATTATCACATATCTCTCAAGATCACGGATCATAAAATTATCCCGGACTTTTGGAGGGCTTGTGTGGGGGGCCATGGGAAGGCCACCACGTAGAGGCCTCTTGACAAATTTAATGTAAATGTGGCGTGACACTGACCAACGATTGTCCCTGTCTACACCATATAAAAATGCATCCAAAGACAGACCCCGGTCAGTGTAGGACTATTGTAGAAAATTATAATTATTATTATTGTTACGAGTGTGCGTGACTCGAATTAAAACGCCGTTAGAATTATTATAGAGTTTATTAGAACTATACGAACACGTATAACACAGGTATAAATATAACCGAACACAACAAATCCAAACGTAGTGCAGAAGCTCGTAATTCAATAAAACGCGCAAAGTCCGTCAATATTAGATTCCTGAATGTACATACGTCACGCCTTGATCGTAGTTGTAGCTCAACTGACCCCTCTCTCAATCAGGTCATCGTTATATACTTCACAAATGCAAATGTGCCCAGCAACGTCGACATAATTTCCTAGAATTAGCTTGTACTTATAATCCGCAACACGTGGCTAATGATGCTCTTGAGCGGCTGTAAACGAATACAATAGGAATTGTCGAGGAATTGTACACTCATTTATTGGCATACGTTTCTAGTTATTGCGGAGAACAGTCTATTGAGACTGTTCTACACAATAAATTGAAACGTACACCAATAAATGAGTGAACAAAAGAAGACGATCTTAAAAGGATTACAACTAGTTCAAATGCCGTCAGGTAATAAAATGTGCTTTTACAGATCTGTACGTGGAATTTGTCTTTGTCGAAGCTTAAGTTGTAACATTATTATTAGAATATATTAATGTACTATACATATCTATTATATACCTACTCCCTTTCCTACCGCGTTGCTGCCCATCCAAAAGTTGTCTGGTAGAAATCGCCCCCAGCGATATGACAGGCTTATCATATTTGTCATAACGTGTATGTATTTTATTTTGTAACAAGTTTGCAAAAAAGTGCAATATGTATGGCACCAGTAACATACAATAAATTACGTGACAGTATAAAGAGGCAAAAATTAATATTATTTAAGAGACACTTAAAGATTTTTTTGATAATGAATTGCTATTATAAAATCGAGGATTATTTAAGTGATAAATTCTGATTGTTATTATTTTATTTTTATTTAATTAATACTTTGCTTGACATTTAATATTATTATCTAATTTATTACTGTAAATTAGTTTTACTTATAGGAGATGTGAAAAGTGCACGCCTAAGGTAAAATGTATTGAGACAATTTCAACAAAACACCTATGTACACATACATTTCTAGCAATAAATTATTATTCTATTCTATGCAATAAAGAATATTAAGCGGACCCTAGGCTTCGATGCAAATGCACCAAATGCAACTGAGATTTAACACTCGGGTTATGTGCAATAAAGAATAGTCTATTCTAACGGTTGTAATTATGAATATCCAATTTAAGGACGAGTACATACAGAAGTAAGCCAATGAGAAAGTATATAAATTACTATAACTTCCAAAAGGTTCAATTTTACCGGGAATTTCGACCTTTTCCGAGAATTCAACGAATAATACTAAAACTACGACTTCTAAGAAAGTAACGTAAACGTACGAGCACTAGTATAGGTTAATGCAATATCCGTCAATGGATCGTCGTAGACATACTTTATTAGGATATAACCTAAATACTAGACTTAATCGTAAACGACACGTACCGTTAGCAACAAAGTTCAAGAAAAAATCTAAAGTTGCTTATATCTTGTACGCGTAAATTCTAGGCCTCTTTTTAGAACTGGGAAATGGTTTGTGATTAGCATTCACCGCTTAGTGGAGCGTCCACATTTTTATCATTCCTATCGTTCTGATCATCTTTGCAGTCCTCCTATGCGCTACTTTGAACAATTTAATCGGTAAGCAACAATATAAAGATATAGTTCGATTCCTAGTGATAATATGATACAGATGTAGTCACAGCACAATGAAATCAGTCAAAGTTCACTTCTAAGTTAGGAATTTTAAAAAATATCTGAAAACGTTTATGAAAATTCAGAATATTCTCTCTCATTTCTTTCACCTTTCAATTGTTTAGGTTCGACTTAATACTTCTTTTCTTTCTAAACTCCTCTATTTTGACATAGGTTCTCTGTCACACCACAAATCTTCATGTGCATAGCAAAAGTGATTCTCAAGACACCAATTTTGAAAATATAACCTATGAAGTTTTTTGTACAGCTATATAAGAAATATATCGTATATATTGCAATAAACAACATTTATTCATTAATTAAAGCTTAATTTGTAGAAACACATAGAAATAGATAATTTTCTTAAATGAAATAAATCATATAAAGTAGCAACTTACTGTAGCTGCAATTCATTTTATAAACGAATATGATATTTTTCTATCGCTCCAAAGTCACCCACGTATCTACCAATGAATCTCGTGCCAATCTTGACAAACCACGTTTCACAACTCGCTTCTTTTTGCCCACCGAAACTAATTAACAACTATTATACTATTTCAAAATATCATATAGATTATAGATGATTTACTAGAGTACAGTACTCGTTTCAAAGACGTAGATTCGAATACTTCGACGAAGGGAACTCATTGTGACTAGTGATACATCAGTCCATCGTAAAACGTGTGTTGTTACTCTATTAGATGGTTCAATTTATTTAATAAAGTATTTTTTTAGAATAGGTATTTTTCATTACTCATTATTTCAGTTTCATTGTTACACATCCGTAACATTTTTCTGTTTCTTGGACGTTATATTTTATTCTTGGTATTTTACACGTTGTTTGTATTATTTTTGTGTTTAGCACGGGTCCCATGACATATGTGATTTAGGAGGTGGGCACTAAAAATCAGCGCTGTGTCGGACTACGTTTCGGCACAGCACAATGCTGAGTGCCAGCATCATTTCCAAATTACGGCATACAATTTTGTATATATTTTTCTTTATTATTATTATTTATTTTGTTAATAAAAATTATATCTCTATTGGAATATTAATTTGTAGTTAATTTAAAAGATCCAGTTCTCAGCGTTCATGACTCGATCAAATCGATTATGTTTCGGTGTCGGGTCGAAATCAATTACAAAACGAATAGTACTCGGGTTTGGTAAAAGTAAGCGTGTCTCATTAGCTTAATTAACCCAATTTATTGACCGTTAGAAGAAATATCGGATTTCTTTATTTTTATATTTTAGTTTTGATTTAAAAGTTGTGTTTATAAACGATAAACTGCGGGTGAAACTTTAATTGAAAAAAAATCGATGTCACGCCTTGTTGTTGTCAAAGAGTAGTGTGACATTTTAATTAAAAAAAAAATAACAGACTCAGTTAACAATACAGCCGTGGTGAAACTATTAAAAACTGTTCTAACAAAAAGAACTTATTTTATTAAAGCGTATTTTTATTTAATAACTATAAATAAAAAATATAACCTAAGTAAAAATAATTTAAATCCAAATAATTTTGATAGATCATTGCCAGAAGAAGGCCGGCCAGTTAAAGTCATTGTCACACTGGCTGTTTTCCCACGCTGCGCTGTATGGCAATGCTAACTCGCTGGGTGAAACATGAGCCAGTCTTCTGAATAGGGGTTACTGTCAAGAGCTTCTTACAAATATCGCTAAGAAAACTCTTTGCCGAGAGATCTCATGGGCTAAATGTTTCAACTCCAAACGGCACAATTATGTAACCTTTTCCTAAGGTTCCATATATATTTATTTATATAAGCGTATTATTGATTACAACTTTAATGAAAATTCATTGTTAAATAATGAGCAATATATAGCCAAGTTGAAAGTTCTATATTCTGTGTAAAACCAAGATGTCGATCGACGTTTTTGTTGTCGCAAAGTTCACCACAATGACAGGCAAAGGAACTGAGTTCATACAGTTTGTTAGATATAATAATTTTCAGTATTAGATCAATCAGTGTTCTTTGACAGACTTCAAACGCCGGAGTTCTTGTGGCAGCTTAAAAAGACACATTGCACTAAACAGTCAAGCTTCTCGACAAAAATATATAATTCTGACTTAAAACCAATGAACGTTCTACAAATTTTAATATTGTTAATTTTAACCCATGTCGCATATATTTTTTTGAAGTGAAACTTCTTTAGAATCGTTGTGATTTGAAACTCGATGAAATGAAAAACCGACACGAAAATCATTTTGCCATTTTCGTCATTTTGGTTATTTTGGTAATATTGGTAGTTTTGATAGTTTTCGTAGCCTCCTCATTCTTGTCTACTAACCGTTGTAGATATAATTATGTTGGCCTGTATGTTCTCTAAAGTTTCACTTCTACTGCGTGTGAACTGCACAGGCTTTTTTTTTATAAAACTGATTGACGCGACTGTTACAACTTTACACCGATTCCGTTTTTTGCCAGAATGTGTACTATACCCTAAAAATATTGTAACAAAGCAGCTACATAATATATCGATCTCATTAATCATAAAATTTAAAACATATATCCGATCGTGATTATATGATCACCTTCACTGATCTGGGACAACGATTGTAATCGATTATGGTTACAACGTTACAGTTTAAGGTGACAAAAGTTGGGTGGGCAGTGATTAATTATCCGTACTTATGTAGAAAATTAACTCTGTTTATTTGTATGTTACATTTCATTGACTAAACGTATGGACGGATATTGATCCATTTGGTAAGAAAACAAATGATAATAATATTGGCTACCTTTTTTTTAATTCAGTATACAGGCTAACGGCCCACTATTTATATGGTAGAAAAGTATTTATATGGCCAATTCGTAATTGTCTGTTTGACATATCTATAATATTACAAAATTGTAAAACGTCGTGTCGGCTCTTAAAAAATACCATAGTAAATAACGGAGAAAATACATTTCTGAAATTTACCATACCAGGGATCGAACCCAGAACCTCTGCGTTGCAGAGGCCGTCATAATAATTCCAGCATGGCTATACCGCGTCAAAAATGCATGTTTTAGTGGTGCAATTTCTTTTTAAACTCATATTGAAAGTAAAAACATAAAGGCCGACGAAATCGCGGCGTATATATAGTTTAAATAATTTTAATTATATAAATATAGTTTAAATAAAAAAATAAATGTAACGCCCAGTGCATGGCGAAGTATCTAGACGCTCCAGACAGCCTCCTATTAGTCTTCGGCAAAGTTAAGAGGCTGATGGACTTCCTGGAGGAGCTGGGCTGGATGGAATAACCCCTCATCCGCTCTTGCATAAACAGGCGTAATGTCGTCGAGATACAGAAACCGCCCTCTTGCAAAATAAGCTAATCTTACGTGCGAGCGGGAGTACGCACTTAGGATTGGAAGTAAACACCAGTTTTTTTCAACTAAATGCTTTTATTGACTTACGCAGCCGTACGCCATTCTTCTCTGCAGGGTTGCCCCGTTACTAACCACTAATTCTGGATATCCTCTTAAACTACTCTTAACTCCACCTTCACTGAATTGCCTAAACTTTTCACTAAGCTCACCACTAAAATTCCCACTAAACTCGTCACTGTCTTCTACTTAACTCTTCTTCCACTCTCTAGTATCGCACTTGTCGCTTTGCTGTCTTCAACTGAACATCCCCGGTAGGAGCGGCTTACGCTGCTTATATATATATATATATATATATATATATATATATATATATATATATATATATATACTGGGTATATATATATTATATATATATATATATACCAGGTATATATATATTTATATATATATATATATATATATATATATATATACCCGGAAGAATCTTCTGGAATTCATAATTTCGATCTTCATTTCGTTATTCTTTTGTTCATCATCTATCCCTTTTTAAAATGTATCTGTCCTTGTCTTTTCCTTCCAAAATCTTCTACCTTTTTCTAAAAGCCTTGAGACTGGCTTACGCTGCCAGAAAGTTCTACCCTCGGTCGCCACAATACTATATTTGACTCGTTATACTTATGACGCCATACATTTTTTTAAACGTTCAAAATAGCAACATTGCTGCGTAATTATAATAAAGTTGCAAGCAATGAGTAATTATAATTAGTTGATGTTGTGATTGCGTGAGATTAGTCGCTAATTAGGGCCTTCGAGGTGTCCCGCCCTTGGCACGAATCGCTCTAATGACGTCAATGGGGCCTATGCTTTGTATTTAATATATTTTTCTAAAATTATATCAAAATACAAACAAATATGTGGTTGCTTGGCAGAGACTGTGTTCAGCAAAATAACATAGATGTAAGGAAAAATACTAATAATATTGTTGTGTATTATTCTGTGTATGTATTGGATTATGTAGTATTTTAATAAATAAATGATTATTATTGTATTTAAGAAATAATTTTCGAAATTTAAAGTTGTGTAATGTACATTCTCATTGCTCTAAGCACTTTTAGCAGTTATTTTTATAAAGAACAATTTTTAGGCACTGTTAGATTATAAGAATAAAAATGTAACTCTTCATTTATGTTGAAATGTATATATATATATATATATATATATATATTAGGTTGGGGAAAAAGTTTCTTCGCATTTTATATAAAAATTCAAAAGGTTTATATATAAAGTTTATTTACATTTGACTAAAGTATGTAGGTACCATTTTGTTGGATAACTTTTTGCTATCTTGTAGGTAGGGACGTGATCCCATTGCTATAAAAATTTTGGGGCTTCTGATCAAAAAACTGCGACAAGTGGTTTTGGCAGTCCTCTCGTGATGTTAACCTGAGATTGCCTAAGGAATTCTGCAGAGACCGAAACAGGTGAAAATCTGAAGGTGCAAGGTCAGGACTATACGGCGGATGCATAAACACCTCCCAGCCAAACTCGTAATTTTTGCTGAGTGGCTAAAGATGTGTGAGGTCTAGCGTTATCATGGTGAAAAACCAAACCCCTTCTTTTGATTAATTCCGGCCGCTTTCTCTCAACTTTTTATAATACATAATGAAACCGAACCATTTTTGAAGAAGCTGATAACTGGTGATGAAAAGTGGATCACGTACGACAAGAACGTGCAAAAAAGGTCGTGATCAAAGGCCGGTCAGGATTCACAGACTGTGGCGAAACCCGGGTTAACTCGCAACAAGGTGATGCTGTGTGTATGGTGGGATTGGAAGAGCATTATTCATTATGAGCTTTTACCGCCAGGCAGGACCATCGATTCTGAACTGTACTATGAACAACCGATGACATTAAAGCAAAAAGTTGAGAGAAAGCGGCCGGAATTAATCAACAAAAGGGGTGTGGTTTTTCACCATGATAACGCTAGACCTCACACATCTTTAGCCTCTCAGCAAAAATTACGAGAGTTTGGCTGGGAGGTGTTTATGAATCCACCGTATAGTCCTGACCTTGCACCTTTAGATTTTCACCTGTTTCGGTATCTGCAGAATTCCTTAGGCAGTGTCAGGTTAACATCACGAGAGGACTGCCAAAACCACTTGTCGCAGTTTTTTGATCAGAAGCCCCAAAATTTTTATAGCAATGGGATCACGTCCCTACCTACAAGATGGCAAAAAGTTACCCAACAAAATGGTACCTACATACTTTAGTCAAATGTAATTTTTTTTTTTTAAAAACCTTTTGAATTTTTGTATAAAATGCGAAGAAACTTTTTCCTCAACCTAATATATGTACCTATGTGAATTTTTCAAAAAGGTGTCTCGAGGGATGATTTTGATAAAATCTGAATTGATGTCATTACATTTTTGAAAAATCATTCAATTCCTTGTCAGGAATTGAATCCGCTGATTATGAAAAAATGTAACACTTAAATGTAGAAATGATATTTTTTTAACAAAAAAGAAAACTAACTTGAATAGTTACTAAAAACAAAAACAAAATAGTAAAACATTAAATAACAACAAAAATTGGCAAAACATACTTTTTTTGTTTTACCGCATCGCCTTCAAGATGTTGTAGAAAATATTCTTATTTTGCTTTTTAGTTCCTTTGGAAGTCGGTTTCTTTTTGGCTAGAAATCTTTTATTTTGTTCTGTTCAAAATATTCTCAGGAAGCACTTGCTAGATTTTGGAATTGCACAGCTGCATGGTAAGACTGGTGTTGGAAACTTTAAATATGGTCGAAATTAAGCTGACAGTTTACAATTACAGAAATACAAATTATAGCGTCAAGTAATTTTCTTAAGTACGGCGGTAAAAAATTAAGTGGCGTACTAAAATATTTACAACTTAATGTAAGAAAGTTAAGATCAAACTGTTTATTTTAGGGTCGAAGAGCCATAAGAATGATATTACGGTTCGTGTCACACAACACGAAATCTAGATCTGTCATAAATCAGAAATGTTGTAAAAAAGCGGCACGTGTGGCACGCGCCTTGACTGTGGTTTTTAGGGTTGACATGCTAAAGAATTTTATTATGTTATTCAACTTCGTCATTTATTCGACAAAATTCAGCTGAGTAATTTTAGAACCTAGCAAGTGCTTTCCAAGAAATTTTATACCGTAACACAAAAAATGGCATGAACTTTAACGATATAGCATTTCGAAACTGTATATTAATTTTTAATAATGTGTCTTTGAAGACCACAGGCCATAAAACTGGCCCGGACTTTTGGAGGGCTTGCGTGGGGCTATAGGAAGGCCAACACGTAGAGGCCCCTTGACAAATTTAATGTAAATGTGGCGTGACACTGACTGGCGACTATCCCTGTCTACGCCATATAATAATGCACCCAAGGACAAGTCTCGGTCAGCGTAGGACTATTGTAGTATATAAAAACAAAAGGTACTGGGCTAGTACTGGATTTACGCGTATGTTCTATCTCGATATCTTGCGAGGTTTAGAATATATAAAGTTAATATCTGGCACGAAAGAAATGGCCGGTGAGGAGCTATCAATACTGTTACAACTTCGGTTCCGACAAAAACAAATTCCACTCCTAATCCGTAAAAAAAAACACATGTTACACCTGTCGACATTTGAATGAATTGTAATCCTTTTACGATCGTCTTCTTTTGTTTACTTATTGTGGAGCACAGCCTATTGTCGTTAGCCAGGTGTTACGGATTACGAGTACAAGCTGATTCTAGGAAATTTATACCGCGTTGCCGGGCGAGCACGATGCATTGGTGAAGTATATAACGATGGCCTGATTGAGAGAGGGATTAGTTGAGCTACAACTACGATCAAGGCGTGACGTGTGTACATTCGGGAATCTGATATTGACGGACTTTGCGCGTTTTATTGAATTACGACCTTCTGCATTACGTTTGGATTTGTTGTGTTCGGTTATATTTGTACCTGTGTTATACATGTTTGTATAGTTCTAATAGACTCTATAATAATTCCAACGGCATTTTAATTCGAGTCTCGCAACTCGTAACAATACTATAAATCTAACTAAAATAGCAATAAGAGTGAGATTTATATAACACTTTATTGCAAACCGAACTATACAATACCAAAAACAGACCATATTTACAATATTTTCTAGGTAATACAATAGGCGGCCTTATCGCTCAAAGCGATCTCTTTCAGGCAACCTAAATCAAAGAAATTTGAATCAGGCGATGTAGGTGGTGTAGGAAAAAGGCAATATATACTTAAATACTCAAACTAATTTAAGAATTAAATATCCAAATACATACATATATACAATAATATATTTCAAAATATATAAGTTACAAATAAACACGCTTTTCAAAAATTTACAAATGACCTTCCGATCAAATTCCATATAACAAGTTTTAAAACAGTGTAATTACAGAAAATATAACACATATTTATGAGTGGAAGCTTATAATGCTTAAAGTTCGCGATGCATTATATTCCCATGTATATTTCGAGAGTAGGTAGTAACGAAAATTAGCTTTTTTGCTCTTTTATTCTCATTTTACGATTTTATAACTGAATTTTCTCGATTATTTAAGAATATTAATGTATAAAAATTACTAACTAAAACAAAACGATATGAATAAAATTGGATATCTAACAATAATTTAGGCAAAATTATTGAAACAACAAAAAGTATTAGAGAGTCTTAGGAGTATAAAGAACGGTTTCATTGAAGCGATTATATCAAAGAGCAATACGTGTAAATCGGCTTAAAATTAGCTAAACGAAACCTCATAAAGTTTTCATATTTAGAATTCTTATCATACAGAATAACCTTTCCCGTTTAGGTAAAACTTATATGTTACAAATTTCATGATAATTGATTCACTCCCAATCACTTTAAAAAATCAATCAAACAAATAAAGTTACTCTCACGATTATATTATGTAAGTAAATTTACAGTAACTAAAATTGCTTTAGAACTGGTGCTAAACTCATGAAAATCAATACATAGTGTATATTATTTTATTTTAAATTTATGAATTTAAAACTGCATAACTTAGTTCTATTATTAAAATAAAGATTAGTAGAATACACAACATATAAATAAAACAATGGGAAATGGAGATAACTTAGTTAAACCTTTAACATTGGTTCATTTTTGAAACATATTTTAACATTATGTTAACAAATGTTAGCAATATTATTTTTATACCAAAATTTGTACTAATTTTTGTTTCAGCAGTCCTTAAATTTAAATTGTGAAAGTAAGAGTTTTTGAAATAATTAGGAAAGTATTATTGTAAATGTTATACATGCATTTTTAATTCTACAATGGGAACACAACCCATATATTGTGTGTACAGCGACGGTTGCATCTGAGACGCAACTTTGCGCGTTTTACAGTCGTGGCAATTAAACCGCTGCTTAATGGTGTAATACGGACAGGTGAGGTATTAAACAAATAGCGTGATGTTTGATCAGTAAGTTTATTCAAGACATATGTACATAGATTTATGTTTGTAAAAGGGTGTGGTCAGAATGACATGACACATACAACTTTCTTCAAACTATCTAATGAAAAATGTCAGCCCATAAATGTCCAGTTGATGAGCTGAGTGCGATATTAAGAAGAACGATATATCCGGAACACTTGGATAATTTCGGTGTTAAATAAAAGCTTGTAACAAAGTGACGGCGATTGTGGTTGAGCGGGCTAAACGTTTGCCGGCCTACCCCTCTGCTACGCAGAGGGGCCGAGTTCGATTTCTTTTAGCATTTAAAAAACAATGTAACCTTTAGTGGAAACTGTATCGGAACAAGCTAATTTTATGCACCCGAATAACTACAAACCGCTCCCGGGAGAAATCCCGCGGCATTCTCGAGATAAAAAGTGTAACTAATTTTATTACATAAAATTTTCTATCTATCGATCAGTGAAAAAATCGCATTGGATTTTTTCTCAATCTGGTCATTTTAAATCACTCCCAGAAAAATTCCCGAGGGATTCCCGGGATAAAAAGTAGCGCAGATTTTGAGTATGAGAATTAGCTGTCGATATGCAAAAATCGCATCGAAATCGACTCAGTAGTTTTTAAGTGAATCCCGAACAAACAGACAAACTGAGAAACAGACAAAAAATCTTAAAAAAATGCATCGGGTTCTCCATCATTTACATAGTGCATTCCAGTTGTTTTTTAACAGCTTCAATGTATAGACACGGCATTTTTAGAATTTTATAATATTACAGATTAAAATGGATTAATAAAATGGGATGAAATTTCATAACACACGTTAATCTGGCCACAGCCTAAGTCATAACGTACTTCTGTATACCTTTACTATTAACCGCATACCAACCTAACACGAAAAGAAAATACAAACCTTTGCCTAATTTTTTAATGCTCTTCATTCAAGCATATAATAAACAGATATGACTATAGATCGACTGGCAACACAATATTACGATTGTAATAAATACGTTTTATGAAGTGAAACTTCTTTAGAATCGTTGTGATTTGAAATTCGATGAAACGAAAAAGCGACACTATATTGAGATAAATTAATAATACATAAATATATAGGACTAAGTCTGCGAGAGAATGAGATAGGAGTTTTACATTGTGCAGCACAGGTTAGAGAGTCAATAAGACCGATGATTATACATAAGTCCAATTTGGACCGATTGGAACCGGACCGAATTTGGACCGAAACTGATAATAATATTTTTTAAACTAAAAGAGTGAAAAATTTAAAGTGATACTTGTAGAAGTTTATTTTGAATTATAATACGTTGACCGAGTTAGGCTAAAAGAATTATATTTATATTAATAAAAGATAGAGAAGAATTATCTGTGAGTATATTCACTGAAGTTTCACTTCTAGTGTGTGTGAACTACACACACAACTTTTTTAATTGTGGCCTGTTCACTCCCGAAGTTTTTCGGGGCCTAGAGAGTCTTCTATTATTTCGCTTTGCGGCGTGCTCAGTAACTCCCTGGCAGTATGCTTCCAGGTACGCCCTGGTGTCCTTTCTGGACAGCATTATCGGTAATACTACTTCGGTCTACTTTATGTTTGTTCTGGACTCCAGGTCTTGATAAATACGTTATTTGGAAATTATTTTGTATAAATTTGGAAGCAAAAGATATGTATTAGTATTAAGAAAACATTGTAACATTTAATTTTTGTTTAACATTGTAACATTTAACATTAATAATAAAAAGACAAGACAAAAAAGAGAAAGAAATAAAGAAAAGATCAAAAGAAAAGAAAAGAAAAGTAAAAATACAAAAATATATATATAAACCTCTAAAAGTATTAAGGCCGAGCAATCTCGTTCGCTCGAAGAGAAGAGAGAAAAAAAAAGTTATTTGTTTATTGAAAAAAACCAACAGCGCATATCAATAATACAAACAATAAAAAATTGCTTATAATGTAGGGCTAATAACAGGTTTTTCTGAATTTAATTGTGAGCAAACGAGCGAAATAAAGTTTAAAAATGCAATAAATATATACATAAGTGAAATAAGTATATACTTACACACATACATACATACATAATAATAAATAATTAAAATAAATCTAAATAAAAGACATTGATAGATATATGTAAATATATATATATATATATATATATATATATATATATATATATATATATATATATATATATATATAATATATATATACAATATTAACATTTAAATATAATAAAAACATATTGATGTTAACTAAACATATTACTTAGATATATAATTTTTTTATTTTGTTATACAGACAGACTAGGCCTAAAATCTGCTATTATCTATAATATTATAAAATTCTAAACATGCCGTGTCTGTACATTAAAGCTATTAAAAAAAAAACAAATAGATTAGACTATGTAAACGACGGAGAACACGATGCATTTTTTTAGATTTCTTGTCTGTTTGTTCAGGGATTCATGTAAAAACTACTGGCCCAATTTCGATGCGGCTTGCCCTGATCGACAGTTAATTCGTAGACTTAAAGTCTGCGCAACTGTCTATCCCAGGAATCATCCGGGAAATTTTCTGGGAATTATTTAAAATAGCCAGATTAAAAAAAAATGAATTTTATAGCGATTTTTTTCATTGATCGATAGAAAATTTTACATAATAAAATATGTGATATTTTTTATCTCGGGAGTCCCGCGGGAATTTTCCCGGGAGTGATTTGAAGTTGTTCGGGTGCATAAAAATTTGCATATTCCGAAACAGTTTTCACTAAAACGATGGCTTACTATCTTTTAAATGCTGCGGTACTCTGTGCCCCGGGAATCCTGCGAAAATTTCAAGTCAAGCGTGGATGAAGTCGCGGGCATATCCTAGTAGGATATATATTATATGTGTGGATGTATCATGGAAGAAATATTTCTTTTTCCATGGTATGCATGAGATCATTATATAATCATATTTTCTTAATTATTCGCGACTAGTAACACGTAATTTAAACTAAGTTTTAATGATTTTAAGTGTGGGATTTTTATTTCGACGTTTCAGCCACTTTTCAGAAGCCGTGATTACGGATGACAAAGATATCGAGTCTCCGTGACAAATGTTAAACTTATTATTTAGCTAACCCCCCAACTTATTCATTTTAATTACAGAAAATGCTAAATAGCTAAGCTACTTAAATTTGCCGCGCTTAAAACCGTTAACACGTAGAGATTGATGAAATTACATAAGGTAAAAGGTGTCAGGATCGCAGCAAGTGGAGATCCATCGTTTCGGTATACACCAGTGGGAGACAAGCTTGATATAATGAATGTATATATTGACAATCAAAGCAACTGAGATACTTTTTAACATCTTACAAAACGTCGCAGCTATCTAGATTTTGTACGAGCATACAGCATTATGACGTCATAACTACAATGAGTCAAATAACGTATTTATTGTTCTTGAATGATGAATGAATGATTGATGAATTTAATTTATAAACTACAGGACCGTGGGGTTCTGAGGCCATGAGCCTCTACAAAGATATTCCATAACGACTTATTGACTCTTCGGGAGATCAGAGGCCTGGTCGAACAACGGATCAGTATGGCGATCCAGCGAGGTAACGCAGCCAGCCTTATAGGAGCCTTCTTACCCATTGACTCCGATGACCTAGGCTCAGTATTCTACGTCTTAAGGGATTATAGGTAGAGAACAATATAAGTTAAGTTTCCTTCAAACTACTAGTTTATAAATATATATGTAAAATAGTCTAAACAATTATATTAAAATGGTAATCTACAATTGAAAAAAATAATTGATTTCTGCGCAATGATGTCTCATTTATAAATACTTTAGCTAACTATTCGGAATTTAATATGTGACTACTAGCAACCTCTGAGACTGGCAAAATTACGTTGACTGGGTGCGGCGAAACGGAAACTCTCATACACACGCGATCAATATTGTTACCATATTATGTTGTGCACAAACTCGTATGTCTACTTTAATAATATATTTTTGTAATAGCTGTTCAGGCTCTTCATACGAATGGCATTAGCACTAAACAGATAGGTATAATTGAAAATTTATGAGAATTACACAATACTTAGCGTAACTATATGTCGTTCCCATGTATTCCATATTCTACTAGCTGTGCCCGCAACTTTGTCCGCGTGGATTTTTTTCTCGCAGCCCAAAAAGAATAGTTAAAAAAGTAGCCTAAATTATTATATATAACATCAACTATTTGCCAATGAAAGTCTCTTCAAAATTAATCCAGCCGTTTCAGAGGTTAGTTAGAACATCCAGACAGACAAAAACTTTAAAAATTGATTTTTTGACATAAGTACCATATATACTTTCATTTGAATTGAATAAAAAGCTATTATTTTGACATTACAACAAACAGACACTTCAATTTTATTTATCTGTATAGATTCGTTTAGCGCTAATGCCCACTTGTCTACAGGACTAAGCCAGTTTAGTCGATATTCCATCACATCGAATAATCGTAATTGTCACAACACTCGGACCTGTAATTGTCTATGTAAAACTGTCTAAAGTTTTATGGTCAACCGTCACAAAATGCTTGAAGCAACAGAACGAATTTTATTGTATACGCGCAAAAATGAACTAATTTTACAAGAATAAATATAAATAAACGCAAGTTCGTCAAATCTGGTGATTTATTGAAGCGTCAATAGACTTTTAAATAACTCTTACCGTTTTCCGATTCATCTTGAGTTTGCTTTCTGAGGAAAGAAGAATTGTTTTAGTGCAACTGATATTTGAAATTCGAATTGGATAGCGGTTTTAACCGCCATAATTACTTACAAGCATTATTATTTGGTTATATGATTTTATTTATTTAAAAATAGAACTAGTGTAAGAAGTGGATAGGTTTCTCATTACGAAACTCATCTCTAAAATGCCTAGTTTATTTAGTTGGATGGACTTTAGCTCAATACAACACTCTGTACGTTTAAAAATTATTCCATTCTTGTAACTCTCATTGTTCTTTCCTAGTGTGAAGATTTAAAAATAGAACAGCAACACGAACCACTAAATGATTTAAATGAAATGTAATGATGTGGGTAAATCCCAAAATACCACTTTGTATGACGTAACCCACCACTGATAAAAAATTCAACTTACATGGCGGCCTGTGAGGCCAATCCCTTGCGTTCATTCTTGAATCTCCAGTGTTGCCCTGGTGGTATTCTATACTAGAATGAACTGTGGGTTCGTGGTTCGTACCACGGGATATCCCAGTGGGTCGTACCACCACTGCCCCATCACCACGCATGCGCTTTTCAGGGTGGGGCGGAAAAATATTGATTATTTTCGAACCACCCCAAACATGATGGTTTGATAAGGGCTCTATTCACGGCAGGGCAAATTACCATAGGGTGGTGAGGGGCGGCGATGCCGGCGTCTAAGCTTGTATTAATTATGTAGTGAATGGATTGATTGATCGGGATTCTCCTGATTGTGTGGTAAAGTGCAAGGTGTGAGGATTTGATAGCCAGAAAGTAAGAACACGAACACATGAACATGACGTAGATATGTTTCTCTCGAGGTTTATGATCATAAATACAATTACTGGTGGAAATCTTTATCAGAGCTTATATTTCTATATACCATGGAATATGAAGGCTAGAAATGGCAACCGTCGAGTAAATAACGTAACTATGAAAACATTTTAAATTTTACATGACAAAATGGTGCAGGATTAAGTGGGATTAGAAAGCTTAAGCTAGCAAAGATATGTTTAATATTCTAATACAGAGTTTCTCAAACTTAAACCTCTACGTAACCCCTCGGGCAAACAGACAGGCGGCCCACCTTACAGAAAGGGGTTTCCTCGCCTATAGACCACTGCGACACGCGGAACGATGGTAATGCATTGCCAATCTCTAGAATGGGATAGAGGAGGTGGGATAGAAGAATAAAGTAAAGAAATTAGTGTAAAAGAAGGGTAAAATGGGCCACCGGAACTGTCATTTACTGCACAAAACACTATTAGCTTGATACTATTTCACGCGGATACGTTATGAGAGTGTGTTATCACACAGGTCCTGTCGACTGCAGCCCAGCAAGCTGTAATCAAGAGAATGATTCCAGCACAGCTTTACCATGTATAAAAGATTAGTATTAAAAAATTCAATACAATGGCGAAACCCCTAAAAAATTGCTATTACTATAGACATAACGAAGTAATGTATTTAAAAAAGAAATACCGTCACAAATAGCAATAAATAGATGTTATGTGTTCATAATTATCCCGTCCCTAGAAAGGTTGACGTCATGTAGGCGGCTGGTTATAAAAACTATGTCAAATCTATATATGTCTTACAAAAGACATATTGTACCGACCCCAACTGATTAGGAGAAAATGAAAGAAAAGAGAATGTGTTCTCATTTAATGTGATGGGTAAGCTTGTTTCGTGTCTCAAATTGAGTCGATTTTAGGAACAATTTTACATGTCGTACCTGCGGGTAGGCTAAGCGGCCACTATTACGGTAATTTTACCGCGTACCCCGTTTAAGGGGGACGTGTAGCCAACTTTGAGACACTCTGTTCTAGTAATAGATTCTATTTTCAAAAATCAGTAATGGTAACCAAATATAACGAATCATTGTTTCAATATTAAGGCTTGCCTTAAAACTATTATTTACAGGATAATTTAACACGTAGTTAAAAACAATTTACGTCGAAACAGTTACTAGAAAGCATCAATTACTGGTAATTTACGTGCCTTCTGGTCTCTATTACGATGTTACTGATATAACCAAACATGATTTTAACATTACAATAAATTGTAAAATTAGAAATCGTGATATTTTATGGACTGGAAAAATTGGAGTAATATTTTAGTTGAACTACTGAATACAGGGTTGATTATACTGTTACGAGTTTGCAGGACTCGAATTAAAATGCCGTTAGAATTATTATAGAGTTTATTAGAACTACAAACACGTATAACACAGGTATAAATATAACCGAACACAACAAATCCAAACGTAATGCAGAAGGTCGTAATTCAATAAAACGCGCAATGTCCGTCAAAATTAGATTCTCGAATGTACACACGTCACGCCTTGATCGTAGTTGTATCTCAACTGACTGCCTCTCTCAATCAGGCCATCGTTTTATACTTCACAAATGCAAATATGCCCCCCGGGCAACGTCGACCTAATTTCCTAGAAATAGCTTGTATTTATAATGCGCAACACGTGGCTAATGATGCTCTTGAGCGGCCGTAAACGAGTACAATAGGACAATGGGCTGTTCTCCACAATAACTAGAAACGTATGCCAATAAATAAACTGAACAAAAGAAGACGATACATAAAAGGATTACAATTAGTTCAAATGCCGACAGGTAATAAAATATGCTTTTACAGATCTGTACGTGGAATTTGCCTTTGTCGGAGCCTAAGTTGTAACAATACCATCATCATTCTAGTGTTAATTCCCGGTTACGTTCGTTGCGATTGCTTTGGGACCTACGGTCCTCTTTTTCAATATTTCTTCTTCATTTAGCGGGTCTTGGGTTATGAGACTATTGGCACACATAAAATTTTTAACGATACCAGTGCCTCAATCGGATTGTAAAGAAACTTTACTAGGCTTAAGACCACAAATGTATAGAAACTAAGTTCCATTAGAGGATATTTTTAAGGACATAAATATTATCATTTAATAAAGATTTTCTGACGTATAAGAACCCGGTTTCAAGGGTAACTAAAAAGCAAATAAGTAAATCTTTTCTATAACAACTTCAAGTCGAGGCCAACTAAAACATGAAAATGACTATATTTTATGGTTATAGCTATCTCTTTTCTTTCACTTACTCCCAGTTATTTGGGATCGGCGCAATATGTCTTTTCCTTCAACACTCCTCTATTCTAAGATACGTCCCCTGTCACACCACAAATCATCATATCATCCTTTACACAATCCACCCATTTTTTTGGTCTATTAATATATCAATCTTGCAGTTTAACTAAAATTCTTTTTATTACGTGACTTTGATCCCTCCTCGTTACATGCTCATACCACCTTAATCTTCTTCCTCTCAATTTTTGTTGTAGCTATGTACATATATAAAAAAATTACATGACGAATTGTGAATTCCTTTTTTTTAAGTTGGTTAAGAATTATGTCTACTTCTTGCACTCTGTAAACTGCTCCGTAACGTGTTTTTGCTGGAGAAGAAGCTGCAAGAAGTCCCTTAGAAACACGTCTAGCTAAAAGCATTTTGATTAGTCTCCTTTTTGTTAACCCACCAGGTCTAACGACGGATTCACAAGCCTGCCCTTTCAGGTTAACCGGCGAGAGGGTTGATTATACCCCTAGATCATACATATATTACACCCGTATGATTATTCCATACAATGTAATCTTCGGCTGGGTGCGACATAATCATATCACTACTGCTGTTTACAGGTTTCGTGTCAAAGTGTATTTAGTGAGCACTGAGCTGTTATTATGGTAATATCGGAGCAATGTTGCTGGCGTCAAAAAGCGCATTGCGGCAATATCGACGGCACAATGTTTGTTGTTTACTGCTTATCCATACTAATTCATAATTTACGGTTACCTGATACTGTCTGGATGTTTGTTGTTACGTCACGTTTCATCCACCAATTTATTCATGTATAATATAGCACAGTTTAAGACTGTGATCAGTCAATGCATGAATGTGATGCTATGCAAATACAGATAATAGATATCGGTGCTAGAGCTGTCGGTAAGATTGGGCATTTGTCTATATCATCAAAAATGTCTAATCCCATGAACGTGTTAATATAATAATTAATAATGATTACAATATTGGTGTGGCACATCACGTAAACGATAAGGTTTCTGTAAATATAGTCTAAGTTAAATTAAGAAAGATAAAAGATTTATTAAGAACCACAACACAAATGCACAGCATAAATAAATAAATATACAATGTGAAATGCAGCAAATAAAAAAAAACGAAGCAAAAGTTGGTCCTAGCTCAGCATGTTGCTGATTGGGTTAACCAGTGCTGATCTTCCGCTAGGGCCATTAAAGTGACATACATAGACACAGAAGTAAATAAAATATAAAGTGAAGGGAAAGTATTAAAAAAAGAGGTATAACACAACATTTTTAAAAAGATTAAATACATATTATTTCTAAGTACAACACTCGTTGTCTTATTTTTTACTCAACTCTCGGGCGATTGACTCTCGCCTAGTGGTGCTTCACCAAGATACAACATCCACCTTCGAAGCACCACACAACAAACATCAACTCCCACATTTGACTTTGTATTGTAATACATATATTAATAGCACAGATGTTTACTTGATCGAATATATGATTTTTATAATATTTTTAGTGTTGGCAACACTACCTTCTTTTCAATTCGCTGTGCGACGTTATTGGCGGCAAATTGATGAGCGATGTTTTTCTGTGCAGTTACATTTTCACAAAACCATAAGTGTTTTTCTTACCTGGAAATATAAAAAAATAGGTTAGAAATGAATAATTGTCCTAGTACATAAATAAATAAATAAATCGGCAGACAAGCACACACACTGTATATCCCCCAAATTAAGCAAGTTACGCTTGTGTTATGGGTAATATACAACGGACCATTCTGGGGCCGATCCCAGACACCCAGACCATAGTAAATAACGGAGCAAATACGTTTCCGAAATTTACTATACCAGGAATCGAACCCGGAGCCTCAGCGTTGCAGTGAGGTAAGCCGGCAAAGACTAAGCCCGCTCAACCACAGAGGCCGTCAAATAGGTATTTTAAAGCAAGAACTGCATGTTTGTTTGAAAAACCTCAATAGTTTAGTGAATTTAGTGACTTATTATGGCTCGTTCCTATCTATATCTTACCGACAGTCAATAAGCTCCATATAAATAATGTCAAAATTCTACCCATAGTAAGCCATGGGTACAATTTTGCTACTTGCACTTAGCAAGTGAATTATATAGGAACCGGATGTTAGACGGATGAACGGACTATAAGCACGCATGTATGGTACAGGCCACCACAACCACGCCGCCGCCGCACTTTTACTGTTTAACAGGCACTAGCGATGGGGCGACGGTAGGGTTCACAGAATAGTAGCGCGGTGGCGGCGTGGTGGCGACGTATCAGCGTTGCCAACGCTAAAGGTTTATTTCTTTACCAAAATGGGTACAGACCCTAAAAATTTATCCCTGCAGCAACGGAGAAAGAATACTAATTCCTGCGGCGGGCGGCTTGTCGTAAGAGGAGACAAAACAACCCACAGCCAGGTGATAGAGTATTTGCCCGTCTAGATGGCTACCACCTCTGGTCTAGAGTATGCCGCCATAACAACCGTGAGTTGTGTTCCGGTATTAGTGGCCGGGTTCCTGTTTCCCTTTAGAGAGCGACAGCACATTGGTGTCATCTTTAGTGTTGCTAATGTTCATAGGCGACGGTAACTACTTTTTATCAGAGTTGGGCCGTGAGCCTGTCTGCTGTACTCCAGCAATAAAAAATAAAACAATTAATCCATTATCGCTCTCGTCAAGGAGCGTATGTAATACCCGCGGTATTTATTTTAAGGAAAGTCAATAAACACTATTCAATAAAAATGCACAAAACTCTATATCATACAAAAGCGTGAGACCGCATATTTGGATTACGTGGGAATAAATTTTAGTAAACAAGAATCAATATTTTACTTTTATGCAAATTAAGTTGGCGCCAAACCAAGCGGACTTCGCGCGCCTACTTATCAGTTCGATTCGCATAATTTTAATAGAATTCATAACAGTATGTGTCAGCCTATATTAATTATTATATTACGAGCAAGTGTAATTGATGTAAGTATAATATTATATAACTCGGATTTGCCCGCGACTTCGTCCACGTTTGACAGAATAAACTAATTTATATGTGGCCTAACAACTTGAAGCCACCCCCGGTCATGCAGGAACGGAGAAAGAATACAATTTCCTGCAGCTGGGCGGCTTGTCATAAGAGGCGACAAAAACAACCAAGAGCCAGGTAGGGTATTTGCCCGACTGGATGGCTACCACCCCTGGACTAGAGTATGCCGCCATAACAACCTTGAGTTGTGTTCTGTAATCAGAGGCTTCCAGTCTCCTTTTAGAAAGTAGCAGCACACTGGTGTTACAAATATTCATAGGCGACGGAAACCACTCTCCATCAGGTGGGCCGTCTGCCTGCCTGCTGAACTCATGCAATAAAAAAAGATATAACGTATTACAGATTTTACGACACAGAATTTGTTATCGATCATTGAAAATATTACATAGAATCAGGTTTGTTTTCAACCGAACCACTTTAAACTGCTCCCAAGAAAATTCCCGTGGCATTCCCGGAATATATAGTCCCTACTGCAGATTTTAAGTCTGGGAATTTAGTATCAATCAACAAACAATAAGTGCATCGAAATCGGGCCAGTAATTTTTACGTGAATCCCGAACAAACAGATACCTATAATTTCAAATGAATCAGGATACAGTCAAATCAACTGAGATACGTTTTATAAACTAACAGAACGTTGCACCCTCATAGATTTAGTACGAGCGAACCTACTTATGGCGTCATAAGTAGGTACAAGTATAAGGAGTCAAATATAGTATTGTGGCGACCGAGGGTAGAACTTTCTGGCAGCGTAAGCCGGTCTCCAGACTTTTAGAAAAAGGTAGAAGATTCTGGAAGGGAAAGACAAGGACAGATACATTTTAGAAAGGGATAGATGATTCTAGAATAGAAGGTTTGTAAAGGAATAGGCAGTAAATAAAATAATGTTACGACCTAGACGCCGACAAAAACAAATTTACACCTGCATACCTGTAAAAACACATTTTATTACCTTTCGGTATTTGGACTTCTTTTGTTTACTTTGTGTTTAAAATTTGAAAAAACAGCCCTTTGTGTATTGTAATCTTTTATGGCAGTCATTTAGCCAGGTGTGTCGGATTTAAAGTACAAACTGATTCTAGGAAATTCGATCCACGCGGCCGGGCAGACATATTGTATCTGTGCAGTATAAAGCAATTCCCCGATTGAGTGACGAGTAGTCGAGCGATAACCACAAGTGAAGCACGACTTGTGTACATTCGGTAATGTATTTAGTGACGGACTTTGCGCGTGTTATGGAATTACGATCTTCTGCATTACGTTTGGATTTGTTGTGTTCGGTTATATTTGTACCTGTGTTATACGTGTTTGTATAGTTCTAATAAACTCTATATTAATTCCAACGGCATTTTAATTCGAGTCCTGCAACTCTTAACAATAATAACGAAAAGAAGATCGAAATTATGGATTCCAGAAGATTCTTCCGGGTATATAAGCAGCGCAAGGCAGGAGTTCAGTTAAGGACAACAAAGCGACAAGTGCCCTACGGGAGAATTGGAAGAGAAGTTAGTGACGAGTTTAAAGAGTTGGAAGAAAAGTTTAGTAGAGGATAGTGAGGAGATTAGTGGTGAGTTTAGTGAAAAGTTTAGTGGAGAGTTTAGTGAAGGAGGATTTTAGAGTAATTTAAAAGGATATACGAGCTACACACGGTAAATTCGGAGGCGAGCACTGCAGTAGCAGGAGGTGGTCTACGCAATATCGGCGACGGTATTGTGAGTGAGACATCTTATCGTAGGGACAGTGCGTCGTTAGTTGTGTGTGTAGGGGCACCCCCGCGGAGAGGAATCACGTACGGCTGTGTAAGTTAATAAAAGCATTTAGTTAAAAAACTGGTGTTTCCTTCCAACCCTAAGTAAGTACCCCCGCTCGCACTTATTAGTATTAACTATGTTTTGAAAAATAATTAAGATTATTTCTTTATATTTTAAAAGTTAGATTATAAGATTTTATCTTACACTTGTTCTTTTTTTTAACAAAAATATTAGAATTTATTTTAACACTAGCTTCGGTCCGCGACTTCGTCCGCGTGAAATGATTTTTTGACTATCCCACGGGAACTCTTTAATTATTCGGGATCAAAAGTATCCTATATGTTGACCAGGGATATAAGCTTCCACCATATAAAATTTCATTTAAAACGGTTCATTCGTTTCGGAGATTAGCCGGTACAAGCAGATAGACAAACAGAGAAACAAAAAATTTGAATAAAAATCTAAATTAGTTCTATTTCACTTCTTACATTCCCCTGACTCGGTTTTTAGCAATTTTTTTCGTTGTACAGAAATTTGACCCCTACAAATTTATTATATGTATATAGATATGTCGGCATCCCTATTCAGTATATGTCAAAATGTCACTAAACTGTGAATGACCTTCTCAAAAACTATTTAACGTATTTTGTGACAAAAAATTGTGGATCCTCAAAAAGGTCATGTGAGCGTGACGATACAATAGGCAACTTTGTCATTAGTTATAACAAATATAACAATCAAACTAACCAACATACTCGTTAATTTTTTAATTGCTTTAATAAACCATCAATCAATAAGTACATGAGTATAAGAAACGCATCTGTCAAAGGAATACAATTGTCAAAATGACAAAAACAATTGTCGGCGTCTTTACTCTATGAAATTAGTAGCACAATGGCGCCACGCAGCGATTATTTCGCGAAACGGTCTTTTATTGAATTAAGACTTTAATCCACTGCAGTGCTATCAAGAGCCATGGATATTTATTTGTTTATTATGGGCCATCAACGGGAGATACGTCATATACATCCGTCTTAAATCTAAACAATGCTCATGCTAAATATACTCCCTATTATAGGTGGCCACATCATGCATTATGTTATATTTTATAAAATGAGAATTGAAAAGTTAAATTTGGATGATTTTCGTATTATAAAATATTAATTAAATAATAAAATAAAAAAATATAATGAAAAAACAATAATTAAACGTCCAAATCTACCTGGGATATTATTTTGAAGAATGTATGAGGACTGTCTTTAAATATATCGATGTTTTTAGATTTTTCAACTACTACTTCATATTACATGTTATGTAAAAATGACACCATCTATAATGTATAACTTGTTTTGTATTTTGTATGTATATATTTATACAATGGACATATTATGTATAGTTTAGGTAATAATTGGTATTAATTAATATAAACCTAAATTTATTGGAAATTAAAAAAAAAAATTTTTGTAAATATTTTGTTTATTTAGACCAAGGATATATTTACTTGTAATATCTCGTATTGAAAGAAAATATATGCTTTCGACTAAAAGTGATTGAGAAAAGATGAAAGTAAATAGACTATATTATTAAACACCATTAAAACATATAAATTATAATTTTAAAAATATATGTAGAATAAAATAAGTCTTATATCTTTTCTTACGGCAAGCTGACGGTGGAGGAAAGCTTTGTGACAAAATCTACTCACATTGAGATTACCGATGTTTAAAACACGCCTAATTTTCTTGGACAAGCATATTGGTTTTACCATCTATCTGTTCCTACAGCATGAAGGTACCACCTATAAACATATATATGTTTTATCGTTTATAGCACGGAACGTAGCTTTGCGTAGCTTTAAGTGTTTAACGTGATTTATGTTCCAAGTAAGACAAGTAATACAAGTATTTACAATGCTTTATACGGCAATTGCACCTGTCAACTAGTAACTAAGTTTTAATTACTAACGTTTTAGTAATTAGTGCTTGACTGACACCGAATGGTCTATATAAAGTTTGAAGATCTTGAAAATGCCTTGAATATGAGTTTCTCATTTTAACCGACTTCAAACAGTGGAGGATATTATCGTGTATTATTAGTATTAGTCGTGTAAATATTTTTTATACATGTTCAGCCATAATTCTTTTGTTTTCGAACAGATTTCGACAGCTATTTTTGTGTCAGATTTGGTATGGCTTCTAGAAGTTAACATGGGACTAGTACCATGTTAGTAGGTCCCATATTAATTTCATTGCCACTAAGCAGAAATAGAAAATGTGAAAAAAGTTTTTGTAAATAAAGGTTTAAAAAGCAATAGAAAAGAAAAATGCATAAAAAATCAAAATATAAATAAGATAAAAATAAAAGATAAAATACTCAGCAAAAGAAAATAATACACTGGCTGATTTGTTTGTCAGGAGAAGGAGCAAGACATTAGTACAAATATTTAAATAATTTCTAAAACATATAAAAATAAAACTACTATATACATATTGTTGCAGGACTCGAATTAAAATGCCATTGGAATTATTATAGAGTTTATTATAACTACACAAACACGTATAACACAGGTACAAATATAACTGAACACAACAAGTCCAAACGTAATTCAGAAAGTCGTAATTCACTAAAACGCGCAAAGTCCGTCACTATTAGATTCCCGATTGTAGTACACACGTCTCGCTTGTATCGTGGTTCTCGCTCTACTGCCTCCTCCCTCCATCAGGTCATAGTTTTATACTGCACAAATGCAATGTGCCCGTATCGTAGTCGACATAATCCAAAACACCTGGCTAATGAGTCGGCCGCAAGTGGTCATAACCGGGTACAGTAAACAATGGGCTGTTCTCTAGAACGTATGCCAATAAATAAGTCAACAAAAGAAGAATATCATAAAATAATTACAATTAGTTTCAATGTTATTAGTTATTAGTTATTAGTTCAAATGCCGACGGGTAATTGGTGTGCTTCTACAAATCTGTACGTGGAATTTGTCTTTGGCAGCGCCTTAGGTTGTAACAATATTTACAAATAAAAATGCTAGCCGCATTTCTACACTGTATGGCAATGCTAATGCGTTGATCAAAATACAGGCCAGCCTTTTGGTCACGCGAGACTTCTTTCAATCGTATTGAAAGGTCTCAATAGATTTGATAAGCCTCGCATCCTCACGACCCAATAGTTTCAACTCCGAAAGCCACAAATATGTATAATATGCGGCGTTTCTAAGGTTTCTTGATTTGTAGCAGCACCTCCGGCAGTCATGGCAGCGTCTGGAAGATGGAAAGCCGCCAAAGTATCGACACACGTTGCGTCCCAAATTAAGGGACGCCCCATCTTTCAATGTAGGTACTAACGACATTTCTTCAGGTCGTTTTCCATCGCCATATTATTAGCTAGCTTCTGCCCGCGACTTCGTCCGCGTGGAAAGTTTTTTTAACTATCCCACGGGAACTCTTCCATTTTTCGGGATCAAAAGTATCCTATATGGTGTATAAGCTTCCACCATACAAAATTTCATTTAAATCAGTCCAGTCGTTTCGGAGATTAGCCGGTACAAACAGACAGACAAACAGAGAAACAGAAAATTTGAAAAAAATCTAAATCAGTTCTATTTCACTTCATACATCCCCTTGACTCGGTTTTTAGAATTTTTTTTCATTGTACAGAAATACGACCTCTACAGTTTTATTATATGTATAGATTCTAATACAATCCTTTTCGAGCAAAATAATGATTATAACCTTTTATTCCTTTAAAATTCCTAAGAAACCCCAAAAAGAATAACAACAATAATTGTAAACCAAATAATAAAAACATTGATTGAGACAGTTAAAATCAATATTTTACGCCTTTACTTTAACATACAATCATTATTTTCAATACCAGAAGTGATATTGCATTAATATTGATATTGAACGAGTATCACATTCTTATACGATAAATAAAGATCTTAACAACATTCGAAATATCGAAAAATGTTCTTTAATGCCACATAATAAACATTTTAATATTTTGGGTTAGAGGGTTAAATAATGAGGCACCGGTTATAAATTATTTAATAAAACGATGGCATACATATATTTATGTGTAGTTTTGTAGTGGAACACTTACAAGCCAATAGATGGCGCTGTGCAATAATTGAGGTCACAAACGTTTCCCGAAACGTACAAACAATATATACAAATTTCTAACAATAATAGATGGGCCTAGGCCTGCGAGGAACAACACTCTAGTTAGAGAGTACTAGTGTTCTCTGCTAGCCTCTCTAGAAGATCTTCCTTTGAGACGGAGGAACATTCCATCTCATACCTCCACCCTATACGGGTCACCCTGTTCAGTTTATGTTAGATATTAACTGAATATAGCCATTTTGTGGAAAAGTGAGTATACCTTAAGATAGGTCTGACACATGTTAATGATATTCTACCACCATGGCACCATGCATTGTTTTCAGTACATCTCTAAGTGTGATACCACGCACTCACAGTATATTGGTGTGAAACTTTAGCCTTTGGCCTACTCCCCCTTCCTCCCACTCCCCAACTCCCTCAGTCACATCCCCATATTCTATTCCCCAAATTTACTCTAACTCAATATTAATAAGAGTGTTTGTTAGTCGTCTTCCTCTCGATTTTTTTAGTGAAGTGTGCAACTTTTAAAGATCCCCGAATGTATTAATTTCTCACCTTATCCATTACTGTACCATTCAATATTATATCCTTTTTTAACGCAAGCGTAGCCGCGGGCAAATGTTGGCTGTAGATAAATGTTGTTTATAATATTTGGAAATCAGTCATAATATACGATTAAGGAACATAATCTACAATTTAATGGCTCATTACAATTATATTACGTTGTATTTGGTTAATATTTTTGTTTATTTTTACACTTTTATGCATTTAATTTTATTTAATATATCTGAAGGCAATAAAATGTGATAGTCAACATTTTATTAAACGAGTAGTTATTTTAATAGCTTCACAGTATTACTTAAGAAATTTTAATAGTATTCATAAATTATTTAAAGTTCAAAACTTTGTATAGAGTTTAATTACACCTTAGTGTAATAGAATTTCCTTAGAATGTAAACAATAAATAAATTTTAACCTTCTCTACATATATAAGTACCTCTTCAATTTTATGTTCTATCTGTAGTTTTCTTAAACAATACAAGCGGAATAAAGACCGTAAGTGACGTTTAGAGTAAAGTAAAGTGAACTTTACTCTGGTTTACGGTTTTTACTCTGTTTGTATTGTTTAAGAAAACTACAGATAGAACATAAAATTTAAGAGGTACTTATGTATGTAAAGTAGGTTAATTTTTTTAAATTGTTTATTGTAAAGCAGAATAAAGACCGTAAGAACCTTAACTTAGTATCTATATTCTGCTTGTATTCTTTAAGAAAACTATAGGTAGAATATAAAATTTAACAGGTACTTATGTATATAAAGTAGTGTTACGAGCTACAGGGCTCGAATTAAAAATGCCATTGGAACTACTATAGAATTTATTAGAACTGTACAAACACGTATAAAACAAATACAAATAAAACTGGATGCAACTAGTTCACACTGTACGATTCAATACAATTTGACACGCACAAAGTCCGTTATCTATATCGCTTATCGAGAGTACTACAAACGTCTTACTCGTTTCGTAGTCGTCGCTTGACTGCTCACAATAACAATAAGGATTAATTCGATGCTAATGATGTTCATAAAACAAGTAGAAAAACAATAGCATGTTTTTCTTAATTACAATTCAAAGCACAAAAGAATTCCTAAATCCGGGAAGACAATAAACGGCGCTTACGACAGGTAGCTGTGCGTTTATTTTTGACGGCATGTAACAATACAAACAAATCATAAACATTTCATTACTATACTTGAGGTTCCCCATTCCTGGGAAACGGAAGGTATACCACGCTTGCCATGGATTCATATTTATGGCTATCGAAGTGGAAACTTTAGGCCGTGGAGGTCTGAGGCTCACCAGCTCTATTGAGACCCTCAGTGCGTATCAGCGTCAACATCCAGAGTCAATGTGGCCATCATTTTGTGAACACTCTCCACCGATTGCGACACTAGTGCGGTAAGTTGGTTTTTACAAACGAGTAGAAGTCGAGGCCTTGCCTAGTCACGAGTTTGTAAAAACCAACAATTGCACATGTGTCATAAAACGTTTTTCAACACATTTGCGAGAAAATAGTACAATAGGTAACGAAACATATATAAATATCAATCGGAAAGTCGCAACAATCTTTGACGTTTATAATATGAAAATGGTGCCACGCGCATGCTAAAAATTATAACTACATATTTCGTCTCATTTTCTCCATAGTATTAAAGTGAGACAAATTTATTGATGAAAAGCGCTTCCAAGGAGGTTCAATTATTCAGCTTATTTATTTTCATAATGTGAACCTCCTTGGTGGAATTCTTTTATATTTTTTTCACCTAAATATCTATTTTACACACATTTCATTGTGTGGTGCGAAATTTTTAACTTTCGAATAATGTATACAGACTTCGCAAAATGCATTTTTTGAGCAAATGCGATGAAAAATAATTTATATCTATACATATAATAAAACTGTAGACGTCGAATTTCTGTACAATGAAAAAAAATGCTAAAAACCGAGTCAGGGGATGTAAGAAGTGAAATAGAATTCTTTTAGATTTTTTTTTAATTTTATGTTTCTCTGTTTGTCTGTCTGTTTGTACCGGCTAATCTCCGAAATGACTGGACCGATTTAAATGAAATTTTGTATGGTGGTAGCTTATATCCCTGATCAAAATATAGGATACTTTTGATCCTGAAAAATTAAAGAGTCCCCGTGGGATAGTCAAAAAACCGCACCACGCGGAAGAAGACGCTGGCATCAGCTAGTTATTTTATAAATATATAGCTATTTTCTCTCTCTTATAATCTTTCGTTGTATTATTAACTTACTCCTTTCATTAACTTTATCCCAATCTTTGGGGTCGACACAATATGTTGTTTCCCTCCATACTCCTCCATTTTTGGTATACCTTTACATTAGTATCAGTCAATCTTTTAGTTTAACATTCTTTCTCATTGTGCCCATACCATCAGTTTTAATTATGATAAAGTGTAATTTAAATGTACTTATTAGTCTAATCCATTTTCTTCAGATAATTGTAACAATAACAATATGCATATTATTATTATTATATACCAAGCATTGGACTGAAATGCAGATGCATTCGCCACTACGCTATATGGTGTAACATTCGGAATACCCAAAACTTCCCTGTCCAAGCGTTTTGACAGCAAATGGCACAAGGCAAACATAAAAAAAATATGACTAATGTCATAACAGAACATTATTAATATGTTTTATAATATTTCTGGCAGCATATTAACATGTAGACACTTAATTTATAATACACAAAAACTTAAATGAAATTCGTCTATGGGAACCAGAGTATAACCGCACTGACTGGTTTATAATTCGTAATTAATTTGCATGTTTCAATCTGTAATCATGACGGCTTCCTTCCGATTTGTTTCTGCTATCTCGAATTTGTTTTTAAGCTGCATTTAAATTTTTTTATACTAATAAATAACACAATTGAAGTGATTGTTTCCGATTTCTTAATAAATGCCGTTTGAGCAAAAACGGTTATTTATACGATAGCGGTATTTATAAGTCGTGCGCAGAAAGTTTGCCGATGATCACCCCTTCCGCTTCCTACGACTGGGACCGGGGCTTGTCCTTAGACAAGCCCTGTCTTGTCTGTCGTCTAGTTCTTAGTACTGCTTACAGTACTAAGAACTAGACGACCGCGGGTTGGGTTTGTAGGAAGCGGGAGGGGTTATCATCAGCAAATCTGCGCACGACTTATATGCGAAAGTGGTAGTATAATTACTGGTACCCTATTATTTTATCCAAAACATTAAGTAATCGTAATAAAAAAAACATAGCTATACAATGATAATAATCATATACCCGCAGACACCTCGTACCCGACTCCAGTAGGCTAAGGCAAGGCCCCCGCCTCCGTGCTTGCCTTAGCCAGCCAGAACGGAGTGGAGATCACTAGAGCTAAGACGCAAGCTCCATGGGTGGAAGTTATAAATGGCATAACACCAGAAGTAGCTTTGGTGAACCTGCAGCGCACCTCTCTACACCCCATAGCTATTCACACCCATGTTGCCCCTCGCCATTTTGTACAGAATTTTTTTGGAGCCCATGCAGGGCGTGGCTTATCACCGCCTACCGGTTTTATTTATGTTTCCCGAATATTGCGAAGGGCAGAAGCCATACTCCCTATAGATTCAGATTCCTAGTTCGACTAACAGTTCATCCCAATAGCCCGGTACCTTTTGTTCTCATTTCCTACAATAGTCCTACACTGATCGGGGCTTGTCCTGAGTGCATTATTATATGATGTAGACAGGGATAATCGCCGGTCAGTGTCACGCCACATTTGTATTAAATTTTCAAGGGGCCTCTACGTGTTGGCCTTCCTATGACCCCACGCAAGCCCTCCAAAAGTCAGCGCCATTTTTATGGCCCGTAGTCTGCAAAGACATATAATAGTAGTAATATGGTTTACCTTTATTTTTAATACAGTTCAATGACTTCATAAACCGATACAATAGAAGAAAACTTAACTTAGTTATATTGTATTCTACCCATAGTCCCTCAAGACTATAAGTAGAATACTGAGTCTAAGTCGCCGTCTTCTATGAGTAAGGTGATCAGAAGGCTAGCTACGTTTCCTTGCTAGATCGCCATACTGATCCGTTATCCGAGATACGCACCAGCCCTCTCATCACCTGAGAAGTCAATGAGTCGTTTTGATAAATTTTAGTAGAGGCTCCTGGCCTCAAGACCCCGCGATTCAAGCCTTTCAACAGCAAACGGCACTAATACAATAATAATATTATTGTATGAGTAAAAATAAAAACTTGTGTGTGTCACCTCCGACAAACGACTGGAGTTAATTCCTAAAATATTAGAAAAACATGTGCATGTGCAAAAACTCAAAAACGGCATGGGTTGGTTTTTTTTGTTTTGTTCGCTCTAATCAGGGATGGTTTAAACCAAAAAAAAAAATGTAACGCTTTTGAGTTAACTGCAACCGGTTAATGCGACTAACTGCTTCTATTATTCCACTCCTCATAAAATTTCCATACAGTGGGCCTTATATGAAAACTGGTTCTCAAGGAGTAAACTTCAAAAATTCTAAGATTTTTAATATCTTGCGTAAATCGGCTGGGCGCCAATCATAGTTTTCATTTGTCAATCTATATAGATATATATATATATATATATATATATATATATATATATATATATATATATATATATATATATATATATTATATTAGCATTCTGTCAAAGTTTCTACACTTGTCAGCTCTGCGTGAAATGCTCCAAGAAAGCTTTGAGAATCATTAGGGTGCAATATAATAATGCATATCGTATCCTAATGAAACTGCCTCGATTCTGTAGCGCTGCGGACAAGTTCGCCGAACAGAGGATTGCAGATTTCTTTGCGATAAGGAGAAAACTCATAGCGGGGCTCTGGGCTCGCCTCCGTGCTTCGGGCAATGGGATTCTCCGCATGTTTTCAGATGCCCCTGACAACCCTATTTTTAGGAGCTGGCATTCTGTGCACCGTAACGTAAATTTATAATACAAGTTACATGTAATGACATTAATGTTATTTGAATATGAATTTAATTTAATAACTTTTAATTGTATTTTGTGTTATGTAGTATTTAATTTTGTGTTGTGATTTCATATGGGTGTATTTGCCTGAAATAAAGACATTATTATTATCACTATCACATATAATATTCTAGACTAGCTGTGGTCCACACTTTGTTCGTTAGGGACTTGGCTTTATCTCTTAGAATATTAATCTATGTTAGGGTCATTCGTTACAGGACAATTTTATAAAATATATTAATTCTTATATTTTCATTTTTACAAAATCTACTGTCAAACTTGAATTCATATTTAGAATCTTGTTCTTCATTTTCTATTTTTTTATTCTGTTTTGCTTGATTTCACGTACACCGTTAGATACTTCAAACTCATCATACTCTTTTCCTATGTTGAAACCATCATTAAAACCTAACTACAAGCATCCGAATATATTTGTAACATTTACGATAGTTGAAACAGGTTGAAAGTCACATAAACTGTCTTATAATATTATGTTAAGTACTGTTTGCAATAGTATAAGGTGGTGCACATGCGAGCGACTAAATATTGTCGTATTCAGAAAGCCTAAACAAGTTGCAAGGAACACTGCTTAACACCTCTTCATCGTCATCGTGAAGGCAAGGCAAAGCATCCGAGAAGCTTGAAATGCTAAACCGGTCCAAGCCGTATTCACACCGCGGAAGCGCCTTGTGCTTTACAAAGCCCAGGTGAGGCTGTATATAAAGTACTGCTCATACCTGTGGACCGGGCAATCCTTGGGAACCGGTAAAAAAAGTCGGACCTGTTACAGCCTAGGCACATAGGAACTTTTCTTTCCGGTTTTATTCTCACTTTAAGCTCAATCAACCGGTTTTTGGTAATAAAAGTTCGTTAAATAGATTTTATTGAATAAACCGATTCGAACAGTTTTAGCGGCACCCTTCAAAGCGCAACCATGTGGTATAGCAAGTTTTCAGTGATAAACTAATTCAATGTTTTTGTTTGGTATTAAGTTCATATTGATTATTAGGTGTTCGTTTTGGTTTTTGCGAAACGCACACGTTGCAATGGTCGACTCACTACTACTGACTTTTAACCGCTCAACGCCATCTAGCGTTGGCTTTCCTAAGGCCCTCTATCGGCGACAATGTGATCGAGACAAAAAAAGTGCGCTTTTTAAATGAATACATTAAATGAAATTGGTACATATATAACGCTCTCTTTAAGGTTTACACTCCGAATGAAATAATAATCTGTTATAGCCGGTTTTATTCAATAGAATAAAACCGGTTATAACAGATTAAACCGGTTTCCAGTTTTGGGGCTGGGGTAGCAGCCTACCAGCTTTTTTCCTCTTTTGCCCGGGTGAACGAGATTGCCCGAGTTAATTACATTTATTTAATTCTTTCAAAATTTACATTTTTATACTACTACTACTACAATTTTTTCTATCTAGGTAAATAACTTTTTCACTTGGGACTATAATAGGTATGGTTGGATTGGGTGTATGGATGGGTGACTGGATGAATGGATGGATGGGTATGACTGGTTGGTGACATGGTGGGATTGGTAGGGATATTGGTGAATTCTTTATTTATTTCTTATTTTATGTGTTACAATGTTCTTATATGTATTTTATTTACTATAATTTCTTATAATATATATATATATATATATATATATATATATATATATATATGTATGTGTGTGTGTTACGAGTTCTATATTCTATTTACCAATATGTATGTTTTATATCTATTACATATGTTTTTGTATTTATTTTTGTCACTTTTATTTCTTACAATAGATTATTTGTAATCTTTAGTTTATTCACCAATTGCCTTATTTATCTATATATGTAGCGGTAATTTACTTTTAATTTAATTAAGCGAATTTTTCTTCTGACACTTGATATGCAACAGGGATTTATTTACCGCGTACCAGCTTAATCTCCTGGACTGTTTTCAACGTCGAGTTGATTGCGTTATTAACAATCCTGTACTGTTTTATGTCTAACGAGCATTTGTGGTGCACCTAACAGTCTACAAGCCTAATACCAAATGCTAATAGTATCATGAATACGAATAAGTATTTACGAATGTTAATTTAACTGTCACTTAGTAATATTTGATAAACAACTAAGATAAGAAATAATAAGTCATTCCTTTATGGCTAGTTACTATTAACAATGGAAACAATTAAACCGATTTTTCGTGTAATCAATCTTGTCGGGTACTTAGTATTCTTAGTTGTTTCACTTGCAGTTAGATATTACCAGACTTTTTTGGCTTGTAGTGTAATATAATATAATAATATATAATAACAGCCCATAAATATCCCACTGCTGGGTTAGGGCCTTCCATTATAGGGGGAACGGACAGAACACAATTAGAATAATAATAGTTCGTAAGTTCTCTGTAATGGTGTACAATAAAGTGTTATCTATCTATCTATATCCGCTACGCTTGTACAAGGCGGCTCGGCAGGTTTGACACATCAGTTATCTCGATGTGCAGGTTGCATCACGATGTTTTCCTTCACTGTTGTTAGCACGTAGTAATTGTAACAATATGCACCCTTAGAGTTTGGGACGCATAAGGTCGTGGTAGCGTAATGGCTAGCATTACGCTACCACGACGTAGTGTAATAATATATGTATAATTTGTTTTTTATAACGAGACTAGGGTTATACCCTGTTACGTGATCGTTGTTTATTTGTTGCCGATTTCTATATCTTACTTGTTTATTCTACTTGCCTTACCATCGCTTGAATGTTGACATTACTTGTATAGAACTAATGTCAAAATTTTAACCGATAGTGAGGCAAATAACGGTCTGTAACATATAAGAACCTACCATTAGCCAGCAAGCTTTTCTTCACACAGGTTACATACATTACATTACATTTTTATGTATTTTTTTTATTGCACTAGTTCAACAGACAGGCAGACGGCCCACTTGATGGAAAGCGGTTACCATCGCCTATGGACATTTGCAACACCAAAGGTGATAGAAATGTGCTGCTGCTCTCTTAAGGGGGACTGGAACCTGGTCACTAATGCCGGAACACAACTCAAGGCTGTTATGGCGGCATACTCTAGGCCAGGGGTGGTAGCCATCCAGTCGGGCAAAGGCCCTACCACATGGCAAATAGCGTGCTTCGGCTACTCGGTTGCAGAATATTGTTTTTTTTTTTAAATTACGTATAAACTTAAAAGGTGAAATTATGGTGAAATCTCTTAAAAATACGTTACGTGATTTAGGAGAAGTTAGCGGATATAAAGACAGGAGTGGAAAGCGACTTTAATTTATACTACGTAAAGAAGATTAATAGGTGAATTAATTATGGTTAGTCCTACTAATATTATAAACGTGAAAGTTTATAAGAATGTATGTTTGTTATACTTTCACGCAAAAACTACTGAATGGATTTTGATGAAACTTTACAATAACATAGCTTACATATCAGAATAATACATACGCTATAAATTTATAAAGACATAGTGTGAATTATCCAAAATATAACGATTTTCCATCACCACGCGGATGAAACCGCGGGACGCGGTTGGTTTATAATATTTTCTTCATTAATACATAGCTGTTTCTTAATTTGACTAAAGCTGACGGTTCAAATAATATAATCGCTGTTTGTGCATATAGTTTTAGCGATTATTTTATTTTAACCCTCGGTTAAATATCGGTGCACACCAGCCTAAGAATTTTAAACATCAGTTAACATTATCATCGAGTGCAGAAATTGTGGTGTGTGTATTTATTCATCTATATGGCTGTTTGCTATAAGAGTAATTAGCTTTTTTTCTACAAAAAATATGGTAGATAATGTGTGTGAAACACAAAATTTATAAATGAAATAAGTGGTATTTTAAATTATGCTTGCCGAGTCCCTCCTACTTTCCATATTTGATTATGCTGACGCCTGCTATCTAAACTTAACCTCAGAACAGCTAAATAAACTTGAGCGACTTCAGAATTTCTGCATCAGCTTCATATTTGGTTTGTGAAAATATGACCATGTTTCTGAATTTCGTATGAAGCCCAAGTGGCTTCCTATTCGTTTTCGCCGGAATACTCACATTCTAACTCTCCTTTATAATATACTATTTAATCATAATAGTCCTCCTTACCTTAAGGAACGTTTTGATTTCCTTCGCCTATCCACTTCTCACAATTTGCGCTCAGATACATATCGTAGACTCCTGACACCTACACACACTTCATCCTTTTATGGTAACTCTTTTACAGTGGAGGCTGTCAAACTATGGAATGCGTCGCCTCTTACTGTCAGAGAGGCCAAAATATTACCTACATTTCGGAACTTACTTAGAAAGTATTATTTGTCTTTAAATAAATATGTGTAATATATTAAACATTTATTTATTTATCTATTGTAATATATGTTAATATAAAATGCTTGTCACATATAATGTTAACAAGTAAATTTATTTACGTTTTTTTTGTATATACGTAAATATTAGTATTATATTGATGTATGTATTCAATTTATAAATCAGTGTAAGTATGTATATTTAAATTGTACAGTACTATCTTTTTTCTGCTCCACCTACATCGCCAGATTAGTTAAGAATTTCTTTTAAGCTAGGTTGCCTGGAAGAGATCGCTTTTAGCGATAAGATCGCCTGTTGTTTTGCCAAGAAGTTTTGTAATTATGCATTTTATTTCTGTATTTGTTTATTTTTGTGAGCAATAAAGTGTTATCTATCTATCTATTTTTTTCTAATGGTTTGCATATTAAGGATTTTAGGTTTACGATTTAATAAGGGCAGACGCCATAGTCTGCATCTCCACTAGCAGTTCATCCCAATAGCACGGTACCTTTTGTTCTCATTCCCTACAATAGTCCTACACTTACCGGGGCGTGTCCTTGGGTGCATTTTATATGGTGTAGACAGGGACAATCGCCGGTTAGTGTCACGCCACATTTAGATTAAATTTTTCTCGAGACTTCTACGTGTTGACCTTCCCATGGCCCCACGCAAGCCCTCCAAAAGTCTGGGCCATTTTTATGGCCCGTGGTCTGCAGAGACATACATATATAATAAATTGTCTATTTTTTTCCAAAATTACATACATAAATTGTGGGCTTGGATCCTTTTATTAAGTATAATTAATTACATGCTTCTGTCAGAAGGACCCGCTCTCAATTAACTTAAACATAAAAATATAACTTCTATTACAATAATATTTATACAAATAATTTTTATGTGTTGTGTACCTGTGTGTGTGTATGTGTGTGTTGATGTATGAAACTAAATGTTTGTGTTTATGTTTACAAACTATGAATACTATGTAATATACACTAAAATTCTTCACATTCTTTGTATGTTTTCAATAATATCTTAGATGATGCATAACGGAAGCTACCTCTAAAGCATGTCATTTTATGTAACTGGAACGCTAGTCGTCGAGAACTTCCCCTGTCACCTATTCCATTTTCCCTATTTCACCCCCCTGTTCCATTCCCCTATCCCATCTTAAAGGCTGGCAAACCGTTGCGTTCACCCCTGGTGTTGCACACATTTATAAGGAACTGCTTTTCATTATGGTGGGCCGTCTGCCAATTTGTCAGCTTCGTAAAAAAACTTACCATAAATGTAACTACATTAATTACGATAACTTAACTTATAGTACTTGAAATGCATTAAGTAATCGTTTATAATAATCTAGTTATCCTTTTAAGGGCGATATACATTTAAACAACTTTTACCGAAGGCTAACGGAAAAAATATGGGTCGTACACATTATCTACACTTTTAGACATAACGAGTAGAACTAGAATTTTATCCGATTAGCATTTTTCAACTGGATTCACTCGCGTATTAAAACACAGTTTTATTATGTGTAGGTACCAGACGCGAAAACTTAAGAAAATCCGTGCATGAACGCAGAAAGAATACAATTTTCTGCGGCCGGACGGCCTGTCCTAAGAGGCGACAAAACAACTCACAGCCAGGTGGTAGGGTATTTTCCCGTCTATATGGCTACCACCCCTGGTTTAGAGTATGCCGCCATAACAACCTTGAGCTGTGTACCGTCTTCCAATAGAGAGCAGCAGCACATACGTAGCACCTTTGGTGTTACAAATGTCCATACGCGACGGTAACCGCTTTCCATCAGGTGAGCCGTCCACCTGTCTGTCGAACTCATGCAATTAAAAAAAAATTAATAAGTAAACTCATAAATTAATCTATAACATATTAAATCTATAGATGGGCCGAGTTTATAAAATTAATTTAAAAAAGAGAAAACACCAGGGGCTTATTCGGACCAGCAGATTTCGAAAATATAATTTTTGATAAACTGTCTGTCTGTTATCTATCTAAATGAAACTCCAGGCAGAGTTAGCTTATATCCCGCGACAACACCTTGGATACTTTTTATTTCGATAAATGACGTCATTTTTATAATAATTGAGTAGAAAAAGGAATGTTAAGGTGGTTTGGGCAAGTAGAGAGAATGGATGAAATTATAATCACAAAACGAGTGTATGACAGCGTCGTGAATGGTTGAGTTGGTACTGGTAGACCGCGACGTATATACCACAATCAAATGCAGAAGTCTAAAGAATGTTAGGTAAAGAGCATCTCAAATAGAGGTGCATGTATAAAGCAGATGAATCGAAAAGTTGTTTGTCAGGTTCGTCGTAAGTGGAGATCCATCGTCTCTGCCTACTTTCATGGGAAACAGGTGTGATAATATGTATGTATGTGTTTCCGTATAAGGATAGGATAGATAAATACTACTCTGTCAAAAAGTATCGGGAAAAGGTCAATAATACACAAAATGTTAGTTATTCATTCAAATTTATTTTATCACCTTCAAAGTACGCTCCTTCAGTAACGCACTTACGCCAACGAATAATCCAATCATCAAAACATTTTTTAAACGCTTTTTTCGGAATTGACTTTAGTTCTCGTCGCGAAATCTACTTTGTCTTCTACCGAACGAAAATGGATGCCACGGAGTAGTAATTTGAGTTTAGGAAAAAGAAAAAAGCCGGCTGGAGCCATATCTGGTGAATAAGTTGAGATTTTGTTCAAAAATTCGTTCACAATGATAGCCTCGTGGGAAGGTGCATTATCGTGGCGCAAAATCCAAGAATTTTCTTTCCACAAATCTGGCCTTTTTCGTTGAATTTGCTCTCTTAAACGCCGCATAACGCTCAAATAATATACTTTATTTACCGTTAAAGAGGCGGTATTATGGTCGCGTTTTTCTGGTTCCGCCTTTGTTATATGCCCGCGAGTTCGTCCACGCTTGACTTGAAACTCTCGCGGGATTCCCGGGACACAAAGTACCTCAGTATTTTTGTAATTATTATAACTCTTATTATGGACTTTTTATTTATGATCATGAGTTTTCCTATCTATATTTTACTTATATATACCGTTACTTATTATGTATGCATTATTGATTTCAATTCTAGTTTATATGCTTCGCAATGATGTAATGTTGGCTTTGACGATGCCTTAAGGGCTCTGCGGAAGATCAGCGCTGGCTTTAACAGACCAGCATTGTGCTGAGACTGATGCCCCTTTAGGACAAGTTTGTTTAATTTTAATTAATTTATTTTGTGTAACACTTAGTTTAATGACTTCTTCTTCTTTTCATTTTTAAAATAATGGAAGCTATCATTTTAGTGAAACTTGTGTCGGAATAAGCTAATATTTATGCACCCAAACTACTACAAACCGCTCCCGGGAAAATGCCCGGGATAAAAAGTAGCGCAGAGCTTAAGTCTAAGAATTAGCTGTCGATCAGCGAAAACCGCATCGAAATCCCGAACAAACAGACAAAACGACAAATAGACAAGAAATCTAAAAAAATTGCATACAGTTCTCCATCGTTTATATAGTGTATTTCAGATGTTTTTGAAGTGATAACTTCTTATGGGTGGGTAAACCGCTTCGTTAAGTAACGCGTTACGGCGTCATTCTGTCTGGCTTCCCTTTCTCTCACGCATACAGCAGCGGTAGGCAGGCTCCTCCTCTCTCACTCTAACCCACGCGCTATATACATAAAATTTAATAATAACCTAAACTTTTCTCGAGTTAAACAATTTCAATATTAAATAGTTCAACTTAGATTAGTTTAAGTTATCACTTCTGTCGGGCGTCCCGAGAAACACTTTCCTTTAATAGCTTCAATATACAGACTCTGCATATTTACAATTTCATATTATAGAATACGCCATCGTCATGATAAGGTGAATGAATTTCATAAGGTGCCTCCTTTAACCAAAATGCCTGTTTACAGAACCCTAAAAAGTTGAAAATATAAATAATCCTTAACATTTCTTAGTTGAAACAATATTCAAAACTAATTAGGGGTTTTAACTAGTTTTAATGCAAATCAGTATTTGTTTTACATATTCTATAAGCGGTTCATTATGGATATCGGAAAATAATTTATAGTAGCTAATGTATTTAGGATATTTCAAGAGAATCGATACACAAATTTTACAATTTTATTGAGGAAGACATGGTGATAATATATGGCTAATTTATGTATTCAAAACAGTAATGTTCTATATGCAGGCGATATAAGACTTATCATCAACAAACATATAATAATGACCTTATACATTATATCTTACTATTTCTATATCCCACATTGGCATACCAATATTCTACAATATTATATTTGTTATGAGTAATAGGATAGAAAGTATAAAATATTATGTATACTTAAAAAATAAAAAGACAAAAAAAAATCTAAAAAAGTTACATGGGCAATATGATACAGTTCGGAAGAAGATTAAAAATAATATTATATCATCTATCTATATATTTATCTATCTATCTATATATATCTGCTATACTATGATAAATCTGTAAATAGTTCGAGTACGTATAATGCGCTTAAAAATGTGAAAAATATCAGGAGGGCTAATTAGTGCGCATAAAAACTAGATGATTCCATGCGATTTTCGCTACAGCTTACGTTCTTTTGTAAATGCTGCAACTATTCTACGTTCAGGGAATTCCGTGAAATTTTCACGGGAATGGTTTACAATGGATATTTAGCAAGAAATAACGACTTGACGTCGTGAAGGATGCCAAAGACCGCGCGAAGTAGAAAAGCAATAAGAAAGTGGATACTTCCAATCCAACTGGTATTTAACACTAGGACGATGATGACGACAGTATAGTCTCTGCGGGATACGCATCCAAAGATAAGGCGGGTGAAACCGCATGGGAACTCTAGTTATTCAATAATTGTCATCATTGCATGATTATGAAACAATCTATTGAATATTCTAACACTGATCTGTCCAAAATCTCACGAGCTCGTTCCTGGAACCCAGCGATCGACGATCCATGGGAATATGAGGCTAATTTAAATATTCACGTATTACAATGAATATATACACGCTGATGAGCTCACTTTATTTACCATTATAATACACTATCGAGCAATGATGTTGGATCACTGACATAATCCTTGACATCTCAGTAGCTAAGTCACGTATTCCGGGTCTTAGTCAAACTTAAACATAGAATTAATAATGATTAACTAATCGAACTTAATAAGTTACTCTTATGTCAAAGTTAATACAGCGGACAATTCTTGGGCCGATTAAAGACATATAGAGTTCTAGACATAATAAATAACGGAATTTACGAACTTTATTATTCCAGGAATTAAACCTGCGATCTCTGCATTCCAATGAGGTATAATAGATGGCCAAAAACATACACCACTCAACTAAAGAATTGGTCAAAAATATCTACTGGATATTGAATACAGCATAAAAAACTTTTCACGTGTCGACATACGACTAAAATCTGTTCTAAAATACGAACCTAAGTAGGCTAATCATGTATATTTAAATAAAAATCTATGCTTATATTTTAAACATAAACAAATTTATTTGTACCGACTTAAAAATCTGACTCTAAACAACATCAAGTGATAAATATTCTTGGACCATAATAACTATCATCATTCAAAGAGATATGTTAATTTTAAATTAGCAAGTATATTTTTAATTTAGAAGGATGTACAAACGATAAACATTTGCACGCACGCAATTAATGGCCATATTTAATATATCATTATTATACATTCTAATTGACAATAATATGAATGCTAATATATGGTATTTAATCTCAAATCATAAATTAATGTATATGTCAGTGACCCAAATTCAATGTACACGACTGTACATTATTTTGTATTCTGAGATCGAAAAATTCTAAAGAGCATTTTTAGCTTATTTCTTTTCACAATATCATAGAATTATTTTACTCAGACAACGTAATGAGCTATAGTCGGCTTATTTATGTCATGAAAACACGTTTAGACTTAAATATAGACACTATTACATATTGAGATAATAATTTAATAAATAAAATTATGCGTTTTTTAAATATACGTTAATACAGGACGCATTTTTTTAAATCATAAATACCCCTTTTATGAAAGAAAGATATTTATATTACTGACTGCGGTCTGCTGTCTGTCTCTTTTTTTAATGGTCTAAGTTTCTTGTTTTAAGTCGCAGAGCATCAACATTAAAAGTTTAACCTACAATCTGAGTGTATTCCTTGGAATTACATAACTTACTCCTGGACTCGATTTTACAGCGTGCTTATAGCGTTATCGGTGATACGATATTCGTCTAGATGCGCTCAGGCTACTAACGGCCGGTCCCCACATCTTATCGGCCGTTCATTTGGCTTACTATCGGTTAAAATTTGACATAAGCTCCATTTTTTTTATTGCCTGAAGCAGGCAAACAGGCGGACGACCCACATGATGGAAGGTGGTTATCGTTGCCTATGGACGCTTGCAACTCCAGGGATGGCGCCATAGCGTTGCTAATCTCTAAGAAATGTTATAATGCCCTTCTTAAAAAACCCCATATCATAACGCAAGGGGAAAACCGTGGCGGGAAGTTCCCTCCAGATCATCGTTGTACGCGGAATAAACGTTCTAGAGAACCGTTGCGTAGTTGAGCATGGGAGCTCAAGGAAATGAGGGTGAACATCCCGTCGTTGGGGAGCTGTGCGGTTGTAGAAATGAGATGTGAGAGTGAGAGAAGATCAAACAATTCCTCAGAACACACCCCGTTATACAGGCGGTAGAATACGCAGAGGGACGCGAAGTCTCTCCGAAGGTTAAGCGGTTCTAAACCGCCTGTTAGTGTGGGATCATCGACGATACGAACGACGTGACTCTGGATGGAGTCGAGGGGGTCAGTCTAGTAAGCGGATGCCCCGGCACATAGGCGGTGTCCATATGCGGTCTGACTTGCGCTTTGTAGAGTGCAAGTCGTTAATGAATGCTAAGACATAGGAAGCGGCCGTTAGAGACGTCCAGTCTCTCTGCGCTTTATATCATCTCTGTAAAGGGAAGCTTTCCGAGGAATTATTCAGAATGTTGACATCGACTTCTTTATATCTACGCCCGTCACTGGCGGCACACTCATCTCACTTCCATGAGCCGACACACAACAATTTTCAATGATGTTTTGCGCTTTCTAGAGTTTCGGAATGAGCTTCCAGCTGAGTTATTCTTATAGAATCACGAAATAGGTTTAATTATAGAAGATCATGTTAAAGTCGTTCAAAATCAAAATAATTTTATTAATACCGCTGTTGTAGTAAATGTTGATAGGCGAGGGTAAGCATGGAAAGTGTTCAGATGAAACGTCAATGATGACGATGGCTTGAGTTTAGCAGACAGGCAGACAGCCCACCTGATGGACAGTAGAAACCTATGGACATTTGCAACACTGAAGGTGCTACAAATGCGCTGCTACTCTCCTCTCAAGGGAGACAGGAACCTGTCCACTAATACCGGAATACAACTCAAGGTTCTTATAGCGGCATACTCTAGATCAGGGTTAGTAGTCATCCAGACGGGCAAATACCCTATCACCTGGCTGTGGATTGTTTTGTCGCCACTACAAATGCCGCCCAGCCGCAGTAAATTGTATTCTTTCCCCGTTCCTGGACGAATAAATGGTTTTCAGCAATAATAAAAAACTTGAATTTGCTAGCTCAATTCTACGAACGGTTTGATGACCAGACATGACGGTTCATGCTACCGCTACTTGTTGGGTATCATCCTGTACCAATAAATTATTCACTTCTACATTTCTGTTTCATATTTTATGCAAGGTATAGAATGTTACAATAAAATCTAAAATTACTTACACAAATAGCGGACACTAGAATACTATACAATTATCTTAATTTTATAGTGTCACGATAAAGTGTATATTTCGTTTATTTATTTGACGTAAATTCACATTTTTAATAAAATATCAAGGCCTATTTTTCATTCACCAGATAAAAGTTGTTCTACAGAATAAAACACATGTGAAATTTTTTAAACACAGTTGCATGATTAAAACAGCTTAATTGTTTCACTTTTGAATTTAGTCACGTTATAATTTATTCGACTGGTAACTTTTATCTGAAATTAATTAAAGATTGAAAACAAAAACTAAACACTAATAACGAAACTATACTATAAAATAATAGAAATTTCAATTACTGTTTATACAATAATTAATAAGTTATTTCGATACAGTTATGACGTCACAACTTTATGGTTTTATAATAAAAATATAGAAGCCGTTTATAAGTAAACGACTCATCTTCTAACCCGTAAGAATAAAAAGAACCAAGCTTTCTTCTAGCAGTAACTACCAGGCGATGTTTTAAACTTGATATGTCATGGTAAACTGTAAACCGTACATGTGCGTATATATTATTAGAATTATTACTATGCTTTTTGTATTTAATTATGAGTATATAAATCTATATATGTAATTATTATTGTTACGACCTGAACGCCGACAAAAGACAAATTTACACCTGCATACCTGTAGACATTTTATTACCTTTTCGGCATTTGGACTTCTTTTGTTTACTCTGTGTTTAAAATTTGTGATTAGAAAAACAGTCCATTGTGTATTGTAATCTTTTATGGTAGTCATTAGCCAGGTGTGATTCTAAGAAATTCGGTCCCCGCGGTCAGGCAGACATATTGTATCTGTGCATTATAAAGTAATGCCCTAATGGACAGATCAGCAGTTGAGCGATAACCACGAGCGAAGCAAGACTTTTGTACATTCGGTAATCTATTTGGTAACGGACTTTACGTGTGTATTTGAATTGCGATCTTCTGCATTACGTTTGGACTTATTACGTTCGGTTATATCTGTACCTGTGTTATACGTGTTTGTATAGTTCTAATAAACTCTATAATAATTCCAACGGCATTTTAATTCGAGTCCTGCAACTCGCAACATTATGTTTTATAATAATATTAATATCTATTTGTATATTTTTTTAAAATTTAGTTTATAGTTATAGTTACATTATAACTATAAACTAGTACAGTGAAGAAAACTTACCTTACACTGTATTCTACCTATAATTCCTTAAGACTATAAGTAGAATACGGAGCCTAGGTCATCGATCAAACCATATCATATCACATCGTTTTATTTATTTTGTAACATTTATATTAAAATATTTTGCAACAAAACTCTGCTCTAGTTTTTGTGCCATATTTCTCTCTCCATCCCAAGGTTGTCTGAAAGAGAACCCTGTCAGCGATAATACCGCTATTTGTACTAATTCTAAGCTATTTTTGAGTATTGTTGTTGTATTAATTTTATTGTACAATAAAGTATAATTCTGTTCTATTCTAAAACCTATGTACTATTTGCCAAAATCGACAACAGTCAACTCAAACTTACTATTTCAAAGTCCTATAACCAACCCGAGGAACAAGGTATATCAATTAGTCACGTGAAAATACAATGGCTTGTAAGTTAATACTCACTTTCTTTACAAGCTTGACGGAGAGCGTGACAATGGGCGGATGGACGGAAAGTCATTTGACTCAGTAGTTACCGGAAGTTGTGCTCCATTTAAGAACTTTTATTGTTGGAGACATGCTGCTCAATATTTATTCTATTCTAATATTGGGCAATTTTTCAAATTTTGTTTGCATATTTGATTTTAATAAAATAATTATATCCATGCTGGTACAATATCTACTAATTAATTCTCTAACTTTGCCTGTATAGTATCTAATAAAGGAGCATAAAATATTATTGATTTTATAATATTTTACGTTGAATGCTTTGAGACATCAATTTTTTTTGCTATATATATATTAAAACCGTGGAGGTCGAATTTCTGTACAATGAAAAAAATGCTAAAAACCGAGTCAGGGGGATGTAAGAAGTGAAATAGAACTAATATAGTTTTTTTCAAATTTTATGTTTTTTCTGTTTGTCTGTATGTTTGTACCGGCTAATCTCCGAAACGACTGGACCGATTTAAATGAAATTTTGTATGGTGGAAGCTTATATCCCTGGTCAACATATAGGGTACGTTTGATCTCGAAAAATTAAAGAGTTCTCGTGCGATAGTTAAAAAAACTTTCCACGTGGACGAAGTCGCGGACAGATGCTAGTATATATATGTATATATATATATACATATATCAGTTGATTAGGACAGATAGTGCTCTTTAATTCTTCTTTAAAGATGTTAAATAATTTACATTTTCATAAAAATAGCTACGGAACACAAATGATCTCAGAAAAGAAGCAGAAGAAACCAACAAACAAAATCAAACCGTCACAAATTAGAACTCAAAACAATCTTGTCATTTATAAAGAAATATATTGTATATTAAAATAATTACACACATCTTTCTGATTGTCGGCGACGAGCCATTAATTCTTATGTCTGCCCACAAGACGTCTCTTAATTAATAGCATTATGAGAATCTTAAGTGAAATTCTTATTGTTTTTACGTTTTCTTACCTATCGCATACCTGCACGACAGTAAGGTATGGTGAATGAATGAAATGTGAAATAAATAGGCTTTTACGACCAATAACGAAACAGTTAAAGGTGGCCATATTTTATATGGACTTGACTTTATGCCGTTGGTCCGAAGACCTTACAGCTTTACCGGTGGTTTTGTTGGGAAGAACTCGGTATAATAAGGTCCAAATACATTCCGCCAGCGTAATAAAAAAGGATATACATGTCACGAACGAAGCGTCTAGTGCGCCGCATTCGCGACACTAAGGGGAAGGCAGACATCCCAGAATCTGATGCAGATACTTATCGAAACACCCGTGCCCGGTAAGTATCTGCGTCATCCTGAAGGTCAGGGTGCCGCGTTTCCGCTTGAGCCTTCACAGCAGGTATGGGCGCACGGCCTCCACTATATCTGTGCCAGTCTCAGGAGATTCTAAATCTCTTGACCACGTTTGGATCATGATCGCGGTTTCCCGAGTGTGGCGCACAAGACACGGCGTTTTATACGCTAGTCGAGTGCGCAGCATGGGCACCCCAGAGGTTTGAACTCGAGATAATAGTAGGTCCGATCGATTCGCTGGGCAGTTTGGTACAAGCCATGCTGCGTAGCGATGATCATTGGGTGGGTGCGTCCAATTTCTGCGAGAAGTTATGTCTCAAAAGGAGGCCGCCTAACGAGATAGGGCGAGAGGTACAAGTGCGCATGCGTCTTGCGGGCGCCGACGTCAGTCGGGGGCCCGGAGGCACAGATATGCGCATGATCTCCCTCCCTGAAATACCGCTGTAGGGGCTCTCTAGCATCTAGGGAGCAGAGGAGTCTTCGCCCCTGTTGAGGAAGTGAGTTTGCACTGCTTCCCGGAGCATTCTCAAGCACTGATGCGCTAGGATCAGCGTGGGCGTAACTACGTACCAAGTCTCGCGCTCTTCCTACCACAGCGCGGGGCATGGGAAGAGGGTGGTTTTAGTGGGGTATTAGCCCCTGGGCATTTGTCCATCGGTTCGAGTCTCCATACATGCCGGTCGGTTACTGTTTAGATTGCCCTCAGTGGAATGCCTCCATGATCACAACGGTCTAATCCCTAGCAAAGGACCCGGTATGTGCGAAATGCATTTCCCACGCCTGAATTTTTTTTTTAAATAAAAGGTCGTGGTTTCCCGCGTCCTGACCACCTTTAACTCTGCCCGGCAATAAACCAGGCCCCTAGCAAGGGCGACAGGATGCCCTTGGGAGCGACGAACTTATGCCAACTGTCACTTGTTTTAGTCAGGCAGTTCATACTAAGTAGTTTGGATCCTGAAACTAAGAGACAAAACATGTCTTAGAAACAACCATCTTCTCCATCCATTAAGAAATTTCGAGTTGCTCCTACCGTTGGTAAAGTTATGGCCTCAGTGTTTTGGGATAGTGAAGAAATCCTTTTTATTGATTACGTGCCAAAAGGTCAGACGATTATTGGACCCTATTATGCAAATTTAATTCCGAAAGTGCGTGAAACGATTAAAGAAAAACGTTGTGGAAAACTGTCGTTTGGCGTGTTGTTTCTTCACGATAAGGCTCCCGGTCATCGATCGGAAGTTGCGCTCAACGCAATCCGCTGTGCTGGCTTCAATCGCCTTGACTATCCACCATATTCTCCGGACTTAGCCCCAAGTGATTTACTGCTTCAACTACACTAAACCTATTTAATAGAATTATCTTTGAGACGTGCCTGACTCTATGGTGTCTTGGATTGCTAAATATTTTATGTACCCAGCGTTTGTCATACTTTGATAAGCTTCACACAGGTGTGTTCACACAAATCGTTATGTTTGTGTTACTAATTATAACTATTTAACATGTGTTATATTCACACTTCTGTATAAACGGTGTGAGCAGCAGTGTGAGAAAATGAAAATTGAAAACACTGCAAGGCGTATATTAATAAATATTGACTCAAAGTATTTCCCTAAGTTTTCGCAATTAGTACTCATAATAAAAATACGTTTTAACGGTTTTAATCGTGGTATTTTATTTGACTTTTACTCCGACAAAGATTGACTCATCACCTGAAGCGAGAACTACATTAGCCCGAACATACACTTTTACGCGTGGAAGGTTGGCATCCACACCAAATCCACGTGCGACTGATGGTCGGTTCCTGTATCTTACTATTCATACACTTGCCCTACCATTAGTTGAATTTTGGCGTTACGTGAAGCTTCTATTCTATTTTTGGCGATTTGGCTTCAACGCTACTGGCAACATAGAGAATGTCAGGTGTGGGTTATTGTCAATAATACCTCAAACAAAAAAAAATCTTCGGTTTTTTTCCAATTGTGATTGTATGAAGCTTATGTTAAATTTTAACCTATACGGGCCATTTATATGGAGAGAGTTTATCGCAGGTTTTGGGGCGAGAAGTCGTATACTATTTTCGTAGGCGATACTCTAGACCATAATTGCATTGATATGTTTACAAGCAACCAAAAAAATAAAAACTCGCCTACGAGTATGTCATACGATAATCGTAAGGTAATTATCAGCAAGAGTTTTGTTTACACTACGACATAAATCGCTTTAAGATACTTGCCTACGATTTCTCGACTTGTCTAAACTAGATCCCGTATGACATTTTTTCAAGTTCATGCGAGTATCGCACAAATCAGTTTAAACTGATTTGAATGTGAGAGTTGTCATTCGAGCTCGGTGTACTTTTTGTAGCAAATATGACAACTATGATTTAGTAACAGGAAATATATTTTTAAATGACTCTTCATCTTCTAGTTGCAATTCAAGACAACGTATTTGAGGATCTTAAGTTTTTCTTCTTTCTATCCACTTTGCCACTTTTGAACCCAACATCCTTTTTTTTCGTTTTCGTTTAATTAATTCTTGTCATAGAAGAGCAGAAATAATTAAAACACCTTCGTACACTACACTAATGCTTGCAACTGGTGACTAGCTGAACTCGTAATACGATTCTTCCTTTTGAATTTTGTTTACACAGAGACGTCACTATTCAATGACCAGTCGATTATCGCCCTTCCACGTACTATATCGCATGTTTAGTTTACATGATCATATTTTTTTCTTGCTTTCGACAATCGTATCTTCGAGGCAATAAACTCTCTAAATGTAAATGGCCTTTTAGGCAAATGAAAGGTAAGTAACACATATGAACCGGCCGTAATACGTATGTCGCACATTCATGCTGGTTGTATCAGATCTCGTTGTCAACTTTTGATAGATAGCGTTTGGGTAATGATGCGTCCGACGTCTAACATAGAGCTAGACTAGTACATGCCGTCATACGGTTCCACTATCCGACGAACATTTGGAATTGCTAGATCGGCCTAGCTTCACATCGTATGGCGTGGATGTAAAACAACTAACCGCTATATATGTATAAAATGCATGGGCTTTAACATGCCCAGATGGGGTACGTGCGCCCAATGTAGTTCTAGCTTGAAGAACACGTTACATATACCTATTATATAAATAGAGAAGAAGCGGCAAGTACTCCCCAGCAACACGTATATCTAAGATTCTTTTTCCTTATATTTATCTATATCACGCTCTTTTTTTAATAAATACAGAAGGATGTCATACAATTACTTTTCGAAGAGTTAATAGAGTTGTAGCAAACAGTGCATACTCAATAAAGCCAAGACATAATAATAAGATAGGAAAATATTATTACCCCTCATAATAATAACAAGACATAGTAAAAATTCATACTGCAGCATATCTTCATAAATTCCTTATTTGTTTGGAAAAATAAAACGCTATATAGAAAGAAGGTAGTGTAAAAGGCTGGAGCGAGGTGCTGTAAATGTAGTTTTGTTATTGACCTCTCGGGATATGGTTTTCGGGAGACGAGGTCTCGATGAAAGAGATTTGGTAATATAAACACTTCAGTAGCTAATAACCTATCGAATATTGGGACTACCACCGAAGCGTATAAATCTATGCCAGAAAACGTAGCAAATCCACTACCGCGATTTTATTCGTGCATGTATAAATCATAAGTCGAAGCCAGTTACTCTATCACGAAGTGGGCCGTTTATTTCATTTGCCGGTATCGGTGCGCGTGCGACCGCAATGCACAACTTAATCGGAGTGCCATCACACCGAAGCGAATTAAGTTATGCGAGTTAATTTACTAAACTTTTTTATGTAACTATTTTCGTTTATATTTTTAATTAAAATTGAATTAAAAACTAAAGTACTTAATAAATGATACTTCCTTGTTTATATATATTAAGCCTATTGTATTTTAAGAACGTAAATTCCGTAGGTTTTCAAATATATAAGCGAGATACTTACTTATTTATGACTATACGAACAGCTTATATATATATATATATAGTAGAAAAAATACAACTTAGAAATACATATGATGGTGTTATTGATATGCAGACGATAACGATCTGCTGCGAGAACATTTAAATTAAGAGTTTATTTCTTGAAGTTTGTCTATAAAACAAGTATTTTAGATGTAGGAACTTTTGATACTACACCATCTACGTTTAAATATATACACTTACATACATAAAATAATTTGAAGGTTCCATGGGACTTTGCTTGCTTAAATTTAAGAATTTTTTGCAGAAATTAGCATTTACCGATACATAAATTATACTCTATTCATCACCCGTCATCAGAACGACTATATGTAGTTCTGATGACGGGTTACTTACAGGGCAGTGAGGAAGGAAAAAACAAACTTACACTTTCTCGTTTATACATTAATATTAGAAAACAATTAAGTTTTTGAACACCTGTTCGATAGTTTTATTGACTCATAGAAATTTCTTAATAATATCACACCAAGGCCGTTCGTGTCGGTGTGAGTAGAGGTGGCTATTTAGTTATCAGAATTGAACGATGTGTTTATACTTTGATTTCAATACTGTTTAACAATATCCATAAGTTACACTAATTCTTCGAAGTCATGCGAATATTAAAGGGTTACTTTCCCACGGTGGATTAAAGCGTTAGTATTAATCTAAAGATAAGATTATTAACTACTATAGCTTTTCGCGTGACTCCGATTGCGTATATTATACCAATATCTTTGTAGTGGAAAACACTTATAAGTCAATCAAAAGATGGCGCTGTGCAATAATTGATTGAGGTCGCAAACCTTTCCCGAAATATACAAAAAATATATACAAATTTCCAACAGTAATAGATGAGCCTAGGCCTGCGAGGAACAACAATAGCCTCGCTGGAAGATCTTCCTTTGAGACGGAGGAGCATTCCATCTCGCTCCTTCGCCCTATGCGGGGTACCCCCTTCACCACCTATATTGAAGTGTTTTTGTTTATTATGAAGCTAGCGAACGGGCAGACGACCCGGCTCATGGTAAGTGGTTACCGTCGCCTATATACGTTTGCTACACCAGAAGCGAAGTCAACGTCAAATAAAATACCGCGCTCAAAATCTTTAAAACGTAGTTTTGTAATATGTATGTGATAGTCCATAATTATAATAATCAACAAATTAATTTGGAAATCTCTTATTCTGAGATTAATGTAAAATTTTAGACGATTTTAAATTTTTAATCGCCTTCAAAAATGGGGAGGTTCTCAATTCGACTGTATTTTTTTATTTGTTACGTGATTTCTCGGTCAATTGTGGACCGATTATCAATTTTTTATTTATTTAAAAGAGTATACTCCTAAGGAGGTCCCATTGTTACCAAGTCAGGGTCTGATGAGTGGATCCCAGGGAAATCAAGAGTAACCCTCGAATATTATCGTATTTCATTTTTTTTTGTAAATGTATTCAAGTATTTGGGTAACTGAAAAGTAAAAAATAACTGAAAGCAAAACCGATTTAAAAAGTAACTAAAATGCAAAAAATATATATATTCTAGAACATCTTAAGTCGGTGCGGAATAAAATATAAAAATTACTATATTTTGCAAAATTGTGTGTGTGTGCAGTTCACACGCAATAGAAGTGAAACAAAGTGTGCCAAGCGGTGGGAGGGATTCTAAATTTCGTGACGTCACATTTCATATATTATATCGTTATAATATATTTAAGCTTTAAAACATGAAATTTGAAGTATTAACGAAAGAGTTCAAAACATTTCCAGCTCTATCTGTATGGGCATAGTATTTAAATTATTAAATATAATGTATTCTATCTCATTCTCTCGCAGGCTTAGTCCTACAGATTTATGTGTTTATCTCTTTTTATTGTCGCTTTTTCGTTTCACCGAGTTTCAAATCATAACGATTGCAAAAAAGTTTCACTTAAAAATTATATAGACATAATTTCATTCTTATTTTCATATCGATCAAAAATTAAATATTTCAAAGCTACATGACCTGTGTGGAAACAAGCTGATGGGCTCCAAAGAGCAATTAATAATGTATACACACAACAGTTATTTATTGAATACAGTAGTACTCCACGATGAGGACAAACCTTATCCCTATGTGGGCTTATGAAAAGTACTAAGGGTGTTCGAATCAAACCGCGTGACTTGTTATTACGATTCGAATTACAAATTGAAAAATAATAATAATTTATTACCAAAAATGTATGTACAACATAAGATGTTTGGTTTGATAAATAAATAAATAATAATTATAAATAAATAAATAACAATAATATAAATTATAACAATTAATGTGAGAAATCAAAATGCAGAAACACGGTTTACCGGACTACTATAACAATGGATTCTTAATATAGATGTAAACAAGCTATTAAATAAAAAAGTATTTACAGGAGTCTGCTCGTCCGATTGCTGTTTTGTATAATTTAAACACAGCCTGCTACTTCTACTAGTTATTATCTATTTTACAAGAAAACACAACACAATATTCAGTAACAATACGCAACAAATTACATACACTTACTACAGCAAGCACACACGCACCTCCCACGGTATTTTTTTCTTTTGATTGTATCAGTGTATAGAGATGTAACACATGTATTTTGGCTAGATTTATAAATTAAACCAACATTTTTTAAAGTGAATTAAATGTGAACTAGTATTAAATTTGTTTAGTTCATTTGGTACGTGCGAAAAATATATTTTACGTAAACCGGTCCATCTTAAACCTAAAGCGATGACAACCGAATAAAAAAATGTAAATAAATGAAATAGTAAAATATTTAATTAATTTTAATATTATTACAACCTAAGCACCGACAAAGACAAATTCCACGTACAGATTTGTAAAAGCACATTTATTACCTGTCGGCATTTGAACTAATAACTAATAACATTGAAACTATTGTAATTCTTTTATGATCGTCTTCTATTGTTTACTTATTTATTGGCATGCGTTTCTAGAGAACAGCCTATTGTTGTATTGTAATCATTAGCTGGGTGTTACGGATTTTAAATTACAAGCTGATTCTAGGAAATTTGGTCCACATGGCCGGGCGGGCACATTGCACTTGTGCAGGATAAAACGATGGCCTGATTGAGAGAGGAAGGCAGTCGAGCAAGAACCACGATCAAAGCAAGACGTGTGTACTACAATCGGGAATCTAATAGTGACGAACTTTGCGCGGTTTATTGAATTACGACCTTCTGCATTACGTTTGGACTTGTTGTGCTCGGTTATATTTGTACCTGTATTATACGTGTTTGTATAGTTCTAATAAACTCTATAATAATTCCAACGGCATTTTAATTCGAGTCCTGTAACTCGTAAAAATATTATGGCAATATTAAAATTAAATGTCAACATATTTATATGTCGAGACATTACCGCCATTTTATCGTAAGCGACATTTGGACCTAAATATATTTTTTGTTGTAAAAGATATTCTATATATATATAGAAAACTATTATTTTGTTACAAAAATTTCAATTTTATTTAGATTAGCCTCTACTGAAACAAAAATTGAATATTTTAAGGCAACATAAAAATTTAAAATACGTTTTGTATCAAAATATGTATTTAGGTACAAATGTCGTTTACTATAAAATGTCGGTAAAGGTTCGATATTTTTATTAGATTTTTCTTTTTACTCTGATATTTCAAAACCTTAGAAAGAAAATATTGGTAATTATGATTTTCTTAAAGATCTATGGTTATCTAAGTTGACAAACATAGTAAGTTATATTATTGGAAGTAATAAGGGTATGGTGTCAGTAAAAAGAAGATTCTATGTAGCTGAATACTAACGTGTCTCCTCAATAAACGCTTAATATCGTATAACAATCATACAAATCATTTCGATTAATTATCACTTACAATAAAACAGCACGTAAACTCATGGTAACCCATTTATGCATTGAATATTCATATGATACTATGGTTCAATAGCCCATTGTGTTGTCTATGACAAATCGCGGCTCCATTCCCATAGTCTGTCTGTATGTCCGTTTGTACGTACATACAATTTGTCAAGGTTGTACTCGTATAAATGCTAGTGAATAATAGCAAAGCAATTTTTATTGTTCAATTCGAATACTTTCAAAAATTGTTGGAGTTTTGATATTATATAAGTTAAATTTATATTCGAAGTTCTTACATTACTCTATTTAACAATATAAGTGTTACAACTTAGACTTCGTCAAAGACAAATGCCACCTGCATATCTGTAAAAACACATTTTAATACCTGTCGCCATTTTAACTAATTGTAATTCTTTTATGATGGTCTTCCTTTTTTACTTATTTATTAGCATGCATTTCTAGTTATTGTGGAGAACAGCCCATTGTACTCGTTTATGGTCGCATACAGGTATCATTAGCCAGGTGTTACCGATTAAGTACAAGCTGATTCTAGGAAATACGGTCCACGTTGCCGGACGGGCGTATTTGCATTTGTGCAGTATAAAACGATGGCCTGTTGGGGAGAGGGGCAGTCGAGCGACAACCACGATCAAAGCGAGACGTGTGCATTCGGAAATCTATTAGTGACGGACTTTGCGCGTTTTATTGAATTACAACCTTCTAAATTACGTTTAGATTTGTTGTGTTCGGTTATATTTGTACCTGTGTAATACGTGTTTGTATAATTCTAATAAACTCTATAATAATTCCAACGGCATTTTATTTCGAGTCCCGCACTCGTAACAAAATAATAATAGCTCATAAACATCCAATTGCTGGCCTCCCGTGTATAGAGGAATGGACAGTATACTTGCCACGCTTTTCCAAGGCGGCTTGGCAGGTTGACACATAGGTTATCTCGATGTGCAGGTTTCATTATGATGTTTTCCTTCATCGTTGTTGGCACGTGATAATTGTAACAATATGCACATTAGGTCAGACTGCCCAACTAAGTGCATGCGTTCCGGCCAGGATTCGAACCTTTGAGTTTGGGACGCATGCGCTAGTTATTACGCTACCACGACTTCAAAGACAAGCATAGCAACGATATAATTAAGTCCATTTTAATGAAATGAATTTAATTAAGTTCATTTTAATTGAAATAATTTTAATTAACTCGATTTTAATGAAGTCAATAGGTAGCCACTTATTGACTTAATGAGAGGTGATAGATCTTAAAAAAAATACTTTCAACGAAAATTCTTTTATATTTCGTTGAGTAAATATTTGAGATTATTTGAGAAGTATTTTCAATTAATGAATTTTTCGTTGCGAGATCAAACCTATATAATATAAGGTGTAAAAAAAATGTACGCCCCACCGGTAAAAATCATGTGCTCAGTACAAAATAACAAGACCTATTTGTATAACCATGTTTTTATGCAATAAATTATTTATTGGTTAAATTTAAGGTTATCATTATAATGATAACCTTAAATTTAACAAATACTAAATGACACACAATTTAAATTTAGATATGTTTCTAATGATATTTATATGGTACAAATATTATAAATATATTTAAACACTTAATATTCTAACATTTTTATCACTTATATTTGAAACTTATCATTAAGGAACTCCGTTACACTGTAGTAGCTTTTTCTTATTAGCACTTTTTTAAATTGTGATTTAAATAATTTAGTTTTCAGAGCTTCGAGCTCTTTTGGGGTTTTATTATATATTTTTGGGGCCATGCAGACTAACTATACTCTTGTACAGTAAAGTTGTTTTTGCATGGTGCATACAAAGTTTTTCTTTATTACGTATATTCCTAACCGAAACGCCGGATGTATTAGGAAACAAATGTAGATTTTTGTGTACAAACATAGTGACTTCAAATATATAATTATAGCGATAGAACAGTGAGTAAACTGTATAACACAGGCACAAATATAATCGAACACAACAAATCCAAACGTAATGCAGAAGGTCGTATTTCAATAAAACAAGCAAAGTCCGTCAATATTAGATTCCCGAATGAACACACGTCACGCCTTGATCGTAGTTGTCGCTCAACTAACTTCCTCTCTCCATCAGGCCATCGTTTTGTACTGCACAAATGCAAATGTTTGTAGTTATAATTCGCAACACCTGGCTAATGGTGCAGTCTGCAAGCGGCCGTAAAGGAGTACAATAGAACAATAGGCTATTCTCCACAATAACAAGAAACGTATGCCTATAAATAAGTAAACTAAAGAAGACGATCATAAACGGAACGGAATGAAACGAACGGAAAAAGTTTCATTAAAAAATGTTCATAAAATAAAAACTACGAGCCAAACTATGTTAAATTTTTAGGGGACCAAATGGCAACTATTCCGCATCAAACTTAAGAAGAATCACGTAAATCGGATCATAAATCTCAACGTAATCGGTGTACATACGGAACGGAACGGAAATTTTTTTCATAAAAAATGTTCATAAATTGATAACTACTGAGCCAAAGTATGTTCAATTTTGCATGCATGGATTGTGTGATGTATGACACGCTGATTTATGGAGAGGACGTATGCCAGAATAGAGGAGTACATTGATTACATGTATCTTAAAAAATAAAAGCATATTTTGAGAATTTGTACACCGCATTTTCAGTAAACAAGGTTTGCACTTAGCTTATTGCTGTGAGAGAGAGAGAGACAGAGTCAACAAAATAAAAGGATAAAAACTTATTCGACTTCTTAGGCTTTTTGAACGCGATTGTTGTTGCTGTTGATTAGGGTACTGTGGAAGGAACTTCTGTGTATACCAAGAATGGAACCCACTCGTTTACACAATGGATGACATGTGGTGGTACGGCGACGCGCCGGCACGTGGTACGTGATTACCCTACAAAGTTTCATAGAGCCATTGATCGTTGCCACGCTGAGTAGAATTGTTATTGCTTCGAATTAGGATATTATAGACATTGAATTATATGTACCATGTACTAGAGAAGCTATTCAAAACAGAAAAGTTCGAACTTGATGAAAGCGGGGGCCTGCGCGGGACGAGCGTGCCGTGGACTGACTTATGTATTTGCTGCAGCGCTTAAACCCGTCTACACAAACTATTAACATATGCAGCGCTAGATCGCTTAGAGAGTAGTCTAAATTCGCCTGAACATGCCCACAGCGATGATACGCCGAGACGAGTTACCGGTGATTTTTTAATCTCCTCTCTCCGGACGAACTGGATTGTCCGGGCTTGTTGCTTATTTATGTTTTTTATTGTTTTGAGTGGTTTGAACAGTACCTTAGTACACTTGAAGGTATTTTCTTAATAGCTACTTTTCACTCAAATACGTAGAATATCAACAACAGCACGGCGCAGATTAAGCGAGTTCATGTTCATGGACCATAACGAGTGTTCAGATAAGCTTGTTAATGACGCCTTCTCTAGTACATAATACATGATTACATTAGACGAGACGGCTTTACAAGTAACGATATTTTCGAATGTTGTATCTCCAGTTTAGGAGTGCTGAAGTCGATCGCGAGTGCTTTTTGAGTCAATCTCGATGGACATTCGCCGGTGTAAATCTATTATCAGTTTTAGTTTCAGTTGAGCCTCAATTAAGCCTTAATACCAGCGCTCACAACCCTGCATGACAAATACTTGCTGCCCCTCAGAGTCAATCGGTCGGAATCTAACAATATTGAGGTAGATCGCCAGCAGGTCAAGTTTGAGCACCCTTGCTCTGGACTCTAACTAATGCACCTATAGAGGTGAATTTTTCAAGTTCACATCTAAAGGTAAATCCGAAACTGTAGAGATAGAAAAACTCTATATTGTTTACCACATACACAAAGTACAGTCATGTCTTGTAAAGACAGGAACAAAGGGAGGCCTTATGACTTTAGAGCGATCTCTTCCAGACAACGCGGGCTGTGGATTATGTGTAAGAAATCGAGAGTGTATCACGGTGATGTACAACATAAATTAATGTAAATAGGACATATAACTATTACATAATAAATATAACTAGAATAAATGAAGAAAAAATTTACAATTACATAAATATGTATACGATGTAGTGAAAAATACTTAAAGTATAAAAGATCATTCGAGGATTCTGAGACCATCTTTGAATTACCGACTAAGAATGCCTACACATACTACACAGTTTTATGACAAATCATTTACTACGCAAGCTGGAAGGCTTTGAGGCTCATTACCTCATTACATAAAAGAAGCCAAGTCTGTGCATTCGTTTAATGTCCTCGTGAAACAACACTATCTCAAATTTGTAACTGGATAACAATGTTATTTAGTTATCGTATGCTTGGGATAGTATTTTCTAATGACACACAACCTGTACATTTAGATAAATATGTATGTTTATATTGTAATTTACCTACCCCCATCCATATCGAGTTTCTGTCCATACAAAGGTCGTCTGGAAGAAATCGCTCCCAGCGATAAGACCGCCCATTGTAACTATTACGATTGTAGATATAAATTTATTTTATAACAATGTGTGCAATAAAGTATATTCTATTCTATTCTAGGTCCCAAATCACTGTCGGTGTAAACGCTGGCCGCATTCCCGCACTGGATGGCAACGCCCAAGTACAGGCCAGACTTTAGGGGTCAAATGAGACTTCTATCAAGGGAGATGATATAAGTCTAAATAAGATAAAGGAGATAGACTTCGGGACCCCATGGCCCCAGAGTCCCGACACAAAAAGCCACAAATGTATATCCATTGCCTATAGATGAATATTTGTGGCACATCAGGTCCTTCTGCCATGCGGCAGCTGCGCCAATATACTAGCCGTATCTGGAATATTTCAAAAAATACTTAATTACCGAAACTATAATACAGCTTAGTATTAAGTGTTTAAGAGATAAATCTACAAATGTACAAGTTAATCACTATGTGAGATCTAGAATAATTTAAAATCCAATCTAAAGAGATAAAATAACTACAATACACAATTCGACGTTATTTATTGATTGAAACCCAATCCGCTCGCTCTAAATAACGGTCCAGTGACTCTGTACTACATAAAATGAACTAAAAGTGTACAAAATGTAATCTGAATTGTATCGGTAAAATTAAGTAAAAAGATATTTGGAGCGGTCGGTGAATTATTTCGAAGATGATATCATTTTGTTATTAAAATTAATCTTTAAGTCTTTGAATTAAGATTGCGTCATAAATAGACGTGGTAGAGCATGTTGGAGGTATCATGGTCTTGATTGCAACTCATGGGACCAGCTTGGTCGATTTGATGCCACGCTCCGAAGAATAGGTATCGATGTGAAACGGTAGCTTTGAATATATGTACTTGAATAGGTATTTCATAATATAAAGTTTCCAGTATGTTTTGCCATTCACATGATGTGTAAATGGTAGTAACTATTTAACTGACAAATGTTTTTGAAGTGAAACTTCTATAAAATCGTTGTGATTTGAAACTTGATGAAACGAAAAAGCGACACTAATAAGAAATAAATACATAAATCTATAGGACTAAGCATGCGGGAGAATGAGGTACGAGTTTTACATTGTGCAGCACCGATTAGAGAGTAAGTAAGACCAATTATTAAACATAGATCCAATTTGGACCGAAATAAAATTGATAATAATATGTTATCTGTGAGTATATACTCTAAAGTTTCACTTCTACTGCGTGTGAATTGTACACACACAAGTTTTTTTCTTCTTTTTGTGTCGGCACGAAATAACTATTTTCCTTCCATACTCCTTCCTCTATTCTGACATACGTCCTCTGTTTCACCACAAATCCTTGTACCTTGTAATGTCTTATAGGAATGATATAATGATAACATAAGTTCTATAAGACATATTTAGATTTGAATTTGTTTTACAACCGGCTGCCTACCTGACATTAGCCGTTCTCGGGACGGGACAGTAGCCCACCTGACTAGGGCTAAAAGCGCCAGCACAATGTGCTACCACCACGAAATTAGTACCCAATCCTTGGCACCACTGCAGTTAATAAGGTCCTCAGAATGTGGCACTGTCGTACCGCCCTAATTAAGCCTACTTCTAAGCTAAATGGTTACAATAACTAACAGTACAATAACTATCAGTATAATAATTAACAGTACGACAACTAACAGTACAATAATTAACGGTACGGTAACCAATAGTACAATAACTAACAGTACAATGACTAACAGTACGATAGCTAACAGTACAATAATTAATTAATCGTATTTCATACAATGAGTGAGGATTCCGATGTCCCTCCCACTCCTCCTCTCTCTGTTCTATCCCATATCGTCTATCCATCCCCTTTATCCTATAACCTCTATCACACTCTAAAGGCTGGCAACGCGTTGGCTTCGATCCTGGTGTAGCAGTCACCTATAGGTGACGATACGAGGTAGAAAGATAAAAGAATATAATAGGTTGGGGAAAAGTCTTTTCGCATATAGTATGTATGAACTTGTAATAAGATCTCTTTGGCTATACCATTTGCATCTGGCTGGTTTTGGTATCATTAAAAAGTTTTAATTTTAAAGAAGACAATTCCAAATTCACATTAGGAAAATGTGTGATTTTTATTAGTTTTACTTATTGTTAAAATGAGTAAATCTAATGAAGAAATTCGATACATTTTAAAATGTTTATTACAAAAAAGGTAAAAATGCAAAGTAAGCCGCGAAAAAAATTTGTGATGTTTATGGACCTAATGCAGTATCTGTGAGAGTAGCGAAAATTTGGTTTAAGCATTTTCAATCCGGAAATTTTGATATCAAAGATGCACGTCGCTCTGGTCGCCCTGTTACGGACAAAATTGATGCCATTTTTGAAAAAGTGGAGCAAGATTGGCATATTAGTAGTTACGATGTAGCTGGAGAACTAGTAATTAACCACAAAACGGTTTTGGTGCATTTGAAAAAAGCTGGGTACACAAAAAAGCTCGATATTTGGGTGTCCCATGAGCTCATTGAAAGAAACCTAATGAACCGTGTACTCATTTGTGATTCTTTATTAGGACATAATGAAACCGAACCATTTTTGAAGAAGCTGATAACTGGTGATGAAAAATGGATCACGTACGACAAGAACGTGCGAAAAAGATCGTGGTCAAAGGCCGGTCAGGCTTCACAGACTGTGGCGAAACCCGGGTTAAATCGCAACAAGGTGATGCTCTGTGTATGGTGGGATTGGAAGGGCATTATTCATTATGAGCTGTTACCGCCAGGCAGGACCATTGATTCTAAACTATACTGCGAACAACTGATGAGATTAAAGCAAAAAGTTGAGAAAAAGCGGCCGGAATTAATCAACAGAAGGGGTGTGGTATTTCACCATGATAACGCTAGACCTCACACATCTTTAGCCACTCAGCAAAAATTACAAGAGTATGGCTGAGAGGTGTTAATGCATCCGCCGTATAGTCCTGACCTTGCACCTTCAGATTTTCACCTGTTTCGGTCTCGGCAGAATTCCTTAGGCAGTGTCAGGTTAACATCACGAGAGGAATGCCAAAACCACTTGTGGCAGTTTTTTGATCAGAAGCCCCAAAATTTTTATAGCAATGGGATCACGTCCCTACCTACAAGATTGCAAAAAGTTATCCAACAAAATGGTACCTAGATACTTTAGTCAAATGAAAAATAAACTTTATAAAAAAACCTTTTGAATTTTTATATAAAATGCGAAGAAACTTTTTCCCCAACCTAATATTAGATACACAAAAATGGTGTAAATACAAAGACAAAATATATATAAACAAATAGTATTAATAACTGATGTAACAGTTACAAGTATTAATGTATAAAAGAATGTAAATAAATAAAAGATATGCATAACTAAGACAGAGGAGGACTAAATAAAAAAAAACTACTTAACTGCTGCGTGCAATGCGTGGGCATGGAGCTAGTCTTTGGGCGTGCTTTTCTCTGGCGGTTTTTGGGACGTATCTATAATTAGATTATACACTAATCTATTAATTACTCAGCGTTAAATTAAAGATTGTTATAACGATACACGGATCAGAATCCGGAAACAATGACTCAGAAACCTTTACATCAGACTTATCTATATACTACTTCTAATATTTTACCCGTGCAGGAAAGGAGAAAGAATACCATTTCCTGCAGCCGGGCGGCCCGTCGTAAGAGGCAACAAAACAACCCACAGAGATGTGGTAGGGTATTTGCCCGTCTGGATGACTACTGCTTCTTGTCTAGAGTATGCCGCCATATAACCTTAAGCTGTGTTCCGGTATTAGTGGCCAGGTTCCAGTCTCTCTTTAGAAAGCGGCAGCACATTGGTGTCACCTTTGTTGTTGTAAATATCGATAGGCGATGGTAACCGCGTTCCATCAGGTGGGCCGTCTGCCTGTCTGCTGAAATCGTGCAATAAAAAAATAAAAAATAATAAGACCTTAGCGAATATTTATAGAACAAACTTCCCGTCGAGGTTTTCCCCTTGCGCTGAACTACCACATAGATGATTTAGAAAAGGGCATGATAATATTCCTGAAGAGGAATTCCTATACGTTGACAATGTTTCTAGTGTTACAGACGTCAATAGGAGATAACACTCTAGGTGGGCCGTCCACCTGTTTGCCTGATTTTGGCGTAAAAATGTCTTACCGCCAAAGATACAGATCATATAAAGGTCGATATGCATGTTCAAAATTTTAACCGGATGAGCATGTAAACGATTACTTAATACCCTGCCGGGCATTAAGCCACCCGCGAAGCTTCACACGGTTTTGCGGCCACACAGCACCATACTTCTATTCATAATAACATCCTGAGAATAATATTAGAAATGGCAATCTTAGTACTTTAATTTAATGCTTTGATGATTAAGGATTATATAGAGAGATAAATATTTATTGTACATACGCCAATACAAAAATAACCTTCAGACTAAAACATTTATATCCAATTATGCACATAGAGAGGTATTATCGCAAAAAAGCGATCTCTTCCACACAACCCCAGGAATGAATAGAGATTTTAATGGAGATGGTAGTATACGTATTACATAGAACGACTACTTACATTTTACTAATAAACTAACGGACCCGGCAGAAGTGGTCCTGTTTTGAAAAAATAAAACCTAGAACTCGATTGCAGCGCCACCTACCGGTTCCAATTGTGAATCTAAACTATCCCGGGACCCACTCACACACACAAAAATAAACTTACCTAAATCGTGGAACCCGATTTCAGCGCCACCTATCCGATCCAAATGTGAATCTAACCATGCCGGGATCCACTCATACACACAAAAATAATTTCATCTAAATCCTGGAACCCGATTCTAGCGCCCCCTACCTGGTTCAATTGTGTATTTAAACCGTTCTCGAATACACTTGAATACACACAAAAAAATTTATCAAAGTCGGTCCAACCGTTTAGGAGTTCAGTGACATATACATGAACGGAAGGATTTTATATATAAATGTTATATATACAAGCGTTTTATACATTATGTACTTTAAGCCCCCCAAATAAAATAAGATAAATATATAAAATAATAAAACAAAACGTCTGTATATATTTATAACAGTTAGGCAGATTAGTTCCAGTATGTTTGCTAGATGTCACGAGTACCGATTCATTATGAGAGATATAAAAGGGGTCTGAAAATCAGCATAGTGTAAAAACCGCTTTAGTTACACAAATCGTGCTAAGCCGTACTATTGAAAAAAAACAATTGAACTTCATCCAGAATAGGTTAGCAGCACACTGTTCCCATCAAACAGGTGTACAGGATAATGGCATCAAGTTGGATACAGACATGTTCATAAAAAATATTAATATACATTTGAGTTGTAACGGGTCGACCGTGTCCGTAACTAGTTGGGCTAGTGCGGTGCAGTTGTTGTTTATGTGATGAAAATTTATCGATAAAATATCGATAGGAAAGTGTTACGAATTTCAATTTAAACTTGAAGGGTGATGTTTTGTTTTACAGTTTTAATTTATATGTGTAATATTGGTTAATGGTTTTTGTTAGGTATTTTTATTTGTATGTGTTAGTTTTTTTGCCTGAGATTGGCCCGTCTGATGGAAAACGGTTACCATCGCCTATGGACATTTGTAATACCAAAAGTGCTATCAATATGCTGCCACTCTCTAAAAGGAGACTGGAACCTGGTCACTAATTGCAGAACACAACTCAAGGATTTTATGGTGGTATTCTCTAGACCAGGGGTGGTAGCCATCCAGTCGGGGAAATACCCTACCACCTGGCTGAGGGTTGCTTTGTCGCCTCTCACGACAGGCCGCCAGGTCGCAGGAAATTGTATTCTTTCTCTATTCCTGCACTGATAATTTGTCTATTATACAGTTTATATTAATGATATTTACAAAATAAGAATATAATAAGATTTATTGTAACACTATTTAATGAAATTAAAATAACTGACAGGAAAAAAGTTTAAAATTGAACAATACTTTTAAGATATTTGGATTGTTGTTTTTTGAATAATTGTGTTTGTAGTAACTATGCCAACTGTTTAGTGAAATGTGGCTGAGCCCGTTGTTACATGAGTACCAGTTATGTCCGGTCTCTATTTGCATAATATAATGAAGCTCGAAAAATCATGAATTCTTGACAATTACTAGATAAAAAAGATTGTAATTTATGTATACCGTTTGTCTTTCTTATGCAGAAAAATTAAGTGTATAAATAAAATTAAAAAAGAGTAAGGAAGAATAATTGGAGAAACTTTTCATATCCATTTCTTTGAGTTACTTCGTCCGTATATGTAAACGTTCTCAAGAAAATTACTCTTGCGTACCTTAGAGAGATAGAAAGAACTTTCAGCCGAGATTTTTTCACCGCAATATGACAGGTGTTTCAAAGTTCTTTTCAAATCAGCAGCAGATTCATAAACACTTTTTACTATATAGTAAATATCTACATATCCATTGGTAACCACTTTCCACAAAGTAGACCATCATACTGTTTTTATTGACGGCCTCTGTGGTTGAGCGGGCTAAGCCATTGCCGGCCTACCTCACTGCAACACAGAGGCTCCAGGTTCGATTCCTGGTATAGTAAATTTCGGAAAAGTATTTTCTCCGTTATTTACTATGGTCTGGGTGTCTGGGATCGGCCCCAGAGTGGTACGTTGTATATTACCCATAACACAAGCGTAACTTGCTTAATTTGGGGATATACAATATGTGTGTTTGTCTGCCGATTATTTATTTATTTATTTACTCCAGCTATAAAAAAAAATCAACCTGTGAATATTCTCAACAAATATTTAACAATATATGCATATTGTTAAATATTTGTTGATATTTGTTGATCGATGTCGACATAAATCCACTCTTTAGTAATAAAGCGAGCAAGGTCTCTGTGTGATGTATGTCTGTATATTGATATTAAGATATAAATCAACCGAATGTAACCTTATCGTGTCCTAGTATCATATGTCCACAAATAATTATTATATGTCTAGCACTTGAATTCATTAGTTTCTTTATTGACATAATTAGTTCTTGAAGACTTATTATTTTAAATTTCATTTATTTCAAGGGTTAGAAAACTAGGGCAAATAAAATTATATTTTACCTGTATGTTCATTCATGTTTCGTTTTAATGAATTGGGTTCTAATCACGCTTGGAAACATACACGATCACTCTTCTGTCATAACGTGCATATTGTTACAGGGACTCCCCGATGCATACTTATGCATGGTAATATCGAGATTGCCAATGTGTAAAATCTACCAATCCACTTCGGACAAATGTGGCGGATATACTGTTTTGCTCTACTAGACTATTCATATGTTTGCTGGCTAGGATTTAAACTCATATGTCTATAAATAGACGCACCTCTTAGCCCTTAAACTGAACTATCTCATTTTAAAATGATAGAAATATATTACAAAAACTGACGGAGTTTTCGAATAACAGATAAGATGCATTGGATTTTACCTTACCTCTACCTCTGTCACAAATTCTGTAGGCTGTGTACGGCGTGACTCTCTACTTGACCTATGAAGCTTATTATAAAAATAGTGTTGTCTTCTAGACGCCTGATGCGGCGAACATACACTGTGCGAGTCGTTTATACATTATACGCCGCATTTGCTGTCATTCCTGAGCATTCTAGCGTAAACAATCAATATTTTTGGTGTCAATTAATATGTCCAAGGAATCTGTTCAATCGATCAAAGAGTGCGCGGAGAAAACTGACGCGCGTTTAGACATTTCCAGATTGACCATCATTATAACGTCAATCTAAAGCCAATATGGCGTCTAACGTTGATTGATGCCAGACATCGCTTTCAGCATCTGTGATAGGCCTTAAAACGCATGTACAGACACTATATTTATCCGTGCAGGAACGGAGAAAGAATACAATTTCCTGCGGCCGAGCGGCCTGTCGTTAGGGGCGACAAGACAACCCACAGCCAGGTGGTAGGTTATTTACCCGACTGGATCACTACCACCCCTGGTCTAGAGTACGCCGCCATAACAACCTTGAGTTGTGTTCCGGCATTAGTAGGCAGGTTCCAGTTTCCATTTAGAGAGCGGCAGCACATAGGTAGCACCTTTGGTGTTACAAACGTCCAGAGGCCACGGTAACCGCTTTCCATCTGGTAGGTCGTCTGCCTGTCTACTGAACTCATGCAATAACATAAAAATAATAATAAGAAGATGTTAGCGAATATTTATAAACAAACTTCCCGCCGAGGTTATTCCCTTGCGCTAAACTAACATGAGGTGATTTAGAAAAGGTCATGATAAAATTCCTGAAGAGGAATTCCTACGCGTTGACAGTGTCCCTAGTGTTGCAGACGTTAATGGGAGATAACACTCCAGGTGGACCGTCTACATATTTGCCTGATTTTGATAGTAAAAATGTATTACCGCCAAAGGTACAGATCATATAAACAGGTCGATATGCGTGTTTAATCCCCTGCCGCGCATTAAGCCACCCGCGAAGCTTCACACGGTTATCCGGCCACACAGTATCCATACTTCTATTTATAATAATAATCATAATAAATATTAGTAATCAGGTTCCAATCTCCCTTTAGAGAGCGGTAGCACATTGGTAGCATTTTTGGTGTTACAAATGTCCACAGGCGATGCTAACCACTTTCCATCTGGTGGGCCGTCTGCCTGTCTGCTAAACTTATGCAATAAAAACAAATTATAAGTGTATCTAGACCGGCAATATCATTTATAGTTTTCATACTCATCCACAAATCAAGTAAGAACAAAAACTTTTACTACTTACTACCTTTTACATTGATAAGCATGAAACACCATACAAGATCGACTTGGAGTTTAACGTGCTCACGTGAAATGTAAACCTTTTGCGGTGAAAGCGTGAATATTATACCAGATTTACAAGTATTACGTTATCTCTTTAAAGCTATCTCTAGTTAACAGGTATTAGTTGCTAAGACACGTGTAACATCTCAACTAAAAACTGATGCGAGATTAAGTGTACAGATATATAGTTGACAATAAACATTCAATAAATAGATATGTTTGACACATTTATTAAATCGGAATAAATCGGCAGACAAGCTCACACACTGTATATCCCCAAATTAAGCAAGTTACGCTTGTGTTATGGGTAATATACAACGGACCATTCTGGGGCCGATCCCAAACACCCAGACCATAGTAAATAACGGAGAAAATACGTTTCCGAAATTTACTATACCAGGAATCGAACCCGGAGCCTCTGCGTTGCAGTGAGATAAGCCGGCAAAGACTTAGCCCGCTCAACCACAGAGGCCGTCAAAATTTGTATGTGTAGACGTATTAGATTTCTACTTTAAATGCAATTAGAAGTTGTATTTTCATCTACCAGATGATGTTCCGAGTGTCAGTAAAATTAATACATTTAAATTTAAGCTTATTTTTTAAAAGATAAAGCATACTGTTCAATTAATGAATTCTTGCAGATAAAGAACTGTACTATAATAATATAATGACATATAATGGTGCAATCATTCTGGCAACCCTGCAGAAAAGAATCACGTAGGGTTGTGTAAGTCAATCAAAGCATTTATTTAAAAATAACTGGTGTATCCTTCCAATCCGAAGTAACAATATTATAATAATTAAACTTACAGTTATGTAACTTACAATAATATAATGTACAGAGCGAGATTATAATCCAGACTATGTGCTAAATAGAAAAACGACAAAATGGTTATTATAAAGAATGTTGTTCATAGTTCTTTTTAGGGCCGGTGTTTCAATCACCAGACAAGCATTATTCATAGAATAAAGTACGTACATAGTTGCGTGAATGAAACAGTTGAATTGTTTTACTTTTTAATACAGTCGGGCTGTAATTTATTCCACTGGTAACTTTCATCTGATGATTGAAAAATCGGCCCTTACAAATACAAATATCAGAATTCAGTGAAAAATCGACAATGGATAATACAGTATGTATGTATGTATAACGATCACTAGTCTAAGAGAACCCGCGATACAGGCTAGTCCTAGTGCGGGAACCCATGTAAGTATTATTTCTATACCAATTTTTTGTCAATAAATTGATTTAGATTTTTTGAGAAGTTTTTGTTTTTTTTTATATTTAAATTCAAATTCAAATTTTTTATTCAAAATAAGTTCCGCTTATATAAGTCAAAATGTAAATCTAGACAGATAGATAGACAACACTTTATATACACCAATACAAAAATGAACTAAAAATACTAAAATTATATCTAGTTATGTACAAAGGGCGGTCTTATCGCTAAAAAGCGATCTCTTCGAAACAACCACAGGAATGAATTAAGATGATAATGGCGATGATGGTATACCTAACATATAGTACGAACTACTTACATTTTAATAATAAATACGTAAATGATATACATACATATATGCAGAAATTTTATATATTACATAGATATATACTTAATATACATACCATACAAATACATATCTACAAAATATACAAATGTTTATAAATGAATTTAATACTACCTGTCGTGGGAATATTTAAACATATTCCAACGACAGGTAGTATTTTTTGATCATAGTTTAATCTACTTCCTATTCTATGTACACCGCTTCGCAATGTGTTATCGCTGTTCGAAGGAGAAGAAGCAGCAAGGAACTCCCCAGCAACACGTCTAGCTAAAATAATTATTATATATAAATAATTATAATAAATATTGATAATTATTCAATGGACTACCATTACAAACATCAATGTCCGCGTTTAATTTGCTAAGTTCGTTATAATGACGACACATACGGAACATTAGACCGGAATAATAAGCATTACTACGATACACTTGAACATAAAAGACTGCTACTGCTCTACAAGGACAGTTGGTATTAAAATTGAGTATAAATTAAAATTATCAATCAACACATCATCATCGTCACCCGGGCGTTAAACCCCGGTTGCGTTCGGAGCGTTCACTCCGACGCCCAGGGTCCGCTTTCCTACTTTTTCTACTCTACTACTAAAATTGTAAATCAATACGTCCATGAAAGATGTTGTGAAGAAAGACAAGGACTGTAATGCTTCTATGACTATCTAGGGCTGACAGAGAAAAATATTTAAGACTATTAAAATTTGACTATTGAACTCTAAAGATCAATAAGCTTCTTAACATAAAAGAAACTCATATTGGTTTTAACCGAAAACAAATATGCTGTGTAAATACCAGGAGGCCTCATTACACACCGATTAGTCACTGTCTGTACTTGTTCACACCGCAAAGTGTTAACAATGGCAAGTTATTTTTAACTCACTTTGTCTAAAGTACTTACTTATTTTTGTTTCACTTCATGATTTTTCACTCGTTACACACGAATTTGTCTTCTGTATACCTAACTATGAAAATTATTTAATGGAAAAGAAGCTGACTTTAAGAGTAACTAAAATGCATAAAATATTTTTGTTCTACAAAATCTTAAAGTCGATACAAAGTAAAACATAACAATAACTATATTTAGAGCAAATTTTCTGTATTTTTTGTACTTGGTACTTTTGTATACCGACTTCAAGATGTTGTGTACATTTTTTTTTGCTTTTTGGTTATTTTTGAAGTTGTTTTCTTTTTTGCTAGAAAATATATTTTTACTTTTAAGTTACGTATATGGAATCCAATAACAATGAAATTTATTTGATACTATTATAAAGCTGCACTGAATCCAACGCAAAAAGAATCGTCAAAATCGTTTTAGAAACAAGAAAGTTATGGCTTAACATACATAAAAAATATTTACACGACAAACCTTCTCCTTTGTTAACCGAGTTCAAAAAAAAGAGGCGGTTCTCAATTCTTCATGTAAATAGTTTTTGTTAAAGTCGGTTAAAAAGATCAAATTAAATATTGCACCAAGTGCAATTGCGACTTCTAATATGTCGAAAAATTTATAATAGTAATAATAATCGGAAGACAAACACAAACATTGTACTTATATTTCCAAATTAAGCAAGTTACGCTTGTGTTATGGATTACATACAACGGACTACTCTGGGGCCGATCCCAGACATCCAGACCATAGTAAATAAGGAAGAAAATTCGTTTCCGAAATTTACTATATGAAGAATCGAACCCGGAGTGTCTGGGTTGTGAGGTAAGGCCGTCCTTTTTGTAATTTGTCTATTTATTAAATTTAACGAGAAACCGCATACGCGCAACAATCTGTTGCTAATTAAAACCAAACAAAAAGTTATAAACTTTAACATGACTATACCAAAGTCGAAAAGTTTCTCACATAAATACCACAACAGAGCTTTCGTTACATTAGTATGAGTGACTGCAATGTGAGTAGATACTCACGAAGGCTCCCAGCTACGCATAATGCCCCATTCATAAGTCGTTAGCCATTTCAACGGGGTTAATGACCTGACGAATTGTGATCGACGCACGCGCAGGCTCTATGCAGTATGTATGGCTTGTCTCATACACTTTTATATAACAGATGCTTTAATTAACATGAATAACAAATTTGACCCTTGTTTCTTAGTCATTGTTTAAATTTAAAAATACAATAATAAAAACATGTATACCCCCCCATTTTCTTTAAAAGTATCGTTTAAGCTCCACTTGAAATTTTATGAATATTTCCAGTCCATCATCCTAAAATAGAAGGGAGCCAATCCTTCTATATCTTTTGAACCCGTTGGTGGAGACATCACAGTACAAAGTTTCTACTAATCTGGATTCCCAATTCTAGCGGCGATGCAAAGATATTCTATTCAATGTAGGATTTTATCGCGATAGTCTCAGAAATTCGTAATCTACTAAATCCAAAATATTTTCTCTATATTGTTGCGGCGGAATAATTAAAGATTTTTTTTTATTATCATTAGCAGAAATGCCATCAGCCGAATTTTCATGAGATAGTAACAGCAGAATTGGGCCCCTAGTAGCTTATTTTATGCTACTGCTTCATTTAGGATAACATTATAGTTATTGATTACACGCAGATGCCACGCCAGAGGTTTAATACGTTATTTGTGATGCAATATTGTCATTAATTCTTAAGAATTAATGATAATGTGTACGTCTATGTACGTGTGTGAATGTGTATTTGTGTGTGTGAATATATATATTATGTGGTTATATATTTATCCATTACATTATTATTATCACACTTATTAATATATTATTGTATATTATATTATACGAGTATATATTATTATTAGTGTAATCTTAAGCTGCACGCCAGTAAATTATTGTGAATAAGATCCTTGTCCATCCAAAGGTTGACTAAAAGAGATTGCTTTAAGCAATAAGGCCGCGCATTATACTACTACCTTCTAATTTTAAGATATGAAAATATGTTACTGTTTTTATGTTGGTGTACAATAAAGAGTATTGTTGTTGACGTTAAATATTCACAGATAACATATGTTTATACACTAATGTAGCTCTTCGCTACCGGCGTTATTTTTAACGCTATCAATAAGACACATTTGGCCATAGTCAATAACTATAACACTAACGCAGATGAAGCACGAGCCTTCAAATAACTGTATACTCGTAATTCGCTCAAAGCCGAACGGCTTTTTTGTAAAAAAGTGAGCATAAAGAATAATAGAAAATCACGTTAGCTCTCAGTGCTTTGTAACAATAGTTCGGAAGACGTCACTCAGAGGGCATTCAAATTAGTTTTCACTCGAGTGGCCAGACAAAAAATGGTGGTCGCTGAGCGAAACCAGCAAATCACAAAAAAAAACGCAAGCCGAGTTAATGACTGGAAACAATGTGTTGCACTATGTTGAACTCTATTTCCTACCAAAGTCGTAAAAAATGTCTTCCCTTTTAACTTTTGTACTGTGGGATGGAAAATTCAGAATAAATAGGTTAAGAGCATGGCAGTTCACTCATACATAATTCTGTATGTATATTTTTTTTTAAATCCTAATACTAAGAATTGTTTCCGTCTTAATAGGGTATTCGGAGAATCAAATCAATTGAGATACTTTTAAGAATATTATATATACAGTGTAAACTGTACAAAACGAATGGCGTTATAGACAGTTGTCGTTAAATGGAGAGAAGTCTGTTATTTTTATCTGATGTCTTTTGCTGCATCAGTAATTTTGATGTATTTTTTACTTATTTTATTCATATCTTGCGATATTAAGGCATCTTGGCGATAAAGGAAGTACTTAGAAATTTCGATATTTCGGAATTTCTTAGAAATTTCGGTATATATGATGCCGACAGTCGAGTTTATTAAGGGCTAGGATAATAAAGCAATAAAATAACGTACACAGCTGCATAGTTTTTATTAATTTCAGCAACTTAAAAGGTACTTTTTATTACTTAATTGTTGTCGTTATTGAGAGTGGGTGTAATGCTATATAGAGTGCATCATTGTATGGAAGAGGAGCTAAACCAACCAAAGTCAAGTGATTTGGACGTTTGAGGGAGTTTGTCGTTAAATCGAGTGACGTTACACGGAGTTTACACTGTATATGTGTAGTAGTCCTTCTATGTTTTGCGTATACCACCATCGCCATTATCATCATCAAATAATTTCTGGGCTTGTCTGGAAGAGATCGCTTGTTAGCGATAAGACAGCCCTTTGTGCATAATTAGATATAGTTTCAGTCTGTAAGTTCATTTTTGTATTGTTGTGCAATAAAGTGTTATCTAACTATTATCTCGAATAAGCTACCAAATGAATGAAACGAAATGGTCGGCACAGCTAGTATATAGTTAATATATCAACTGCATTAAAATGAACATAATTAACAAAATAAAGTAATTGATGCAATTTTAGCAATAAACAAGGAATGGATCTCATATATATGTTTTTGCAAAGCTTCCTTCATCCGGGTCTTTATTAAAAAGAAGCCTTATTGACTAAAATTGAACGGAAGCAGATGGCAAGCGTGGCGTCATTTTCGTGGTCACAATGCGGCGGGGCCATAATGCACTGCAATCACCATGCTCAGGAACCATGGCGATGAGAGATAACTCTACCTTTATTGTTATTCCATAAAGTTTTTTTAATATTGTACATTCGTGACTTTATTAAGATTGTAATGTTAATTAAAATTAAATTTGGATGAATATATCTCAAACAGTTTTAAAAAACTTATGAGTTGTCTTTGGGACACCTGGTTGGAACGAAATTCTCGAAGACCGTCGAAAAGTATCTAAAAACTATATGTATTCTATACATAAACAAACAATTTGTATCAAAATATAGTAAATATTGTAAAAACTAGAAATTAAATTAACTCAAAGTTAAAAGCGTACAGTCGGATTGAGAACCTCCTTCTTTTGGAAATCTGTTAAAAATAGTAAATCATAAAATCATGTGCACGTGAGCGGCGACAGCGCCCAAATGGGGCCGAATAACAATAACGGTTACAAGACTATATTTTCAAAACAGCGTATATTACGCTAATGGATATTATTTTAGATCTTATTTCATTGCTTATAAGTTTGAAATTGTATAATAATATACAGCGGCCAGCAATTTTTAATTCATTAAAAAAAAATCGTCTAGCTCTCATCCGCCGAGTAAAGAGAAATAGGGAACTTCGCCCCAAAACCCTTGTAGGAAAACAAATTTAGTTTAATTTTAAAATTTCATCTCTGTGATGTAAAAAATCGAGCCATGCATTAAAATGTATCTTAATAATCTCATCGGGCTGGATACAATTGCATACAATATGAAAACTGGCATAATAAATTCATTAAATTGAGGAAATTTCAATTTGTTAAACATGGTCATTACACAATAGAGACTGTTCTAAGTTCTAAGGTAGGACATTCCTGCATGCCTTTGCATTTAATTTTATTCTTGGGAAATTTTAATTTTCATTATATAAATGCCTTAAAACATCGTATCATGAGAAGCGAATTGGTAACCCATTGGCCATACGGAATACATTTTACGACCATACACAATGGACGAACAATAAAATTATGCGTTACATTCAAATGTTACCTGTAGGTGTGTAATTTTTGTAATATTTTGAATGGTATCAAAGAGTTTTGTCATCTTACAATAGGCTACAAAGACCATTAAATATACATATATAGTTTGGATTGATGGAAATTTACATTTTTTGCAGAAAAAGAAGAATAAATATTTATGCTAAACATGACATATTAAAAGCCCACTCGCCTATTGTCATAACCAATACCTATTATGGTGATGAATACACGATAAAGGATAATACAATAACAAGTGCCCACAAACTTTTTAAACATATTAAAAACAGCTGGTTGAGGCCACAGGCGTCCGGAAGGCTGGAGCTTACCTCGCCTAAAAAATTAGTGTATCTAATCAGCGATGTAATGCTGCCAGCCTCCTAGGCACACTGCTCAGCGACAGCGGTCTGGTCGGGCTGGATCGATTGTAGTTTATAATGTTTTATTTTAGTGTATATATTTATTAGAGGTTTTTTATGTATTAGCTTTATTTTAATTTGTATATATAATTTATTTTAAGATCACCATTTTACCTACCAACAAATCAATCCATAGCCAGGTGGTAGGGCATTTGCCCGTCTGGATGGCTATAGAGTAGGCCGCCATAACAACCTTGAGTTGTGTTCCGGCATCAGTGGCCAGGTTTCAGCTCCATCTACGAGTCCGGCAGCACATGGTAACATCTTTAGTGTTGCAAATATTTATAGGTGATAGTAACCACTTTCCATCACAGTTAAGCCGTCAGCCTGTCTGCTGTACTCCAGCAATTAAAAAAAAATAAGTATGCATATTTTAAATTTATAGTTAATTTTTATGTTAGTTTTATTTGTAGTACTTATAATTTTATTTATTGTATGAGTATAAAATATATCTCCATAAAAACATAATATAGATGCAATAACACAATTTACTAAGCACTTAAGATTTGCAAAACAATAGTGATGCGGGCACAAGTTAAAATGCATCAGAACATTTAGAAGAACAGGTGTTAAAATGCTTCTTATAATTCATCTTACGTTTAAAACATTATTATAGAAATAAATTAATCTACATCTGTTCTTCAGCTTTACAAAACCTGAGGTCCGTACAAGGCTTACTTTCCTCGCATTCCCCAAAGCTATAAGGGCCACCGTGCCTAATTATGCGCCCGATGTACCCTCAGGACCTCCGCATTCTGTCACGCCATCCTGACAATCGACACAGTAATTTTAAGCACATCACAATAAAAGCGTTTCACAGTGATGAATATTTCAGATTCCTTCGTTTGAGATAAAAAATAAATATAAATCACATTACTATGTAAAAAGAGGATATAATAAACAATCGATCCGTAAAAAGAAAGAAAGAAAAACTTTAAGGCAAAACTAAAAAAAATCAAATTACAATCAAACAATCAATCAATCTTTATTTGCAAGAATGTAGTTTATACAGGTGTTATACAATTGTAGATGCACAGTACATTCTACCACATAGTGGTGTACAAAATGAATTACAAATTAAAATAAATTTACATAAATATTCTAATTAAAAAAAGTGTCAATTAAGCTTTTTTGTAATATATAAGCAATTAATGTCAAAAGAAAAAAATAACAAATAGATCATTAAGATTTTCCATATAGATAACAACGACAAGCATTTTTCTTAAGTAATTCATCTACACAGCTATTTTATTCTATAGCGCCATAATATTCTTTGTTGCACTGTAATTTTTGACGGATAAAAGTATCAAGCAAGTAGTGTTTAAGTAATTATTGCATTTATCAAATCAAATCAATACAAATGGTTCCTACTTCGGTCAACGGATCAGTATGGCGATACAACGAGGAAACATAACCAGCCTTTGGGTAACCTTACCCATTAACTTTGATGACCTGGGCTCAGTATACTACTTATAGTCTTACGGGATTATAGATACAAAACAAATAAGTTTTCTTCATTGTACTAGTTTATAATTAAAGGGTATAGCAGGGTTTCTAGCTAAAAACTGCCCCCGCGGCGTTTTCAACATATAGAGGCATTACACAGTGATTTACAGCATTGGGAATTAATTTTAGAATCAGTAATTTCTATCTAATATATTAACACCAAAAAATTATTCCTAACCATATAGAAAAATTATATAATTTATAATGTATTATTTTTTTAACAAAACTCAAGAAGGTTGTTATTTTAAAGTCATTTCAAAGAGTTATGTGTTTTGAGTTAAAAATCAAAAGAATATCAATTCGATAGAACATAAGGTTATGAAAAAAATGCCTTTTACTCCCACGTATTGGTAAAAATTTAGGGATGCCCTGAATAGGGTGGAGGAGCTGATAGATTGCTCTTCCGTCTCAAAGGAAGATCTTCCAGTGAGGCTAGTGTTGTTCCTCGCAGGCCTAGGCCCATCTGTTATAGTTGAAAATTTGTATATATTCTTTATATGTTTCGGGAAACGTTTATGCCATCTATTGGCTTGTAAGTGTTCCACTACAAAAAAGTCGCCATGAGTTAATTTGTAATTTTACTATTGAAAAAGAAAATAAAAACGGATAAATAGGTTTTTCTAAAAAACTCGAAAAACACTTAAGATAAAAAGCTGAAAATTTGGGTGAATTATTTTTATTTGATAACAAAACGATCTCCATTGTAAAAGTAGAAAACGCCGCGGGGGCAGTTTTTACTTAGAAATCCTGCTATACCCTTTATATAAATCATATTTATATGTTAGACGCGGTTACAAAAGAATTAATGTTATAATACATTAGAAATTTTGATAGTTCTCGTGCACTGACCATATTGGCGTACAAAATTGTTCTTACAGTACAAATTATCATAATTTTATTTATTATTGCCATCTTTCTATATAAAATACAATGTTAACGCAAATAATTCTTTATAAACAAACCTCTCTATAATATTATAACATTTTAAACATGCTGTGTCTGTACATTGAAGTTATTAAAAAAAACAACTGGACACACATACACTATATATATAAACGATGAAGAACACGATGCAATTTTTTTTAACTTCTTGTCTATTTGTCGGTTTTTGTTTGTTCGGAATTCACGTAAAAGCTACTGCGGCGATTTCGATGCGGTTTTCGCTAATCGACAGCTAGCTTTTAGATTTAAACTCTGCGCTACTTTTGATCCCGGGAATCCCGCGGGAAATTTCCTGGGAGTGGTCTGAAGTTGTTCGGATGCATAAAAATTAGCTTAGTCTGACACAGCTTCCACTAAAACGATAGCGTACATTCTTTATTTAAACGCTGTGATACTTTGTGTTCCGAGAATCCCGCGGAAATTTCAAGTCAAGCGTAGATGATGTCGCGGGCATATCTTAGTAATATTATAAAATGTATTCTTACATTTTTTGTGTTTGTTTGTTCGAGATTCACGTAAAAACTACTGGGACGATTTCGATGCAATTGTCGCTGATCGATAGTAAATTCCTGGACTTAAAATCTGCGGTGCTTTATATTCCGAGAATTCTACGATAATTTTTTTCCTGGGAGAGATCGATGAATCTTTAGTAAAACAATTGCAGTTATGTCTACCTTTAATAACATTACTTATACCGAGTTTTTACGAGAATTTCTGGGATTCATGTATTGCCACACTAAAAAATCCATTATCCTGCTTAAAATAACCTTTGATTTTATATTAAGCGAAATAACTGGTACCTGTGTAAAGTGGACAAAGTCGCAGACAAATGCTAGTATGCAAATGAAGTCCTTAAAATTGGCCGAAATTGAATTGTGCTAGTAGTTAATACCAGCGCCTTTTTTTATATGGTATTATTGTGGTATTTGGACCATTATAAAATTGACAACGGTACAGGTCACTGAAATGATAGGCTAGTGTGTAAGGCGCGAAGAATGAAAGGAGCTATTTTCATCCGTGCAGGAACGGAGATAGAATACAATCTCCTGCGGCCGGCCGGCCTGTCGTAAGAGGCGACTAAACAACCCACAGCCAGGTGGTAGGGTATTTGCTCGACTGGATGGCAACCACCGCTGGTCTAGAGTATGCCGCCATAACAACCTTGTGTTGTGTTCCGGCATCAGTGACCAGGTTCCAGTCTCCTTTAAGAGAGCAGCAGCGCATTTGTAGCACCTTTGGTGTTGCAAATGTCCATAGGCAACGGTAACCACTTTCCATCAAGTGGGCCGTCTGCCTGTCTGCTGAACTCCTGCAATAAAAAAATAAAAAAAGCTATATATAGTAATAAACGTAATAATTATATCTGATGCTCATTAACAGATAAATGTGTGAGAAAATGTATAAGTAGGCATTAACCTAACATGTAATTATAAAAAACAAACTGCCAAAAAAACGACCGCAATTGTATAAACAGGCGGTTTCTAGAAAACCGTTAAATGATGATAAATCGATAAAACTCCAACGCAAGGCTTCACGCGCCGGCGCGCGCGCATGTGACGTCACTTCCGGGCCCCCGCCACGCTGCCCCCTGCTCAGCGCCTCCCCATTTCCGGTGGATATAATGAGCAGCCGTCATCGCTAGACTAGAAGCATTATTGTAATATTTATGCATATTTATGTAGATCTTAAACGCTTCTAAAAGCCGACTTTTCAATCACTGGATAAAAATTAATCTATCTATCTATCTACACTATAAAAAATCTATAAATGGTTCGAGTTTGCACACTGCGTTCAAAAATGTCAAAAAATCACGGAGGGTAAATCGGACCAGGAGATTCCCAAAATGCAATTTTTAGAATTTTTGTCTGTCTGTCTGTTAGAGCATCACGTGAAAACTACTGAATGAATTTAAATGAAACTCGACACAGAACTAGCTCATATCCCGCGGCGTAACTTAGGATACTGTTTATCCCCATAAATGACGTCGTTTTCGTAGGATAGAGGAAAATAGCGAAAAAGATGGCGCTATGATCGCATCTATTTTGGAAACTACTGAACGTATATGAATAAAAACTCGTCATAATGCTAGCTTATAATCCGACTTAACACTTAGGATACGTTTTATCCCGATAAATAATGTCGTTTCGATGTAATAAACGAATTAGCAAAATAAATGGCGCTGCAAACGCGTATTTTCAATTCACTAACAAATACCTACGTTGTCATAAAAACATTTTTTATTGCACGAGTTCAGCAGACATGCAGACGGCCCACTTGATGGAAAGCGGTTACCATCGCCTATGGACATTTGCAACACCAAAGGTGCTACAAATGGGCTGCTGCTCTCTTAAGGGAGACCGGAACCTGGTCACTAATGCCGAAACACAAATCCAGGTTGTTATGGTGGCATAGTCTAGACCATGGGTGGTAGCCATCCAGTCGGGAAAATGCCCTACCACCTGGCAAATACATGCCATTCATTGTATTACTTCAAATCAAGTTGGCTGCAACTCTCTTCTATGTTTTGCTAGGCAGTTGTATAGACTATATGCGGATTCAGTTTCTTTGTTATTATAGTGAATTTAACAAGAAATAGTAAATTAAGTTTTAATTTACTATTTTTATTATTATTACGGCGCAGTCGCGGGGAAAACTTTAGTCATAGAATAAGGTATAACATCCAAAAATTAAAAATGTCACTTGCATGAATAATACAGTTGAATTGTTCCACTTTTGAATTCACTCAGATTATAATTTATTCGACTGATAACTTTTATCTGATGCTCGAAAAATCGACACTAAGGGGGAATTAAATAAAAAAATCAGTATACGTATATACTGCAAAGTTACATTTACTCACTTTTTTTAATAGTACAATGACTTTTAAACTAATACAATTAAAAAAAAGTTAACTTATTTATATTATGCTCTACCCATAGTCCCTCAACACTGTCAGTACAACACTGAGCCTAGATCAACATCTCTGTAATCTCACTCATTTTAATTAATATTATAAATGCGAAAGTTTGGATGGATGATTGTTGCTCAATCAGGCCAGAACGGCTGAACGCATCTGGATGGAATTTGGCACAGAGATAGTTGGCAATCTGGAATAATACATAGACTACTTTTTATCCCGGAGAAATGTACAGGTTTCCGTGGGATAACATTAACGAGAGCGGAGCAGCGGGAAAAATTAAAATTTGTATATATATGTTTACCAATAAAGAAAGTTTTAGTACCGTCTAGACGACTGCCACCCCTGGTCTAGAGTATACCGCCATAACAACCTTGAGTTGTGTTCCGCCATTAGTGGCTAGGTTCCAGTCCCTTCTTTCGCGACCGGCAGCATATTGGCAGCACCTCTGGTGTTGTAAATGTTCATAGAAGTCGGTAACCACTTTCCATCATGTCAGCGTGTCTGCTGGTCGCAACAGCTGGAGACCAGTAGATTGTCTGTGATTTGTGAAATATGTATATGCTAAAATTAAGTAAAAAGTAACACTTGTGATGATGCCTATTATTCCAACACCATATTTAAATTTTCTGGTGGATTATTTCTTTAAAACCAAATAAATATATTTATTGGTAAACTAGCAGTGCCAACGAAACTTCGTTTGCGTTGTCATGATGACAGCGTATTTGTTTTTGAATTGCAACAGCAGCACCAATGAAAACAGGCTCGTTAAAAAGAGTTCTAAAAAAGTATTATTTAAAATTGCATTCAAAATTCAAATGTTATAAATATAATACTTAACACTATTTTGATCCCTTTTAAAAGCATATAAACCTCGTATAACTATTATGAATAAGGCGGTGTGTGTTTTCGGATACTTAATTTTAAAATATAATAAATAACAGCTTTATGAACTTGAGACACTATAATGATATTTATGTATGTAGAATTTTAAAATCTTTTTCTGTAAAGGTGGAGTGTATGCCTCATGTAAGATAGTGTTACAGTTATGGACCATTTCACGCAGATGTGGTGATGGGTTTAATAAGTTATTTGTTTTTAATTGCTAATGACGTTGCATTACATTGTCAGATTAAGTATGTGTATACACTAATGAGGCTAATCGACAACGGCGTTATTTTTTAACTCAGACACATTTAGCCACAGTCAGTGGCAAATACGTATTTAAATATTTTGTTAGTGGACTGTGATTATTGTAAATAATTAAGACGACACATGCTTACAATTATGAGATGATTTTAATGGAAGAGATTGAGTTGTCACAAGAACTCCGTTGAATGGCACCAGCTGATAACCTACAGTTCAGCTGTGCTACACATAGGCTTAAGAAAATGAAGAAACTACATTATAATTCTTACAGATTATTTTACGTTATAGATATTTTGATAGCGAAAACATAATAAATAAAGTTCGCTTCTAAAAAAACATTATATTGGACTTGCTCTTACAGAAATTTTTCACAAGTGACATAAAGAAACAAAGAAATGATATAACATTACATCAAATTTAAATTTTGAAAAAACACATTCTAAAAAGTTTCAACAATAATCTAAGATCTGGCTTAAAGGCCTAGCTACAAAGCCATAAACCTAAATAAATAATAAATTAATGGAAGAGAAAAGAATTACAGACAAAAACAACAGAACATCAATGTTCCATATTTAAAAATATTATATTGTGGCCAGTAACAAATCTTATTTATCCGGTCACAAGAAAAACTTTTTGGTGGAAATTCCAACAGTCAATAACATTAAAATTACATACTTCAAGATAACAACTTCTTCCGTCGAGGAGAAATGTACTTACTAAAATGAACAAGTTTTATTGATATAGTACGTTTATATATAATTATATGAGTAATTTAATAACTCGTTTTATACCAGCTACTGTTTGCTACAGGTGTGTTGATTCAGGCCATCAAATAGAAGATTAGATCATTCGATAATTATATTCTAATAGTGATCTTATTACCTATGATCATTTGCTGTGTCAATGCCCCGGGGTCTAGTTAGCTTTAGTTTTTTAAGGATAATTGGACCTAGTTATGCTAAAATGAACCAAATAAGCTAACAAAAATATTGTCAAATAGATCAGGATGTGATTAATACACTACTTAGTAAAAATGTCTCAAGATTTATTCTCAATTGACATTAAAAAATTATGCATTTCGTTTCACAACATATTATATACCTATATTAAATTGTACAAAATATTGTTACATGCTGTGCGTACCGAGATTGGAAGGAAAAACCGATTTAAAGAGAAACTGCCTTTATTTAATTAAATAAAAATATCTCTTTAAATTATGCACACGCTTTTTCTCGATTGACTCATGTTCCGATCCGTTCAAGCGACGTTCCGGTGTCTCGCCAATGAATGGTTTTGAAGCTTCGCGTCTTGATGCTCCACCGTGTCGTTGTCGCGCAGTCTGAAGGCCCTTATGATCCCTTTGTTCTCTTCTCGTTGCTTTCTTTTCGCTAGCCCGCGCGAGTCTGCCGCCGTGCGCAGATTGTCGCGCTTATATATCTGGTCGACGGTCTAGAATAAGCCTTTTGACGTCATTCAATTATATGTCTATCCTTCTCCAACAAATACTCCCGTCCTTGTTACTTATTACGAGATTATTCCGGTTCCTTCTCGAGTATATACATCTCGTTTTAACATTTGTCTGAACCTATATTTCTATCCTGCTCTTTCGTGTCCTTATATTGCAAAATTGTATTGTGTTATCGTTAAGGCGAAGACTACATGCTATTTTCTTAAGGGGAATAAATTCTGCTACGCGTATCCGTCACAATATGTATCTTTTGTCTATTCTTTGTTTGATGTTGTTCTAATTATAAATAATATTAAATATTAAATGTTCATTAGTTATTTTTTTCTTCTGTGAAAGTGACGTTACTGTCTGGCACTAACGGAAGACCAGCGTTGATTGTTATCAACCAGCATTTGCTGAGTTAGGGCCTGTTCAAAGTTAGTTAACTTTTGGCTTTTGTTAAATTGCTTATGCATAATTTTCATTTTAAATAACTTTAATAAACACTATTTTCTTTCTTTTTACATAAATCTACCGTTTACATATATCTAAATCGAATCTATCTAGCTTGCATAATCTATATAAGCCGGAGAATAGATTATCTAATTTAGGTCTAATTTTTTATGAATATTTACCGTCTAAATTGCATTTTTTTTTTCAACTAACTGAGTCCACCACTTCACTCACGGTGGGATTTGGACTTTATTGGTCATAGCTGTTAATGTCTCTTAATGGTGGATAATGCATAAATACCCGTGAAAATTAACTAGCAGAGAGACCTAGTTGCTTTGAGGACTCTTTCCCTCAAAGAAGAGAACTAGCTTTTAGTAGCGGAAAGGAAGGTTCTCCATAAGATTTTGGGTCCAACAAAGAGAGAGGATGGGAACTGGAGGGTCCGACCCACCTTGAAATCGAGAATCTCGTAACCGAGTCGAACATAATAGGAGAAACAAAATCTCATTGCCTCCGCTGGTTCGGTCTCGTGGAAAGGATGGAAGAAGATCGCAGCATGAGGAAATCAAATTTGGGACGGCCGGTCAGTCGACATCATAACTGTCAAGAAACTGCGCGGGACAGGGTAAAATAGCGTGGTCTCACATTGGCTCGCTGAGCCAACGGAGAAAGTAGTAGAGACCTAATTTACACAACATGGTGATTTTATTCCAAGCACCTAATCGTCGCCAAGAGGTTGTAAAAATGTCACATAGGTATGTCAGCTGTCAAAGTTATAAAATATAGATTCAAAAATCGTAGTTTTGACAAACAATATATTGATTACAACCATGTTTACCATTTTATTATCTGTATATATAGCTCTTATGAACTCTTAAAATTATTTTGAAAACACTAATAAACATTTAAATTTATTACTAAAGAAGATGAGCATAAAATCATAGTAAACCAAATACGATTCCTTCCTTATGTACATTATAAGGAATTTGTTACTTAAAATATATTCTGACCTTGTTTTATGTTTCCTTCCTTTTCTTTATATTATTATATTTGAATAATTATTACTCAAAATAGTTTAAATACAGCCTTGGGGTGTTTTTACTAAGTAATATCAGACAGAACTTGCTAAAGCCGTAACAAACTGTCATAATACATTGTTGCTTATTATGGTTTGTTTATGATTTTTATCATACGAAGGCGCCATTGGTTTATTATTCGTTTCGCGCTTTTGACGTTATATTATTTATAACATATTATATTTTACACGAAAACTCTCAAAAATTTAAAAGTAATGTATGTTTCTTTATATTATAATAATATATTTCTTTGCTGCGACCAAAACTCACACGTATAAGGATACGTGTGAGTTTTGCTCGCATAAGGCTCTAAGGCTAATTGAGAACTAGGATTTATCGATGTTAGACTTATGGCTGGTTCTTATATCTTACTATTCATTCGCCTCCCCTAACATCGCTGAAATGCTGACATTCTTGTATGACTTTTAACCGACAGTAGAGCAAACGAACGATCGGTCAGATACGGAAAACTAGTCATAATTGTGAAAGCATGAGTACAGTATTGATAATCGTTGTGCACTTTAGCCATAGGGGCTTACTTACGCTGGGAAAACTTACAGATGTAATTAACTTACAGGTAGTGCTTTAATAAACGCTTTTTTTAATTTCAACATTATACAATACAATATTCAATAATATATATACGGATCAGTCGGGAGGATTGGAATGGAGAGGATGGGATAGAGAAGACAAGTGGCCATCGGAAATCCCACTAGTACAAAACACGACTACATCAAGGTTAACCGTTTCACACCGAGATTCTGTGAGAGCGTGCTATCACACCGACCGAGTCGGCCCTGAAGGCTGTAATCAAGTTAATGATTTCTGCATGGCTCTATTATGTCTAAATATAAAGAGCATTTACCAGTTCATTTTATAAACTGTTTGCGATTAACGTAACTTCTTAATTTCATAAAACCCAATTAGGTTTTATGAAATGACATCATAACATTATATTATTAAAAATCACACATGTCACTCGCCTTACATACGTCTAACATAAAAATAACACAAAATTTTCTCTATAAATCTAAAACCATATAACATAAAAACTGTGAAATCACAAAATATACGTACAGAAATCGAAAGATATTTTAATTTAATATATTATCAAAACAAAGACTATGGAACTGTGATCTAATTTTTTTTTAAAAAAAAATATTGCTGAAGTACAGCTGACAGGCTGACAGCCCAACTGTGATAGAAAGTGGTTACCGTTCGCCTATAAACATCTGCAACACTAAAGGTGCTACCAATGTGCTGCCGGACTCGTAGATGGGGCTGGAACCAAGCCACTAATGCCGGAACACAACTCAAGTTTGTTATGACGGCATGCTCTAGACCAGGGGTAGTAGCCACCTAGACGGGGAAATGCCCTACCTGGCTGTTTGTTGTTTTGTCGCCTCTCACGACAGGCCACCTGGCCGCAGGAATTTGTATTCTTTCTCCGTTCCTGCACGGATGCACGGACACATATTGTTACGCCTGTTTCCCATTGAGGGTACGCAGAGGCAATGGATCTCGAACTGCTAAATACTATCCTGACTAACACTTTTCGCTTCATCAACTTTCTTTAATCTCTTCATACACACACACACACTTGTATAAAGTGCTTTTACATGAACTTTCTTCAAAATATCTTCAATTTGATCATGGTGAGTACATTGCGGTCTACCGGCAGTGACTCTACCAGTCACATTGCTGTTGTCATATACTTGTTTTGTGATTCTGCTTTCATTCAATCTCTCTAAATGTCCAAACCACCTTAACATTCCATTTTCAACTCTTGTCACTACATCCTCTTTCAATCCACAACCTTCCAGTCAACGATCTAGATACATCCCCCTTAACATCCAAAATTCGCCTGGATAAAGTTACACGGTATGCATAATTCTCCGGTTCGGTACAAAATCGATATGTTACGCCGGTACATAGCATAGATGTACATGTAATTGTTGTGAATTAACGATTCGTTCCTTCTTAGAGACGGTGTTCTTTTAGAACGGAACTGTAATGAAGTTGTATACTGTTGTACACGCAAGTTCACGCAACATGTACACGAGAATGAATTAATAGATCTCTTTTAGGGTTCCGTAGGCATTTTGGCAGTAATAGAAACCCTGTGAAACAGTCATGTCTTTAAGTCGTTACAGTATATTACAGTCATTTATCTTGGAAAATATTTATAAACAAGGCTTCGAAACCGGTAAATACTCGAACCGGTTACAGCCTAAGCATATAGGAACCTTTCTTTTTAGTTGTTCATACTTTAAGCTCAATCAAGCGGTTTTTGGTAACAATAGTTCGTTCAACAGGTTTTGTTGAATAAACCGGTTTCGAATGATTTTTTACGCATTTTTTTGAGGGAGATAGAATGATATTTCCTCTTCTCGCGGCATAATCCGGTTAATTTAAGTTTATATAACACGCTCTTTATGGTGTACATTCCGAACGAAAAAGTTGTCTAAACCCGGTTATGACCGATTAAAACTAGTAACTTTATATTCATATAACACGGTCTTTAAAGTATACATTACGAACGAAAAAGTTGCCTAAAACCGGTTATAAACGATTAAAACCGGTTAATTTAAGTTTATATAACACAATCTTTAAGGTGTACATTCGGAACGAAATACTTGTCTATAAACGATTATAACTGATTAAAACCACTTAATTTTAAACCGGTTCGAAGCCTAGCTTATAAATGAAATTTACTAAGAATAGATAGATAAATCTTTATTGTACACCAAAGCATATACAAACAGAAGCAGAAAAAGATAAGAGTTAGTACAACGGGCGGCCTTATTGCTAAAAAGCGATCTCTTTCAGGCAACCCTTTATAGGGCTTGATAGATTTTTCATACTGGCGGTGGTGTAGTTAGCAAATAATGCTGAATGATAAATATACATACTGTATAGGCGAATTTTTCAAGTGGGTGTTTTGGGGCAAATCTTAAGCTTCACGAAATAGCGAAAAGTAGTCAAAAGAGTCTCAGGGTCGATTTTGACGAAAACTTAAGTTGTATAATTAGATTTTTGATAAATCAATTACCCTTGCCAGGAATCAAATTAGCTGATTTTGAAGAAATAAAAACTTACTGTATTATTATACCAAATCATAGTATATCTTTTAAAGATGCATTTCTGTGAAAAAATGTCAAACGGCAAATCAAGGGAATGAGAAGATTTTGCACAAAATGTTCTACTTCCCATACATTTATAAAACATCAAATTGCGCCGGTCATTTGATCGCACCTCATTTGAACGCAAACAATATTTAACAACTGACTGATTTGATTCAGGATGTATATATACATTCCGAATTACATCTGAAGAAGACTGGTAATCGAGTTCGCGTAACAAGCTGCTAGAAGGCCCAGCCACATATAGTTACGACATAAAACAATTAACACCATTGTAACGTGTCATAAGACAAAGGACCATTCAATGAATTTGCGCAGAACCAATTTTATTGCATATCTTACAAGAAATCTTATTTAAAAACTACTGAATCTAAAGATGAAATGAGTCATGCGTGACTCAGTAAAGATGCGTACGTATCCATGATAAAGAATATTAAAGTAGAATATCTATAATATTATAAAATTCTAAATACGCGGTGTGTACATTGAAGCTATTTTAAAAAAAAAGAAACTGGAATAGACTATATAAACACGATACAATTTTTTTTAGATTTCTTGTCTGTTTGTTCGGGATTCACGTAAAATCTACTTGGCCGATTTCGATGCGGTTTTTGCTGATCGACAGCTAATTAGACTTAAAATCTGCGCTACTTTTTATTCTGGCAAGCCCGCCGGAATTTTTTTGGGAATTATTTAAAATGGCCAGATTAAAAAAAAATCCAATGTGATTTTTCTACTGATGCAATACCAAATTTACATACAGTGATTCGCGTTCGGCACTGCAAACTGTGGTGAATTGGAGTAGCAACCACCATCTTGCCGTCACGGCTAGGCGGAACATCACACAGAGTATGGCAGTAAGCAAGGGGGTACCTCTATTCTGGGTAAAGGCGCATGCTGAGGTAAGATAAAACGATAGAGCGGACGCTCTGGCGAAAGCCGCTGCTCTCAACTTAAAGACAAAGCCGCATTATGACCGGTGTCCGGTCTCATTTGTCAAGAGGATGATCCGGACGGAGACCCTTGACAAGGGGAATCGGCGCTATAGCGAGGAGCCAACCGCGTCCGTAACTATGTTTTACTTCCCGGATACAGCATGTGCCTATAAGATAGTCAGAAGCATCAGCACGTCAAACCTGACAACCCAGATATTTACAGGCTACGGAGGGTTCTCTGAATACTTGAACCGGTTCAAGTTGAAGGAGGAACCATCGTGTGTCTGTGAACATAGAATATTGGAGACCCCCTTACAAGCAATCTTCGACTGCCCCCTCTTTGCCGTGGACCGGTACAATGGCTGGAATTTGAAAGGAAGAACATCAACGAATTACTTGACAAACAGAAACGCGAGGTATTTTTAAAATATGCACTAAGAATCGCGAAAGTTGTAACAAAACGGAACGGGTCAACAAATAACACTGGTGATATATAATTGTATATATCCACACAGTGTTAGTAGTATAGTGTCAAAATGTAAAAAAAAAACCTCAAAAGAAAACAAAATAGAAAATGTAAAATAAAGTAATGTCGATAGATAAAGTTGATAGGAAAACATGTAAGAAATAGATAGATAAGTATAAATAAACAAACGTACAATAGACACAATAGACTAAATAGATATGTAACGATTGATATTAGAAAATAAGAGTTGTTTAAAAAAGTTTATTAGAATTAGATAAATAAAACAAGACAAGAAGAGAAAAGACTCTCTCTTGAACTATGACGGAGGAGAAGGTGATAAAAAAATTTGCAAATTTAATGTAACAAAATGTTTGATATTTTTTTATCCCGGCTTATTTCGGCACAGTTTTCACTAAAACGATAACTTACATTCTATTTTAAATGTGGTATTTTGTATCCCGGGAATCCCGTGGGAATTTCAAGTCAAGCGTGGACTAAGTCGCAGACATATCCTAGTGTTAGATATAGGACTTTATAGGTAGCTTATCGTAGCTTAATATTATATATGCAAATGTGTGTTTGTTTATTACGCTTTCACGCCTAAAAAAAATTTACGATGATAAGTTGGGTAGCTATACCCAACTTATCATCGTAAAATTTTCCATACACGTTGTCAGCAGGGGTACAAAAAAGGACTAGGTATTTTGGAGGAATCCGTCAGAAGTCGGACTTTTTTTGGAAAAATAGTTAAATATTACAAAAATATTTTCTATAATAAAAAATAATAATTTTTCAGCTCAATTCTTCGTTATATTTTACACGAAACCTAACCAATGGCAAAATCCGAGATTTTATCATGGCACGACAGGCGTGCTCTAGACGTTTGGCTGACTAAATGTTAAGGCTCCTATGCCACCGTCCTTGAAGATTTTTCGGGCGACAACGGAGATTCCATAGACGCGGTCATTCTTCAGATTCATTATTATTTTGTTATTAATAAAAGAAAGTAGTATTTAAAAAAAATAATAAAAGCAAGTTATTTCTTTCTTTTTTTAACGATGTAAATTTTTTAAATCCATTTTAGGTAAAAACTGAAGGACTAAAATGGTTTCCTGTCAATAATTTTAAAGTGATTTGGTGAATTATTTTCTGAACTTATTGAAAAAAAAACCTATAGAAAAAAGAAGAGAAGATTTGTGATACTTTTTTGGTAAATTATTGATCAGTAAATACCAACATGTAAACAAAAAGTTGTTTCCTTTAAACCTTACTTTCGACCTATTTCAGCAATAGGAGCCTTAAGTCAATTGCTAAGACATCGACATTTAAGGAGAGAACTGTTTGTTAGTACCCTAATAGAAACAACGGTAAACAAACAGATATCCTACACCCATGTAGTATTTTACAATGTAGTAAAATCACCACTTTATTAATACCGTAGTAAAATAATCTGCCTACATAACGGTGTACATCCTTAACTAACGTATTCTAAAACCATTATGTCTGTATGTAAGAGAACTGTTCTATTTTGAAGTTATGAAAAAATTACTGTAGGTAATCTGATAATAAATTGAAATTTTTAAATTTTGTGGCTATCTTCGGTACACCTCCTTACGCGAGCTAGTCATGCTCGCCAAGGACGAGGTGAAGATGAAGCGTGAGCATCCTCCCAACCGTCCCTCTTTACCTCCTCCCACCAAAGGAGGACGTGTTGACCTGACCTGGAAGGATTACTTAGACCTTCGGTCTTCTTGCGCCATGTTTCCGCGCATACATTAAGCGCCATGTTTCCCCCGACAGTGGATGTGAGCCTACGGGCCCCCGCCTGCCGAGGCACGCTCCACTTTCCACTTTCAAGAAAGGAACACCGAGGGGTTTTAGTAGATACCTAACTCGGGTGGCAACAGTGCTTCTTCGGCAGTGCTAATGCCCCCAACATGGCGAATCCTAAACGCCCCTGCCGCATTTCCCCCGTCGCGGTTTGTCTTATTATTAATTTTGCAACTGCATCAGCAGTTTGATGGACGTAGAATTTATTGGAGCCGCAACAATTTGTTTTTACATCCCATTCTTCTTTTATTCATTCATTGTTTCTTTATTTATTCATTCCGCAACATATTGTGTATACTGCACTTTCTTCATCTTTCATTCATACTCCATTCGTTCATTCATTCATTTATACAGAAGTCAAAAATATGATCGCTGGTGACTAAATGCTCTAAGACTCTTGAATACTCATACAAAAAACCGACACTATCCGGTTGGCCTCCACTCTGTCTACAAAATTTACTATAACGCGGGTGAAGTCGCGAGTAAAAGCTAGTTATAATTTAAGAACAGGCTTCCGTAGGTTGTATCATCCAATAATAAGTATCGTATGTAGTACACAGATTTTATTTGAATATTATACGGATATTATTAACGTCATATAAACAGTCTGATATCGATGTGATCTTTTCGTGTCAATAACAAATATCTAAAGAGTTTAGTTATTATTTTAATGTTGGTGTTTACAGTGTATGAAACGTGTGCAAAATCACTTTCAATGTTTTTAATGAAGCTCCAATAGCTGTTTCCTACTCTCTTTTTTTAATATGTTGTCGCATAGTTTGTACCTGTAGCAAGAAAAAGATATTTTAATGTTAAAGTTTTAAAATAAACATAGTAAAGAAAGAGAAATAAAACTAAATAAATACTCAGATCTTGCTCACGAAGTTACTGCCATGTGGCGTCTGGAGTCAACCCTAAACAGTCTTGACCTTTATACCTTAAATGGCTCTCGCTAGGCTGCTGGGTGAAGGGCCAGATAAAGAAGGCAGCAATTTTGGACACGGTAAAAATTGTGAGGACTTCATTGCTCTGGAGCCCTAACCACCGGTAGCTTGGACTCGAGACGCTGCTGCCGGCGTGCTCCAAATCTTTTATATATCTATTCACAAATATTTCATTTGTTTTTTTTTAATATAAAAGTATAACGCATATTATACTATTTCTTCAAAAAAAAAATTGAGAAAATAAATACTTAAAAAATACATTTAATTTTGATTTTAGACCAATAGCTACTCCTATCCAATGTAGATAGATACACAAATCGAACGAAGCCATACATAACAAAGAAAAAGAAGAATTCATGTTGTTAACAACCAAATCAGTAGACTGATTCACTTGCTCTCACAATAGATCTGCAGTAACCTATCAATATATCCTAGACGAGACACAAAATTGTAATACCTCCCTACAAGTCACATCATGTGTAGCGTTTATAAATCATGACTTATGGCCGGTTCTTATATCTTACTAATCATTGACTTACCATCGGTTGAATTTTGACATTATTTGCATGGGACTTATGTCAAATTTTAACCGATAGTAAGGCAAATGTACGTACGGTAAGATATAGGAACCAGCCCTTAAAAAAAGAATTCAAAGAAACTGTACTATAACAACCTACCAAAACAGGCTACGGTACATTGAGTACTATTCTATGAAGAAACAACAAGCTCGACTAGTTCTGGTATACGGAGTAAATCCAAGATTGGCATCAGTTACGCGAATTAAAATATAGATAATTCTTATTACGGTACGGCAAGTTGTTTATTATGTACCTGTTTATAACAAGTCTTAAAATTAAAAAAAACTAATCTAAAGATATTACCATGGAAACCGGAAATTCTTTAAATATTGTTTAAAACCCGTACTGGCCGCTAACTTATTTTGAATATTTTGAAAATAGAACGATTCGTGTTGCCTTGTGTCAATGTGTCAAAATTAATTTTTCTTTTCTTATCTCTATAAATATGGCTTTGCATGGTATATGAACGTTACCAGTGTCAAGTATTTATGTTTTCATATTTTAGTATAACGTTTTTGTAAATAGGCATCCCTATGCATATCTTAATCAAATTGTAAATGTAACTGAGACTAAAAATCTATTCGCTAATCTGAACAATCACATTACATTGAATATATTAACACTACATAAACTAAGTGTTACTATTGACCACTATAAACGAAGAATGTACCAAAAAAATATTAAATGTCTATTTTAAATTCTAAACTATAGATGATTTATTTTTATCGTATTCTTTAATAAGTTGATGATCGAGAAGACTATACCCCAGAAGTGGCACCAATCATATCTGGTTCCCATATTCAAGCAAAAGGTGATATCCAAGATTGTAACAACTATAGGGGAATAAAGTTGTTCTCCCATACTATGAGACAGCAGAGGCTCCGGGTTCGATTCCTGGTATAGTAAATTTCGGAAACGTATTTTCTTCGTTATTTACTATGGTCTGGATGTCTGGGATTGGCCCCAGAATGGTCCGTTGTATATTACCCATAACACATGCGTAACTAACTTACTTAATTTGGGGATAGGTATACAGTGTGTGTGCTTGTCTGCCGATTTAAAAAAAAATCATGAGAGAAAATAATCGGAGACCGACTACGGAGGTGACGCTATCCCAGTCCGGGTTTATGCCTGGTTGTAGCACAACTGATGCCATATTTTCAATACTCCAACTAATGGAAAAATACAGACAGATGCATAAAAATCTCCATATGGCCTTCATAGATCTTGAGAAAGCAGACCGTGTCTCCCGGGAAGTTCTATGGTGGACCCTCAGAGCGAAAGATGTGCCAGAGAAGTGCGTAAGTTTGATCGAAAGCATGTATGAGAATATTACTACACAAGTCCGCTCTGCGGTGGGCACCACGAGCAAGTTGTCTGTGAAGGTAGGTTTGGACCAGGGATCCGCCTTAAGTCCTTACCTGTTTCTGTTGGTCTTGAATGCGCTGGCCGCAGAGTACTATAAATGATAGTAAAAGTATTCCAATATGTCTAGATATCATAGGGAAGGGTATCTTTAATCGAAAGTGTAAAATTATACCAAAAACCGCAAAGCCGAATATTCGGTTTTGGCTATTGACTAAAACTTTATACAACACTATATCTCAACATTACCCTGTCATATAAGGTACGTTCACACGAAGCAGCTTTGAAGTAATCATAAACAAAAAATGCATGTTTGCGTAAGGGCGGCTAGTTTTGTATTTAATTGTGTACTGATAAATTATTGTGCTAAATACCATGGAACTGTTGGGGCAGTAATTATTAGTAATTAATTAATGACGGTGGTCTTTTTTCCAGAGGCCGTTAAGATATTGAATTAGCAGAACTGGGCCCTAGTGCTTCTGTACGTCTGTCCGTTATTCCGTCAGCCGGGGTTGTTTCACAAACCTCTAGGCTTATATGCATGACAGAAGACGTGGCACTTTTGACAGGCAGACGGCCCAGCTTATCACTTGCAACGCCAAAGGCGCTACCAATGTGCTGCCGCTCTCTAAAGGGAAACTGGAACCTGGCCACTAATACCGGAACACAACTCAAGGTTGTGATGGCGGCATGCTCTAAACCAGGGGTGGTAGTCATCCAGACGGGCAAATACCCCACCACTTGGCTGTGGTTTGTTTAGTCGCCTCTTACACTGTTCCTGCACGGATACCGTATATAACGAATAGAGTTAAGATATGACCTAAAAATGCGTTGTTTTTCTATTACAAAATGGAAAACATCAGTCCTAAATCCTATCCGGAAGACGTGAAATCTTAAAAACAAGGTCACATTAAAATATGTTATCGATTACCATAATTGATAAATATGAATGAATTTCAACAATCAATAATAATGAAAACACACAATTATAAAAAATATGACCATAATAAAAAGAAATCTTAAAATCACTCTCATCTTTTTACAATCTGGGCCCAAATATGTATAAAAGCGTATCCGCCTCCTTTGAAAGAAGATGTAGTCTATATGGCATCACCCACATAGGTGTATGAAAACTAAGAAGGAAGTAAAAATTACAGACAGACGCTTCAATTATACTATTATAGATTTATGTAATCCGAATTTCGTGTATCAAATAAGTGCATCCTATCAAAAAGCCATTAGTTTTACTCAACCTATATAAGGGGGTTATAACAAAAAATCATTTCATGAATAATTCAGCCTGGATTTATGGCAGGAAGTTGCTGGTGACCGGATGAGGTGGTCATTTTTTTCATAATTTTCCATACCGTATCACGCGATGCCGTAGTTAATTTTTATTGGCCATTGTTGAATAAGTTTAGTGGAATAGTGTTCTTAGAGTGTTATGTAGAAATATTTTAAACGTTTTGTGAGTTGTATTGCCAATGAAAGAAGAAAGAAAGAATTGACTTATTTAGGACAAATAAACACTTTAACTACACTGAGAAAAATAAAATAAAGGAATCAATATAAGTCCTAAAATTGAACCCAGACTCAGCGTAATGCTAGCCGCTAAGAGGAGCGCTGTTCTTCCGTCTAGTTAAATAATTATAAAAATAAAATGGATTATTAGACAAATTCACAGCAAAATAATAATAATAAATATATATACATAGATATATAAACATAGTGAGATACGTGAACAACAAAAACAAGTAATAAAATAAACAGATTATTTTATTTTATTATTGTTAATATTATCATATTAGTAAAATGGTCATATAGCACCTGTATCATATCTTAGTTACATTGTGTATTTTGATGTTCACAAAGGAATTTTTTTAGTGTGACCCTAAAGAGTGACACTGATTAGGCCTTTCTTATAGATGGAGGAATGTTATTACAATGTAAAATTTATTATTGTTAATATTATCATATTAGTAAAATGGTCATATAGCACTTGTATCATATCTTAGTTACATTGTGTATTTTGATGTTCACAAAGGAATTTTTTTAGTGTGACCCTAAAGAGTGACACTGATGAGACCTTTCTTATAGGTGGAGGAATGTTATTACAATGTAAAATTTATTATTGTTAATATTATCATATTAGTAAAATGGTCATATAGCACTTGTATCATATCTTAGTTACATTGTGTATTTTGATGTTCACAAAGGAATTTTTTTAGTGTGACCCTAAAGAGTGACACTGATGAGACCTTTCTTATAGGTCGAGGAATGTTATTACAATGTAAAATTTATTATTGTTAATATTATCATATTAGTAAAATGGTCATATAGCACTTGTATCATATCTTAGTTACATTGTGTATTTTGATGTTCACAAAGGAATTTTTTTAGTGTGACCCTAAAGAGTGACACTGATGAGGCCTTTCTTATAGGTGGAGGAATGTTATTACAATGTAAAATGTATTATTGTTAATATTATCCTATTAGTAAAACGGTCATATAGTACTTGTATCATATCTTAGTTACATTGTGTGTTTTGATGTTCACAAAGGATTTTTTTTAGTGTGACCCTAAAGAGTGACGCTGATGAGGCCTTTCTTATAGGTGGAGAAATGTTATTACAATGTAAAGTGATTTTATTGAGAGTAAAGAATAACTATGTAGATAATGTACTAAAAGCTAAAAAATAATTAGATAGGTCCTAAGTAGTCTTCACACCACTCTCCTCTACAATCTAGGGCATTGATCAGACTCAACAATGAAATCGTGGGGCGTATGGAAGAAGCCATCATTCGTCCACTGATAGACACGCGTGCGTCTGTAGTATTTAACCTATGTCTACGTGCTCCATGAAAAGTAATTTATGTACTTAAAGTACTGGACGTCTGTGGTTAAAGTTACTGATGAGTTGTGTATTTGTTTGCGAAATTTGGATTTTCCGCCCTCTGAATTGGGTATCCGGGGCATGGACCCCCGTAGATTCCCTCTAAATCCGGCCCTGCCAACGGCTCATATTATTATAAATGCTATTGACATATTTACTCAGGTTACGTTAACACCCAAGAGATTATTTTTGAGTCTGATTTAAGTCAATATGCATACTAGTAATATTAGGTCAAGAAACTGTTTAAGAGGGACTTTCTGCCCTTATGCCCACAATTTGCGCCATGATACGTACCGAAAACTTATGACGCCTGCACACAGACATGATAATTCTTTTACGGTGCAGGCTGTCAAACTTTGGAATATGCTGCCTCTTACTGTCAGAGAGGCCAGATACTTACCAACATTTAGAAATTTGCTCAGAAAACACTATTTGTCCACAAATAGCTATGTCTGATTAACAGAATACAATCATGCTAATACATTTATTATAATAATTTATGTATTATTGTATATTTATTTCTTGAACTAGTTTGAGTATTTATGTATCTATTGCCCTTTTCCTGCACCCCCTATATCACCTGATTCAAATTTCTTTCATTTAGGTTGCTTGGAAGAGATCGTTTTGAGCGTTAAGGCCACCTATTGTATTGCCTAGAAAATATTGTAAATATGGTCTGTTTTGTAATTATATATATTTGGTGTGTAATAAAGTGTTATCTCTCTCTCTCTTTCTTTCCGGGTAAAATTCGAACACACGCCATAAAGCTACCACGGCTTGCGGTATGTACAATACACCGATTTCATCTATATACTTATATTTTTCAGAAAAGTGGTACATATATATATAGCCAGATTGACAAACAGACGGACATGACTATTAATATAAGGGATTTTTTTCACAAGAAAAATCTGCAAACAAACACACGCATTGTATATTCCCAAGCTAAGCGAGTTATGCTATTGCTTTCAGACTCATGGGTATACACTGTATAACTTAGTGGAATATAATAATATAACCAACAACACGGGGACCGGTCCTAGACATCTGAACCCTAAAAACTACATTACATTGTAATGGAAACATTGTATTGACACATAACAGTACATCGCAATGACAACTCACAGCATGTCTATATTTACACGCGTGTGACGGATTTACCAGGCGACACCTTAAAGAGATTTATTGCTTTTAAGGTGTCTTTACACTGGTTGTCATAATTTATATTGATTTATTTCTTGAAAAAATATTCACACATGATTTTTCAACAAGTAATCTGTAATATTCCATTATGAAAAAATACAGTCATTTTCGATATATACTAATTAGATTACAGTTTTAAAAATAAGGGAGCGGAAAGTCAAAGCAACTGAGACTTTTTCTAAATTTACAGAATCTCACAGACTCATACATTTTGCAAGAGTACATATGACATCATAAGTAGGTATAAGCAAAAGTAGTCACATAGCAGATTAATTATTGTTTGAAACTTAATAATTTTATTTCTATCGAAATATTTTAAGCTACATAATAGTAGAGATTTCTACACTGTGATTCTAATCCTGAAGCGTAGCTGTATTTTATTTACATAAAAACTTAATTAGGTTTTTCTATGTTATTGTATAAACTCTTAGTGAAAATCATCTATAATGGTGAAAACACTTATAAATCCGTCGTGTAGTTTAGGAAGAGTTAGCAAATATATAGACAGACAAACGTGGAAAGCGACTTGCTTTTATGTATGTAAAATCTATATAAAATCTATGTAAAATCCTTACTATATGGATGAACTGGAAGTTACTGCTCAGAACGATAAGATTAATTGTAAGATATTGTTACGACCTAGTGCCGACAAAAGACAAATTCACACCTGCATACCTGTAGACACTTTATTACCTGTCGGCATTTGAACTAATTGTAATTCTTTTGTTTACTTACGTTTAATTATTTATTGGTTATTGTGGAGAGCAGCCTATTGTACTCGTTTATGGCCATTTGCAGGCATAATTAGGTAGGTGTGCGGGTTACGATTTCTAAGAAATTGCGTAGAAGCTTGCCAGGCAGACATATTGCATTTGTACCGTATAAAGCAGTGCCCCAGTGGAGAGATCGTCAGTCGAGCGATAACCAGCCGCGAGGCAAGACTTGTGTACATTCGATAATCTATTTAGTGACGGACTTTACGCGTTATTGAATCGTGCATTATGTTTGGACTAATTGTGTTCAGTTATATTTGTACCTGTGTTATACGTGTTTGTTTATACAAACACGTATAACACAGGTACAAATATAACACGTATCTAATAAATTCTATAATAATTCCAACGGCATTTTAATTCGAGTCCTGCAACTCGTAACAATCTGTAAAATAACAAACATTCCTTCGTAAATTATAAATCTGATAGAGTCGTACACTGTATTATTATAAGGCTTTCCAACCAGCTAACTCTCGTTACTTTTAATACAGCTAAGTGGCCACTTTTTGGTGAATAGGTTCTTGAAATTGACACGTGTCGATATACTGGAAGGTGAAAGACACAGCATAGAATTCTTCTTTGTATTGATATTGTCATGGTCTTATTATGAATCTGCAAAAGCAGCCGGTTTAGGCCCTCTGTACTGTAGCAGTTGTTTGGGATATCAGCTTAATTTTGTAACCTATTTGAAGGATTTTTAACGTTTTAAAAAATGTTTAACACCACACTATTCTAAACTCTCCTTTATAAGATAACATCTCAGTAAAATCGCGATGACAATTTGCTTGAACTAACCTGACCACACCTACTCCATTCAATTATCAGTCTTATTCCTTTATTTTAAGGTTCATTTACTTCATAGTTACTATGGTTCTTTTTCAGATATGATTTCAAATGATGTAAAGCATGTTGATTTGGAAAGTGGCTCATGTTTTGCTACTTGTGTTGAACTAAGTCGTGTAGACTAAGTATTGTACGATTGATGTTTTTGTAAACATTCCTAACGTTATTGTAAGATATTACACGTAATGAATGAGTATTTTATTTTTGTATATAAGAATAAATGCTAGCAATCAAAATACTAGACTTTACAGGAAAACGTACATAACGAAGTGTTAGCCGCTGCACTGATGTACGCAGCGTTTATCACGCAACGTTTCTCTTGTGCACCATAGGAATGTGGAATGACCTCACAGCTGCTGTTATTTCCACAGCCCTACAATATGGGATTTTTTAAAAAGGGTATCATAACATTTTTCGATACTGGCAGTGCCAATCTTTGTTGTTCCAAACGTCCATAGGCGACGATAATCGCGTGCTACCAGGTGAGCCGTTGGCCTGCCTACTGCACTCCAGCTATAAACAAATTCAAATTGTTTTGTTTATATATTTAGGGTATGAAAATAAACCTACTAATAACAGAAGAATATTATTTATAACAAAACAACACAAATCCAAATAAAAAGACATAAAAAAGCATGAATGTGGCACTAGTAAAATTATTTATCTAAACACGTTAGAACACTCATAAATCTTTTAAAAGCTATAAACAAATAGACAAATGGTTATCAATAAAAATGTTAATACTTTGTATGGATAATTAAATGCTGCTTTTAGTTATTTGTCTCGTTTTATTTTGTGTATGGCCAGAAAATTTCTCTCCAATATGAAAGAAGAATAAAAGGAATGACAATCGACTAATAAGAAATGTAAATTGATGGGTGAAAAATGTAAATCGACTAGTAAGAAGTATAAGTCGACTTGTAAATAATGTAAATGGACTAATAAGAAATATAAGTCGACTTGTAGATAATGTAAATCGACTTGTAGGTAATGTAAATCGACTAGTAAGATATTGTTACGAGTTACAGGACTCGAATTAAAATTCCGTTTGGGATTACTATAGGATTTATTAGCACTATACAAACACGTATAATATAGGTACAAATATAACCGGACGCAATGAGTCCTTATGTAATGCACGATTCAATACCACGCGCAAAGTCCGTCACTATATCGCTATCGAATGTACACGCCTTGCTAGTATCGCAATCGTCGCTTGACTGACCATCTCTTTCCTTCTGACACCCCTTTATACCCAGCTTAGAACCGGGTAAATAATGATTTCCACGAATTACACCTGCGCCACCATCGACGCTATTCCCAAAAAACATAATTCTGCACACCTGCAGAATTACGTCTGCGAACGGCCATAAACAAATATAATAACAATAGGCTTAGTTCGATACTAATGATGGCATAAAACAATAGCATGTTTTCCTTAATTACAAAGTAAATAAAAGAATTCCTAAATCCAGAAAGACATTGAACTGCGCTTTATGGCAAGCAGCTGTGCGTTTATCTTTAACGGCATGTAACAATATATAAATCACCTAGTAAGAAATGTAAATTGCTGGTACGAAATGTAACTTTTAAAATCTCTTGAATCCTACCTTATTAATAGATGGCACCACTGGTCTCTTTTATCTTTTGTGACGTGCTGTGCTTTAATGTGAACTGTATAGTCATTAAAGACAGTTGGTAAAGACATATATTCTATGGTCATGAACAAATTAAATAAAAAAATATTTATAAAAAAGACACTTCTTTACATATTTGTAAAAATTCTCATTTCATTAATTTGGTCCATTATTATTCTTGCTGGCGGCACTGATTAACTTAGAGTCTGATTTGACATAAACATCATAAAATATTACATATAAAAGTACTTAAGAAAGAATGTTATAATTTTCATAATCTGATAAATAATACCGTCACACGGCCATGAACACTGACAAAAAAATCAAAGCTTAATTACGTGTTATGTGCTCCTGGTATTAATATTTCGCTTAATCACTAAAAAGCAACATATAGGTAACATATTCCCACTCAATTTCCTCCACTTAGGCACAATATTTTCTAAATAAATTACTGACATACAAAGACAGACTCAATTAAGGTTACATAACTAAATATAAAGCTTTTTTTCAAAAATGACTACAGACCCCTAAAACCAAATTGTAATTTACGATCTTTGACCATCATTTAATGATCTGCACGTAAACTGTGAAGTTCTTATTTGCAAATTTAAGCTGCGTGGGAGATTTTAAAAGCTTTTGTTATTACAACAATAAACAATATATTATACGAAAATAGGGGTCATCGTCATTTAAGTGCTCTTAAAATCACACTTAGAGTCAAAAATATTAGTTATGTAACTAACATTAAATTCTAATTAATTCGTGTTCCACAGCACGATTCTTGAAGTCGTCGTCATGGTTTACGAACAGCGAAGTTTCAATTCTATCTCTAACTATGAAGTATTGTTCGTTTCGAGTACAGGGCCAAGAATATAATAAAAGAAAAATCAAACTTTCAGACAGTTTAAATACATTCACTTGCCCGCTTAAGAAGTGTTTAACAGGACCGTATCTAGGAGGGGGCAACCCGGGGCCCATGCCCCGGGCGGATAATTCAGAGGGCGGCAAATCCAAACATCGCAACTTTGACCACTGAGACGTCTAGTACTTTAAGCACTTAAATGACCTTTCGCAGGGCTCGTAGGCATAGATTATAAAAACACAGACACGCGTGTCCATCTGCGGGCGTCTGATGGCTGAAATGATGATTATTAACGTAGAAATATAGGCGATCGAGTGCGGAATTTTTCGGGTTTTATTGCCCCCGTCGAAAAATTCAAGATCTGGGGCTGGTGTTTAATCGGGCACTGTTGGAGCTTAACCGGCTCTGCTCTGTTAGGAGGGGAGCCGCCAACACAGCAATCACATGCAGTCCGCCACACATCGTTCCGGCGACGCATACATTATAGTCACATACAAGTATAATATCTTCAATAAAGCTCATATAATCATAACAGTCCACTGATTACTACAAGAACCCCAAAACAACCAGGAGGAGCCTAGATAGGCACACCTATTGCTAAAAGGAATACAAAACTTTGCCTGTATTTAAGAACACAATTAGAAAATACTACTTTACTTAAATAATTACGTTCACTAATTTATTTATTTATTTATTTATTACATATCCAACAGCTTACAATATTTATAACTTAAACAATAAACTCTGTGTAATATGATTTTTGCCAATTACTGGATACTTTACACTTTACAATGTTTTTGTACAAAAGCAAGACCGCTATAAAGAGTTTATGACAAGCTCTGATATAAATGTAAATGTATTTAATAAAATTATGAAATAATGCCTGCTGAAGTGTCCCCTATATAGTATATATTATATATAAGTAACTAAAAAAAATATAGTATACAGATATTCATAATATATATATTTATAATATTCATATATATTGTGCACAAATACATATTATACATACATTATATATATATATATATATATATATATATATATATATATAAAACTAAAACTAATAAAGAACTATAGAGGCGTTTCAAAGGCGTGATATTTATGGTGCCTGATAAACAGTTAAAATATCATCCTAATTTTTCTAATATCTTTGATTTGTAAATTACTTTTGAGTGATGGAAAATATCTACTTCATTGAATTTGTTGTTATAAGTGGCAGTAAGACGAGCAAGCACTTCATTTAAGCCATAATTAATATATATCTAATAAAATATATATCTTATATAATATATTTGTATGTATTTAACTTATAAAATAAAAGTATGTGTTTTATGTAATGCACTGCACCACCTACATTGACAGATTAATTTATAAGTTAGGTTGCGTGGAAGATATTGCTTTGAACCTTAAAGAAGGCTGCCTATTGTTTTTCCATGACAAGTGTAAAATGCAAGGAGAGATTTGGGTATGAAAGTACCAAATATACCAAATATGAACTATTTGGACAGGGTTTCCCCTTTATTGTTCAGCCTTTGATGTGAATATTCACACAGCACAGTAAGCAATGAACACCGTCTACACGCCACTACGCCTTTTATACGAAAATGCTATCCTACAAAACAATAACATTACACCATTGCTAAAAATAGCAATTACATCATAGTGTCGCCAGGATCATAAAAACAATTATAATAATTAGTCACTGATGCACTAAATTATCTAGACGATAATTTAGTGGGCTTATAAAATTAACTAACCGGTAGAAAATGGTAATTTAATTATAAGTCAAATCGTCTGATAAATCAACTAAAAATATTATCTATGACGATTGTCTATGTCATATTAATATACACTATGATTCCCATGACTACTGTGGTGGACATCTTGTAACGCAATGTAATCGTACATTTTTTTGTTTTTTGTAATTGTGTATTTTGATGAACAATAAAGTGTTGCTATTTAATAATAATCTTATAATTAGAACCACGATGTCTATTTCTCAATTTTATGTAATTTCCCCCATAGCATTCGTAATTTTAAAACAGATTTTAGAGGCAAACGCATCCATGCTTATTAAAATTTTGGAAACTAAAACAGAAACTTTGTAGTATTTCATTTCGATATTTTGCAGATTACAAGAGATATAATATAAAATCCAAGTCGAGCGCAAAAGACATTGCGGCCACGTCTTTTATTAATTAAGTTTAACTTTATGTCATCCAGTAGTTAAGTACAATTTTACACAACTAATAATTCCTTCCGATGTACCTGCGCAGTCGACCAATTTTAATATCGCGAAACAGAGCTAAGAATGCATAGCAAGCAACACTGCCAGTTCCGCTTGCGAATAAGGTTCAATATAGATTATTTACAAGTCGGAAATCAGTCTATACTTTTCTGACCAAAACGAAAACTGCCTATCTATCGCAGTTGTAAATTATGTAAAACTGTAGACAGATTGTAAAGTAGGTCATTCCAATTTAGTCAGCTTGCATGTACCTATGTAGGTATTTTTATGTAATTTATCCTATTAAATAAGAAATAAAATTTTATCACATATTTTCATATAACCAATACTTTATATTTTTGCCACTAAACCAAGATTATTTATTTATTTACTCTACAATATTTTTCTTTTGCATGTTACGTATCCCGCACCAAGATGGCAAGGTGTTAAATGAACTTCCTGTTGCAGTTTTCTCCGAGCGGTACAATATGAGGGCTCTTCAAAAAGTACGTAATAGTAGATTGTTACACGAGAGGTGAAAGTGACCTATTTCTAAGCCTGAGATGATATGGCACACGAGCGTAGCGAGGGCACTAATAGTTCGAATGCCTAAATAGGCCTTTCACACAAGGTTAACACTGCTTGTCATTTCGAATATGAGGAAAGTAAATAAAACTGATTAGTTAAAAAAACAACTATTTCCCTAATGAAATAGACGTTAAATCCATATCTAAGTGTGACTAATTCATTTTATACGTCACATATGAAACGTCAAGTTTTTCTTTTGTCTATTGCATTCTTCTAGCCAGTATTTTTTTGACACTGATGATAGTAAATATTTAGCTCTTTATATAAATTAAATAATAATTTAGTGAAAAGTAATTTATAAGTGTTAAATAATGTTACAAAATTATTGATATTTTTTTATCACAATTTATGCCGCGATTTAACATTCGTAAAAAAGTCTTGACATAAGTCGTATGTACTGTCTATGGTTCGCATAGTTTTTAAATTTTTGCAGGCAAAATCGTCTCCCGGGGACGAAAAGTGCTGTTTTCATCTCTATGATCAGGCAACTCTAAACGTACTTTCAGAGTATGAGAAATAGAAATTTAAACTCTCGGATTATTTGCGTTGCCTACCTTATTGGTAGGCAACGCATCCACTCTCTGGCTCTCTCTCTGTTGCAAATATAACTATAGTAGCCGCTAACCATCAGATGGACGGTCTGCCCGTTTACCTCCAAATAAATAATTTAAAAAATTCAAAACTATAATATCATTAACATCGACCGCGTAATAATCATTACATAAAAATAACAATGTTTACGACATAATTTAACACCGACGTATGAACATGGTTAACATGCTCCAGTTGTTATGAGGTATATTGTTTTAGTATATCTTACCATAAAATCATAATTATATAACTCTAATTAGACTAATTATGTTGTAATTATGACAAAATACTCTTGGTGTCTCATTCTAATGATATTGGTATAAAATTTCGAAATATGTACCGACAATCATACATTGAAAGTAGTATATTCTATCGTGTATGCGAGTACTGTGATGGCCTATTTGATTTGGTCGCCTATCATCCATTGCAGCACTCGCCGGCGATTGGGAGTTCATCCACACTTCCTAGAAATGGAAGGTTTCCATTGCACATGACGCACGCTGCTTCATGCCATACGTGTGCAAGTTGTGGAATGAACTCCGGTTTTCCCAGAGCGCTATATGGGGCTCTTCAAAAAGGGCGTAATCTGATACTTAAAGTCTCTACAAAGTAGGCAACGCATCAACTCTTTTAGTGTTACAGATATCCATGGGCGACGATAATCATCTACCGTTGAGGGCGTATTTCTCTTGTAGCTTACAACGCTCAAAATGCTCCATCAGTCGTTCCACATAGCGACCACGGTTCGTTATGGTCGCTGCAAAAAGGTCACTAATAACGTCATAATTTTTCCTCACGCAGCGCTCACAACGACCCATATCAAGAGGTGGGTCGAAGTGGGCCTTGACCACAGAACGTTAATTCTCTCTATCGAAACATTAACAAAGGCGCGATTTTCAATTCAACCAAACTTCAACCAATGACATTTGTGTATAAATGATATCAACGCTCCATAATCGATTCCATTTGAGTTAGTGATTGTAACGTCCGCAAGCAAGTGGAACAGAAAAAATCGCGATCGTGAGCGTTTTCTTTCTGAGCTTCAAATGGAACGCGGTTCAAATGGGGCTTTTGCCAGTTTGCCTACAAGCGAACGTCAAAAAAATGTTCTACACGTTAAAATTGTCGCTGTCATGTCATTGTCGTTGCCATGGCGATGTATTTGTTAGAGAATTGCAACAGTGCCGCCACCTATTATATATAATAATAATCGGCAAACAAACACACACATTGCACATTCCCAAATTAAGCAAGTTATGCTTGTGTTATGGGTAATACACAACAGACTACTCTGGTGCCGATCCGAGACACCTAGACCATAGTAAATAACGGAGAAAATTTATTTCTGAAATTACCATTCCAGGAATCGAACCTGCAGTTAGGTAGGCCGGCAAAGGCTTAGCGCGCTCAACCACAGAAGCCGTCAAATAGCCGTTATATTAACGTACTCTATGAATGCCGCCAATAAAATGCGGTTGGAGCATCATCTTTTCAACTAGATTCGTCTATCCCTCGGAAATAATACATTTTTTCTGGAAGAATGGTACCTAGATGTCCTATTGAATACTCCTGAGCACGTGCATGCAAAATTTTATGAAAATCTGTCGTGGAATTAAAGCGTGAAACGTCAAAAACAAACTCACATTGGAGCTATTTAAAAAAACAACTGGAATACACACTACAAACGATGGAGAACACGAAGCAATTTTTTTTAGATTTCTTGTCTGTTTGTTCGTATTTCACGTAAAAACTACTGGGTCGATTTCGATGCGGATTTCGCTGATCGACAGCATATTTCTAGACTTAAAATCTGCGCTACTTTCCGTCCTGGGAATCCCGCGGGACTTTTTCTGGGAAAGCTTTAAAGTAGCCAGATTAAAAAATCGAATTCCAATGTGATTTTTTTCACTGACCGATAACAAATTTTATACGATAACATGTGTGATATTTTTTATCCCGGGAATTCCGTCGAAATTTTCCCGGGAGCGGTTTGTAGTTGTTTGGGTGCATAAAAATCTGCTTATACCGACACAATTTTCAACGATAAACGATAGCTTATATTATTTTTTACATGCTAAAGTACTTTGTGGCCCGGGAATACTGCAGGAATTTCAAGTCTAGCGTGGACGAAGTCGTGAGCATATCCTAGCTAGGATCATCACCATCCTCCGAGTGACAAATCCCGGTTGCATTCGGAGCGTTCACTCCGACGTCCAGGGTCCGCTTCCCTACTTTTTCTAGTCCACTTCGCGCGGTCTTCAACAACCCCCGTTTTGAGACCATTGGTACGCATGTCATCCTTCACAACGTCAAGGCAACATTTCTTGGGCGTTCCCCTTCGACCGGGACCTGGCGGAGGCAGCATGTCTAGACATTTGTTCCCGCAATTAGCCGGTCTCCGTAAAACGTGGCCGGCCAGCGTAAGCGACGCTCTTGTAGTTCGTCTGCTATGTCACGGATACGAACACTGCCGCGGCTGCGGCATCCTAGTTAGGATATATAATAATAAAACAGTATATAATAAAACAACTATCATTTATCTAGATCATTATTATTCTATATACCTACTTATAAAATTCTATTAATACGTTATCCATTCATATATCTAAAGACAAACGTATGGATAATATATTTTAAAAACAATACTTTTGTGTACACAGTTCCAAGGCTGTCGACTGACGTCATTTATGTACAAACATATTCATATAATTATGAGCAATTATTCTTCTTTTTACAATAACGTCTGTATATTGTAAAACATCTATATTAAACATTGTTAGTAAGATCTCATTTTGTCTACTATTGACGTCATCAAATTACCTGCAATTTGTTGTAATTATTTATTATTTGATTGTTAATTTTATGGAGCAATAAAGTATTACCTGCTTAAGTACAATTTAATAAAGTAGGGTAGTTGAAAAATAAATAAACACTTTTACAACCTTGCAAGCGTCAGTGTTCTTGATTTTGATCTAGTATGTTACATAAAAAATTATACAATATTGGTGATGTACAAAGACGAGCTTAACCCTAAAAGAGTTTAATTCCAGCAAACCTATGAGTCTAGCGAGAAGGGGAGAAGCAAAAGGCAGGGTTTTGTACAACTAAAATATTTTATGATTTAACTGTGTACTATATAACATAGACATTAACAAAAATAAATTATATACAAGAAACATACATATAATGTAAAATAAAAACATATAAGGATAATTTAAGACAGATAGTGCTCTTTAACATTTTTATTGAAACTGCTCTCCGATGAACTAAATATATTTGAATGTCTCTAAACTAACTTCAAACTACTTTGTGTATAAAATTACAGCACAGCTTAAAATTGTAAGCCGTTTTCAACTGAAAAATCGATTCAGATTTCCATATAAACAACAATCAAGATTTTTAGGAAGCGATACGACACACGAAAGCACGATAACTCCAGTCCGGCGGAGCGCACGGCCTACTGACCTCTTGTCAAAGAATAAAAAGCGTCTTATTAAGCCGTCCTAGGTGAATTTTCTACATACCTGATATTATTTTATTCTTAAATACATTATGAAAGTGTTACTTAAGAGTTTGTATATGTGAGATAATCTTTGAAATAAAAGTAATAAATACATATAAGACAACTCTTTATTACTTCAGGAATTAATGGAATAAAAATGATGTGTTTCTGTGAAAACACAAAGTTTATGTGTTCATGTTAGTCTACACACAATTAGGTACTTAAAAGTACGCTAAATACCTAACATTATATGCACTAAGCTCACCTGAAAAGACAAAGAAACGATATTCAAAGCCAATTCACATAAATTCCTATTTAAATAATAACCTCACTCGAAGGTCTCTCCACGTAACAGACGCGATGAATTTAGAGTCTGCACCATCAACTCGATCACTGCATTGATGCGCAAAAGTGTCTATTGCATGGGGCCCTTCGTATATAACAAGCCTCCGAAGTCTCTTAGAGAGCTGCCATGTACACTATTTAAAAAAAAATCGTATTGACCACTAAATGTTATTATAATATAAACATGTTTATGGACGATAAAATCTTATGAACTGACATAAATATATTTGACATGGTAGACATTTTATCATTTAGATGTATTACTTTAGATTATTATTATTATTTTAGTGATTGACAAATGTAATTTTAATTTTTAATTGTATTGATTGTATAAAATGTTTATTTAAGTCAATATTGTAATGATAATTTTGCACGTCCAATTATGGGCCGAATGCATTGATACTATAAAAACTGTAACATCTCTGTACATGCATTACGCAATAAATATATTCTATTCTATTCTAAACTGTTATATAACCTAATCACTTTTCAAAAAACTATTTTTGTGTCCACCGTCATTCGCAGATTTAACCATGTGTCACTAGGTCGCGTTCCACTTGAATTGTCACATACGTTTTATTGAACGTTTATGTATGCGTTCACTGGGTAACAATTTCTAAACGTAAATTAATTTCATTACATAAATATAATACAATGAAATAAACTTAACCTTAAATAAACTTATACGTTTTCTGCCTTTAATATAATCCATTAAGACTGTAAGTAGCTTATTAAAGCCTTTATAAATAAATAAAATCGAAGTGTCTGTTTGTAATGTCAAAATACTTTTACTAAATACATATGAAAGTATATACGGTACTTAAATAAAACATTTTTTTAAAGTTTTGTCTGTCTGTCTGTTTGTTCCGGATAATCACTGAAACGGCTCGATCAGGATAAGGAGACACCTAGGCAACTTTTAAAATTCCGCGAAAAAAAAAACCACGCGGACGAAGTCACGGGCAAAGCTATATCTCATATAATGTGAACTGTACTGTTATTTTGAGAACAACGTTGTTTAAACCCATGTTACTGGGTTGGATCGATTGCAACATTGATCCATTGTCCACGCTAAGTACCAGCCCTCTAATCATCATCTGAAGAGTCGATTACGGGTTTTGAAAACTCTTTAGGCTTAGAGTCTCATGGCCGGTTTCTACATCTTTCTACTCATTCACTTTTTTGGAGCTTATATCAAATTTTATGCGATAGTAAAGCAAACAAAGGTTTGGTAAGGTATAGAAATCATCCATCAATAGCAAATGGCACAGTCAATAAGATTCTAAATTAAATTAGTCTACATCGACTGCGCCAAGTGACAAGTTTTAAACAAATTAATAAATTGATTGATTTGTATCTTGTACGAATTCTTATTTTTTATAATTAAAATATACTCCATGTAGGTACATCTTCGATATTTGAAATGAAAATAAAATCTTTGTTCAGGAAACACTAATAAAGGTGCGGTTACCTTACACCCAAACACTTCAAGTGTACATTGTACATTACAACACTAGTAGCACTGTCATGGAGACAAATTAGCAAGTCCCTTAGAAGGCTATGTCTGCGTAGGCAAAAGGCATAAAACAAAGGTAAACAGAACTAACGTTACTTTTCAATGACAGGTCACTAGGCCGTTGTTAAGCTAGAAAAGCTTTTAAGGTGCTAATATAATAATGAATAGACACAATGAAAAGATCTCGCCAAATGCGTGTAGATTTACGCGTTGTGAATGATTCTGTTGTATTGATGAACGTGTAGTAGTGTTTCTTTTAGCCTATGGAACCCTAAAACAACATTGTTGCATTTTTCACATACTCACTTTTGATGCGGCAGCTTTGGATCTGTCGACGATAGTTGTGGACTGTATCAAATTATATAAAATGCGTGGGGTTAACTTAGAAGTGAAGTCTGGGAGAAAGAGCACGCACGTACCTGGGTTATTGGGTATGACTGACACGCTGCTCGTCAGCTCCTCACTTCACTTGAATGAATTGATCTGCGTGCAAAGAAAAGAACACGCTGTCGGATTTATTCACAGGATTTAAATATATAGAAAAAATTTCAAACCTTATGAAATGAAGAATATTCAAACTTTTTTTTAATGGACCGAAAGAAAGTTATATGGCTATAATTATTTTTGTTAAACTTCATTTGCTTACTTTACGACGCTTCTGAGCTGAAAATTGCTGTGACATTATATATATACTTGAATTGACCAACTGACAGATGGACGGACATAATGATTATATAAAGTTGCCGTCTTTGCTACTTTAAAGTACGGGTCCATGTGCTATCTTTGGATTTCTTATTCATGTGAATTTGTCACGTGCGATTAATGCTGTTATTCATATGAAATTATGAACAGCGCGGTACATCTTTATTATTTGCATTATAACTTCCAAAGACGTCTCGATGCAATGACACGTGGGCGGACTCGATACTGTAAATTGCTCTATTAGGTTACCTTTTACTAACATCTGTTTGACATTTTGCCACAAAAGGCAATGAACCAGTGATAACTTATATGACTATAGCTTTTACCCCTGGTTTTGCTTTAAGATAATCCAATTCGATTATTTTTTTTCTGATCTTTAAATGTTCAAAATTTAAGCTTTCCTTAGCCATTTTGGCAAAAAGATCGTCATGTCGGTACATTTTTCCGTCTCTTCGTCTGCTCACGTAATAAAGCCCATAAAGCCCATAAAGTTGAGTATTTGATACATCTTCTAATAAATTCTAAAACAATGAACATAAAAAGATCATTCGTTTACATACCTTTCTACGTATATTACTTTTAAAAATTTCGTCAAAATATTATTTTAATTAATTAATAACAATTATTTACTTAGTTGTGGTAGCGTAATGGCTAGCGTACGTGTCCCAAACTCAAAGGGCGCGGGTTGGGCAGTTTTTTGATCTAATGTGCATATTGTTACAATGACCACGTGCTAGCAACGGTGAAGGAAAACATCGTGATGCAACCTGCACATTGAGATAGCCGATGTGTGAAACCTGCTAAGCCGCCGTGGACAAGCGTGGCGGATACTGTCCGTTCCTCTAAAATGGGAGGCGCGAGCAGTGGGACATTTTGGGCTGTTATTAGATGTAGTGACAAGAGTTGAAAAAGGAATGTTAAGGTGTTTGGGGCATGTAGAGAGAATGAATGAAAGCAGAATCACAAATAAATATATGACAGCAATGTGATTGGTAGATTTGGTGCCGGTAGACCAAGACGTACTCACCATGATCGAATTGAAGATATTTTGAAGAAAGGTCAGATAAAAAGCAGTTTAAATAAGCGTGTATGTATGAAAAGATTAATGAAAGTTGATGAAGCGAAATGTGTTAGTAAGGATCGTTGCAGGTGAAGATCCATCGTCTCTGCCTACCCCAATGGGAAACAGACGTGACAATTTGTATGCATGTATTATTATTATTATTATAACAATAATCTATTTGAGTCATTAGTAATATGACGTCTTGTTACAGTAAATCCAGACAAAATCAAGAAGGCTGTGCCGTTTTGCAATGATGAAAAAAATATATCTGTGGATTACATTGTTAAGTAGGAAATTTTCATGGGAAGAGCTATTAGAGTTACTGTTGTTTATTACTGAAGTCCATCAGACAAGATTACGACACACCTGATCGAAAGTGTTTACCTGAAGAAAATTTACAAGACAAGGAGTGTCACCAACATGCTAACTTATTTATATATTACCTAACATTGCGTTTATACATAAACGTTCAGTAAAAAAAAAACTAGGTACATGGCGCTATGATAAATTCTCTCCGATTAGTCTATTCTAATATGTTACTGCTACATCTGGGGTAATGTCACAGTTATTGACCGTTTCATGCAGATGTAGCATTGAGTTTAATACATAATTTGATAGCCAGGTGGTAGGGCATTTGCCCGACTGGATGACCACCTCCCCTGGTCTAGAGTATGCCGCCGTAACAGCCTTAAGTTGTGTACCGGCATCAGTGGCCAGGTTCCAGTTTCTCCTTCAAGGCCGGCAGCACATTGGCAGCACCTCGGGTATTGCTAATGTCTATAGGCGATAGAACTGCTTTCCGTAACAGTTGGGCCTCACTGCTGTGGTTCAGCAATAAAAAAAAATGATATACGAGAATGTTATTAATTTTCAATGATATTAAAATTTGACAGATAGCATATGTATGTATATTATTATTAATCTCATAAATAAGAAAAATCTGGCCAAAGCCACTAACACTAATATCATCCCAGAAAGAGCAGAGATTTTAGAGTTACAAAACTTCTAAATTAGTGAAAATAAAAATATAATTTCGATGTCAAGTCGAGCGCAATAACCTCCAAACTTTCAATTTCCAATAAAAAGCATACAATAGACGACCTTCAATCTCTGCCTCATTTTATTTTTATATATAGTGGAAATATTTTAATAATCAAACCATAATCCACTGTGCAAAACCATTTAACATATTACCAATTGATATCCAGTTATGTCAATAAAAGTCTACATTGTCTATGACTAGAATTGCCAACGGGCTAGACGCTCTAATGAGTCGGTCAATGGTCTTGTATTTTGCTAGTGCTTGAATAACTAATTTGTTATTGAAACTAGCATTTCTATACAGTCATATAGCTTACTATTTACGCAATGGTACTCTAGAGTGATTATTCCGCGTACGGGTACCATATCCTAAGGGACAACGACGACTATCCCATATTGCGGAATGAAAGTCTGTAATTTTAATATATAGTTAAAATTTACTATTAATAAGACACCAAATATATCGTTAATAAATGGTTTTTGTGTGTCTTGAACAGATTTCAAAACCGCAGAAGTAGGTATTTTATTCCAAATTTTCATTTTGTTTCATTTAAATACCTCTAAGGGATGTTCAGAATACATGAATATAATAGGGGAGCCCAAGATGCTAAATGTGGAGTTACTCGAGCATCGTGGGTACCTTGTGGATTATGAAGATTAGGTCCTAAAAAGAAAAAAAGGTTATATGATGTATATACTCCCTTTCTCACTGGTGGGGGGAGTGTGTACAGGATAAAAAAAAGAGACGCACAGAAATACTCAAGCGCGTCAGATATTCAAAAGGGATGTTAAGGAAACCCTAAAGGAACTCCTATTCAAAAGACTGACGATTTGAACGCGGCCAAAAGTCATGGCCAATTTTCGAAAATGCAAAAAAACGTAACATTGAAATACTCGAGTGCGTCAGATTAATATACAGACGGTTCGGCTCGATGTTCTTGCCGTGCTGACCCATAATCTAACAATTATGTGGAGGAATTTCCTTAATCAGACGGTTTGAAAAAAAATTGAAGAATAAAAAATACCCCCACCCTATATGAAGGGTTAATATATGGTGGGGGTACATAATAGGGTGCAAGGTTTCTCCCCTTATGTTATTCTGCCACGCTCGAGTAAATCCCAAAATCCCCGCTTGGCCTCCCCTACTACAGAAAGACCAAGTCGCAAATCGGTTAAAACTTCCCGCCCCCTATAGAAACTTTAGAGAAAATCATAGGACCCTCTTGTTATCAAATGCAACGTTATATAAAAAAAATCATGAAATAACAATACACATGAGCTGATTTTTTATTATACCTCAGGAATAATCTGTAACTATTGTAAAATTTAGTTAACTTTTCTGTAAAGGAACTTGATAAAATCATTAAATTTTTTTAAACTAAGTATAGAATAGGATAAAATATAGATACTTTATTGTACACTATAATGAATTAAACAATACACAAAAACTGCTTAGAATTATGTACAAATAGCGGCCTTATCGCTAGCAGCGATCTCTTCCAGACGACCCTGGGATGCAGAGAGGAATATGACACAAAATCTAGGGCAGGGTTTTGTTGCGCAACATTCTGAAAGAAAGATGTACGTTCCGTATCAACATAATCTTTGGCCGGTCAACCCGGGGTGGGCGGTCTCACCCACGTTCCGCCCAGGGCCAATTCCCCGGACATTTCGAAGACTATCGCAATAACATATCGCCGGCACATACAGACAAACAAGTATTGATGAAAGCCGCTTACAGCTCGAGGCGATTGTGAAATTACCATTATTTTGGTAAGTGCGACCGACTTTTTCAAAAGTGTAATGTTGACAATGATATGGAAAGCGATGAACAGATTATAATAATATACAATTTCGTCTTGAGCTTTTTTTTAAGTGGGTCAGGTTTTTGTAAACACATAAATAACTAACAGTTAAACATAAAATACCTACACGGGCATAATTAGCAGAACAGAAAAAACTTTAATTTATGGCTGGTTCCTATATCTTACGGATATGGTAAAGCAAATGAATGAATAGAAGATATAGAAGGCGGCCAGTACTCTCCGTGTTGTTGGGAAACAAGAACAAATCAACGAAAAAAGTCTATTAGCTTTTATCTATTTTCAAACGAGAGCTAAATAAGAAAAAAACGTATAACTAGTCCATATTTTGAAAGAAGTTTACATTGTTCTATCGTATCGTGTATTTTTTCTGTCATGTTGGTATACAACAAACATTATTGCATTTTTGGTTTTTTTTTTTATTAAACGTTCCGCTAATTTTGCTGGTGTGTGTAATAGTAACATTTATTAACCATTATCATATACCAGTGCCTATAACTACTGAGAAACTATACCATTGTTGCCACACACGTACATCTTAAGTAACGATATAAAAGCATAATTCACTATCGAATGGTGTATTGATGCAAAAAAAAATTAGGCAAAGTAAGAGTCAATCGTGATCATGTTCTACACATAAACACATTTAGATTTAATCATTTAATATTGAAAATTCATTCATTATTCCATATTCTTAGCCCCGACTCACCTGTAAGTTTGGCTTACGTAAATCTTGAAGGCTAATTTCAGGTTTTAACGCTTTCACAGTTATGTCCGGTAATAGATAGGTCGTAGTACTCCTTTAGCTAATTTTAAAATTACTGACTCATATAGTTCAATATTTACAAAATATAAGCTACTTACTCTCTGAAAAATATGAAAGAGCTACACTAAAGAGCAAAATAGGACAAAAACCTTCATCAATACCAAAAGTTCGACTTGAAATACGAAATAGAAATTGCTACTCTATGGTTGTAAAGATATTGTTACGAGTTAGCGGGACTCGAATTAAAATGCCGTTAGAATTATTATAGGGCTTATTATAACTATACAAAACATATATATATATATATACATTTTACAACTTAAATTAGAGTTACATTGAATTTGTTCTTATAATCTAACAGTGCCTAAAAACTGTTCTTTATAAAAATAATTTTTAAAAGTGAGACAGAAAAACAGTGAAAATGTACGTTACACAACTTTGTATTTCGAAAACTGAGAAAAAAAAAGTATAGTTTTTGTTATAACGAGGGGGAGGAAAAAGAGGCTGTTTACAGGGGGTAGTCGAACATTAACAGAAAAATACATTTTTGACAACAGGAGTTCAGGAGAGTCAACTAATGAATTTAGAATTTCTGGTCTGTTTGTTCGGGATTCACGCAAAAACGACTGGGCGGGCCGATTTTGATACACTTTTCGCCGATCGACAGCAAATTTTTAGACTTAAAATCTACACTACTTTTTATCTGGGAATGATTTAAAATGGCCAGACTAAAAAAATCGAATTCCAACGTGATTTTTTCCTTGATCGATAGTAAGTTTATTTAATAAAAATTTTGACATTTTTTGTCCCGCGAATCCCACGGGAATCCTCCGGGGAGCGGTTTGTAGTTGTTCGGGTGCATAAAAATTAGCTTATTCCCACACAGTTTTCACTAAAACGATGGCTTACGTTCTTTTTTAAATGCTGTGGTGCTTTGCGTCCCGGGAATTACAAGTCAAGCGTGGACCAAATCGCGAGCATATCCTAGTTTGTAAATAAATATCATAATACCTACTAAATGAGTATCTATCGTTTATGTTTCGCTTACCGGCACATTGATCTGTTTGAGCAGTGGTACACTAATACTCACTGCGCTTAATTGAGCATACTCCGTTAAACGCTCGGTTTGCGCAGCCTGTTTGCATGTTATACGTTCATAGCGGTACGAGATGGGAGGATTACTAAGCACAAAATAAGCAATGTCACCTTACTATTTTAAGGCTCTGAGTTATACACTCGCATGATCATAACTCCGCTTATTATTGTCATATTTGAAGTAAACACTTGAATGATAATGACAATTCTTTGCCTGTGCTCCTGTTGTTGATATACATGTAAGTATGTGTATCATAACTTTTATGCATTTTACACTCTCTACCTGAATAAACGCGTGATGTTTTGTGCCACAGTTGAATGTTTTTATGTACAGACGCGGTATGAAAAGGTTCGTTACGTTAAAGTCGACGTTTGCTTGCACGAGCACAAGAAACAGTACTGCCAACATTTTAATAAATGTTACGTTTATAAAATATAGAAACGTGAAAAAAGAAAATTGCAATGTTGAGAATGACAGACATTGAGATTAACAATAAGAAAAATAAAGGATATAATCACTACGCTAATCATAAATATTAAAACCAATAAAAAGGTTTTACCACTCTAAAAAATCTTCTTAGACAAGATAGAAAAACAAACAACTTTGATTTTAGTAATTTTAAACTTTATTGTCCAAACATTTAAACATAATTTTCTGTGGAACAGTCTGTTCTGTGATTTAGTTTCAAAAGGTAACATGTGCTCGCGGAACGTTAAATGAATCAATTTGGAAACTGGCGAACCCCTTCATACCACGCCTGTAATGTATATGAGTAAGAATATTGTTTTTTTTTTAACTAGCGTGTGCCAGTAATACATCGTTCGCGTTGCCATGCTACGACCTATTTGTTATTGATTTGCAACGTCAGCAGCAATACAAAAAAACCCAACAGCAGGGTCACCTTTTTGGCTGTATTCGTTACCGACGTGACTTATAAGGATAAAGTGTTTCCAGTGTTGACCCGGGATATAAGCTATGTGTCGAGTTTGATTTAAACCGTTCAACAGTTTTCACGTGACGCTCTTACAAACAGAGATACACTAAAATGTCAAAATTTTCATCTTTGGAATCTACTGATCCGAATTAGTAGCATTGATTTTTCTCACATTTTTAAAGGTATCAAACTAAAACCCTCTACTAATTAATATATATATATTATATTATATAGAACATAGATATATTACAATTTAAAGATGCACTATTGAACTATTAATCATATAAATTCGTGGTCAACTTATAAACCGGTAATACTTAAATAGTCAATGCCATAAAAAAATAAATCCTACTTAATCCAAATCAACAATAACATTAATATTCATATTTATAAGTAATATAAATCCTTCCGGACTGGGCACAAGGTGCGCGCGCGCCGAGGTCACGGTTCCGTTGACCCGCCACTCGCGGGTGACTCACACCGAAACTTTAATTATCTAGGGTCTTCTTTGGGGTTCTGTGACTATTTTGTCCCATAGGTACATTTTTCCAATTTGCTTATATTCATATAACATAAAGCATTTTCGACTGTGGCACATAAATCTCATGTGTTTATTTGTGACGCAGGGTGTTGTGTAATGCGTAGTCGACTACAGAAAAGATGGTCTACACCACTTCAAATTACCACGACTGGAACTTCCAATATCAACCGACTCGACCAAATGATTTGGTATTATACTTAATTAAACTTGGTTTCGATCTATGTGTTTATTTCGTAATTTCACAGGCTTTTTATTATATTAGATTTATAGAGAAATTATATGGTATTTTATGCTAGACGCATGTAAGGCGAGTAACATGCGTGATTTTTAATAATATAATGTTATGATGTAATGAGGTTTTATGAAATAAAGAAGTTGGGTTAATCGCAAACATAATACATAAAAGTTACGATACTTAGTCGGGTCAGACTTGTGTCGGAATTAGAGAACTCCCTGGTGCGAGTTTCTGAATGGGGACAACAAAATCTTGTCCATTGTAACCCTGCGAAAACACAAGTCTGCGTATTCTCAGCCAAAAAACGACATTGGTCAATGCGCTACAATTCTAAGGAACATACCTCACCTATGCCAATAGTATTAGGGTCCTTGGGGTCAACATAACGAACGATGTACAATTTCGAGATCATCTGGAAGGCAAGGCTAAACTTGCCTCTAAAAAGCTTGGTGTGTTAAAGCAGTCCAAGCAATACTTCACCCCGCGGCAACGACTTGCGCTGTACAAAGCGCAAATCAAACCGCATATGGACTACTGCTCACCTATGGGCGGAGGCACTGGCTTACCAGATTGACCCCCTCGATTCCATCCAGCGTTGCGCCGTTCGTTTCGTCAATCCCATATCAACAGGCGCTTTCGAATCGCTTAGCCTTCGAAGAGACTTTGCGTCCCTCTGCGTATTTTACCGCCTGTACAACGGGGAGTGTTCCGAGGAATTGTTTGATCTGGTGCCAACGCCTCACTTTTACAACGGCACCGCTCGTCAGCGACGGGGTGTTCACCCCCATTTCCTTGAGCTCCCACGCTCAACTACGCAACGGTTCTCTAGAACATTTATTCCGTGTACAACAATGATCTGGAGGGAATTTCCCGTCGCGATTTTACCTTTGCGCTATGACATGGGGTTTTTTTAAGAAGGGTATCATAAAATTTCTTCGAGGGCAACAGCACTTTGGTGACATCTCTGATGTTGATGCAGACGTCTATAGATGACGGTAACCGCTTTCCATCAGGTGGGCCGTCTGCCAGTCTGCTATACAAAATAAAACGAAACCCTTATAAAATTGTCATGTCCACCCGTCCGCAGTACCACACCAACCGTGGTCAGCGCCTGTCTGGGAAACCAATAAAGCGCCTGTTTGATTTTGTAAATTGAAAGACTGACACCATTTGAAAATTGTTTATAAATAAAACTCATATTATATATTAATTATCTATCCATCCCTATATCATTTCTTAAAAAAGCGCCAAACCTATGATCTTATGGGAGGTGCATACGTCTAGTCATCGCAGTGGACGACGAACTACGGGCTACCGCAACGCGGAAGCGCAGATATTAATAGTTGCTCTATCTCGCTCACACATTATCCGTCCTGTTCACACATTGTGCTATGTATTGTACTAGCTCTACGACTTGTTAATATTTGTACTTAAGGTTACCGTTTCCAAAATAAATTAGGTCACTTCAGTGTGAACTGATGTGAATCAACACTCGACAGTGAATACTATTTTCTGCCATCTGAATTATCATTTAACCTCTACCTCTCGCTGCTACAATCTACGATGCACACATTGCACAAAAAGGCGGTAAGGTTTGTCAGTCTTTTTCTCAGGAGGAATGATAAATGAAAGATAGGAAGGATAATTTTAATATTATGAATACGCTCCTAAACGGTTCAACGGATGTCAATGAAAATTTAAAAAAATAAAACAGGAATTACATCTTAAATATTACAAAAATACGGAAAATATGAATATAAAATATTTGCCCGGGGTAAAGAAGTGATGAATATAGCTATAATAAAAAGGGCACGCAAGAAAAACCTTCTTGTCCGTTACGTTTACGAAAAAACTATAAGATTGGTTAAAAAGTGAACAATAGTTATTTATGTAAGTGTATTGTATTTATTTATATAATTTTTAATAGATTTTTTTATATTTTGCTAATGTATGTTATATCATGTATGTATAATTTTATATATTGAACTATTTTTGTATTTGTTTATTATAATAAAATATACTGAATCGGTAAAAGTGATAATAATGCAACATACCGCGATTCTTATCAAACTTCTTCTCCATTCAAAAGTTGTATGGAAGAAATTGCTAATAGCGATAAGGCTGCCTATTGTATTGTAAGTTTTTATTCCTAACTATATGCTTTAACACAATAGAGCATGTTCGGTCCTTGCCTAATATGAAGTAGGTAGAACATCGCTCCATCAATTTTGCTGTCTAAGTGATAAGATTCTCTCAATTAATTGTAATTACTGGCCGTGCCAAGAACATTTACCATATTTAGACATGGTACAAAGTGTTAGCTCCAAAGTAGAATTTAGTGCCGTTTGCTGTTCCTGTGTGCAACCTGAAACGAGCCAGGAGAGGGCGGATCTCAAGGTTGGTGGAGCTTCAGCTTTTCCAGTGCAAGGATCTAGTTCATATCTCTCTCATACAGTCCATAACTATAGAACCAGCAACTTACCCGTGGGCTCCAGCGCTCCACAATATTTATTAATTCAATTCAATTGTTACATATATGACATACATGTGTTTGTCTTGGAATTCTCAACTATTTGGTGAAATGTGTCATTTCGACCTGCTACACGAACTCCTTATTTGGGTTTTGATCCATAAAACGTGAATACTAATAGCTCCTTGATGTTGGATGGATAAATAAATCGTGCAGAGCCATATTTAAGAAGTGAAGATCACACAGCCATTGCACAATGATGCATTAAGTCGAATTTGCTTGTCATTATTTGTACTTACATATATACATTTGAGTTAAGTTTTTGTGTTAATTCTCCGGGTTTTTATATTATACGTCTGTTTGTTCAAGAAATTGAAGATCATCTTGCGTGTGAATCTCTGAGTCACTTGTACACTAAACAAGTCATTGACTTACCCAATATGCATCTATAGAATAATTCAAATTTTTCAAAGAGTACGCTACAAATTTTCGTTTAGCTTACGCGTCAGAGGGTTCATCCCAGCGGTATAGATATAGGAAAAAAAACAATTAAAGTACTGTAACGAGAATTGAACAAGACATCTCTGTTCTAATGAAGCAAGAGGATCAACGATCAAGACCACTAGACTATAGAGACGGTCAAAATCTCTCTCTCTTCTTTCACCTTCGCCCAATAATTTAAGGCCGGTACAATATGTCTTTTCCTTCCATACTCCTCTATTCTGGCATACGTCCTCTGTTACACTACAAGTCATCATATCAAGCTTCACACAATCCATCTGTCTCTTTTTCGGTCTACGTTTACATTTGTACCCATCAATCTTACAGTTTAACATTCCTTTTGTCAGGGGACTTACATCCCTCCTCGTTACATGCTCATACCACCTTAGCGTTCTTCCTCTTGTTTTTTCAGTCACGGGGGTAACTTTCAAAGAATCCCCCTTCCTCCCTTATGTATTTATTCCTAACTTTATCCAGTCTTGTAACACCACATATCCATCTCAATATACTCATCTCAGCTGAATAGAGACGTGTTTGGTCGAACGGTCTATTACAAGATATTTCAGGTCACAGGTTTCCATCTGAACTCCCATGACGGCGATGTTTTTCTCTGATACTACCAAAGATTATTACTGATTAGTGGATTAATTTTGATTTTATGACATAAAATATATCTCAAAGAATGATTTGGTTTAATTGTTATTATTTTTAATCGCGAGCCATTTTAATATTGATGTAATATTAGCACCTAACATAATAATTATTAATTATAATAATAGGTACAACAATTTGCATGGCCTAGAGGCAAAAACATGTGATTTTATATTTCTACCATCTTTTATATGTACCATGGTTTATGCAATAAATGATAATTTGATTGGATTTGATTTCAAATAAAAACGCCCAGGGTTATAGACATGCCCAGGGAGGGGCTGTCCTCAAACAGGGGTGGGCCTTACACTAGGCCAGTGACGCAATATCGGCATTGCCTTAGACCCGTGGTGGCCCCGACTTCTGTTGCGAAGGAGAACACAGAAGCGTTTTAGTGTATATGTCGGCAATTAACCGGCGAGCCCCATACTATGTGTGGTGTATACTACAGTAGTAGTATACGCCACACATAGTAGTATACGTCACACAGAACTCACTTGTCTACTCACTTGTCACCTCACACAACACAACACAAGTGAGTTCTGTGTGACGTATACCACTACTACTGTAGTATACGCCACGCCGAACTCACTTGTCACAAACAATGACAGAAAATGTTATGCCATACAGCCAATTTTGATGTGTAATAAGTCTTGGGATTGCTCAGCTGAACTGTAGGTTTTCAACTGACGCCATTCAACGGAGTTCTTGTGAAAACTCCAAAGTACATTTGACTATACAGTTTACGTTTCTCACAAAAACAACTACTCAAAAACCATCAATATTGTACATTGTTCATTATAGAGTTATTTTACACATTTTTGAAAATAAAAATGCACCCCACTGTTATGTCCCAACAGTGGGGTGTCCGTGAATAGATTTTACCTCAAAAAAGGTACTGGTTAAGCGTTACCCCCTACTCAGTTTATGTAAAATTTTAACCAATAATAAGGCAAATAAATGCATAATAAAATATAGGAACAACCGTTATAGAGCTTAAGATAGCACCATACGTGAAGAAGCGTGGGCAAACCATCTCAGCTATTAAATACACTTTTGTTAGCAAGGAGAAAGTCAAACCACACTTTCATTTTTAAAATGTTTATAATTATTTACATTCAAGCGTTAAAATTAATTTTAATCGCAACCTGTTATTTAACTAGAAAATTAACATCGTTATAAGCAATTATCAGTCGATGATATAATCGGCAAAATAAGATGAAAAATCGTCCAAATGCGTGTTAAACTATCATTGAATATTTTCGTAAAAGAGGTAAGTAATTTCCACTTTTCTGTCATTAGACTATGTCGTTTAAAAAATGAAGTGAAAAGAAGTTTAATCGAGAATTCCACATATCAAATCAACTCAATAGATCTTGATCAAATGAAAATTTTGTATAACATATTTTTGAGTTCTACACCTATGTTTTTAGTTCAAAATATCCCACTACGTAGTTCAAAAGTTAAACGAGGAGCACGATTATTTTGACTATTTTGCAAGCGAATATCTCGCAACCTATTGAGTTAAATAAAAAAGTCATCTAAGAACATCATTATATTTTTTTAATATCTGACTAACAAAACTCTACAAGACTAAATATCTACACCGAAGGACATAATTCTACCCTTATTTTATTACTCCATACGACTAATTATCATCTACGCTGAATGTATAAATAAAAAATAATTTAAATCTTCTCGACATGTATGACGGCGGCTTCTAATCTTTAAAAAAATTTTCGATTTCACTAATGGCTAGTTCATATATCTTACTAACTGTTCATTTGCTATACCATCGGTTAAAATTTTACATAAGCTCCATACCTGTAAAATCAAGTTCTACCGATTTTTTTCTCACAAATATCGATATCACTACAGTAGTTCCCACTAAGCAGCGTGATACACAAATACGTGAAGTATTTGTAAACACACACACAAGTAAGAAGAGGGGGGTGTGGCGAAACAAAGCCTTCTTACTTTCACCTACTGGCCGGTAGGCCAGATTTCATGTATATGGGATTTGACAACTGTCATGACAACACTTACAGACAGGGCGCTCACAACGCCCAAAATGCTCAGTTATCCATTCCACAAGGCGACCGCGGTCGTTGTGGTCGTGCCGAAAACGTCACAAATGACGTCATCATTTTCTATCACACAACGCTCACAACGACCTATGTCAATAGGTGGGTCGAATAGCCGTTCCATTTGGATTTATTATTGTAACGCCGGCAAGCAAGTGGAACGGGATAAATCGCGGTCATAAACGTGGTCGTTGTGAGTCCCTAATGGAACGTAGCCAGAGAGAGAAAAGTCGTCATAAAGGATATGTTATTTATATCCACAATGATCTAATTGTGCATAAGATATTTCTTCATTTGGTAATGTAAATACAAAAGAGAGAATTATACATATTTATAATGCACGAGTTGTTTTACTCCTGCAACGACCCGTCACATTATATATACATACATATTCAATAATCATAACATATAATATGGTATGCAATTCTCGTGAATTCAGCCACAGTGCAGATAAAAATGTCAATTTGTTGACATATCTTGTTCAATGTTCGCAAGGCTGTGCCATCGGCGTCTTAAGCTCGTCCTGCCGTTTCGTACTACCGTACCAAACAACGGTGCGGCACGTTTAACTATCGGTAAGGCAAATGAATAAATATTAAGACATTAGCACCGGCCATAAATCATTGTGTAACATCATTACACAATGTCCTTACTAAATTTCACCCATATACACCCATTAGCTTGAGAACAAATCTCTGTAACACGAAAAGATAGATTGACAGTTGGAAAATTTAAAATTTAATTCATACAAAATTAGTCTTAGGGCCGATTTTTTAATCACCAAACAGAAGTTATTCTATAGAATAAATCATAACATGTCAAAATTTCGGTATATATAACATTTGTGTATTACAATGAAGACATTTATATATTTATAATAGATAGATAGATAACACTTTATTGTACACCATTATATAAAACACAGAAAAACTTATAGCCTAAAAATATTCTAAATAAGCACAATGGGCGGTCTTATCGCTAAAAAGCGATCTCTTCCAGACAACCCGTGGCAGGAATAAAACAGAATATATTGGTCAAAGGTGGTATACATAAATATTAGAGGATAAGCAGTTACTTACATATATTTTATTCATTTATAAACATATAAGTATGTAAAATATTATATAAGTAATAATAATACTTAATAGACAAATTTAAATACACCTATTTATATTACATACATAAATATATACATATACATAAATGTACGTAAACATATCAAACATCACTATGTTGCAGGTAGTGCTTTTTTGTCATGTCAATAATCTAATACAATAAAAGAAAACTTAACTTATTTGTATTGTATTCTACCCATAGTCCCTCAAGACTATAAGTAGAATACTGAGCCTAGATCACCGTCTTCTATGGGTAAGGTACCCCGCCCAGAAGGCTGACTACTTTTCCTGCCGTTCCCGAGGTAAGCACCAGCCTTCTGATCACCTGAATATCAATCAACAATGAGTCGTTTTGATAAATTTTGGTAGAGGCTCATGGCCTCAGGACCCCACGGCCCGAGCGTCTTGACAGCAAACGGCAGAAACATATAACTCTCTCGGTTGCATATTTGCACCGCTTGAGTGATTCAGCTGTTTCCGCCGCCGAACCGGCTGATCTAGACGTGTTTGGTAAATGGGATGCAGCCAACGTGTCTACGCAGGTCGCATCCCACACCAAAGGCTTGCCAGGCCGCCAGGGAGTTAGAGTCATTCCGTCAGGACGACTACCATCGACAAAATTTTCTAAACTAAAAATGACAGTTGACATGTATAAAACAATTGAATTATATCAGGTTGTAATTTTTTCGACTGATAACTTTTATCTGATGATTGAAAAAACAGCCATTAGGGTAATAAATATATAAATGTGTATCTATTTAATATTTTTAGCTAGTCGCGTGCTCGCCAATATGGTATTAAATTTAATTTATCTACTATGAATGTATAGAACTTTATTCCTAATGTAACTTTTGTGAATTTATGACTCATAAATATCTCGTAAATTCGTAACATTGAATTTTATAATATTCGAACAAAAAGTAAAATTTAAAACTATTAGAGAATGACTTCGGATGTATGTATTTTTAAAGTAATATAACTATATGCTTAATATAAATATTTGTAATTATTTACATAATATATCATGAAGAGAAATCTTTGTGCCCCTCTTTAAGCAAACGTACGAAGGTGTCTGAGATTGTCTGTTATTTGTAGAAGTGTAGAAATCTTTTTAAATACCATATGTTATAATGTGTACAAATAAACTCAACTACAATAAAACATTATTGTTATGTTTATATTGAAAATATTGTTACGAGTTGCAGGACTCGAATTAAAATACCGTTGGAATTATTATAGAATTCATTAGAACTATACAAACACGTATAACACAGGTACAAATATAACTGAATACAACCAGTCCAAACGTAATGCACGATTCAATAACACGCGCAAAGTCCGACACTAAATAAATTATCGAATGTACAGAAGTCTTGCTTCGCTTGTGGTTATCACTCGACTGACGATCTCTCCATTGGGGTATTATTATTTTTTATGCACAAATGAAATATGTCTAGCTGACCGCACAGATCGAATTTCTTAGAATCACACCTGGCTAATGACTACCATAAAAGATTACAATACACAATGAACTGTTTTTCTAATCACAAATTTTAAACACAGAGTAAACAAAGAAGTCCAAATGCCGAAAAGTAATAAAATGCGCAAAACAGGTACGCAGGTGTGAATTTGTCTTTGTCGGTCGCAACAATATCAAACATATATCTAACATTCATGCAACCAACTCAAAGGCGTCTTATTGTCTTTTAAATAAGGCTAAACCATAGCCAATTTAAACTGTACATTATTTATTTTTCAAAGAAATTAAACTTACAAACCTATAAAAATAACAAGTAGATATATAATCTTCAAAGCAGGTAATTTCTAAATTCTTTTCTAATATGGTATGTTGCCATAAAAACAGACCAATTTAATGAATAACGATCGAAAATAGACCACAGGCGGCCACTGTTAGAAATTACTGAATAAAAATTTCCACAATAGTAGAGATAATTACTCCTAGATTTTTTAAGAGCTTAGCATATTATGACGTTATATCTTTAACGAGCCAAATGGCGTGTTAATTATATTGTTCAAAAATTAATCAAAATAATTTTATTATGATATTTTTATAAGCTTTATTGTGGTCAAACAGTCTCTATAATATATTGCGTTCTCTATTAGTTCTCCTGATTTTCTATTTCATGTTACGTCAGTACCATTAGTGTTTTTTTCCCTCGTAAATATTAATTTGTAACTACCCACCCTATCAGAAATCATTTCCCTCCCATCTTACTTCGCTTAACCCTAAAATATGTATCTACGTTCTAATCTTTTCATTTCTGACAATAACTCTTCTGTCTTCCGTGTTGCCACCATTGGCAGCAAATATGGTGACCAACTGTTTTTGAGAAATATAACGTATCACATTTTTTAAGTAGGGACAAATAATAGTAATTAAAGTAAAAGTATTTTTCAAAATTTTATTTATTTCTTCTTTTGAAGACATATTTTTTGTATTTCTAACATTAATGATTTTTCATTACCCTTAGATGTTTGGAAGCTATCTCAACATTCCCAATTTGAATTTAAATAAACAACCAACTCATTTTCTATTCAATTTATAGATGTCCTGTTCCTCTCTTCTCGCCATTTTAGATTAAGTACTGAACAAACTCTTTTAGTGAAAGAAAGAGAGAAGAAGAGGAAGAAGGAGAAGAAAGAAATAATAGTTCAGTCATTATCCATATAAGTGTTTAATTTTATTATTATTCGTATCATAGTAAAGATTGGAAATAGATTATTTTCACATACTAATAAAGTATAAAGCTATTTACCACAAATAAAGTATGATACGTTACTATAAAGTATGGTTGGCAACCCTATTCTCAACGTAAACTCTTAAAACATTATTTTAGAAGTTGTTGTAAAATGAGTGAACTATCCAATTTAGTTTTACAGTATTAAAGTCTAAATTATATTTATGTGTAAAATAGCAACAGTTTTTAAAATGGCGCCGTATTATAATAATATAAATAAATAAAAAAGCACGCGTGTGAATTTTCCAAATAGGTAAATTAAATAATCGCATTGCTATACAGTTACCCCGTGTGAAACGATCGGACACGCCTATTATGTTTATTTTTAGATGTTGGCAACTGCTTTCAAGTGCGATAATAAATCTTTCTTTACTAGCGCTACAATTTTAATAAGATACAGTTGGGCAGTGTCAAACAACCTATTACGATGTTTGTTATCCACCTGGTACAATGGAAATATTAGTGACTGTGTCACACAGATCTAGCGTAGGGTTTTTAAATTTATTTATTTTCTAAAAATTACAATATATTTACAGATACTTTCTTTGCCAAACTGCAACGCAATTTATCGACTTTTATAATTGGTTTAATGCGCTATTTGACATGCGGCATTGTGAATGACGACTATAATCATTGACGGCGTTATATTTAACATTATAAACAAGTTGCATTTGGACATTCATTAATCCGGGTGTAGCTTGGGCATTAGGAAAATGGACGCCTAAATCATCGTGATAAGACAAAGAACGCAAGGCGTTGGCTTGGCCCTTGGTGTTGCAAACGTTTATAACCGACGGTGACCACTTTCCATTAAATGGGCCGTCTGCCTGTTCCCCTTCTATGCAATAAAAAATCTTTACAGTCACGAAAATATAATACTAGTAGCACTTTCAGCGGTAGTTCATAATCTATATGACCTGTAAGTCATAATAAAACACAATAAGGCGTACGTTACAGTCAAGCTACTGTCATAGAACACGTTGGACGGTAATGTATTAAAATTCGACGCACGCGCAAGTTCGCGTCATCGCGACTCGGACCCTCCCCCCACACGCTACTCGTTCCATACCTTATATTTGTCTAAGAAGGTACGCGCATTAGTTCAAAGATGAAGCGAAGATATTGTACGCTATTGATTACGAGCATTTTCTCTAGCTATACAAATTATGTTATTAAGAAATCAATAGTAACGAATTGGGTATAAACAGAAATTCACTTCCTTCCTTAATCATAATCTAGAACATGACCTATTTTTTTTTTGCCTTCTGGCAATATTTTATCTTATTTGTAGTCAATGTCCGTGAATTGTAAATAAAGTGAATTTATCCTGGTTATTTTAATTTTAACTCTGATCCAAGTCTAAAATCAAATATAAGTAACTAAATACTGATATAACAATAAGAAACTTCAAACGAGAGAGTGATTTTTAAAAATTACTAAAGATATCTAGTGGCATTTAAAGCAAAAATCTTTTCGTTATAATTTGACGATATTTACCAAAGGACTGGCGACATGATAGGTTTATAATGGTTCCTTCCACTTCGTTAATCGAATAATTGCTTTATTAATAATTACAAGGTGTTAAAACTCTTGCTTCTGAAATTATAGTCATTATTATTAAAATAAACAAGATAGGTAATGTTGGCAAGATCTTCAAGACGTCGTAAATCAAGCAACTTGATACTGGCACTATGTTTGACTGAATACCTAAAAATTACTAGTAAGTATCAAAATTGCTATATTGGTGTTGCTAGTAGAGACATTTGTGAAAGTGGCGTCCCCTATTTTTTCTACTCTATTTGGCCAGTCTGTACAGTACGAGCAAAATTAAATACGTCTTTGAAGTTCGTACACATCATTGCGTAGAATACAATTATAAGGTCCACAAGCAGAGTTGAAAGATATTGCGATCTCACTCAGCCGTATTCTGTACTCGCATGCCGTTTCTTTTCGCACAACATATTGTAAGGAGTAATAAACGTTAACATTTGACTGTACCTGTGCAAACTCATTGAACTAACTTCACTCGAAGTGCATACAAGTTTTGCGCGTACAGCTATACATACGTTAGAATGCATTTCAAAAATAGTTCGGAAGTGTGCTAATTCTAACAGTAGAGGCAGCTTCAAGTGTTAATTATTCAGATTAAAAATACATAATTAATTTTACTATATTAGCTTTGTTACCTCTGCTTTATACACAGTATAGGTAGGTAATTGATTAAATAATAAATTTTGTCTGTTTTACGGTGTTTCGCTTCCTTGATCTATCTCTGTTTTTGATTTTTCGTCATTCCTGTAAGATCAGCGCAGTATGACTTCCATAGTTTTACATTTTCTGAATAAGCTACATGTTTCTAAATATGTATATCTTAATATGTTACATTCTTAAAAATGTTCTATAGTTTTACATTTTCTAGTAAATCTCATTTTATATATTGTCATGTCATTTTTCACACAATCTAATCTTTTGACGCTAGCGGTGTAATCTATTGGATAATTAAATATTATTAATATTTCGTTTACTATATCCTCAAAAATTATTTATAGCTTTGTATAGCGCATCGTACATGTTTATCTACTCAACATACTTAAAAATGGATACTCCAACATGGTAGCAAGTAGCAACAAACTAACAAAGGAATTTCCAAATTGTACCGGACCATAATGGTCTCGCTTTAAAAGGTTTATTGTCTAAACTCATACGACTATACGCCTATTACGACACTTAACATAAAGTTACTCGGATTCAAGGAAAACGTATAAAAATAAATCATAGAGCTGCTTTATGAGTGTTTTGGCCTCAATTTTCCAGAAGGTTTTTAAATACTTATTTTAAGGAGTACTTGGTAAGTCCGTTTAATACGAAAGGCTTTTAAAGCGCGGTTTTAAAGCTCGTATGTCTATCACCCACTTAGGATATAATCTATTTATGCCTGGTTCCTAAAATTTACCTATCTGTCTTTGAATAAATATGTCTAATATAGTAAACATTTACTTATTTATCTATTGTATATGTTAATATAAAATGCTTGTCATATAATGTTAATAAGTATATTTATTTATATATGTATATATTGATATTCTATAAATGTGTTTGGATTTATATATATATATTAAATTTATAAATGAGCGTAAGTATGTATATTTAAATTTTATAGTCCTATCTTTATCTGCCCCGCCTACATCTAGCTAGATTGCCTGGAAGAGATCGCTTTTAGCGATAAGGCCGCCTGTTGTTTTGCCAAGAATTATGCATTTTGTTTTCGTATTTGTTTATTTTGGTGAGCAATAAAGTGTTATCTATCTATCTATCTATCTTACCGACCGTTCATTTGCCTTACTATCCATCTATGCTCCATACAAGTAATGTCGAAATTCAACCAATGGTAGGGCGTGTGAATGAATAGTAAGATATAGGAACCAGCCATTACTCGTCTTTCATTAAAATCCGTTTAGTTGTGAAATGGTCATATCCGAAAATAGACGGGGTTTGTTCCTGTCTTTCTTTTTTTTAATGGCTGCAATGCCGATTTATAGTATTGATTTTGCCAATATCACGTGGAATTGAAAAGTAAATATTTATTCATATTCTTTTTTCATATTTATTCATAAATATGAAAAAAGTCAAACTAACAATTTGGCCAGTAAATTAATAAGACAACTGCCTCTGTGGTTGAGCGGGCTAAGCCTGTGCCGGTCAACCTCACTACAACATACAGGCTCCGGGATCGATTCCTGACATGATAAATTTCTTAAATATATTTTTTGTTATTTGCTATGGTCTGGGTATCTGGAATCGGCCCAGAGCGGTCCGTTATATATTACCCATAACACAAGCGTAAATTGCTTAGCTTGGGGATATACATTATGTGTGTGCTGATATTTATTAAGAACAAATCTTTGTCTTTCAATTTTGGTAGAAATAAGGCATTGTTATACTTTAAAAAACAAACGAACTTAATTGTTAATAAAAGATTCATATTTCACTTTTGTAGCTACTTATCTGCTTATTTGCAATTTAATAGTATTTCTTAGATTATGGAGTATTTTCAAGGTCATTTTTTTAAAGTACATAATATTAATTTCTATTAGTTAACATAAATAACAAAACTTGGAACTTTTTACAACAAAATAAATAAACGAGATAAAAAGGAAACTAAATAGCAGTGAAAAAGTTATTAATGAAACATTTCTTTAATAATAATAAAATATTTTATATCTCATTTCTATACAAATTAAAAGATAGAAATGAACCCGTGTAATATCGTCTTAAGACACAAGTAAAGTTACTTTTACACATATATAGGTTATTTGATCGCGGCGGTTTTGATGGTATTGATTTTAAAAAATGTGTGTGTGCAGTTCACACGCAGTAGAAGTGAAACTTCAGAGAATATACTCACTGATAATTCTTCTCTAACTTTTATTAATATAAATATAATTCCTTTAGCCTACATCTTTAGTCAACATATTATAATTCAAAATAAACTTCTTAAGTATCACTTTCAATCTTTCAATGTTTTAGTCTAAAAAATATTATTATCAGTTTTATTTCGGTCCAAATTGGACCTATGTTTAATCCTCGGTCTTGTTGGCTCTCTAATCTGTGCTACACAATGCACTAACTGGTATCTCATTCTCTCGCAGGTTTAGTCATAGATTTGTGTTTGTCTCTTTTTGTGTCTGTTTTTCTTTTCGTCGAGTTTCGAATCAACAACGATTCTAAAGAAGTTTCACTTAAAAAATAAGATATTTTTAGTCAAGGGGTGATGTGTACTACGCCTTGTATGATCTATAAATCCATAGTATCATAAACTATTTTATATTTAGTAATAACTTATTACTTTTACGTAACAATAGCCGATATCGTTTCCGAGCGTCATTATTTTGTAATTCACTAGTAGATTACTATTGCGTAGTTCCTATTGTTCTGTTCTACATTTTTGTTGTCATTAGTGGTTGGGAAAGCGTTCGGAAATAGAAAAAAAAGTAAAAGAATCATAGAGTCAGCTCTTCTTTTCTTTTAAACATAGCTTTAAACGGTAGGCGTAATTAGCCAACTAACTATTCTTCAATCATCAATATTTTTAGATTAAAAAAACGCGCTATTTATATATTGTACTAGCTATTGCCTAAGTCACTCCTTATAGCACCAGCTGTCTCTCAGTGAAAGTCCCATCAAAATTAGTCCAGTCGTTTTACAGATTAGCCGGAACATCCAAACAGACAGACAAAAATTCTAAAAATGCATTTTTGGAGTCTCTTTGTCCGAATTATCCCCCTGAGCTTTTTAAGATTTTTATTTTGTCATTACAAACAGACACTTCATTTTTATTTGTCTGTATAGACGCGTTTGATTGACATTGCACCTGATGTCAGGTGGACGAGCAGTCTAAGATGGAGTACACTTACCTAGAAGCTATATGTACCTGTTCACTCGATACTTGAAGACATCTAAATAGTATGTTTCAGAAGAGCAGACGACGGTAAAGAGTTCTACTCCTCAGCGGTACGTATAACATAAGTGGAAGCATAGTGCGGGCACGATACGATGGCCGGGAGAAGGCAAAGGGACATGGAAGAAGAAGCAAGGGAAGAGTAACTTACCTCGCCAGCAGTCCATCGCCACACTGCACTTGACCCCCGGGGGTTCACACACTTCACTAGGATTGGCTTAGGAGAATTAAAGTTATTTAAATTAAATTACAATGGTTTTCTGTTATATTGTGTTCCAACCATAATATTTTGCAATATATTGCGGTGACAGCACTGACAGAAGATAAAATGTTTGTCCTGTTTTGCGCATTCTTCATTTGAATGTTTATTCTTGTTGGCGAGGATGTGGAGAAGAATTTATAAGGAGGTGTTCCTCGGCGCAACCACATAGCGATTCGTCCGCTTGGTTGGTATTTGCGACATATATCGGTGGCGTGAACTCGTACGTCTGCTTGTCCGGAGGTGAAAACGTGAGGGAGGAATTAATTCGTGCAATCCCTTGCCATACTCGCCGAAGTGTATCTTATAGAATACCGACAAACTAGCGACTCTGCGTCGAGGATCTAAGCTCTGAAGCTTCCTATCGGATAGCTCGTTGTCGCCTAGGTTCCTAGCTCTTTTATAAATGTCTTAATACGTTGCATTATACCCCCTTAAGATAGAGAAAGCAGGAAAACGGCAATAAAATTGTGCAGCGCGAGTATGTAAATGGAACTTATTTGAACATTTGATACTCGCGCTGCGTATTTACCTTGACACTTTCCTCTTTGCTGTAATGGAAGCAGACATAATGTAAACAATGCATTGCATGCAATAAAAAGAAAGCAAAGAAAGTATGTATAATTAAATGTATAAATAAACAGTCTAGGTCTAAGTGAAATGAAAAAGCACTAAATTTTGCTAGAAAGTAAAATATGTGTGAATGTGTTAAAATCATTTCATAGCCACTAATAGTGCCACTCTATTTGAGACTGTTACTTGAATTTAAAATTGTATTCCAGGATTTTAGTTTATTATAAATTTAGACTCGCCGCTACCCTTTGTGTAACTACACGACATATGGGTCGCTGTACCATTTTTGGCACCCCACGCAATGATTGCCATCCGCTCAATTTATTCAAGACTAGCTGATGCCCGCGACTTCGGCGGCGTGGTGTGGTTTGTTAACTATCCCACGGGAACTCTTTAATTTTTCAGCATCAAAAGTATTCTATATGTTGGCCAGGAAACTAAGCTACCACCATACAAAATTTCATTTAAATCGGTCCAGTCGTTTCGGAGATTAGACCGTACAAACAGAGAAACAAAAAATTAAAAAAAAATCTAAATTACTTCTATTTCACTTTTTACATCCCCCTGACTCGGATTTAGCATTTTTTTTTCATTGCACAGAAATTTTACCTCTACAATTTTATTACATGTATAGATTATTTTAATTCATTAATGAAAATATTTATGTCTGAATATAAATATGTGCATAACAATCTTAATATATTTTATTTTGGTAGCCATAAAACAATATTATTATTGTCATTGTACGGCTACAAAATAAAACAAAAATATTAAGATTTCTTAATGTTTTAAACAAATTGTATGGGTTTTGATTTTTTAGAACGGGCTGGTGCCAACAATGGTATAGTTTACCTTATATTAAATTTTCGATAACGAAGAAGAACATAGGATACTTTTTACCGTATAATACGTGTTAGAAGACGCGAATATATTTATCTGCCTGAATAGCCCTGAATAGTTTTTTGAATGCTTTAGATTTCTAATGACATCTCAAAATAAACATTGTTAAGAAACCATGGCAAATGCATGTTATTTGTCCTAACCCAAGGTATGCATGCATGGAAACATAATAAATGTACCCTAAGTTCAGGTAAATTCACTTAGGATCCGATGTCACGTTTAATTCAATATTTTAAGGCTTTCATCAAATTTGAAAATAAAAATATTTAGGTGGTTGCGTGGACATTTTAGCAAAACTGAAACGTTCGTAAAATCTTTGTGTCTGTCTGTCAACTCAAAACTATTTTTATTTTTTCAATAACTACTGATTTTAAAACAAGAAGCATAAAACGTTATAATAAAACATACTACATATAATCTAACTATGAATACTATACTGTGAAGGAAACTTAACTTATATTGTATTCTATCTATAATCCCTTAAGACTATAAGTAGAATACTGAGCCTAGGTGTTTGAAGTCAATGGGTAAGGTTCCTATAGAAGGCTGGCTACGTTACCTCTCTGGATCGCTGTGCTGATCCGCTGTCCGTGGTAGGAACCAGCCCCCTAATCTCCCGAAGAGTCAATAAGTCGTTTTGAAACATTTTTTGAGCCTTTGTAGAGGATCATGGCCTCAGGACCCCACGGTCCAAGCGTTTCAACAGCAAACGGCACAAGCATATAACTCTCATATTTGCGCTGCTTGAGTGTCTCAGCTGTTTCGGCAGCCGAACCGGCTGATCTAGACGCGTTTGGTAAATGAGATGCGGCCAACGTGTCCATGCAGGTAGCATTAGGGCGTTTGGGCAGGTCCCAGACGCCCAGGCCATGGTAACTAACGGAAAGTTTCTTTACCCAAGGAGACGGGAATTTTTGAGCTAAAGAATTGTAATGAGTTGAGATATAGTTTTATAAAAAGCGTTATATTCTTCTATTAAGAAATGGAAAACCTAAATTCTATCTGGAAAAAAACAAAATAAGTTATCGATTTATGTAAATGAATTTCAACAATTAATACTATGTAAACACACCATACGATTTAAAACAACTATACCTACTACAATGATAAAAAAAATATCTATACATATAATAAAACTGTAGAGGTCGAATTTCCGTACAATAAAAAAAAGTGCTAATTAAGTCAGGGGGGTGTAAGAAGTGAAATAGAACTAATTTAGATTGTTTTTCAAATTTTTTGTTTCTCTGTTTGTACCGGATAATCTCCGAAACAACTGGACCGATTTAAATGAATTTTTGTATGGTAGTAGCTTATATCCCTGGTCAACATATAGGATACTTTTGATTCCGAAAAATTAAAGAGTTCCCGTGGGATAGTTAAAAAACCGCACCACGCAGACGAAGTCGCGAGCATCAGCTAGTCAAGATAATAAAAATAAATCTTGAAATCACTCTCATCGTTTTATAATCTGTGTTCAAGAATATATGAAAGCGTATCCGTCTCCTTTACTATTCCAAGGGTCGAATATGGAACCTTCGCGATTCAATAAGCTAGGCATTACCTGTATTAATGTAAACCTCAGACAAATGAAAGTATAGGCAGAGCCTACGCGATCGAAAGCGTCTATTTATTTATTGAAAAAAGACAACAGCGCATATTACAATAATACAAACAAACAGAAAAGTAATTAAAATGTAGGGCTAATAGCAGGTTTTTCTACAAAGTTAAATTACTAACAAACGAGCGAACTAAAGTGTAAAAATAGATATAACATACAAAAAACATTTAAATATAAAAAATATATATTAATATTAATTACTGTAATTCTAAAATAATATAGTATATTTACATGATTTACAATTATAAAGTTACATATAATCGAATACAATAAAAAAAAACTTATTTGTATCGTATTCTACCCATAGTCCCTCAAGACTATAAGTAGAATACTGAGCCCAGATCACCGTCTTCTATGGGTAAGATGCCCAGAAGGCTGGTTACGTTTCCTCGCTGGATAGCCATACATACTGATATTAATTAAACATATTATTTACATATATTTTTATTTTTTATATGATGTGGTATGTGTTCCAATAATTGATTTGAGGATTAAACTTTTGAATACAGGCTTAGAGTAACGAAACAAGTTAATATTACTAAATTTGGTGTTGTAAGTCTTAGCAATTCGAGTAAATATGCTATTGCTGGCATAATTCGTTCCATGAAAAGGTAGTATAGTAGTAAAAGTAGAGGTGTATAGTGTATGACACGTCAAATGAAGGGAATCATTTTTCGAAAACTTGTGCGTAAAGTTAATTAGTATTAGAGATCCCGACAGACGTTCTCCTGCCCTGTAAAAATAAAAATCTAGAACCTGATTCCAGCGCCACCTACTGGGTCTAATTGTGAATCTAAACCATCCCGGGACCCAGTCAAACACAAATAAAATTTTATCAAAATCCTAGAACCCAATTCCAGCGCCAAATATTTGGTCTAGATTGACATTTTAAAATCGTAATATCTTTTGAACGGAATATCCGATTTGAATAATTCAAGAAGTAGTCTACAGGTATTGAAACAGTCTTGAGTACGCAATTTATTTGGATAAAGATTAATACAGAAGTATAGATTTTGGTCAGCATTTCTATCAACTTTTAAAATGTAAAAAAGTAGTTATAATGACTTTTTTTATTGCAGGAGTTCAGCAGATAGGCAGACGGCCCACTTCATGGAAAGAGGTTACCATCGCCTATGAACATTTGCAACACCAAAGTTGCTACAAATGCGCTGCTGCTCTCTTAAGGGAGACTGGAACCTGGTCACTAATGCCAGAACAAAACTCAAGGTTGTTATGGCGACGTACTCTAGACCAAGGGTAGTATCCATGCAGCTGGGCAAATATCCTACTACCTGGCTGTGGGTTGTTTAGTCGCATCTACCGACAGGCCGCCCGGCCACAGGAAATTGTATTCTTTCTCCGTTCCTACACGGATCAAATATAGATATAGACTACAATTTATAGACTGCCATATAGACTAAAAATTTATAATTAAAAATCAATTTACATTCAAAGACTTTTATGAGCATGCATCCATTGTACACAAGTAGATTAATATTCATATTATTCAAGCAATAAAATATGAAGTAAAGCATCATAAAATCGTAGACAACAGCAACAAAATCATTAAGTATACTGTGCTTTTATAAATAAACTATAATTATGTGAATATGATTGTGTACACACGAGTTTGTGGACTATCATTAAACTTTAGGCTTTGTACATACGTGGCAATTTTTAATATAAAAATTAAAATGTAATCACTTTTATTTCGTTCATAAGGTAGATAAAGAACCTTTGCTGGAGCAAGCCTAATTTTTTTATATAAAAAATATATGCTAATGTTGTGTCATTAGAGAATCAGCGGGCCTAAAGCGGCCGCGTTTGGAGCCGAAATCGACACGTGTCTAGATATACTAATAGATGTGAGATATAGAATAACAATCCACTTTAGTGTGTTACTTCTTTCATTCATAATACGTGTCTACGATAGCGGCCGACTTAGGCTCTTTGGTCTTTCCGTCCGGGCTGGAGGTGAATGCGCAAGCGAACCCATAGCCCGCCCCACTCAAGGTACGTTCGAGGATCGGAGAGGGGTTCATCTATGACGAAGCCCCCAAACACAGTTACGTTCTAAGGCGTATTATTTTTAATTTTTGTGTTGCTACCAAAGGGTTGTTGCAGTTGATTAACTCAATACGATACAAGAAAACAACTATGTAAATATTAATTCCAAACCAAACCTTACATTATTTATGTATTTGTACTAAAACAATACTATATAGTTGTAGATATATGTATTGAAAACAAAAAACGATTGAATAAATATATATTATTCAGGTGAAATCATAAAAATTTCAATAGATTAATTGTGGTTGAATGCATGCGGTACGCGAAAGGCGATGTGAGACAAAACTTTGCATTGTGTCACTCAAACAGTAATTATATTAAAATAAATCAAACGATTACAAAATCGTACAATTTTAAATCGATTTCTCGTGATAATCGGTTAACTTCTTTAACGATTTGGAGCTTTCAATCCCTAAACATGTTGTAATGAGAACTATCAAATCAGGCTTTTTTATTATTATATTTAAAAGCAGTTTCTAAGTATTTTCATACAGAATACATAGAAATGATACTAAACTAAAGTTAAAAACGGTGAAGGTAAACATCCAAAAGAAACTCAGACATCAAGAATCTAGGTGTGTGTAATACTTCATTTCGCTGTAGAATACTTCCGCTCTTCCATAACCTAAATATTACATTGTTATTGTATGTAAAAGCAGTTTCTAAGTATTTTCATGCAGAATACGTAGAAATGATACTAAAGTAAAGGTAAAAACGGTGAAGGTAAACATCCGAAATAAACTCAGACATCGAGAATCTCGGTGTGTGAAATACTTCATATTGCTATAGAATACTTCCAACCACCGGTATGGAGAAATATGAAATTGATAAGTTGAGATCGTAGGGTTCCATAATCATCATCTCTATCTTAACTTCTCAAATCACCCGATAGAGGCTATTTGCAGGCTCTCCAACAACAAAATGTGGCCAGCATTTTGGGTACGGTCCCAATTTATGATTAGTATTCTACCTATAAATTTATGTACAGCTTTATATTTTTTTATTAATTAATTTGATGATTATAAATATATATTTAATTAATTCACAAAAGCGGTATAACCATAATGTTATATTTTAATTAATCATTCAATTATTAAAATGAACAAATTTTAATATAAAGAATATAATATTACAATTAAGTCATATTATTTCGCATATAAATTATACATTTAATGTGAAAAAAATCTTAAACAGTTACAATAAATTATTACTGGACATTATTTAAAACGCAAATTATGCGTATTATTTTGCTAAAACTCGACCTTAATTATGTTTGTTTTTTAATAATTGCCAGAAGAATAATCTTGATATAATAATAACGGTATAATTATAATAAACGGTAATAATTATTCGCTATTATAGGCTTTTGTCTTGAATGAATATCAGATATAATATTTCTCAACGAGTTTGTGGTTAAAATAACTGTGTCTTTTATAACTAAGGTTTGGCTTATCTATCTATGTTATAAAATTCTAAAAATGACGTGTCTGTACATTGAAGCTATTAAAAAAAACAACTGAAATGGGCTATATAAACGACGGAGAACACGTTGCAAATTTTTATTTAGATTTCTTGTCTATTTGTTCGGGATTTACGTAAAAACTACTGGGCCGATTTTGATGCGGTATTCGTTGAGCGACAGCCAATTTTTAGACTTAAGATCTGCGCTACTTTTTATGCGCCAGAATTTTTTTGACGTGTTAACATCGAATTCCAATGTGATTTTTTCATTGATCGATGGTAAATTTTATGTAATAAAATGTGTGATACTTCTAATCCCAGGAGACTCGCCGGAATGTCAAGTCAAGTGTGGACCAAGTCGCGGGCATATCCTAGAAGTTATATAAGAATATAAAGTATATTATAGTGTTGACATTCTAACAACATCGATTAAGTTATTTGAATATGATTTATATTCTAGTTGTTGACGCCGGAACGGAGAGCATAAATAGAAGATTTATCATGTAAATTTCGTATCATGTATCATTGCGGTTTTGCAAATCTTTACATTGGTGTAATATTTAAATAATCTATTAGACGAAGTGACATAATAACATTCTTTTTTATTGCATATGTTCAGCAGAGAAGTAGACAGTCCATCTGATGGAAAGCGGTTACCATCCCATACGGACATTTGTAACACCGAAGGTGCTATCAATATGCTGCCGCTTTCTAAAGGGAGACTGTAACCTGGCCACTAATGCCGGAACACAACTCACGATTGTTATGGCGGCATACTCTAGATCAAGGGGCTTTTTTTGTCGCCTCTTACGACAGGTCGCCTGACCATAGGAAATTGTATTCTTTCTCCGTCCCTGCACGGACATAAATAATATGAAGAGAAAATTTTTATTCGTCAATATCAAAATGAAGTTTACGTGTGCTATTAAATTCGTAGATGGCGTTGTTGTCGATGGCAACTATCGATTAAAATCTATTTCATATAGGACGGTATTTACTGAGCGGTTTAAAGTTTCCACTAAAACGATAGCTTACATTCTTTTTTAAATGCTGCAATACTTTTGTGTTCCGGGAATCCCGCAGGAATTCCAAGTCAAGTGTGAACGAAGTCGCGGGCATATCCTTGTATTTTTATACAATTAAAATTGATGTTTATTTCGTAGGAAAGTTTACGATATCGCTAAAAATAACGTTTTATGAATGTGTCAGTGATACCGTATTTCAAATAGATTTTAAACGTATGAAACTACAACCAGGGAACCAATTCTACTATAAATATCTCTTCAAAATCGTCGGACACTATCGTCTCAATCGTAGATCTGCCTGATTTCGGTATTCCGTTGCCAATGGCGTGCCCGTGGCACGCCGCTCTAATGGCCACGCTACACTCTATCTTTATAAATATTTACAAGCGAAAACACGCGAAATACACATTTAATATTTTGTTAGCCTTGCAATATTCATTTCGAATGACGCTATTTATGCTGATGGTAATACCAATTTTATCTTTACAACAAAATAAATCGTACGCTGTCTATATACTCCCTACTAAAGGATACTTGCAAAAAATACTGACTAAATGGTTAAAATCACTCAATTATTATAAAACGGAAAACTTGCTGCGTTTAACAATATAACAAGTCGTTTTTACATGGCTTATCTTAATTAGAATTATTACACACACACACACACACACACACACACACACACACACACACGCACATGTTCTTATACTCAGTATGTAGTTTGTTTTTCGCCGTGGAGTGGAACACTGGTGACCTGTAATATAGATCTGCACAGGTCTACAATGGGCACCAGTCTCACACAACAGTTCTTATATCACTTTTAAATTGTTGTGTGAGATAATAAAATAAAGTAAAATATAAAATTGTACTACTATTCCGCCGCGACGGTATCGAGAAGATATCGTTGCTTTAGTAGGATACGAATTTTTGACACTATCGCAATGGAATCGTTCTTTGAATACCTTCATAACGCCAAGATATTGAACTAGCAGAATTGGGCCTCAGAAAATATCTATTGCGTCTGAATACTGACAAATAGAAATTTGAATAATACATAAGTGATAAACCAATTGGCGTTCAATGACACGTTCTATATTTCCAAGTTAAATTACGCTTGTGCAAAAGCAAAATATACAACAGACATATTTCTAGATGATTCTAGTAACATCCCGATCGGAATAAATATTGATGAAATCATTTTCAAATTTCGTTCTGCAACGTATTGAACTCAACACTACTATTTTCTAGAGAGTGAACATGTCATAAAGTACACCACAGTCCATTTTTTGTTATTGCATGAGTTTAGAAGACAGGCAGACGGCCCACTTCATGGATAGCGGTTACCATCGTCTATGGAAATTTGTAACACCAGAGATCCTACAAATGCGCTGCTGCTCTCTTAAGGGAGACTGGAACCTGGTCACTAATGCCGGAACACAACTCCAGGTTGTTATGGCGGCATACTCCAGACCAGGGGTGGTAGCCATCCAAACGGGTAAATGCCATATCACCTGGCTGTGGGCTGTTTTGTCGCCTCTTACGACAGGCCGCCCGGCCGCAGGAAATTGTATTCTATCTCCATTCCTGCACGGATAAACGATGCAAAGATACTATATTTCGTTGCTTGGATTTTATCATATAACCTTGAATTATTAAATATCAGAATTTTCCCCGCGGGTCTGACTCTTAGTAGCTCTGTTTTACTTAATAAGAACTTAATTGGGTTTTTATATATCGTGAGCGAAGCCACAGGCAAATCTAGATTTTATTCGAAGAGGAACGGAGAAAGAATACAATTTTGCGGCCGGGCGGCCTATCGTAAGACGCGATAAAACACCCAATAGCTAGGTGGTAGGGTATTTACCCATCTGTATGGCTACCACCCCTGATCTAGAGTATGTCGCCATAACAATCATGAGTTGTGTTCCGGCATTAGTGGCGAGGTTCCAGTTTCCCTTTGGAGAACAGCAGCACATTAATTGTACCTTTGGTGTTACAAATGTCGATAGGCGATGATAACCGCTTTCCATCAGGTGGGATGTCTGACTGACTGTCTGCGGAACTCTTGCAATAAAAATAAAAATAGTACATGTATAAACCTTCCTTGAAAAAGTATTTAACTGGTGGTGAAAACCGCATAAAAATCAGGAGTTAGCGGATATACAGACAGACAGACGCGGAATGCGATTTAGTTTATACTATGTAAAGACTCACATGAATCACAAAATAATAACTGAATTCTATTGTGTAGTGATTTTTTATCATTTAACCCACTGGAGGTTAGATCGAGAGAACCCGAGTCCGATTCTCGGTAAGGTAAATATCGCAAATGAACTTCTCGTTATGTACTCTGGTCTGGGTGTTAGTGAGTCGTCACTAGAATTTTCTGTTATATCATATCCATATCACAACAGTGACTTGCTTAGATTAGTGACATACCTACAGTATGTCTGCTACATTAAAATTTTTAAAACAGTATTGTTTTATAAGTACTCTAAGTATTCCTTAAAATACTAAAGATGTATATACTCTTACAAGTATGTAGCAACTTCTGTATGTTTACATAGCGATTAACATCCATCACAAATAGTATACACGTGTAACTCACTCTGTAACATGCCTAACGACGTTTATTCGTATTCCAACTTTTTGTTACTCCGTGTGTATGAACCTTAACGTACATCGTGACTTCTAAATCCATAAGAATAAAGCACGTTCAAATTAAAACTAGCTTAAAACAATAAAGCCGAAAAAACACTCACCGAAAATAATTCCAATAACACTCCGATAGATAAAAAATCCAAATATTATTTTTTGTGATTCACAACATTCACAACACTATTTAAAAAAAAATATGTTAAACACTCCTAATCTCGATAAATCAAAACTTTTCACTCGCACTGTATAATTATTCCAAATTCAAACGTAATTCGTGAATAAACATTTTTGAATGCGTTTACGTGATTGGTCGGTTCGTATATAGTAGCGAACGATCGACTCTTGCGCAGGTCGCATAGAGACTGGCTTTAATAATCGACTCGTGAAGTTGTACGCCGTACAGCACGCCTTCGCACCTGTCATTATTAAAAAAAACAATAGCAAACACAGTAGTTATTGTGTTTTATTATTATTTATTAACTTGAAGTTAGCAGTGTAGAGACCCGGTCTCGTTAACATAGATTCACATTAGGCAATAGTTTTTCTATCCTAGGGTGAATACTACTGAATACTGACAAAATCCTTTTAGTTCACGAGTCACAAAACTAACGGGTGTCTTTGAGACACTTAGTTGGAACGAAGTTTCAAAGACTATCGAAGACCGTCGAAAACCATGATAAATTGTATAGTAATAAGGGCAATTACAAGACCTTCTAATTTCAATACACCGTATATTACACTGATGCATATTATTTTTTATTTTCGATCTTATTACATTGCATTAAAGTTCGAAATTGTATAATAAAATACAGCGGTTAGCATTTTCCATTTCGGTTACACTTTTTTTCGTCAACTCCCATAGGCCGAGTAACGTGTGATAAGGAACTTCGATCCAAAAATACCCAGGTTTTAGGTAGGTTGGCCAGGGGTCATAGGGATGGTTAAGACGTAGCTACTCTTTCACCGACAGCTGAAAATCGGCGCCGACAACTACCTTCTTCCAAAAATTTGGAGTCTGTACTATAATATATCTTTTCGATCCATACCTACTCCTCTAAGTCGTTTATCACACCACAAATCATCATAATTATCATCGTTCATACAATCATCTATCTCTTTTCTGGTCTATCTTTACTCTAAGGGGAAAGGCGCTATCAGGTTTTAATGGTAGCACAGAGGTCGATTTACATTTTGTCTGTGTAGCTTGCGTCTAAAATTGCCTTCCTTTATTTAAAATGTCAGCTTTAGTACAATAAGATTAATGTGACACTCAAAACAGACGTATGCTAAAATATCTAAAAACTTTGAAAGCTTTTAAGTTTGGGATTACAAAGCTTTGAAAGTATACTTTTAAGTGCCCAAAGCTGCTGACGAAACTTAGAAAGTTGTCCCTCGAATGTCCATAACTGGAGCCCTTATACCATGAGTCATGACCGACTGCATTACTCTCTCACGTACTTAGAGAATTATCTACACTAAAAGCCACAAAAAGCCGTAGTAGCTTAGTAGTTATCGTACTCGCGTCCCAAATTCAATTGATGTCGGTTCGAATCAAGCATGCACCTCTTAGCCATATTTCTGACCTAGTGTGCATATTTTCACAATTATTACGTGAAGGAAAGACATCGTTACATCACGATGTCTTTTCTTCGCGTACCGACATTCCACAGGATCGGTCCGAGAACTGACCCTTGCGGGACGCCGCACGCGACGCGACGCCGACCTATCGCGCGATCAGACTGACCACCCTCCCAAAGGATGGATCTGTCCTGGAGGTACGCGTATGAACACTGTGTGTCTTCGGAGCCCCTCCCTGATCGTCTCGTGATAGGCTGTTGAAGGCGTTCGCCATGTCAAACGATACCACCAGGACATTATCCCTTGCTTGGATAGCTTCGTCTGTGACTGAACGGAGAGTGTCGAAGGCGTCCAAAGTGGAGCGCCCTCACTAAAAACCGATTCGTTTCGGCTAGCCCCGGCGCCACAGTGTTGAGAAGTTTAACGAGGCGTTCTGTCAAGATCTTCTCAAAGACTGTTAACCCCGCCAGGCCACTGTATACAAGCTTGGCGGGAGTACTGTACGTTCCCCTAAAAATTGGGAGGTCCGAGCCCAATTTTAAACTTATTGAACTACACTAATTTAGGGACTTTTGTATAGGCTTTTTTAAATATTTGTATGTGTTTTTATATTATGATGTAATATTTTTTATATAATGTTTATAATAGAAATCTAAAAAAATGGTAAAACAATATATTAATCTAATGTGCCGTTTGCTGTTGAACGCTTGAACCATGAGGTCCTGAGGACATGAGTCTCTACCGAAATGTATTAAAACGATTCATTGAGTCTTCAGGTGATCAGAGGGATTGATGCCTACCTCGGGCAACGGATCAGTATGGCTATCCAATAATAAAACGTGTGCAGCCTTCTGGGCATCTTACCCATAGAAGACCGTGATCTGGGCTCAGTATTCTACTTATAGTCTTGAGGGACTATGGGTAGAATACAATATAAATAAGTTAAGTTTTATTGTATTAGTTTATAAAGTCATTAAAGAATTAAAGAATTTATTGGTCTCCAGTTATAAGCTAAACAAGTACAATATACAATAGTGCTTAATTTAACATTATGCGACAATCGTACTAGTTTTAAACTGTGTTACAGCAGAGTAAGTTCACGTCCCGTAAGTCATCTAACAATATAAACAAGGAGACGGACAGATATTATGACGATTGTACAAGAATTCAATTTTCGCCCAAATGTCTACGGAACTCAAAAAACTTATCTTCTTGTTAATAAATGAATTAATATAAGGTTTTTTAAAGTACCTATGCATTTATTTTTGTGCACCGTGGAGCACCAAAATGCTTATAAATAAAGATTGCGCTTAATAACTTTATCTAGACACTTATAGCTGTCATTGGTCAGCTATTATTAACACCTATTAAATGTTAAATTCTTCCACAAATATTCAAATTATTACCGTTTATATAAGTGTTGTTTGAAATTCATTTTTGCAGAGATTGCTTTTAATGAATTATTTATCTATTGCTTTGATAGAGCCACGCTTGACGTTTTTAGGGATCAGTCGCAACTGGTGAAATAGGAATTCTCTAAAGCCTCATACATACTATGCGGCGAACCTGAGTGCAGTCAGCCGTCCCGCTAGCCGCGTAGTATGAGGTAGCGATAGATAACCAACCGGAATTTCAAAAACTTAACTTATCCGGATAGTGGTGGTTCAATAGCCGGCTAAAAACCAGTTGCTGTCTGTTTGGCTACTGGGCGAATGATTCGCTAACTGACAGCCGTTGAGTTACAGCAGATAAGCTTAACAGCAGTTAAGCTATAAACTTGTCTTGGATTTTTTTTGGTTTTGCTCGACAATAATTAGTCCGCAGCTGAATTGGTAACGCCGGCTGACAGCTAAGCTGTAAAGTTTTCAGTTTTGTTTGATAGCCCGTAGCCAGCTAGCGTGTTGATGAACAACTTAGCCGTGGCTATTTCAGCTGTTTTTTTACAATAGCTATCCATCTCTAGTATGCAGTCGACTCCGCGGCTATAAGGGTTGTTGCAGAATTACATTGAACCGCATACTACGTATAACACAAACTTCCGGTTGACCGGCGCTGGAGTTCCAGCACTTCGAACGACCGGACCGGTTCAACGATAGCCGCAGCGTAGCGCGTATAGAAATAAGTTTTACGTACAATTTCTCGCTTCCAGTCAACCGGCTGACGGTACTGCGGTTAGCCGCAAAGTGCGTATGGGCTCTTAGTTTCGTCATATCAATTTCTATAGTTGAGTCGTTTTAAGAAGCCCATTTGAAGTTTCATATAAATACTGACACTCAATTTGTAACAGTATCAAAATAACTTATGTCAAATTAAAACACCATAATTAGCTTATTTATTTCGCACATAACAAACAAAAGCCACAAGGCTACTGTGATGTAAAGATTTAAAGGGTGTCCGGTGGCACAATTAGAATTTTAAACGTTAATTAAGAAAAACTATAATGTGTATTAATTTTTAAGGCCAGTTCCCTAAAAAAGATTAATGCGGATTTTATTTTTCAAAAAGCATTCCCTCTAAACGTTGCCCTCAGGTTATATAGCCACGTGCAACGAGCTTAAGAAGTTAATTTCTCAAACAATATGTCCTCTCAGTTTGAAAATATTTTTTTTATTTAATTAATAAACTTAGCTCCAGAGATACCCTTATAGAAAAAAGTCCGATGGGGAGAGATCTAGCTATTTCGGTGTCCAGGACATGTCTTCAAAGGGGCTAATTATTATTTTTGGAAAAAAATGAAGTACACGCATCGAAGTGTCTTGAGCAGTACGAGACACGGCATCACTTTGCTGAAACCATGTGTGTGGACTAAAGAAGGACGATCTCTAAGTCTTGGCAGATAATAATCATTCACCATATGTCAAAAAGAAACGCCATCCATTGTAAGATGTTTATTACCATGAGTTCTCAAAAAAATAAATTCCATTTTGTGCCATAGATTGATAACGCATACCAAACGGTTTTTTGGGCTGTACAGTACCTGATGGTACAAACGCAAGATCTGTCTTTAAATGACTAATAATTACTAATATATTATAGTTAACAAAATTTATATAATAATTTAAATTAATATAAAATATGTAGGACAACAATAACGACATGCGTACAATTTAAAATTTGGCATTCTGACATTAAAAACAATCATTTTTTTATTAACTAGCTGTACCCGGCAGACGTTGTCTTACCCTTAAAAAATAAAAATCTAGAAACAGATTGCAGCGCCATCAACCGGGACCAATTATTGTTAAAGTCAACCATTCTCGAATCTACTTAAAAAACACAAAAAATCATCAAAATCAATCCCACCGTTAAAGAGGTGAACAGCGGCGCCACCTACCGGGTCCAATCGTGAATCTAAACCATCCCGGGATCCACATGAACACACACAAAAATAATTCACCTAAATCAGACGAATGAGAATGAGTTTAAATACAATCACCATTGCCGAAATCGGCCGGGAAAGATCAAAATGAATGGCTAGACTGATGTTTTTTAATGGTTTTCTTATTTTATTGATGAATATCGTATTTTAATACATATTATACTATTCCGGACAAAGACAATTAATTCTAAAAGCACAAAAATCATAAAAATTGATCTAGCCGTTCTTGAGTTATAAATGGTGTAACTAACACGACTTTCTTTTATATATATAAATTGTGTATTGTATCATGAATATAATAATATTATATTGTATAGCTTTTTATATTCATAATATTGTATTATATATTACATATATTACACATTAAATTTCTATAATTAGTTTTTATGCATTTCGTGGTCTCCAGTAATTGAAGGAGCAAATTGATTAAAAATTTAAGGTTATGTATATTTTACAAATGTGTTATGTGTAATCCTGTAATGTGTATCCTTTGTTGGAGATTTTAATAATAATGACATTGAAATCATTATTGAATAGAAACATAAAAATGCAGTACTAACAATGCACACTAATTTTCCTAGCTTCGATAAAGGAATAAATTTAAAAATGTAAAAGTCGATAAATATAAATAAAACTCCGAGTACTCCGAACAAAATGTTTGCGTACGCCGTTAAAATTTACACCTTCCTATTTTCCATTCCAGAATTCCATTTTTCCAACATTACATTTTACCATTTTCTTGTCTATTGTTTATTGTATCAAAAGCGTTGGATGATAAATTTGCTGTACGATAGATAAAGTCTAACTTTCGGAACGGTCCAGTACTCTTAAATTATCTTTCTTACATCCTTATTGTAAGAAATAATAAATTAATTATTTTACATATATGTTATCAATAAAATAACTCCGGCCGAAGCATCTGTTTTAAATGATATTCAGTTTTTTTACATCCTCTTTGACAATATTTGCAGCACGCATTCTGTTAATTCTATGTCAAACGTCATAAGGTTACTATAAAAAAGTTTATATTTTCCAAAGCGCTATGGTTAGATTAGAAATAATTTTATATGGTGGTTAAGTAATCTTAAATTTTCTAATTTTCCGCGCATAATTCTTATTTTTTTCTTTCACAAGAACCTTCTCCTGACAATAACAAACACAACAAAAAAGAATTTGCGAAATCGTTCCAGCCGTTCATGGGTGATGGCGTGACCAAGGAAAATAGGGATTCATTTTCATATATATAGATTTGACATTTCTTATAATGGTAATTATGGACTATTTAAATTAATTATTTGAGATTTATGTATTTATTTATATTCAGACACAAAATATTTTTGTTATTGGATTAATATAAATTAAAAAACCTAAGTAATTTGAAAGCGAGTTTTATATAGTGCATTGGCCACTAAGCTACCACGACTGTGTGTAACCTTAACAAACATCATTCCAACTTCGTCCTCAATTTGCTATGCATAATAAAATAAACAAATTTTCAAATAAAAGTGGTTTTAACAAATTAAATGTTTGCTTAATAGCCATTATTGGATATTGCCAAACAATAAATAAGACGATGAAATCGTGACGAAGCGAAGGTATGGAATTTTTTTGGGATAACCTTTTTTTATACACAGCCTGGTTTTTATAAAGGCAGTTATTGGCTTCAAAATTTGTATGTTAAACAACACTACATTTTTATTTCCTATTTATTTTTCTATCTTTATATTGTATAAAACAAAATGGTTTTCCGCGTCTGTCTGTTTACCCGCTAACTTCTTAACCACACAAAGGATTTTTTAGCGATTTTCACTAGTAGTTAGATAATTTTTCACTTTAGTTTTATACAATTATATAAAAAAACTAATTAAGTCTTTATATAAGTAAAATAGAGCCACACACTTCTGTGCGCGACGTAGCCACGGGGAAAACTCTACTAGAAACAAAATGTCAAAAATCACCGGTTCTACGTTGGCTAAAAATTTAATTAAAATAAAAATTAAGGGTTATCCACATTTTTTTTTATGTTTGCATAGAGGCAAACTGGCAGACGGGTCCACTTGATGGCAAGTGGCTACGGTCGCCCATGGACATCTGCAACACTAAGGGAGCCGATGCGTTGCCTACCTCGCTGAGACTTTAAATATCTGTTTACGCTTACGCCCTTTTTGAAGTGCCTCATATTGTAGCGCTCTAGGAAAACCGCGGGAGGGAGCTCTCATTCCACAGTATGCTCACGTATGGCATAAAGGAGCGAGCGCTACGTACAGTGGATAACTTCCAGGTGTCAAGGAAGTGTGGTTGAACTCCCAGTCGCCGGCGAGCAGTGCAGTGGTAAAATGGCGACGTAGGTACCAAACCAAACAGCTCCTCAGAACACTCCCCATTGTACAGATGGTAGAACGCGCTTGAGCGCCAACGTCTCTTCTGAGACTTAAAGGTTCTAAACCGTCTGTAAGTTCGGGATCGTCGACAATCCGGACCGCTCGACGCTGCAAGGAGTCAAGTGGGAGAAGCTGGTACTGAGGTGCCCCAACCCAGAGATGGAAGCAGTACTCCACATGGGAACGGACTTGAGCCTTATATAATAAAAGCCTTTGTCCCGGTGTGAAGTACCACTTCGCTCTGTTGAGCACCCAAGCTTTTTGCTTTTTGGAAGCGATTTTCGCTTTGCCCTCCAAACGACCCATAAATTGCACCTCGCTTGAAATGTCGACGCCTAGGACGTTTCGAGCGTTTTTCTTTATTAAATATTCACTGATTGCTACTTTTTAACAGACTTAAAAAAAGAAGGAATTCGTCAATGCGTCGTGTCTATATATAAGTATATAAAAATGAATCGTAGTAATGTATGTACACGCATAACTTGAGAATGAATTTACCGATTTTGATGAATTTTTTGTGTGGATCCCCGGATAGATTAGATTCACAATTGGAACCGGTAGGTTACGCTGGAATCGGGTTTTAGTATCCTCCTAATGTCCTGGACCGATGTTGATGACAATTGGAACCGGTAGGTGACGCTTCGGGATTTAGTATTTCCTGGACCGATGTTGTGATTTTGAGTGGATCCCCGAATAGTTTAGATTCACAATTGGAACCGTTAGGTGACGCTGGAATCGGGATTTAGTATCCTCCTAATGTCCTGGACCGATGTTGATGATTTTGTTTTTGTGTGTTTGAGTGGATCCCCGGATAGTTTAGATTCACAATTGGAACCGGTAGGTGACGCTGGAATCGGGTTTTAGTATCCTCCTAATGTCCTGGATCGATGTTGATGATTTTGTTTTTGTGTGTTTGAGTGGATCCCCGGATAGTTTAGATTCACAATTGGAACCGGTAGGTGACGCTGGAATCGGGTTTCAGTATCCTCCTAATGTCCTGGATCGATGTTGATGATTTTGTTTTTGTGTGCTTGAGTGGATCCCCGGATAGTTTAGATTCATAATTGTAACCGGTAGGTGACGCTGGAATCGGGTTTTAGTATCCTCCTAATGTCCTGGATCGATGTTGATGATTTTGTTTTTGTGTGTTTGAGTGGATCCCCGGATAGTTTAGATTCATAATTGTAACCGGTAGGTGACGCTGAAATCGGGTTTTAGTATCCTCCTAATGTCCTGGACCGATTTTGATGATTTTGTTTTTGTGTGTTTGAGTGGATCCCCGGATAGTTTAGATTCACAATTGAAACCGTTAGGTGACGCTGGAATCGGGTTTTAGTATCCTCCTAATGTACTGGACCGATGTTGATGATTTTGTTTTTGTGTGTTTGAGTTTTAGGAAGGAAAAGGAACCCCGGAAGGTTTAGATTCACAATTGGAACTGGTAGGTGCCGCTAGGGTCGGATCCTAGTTTTATATTTTTTAGGGCAGGACAACGTCTGCCGGGGTCGCTAATTTTTTATATATATGTTCATATGAGTAACTTAAAAGAATAAAATACGGACTGTGCCGCGACGATGGAAAGTGACCGGACGGAATGTCGTTGGTACCTTGGAAGATGGGACGCCCTTTAGTATGGGATGCAACGTGTGTCGATGCGTTAGCAGCTACCCATCTTCCAAATACAGCCCTCACTGCTAGAGGAGCTGCCACACTTCAAGAAACCCTGAAACGCCGCAAATATGCATCCATCTGTGACGGAAACATGATGTGTGGCTTTCGGGGTTGAGACTTTGGGGGCTTGGGGACATGAGACTTATCAACTTTATCGAGACCTTTCGAGGTGGTTGAAAGAAGTCTCGCGTGACTAAAGGGCTGGCCTATATTTAAGGCCATGGATTAGCGTTGCCATACAACGTGGGATTGCGGCCAGCATTTTGGGAACGCTCCTCACCGACAGCGATCTAGACTACATCTTTTACTTGTAAATATGTTTATAATAGTAATTAATTTTTAAGTTTTTTTTGTAGTGTAGTTTAAACATTACATATTTACTTTTACAATAGCATACATTATAAACTAGTAATAGATATTTAATGTACATTTCAAAAAAATAAATCAATGATTAAAATAAAAAATTCTAGCAAAAAAGCCGACTTCAAAAAAAAGCAAAAACTAAATATTTTATAATATATACAATCATAAAATATAATATATAACCGACTTCAAGTCGGTTATATATTACTAAAAAATTTAATTATAATATTACGTCCTTTTAATATGAACGGCCAAGGATATGGCCGTGCTTACTAATTAACACACAGTCCTCCCTATCCAGTGGGGACTGGAAAGTGGGGCAAAGTAATGATCTAGCAGGATCTACGCAAGAGCACGCGCCGCGACAGGTGTGCGTGCGCAGCTGTTGCACGTTATGCGCCAGTTGATATGACTATGGGTCATGGTTTGGCTAGTGCTTTTTGTTGTCTTTATATGGTGGGAATGGATTGTACTCATAGGAGCACTAGTTCTTTTTAAACTGTTCTAGCTTAGCCAGGTATTCACCTACGAGCAGTAACCGTTGCACGTTACAGTAATCAAAATCTATAATGTATACGCAGCTCGGCACGCGTTGCTAACCACATACACATTCTTGTAACGGAAACCGTTGCACTTTACTGCAACCAAAAATCATAGTCGTGCGCAGAAGGAAAGATGCGGCCCACATTGAACAAGACTGGCATGAAATAGGGATGAATGGAGAAAATTGGGAGAGGCCTACGCCGCTGAGGCGACTTCCGTAGATAAATACTTCTACTAAACTTAAATTGAACACTCCTGTAAATAACTCAACTTTTTACAACAATACTTTTACTGTTAAGGCTATACAGCTGTGGAATAAGCTTCCTGTTACTATCAGACAAGCAAAATCGCTAGCGATATTTAAAACCATGATCAAAAAATACTACCTGTCGTTGGAATATGATACTTAAATTCATTTATAAATATTTATATATTCTGTAGATATGTATTTGTATGGTATGTGTATTAAGTATATATCTATGTAATATATAAAATATCTACATATATATATACTTTAATACAGGTACAGTTTTAGACAACTCTGCTTTCCGGTTAGCTGCGAGCCTTCGCCTGGGGGCTCCATGTTGCGTACCACACCGCTGCCAGCGTGGGACTATGATGGATCCGTATGGACACCACGGACTATCATGTTTACATAGTGTTGGCCGAAGATCTCGCCATGCCAGCCTCAATGACATCATCCACCGAGCTCTTGTCAGCGTCGGCGTACCAGCCATTCTAGAGCCAAATGGCTTGGTGCGCGACGATGGCAAGAAGCCGGATGGAATGTCACTTATTCCCTGGAAGATGGGAAGGCCGCTTGTGTGGGACGCGACATGCGTTGACACTCTGGCGGCGTCACATCTTCCAGTGACTAAATCGGGGGCTGGCAACGCTGCTTCAACAGCTGAAGATCTCAAACGGCGCAAATATGGAACCCTAGGAAGGGGTTACATATTTGTGCCGTTTGGAGTTGAAACTTTAGGCCCGTGGGGCCCATCAGCAAAGAGTTTCTTCAAAGAAATTTGTAAGAAACTCTTTGATACCACCCGTGATCAGAAGGCTGGTTCATATTTCGCGCAACGAATCAGCATTGCCATACAGCGTGGCAATGCAGCCAGCCTTCTGGGCACGCTTCCCTCTGGCAGCGATTTGTTACATACTTTATATTAATTTATTTATAATTTAGTTTATTTTTAAGTATTTAGTTTAATATTTTCTTTCTTTCTTCTTTTCTTATTATTTAAGTTTTAAAATACAATATAAATAGAATAATATATACATACATATATATATATATATATATATATATATATATATATATATATATATATATATATATATATATATATATATATATATATATATATATATATATATATCTATATATATATCATTTATGTAATATAATAGCATAAATTTAAAAAGAGAAGTGTGTGTGCTGTTCACACGCAGTAGAAGTGTGACAAGGGCTGGGAGGGATTCTAAATTTCGTGACGTCACATTTCATATATTATATCGTTATAATATATTTAAGCTTTAAAACACGAAATTTGAAGTATTAACGAAAAACTTCAAAACATTTCCAACTCTGTCTGTATAATAATAGTGTTTATAATTATTAAATATAATGTATTCTATTTCATTGTCTCGCAGATTTAGTCCTATAGATTTATCTTTTATAGTGTCGCTTTTGCGTGTCATCGGGTTTCAAATCACAACGAAGAAGTTTAACTTTCATATTCGATAGACAAACACACACATAGTATATCCCCAAATTAAGCAAGCCAGTGAGCCTCCTCGTATACCATGGTCCAGTGAGAGGAAGCTGAGCCGCCGCCTGAAGGATAGACGATGAACGAAAGTTCTAGAATAAAAAGTTCGGGAAGCAAAAGACAGAGATAGATAGATGTTTAGAAAGGGACAGATAGTAAATAAAAGAATAACGAAATTATGGATTCCAGAAAAAATTCCGGGTATATAAGCAGCGTAAGGCGCGCCTACCGGGGAGAATTGAGTTCAGTTCAGTTAAGACAGCGAAGCGACAAGTGCGATACGGAAGAGTTGGAAGAAAAGTTTAATAGAAGACAGTGACGAGTTAAGTGGTGGATTCAGTGACAAGTTTAATGGACAGTTAAGTGAAAGAGGAGTGCAGGGTAGCTCGAGAGACGAACCAGAAGCGAGCTCCACGCGGTAATATCGGAGGTGAACACAGCAGTAGCAGGAGGTGGTCTACGCAATATCAGCGACGGTATTGTGAGTACAATATCACGGCACCTTATCGTCGGAACAGTGCATCGTTAGTCGTGCGTGTAGGGGCAACCTTGCGGAGAGGTATTATATGCCGCTGTGTAAGTCAATAAAAGCGTTTATTTAAAAACCCCGCTCGCACGTAACAATAAAATTACAATAGTTTTAATTCTGACGACATAATCTATAATTGAAACCGCCATGACAATACATTCATTCATTTTAGATTACCCTGTGTAAAATTTAAATATTATCGTGCGTAAGCTGTACGCTTACGCACGATAATATTTAAATTCTTTTCCAGAATATCCTAAAGTTATTTCGACTAATTAAAGTGCATTATTACGTACTAAATTTCATGAACATCGCTTCATTCTCAAGTTTGTGAAGAAACATACATACAAAACATATTCACGTTTATAGGTATATAATAAGGACGCATTAATGGAAATCATCTCAAAGAAATTGTCGAGTATAAAAAGTGGACTAATGTCTTTTTAAACGTATTGGATGTATGGGAAAATGTATAATGATGCATTAAATGATCTTGATGAGAGAAAACTTGATAGTAGTATATTATTTATTTTATTCGCTTTTTATCCTGCTCTATCCGTACAGGATCGAAGAAGAATACAATTTCCTACAGCCGGGCGGCCTGTCGTAGGAGGCGACAAAACAACGCCACAGCCAGGTGATAGGGTGCTTGCCCGACTGGATGGCTACCACCCCTGGTCTAGAGTATGTTCCAGTCTCCCTTTAGAGAGCGGCAGCACATTGGTATCACTTTTGGTGTTACAATTGTCCATAGGCGATGGTAACCGCTTTCCATCGGGTAGGCTACTCTCTGCTGAAGTCGTGCAACAAAAAATAGACTTCGTTTACAGTGACCAATACATATTAAATATAGGTCAGAGATTTCCTCCTATTGAGGAGGGCGGATCTTTTATCGTAACGTTTGACGTTTTGCTCCTCATTTTCAAAGCTTTCGATGTTTGAAGTGAAACTTCTTTAGAACCGTTGTGATTTGAAACTCGATGAAACGAAATGAAAGCGACACTAAAAAGAGATAATTAATCTTTTAAACACTATGCTCATAAATATAGAGTTGAAAATATGTTGAAGTTTTGATGTTCATAAATCAAATTGAAATTAGAACATTTCTTTCCTATTTTAGTTATTATAAGCCTCTCGTGTCATTTTATTCAAAGTGAAAACATGGAATCTGAATAATATGTGTTATATAATATCTTAAATATGTAATATATGAAATGTAATATTTTGCCTTAAAATAAAAAATAATTTTTGAGCTTGGTAAATATATTATAAAAATATTACGCCTTATAATTATTCTAATACTTCTGATACTCTATATTTATCTCAGTCTCTCGTAGGCTACTTTTCTGAAGATTCACTTCTGCCATGTGTGAATGGCACACACACAATTTTTTATTGTAAAAACGCTTCCACTTCTACCTTTTGATGGCAGCTTACTGACACACATTCACATTCCTGTGTCTTAAGATCACAATTTTTCATCATTATCAAATGCAAACATCGTGATAAAAGGTGCACATCGAGATAATTCACCATTGAAAAGCGTGAACCGAGCCCACCAGTGGGACGTTAAAAGGATTGAAATTAAATTGTAATATATAGCGTTTCATAAACAAAGTTTTCTTTCAAACTTCATCTCTATAGTGGTAATAGATTTCCAAATAAGATAGCTTAATATATTTTATTTATTTTTTTACTTATTATTATTGTTTATTGTCTTCGCCGCCACTCTTGTCTTAATATTTTTCCTTAGTTTAGGGGGTTGCCTGGAAGAGATCGCTTTAAGGCCTTTAAGTGATAAGGCCGCCCTTTGTTCAACATTTACTGTACTTAGTTTTAAGAGCGTAGTTTTAATTTTTGGTGAACAACAAAGTGTTTTCATTCATTCATTTGTAGCTGTAAGATACAGAACATATATGACGAAATTTTATGGCTTTCGTTTTAGCCTAAATCCGTACTTAACTCCAAAATCCCATCAAGCATTATAGCTCTTAGAAGCGTTAGCAAAACGACCCAAGTAAACTTTAAGTTAATACATGTAAATTGAAAATTATTATACTCACGCAATATATTCGTCTCATTATTAAGTTGCTCAATGCTTAGTGCTTGATATTCGGTAAGATAAAACACATGAACGAAGAAATTAATATTATAATGCTTTCGTAAAAGTAATAGATATTTCTAAGACGCTTTTAAGTAATGGTCTCTGATCCTGAGGCCATGGAATTGACTCTTCATATGTTCAGAGGGCTGGTTCCTACCTCGGACAACGGATCAGTATGGTGATCCAGCAAGGTAACGCAGCTAGCCTTCTGGGAACCTAATTCATTGAGTTCCTTGATCTAGGCTCGGTATTCTATTTACAGCCTTAAAGGATTATAGACAGAATACAATATAAGTGTTTTCACTGTACTAGTCTATAATCTAATGTATAATTTATGTTGTTTTTTTATAGTTGGAGTATAACAGATAGGCAGACTACTCACTTGGGCTCAATTCTGCTAGTACTGTCTCCTGAAAATCCCCGGACACTATCGTCTCAAACATAGTTTTCCTTATTTTGGTATTCTGTTAATTCTAATGTCATGCCCGTGGTACGCGACTGTATAAATATTTATAAACAAAAACTCGCGAAATAAATGTTTAAAATTCTGGTAGCTTTTCAATATTTATTTCGGCAAAAGCCATTTCTACTAATGGTAATAAAAAAAATCTACTACTATACTGCCGCGACGTTATCGAGAAGATATTGTGGATTTAGCAGAATAGACTAATAAGTAATTACTAATAATAGCTTCGCAAAGCCAAGATATTGAAATAGCAGAATTGGACCCCTGATGGAAAGTGGTTACCATCGTCTATGGACGTTTGCGACATCAGAAATGTCACCAACGCGTCGGCCTCGAAGAAATCTTTGACAACCTTTTAAAAAAAACTCCATATAGTAACACTGTGGGAAAACCTTAGCTAGAAGCTTATTCCAAATCCCCAAGGTGCGCAAAAGAAACGTTCTTGAGAAACGCTGTGTACATGGGCGTAGCAGCCCAAGGAAGTGAGGACGAACACCCAGCCAAATGCGAGCGGTATGATGGTAAAAAGAAGACGAAGGCACTATTCTGAACAGTTCCTCGGAACATTCCTCATTGTACAGTTGGTAGAATTAATATAAAAACACGAAGTTTCTTCGGAGGCCAAGCGTATCAGTCTGAGAGTGTGGAATCGTCGACAATGCGAACGGCTCGATATTGAATACTATCCAGCGGATTTAGCTGGTAGACACCCTGCCTCAGCCCATAACTGTGAGCAGTAATTCACATAGGGTCTCGCCTGAGTTTTATAAAACACAAGGCGATGCCGCGGAGTGAAGCACTGCTAGCAAAATGCTCTTGATGAATTCTGAGTTTTATAATTCACAATTTCATTGATATATCAAAATTTTTAGATAATACAGAGTGCTCTATTTAGTAATACATTTTCGTCATCGGTCGCACAATGGTGATGACTAAACAGTTACAAAACAGTGATCACTGTACCCTGACTGGTGAATACAATCGTTGGTGATTACATGCTCTGTAGGCTCTCGACGGATGTTGAGAAACTGGCCCCCTTGCAAATAGAAAAAATAACACACATATACATAAGCTTACCATACTTTGAAACAATACAACAGACAACTGCATCAAATCATAGGTTTTTATTTATTGCCTGGGCATTCAGACAGTTAGGTAACCCATCTTATAGCAAGTAACCGTAGCTTACGGACGTTTACAATACTGGGGGCGTCACCAATACGTTGCTGACCTTGAAGAAATCTTATGACGACTTTCTAAACCTACCCCATGTACAGAGAGAAAACCTCGGTAGAAAGTTCCTTACAAATCCTACTGTTATAGATACGAATGTGAGTTTGTTTGTTTCTGACGTTTTCACATCTTAACTTTTTTTTATTGCATAAGTTCAGCAGACAGGCAGACGACCCACTTGGTGGAAAGCGGTTACCATCGCCTATGCCCATTTGCAACACTAAAAGCGTCACAAATTTGCTGCTGTTCTCTTAAGGGTGACTGGAATCTGGCCACTAGTGCCGGAACAAAACTCAAGGTTGTTATGGCGGCATACTCTAGACCAGGGGTGGTAGCCAATTAAACGGGTAAATACCCTACCACCTGGCTGTGGGTTGTTTTGTCGCGTTTTACGACAGGCCACCAAGCCGCAAAAGATTGTATTCTTTTTCCGTTCCTGCACGAATACGAACTACACAAGATATCGTCAGGAAATTTGCATGACATACATATATATACGTTGTCAGGAGTATAGAAAATCACATAGGGGTACCTTTCATCCAGAAAAAAGTACAGTTCCCGAGGTGTAGAAGAATATAACATCGCTATCGCAGCAATCTATACGTATAATAAAACTGTAGAGGTCAAATTTCTGTACAATAAAAAAAATGCTAAAATTGAGCCAGGGGGATGTATGAAGTGAAATAGAACTAATTTAGATTTATTTTTAATTTTATGTTTCTCTGTTTGTCTGTCTGTTTGTACCGGCTAATCTCCGAAACGACTGGACCGATTTAAATGAAACTTTATATGGTGGTAGCTTATATCTCCGGTCAACGTCAACATACAGGATACTTTTGATTCCGAAAAATTAAAGAGTTCCCGTGGGATAGTTAAAAAACCGCACCACGCGGACGAAGTCGCGGGCATCAGCTAGAATAATGATATGACAGCTACAATTTTGACATGTTGCCCTTATGGTTACTTCCACCTTATTTAATTTTATCATTAGGTACATTGAAGTAAAAATCAAATTCGATATTATTAAAAATTAGATTTTCATGACATTCATATTCCTTTTTAAAGCCAGCGAAGCCACGGGCAAAAGCTAGCTTAAATATTCATATCTCTTCTCTATATTAAATAAATACTAATATAAAAGAAAATAACTGAGATGTTTTCTAGCATTATTGGCCAGCTTCCAGTCTCCCTGTATAGAGCGGCATCGCATTTGTAGCACCTTTGGCACAAATCTCCATAGGCGATCGCTTACCACCAAGTGGGCAGTCTGCCTATCTGCTGAACTCATGCAATAAAAAAAAAATTGTATATGTATACGCCGAAAGAAGGTTACATGACGATATAACACTTTAGCAAAACGACTCATTGACTCTTCAGGTGATCAAAAGGATAGTGGCTACCTCGGGTAATGGATCAGTATGGCGATCCAGCGAGGAAACGATGCCAGACTTTTGAGTACCTTACCCATAGAAGACCTAGGCTCAGTTTTCTACTTATAGTCTTGACGGACTATGGGTAGAATACAATACGTATATAACTAAGTTTTCTTTTATTGTATTTGTTTATAAAGTCATTGTAAGTTTATGGTAATTTTAGAATGCTAGTCATAGATATAAGATGCGGGTAACTTATCAACTTAGCCACCTTGTTTTCTGTACCATACACCGTAAATGGTGTCAGGAAACCCACAGTACTATTGTCAAATGTAATTTGCGAAACGTTACAAGCGTTTTCCTTTTGATTTATTGTCGTGGCAATTTCCATGACGTTAGCCGAATAATGGGGTTTGGTGCTTGCTGGTACGACTTTAACTTAAAATTGGCCAAATGCGTGTCCGTTCATGTACATTGAAAGGGTCCATACAGGTGATGAACTTAAATGGTTTCGTTTTAGTGATTTCGCTGCGTGATCTTAGGAAAGTATTTAGCCTTAAATATATATACTCTACTAGTTTTTTCCCGCGGCTTCGCTTACTGTCAAAAGTGATTTATAATTCAAAATATTTATTCACAAATACCCCCGTAACGCCACCTAGTGAAGAACTAAAAGTTACATTAGCATTGCGATGCTGTTAAAGGCCAACTAAGCAATGACTGCTATTCTCAATTATATTGTATAAGACATATATATATATAACTCTTAAATCGCCATAAAAATAATTTGATTTGACTGGCATTGTAATTCGCGTTGTCATGGCGATATACTGGTTAGTGAATTGCAACGGTGGCACAAATAAAACGCGATTGTAGCGCAATTTTTGTTTATATTCGTCTATCCCTCGGAAACAATACTTTCTAAGGGAAAACTTCTTTAAAATCGTTGTGATTTGTAACTTGATGAAACGAAAAACGACACTAAAAAGAGACAAACACATAAATCTATAGGAATAAGCCTGCGAGAGAATGAGATACGAGTTTTACATTGTGCAGCACAGATTAGAGAGTCAATAAGACTGATGACTAAATATAGGTCCAATTTGGACCGAAATAAAATTGATAATAATATATTATCCGTGAGTATATTCTCTGAAGTTTCACTTCCACTGCGTGTGAACTGCACACACACATATTTTTTTAAAGTTAAACTTCTTTGGAATCGTTGTGATTTGAAACTCAATGAAATGAAAAAGTGACACTAAAAAGAGATAAACAGATAAATCTATAGGACTAAGCCTGGGAGAGAATGAGATAGAATACATTATATTTAATCATTTAAACACAATATTCATACACATAGAGTTGGAAATGCTTTGGAGTTTTTCGTTAATATTTCAAATTTCGTGTTTTAAAGCTTAAATAACGATATAATATATGAAATGTGACGTCATGAAATTTTGAATCCCTCCTACCACTTCTCACACTTTGTTTCACTTCTACTGGGTGTGAACTGCACACACACACATTTTATTAAATAAACGGTACCCTATGCCCTATTATATATCCTTGACAACGTGTATGCAAAATTTCGTGACAATCTGTCGTGTAGTTAAGGGGTGAAAACTTCACAAATAAAAAAACTCACATTCGTATTTATAATATTAGTAACGATGTCAAAAATATAGGGGACGAGACTCTTGTCAACTGAGAGAATTAAAAAAAAATTACAAAATGTCGCAAGCTTGACAGATTTTGTACAAGCATAGATAGGTACATACTTATGATGTTAGTTAGTAGGTACCAAACATTCTTAAAAAAGTATTTCATGAGCTCTATCAACGTGTTTTTTTTATAATTTCTATGCAGTATGTTGAAATCTAAGACAGGAAGAACACTTTTTCTACAATAGAATCAAATATCCTTACATATTGCCTACTATAGAACATGCCACCTGGGGCCCAATCCTGCTATTACTATCTCGTCAAAATCGCCGGACACTATCGTCTTAATCGTTTGTTTTGACTGATATCGGTATTCTGTTAATTCCAATGGCGTGCTACGGGCATGCCGCTCTATCTTTGCAAAACTATATAAGCAAAAACACGCGATTGAAATTTTTAATTTTTGGTAGCTTTTCAATATTAACTTCAGTTAACGCCATTTCTGCTAATAGTAATACCAATTTTTTCTACTATTACTCTGCCGCGACGATATCGAAAAGATATTGTTGATTTAGTAGAATACGATTTTTTTTATATTATTGGAATGTTATCGTTGTTTGAATAACTTCACAATACCAAGATATAAAACTAGCAGAATTGGACCCCTGATGGCTATAGCCATCCATATCTAATGTCTTTTTTCTTGCCATAAGAATATTAACGATATTCCATTAATGTGATTGAATAAATCCTATGACCACATAAAACTACGATTAGCGGCTACAATCCAGTAGTGGCGGACAAAGCAACAATGGGCTACGGCACAATGGCGTCCTACGGTATGTCATGTACTCACGACAGGGCACGCATGCCGATTGACAGCGGCGCCTGGTGGTGTGGCGCCAGTAACAACGGATGGCGTTTTTCTAAAATCCGCTCAAGTACTGATTATAGGTAACATTTTATTGCTCCTCAAAACAATTACAAAACTTCATAAGCAAAATAGTTAATTTGTAATACAAAAGTCGGCCTTATCGCAAAAAAGCGAACTCTTCTAGGCAACCTGACTTAAAGAAAATTCTGTATTATCTGTAATCGTAAATGTCGCACCGCACACTTCCTTGAGCCACTTCGCTCTTCTACGCAACGGTTCTTTAGAACGTTTCTCTTGCGCACTGTGGGGATTTGGAATGAACTCCCAGCCGTGGTTTTCCCACAGCGCCACAATATGGGGTTTTTTGAAAAGGGTGTCATTAAATTTCTAAGAGGCCGGCAACGCGTTAGTGACACCTCTGGTGTTGCAAACGTCCATAGGCGACGGCAATTGCTTTCCATCGGGTGGGCCGTCTGCCTATCTACTGTACTCCAGCGATAAAAAAAATTATATAGTGACTACGAAAGAAAAAAAATAGTAAATGACATACATACCTACATTATATATTTCTTTTTTAGGAAGAATCTATCAGTATGAATTTTAAACGCCAGCTTGTAGCATTCTCTGTTGGCCTATTGTACAACAACTCCATTATTGTAGGAGCCCTTGGGAGAGTACTAGGAATTACAAACAAACCTTAGAGGCTACAATTGCGAAATAGTTACAAACTGTGCTATCTTTTTTATTCAATAAACTACTGCTCTTGATTTAGCATTATATTAAGCGAAATAAAATGTTGAAATATAATATACAGAATTTTAGAAATATGAAAGAAAAAATTAAACAAGCTATATTTTAGACAGGAATTTTATTCCTATACTACGATTAATTTTAATACGATTTTCCGCTTAATATACAATTTCTCATAGGTCTTATTATGTATTTCATTAAAATACTACATTACTTACAAAAAATAAAAGAATTAGATCATGAACGTAAATAATTTTTTTTTTATTAATTGCCTTGTCCTATTCAAAATAGGTTTGATCTGATAGATTCGTGATTAGTTGAGGGGAAATTTGATAGTGTAAGTTTTTTTTTTACCATCACCAGACACTTCCAAAACCAGATGCTAACATTATGCTGCTGGTGTCAAAGGGACGCCTGGAACCTGGCTACTGATGCCAGAGAGCAACTCAAGGTTGTTATAGTGCCATATCATAACTTTGTATTTAATTTTAATAATGTAGCTGTTTGTTGTTCCAATAAAATAAAATAAAATATCCTAAACCAAGAATGGTAGCCAACTAAACGAGCAAATATCGTACCCTACCACCACCCATAGGGATGGTTTTGTCACCCCTTATGTTAGGCTACCTGGCTGTAAGAAACAGTATACTTTATCCTTTCCTGCACAGATATAAAGTTTATAAAAATGACCTTTCTTGTCTTTCTGGTCTGGGTAAAAGTCAAATTTCAAAATTCAATAGTTTTTTTCGAAACAAGTTCTGCTGGCGAATATTTTTGGAAGATCATATATATAAGTTAAATTTTAAATCTACTTCCTATCTTGTGTACATCGCTTTGTGCAACGTGTAATCGCTATTTAATCAGAAGAAGCGGCAAGCAACTCCCTAGCAACACAGGAAGTATTAATGAGATACCCCCGTCGCTATTACTTATTAGTTACACTTAACCCAAATTTATTTAACGCAGTTTTATAAAACATGAGCGTTTTGTGATAAAATATTTTTATTGCCTAACGTTTTTTGTGTCTATGAAATTCCGCTGCAACTCACACTCTACAACAAACGCGACATGTACTCGGAACCATGGGTAAATCTCATTTCGATGCGTCTGACTGATTTTCATATCGGCGTCTATTGTATTGTTGTTGGGAATTGTTCCAGGGTGTGAACACTCAGTATTTGTTTAAATTGAAAATGAAGGGCCTACAATTATGTGTACTGGTACAACAAAGTATATATTAAGGCGATCTGTCAAACTTCCAGTTTAAGTTTATTAGGAAAACAAACATTTTACAACTAAGTTACTTACTATAATAATGTTACTGCTCCATCTGGGATAAGGTTGTTGACAGTTTCACGCAGATATGTCTCAATTTCTTGCGGCCAGGCGGCCTGTCGAAGAAGGCGACAAAACAACCCACAGCCAGGTGGTAGGGTATTCACCCGTCTGGATGGCTACAACCCCTGGTCTAGAGTATGCCGCCATAACAACCTTGAGTTGTGTTCCAGCATTAGTGGCCAGGCTCCGGTCTCTCTTTAGCGAGCGGCAGCACATTGGTAGCACCTTTCGTGTTACAAATATCCATAGGCGATGGTAAGCGCTTTCCATCAGATGGACCGACTGCCTCTCTGAACTCACGCAATAAAATTAAATAGATTAAATAGATGTGACGCTGACCTTAATGCCTTTTTTGTGAATCGATATTTTTATTAATTGTTAATGACGTTAACCATTGACAGATGACGTATGTATATACACTAATGTAGTCATTAACAGTGTTATTTTTAACGTTATAAACAAGACGCTATTGTTACAGCCACTCTAACATTATCCCAGATAGAGCAGAAGCATAAAACTATTTAATTGTTTTCACAAAACTATTGTTGCCGTCATGGCTTGTTTAGCTTTGATTAACTAACCACAATTAAATTATAAAAACGAAAAGAAAAAGAAAATTAGATTATTTTAAACGAGTGACCTGTTAATCCGCAAATATTTAAAACAAGTATCTAACCAAAAGTTTCTTTACTAAAACAAATCTATATCCTGTGGTATAGCTAAAAAATGTATAATTCATTGACACAGAAGCTCTCTTTTGGTATAAATTTGTGGTATTTGACACTCGCGTTGCGCTCTCGATTTAGCACAGACATATTTGCACAAATTTGTTCTGTGAACATATTTGAATACTAGCTTTAGAAAATAAAACCAAATTATAATTTATATATAAATACTTAAAAATAAACTAAATTATTAATAAATTAATATTATGCAACAAATCGCTGCCAGAGGGAAGCGTGCCCATAAGGCTGGCTGCATTGCCACGCTGTATGGAAATGCTGGTTCGTTGTGCGAAATACGAACCAGCCTTCTAATCACGGGTGGTATCAAAGAGTTTCTTACAAATTTCTTTGAAAAACCCTTTACCGATGGACCCCACGGACCTAATTTCAATTCCAAATGGCACAAATATGTAGCCCCTTCCTATGGTTCCATATTTACGCCGTTTGAGATCTTCAGCCGTTGCCAGCCCCTGACTTAGTCACTGGAAGGTGTGATGCCGCCAGAGTGTCAACGCATGTCGCGTCCCACACAAGCGGCTTTCCCATCTTCCAAGGAATAAGTGACATTCTATCCGGCCTCTTGCCATCGTCGCGCACCAAGCCAATTTGTTCTTGAATTTAAAACGATTTATTGTTGTTGTCTCACTCTGTTTAGGTATATAGGATTTGTATGAAAGAAAAAAATCTCTTGTTTTGATATATGACAAACGTTATGATGCAGTCATTTGAGGTTTGCATGTGAAGCTGATACCAGATTTTTTATTTTTGAAACTAATTTGTCATAACGTCATATATGGAATTTTTTGCAGATGTTATGATAAGTGGTATAAAATATACCTACAGTACATATTTCGCTTTTGATAGGCATACAAAATTACTTAAAACTCAATGCAAGATTTGACCAGTTCTTCGAAATTATTTATGTGTAATTAAAGGCTGATTTTTCAATCAACAGATTAGAGTTATTCATAGGGTAAAATACAACAGGGAAATATTAAAAATAGCAGCTGCAAATTAATAAATCGGTGGAATTGTTCCATTTTTGAATTCTGTCAGGTTATAATTTATTCGACTGATAATTTTTAGCTGACGATTGAAAAATCGGCCTTAAGTTAGTAAGTACGTAAGTACCTACGTAGTTAAAAAAATAATCCGTTTTATGCATGACGTAAGTAAAAAAACTTGAATTATGAACAACAGCATTATCAAATAGTTCTGTGACAAAGAATATATGTATAAAATATTTGAAAATTTCATTAATTCATTCTAAAAGTCAACTAACCAGTTGTTATATTAAATGAAAAAGGAAAAAATCCCTTGTTGAATTTACTGCAATCTGGGTTATATTTAAGTGTATCCTGCGACCGGACGCGTGCGTGCTACGGACTGGGGGTGAAACACATTCGTGCAATTGCATTGCAACTATCTACAACTTTTGGATACTTAATGCAAACAAAATAAACATTTTTTCAGTCCATGCTGATCTATAGTTGTCAGTAGGTATTTTTCAATGTTTATTCAATAGGGGTGCGAAAAAAAGTTACCGTTAATTCTCACAAATTCAAGTGTATTTACTTGCATAAAACATGGTTTGAAAGGTGTTACAGTAGTTATATTTAAGTACACATGTTTTACCAGATTAGCGTGCAGATTTAGCTCATACAATTGATTACAATATTACATTATTTATACAATTAATTATAGTATTATGACATGTCAAAATTTCAATTAAAAATAAGTAAATAGCGTCCACAGTCCCATGGTCATATAATTATAACAGTAAATATAAATAAATTTGTAACAAACAGTAATTGGTAATATGATTATCATTGTTAGTTTGAATTATAGTTTATCATTTATGTATTCATTTATAGTGTAATAGCATTTATTTGGAAGCAACTTTTTTAGATAGAATTTAAAAGAATTTGTATTTAACGATTTTATAGTTTGTGGAATCTTATTGTAAATTTTTGGTGCCATGCATACGATGCTTTTTTGCAATAGAGCTGTTTTGCAAGGACGCGAGCAAAGCCTATTTTTATCCCGGCTGTTACGTGGTACACGATCTCACACATAAACATGTCACATTACTGACATATAAATTTCAGGCGTAAAAATTACATCATATCATCTTACCGTCAATGTCTAGCACCACGTGTATTGTTTTTCAATAACGTAACAATGACAGGAAAGGAACAAAATCCATACAGCTTAACCACATGTGACATGTATATATAATAAGTGCTATATTTAGGTTTATTTATTTCTTTAGGTACTTATCTAATTGTTTTTATTAATTATAATAATTGTTTTCTGTTTTTTTTTCTTTGTTATTATTCCTTTCATGTATACGTTGATTATAATTTTAATTTTGCTTGTTTTTACCGTGGGTCGCATGACTTTTGTTGTTAAGGAGATGCTCACTGAAAATCAGTGCTGTCGGACTAGGTTTCGGCATAGCAAAATACTACATACATACATTTTCACTATTATTGTTATAAATATTAATTATTGTAAGTGCCGCATTTTTAAAAATAAATATTTTCTTTCTTTCAATTATGTTAGTATACTAGCTGACCCGTGCCATCTTCATCGGGCGTCATTAAAAATACACATGTGCCCACGCACACACGCACGCATATTAAGGTTTAATTTAGCTTTGTAACTTTTAATTAATTCATAAACGCAGAGAACAGTCGCAGTGCCTCGTACGAGGATGTACGCAACTCTTGCGTGGAACATTATTGCTGTTAGATATTTGACAGGCGTTCCCGACCCCACTTCACCGGGGTCAATAAAAAATTAAAAAATATTATTAATCGCAATCACAAGCCTTTGTCACTCAGGAGTAACGTAGCTTTCCACCGGTGAAAGAATTTTCAAAATCAAATCAGTACTACCAGAGATTACCCCGAACATCCAAACTCACAAACTTTACCTATTTATAATATTAATATTGGTATCGCCAAGAAACCTTCTTTCGGCATATATAAACTTTTCTTCTATTAATCTAAATTCTTCCTTTGAATCCCTTTTCGCACGTCACGTAAAATCATTTCATTGTCATTTCATCAACAAATTAAATAAATAAAATCGCTCCGATATTGTAAATATATATTATAAAATAAAATAATTAATATTGCTCCGCGCCCGCACCCCTTAATCACCAAATATAATATAAACATCTTTAATAAATTAATATAAATACTAGAAATAATTTAGTAAACGATATATCAAGTAAAATAGTGACCAGTGAAGTATAATGTGGAGAAGAGGAGCAGCTGCCTTTCATACTCATTAACCAGGTACGTGCGTGCCCCTCTTTCCACTACCCTTCAAAATTGTCCCAATCTCCTTTTTTCTTACTTTGATACAGTTTGCTTATTGCTAAATCCAGCGCCGCCGCAACAAGTATAGATGTGTGAAGTGCAAAATGTCTATCCAGTAACTTGCAAATAGATGATGTTATAGATATTAGTTAAAGTAATTAGTAAATAGTAAAACGTAGATTAAACAATATCATGGACAGTAGCAAGGGATACTCGCTTGCTATTCCTTTTAAAACACAGGACACACTTAAGACAAAATTGCTAATATAAATCGTTGTTATTCACTACAACAGACCTAAATATCTGCTTTAAAATAGTTATCGTTTTGTGTTACCTAGCACTTGTCTTCAATATGTCCCCCACGAAACGATTTGGACGGAGAAATCTGTCAAATTCCGACAATAATAACGACGCTGAATGAATAACGAATGAAACTGATTTAATTCAACGAAATCAGAAGTTGTTCCCTCGTTTCAATCAACATGTATTTTCGATTCAAGGCTGTACCGAATTGAGTTTATAGTATTACAGTGTATATATTTGTTAGGTTTTTTGTATTTATATGTATGTATTACTTTTATTTAGACCAATAAAGAGATAGATGGATTGTGTGAAGGATGATACGATTGTTTGTAGTGTGACACCGGACTTATATAGAGGAGTGTGGAAGGAAGACATATTGTGCCGATCCCAAATAATTGGAAGACGGTGAAAGAAAATTGAAAGAGAGACGTATTAGTTTTATTTTAGATAAGTTTTTTAAAATTAAATTTGTTAAAGTTTAATAATATGTAGTTTAAATAAAGTAATAAACAAAGATTCGTGTAATAACGATAAGTTTTAAAAAAGATTTAATAGAATCAGTCTTTATTTGTGGTTGACGATGGTGATGTACTACCTACTTTAAACTAGATAAGGACCGAACATGTATTCATATATTTCAGCAAAAGTGACCACTTTATCTAGACTGTTGGCTGCTAAAAGCATCAGTCAGCTTGAAACCACAATTAATTCTTCTAAGCACGTTCAAGGCTTAAAGTGAGGCTATAATTAAGCAGTTATAGCCTCACTTTAATCGATTAAATCGACAATATGATAGGTGACAGATTTTACAATAAATTCTTATACAATATTCATAATAAAAGCGGACATTAACTTGGTCGGCTACTTGACTCGTAAAGGTTATGACGACGTAATTTACGAGTATAGTACAAAATCTAAGAAGTGCTTTGTAAGATGATAAAATGTGTTTCGGTTGATTTTACTGTCAACTACGCTATTTTCTAAATGTTACATACATATGTTACAGTCAAACATCGAGGCTCTGGCGCTCCTAGGTTTGACTAGTCAAACCTCAGGTCTGACATAAAGTCTTAGTCAAAGTCCAAACAAATGACGTTTTTCTGCCTTTAACGAATTTATGTCTAACTTAGTAGAGACTAATTTATACAGTCATTAAACATGTAACAAGTGCAGTACGAATCGACGTTTGGCCGGGTCTGCCTTAGTCGCTTCTAGGATCGACTAGGCAAATCCCGAAACAGATTGCTTCACGTTCGACGTTTGACTAATAAGTTAGGTACTTCTAGGTTTGACTAAAAATACTTTAATCAAAGGCCGAAATTAAAATTTATTTCGGGTTTTGTCGAAAGGCCTTCGTCAAACGTAGGATAAACCAGTCATTCCGGGAAGAGACTGCATATCGACCTTTGACTACAACTCATACATACATATTGTCACGCCTGTTTCCCATTGGGGTAGGCAGAGACGACGGACCTGCTACGATCCTGACAAATACTTTTCGCTTCATCAACTTTCATTAATCTATTCATGCATACATGTTTATTTAAAGCTGTTTACTTGACCTTTCTTTAAAATATCTTCAATTTGATCATATGAGTCTATCGGTTATTTATATATGTTCACCCTAAACAACCGTATAGACTAAACCTCGCTGTGGTCAAGTGTAATCTAGCGATTGTGAATCGAGATTATGGGATTGGTCGTTTGCGTGATCGCATTCGAATGGCGGCTAGTAGCCAGCCCAGTGGCTCTACCACAGTATAAGGCCTTCTTACACTGATGAATATGCTATCAAATTATGAAAATATTTGTAAAAGAAAATATGTTCTAACAGAAGTTAATGATTTTGTCACGGTGGAGTGTGTGGCTGGTTGGGACTGTAATGACCAACCTTTGTGGTGGTTCGAAATTTAGAGAAAAGATAAATGAATTTGCGTAGAATGTGAGACATCACCTGCGCTGGTCGCGCTGAGGGCTATGTATTAAAATGAACACTAATAAAATATAATATTTGGAGATTAAAAAATTGTGTTAATTTCCCATCCTGGGGTTATAGTACCCACACGCAAAACTGTTATTATTAGACCTTATCTTTAACCTGTCGGTGTCAATAGAGTGAATGGAAAGAGTAAACGTCAGTAAGGTCAATAAGGTTATGGAATAAAAGTACTTGATAAGAATTGTTGTATATTCTACCAAAATACTCCATACTGCAGGGAGTAAAAAACCATAAATGTTCCTCGATGTGCACGCGAAGAGATTGCGCCTTCGGGATCGGTCCAAGGCCAGTCAGGTCGTGGTGGTTTGTCCGTTAAGTTTTCCGCAGCCAATTGCCATTGACAAGGAAGGAATAGGAGGGATTTTAGTGGGTATTAATATCGAGTTTTCACACTCCCTCACCGCGTCACCAGGAGTCGTGGGGATTATTCCTATTTACGATATCACAGGGCGACGCGATAAGGGAGTGTAGAGACTCGATGTGGGGAATAATCCCCACCGTACAAAATAATTACTGCAATCATTCAGTTACACCTTTTAATTGGAGTCGCGAATTCTGCTAGTGTGTGTGGGTGACCAAAATTAAAGTTGCAAAAAAATATATAGTTTCGCTTATGTATTAGACGAAACGCTTAACAGTAGCTGTTACTGGTTGTGTATTATTATATAACTCATTATTAATCTTTATTACGGCTACAATTTGGCATTTTCTGCTGCTTAAAGCAATGTTTGAATGTTAGCTAATTGGCTGACTTAACAGAAGGGTTACGCTCGGGTAATTATTGTTTAAGTTTTAACAAAATGTGTGCGTAGAAATGAAGTTGAAAATTAAACAAGACTATATACTTCAACTATAATACTATCTTATTTTTAATTGCTCTCATAATAATAAAGTGTAGTGCTTTGGTAATGTTTAGCACATAGGTCAACAACAACAACAAAGAACACATGAACAAAGTGTCTTCTCCTTAATAAAGACAATAGGAAACGTGTTAGTGGACACATTTTTAGTTTAAGTTATATCTAGTTGGCTCCTTGGGGTATGAGGGTTCTCACTCACCCGCATATGCCGTCGAGATGAGAGCGCGAGTGTTCCGCGCGCGCTCATCTCTCCTCCCATGGGGCGCGTTACAGACCGCCCCACGCCAAAGAGAGCATGACGATGCCGGGGGATGAGTCCCCCGGCAATGGAAGAGGCCTCGTGAGGGAGGCCCATGACTGCCAGGGCTGCGGAGAGCCTAAGTCATATACCCGTAGCCCTGGCATAAGGCGAAGGACGGAACACCCAGGGGTTTTAGAGGGTATCCCCAACCGGAGGTGGCAACAGCATGGCACCAGTTCTGACTGGACGTGCTGGTGCCACCCCCGATCTGGCGAATCCCACACACAGGTCGCGAATTATCCCCCCAAGGTTCTGCCCTTGTCGCGGCTTATGGTCCTCAAGCGGATTTCCCCTGGCTAAAAAAAAAAGGGTCAGATATAATTACTCATTAGTCTTATTTCCTAGATTAGATTGTAATTTTAATGTTGTATCACTAAGATACATCATTTATGAAAAAAAAATTAATTGCAAAGCTAGCAATCGGGCAGATGGCCCAGCTCATGGAAAGTGGGTACAGTCGCCTATAAACGTTTGCTACACAAGGGGCTAAGCCAATGCATTGCTAGCTTTTAGGATAAACATAATGGGATAGAGAGATGAGACAGAAGGTCCAGGCAGGAGCAATGCGATAGAGGGGATAATATATGGAAATGGGATAGCGTCCCCCTATCGTAAGAAGAGGAGGAAGTGTGTCATAGGAACTCTCAAATAATATACGCTATATTATAATACGTTTGTAGTTGAACACTTACAAGCCAATAGAAGGCGCTATGCAATAATTGAGGTCGTAAAGGATTCCCGACACGTACAAATAATATATACAAATTTCCAACAATAATAGACGGGCCTAGGCTTGCGAGGAACAACAATAGCCTCGCGGGAAGATCTTCCTTTGAGACGGAGAAGCATTCCATCTTGCTCCTCCACCCTATACGATACACTTTCTTCACGTTAATAAAAATCTTGGTAGCGTAATAGCTAGCGCACGCGTCGCCACCTCTAAGGGCGCGGGTTCGAATCCTGGCCTGAACGCGTGCACCGATTAGGGACTTTTCTGACCTTAATGTGCATATTGTTACAATTACGTGCTAACAACGGTGAAGGAACACATTTTATTGAAAACTGCACATTGAGATAACCGATGTGTCAAACCTGCCAAGCCGCCTTGAACAAACGTGGCAGGTATAGTGTCAGTTTCCCAATAGTGGGAAGCCCGAGCCCAGCAGTGGGGCGTTTATATGCTGTTAGTATATATATTATAATACTAGCTGTTACCACGAATTTGTTTGTACGATACTTGGACAGACGCTGAGTGTAAGTAATGATACTCGCTAGATGGCAGTAATAGTTACAAATATTAAATTTTATATTCATAATATTAGATTTTTGCAAGGTATCTAAATGGAATATAAACATAAAGTAAATATAAAAGTCTTGTTTAAACGCCTACAATTTAATATTAGATAAGTTTTTAAATAATGCAGACATAAATTTTAAAAACTTAAGCATTATATAAACAATAATAATAATTATAATCGGCAGATAAACACACATATTTTATATCCCCAAATTAAGCAAGTTACGCTTATGTTATGGGTAATATACAACGGACTACTCTGGGACCAATCCCAGACTCCCAGACCATAGTAAGTAATGGAGAAAATACGTTTCCAATATTTACTATACCAGGAATCGAACGCGGAGCCTCTATCTGCGTTGCAGTGCGGATACACCCACTTGCTAGAATTTCATTTACTATAATTTCATCTGCTATACTGGTCAACAGACATAATATTGTTTCTTGAAATTTTATATGTCATACTCATTGTTTACTATATTAGTCACGTGTTAGAAACTTTGTTTCCCATAAAGTCAATTTCAATAACATCATTTGTTATCATCATTGTAAGGCGTAATTATTATATGCCATAACATCATTTGCCATCGAAATTGCTTGTAGAAAAAAAATCATAAAATCGGCTTAAACTAAGCGATCAAAATAGGTTTAGGTTTGGTTAGGTTAGAACATGAGAAACAACGCACTAGCCGAGCGAGCGAAACGAGCGTGCCGCGGCAGCGGCCGGCGAAGTGCTAGAAAGCCAATCGCTTTTTAGGACAAAGGCGTTAGGTTAATTTTCTACGGAAGTGACTTGGATCGATTATAGTGAATATTCTGTTAAATAATATTATTGCAATTAATAAAATGGATATAATCATTTATTAATCAGCTATAAACTAATAATTGGTTGTCTATTGTTTGTTAGAAAAATTGTTTCATTTAAAATAGGACTTTAAATGAAACAATTTTTTTGTGACCGAAGGTTTATTTCCGAAAGTATTTCCTCGACTATAAGTAAATTTACACATCATCATCCGAGCGTTAAACCTCCGACGCCCAGGCTCGCTTTCCTAACTTTCTTCTCTTCGCGCGGTCTTGCACAACTCCCGTTTTGAGACTACTGGTACGCATGTCATTCTTCACAGCTTCAAGCGAATATTTCTTGGGCCTTCTTCTTCAACAGGAACCGGGCGGTGATGGCACGATTAGACATCTGTTCCCCATATAACTTACCGGTTTCTGTAAAACGTGGCTGTACATACGTATCGGCTTAAGCCACTCTGCTGCAGTTTGTCTACTATGTCAAGGACATGAAGACTGCTGCGGATTCGGGAGTGCCTGGCGCGATCTTTCCCCACGACTCCAGACATCCATTGCAAAATATTCATCTCCGTGACATACAATTGGCAAATCGACTCTCGCCGAACACAATTGAACATACAATTTTATAACAGAACGTAGATACTTTGGTCTCAGAGTCGTCCCTAGTTATCAATGATATATTTCATCTTTAATTAAAATAACATATTTTTTTACTTGAACTTTAGTAAAATTAAATCTAATGTAAATAACCAATAATTAAAACGTCCGCACGCCATTTAATTTTCATTCAATCATGATAGTGAAATACATGGGAAATGTAAACTTATCAGATTAAGTGCACTTGGCAATAAAAACACTTTTAAAATGGATCCAATGGAAATCAAACCTATATAAAAGTACTCAAATGAAGTTAAAACAATTGAAAATCATTTATTTGAAAACAATTTCGAAAACATAATCTACGTGTTTCTAAAACCAATTAATATTACTGAAATATTTATTTTATCAAAATATATGGCTCTAAGGTTACTAAATTCCCTTTAAATAAATAAATAAATATAGGTTCACACTTATAAAAAGTAAGTTCCGATGAATATGAGTTTTGGAGATTATTTAGTGCATGTCTGTAAAAATTGCCATACCAATTATACATATAATTCAAACATCAAAATTTATAATTTCAATAACAATAATAAAACGAAGGTCCAAAAACGATAATAAATTTACCAAAACTGTAAAGTTTTAGTGAAAACATGAAGAAGATCAACACAAAGTCAGATGTGAAAGATACATTCTACACTCTGGGACCAATAAATTGGATCCTCACATTCTTTGCACTAAACTGCGTTCGTCGTAAAAATGGCAAACTCGTTGTCCATTGGTCATTACTCCGAAACTTAAGTTTAATAGTTACAATATTCATCGTCATCACTTGCTTCTTATGCGGTAAAGTCTCTAACATTGAAAGAAATGAAGATGGTTCTATCAAGTTTATTAATTTAATTGAAATGACATTCCTACTTGACTACGTCCAGTATATCCTTGATTTATACTACGTCTTCAAAACTAAACATGTTCTCATCAAGTACTACGAGAACTATGAACACATCGATAAGATTATAGGCATGACCTACTATAAAAATATAAGGACGTCCATCACATACACTTTCATCATAAACATTGTGATTATTTTGTTTCCTGTTGTCTTAGACTACTTAACCTATAGCGTTATGTTTGGCTGGTTACGCCCAACTTTATTCTCCATAGATTACTTTTTTAATATGCTCAACATTCTTACCATAATAAATTTAACTGCTCATGTCATTCAAATGACGTACAGATTGAAAAGAATAGAAAGCATTTTTAAACATTCTTACACACCATTGGAGGAAGCCTCAAATAATATCTTTTTAAAAAATAATTGGATATTTGAATCTAAAAATTTGGTATATTTAAAATATTATAACAAACAAAAGGATGTGCTATATATAAGAAAGTGTTATTTGATGTTGTTGGAACAAGCCGAGTATGTTAACTATATTTATGGATTTCAGGTATGACATCAAATTATTTTAAAAAAATCATTCACTATCACTTAATTCTGTCGTCCATGAATTTTAAATCCCATTTCAGTCATTATATTGACTCATTTCATTTTTCTCTGCTCCTTTGAAATTGTAATATTTAATGGTAGATAAGAATTTCATGTACACCTTATGCCGATATTAGACGGTTCATTTCGGTCTTTCACTTGGGATGAATCAACCAAAATGATCCATGTAAACAAGAAATTTAATCATTCAATGTCATTGAATACCGTCGTGTCCTTTCAATAATTGATTTAATTTCATTGAACCGTCTAATATTAGCATCACCATTGATTTCATATTATTTTCAATAAAATTTTCTTGGATACAAGGGTTCAATAATAATTTTTATAAATTATTTTAGTTGGTGCTTTTTAGTCTATTGGAAATAATTTGGATGGTCAGTGAAATCAATATTGCTATTAGAGTGACTTCAGGCAGTCTGGTAAATATTTAATAATTCTATTATTCGTATACATTCATAATATACTCACGCCTCTTTCCAACAGGGTTAGACAGAGATAATGGATTCTCATTTGCTTCGATCTTGACATACATCTTTTGCTTCATTTACTTTCATTAATCTCTTCGTACATACATCTTTATTATACATGCTTTTTATATGACCAATACTCAAAACATCTGTGATTTGTTTTTTTTAAGTACGTCGCGCTCTATTGGTACCAACTACACAATCAGTTTCCTTTCATCTATTCTCTGTACATGTCCAAACCACCTTAAGATAGCTTTTTCAGCTCTTGTTACCTGCATCTTCTTTCAATCCACGTTCCGTAATCACGCTCAATTCTTATCGCATAGTCGCATTAATAATGTTATTTTAAATACTTTCATGTCACTTCATGCAAAACCTGGCCACTGGGGCGGGACACAACTCGAGATTGTTATGACGGCATACACTACATAATCCCTGCAAGAACGGAGAAAGAATACAAATTCCTGCGGCCAGGCGGCCTGTCGTAAGAGGCGACAAAACAACCCACAGCCAGGTGGTAGGGCATTTGCCCGTCCGGATGGCTACCACCCCGGTCTAGAGCATGCCGCCATAAAACTTTGAGTTGTATTCCGGCATCAGTGGCCAGGTTCCAGTCCCATCTACGAATCCGGCAGCACATTGGCAGCACCTTTAGTGTTGCAAATGTCTATAGGCGACGGTAATCACGTTCCATGAATAGTAGGACTGGCAAATGCCCTACTAACTGGCTGCAGTTTATTTTGTCGTGTAAGTACTTACTGAATAAACATTTTTCAGCGTCCAGGCTATCCTGTAGCCTACTTTCCAGGATTTGTAAGTCTTTTAAGATTTTGCTCCTTCAGCTCAATTTTGTTCAGTTTGGTAAATCGATGCGAACAAACTTATAAGAAAAATAAGAATATTGTTAATATTCTGGATATTATTATTATGAACGAGTGTTTAAGTAAGTATATAAGTATATATAAATATCACACATTGGACTACATCTCCAAGCACTTGAGTTAGTTATTACCCATACAACAGAGAAGGCTGGGGCCGATCTTAGACACTTAAACCATAGTAGGTATATATATAACAGGCATTTCTTTCATGAAATTTATCGTGACAGAAATTAAACCCGGAGTGTCAAATAATATTCCATTAACTCTTGGAAAAGTAACTCTGTAACATACTTCTGTATAAAACTTATAAAAAGAGCTTGAGATATAAACAAAATAACAAATATAAAGAACAATTATTTTTAGCTAGACGTGTTGCTGGGGAGTATCTTGCCGTTTCTTCTCCTTTAGCAATACACGTTGCGAAGCGGTGTACATAGAATAGGCAGTAAATTAAATTTTAACTTATATGTATGACCTTCAAAAAGTGTTCTTCAGTGGAACTTATATTGAATAAATTTGACTTTTGAATTTGAATAATATTTAGGGATTTTATGACTCAGTTTTAGATTGGTATTTATTGTTTTTATGTAAACCTTGCAAAATGCTTGGAATTTCCCCGTTTCCGTTTCATAATAAATATCAACTTTAAAATTGGGTATTTGATACTACATATTAAAATAAATTCTAAAATATTATTCATATAAAAGAGCAGGCGTCAAAATGTCTTATTGTCATATCACTTTCAACAGTTTTTTGTATAAATAATTTTAATTAGAAATTAAACAACAATTAATAAACTATTTGACTCATTAAAATTGTGACATCATAAAAGTGTGATGTCTCCTTGATTTTGTATGAGAATACTGGCTATTCCCATACAAAATCAAGGAGGCTGTAACATTGTGCTATGACAAAAAGTCTCAGTTGATGTGGTTGTCAAATACCCAATTCAACATTGTGTAAATTGTTTAATTCGATCCATCGATTACTTTTCGATATCACCCGACACAAACATAGGCAAATGGAATTTTTATATCTATAATATTATAGATATTGACTCATTGACTCTTCAGGTGATCAGAGGGCTGGTGCTTACCTCGGCCAACGGATTAGTATGGCGATCCAGCGAGGAAACGTAGCCAGCCTTCTGGGCACCTTACCCATAGAAGACGGTGATCTGGGCTCAGTATTCTACTTATAGTATTGAGGGACTATGAGTAGAATATAATACGAATAAGTTAAGTTTTCTTGCTTTGTATTGTCCATTGATATATGTAATAAAATGTTAACAGTTATCTTAATATTATAAAATTCTAAACATGCCGTGTCTGTACATTGAAGCTATTTAAAAAAACAACTCGAATAGACGATATAAACAATGGAGAATACGATGCAATATTTTTTTATTTTTTGTCCGTTTGTTCGGGATTTGCGTAAAAACTACTGGGCCGATTTCGATGCGGTTTTCGCTGATCGACAGCTAATTCTTAGACTTAAACTTTGCGTATCGGCCATCGTCCGTCCGGGCTAGAGGTGAATGCGTGAGCGAGCCCACAGCCCGGGCCTACGACGCAACGAGGATTAGCCAGGGGTTTTAGTGGGTATCCTCAACCGCGGTGTGGCAATAACATTCTTGCGGGTGCGTTAGTGCCACCCCGACGAGGCGAATCCCACACACCCCACCGCTCTCCCCCGCGGCGGATTGTCCTCAAACGGATTTCTCCTGGGAAAAAAGTGAGAAATCTTAACTGAAAAATAAATATTTTATATTTTCAGATACCGAACTAAAGTCATCGTTGGTGGAATTACGTGATTTAGTATTCTTCAGACCTATAGTATTTCACGCTTCAAACTATTTTACTATAAACAAGAAACTTCTTGTGTCCTTTTGCTCCGTCGTAGTGACATATTCGATCATATTTTTCCAGAATATGAATTAAAATAAAAAACGCCATTTAACTAACTCCAAAAAAAAGTAATAGAACAATATATTTATACTATTATCTTAATAGGTTCACTATTATTTTAATTTTCTCGTTTGTTTACGCTTTGGTTCAATTTTATTATACAAAATTTTTGAGCACAGTTAGTGTACAGAAATTGGAAGGACACAAAAGAAGCTCACCGGATCTCCTTCAAATGGTTATACGGCAGTTCTACTATCTTATTATATCCTATGGCCACTATTATTAAGTCTGATAAATATTTAGAGTATTTGTAGCACTACACAACAATTTTACTTAAAGTATTTTGTAATCATTATTTCGCGTTAGGAACACAGCACAATTGGACAATTACACGTCATGCACTCAAAGATGTTATTTTAATTAAATAATGTGGCGGGGGTTTATTTATTCTACCACAATTTACATATCGAATTTATTAATTGTGGAATTTACCTGTAATATTAATTTAATTCGTTACGGCGGTTTCATAACGGCGTAAACACGTTTTTACCGTGGATTGCATGACATTTGTGATTTCGAATACGGACACTGAAAATCAGTTCTGTGTCGGACTATGTTTCAGCACAGCACTGATTTTGAGCGAGTGCCAGTATCTTTTTGCAATTTGTGGCATAATTTTTTTTTAATAATAACTTTATCATTGTGTATTTTTTGTTTTGTGTGTCGAATTTTAGAAATAAATATTTTCTTACTTTATTTATAGAATTTGATCTCAGAACAATAAAATATAAAAGCTGCTAAAAAATATATAATCTTGCTTGAATAAAAGTTGGTTAACATCACTTATTTTTCACCCTTGTAATTAAACATATTACTTCCTTCAATTAACATAATACCATAAGTAGTTTAAGTATAATATAATTTGTTTAATTGCTTCAGATTGCAGCTGTAATTATCTTAGCAATCTTCTATACAAATAAAATTGAAATCAGGAGTGTCTGTTCGTGGATTGAAAATAAATGCCAAAATTTTAGTAAAAGGAATGATGTTTTTTTTTTAAATGAAAATTTATTTGCATATGACATGGTACATAAAAATTATACAGGCCTTTAATTATATATGTCCACATTCCATTATCCATAGGGCGTACAAATACCTATTACACCGCCTAATACAAGTTATCTATCTATATATATAAAAATCAACTGCTGTTCGTTAGTCTCGCTAAAACTCGAGAACGGCTTGACTGACTTGGCTAATTTTAGTTTTGAATTATTTGTGGAAGTCCAGGGAAGGTTTAAAAGGTGAGTAAATATAAAAAAATGGTTGGAATATAGTAAAAACAACAATGTCGCTTTCCCTTAGAAACTGCGTATATGGCGGTACGAAGTTTGCCGGGTCAGCTAGTCTATAATATTATAAAATTCTAAACATGCCGTGTCTGTACATTAAAAAAATCAACTGGAATAGACTGTATAAACGATTTGAGAACACGATGCAATTTTTTTTAGATTTCTTGTCTGTTTGTTCGGGATTCACGTAAAAACTACGGGGGCGATTTCTTTGTGGTTTTCGCTTATCAACAGCAAATTTGTAAACTTAAAATCTGTGGTACTTTGTGTCTCAGGAATCTCGCGGGCATTTCAAGTCATGCGTGGACTAAGTCGCGGGCATATCCTAGTCTATTATATTATGGTATGCCAGGTGGGCCACTCACAAAAGCTTGGCGGGCCTCAGCGCAGGTTAAGTTTGTTGTCGAAGTGAGTTTGCACTGCTTCCCGGGGCATTCTCAAGCACTGATGCGCTGGGATCAGCGTGGGCATAACTACGTTCTAAGTCTCACGCTCTTCCTACCACAGCGCGGGGCACATGGGAGGAGGGTGGTTTTAGTGGAGTATTGATTTGGTTGGTAGGTTGGTTCGAGTCTCCACACAAGCCAGTCGATTAGTGTTTGGATTGCCCCCTTTGGGAATGCCTCCATAATCCACTATGGTCTAATCCGTAGCAAAGGACCCGGTACTGTGCGAAATGCATTTCCCCCGCCTTAAAAAAAAGGTTAAGTTTATGGAAGTTAAAAGATAAGAATATAAATGCAAATATTCTAAATAAATATAAACGCAAACGTAGCCATGTGCAAAACTAGTCTTGTATAAATAAACATGTCAGTAAACTTATATAAATAGCAAAATGCTTTTTATACAAAATCATTGAAATTTTATTAATGATAATGACTGGATATAATTACTCGATTTAATTTTTTAACTTTCCTGAATTCGTTGATGTATATTTACTTATTCAATTATAATTTTAATAAACGTATCAGTTGTGCAATTTTAAAACCTAGCAAGTGCATTCCCAAAAATTTTTCACCACAGCACAAAAAAATTTGCTATTTAAAAATTATTTATTGAACTCATTGGAAGCGTTATTATAATTTGAACTGTCTACATGTTTTGGTACGTAAAATACGTCAGCAAATACCTAGTAAGACAACAAAACACAAATGTTCATTCAAAAGTGTTAGTTGCTAGATTTTGAAATTACACAACTGATATATTATAAAAACACTGCACGACATACTGTACTGTACTTTGTGTCCCGGGAATCCCGCGGGAATCTCAAATCAAGCGTTTACGAAGTTGCGGGCATATCTTAGTAATAAGTAAATAATAAAAACCCTTCATTTTCTAATAATGTTTAGATTAAATAAAATTTTTTTTCTTCCTAATTGAAGGGTCCATCCACTATCTGATGAAGGCCTCCTCCATCTTATGAATCTCGCTCTTTAGCTTTCCTTATTCCTAAATTCCCTGCTACTAATTGATCTCATCATTCCATCTTCTGAAGGATCGGCCGGGTCTCCATTTGCACTCCCATTGCTTTGAAACGGGCGGAAAATAAAGAATTCGACAGCCAGGAAGTTAAGTTACTGCGTCGACTTACGGCCGGTTCCTATATCGTACCTCGTACTGAACGTTCATTTGCCTTACTTTCGGTCATTTGGTCCAAGCTCCATACAAGTATTGTCAAATTTTAACTAAATAAATAGTGTATGAGAGTGAATGAAAAGTGCGAACATCGTAGAAGAATATTACAGACTTTTTCAAGAGGGATTAATTTCTGTTTTTCTTTAACTTCATGTCGTGTGCAGATTTCATGTTTGTAATTTCCAACATGTACATTTGTATGTAACATATTTATCTCTTGCTTGTCTCACTTGTCTTTTTCCTCCGTGCAGAAACGGAGAAGGAATACAATTTCCTGCAGCCGGGCGGCGTGTCGTAAGAGGCGACAAAACAACCCTCAGCCAGGTGGTAGGGTATTTACCCGACTGGATGGTGTAGCACCTTTGGTGTAGCAAATGACCATAGGCGATGATAACCGCTCTCCATCAAGAGGGGCCGTCTGCCTGTCTGCAGAGCTCATGCAATAAAACGAATTTAATTTTCGATAATGAATGGAAGAAACTTAGGTTGTACCTGTGTTTTATTACGATTAAAATGTTACAGACAAGTTGGACGGCTTAATAACCCGCAAAGGGGTTTGTTTTTGCCTGTACGGATTACCGAGGCCCTTCTATACTATAAATGTCACCGCTTTGAATCATGACATGTCAGGCGGTGTGCTATGCGCCCTAGGGCACAAGGCAAGGCGAATAAAATGTTTCAGAACCAAAAAGACGCATGAGAGCAGACGACGTTGACGGTCATGCCCGTATAGCCATTTTTCAGGATAAACGCAGACGACACGCTCAGCCATTAGTTATTCATAGAAGTGACAGAGGTTTTATAAAAATCAAACAAAGTTTAATTAATTTATAATTTTTATTTTGAATTTTTAATCGTATCAATCTTCTATCGTCAGTATTGGCATCTTTAAAAAATAAAATAACCCTTTTTATGGAAGTATTAAAACAAGACTTATATTAATTTGGCAAATCCAAATTCACCTCATAACAAATACAACGTATAAAACTCCACGTAAATAATTATTAAAATATAATAATTAATAATATACATTTTATACAAAATAATAATAATAATAATATTACACAACTCATACATCTACGAGACTATTGTTTTTCTGTTGTAAAAAAATCTATACTCGTCTAGTATTGTCAATGTAATAATTACATAAACAATACTTAATAATAATAGTCAAAATACAGATATGCAAAATAATTCCTTTTTAAAAATAAAGTATTTATCAGATTATTTACAAGAAAAATTATACTAAAAAATAAAATTAAAATAATATACATTTTTTTACAATTATGTTTACAACATAAATTAGGAAAAATACATCATTTTTGCAAAAAAAAACATATCTTTTGCAAAAATGCAATATATCTTTCGATTAACTTACAGAGAAATACTCTTCATTCACAAGTGTGTCAAGATACATAAGCTATCCTTGTCTAACAATTTGAAGATCAAATCTGAAAGAAAGGAAGGTAGTTCTTGCAATACATATAAATGAAGAGATGTAGCTCATACACTACCCTTACGTACGAATGACGACAAGTGAGACGTTAAAACCATCAGTACTGAATCAGATCTCGTTACAAAACCCATGGAATTTTTTAAAACTATTTTGAATATTGCACATTAAAAAAGTGCCCACTTTCCGACATAATTTTGAAATTATGGACCCTTAGGATTTTACATTTTTTAATTTTACAAATAAATGTAAAAAAAAATAACTGACGAAAATAAATTTAATAATGTTGGGTCCATTAAAATGAATTTAACAGGGCCTAGCATCATCGAAGAAAAATGCCAATGATGACAATCGTTCATTAAAAAAAGTAACTTTAAAAAGTTCCTCAACGATATATGACCAGATAACGTCACAGGGCATTCTTCTCTCCCTCTTTTTAAAGTTTTATTTTTTTTAAAGAATTTTTTAATTAAATACCTAAATTAAAACTTTAATAGACATACAAATAAACAGAGAACCGGGATATTCAAAGCGTATGAAATGACAGGGGTCGTGTTCATGTATAAAAACATATTGATTCGATTCTTATCTATCCATCTGCCTTGTTACTAATAAATTTGACATAAACTATACCCTTTCCAAACCTTTATTTTACTTTTGACAGCTCGATGACGGATCTACTACTATTTGTTATAAAAATCGACTTCATTTATAAATAAGTTTTAATCTTTTTTTTTAAGTGGAACATTGTTTATTATCAAGTCGATTACTTTCGATTTAGTTACGTAAAGTTTCAATGGTTTAATAGTCTGTGCGTTACACGATTCACAGATCATCACTATTAATTACGTCACTCGCAACAATAAAATATGTCATTTGTTTCATGTGGGCTTTACTGTGCATAAATATGTAACTTGATAGACGTGCAAATGTCAAAAGTAAAATAAACACTTGGAAACGGTATAGTCAATTTTCTATCAATGGCAAGGTAAAATAGTAAAACATAGAAGGCCAGCTATTGGCATACCGACGGATAGCTGTTACTGCATCATCCCACACACCTCACCCCATACCCTAGTTTAAGACGTAAGTTTTGACTGTTATCGTTCAAAAAAAAAATAATAATAAAACGTAAAAAGACAAGAGAAGAATGATTCATGGTTCAACCCAGTCATGTGTAGAATTTAGGAACTGTTCAGAACTACGTTTTTACGGGGCTTTGTCATTTCTAGCATTTTCAACGCTCACAACACCGGTATGTTACGACGACCGTTCCCAAAAGCCGATATATACAAAGCTTCATTTGGCCTTTCAAGTCCTATTTACTCGGTGGAGAAACCCTAATCGATTTATTACTTTTTCTATTTTATTTACTTACAGAACTTATTCGGTGGGTAAACGCCTATGTAGTTTACGTATGTACAAACGCTTATAACCCCACATGTTCTAAATTATAAAAAAAATGTTTGGCATATATTTGTGACTCACCATTTTTTTAACAACTATTTTGTACCTAAATTGTTTTCCCCCTCTTAAAACACATTTATGCCGCTCTTATGGCACTACCTACAGGCTTTCAGGCACCAAAATTTTAAGGCACAATATTTTCCTATATTTGTACAATATACGATATATATAACTGGTTTGATTTATATGTATATATAATATATATTGTAAGATTCTTTGTTTGAATTTTTTTGAACTCTTATGGCACTATATTTGCACATACACATACATTGAGAGTCCTGAATGTTATATATTATGTTACAGAAAATATTTAATAACACACTAATATTGAAAAAATAATAATAACAATCCCATAGATTTTTAAATTTTGCAACAATGCAAAAATAATCCAGAAATTTGTATTATCATCTATTATTATATTTATATAAAAAATACTAGAAAAAGTAAATATGTAAATTAAAATTTAACTACAATCTTCTGCAACATAATATATATAATTACACATATATAACCCAATAAAATATAATATGAAATATTATATAATCTTTCAGTCTTCAATCCAGAAAATCTCAATAGGCAATATTAATCACAGTAGAATGTTAGATTGAATTAATTTATTTTTAAATTTAAAAAATGGTGCCATATTTTGCAAAGGCCATACATATAGTTTTTGTATGGTCTGTTTTAACAACTAAAAACACTTTACCAAATTTTAAACGTAATTACTTCAAAATCACTTTTTAACCTTTATATGTATGTCAAATAAATAAATAATAAAATTACATCAAATTTTATTACGTGTTTAAAGAATTACCTTTTTTAAATTCATTTATTCTCAGAAGGTGATTTATAGGTCATATTCTAAAGCATGTACTCAAAGCCGCTTTTTGTAATGATAATAATTAGTAATTATACTCAGTAAAACTGAGACGAAAGAATATGTACTAACTTTTTTCATTTTACTCAAACTCATGTATACTGTATTACTTTATTTGAATAAAAGATATGTGACTCAGGTTTTGCTTATAATTATTTTAGTACATTATTATTTATTGTTATATTTCATAATTATTTATTTATTTGTATATTATATATTTAGCACGGTTTCTATAGATTCGATTATTGTTCTGATGGTTAAAATCTTCATTGCGTTATTTATTATTCGGAATAGAAAATATCCCTCAAAACAGACCATACAAAACTTACTAAACCACACATACCATTTAAACTTGTACACCGAGTACTCTATCAACAACAAAATCGTAACTTACATCAGTCTTTGTTTCATCTTCTTTAAGACAAGGGTTCTTACATTCCACAACTTCTGTGACCTTCTGTTCTTCGCTCTGAGCCGTGTCCCTGCGAAGTTCGAAGGACGTCTTCGAAGATCTACCGTCCGGTGTTCTTCGCTCGTCCAAATCTTCTTCCCAGTCGTCTTCGGATATATCTTCGCCGTCTTCAGTTGGTAGTACCGGTATTGAAGTTTTGCTGCGCGTGAAAAATGCCATTTTCTCTCTGAAAAAAGAATTGAAAATTAATTACTTCTTATTACCATGTTATAACGGGAGATCTTCTAGCCGGTCAGTATGCAGCATTTAAGACGTTTTATTATTTACCGACCATGGATCTAAAAATATGTTATAAAGGAAGTATAATTCTAATACTGAAAGACTTTAATGGTGTATATTATTTATTAACACAAAATTTCACTTTAAAAACACCGAATGGTATTTTTGCGTGGTCCTTCGAGCCGGATTTTAACCAGCAATATGGATTGTGTAGGTGGCGCATTTTACAACAAATTCTAAAACAGTATTCATGTGAAAGAGCTTAATTTTGAAATACTACTAGAATTGTTTTCATTACTGTTTACACAGTAAATGAGACACTATTTGACACGTTAAAGTCAAGACGTCATAAATTGCTACTTGTACATAATCTAGAAGGATGTAGGTAGCGTTTTATAAGACGGTAAACAGTGTCCGAGTGTTTTTTTAATAATCGGCAGAAAACACACACACATTGTAAATTCCCAAGTTGAACAAGTTATACTTGAGTTATGGTTAATATACAACAGACCACTTTGGAGCCGATCTTAGACACCCAGACCATAGTAAAAAACCGAAAGTTCGTTTACGAAATTTACCATGACACTAATCGCACCCAGAGTCTCTGCGTTATAGTGAGCAAGGGCGGTAAAGGCATTTAACCACAGAATCTGTTATAATTGATTTGAATGTAAGCCGTTCCGTGTATAAAGATTGTTGTTCTCCAAGACTCACTTGAAAGTAACCAGGTCAGGCTTCCGACCACCCTGCCTCGATCTCCTAAGGCGGTATATCTCTCTCGCAGTTCGGGCTAGCAGTTTCGCCCTTCTCTGGGCACCGGCCTCACTCCCCTCGTTGCCTTCGACGCCTTCCACTAGTCGAGCTAAGCTTTCCTCTTCGGCGACCCATGCGGCTACAGCAGGATCGCCACGGGCGCAAGCCTCCTCTAATCTATAAAAAAAATTAAAAAATGCTTACTTGATCCTCTTACATATAAAATTATCACATGCAATCTATACCTAAACATACATATAAAATTCATTAAATCAACATGTTGGGGATATCGAGTTTGAATTTAAAAATAAGAAAACTATCAGAGGAGCTGATTCGTTCTAGCAGAATACCTTCAATTCTACACACAAGTCATTTAGAACACAAGATGTGTCAGTAACGTCATGCAAGTGTAAAATAAAAAATGACACCATTTATGGTCCGGCCACAACTTTATCATTGTGGCCGGCAGAGAAGCATGACGCGACGGGCGACAAAATTAAGTATTAAGACATACGAAGAATGCTACAATTCTTCGCACTCGGGGTCAACCTCTATCTCTTCTCCCAATAAGCCCAAGGTCGTGGCCGGGTGCTCAGACTCATATTTATATAAGTTTAAAATTGAACAGTTCAAGTGAAAACGCTAGCTAGTCATAATATAATTATATACCTAAAATACCTACCTACTTTAGAATGATTAAATTTTTAAGTAGTTAAAGTAAAGAATTGAATAATAATATAACATAAATAATAATAATAATAAAAAGAATACTTTAAAATTAAATTACCTCTTCTTAAGCAGTGTAAGGTTGGCGATCTCGGTTCTAAGATCAGTTAATCTTGAGTGCTGTGCGCGCAAATCCAGCGCTAGGTCGAGCGAAGTTCGCGGAGTGCGCGTACGCACCGCGTTACTGCGACGTACAGCGCCACCTGCTACGCGACCCCATCTACAATTTCAACAAATTGTATCAAAAATCTGTTAAATACTATAAAAATTCGAAAGTAAAAACATACAGTCGAATTGACAACCTGCTCCTTTTGGCATCGGATAAAAATAGTAAATTATATAAAAATATGTGAATGTGAGCGGCGACAGCGCCCAAATGCGGCCGGATAATAACACTGGTTACAAAACCTATTTTTAAAACAGCGTTTATTACACTAATGGATATTATTTTACATCTTATTTCATCACATTAAAGTTTGACATTGTATTATATAAATAATATATAGCGGTCAGCATTTTTCATTTCGGTTTAACACTTTTTTCGTCTAGTTTCCATTCGCGGAGTAACGCGCGATAAGAAACTTCCTTCCAAAAAACATTTTTTCATAGTTTTTGTAATAATTAGTTAATCTGGTACGTACTAGCCGAAGTATATAATCGATTAACTATAAAGTCTCATCATTTCTAATTTACTAGATGGCGCTTAACAGCTCCAAATAAGTCAATATTATATCAAGGCTTAGAACCGGTTAAAAAATAACTTGTTACAACCGGTTTTAGTCAACCATTTCGTTCGGAATGAAAGCCTTAAAGAGAGCATTATATTATTCTAAATTTACTATGTTAATACCGTGAGAAGAGGAAGTATAATTTTATCTCTCTCAACATGTGTTTGTATGAGATTAAACAATTGCTTACCATTCGTCCTAAACCGATTACGGTGTTTTCAATACTATTCCACAAAACCTATTTACTAAAAACCGGTTGATTGAACTTAAAGTGCGAATAAAATCGGAAAGAAAAGTATCTATGTAGGCTGTAACCAGTTCGACTTTTTTGTATATTTTATATATATATATATCAGAAGGTATAAATTTAATACAACTGTGAAAATTGAATAATTCCGATGATTAGAAAATTAAATAAAAATTGAATAGAAATTGTTACACATACAATTCAAAAACAATAGAACTTGTACAAAAAACTTGATATTTGCTTACCTCAGCGACCTGCGCTCACGCACGCTTCTGTCGAACGGGATTCCCGCTGCTGGTGGCGGCTGTAACGTGACGCGGCGGGCATATTGCGCCATCGACGAATCCGATTCGGAACGATTCAATCTAGCAATACACAAACAAAATACTCTTCAGTATTGCTTATTTTTATAAGACATAGCTACATATAATACTGTTACAAATTTTTCGGGATTTGAAATCAAATGTCGAATGCATGTACACAAACTTTTAGAAGTACATACACACTTAATTGATAGTTCTTACAAACACAACCAAATGCAACTAGTGCAAACCATAATACATAAAACCCACAAAGTCTAGAGCAAAATATGGGATTCGCGTTCCGAATGTACACATAGTAACCCCCTCGATTGCAGTCGAAACTCGACTAACTCGGTCTCAACGGGCCGACCTTATTTATATTATTATTTTATTTTATTTATATTTGCATAATAGACATGTCCCCCAGATACATAGAGACCATTCTTTAAAATTCTCAAAACTGTAAGCTTAAGGGATTTTAAAAATCTGCAGCGAAAATGGAACAATAAAAAAGTTTTATTATGTTTTATTTAACGGCAGACCATAAAGAAAAAGAGAGATAGATGGGTACTTAGAGAATTAGCGCCAAAAATCACAGTAAACAATTAAGACAATCATAAAAAGTGTTACAGATAATTTAAATACCAAAGGTAATGAATGAAACACGTGTTCGCAAAAGATTATTATTATCAGTTTGCAACAATACAATATCCTTGCAGGAGTGGAGAAAGCATACTAATAGAGTAACGGACAGTCGAATCAACTGAGTTATTTTTATAAAATAGAACGTCACAGCCTCATATATAAATTTAGTACGAACGTGTTTATACGACGTCACAAGAAGGTACAAGTAAAAGGAATCAACTAGTGTGTTGTTTGAAAAATAATTAAAATTATTTATAACATAATATATTAAAAGTTAAGTGAAAATATTAGAATTTATTGTAATATGTGTACGCATTCTTATTAAACAAATTAAATACATGTAATATGAATGAACATGATGATGATGAAATGAACTGACCTGCAGATGTACTGGCCCTTAGAAATGCTCTGCGGCTGCGGTGAAAATGTCTGAGATCTCTTGATCGTTGCCAACGGCTCATTCGAGTTCGCGGTAACTTGTTGACTTTTCCTAATTAACAACCAAGAAGTATCACAATAAGTTATTATTTTTTTAAATTAAACTTAATACTTAGTTTTGGAAATACAAACGATTCATATCATACAATTAAATAAACACGTGACCAAAAGGCTGCTCGATACTTCGGGCAATGCAGCCAGTCTTTTGGGAACGTTCCCTATTGACAGTAGTCTGGCACAACAATTTATAAATTAATTTTAATCTGTATATTAATTTTTAGGGTGTATTTTTAATTTATTGTTTTTACAATATATTGTTTAATTGTATGATAAGAATAAACAGATGTCAAATATATTGAAAATATCAATTCGAAAATGGTTTGGACCCGTCAACTATTTCTATACTTAACGACAAACTTAATGGCTTCTATAGATTAGCTACATTGAGAAATCTTTACAGATATAATTTACTTTGGAAACGTCTATTGCTAAAATCAGCCATAAAATTTGACGCACCTGTATAAGTTACAAAAATCAGAAAAAAATATTTACACAATTACAATAAAATATAATTTAAAATTTAAGAAAACAACACATACATTCACATTGTGCCAAGTCTCATGCTTACATGCGTATACATTTCAATGTACGGAAAACCATGCGTTTTTATTATTATTAGGTATATATATTTCAAATAATTATGTTCATAATGTAAGTTAGTCTCTTTAATATTATTTCATTGGTAATCATATTCGTATTAAAGGTGCATAATAAACAAATGTGTCGAAGGTTATTTTAATAAGCCATAAAAAATTATAGCTATCTTATGAAATATCTTATAACTTAAAAAAAGCGGCTAAGTGCGTGTGGGACCACGCAAAGCAAAGGATTCTGTAGTAGCGCCAGACGTCCTTTGTTTTTGCCAAAATTGCTACGATACCCAAAACTTGTAATAAAAAGTATGCTTTATTATATGTCTTATGATTTTATATTATATTAAATATGCAACAAACTAAAATCTTTCGACACATTTATATTTTCCAAAATATGTATAATATATACATATGTGGGTTTATAATTACATATATATATTTATATGTTCCTGTATGTGTATATATATCACACAAAGCTCCACACATGACACAATGTAAACGTACCTATATACAATATCTATGTACAATTTAATATATATTGGACGGATTTTTTATTTCTCGATCGGCGTATGCTTTTGGGGCATACCATCAGCCTCCACTCGCCGCAAGCACTTTAGATATCTGTTAACGTAAAAATATACACTAAATACTCAACTTCTAAACTCGATTAAATCATTGCCCATAAATTTTACTATAGACCTTATAACAAAAAGAAAATCCTAAAATAAACAATTAAAATTAATATTAAAGTAGAAAAGTTAGTTCCAAACATCTGACAGTAGGGAAACGTTCCCAAAAATCGAGACAAAGTTTGGAACCGGTTTAAAATTAACCACTTTTGGAACCAGTGGCGTAGCTAGCCTTAGACGGGCCCTGTATCAAGATGTATTGTGGGGTCAAAAAAAGGGTTTTATAAAATAAACAAAAAGTGCTCAAATCGAATTAAAATAATTATAAATTGATTGTAAGTCATTACTTATACTTAGTGCTCTCAGGAGCTAAGTTAGACAAACAATTCAAATCATTCAATTTTTTCGGCAAACTTATTTATCAAATCATCCATAGCTGAAGACGATTACAGTTTTTCTAGATTTTCTGCCTCTATAGACAATAATGACAAGTTTCTGTTGGCTCAGCAGTTATTCTCAAAAGTGTTATTAATCTATAAAAGATTGTGGATATCATTTTAAGAGTTTTTGCTTACACACTTTTGGGGCCCCTGTAGCCTGGGAGGCCCGTGTCATTGATATGGCTGATACGGCGGTAGCTACGCCCCTGTTTGAAACTAACCATCAAGACAACACAATGAGGATTGCTAATATGATTTACCCAATGTTAATTTTGTGTAATTATGAACTCATGAAACGTTATGTTTGAATATGTAATGTATAAAAATGTTCAGGTACGAAACTTTTCAATATTTATTGACACTCATCGAAAAAATAATACCACCACCACCAAAACATCAGTTCAACAACCAGGCAATTTTACAGCATATTTACCCATATCATATAACACAAAGATCCATATATACCCATACATTTATAACCTTTTCCCCTCATAGCTTAAACGATAAATGTACTAATTATTACGTAGAAGGCGCTGCTTTAAATCCTAAATATACTGAGAGATTCCATAAAATAATATTGTACAATGTCACAAAAAGGAAAAAAAATATAAAAAGCTCTTCTAAATAAGTTTATATATAATGCTAAATAATTTGCTTCATTGATTTTTGTACAATTTTCCAGTAACACTCAGAGCAAGACTAAAATTTCACATCATGCCCAAAATTCTATCAATTCCTTATAATGCTTAGGGTTTTATGAACTACTACACTACTATGCTTTTATTTTGCTTAATATTGTATTAAATTAAAACTGTAATTGATTTACTATTCAGAAACATGAAGATACAAGGTGTTTCTTTCAAGAATGTTTTTTTTTTAATGCAGGAGTTCAGTAGACAGACAGGCGGTCCACTTAATGGAAGGCGGTTAACATCGCCTATGGACGTTTGCAACACCAAAAGTGCTACAAAAGCGCTGCTGCTCTCTTAAGGGAGACTGGAACCTGGTCACTAATGCCGGAACACAACTCAAGGTTGTTATGGCAACATACTTTAGACCAGGGGTGGTAGCCATCCAATCGGGCAAATGCCCTAACCACCTGGCAATGATTCGCTGACGATACTCAAGATTTAATGAATTTCAGAGTATTTTGGATATTACTCATTATGCTCAGGATTCTATGAATTTATCCTCGCTCAGATTTCTATGAAGCCAATTCAACTCATTAATGGGGAATCTTTTCTTCCCATTGTTTAGGATTTAAAGTAGTGTCTTTAAGATATAAATATTGTTTTATGTGTTTCTTATCAACTATAAAACCTTGAACTCCCATGAAAATCCCATAAATGCTAAGTCACATAAAATAGTCAATCAAACTGACCTCCTGTGCAGCTGTCTCGCTCCCTCCGGGCAGAAGTTGCATTCAGTGTTAGTCTCTTTCTCCGCAGTCGTCGGATGGAGGTATTCTTCTTCTTCTTCTAATGCTATATCTTCCTCGGGAATGTAGTCTTCGAACGAATCCTCTTCCACTATCTAAAAATATAATTACATGTCTTTCAAGAAGTCTTATATATACACAACTGTACTACTTTATAATTTTTCATTAGTGGTGTACAATTTAGAGACACCTAAGTAAATTTCATTTGGTAACATTGAATTATAATAATAATACCCCTCCACAATTTCGGGCCATTTTTATATTTTTTCATTATCTTTTAAGAGAGCAGCAGCGCACTTGTAGCACCGTTGGTGTAGCAAAAGTCTATAGGAGGTGGTAACCGCTTTCCACCAATGGGCCGTCTGCCTTTCTGCTGAACTCCTGCAATAAAAAAAATAAAAAAATACAGGCAATGCGTTGGCTTCGCGCCTGGTGTTGCCAGCGTCTATAAGCAAAGGGAAATGCTTTCCATTACGTGAGCTCCTATTCTCACTTTTGTAATAAATAGGCCATAATTTTTTTTTTTAAATCTTACCTGATTTAGTGGCTCTCTAGACTCTTCGTCTTCTGATGCTGAATTGTCACCACAATCCACATTGCAATCTGCCCCACTCATACTTTCAGGTCCTTTAATAAGAAAATCGAGTGTCGTCTATGAATTTTCAATCATAAATTAAATTTTTATTAGCACCAAATTTATTTTTTATTTGTTTATTTCCACAAACATCGCTATCTTTCCAGTTTACAGTACAAATACAATAGCGCGATCCACAGCGTAACATTGTATATATACATGTGTTCAGTAAAAATAATAACACCGGCCCACAAAAAATAAAAAAACGCTCTGCACTTTTCGTCAGACCCATCTATTCTTCTAGTCTACCAAAATGATATGATATGTCCAGATTCCGAATCAGTGCATCGAAATACAAAGAATGGATGAGTACGGTCAAATGTCACTTTTCATTTTTGTGGTCTAGTCTAGTGTAATAAATCGTATGTTATTCTTCTAAATTCACTCATTGATATAACCTCTATTAATATATTTGTTGCTTTCAATCATTCAATTTAGAATAGAATTTATCGTTATGTATTAACAAGTTTAAAATTAGAAGGCCTTTGATTGTGTCTCTATATATTATTATGGCTATGTTCCAGATGAGACTCACAACGCCCACATTCACGATTGCGATTTTTCCCGTTCCACTTGCTCGCAGACGTTACAACCATAAACTCTAGTGGAACGCATTATGGGGCGTTGATGTCATAAACGACGAAATACACAAATGTCATTGGTTGATTTGAAAATCGCGCCTTTTGTAATGTCAAGAGATAGAAAGAATTAATGCTCTGTGTTCAACGCCCACTTTGACCCACCTCTTGACATGGGTCGTCGTGAGCGCTGTGTGATCGAAAATGATTAGTCACTAGTGACGTTTTCTCCACGACCATAACGACCGTGGTCACCATGTGGTACAGTCGACGGAGCATTTTGGGCGTTGTGAGCTACTAAAGCGAAAGGAATTGTTTCACAGGGATATTTGTTTGCCTATCTATTATAGTATGGTTCACAATAAAGGAAGATCACTTCCATTATCGTTGGTGTTCAGATTTTCACCAAGCAAGTCACGAAGTATAAAAACACCAAAACTCCTTAATAAAATAATAATAACAGTAGATAAATGTCTCACTGCTGGACTCGGGCCTCCCGTTATAAGGGAACGGACAGTATACCTGCCATGCTTGTCCAAGGCGGCTTGGCAGGTGTGACACATCGGTTATCTCGATGTGCAGGTTACATCACGATGTTTTCCTTCACTGTTGTAATCACGTGGTAATTGTAACAATATGCACATTAGGTCAGAAAACTGCCTAAGTGGTGCATGCGTTCCAGCCAGGATCGAACCCGCGCCCTTTGAGTTTGGGTCGCGTGCGCTTGCCATAACGCCACCACGACTACTATTAAACTAAAATTCCTTAAATATAGATAATTTTAATTCATTACTTTTTGCTAATACAATATTTACGAACACATTTCAATGTTGATATTCTATTGAACCAGTGGTAACCAACAATTTATATGGTCCTTCGATCCGGATAACATCGAAGCCCATTAAATAATTTCAGAGCATTTCAGGATTAAAATCGTACTATGATATATATCCAAGTAAGTAAAAATGTTGTATAAAAGGACGATAATAAAGACGTACTCACCCCTATTATTCCTAGTTAAAGTCGACGTTTGCGAAGAAATGACTGTAGACTCATCAGAACTTTCATCCCTCCTCATACATCTGAAGCTTAGCACATTGTACCACTTCTGTGATACAGTGTCTGGTTCATAATCTGCTAGACTTACTTGAGCACAACCCTGGAAATATATATACATTTAAAATGGGGACTGCAAAGTAAATTGGGGATAAAAATTGGTGGAGAGTTAATCAGATTATTACGCTCTCGACTTTGTTAGTCACATGGCACTCGAGGCTTTAAGCCGAATACTCGAATTTGGCTAGAATTCATCACGTAACATTAAAGAAGAAAATTCCCGGCCGTTTTCTGGCCCCGAAAATCCCGAGAGTACTCTTGACTAATCTTGGGATTTTTGGGATTGGCACTACCAGATCTAGTTTGCATTCCGTTGTCCGTTTGCGCCTTAACCTTTAGACGTAAAATGAGCCTGTTTGAAAATGGAGGAGTTCGTGGACTCCACTTAGAAACAGCATATAAGTATCTATTGTCTATTCCTCCTGCTGTTTATGTTGGCAATAAACTACGAAGCCGGTTGGGAAGTCAAACATTGGATGCTTTGATATTTCTGGGATTGTATTTTCGAAATTCTAAATAGGTTTTTTGTTCTGTCTTTTTTATTTCTTACAAAAGTGTGTTCTTTTGTCTTTTTTTTAAATATATTGTGATTTGTGTTCTGTGCTGTCTGTGCAACAATATTAATAACATTTTTTTCAATAACATTTTTTAAATCATATAGTCTAATTCGCATTCGATTACGCATCAAAAGTCACGGGATTGAAAAACATACTTGAGATTGTATTCTCTGCGTAACATACAAAGTGTGTGAAAATAATAAGTATTACTGCAATATTTACATTTCAAAGTTATAGATAAAACAATAGAATTGATTTAACTGGAAAGTGACAATAGCAAATCAATTTCACACAGTTTTGTAAGTTTTAAAGACAGTTTTAATATTACTTTTATTCATTAATCTAAGGTTTCAGTGTCGTTTATTTGATTACATCAAAACCATTAAATTCAACCTACATCGTTTCACCAAAATATTAAGATTTTAGTTATTAACTGAATAATTTAATCTACTATACTCTAGTGGTCTTTTTCATATTGAGTTAGAGTAAGTTTAAAAGCGTTTTTATAGTTCTTAAAGAAGCTTTCAAACTTACTCTAACTCAATATGAATAAGACCGTAATTCTACTATAAACTTTTAATATTTCTAAGCTTAGTCATTCACATTAGCAGGCAATAAAATCTGTTTAAAAAGTACATACAAACGCAGTAGTCAGCTAAAGTCATCTATAAGGACTGACTTACCAAGCACTCGGCCCCGCTGGTAAGGTTGACCTGCAACGTTGCAGCGCGCAACGCTCTCGTCCCTGCGAGGGGGACGCGTTGCGAATGGCGCCACGCGAGCGTTGCGCCGCGCCACACCAGCGCGCTACTGCCAAACGCCACGCCACACCCGCCACCTATCACTAGCGCACCTCGAACCGACCTGGAGATATAAAGGCATAACTCTCATCATTCTAGCATAAGCTGAACTATATATATTTTTAAACTTGATCTTCTTCTTATTTATGGCTCCATCACAATTTGCATTGATTTAGCCAATAATATAGTAGCTGGTAAAATGTCAGGTGCGTATCCCTATCCCTATCCTTATTAATATTATAAATGCGAAAGTAATTCTGTCTGTCTGCCTGTTCCGTTTTCACGGAAAAACTACTGGACCAATTTGGCTAAAACTCAGTATATATATATGTATGTATATATATATATATATATATATATATATATATATATATATACTTTCCATCCCGAAAAACTTTCCAAATATAAAATATCCCTCAGCCAAGACTTGAACACACATCAATTAATTGATTAATTGAAATGCGTTCACCATTAAGCTATAACGATTTAATATATTTGTTAAGTATTCAATCCAGAGGCAGTGTATTATTCATTTATATGAATACTAAATGTTTATTTCGTTGCTCCCTTGATGGCGCTAGCGTCGCTATAACTCGCGGTATGGTTTAACCGCGACAGTCATATTGGAGGCTGTTCACTTTTGCAATAAATATCTTGCTTTAAGGTAACCACCCTTTCATTAGAGGTACCCCGGGTTCATGGAAATTGTACGAAAGGTGTACAAAATTGAATAATAACAGCACATCAAAGTCCCACTATTAGGGAATGGACAGAATACCCGCCACGCTTGTCTAAGGCGGCTTAGCAGGTTTGACACATCAGTTATCTTAATGTGCAGGTTTCATCACGATGTTTTCCTTCGACGTTGTTAGCATGTGGTAATTATAACAATATGCACATTAGGTCAGAAAATCGCCCAAGAGGTGCTTGCGTTGCAGCCAGGATTCGAACCCGTACGCTAGCCATTAAGCTACCACGACTAATTATATGCTTGTAGAGAGGTGCCCCGTATAGGTTAGAGGGGCGAGATGGAATGCTCCTCCGTCTCAAAGGAAGATCTTCCAGCGAGGCTAGTGTTGTTCCTCGCAGGCCTAGGCCCATCTTTACTGTTGGAAATTTGTATATATTCTTTGTACGTTTCGGGAAATGTTTGCGACCTCAATTATTGTACAGCGCCATCTATTGGCTTGTAAGTGTTCCACTACATTTTATATATTTAAAACAGTAAAAATTAACCAAAAAAAATTGTGATGATTGTAAAACTTACACTTCTGTCCCGACATCAATGAAGAGTGCGTGAAGGTTCCTCGCCCTTAGGATGCCGATCTCCAATACACTCTCGTCCTGACAGAAGCGCAATTTGATCTCAATTTGGGCACTGTTCACTGCAAAAAAAAATATATAATAAAGCTAGAAAATTTTACTGAAATATATCTTTTTGAATAGCCACAAGAATTTATTTGTTTGGCGTCAGTTATTTAATTTATTTTTATTTTTAATTTTGATTGCAGGAGTTCAGCAGACATGTAGAGGGCCCGCCCACTTGATGGAAAGCGGTTACCATCGCCTGTAGACATTTGCAACACCTGCATGCAACCTGCATGTAGTTAATGTACTACATGGCAGAGGGTTGAAAGTCTTTGTTACCAAGCCATAAAATCAAAGAAGAAAATAACTTACCCGCGTTGGAAGCATCATTGCCGGCCTGAGCCGCCTCGAAAACTCCAGAGTCGCCGGCAACTGATTCGTCGCTTACTGCAGCCGAAACGGATCTAGTATTGGTACCTGTAAAGCGACAAAATATTATAAGATCTGTGTTATACATAATACAGACTATAAATTTTATATACATTAAAATTAGTTTATTTTTCATTTCTGTCTTACGTTATGGCCAGGTTTTAAAATTTCAGAATCAAATAAAAAATCCTGTTTTGAAATATTTTGCGATTACGAACTTTTTAGCTGATAAACCTATTATAAACAAGGCAATTACAATTCATCTAAAACTATTGTGAGGGGCATTATATAAATCCAGCATAACTTACCACTAGATGACGGCGTCCGCGGTGAGAGGGGAGGTGGCGGGGTTTCAGATATAGGGGAAAGTGGTTCACAACCCCGCCCAGGACCTTGAAGTTGTACTGGAACTAAAGAAAAATACACTTTAAAATTACTTTGATTTGATTGACTAAAATAGTTGATGTTTCTTACATCTATGGATAGATCTCCTCATAGATCGGGGCCTTCCTCCCATACACATGAGCGAATTTACAATTCGCTGTTTTTAAAATAAATGAAATATTGCTGCTGTTAAAATAAATTATTTTAACAGCAGATAAACACACATTGTAATCTAGCTAAGCAAGTTACTTTTGTGTTATATATGTATGTAAGTTCGTTTAAAAAAACCATGCCAGGAATCGAACCCGGAGCCTCAGCATTTCAGTGAGCTCGAGAGGAGAAGGCTTAGTCCACTCAACCATAGATTATTTCCACTTTAATATCTCATGGAGATATCGAAAATATATGACCGATAACATTTATTCGTTATCACCAAGAAAATTAAATACAACAACGTATTAAAACATATATTTATAAAAGAATAAATTATCTTACTTGTTGCAAGACCAGTAACCTCGTTCAGACCAGTGGCGATCCTCATTTCAGCTAATTTCTCTTCTAACTCTCTTTGCTGTCGTCTTTGTCTCTCCGCCTACGAATTATATATTACTCGATAAAGTCAAATGTTAATAATTTCATCTCTTTAATAAATGTTGATCCTGTTATAAACCATGGAAAAAGATAGTATTCTTCTTCCATCGTTATAACATATATAGATATTATTCGATTTGCTGATATTAGACGCATCAAGGAACTTGAATAATTCTGGTTTATGATTATATACTATACTTTGGTTGATTCATTCAAATTGAAAGACAGGAATGAACTATGTAATATCGGCTTAGTGGTAAGAAAGACATGTTATCCGGCTTGAAGGACCAAAATGAATGATATCCGCTATGCAGTTGTAGTTAGATGTGGTAAACTCAAATTTTTAAATATGTAAAAAAGTGACTTTAATACATATTTTGTCTTTGAAAACTCAATACTTGAATGATAACTAGAGACGGAACTTTTTCACAAGTCCCTATCATGAAGGTATCAATAAACTTTAATCTGAACCTTTAAAAGAGAAGACTTAAAAATATTAAAAAATATCATGCTTTTTATACCGCATCGGACGAGGGTAATATATTGAAGTGGGATTGTGAATATTTCTGAACGTATAAGTGGTTTTGCATAGAATAGTTGAGTGTTTCCGAACGATGTGTGAGCGAAATAGATAGATGATTAATGAAAGAAAAATAATTAAAAGATAAACAATAGCTTGGGTTGAGAGCTGGTGCTGGACGAAGGACGAAGGGGTTATAATTACTAAGATGTGTTATCTAAAGAAGTTGTTAAGGTGTTAAAATTAGATTCAAGATTTGTTAAAGAAATTCAAACAGCTCTACTAATTTCACCTCCACATTGATTTGAAGCAAATCCTCTAATAGTCTAGCTCTATCTAGGATAATGATATAGTTATTGACTATGGATAAATACGTTTTTTTACAGCGTTACAAATAACTCAGGTAATGAATACCTTCAATAGTGTATATACATAAATTATATGTGAATATTGAACGTCATAAGAATTAATAACAATATCGCATCCCAAATAACGCAACATCCATCGCTACATCTGCGTGAACCGGTCATTAACTTTAGCATTATCCCAGATGGAGCAGTAAGGTAACAAAAACTTAATATAAACAAAGTCAATACTTAACAAAAAAAATATTCTGTTAGAATGCTATCTCAATCAGCAATCATGACAATAGTAACCACATTGACGCGCGTCTTATCAGCAATCTAAATTTTTATGCAAATATTTCTTACAGCTATAGCGCTATTGTAAGTTTGAAGTAAGATCTTCATTGCATAGAGACCAAATGATAGGTGAGCAAAATAATCTGTTAGAATGCTATCTCAATCAGTAACCATGACAATAGTAACCACATTGACGCGCATCTTATCAGCAATCTTAATTTTTATGCAAATATTTCTTACAGCTATAGCAGTATTGTAAGTTTGAAGTAAGATCTTCGCTACATAGAGGTCAAATGATAGGTGAGTTAATATTCTTTTTATAGTATTAATAAGTTTACATTTGAATACATTCATTTTAAATGTTGGATATGTTTATTCATTTCATGGTCTTCAGAATAGGCTGATTGAAATTCAGATGTTACAATGAACATTTTTTTCTCTTTTAATATATTGCAATGAAAAGGGATTTCATCAAATAACGATTGAACTCACATAGACGTGGACTTTATTCGACGCACACCAACCCACATAACTTCTAACACCGCACAAGCTTAAATCGTTGGCAAACCTTCTTGTATGCGGCCAAAATTACTGTCCTCTTACTGAATGAGCCGACCTTATATAAAAGCAAAAGTCACATAGTGGGCCTATGCGGCTTTTGCAAAGTGGCGTATTGTAAAGTTTATAAATAAAAAAAAACTAAATCTGTAATTGAAAACAAAGAGGTTCCTCAAATACCTACTGTCAACGAAAATTAATAACTAGAGCAGACTCGTGTGGTTTGCTCTTGGTCGGCCATTAATGCGATCAACACAAAAGGATTAGGAAATAACAACAACAGTAATTAAAGAGGATTAAAAATAGCTCTGCACACTGCAAGTATTCAGAGTAAAATATACAAGCTCTTCGTCATGGCTGCTCATCATAAAATTGAAAAATTGTGAAGTTTGTTACACGATCCTGAAATACATGTGATATTTACCTGACTATAAGAAGGAGGTGGTGGTGGCGGACTTGCAGATGATAAACTACTTCTTGGTGATAATGATGGTTGAGAAGGTGAACTGCTTGCTCCAGGGGTTATACTATCTGTGTTATTATAACTCGAGCCTCGGAGTAGTCTGAAATATATAAATTATGAAAAAACCAAATCAAAGCTAAACTAAGTGAAAGCCTAATCTTTAAAAATATGTTAACAGTGAGGAAAAATGCTAACCTTTCGACTCTTCTATGCAGATCCACCATATCTATAGGTTTGTCAGCTTGTAATGAACTAGCAATTTGAGGTCCACCATATATATCAGTGAAACTGATCCCAGAACTTAATGAGCCTTTACTACTCGCTGTAGATAAAGATCCTAAACTCGAACTACTTGATACCGATAACGTACTAGCTGATAATGTCTTTAATTGTCCTTCTAAAGTCGTCATCGATGTTAAAGCATCTTTTAACTGCTGTAATAATAGTTGCTTTTCTTCGTGTAACCTTAACCTATCTGCTATACATTTGTTCGACATCTCGAATGCATTCTTTAAGTCCTGCTCAAGTTTTTTGCATTCTGTCTGTATTTCACACATTTCTTGCTTCGAACGCTTCCTTGGAGTTATACTCCTTAATTCTCTTAGTAATTGCTCCTTCTCTTGGAACAATAATAATCTATCTTTGTCAGATTCCGCTTGTCCAGGCTGTACTTTATCTTCTAAATCTGCTAATTGCTGTTGTATTTGTTGTATTCGCTTTCTAGCTTCGTCATATTGTAGGCGAACTCGCGCCATTTCAGCTAGTCTTGTACCTATTGGCACTAAATCCGCACAAAGGTCAGTTTGCGAAGCCGTGCTTAATTTCTCTTGAGGTAGACTTAATGTTGATAAATCTGGTGATGCATCACCGAGTTGTAACCTCGTTAAATCGTCCTTTAGTTTCGCTAATGACTGCATAAGGTCGGCTCTTTCTTTCTCTCCACTTGTAAGAGATTTTTGGATATTTTTTAATTCGGTCATTATTGCTTGAGCTTCGGTTATGTTGTAGCAGGCTTGTTGCGAGCTTAGTTTTTGTTCGACTCTAAAAATAAAATTCAAAATATTAATTATGCCAAAATACTTCCGTCATGCTTAGGAATGAATGGAGCATAATTATATATTTGTATTACATAATTATGACAAAATACTTTTATTCGAGTAGCCTAGTGATATAGATTTGAATATTTTATTAAGGTTCATGATTTTGATGCCGTCTGCTTTGATGTTTTAATTTTCTCCTTTTTGAAGCTTCTAAGAAATCTGTAAATAACCAAGTCTCAATCTAACGAAATGTTACAAAAATTCACTACTCACTCAGCAAGTGTATCAACGCCTCTTCTTGCGCTTGCAACTTCTGCTCTCGCTTGTCGGAGTTCTTTCCGAAGTTGCGCGACTCTGCCTCTCGCTTGTGAAACATCTGCGCGAAGTAAATCCGGGTCGTGACGTGACGTTGTTGATGTAGTCGTCATTGAGGTGGTTGATGAACACACTGAAATTAAAAATATTTATAAATGAAAATTTGGTAAAATTTTTTTATTGCATGACTTCAGCAGACGTCTTTTATCCGTGCAGGAACGGAGAAGGAATACATTTCCTGTGGCCGGGCGGCCTATCATAAGAGGCGACAAAGCAGCCCACAGCCAAGTGGTAGGGCATTTGCCCGAATGGATGGCTACCACCACTGGTCTAGAGTATGCCTAACAACATTGAGTTGTATTCCGGCATTAGTGGCCAGGTTCTAGTCTCCTTTTACAGGACAGCCGCACTATGGTAGCACCTTTGGTATTACAAAGGTCCATAGGCGACGTTAAACGCACTCCATCAGGTGGGCCGTCTGTCTCTCTGAACAAATGCAATAAAAAAATATTTATATATATGGTTAATTTCATAAAGATACTTTCCGATATTTACTGTATGTATCTGTGTCTCTGGGATCGGCCCCATAGTTGTCCGGTATATATTACACGTAACGCACGCGTAACTCGCTTAACATGGAGATATACAATGTGTCTGTATGTCTACTGATTATAAAGATTATAAGAATATATTATTTATTACATTTATGAATACCCTTTGGTTTTGAATAAATTAATAATAATCTAAGGCTGATACTTCCTCCAAAAATATAAACAGGAAAATTGTAATTACTAGAGATTAGATAAAAAGTTTACATTTCACCGAAAAATGTATATACAAAATAACACTGAGATTATTTTTTGTATCAATACACAACTGATTATTCTAAATCGTATCTACTTAGCTAAATTTTGTACCTAGTAAATAATAGGAGTTTTCTAAATTGAGGAATATCAAGTTAATAAAGGACTTGCTTACTTTCACTTTCAACTTAAGAGCCGATCCTGTTTTGATGTTTAATAATTTAATTGAGATCTTTAAATAAATACGCTATAAGTATAAAAATTAACAAGAAACTACTTCAACTGCCGATAAACTGCGCTGCAGTTTAGCAATGTAATTGTTTGTATGATCTTGTAACTTCTTTTGAAAATAATAACAAAAACTATCAAACACGATTTTTGAAAATAGGGTAGCTGACATTTAAGTTAAGTGGGGACACTTTTTATATTCTTACGAAACGCCAAAGGTACCTAGATTTAGTACGAGAATAGCAAGTTATGGCACAATAATTTAAACGAGTCAAATAACATATGGCAAACAAAGATCACATGGCAAAACGTTACTTCTCCTTATTATTGAGCTATTCTTTTGGTGTTTGTGAATTATCTGTTATATCACGGACATGAGGGCGATCGCGAATGAAGGTGTTTCTAACGCAATCTACATTAGAATCATTAACATGCAAAAAAAGAATACAATTTCTTGCGGCAAAACAGTCCACAGCCAGGTGGTAACATATTAGCCCGTCCGAATGGCTTCTACCCCTGGCCTAGAGTATGCCGCCATAACAACCTTAATTTGTATTCTGGCGTTAGTGGCTAGGTTCCAGTCTCCCTTTAAGAAGCGGCAGCACATTGGTGTTACAAATCTCCATAGGCAGTGGTAACCGTTTTTCATCTAAGAAGGTAATATTATAGGTAATAAACATATAGAAGCCATTTTGTGTAAATTTAGTGTAAGAGAAGTAATAACAAGTGAAAGTTCGCTATAGAAAGATAGATAGTAGTAGGAAAATAGTATAAATATATATAAAAAAAATTAAAGAGAAAGAAAGCAATTAAAATAAACAATAAAAAGTAAAAAAGATACAATAAATATATAAAAAAGAAATTAAAACATTGACAGATCGTGTTTCTCACATGAAGGGGGAGAATAAAAATTTATTTATTTATTTAATTTGTTTGGGAAACATACAATAATTAATATTCTTAAATATAAAACACAAAATTACACAAATATCAATCAAGTATCCACTAAAAAATAATTTATATAAAAAAAATTGGCTCAAATAGTTAATTATAAAAAAAATACAATTATACGAAAATTACATAAAATGTCTATTTAATTTACATTAGGTTAGGTTAGGTCAATATTGAACAAAATCGAAAAAAAAAATGTCACAATAATTACTAATAAAATAGAGATAAAAAAAGGAAAGTATGAAAAATAAATCGGTTTTCATCAAGTGGGCCATCTGCCTGTCTGCTGAACTCATGCAATAAAAGAATACCTTGGCGTAGCGACGGTAGCTTTTGATTTATATACACTAAACAAAATCTGTATCCAAAATTTTAATGATAATTATATGACATATTTATCATTAAAATATAAATAAATAATCGTTATCGCTACCGTCGGTTGTGCTGCAGCCGAACACGAGGCCCCCAAGCGCCACAAGTACGCCGCACTTGGTAATAGTTAAATTTGCGGCGTTTAGGGTGGAAACTCCGGGTCCGTTGGGTCTTAACGCTCTAAAACGTTATCGAGACGTCACCGAACGTTTGGTAGACCTCTCACGCGACCAACGGGCTGGCGTCTATTTTGCTCAAAGGTTAAGCATTGCTATTCAACGTGGTGACGCCGCCAGCCTTTTAGGAACGTTCCCGATAAGTGACAGTGGTTTAGGACCAATATTTTATCTATGATTATACCGTTTTTATTTAGTTTTTTTTTTGTAGTGTAGTTTAATCTTTAAGATAGTTTAGTTCATAATTCTATTTTATTTTAGTGTATGTATCGTTATTAAAAATAATTGTACAATAATTACGTATACCACCATCACCGTCTCCAACCTAAATTATTCCTACCACAGGTTGTTTGCAAGAGAACGCTTTTTAGCGCCTATTGTACAAAAATAATTAGAATAGTACTACTATAATAGTCTAAAAGTTTTCCTGAAATTATGTAAAAAAATTATAAATAGAATTGTATTATTCCTCGCATGTATATATATGTAATGTATATTATTATAATCTATATTTAATTATGTATATGTATATCTATATTAGTTTATTATTTTGTTTGTTTCCTTTTTCTTTAATTACGATTAGTTTTAATTTAGTTAAACCACCAAATATTATTTAATCTTTCTTGTAATGTCTCCTTGGACACCGGGTTGCCTGGAAGAGATCGCTATAAGCGATAAGGCCGCCCATTGTTCTAATGGAAATGTCTTTATATTAAATGTCTAGGTTTAAGTTCTGGTGAACAATAAAGAGTTTTCATTCATTCATTCATTCATTAAAAAAATAAAGAAATATCTGTCTAGTGAAATTGTTCGAAATACAGAATACTAATATCGATTTAGAACATACGCCGGTTTTCGATTGCTACGCGATTTATACGAGGGCACTTCTTTATCGCGCCGAAAAGAAGGTATGCCGCGGAATTTATTGAAGACCCACGGATTGATTGCCCTCGCGTAATATAATTTAATATTTGATTATTTATTGAGAATTTTACATATTTGCCAGTGAATAGAACATTATAATAGTGACGATAACTTAATATACTCAGTGAGCAAGTGGTTGTATCGGAAAAGGACGAGGTGCGGGTGCATTTGGACAAACATTTTATCCATCCCCATAATGTTTCCCTTGTAGTAGTAGTTTAGTAGGATATTTTATATTTTTCCTCTCAAGGGGCGCCCCTCCCTTAAAATATTGACGGATTAGTGTTCCCCTTGTACATCCTTTGGTGGCAGTTGCTTCTTTTTTGAAAATTAAACTCGATACAATGGACTGTATGATTATTATTACATAAATAAGAATATACGTAAAGAAGTACGTATTACAAATTGTGCGAGAGAGTCGAGAGAGAGAGAGAGTGGTAAGTCGTCAATGTGAATTATTATATATTTTGCCTCCAAGGCCGTTCCTATATCCCGCGTACCGTCCGACGCCTAGCTGCTAATTGTGCGAGCTATGGGCGTCGGCGGTATGCGGGGCGCGGAGAATAGATGTGCTCCAACGGGCGGGTCAGGAGGGTGCTCTCTGTCTGCAACAACACCCTTTCGCACCGCCGGCTGGAGTACCAGGTGAGTACTAAAAATTACCTTGTGAGTTTGTGCCGTCGGGTTCCGATCCGATCCCGCCGTGTACGGTACAGAAATGAAAGAATATCATATACTCACGACTAGTCCTTGAGGCTGCGAGGGTAGAAAGCGCATTGTTCAGATGTTTATATTCATCCTGGGCTAAACACAACCTCTGTTTCTTCACATCGTACATTTCCTTCTTCGCCTGTAACAACAAAGATAAATACATTAAAAATTTAATTAAACCATACTAATATTTCCTAGTATTTTACCGTTATAAATTTTGTTTATTCCTAGTGTGAGTCTAAGGCTTTTCAAACACTTGCAATCGTTGTATAAACTGAAGGTTGTACAAATTAAATAATTTATTTCTTTATAAGGATTTCACAGATGACGATATTCGGCATATTTTGCCATTACACAAAAGGAGGCAAATAGCAGATATAGTGATGCTAAGTAAAATTGCAGTCTAAAATAGACTGGCCTTACTTATTATCTAAAATATGTTTAAAAGTGCCAATAAGACTATCCCGAAATCCAATACAATTCTTTGTTCCTCTTTCTTTTATCTTTTAGCTGTTACACATGGTATAGATTTATTTATTACAAATCCACAAAATGTTAAGACGGTCCTGGTAAAGCACTCACTGGTCTTGAGTATTAGCGGGTTGCATTTAATAGGTCAGTTATAAAATAATCTGTCCTTTCTTTTTTAAATTTCCTCCTTTTAATTTAATTAATAGATTGTAAAGTATTTACTAGCAAGCATTATAGATATCTATATGTGGAAATAATTAACGGCCTTACTTATAATAATCTCGTTAAGAAACGATTAGGCATCTCTAAGTAAGAGAATCTTATGACCCTAATCAATGAATATCTTTTTTTCTTTTTTTATTGTTATTATTTTGACAGTTATTTATGAGTTACTTTGCCACCTCTTATCCTTAAGAGGAGTTTATGAGTAAGATTTTCTCTAATCAGTTGCTGAGCAGTTTCTTTAAATTTAAGAAACGATTATTTTTAAGGCCCTAAATGTTTATATTGTTTGTTTTCAGAATAAAATAAAATAAAATAATTTAAATACTAAATAGAGTTACTTTTATAAGTCGCTCATAACCTCAAAACAATATAATTAAAGTTATTGTTCTGAGTTAATACCATCGTTGATTATTAAGACATTTAAATAATATAATTATTTACGTTTAACGTGAGTACTGCAAGTAAAAAAAATACTTTTAGTAATTGTTTACATAGTTGCGACAAGCATTTTATGTCTGGCTGTATATCCGCTAACTCCTCTTAAGCCAAGCAATGGATTTTTAAACGGTTTTCACCATCAGTTAGGTAATTTTTCAAGGAAGGTTTATATATACTGGCTTTTACTCGCGGCTTCGCTTGTGATATATAAAATCCTAATTAAGTTTTTATGTAATTAAAATAGAGCTACTTACTAGTATCTATAAATGAAGTTTGGCTGGAAGGTGTGTTTTTGACGCAACACAATAGTGTAGTTTGAGTGTAGTGAAATCGTGAAGAAAATAAAAATCAGTGGTAGCTATCGTACATGTTAGTGAGCTGAGTTTGTTAATTAAATATTTATTATTACAATTTAAGTAATCTTACAATAATTATGTATACCACCATCGCCACTCCTAATCAGCAATATTCTTGCCACGGGTTGTCTGAAAGAGATCGCTTTTTAGCGATAAGACCGCCCATTGTACACAATTAAAATAATACTAGTTCGTAAGTTTTCTGTAATGGTGTACATTAAAGTGTTATCTATCTATTATCAAACTTTTCTGTTGAAAAATATGAAAATGTTAACTTCATCATTTGTACACACGAAAGATGTTTTAAGAATATTTTTTAAACAATTTAAATTTATCTTGCAATAACTTGCCAGAAGTTATCTTATCAGATCATCACAATTAGGTACAGTCTATTGTTGATTGAATATTTTACACTAATTTTAATCTACATAGTTGAATTATTTTAGTTAAACTATAATTTTGATGGTTAAAAGCAATTAAGGCAATGTAGGTTTAATAAATACGAGGGTTCATATAGAAACTTTAATAATTTTTAAAGGAATTGGGCGTTATGGAGATAATTCGTTTATCTTAATACAATCTCTAATTAAAATTTTATTTCAACCTTCACAGTATAAAATTGCACAAATATTAAATTACTTGGAACGTGCCATTCAAATGACAATAGATCGTATCCAACTGTATAAATGTGTGATGTAACACCACTACACAGATGGTGACAAATAACAAAAATAAATTCACGTTTTCCGTCAACAAACAAACGCCCGCCATCACCCGGCTCACCGTGTTTCACACTCAAGTACAAAATTCATCAAGTCATCTTCAAAATTAACAAGTCATCAGAGCGAAATTCCAAAGGCATTTTTTGCCATTAACATTAAAGAAATAATACATATATGTTAGATGATGAGTTTACGCGTCGGAATCCATGTAAAAAGTGTCTACCTACATACGTGTACATACATCATTGTTGAAGATCATATCCTGTTCTGAAATCGCTATAATAACACTGACCTCCGACGTGTTTTGGCGTATTTCCCCTAATTCGTTTATAATAGAAAATAAAATATTTACTGTGATAATCCGCAGAGATCCGGTGGGTCTGTATGCGTGCTGTAGCCGACTCCATGTGTGCGGAGGACACTGCGGAAATGTTCCATTCCTACTCAACACCTGCGTCGCCACGTAACCTTGACCCTCATAGTAAGCCACTTCAGACACCGGCACTAAACGCACTTCCGCGGAACGAATCTGGCGCACTGATAATATGTTTTCGTAAATGGCCTCATCCTCTAAGTTCTGACCTTCCGGACAAAGGCGATAACCAAATTCACGACTTATCTCATCGAGATTCGCGTACTCTGGGCGTTTGCGTAACTCTTCTATATTCTGATACTGAGGCTCGTTTCGAACGCAAAGACCGGGAGGGCGCACGGAGGTAGTATCAACGCGTACGCCGTATTCAGGAGGCTCGCGGACCATACGGGCCATGTCAACACGCAGGTGATGATGGCTGGGCCGGCAGCAAGGGTGCGCACCGGCGGACGCTGCGCGCGCACGAAAGGCGCGCGACGCGCCTTGTTCGGACTCGGGCTCGGGGGGCGGCGGCTGGGACCACATGGTAAGCGCCCGCTGCAGCGGACACATCTTAACCCCCAAAAGGGCGCGCGTCGACTGGCGCGGGCGCGCGGAGCTCGGATGGCGTGCGGTGGAATGCGCCCGCGCCGCCGAAAGAATGCAATCTCGGGCGCATTTCGGAGGTCGATCTCTCCGAAGGGCCGGGGTCCGCGGGCGCTCCCGCCTCCCGGGCCGCGGCCATCTGTCGTAATAAGTTCGTCGGATCGAAATGCGCGGCCCGCCGAGGTGTCGCCGCGGTGCCGACGCCGTAACGGGCCGTCTCGATAACCTCCGTTTACCATCGCCGAATCTTTCATATTGAATGTGCACGTGAATTATGTATTTGCCTTCATTTGGGACCCGTCTAATGCCTAATGAATGTGATTGCAGAGAACGTTGAAAGCGTAAGGTAACTAGCGGATGAGAAACAATCATAATCACTGTAATCCAAGTGAAGAAGCCGGCCGCGAGGGTAACGTCGGCATGGAATGCAAAAAGTCGGACGACTTCAAATGTTGACGACTACGCAGGCCCACTTATATAAATATTTTACGTACTTTAATGTAAGAATGTTGAATCAGTGAACAGGGATTACATCTGGCTGCTGTGACTGTCTGTGCAGGTAGACGCACACATTTTTGTTCCGGAATTCCTTTACACGCATTTGCAATCCTGTCCCAGGCGAGTTTGTAGCTTACTTGCACAGTTAACTTGCAAAGATTTAACCTTAAAGAGGAATAAGCTTGTGTAAATTGCTACATACAAAGTTTATGTTCGCTTATAACTTTAATTGCTGGAATAATCCAGTTCACGATAGACCTATTCTCACGCAAGTCGAGACAGACGGTGGAATTTATGGGATTTTTTATCGCAACGAGCCGCATAATACCTAAGCCACAGATGTGGGGCTGTTTGATTTTCCAATACACAAGAACAGCTAACGCGTCCGTGGTATGACGTAATACAATAAATATCACAAATCTAACTCGGCAGTAAATAAAACTGAAGACAAATTTAAGAATGCGAGCAAAAAATGGGCTGACTTGAAAAAAATGCAGAGCAACAATGAAGGTAATAACGCTAATGACACTGGGGTCAATATTCAATTTGGTACGTATATAAAACTGTAGATAATTATGGTCGTGTGTATCTAAGAACTTTCAAATAGGCAATTTAATTCATAAAACTCGATGTTAACGAGTTGATGGAGTACAGACAGGTAATTTGGCACGTTGCCTACATTCCATTGTGCGGTATGTACGACTAATAGCACCATGTGTTTTTTGCTAACACGAGAGAAATTTCAGGTAATGACGAATATAATGCGGTTAATGTATAAAGAATAAACGAGCTGGAGACGTAGAGGAATTTCGTTATTATCTGTTGAGATATAAACCAAAGATTTGGAGAATTCAATAACACAAGGTGAAGCACAAAAATATAATTACGCTGTACTATTTTGAGTAGGTGTTTGTTGGAATTCGCAATTTAGAAATCAAACTTTGTTACATTATTATCAATAGTAGAATTGTATTGCACTTTATTAACTTAAGTATTTGAAATTTGTTTTAAGATATTAATGTTATGTATATATATATATATATATATATATATATATATATATATATATGTAACGCTGTAGATCAAATTACTACCTATAATCACAGCATCGTAGTTAAAAACTTTCCTACTTGCGTCATTCACATTATATCTTCATTTAAACGATACCTTCAGAAAATTACGAATTAGATAAAATGATCGGTTGAATATCCAAGTAATTTTAGCTTGTACTGTCAGACATTAAAAGTATTGTATTTTAATAACTATTTTCTTATTGTTGGAATCCGTCAGTTTGCCGTAGGGGTTTCTAGAGAGAGCATCTGCTTCCCTTAGACCGGTTGCTTTTCGACTCACTACCATATTTCTGACTCTTTCTAACCCACTGAATTATTTCATATCGCATTCCTGCTCCCACTTGCAGTCTACGGAACTAATTTAACGTCTTTTTCGTTTTGTTGCCTATTTGCTGTAAATGGCCAAAACATTTAAGTTTTCTTTACCTTTTTTAATATATCATCTATAATTTCTAATTTATCATCAATAATATCAATAACTACATTAGTAAAGACTACTAACTGCATTTTTTAATTCCAAAATACCATTTAAACAAATTGTAAACTATATATATATATTGTAACACCAAGACATAGACAAATAAAAAGAAGCACAGACCTTACTACTAGTGACCGTATTCACTAACAAACGATCTCTTCCAGACAAACCTAGGCTTAATTTCTTTGATTACTAATACTGGCGGTGCAGAGGTATAGTATATAGTTAATAACATATAAACAATTCACGATAACACATATATAATATTCTATTGCTCACCAAAGTACACAATTACAAAAACGCGTAGATGCAATAATTCTTTTCTTGATTGAACAATAAGCAGCCTTATTGCTTGAAGCGATCTCTTTTAGGTAACCTAACTTAAAGATGTCCCGCTATATATACGACATATATATATACCTAGATACATGTACTTATATATACACATACAAAAATCTCTACATAGTTCGCACGAATCACTACAACATAGACTTAATTTTATAACTTTTAAGTATGTATGACTTCCAGAAAATAGTCTTCTGCAGAACTTAGTTTGTAAATAAATAAAAATAGTTAATGATGTCTGAACGTGGTTTTCATCGCTTAGTGATAAAATACAAAGTGTAGGGATATCAAGATCCCATACTATTTCCTTAACATCAAAGGTGGAATAAAAATATCCAACGTCACGTTTAAATAAGCCAGCATCCATCAAGTATAAAACAAAAGGGCTCGAAGGTCGGGGCCCCGGCTAGATAATGTCTGTTCATAACCAAAATCCGACCTGCCCGCGGTTGAATGTTTTGTTTTTATTGCTTTCGGATGGCGGCCGCCGGGGGCTTCGATGCGATTAAAATTCCTGAGATGCCTCACGCCTCTCCGTCCCTTAGGACTCGTGATCGCCGTAGAACTGGCATTTTAAACATTGATTTCACTCGTGAATTCAACTTTCATATTTCGTACAGTAAAGAAAACTGTGGTGGCTTGGTGGTTAACTCACTCGCGTCCCATGTTCAAATGCGGCTACACCCACTTGCCAGAATTTCATTTACCATAATTTCATCTGCTATACTGGTCAACAGTCATAATATTGTTTCTCATAGTTTTATATATCATACTCATTGTTTACTATATTAGTCACGTGCTAGAAACTTTGTTTCCCATAAAGAAAATTTCAATAACATCATTTGTTATCATCATTGTAAGGCATAATTATTATATGCCATAACATCATTTGCCATCGAAATTGCTTCTAGAAAAAAATCATAAAATCGGTTTAAACTAAACGATCAATAGGTTTGGTTAGGTTAGAACATGAGAAACAACGCGCTAGCCGAGCGAGCGAAGCGAGCGTGCCGCGGCAGCGGCCGGCAAAGTGCTAGAAAGCCAGAATTTCATGAGCAAATTAATAGCTTGCTGTATTTACTAATTATATATAACAATACGTATGGCACTCGTGTCATTATGGAATCTAATGTTCGGGCAAACAAGAGAATGTCACATAACTTTTATGGTAAACAAACAATTCGGGCAAGTGAAATTCAGGCAAGTAAAAATTGGGCATATGAGTATTATTGCTTATATTTTTGGGGCAAACAATATACAACCGTTCAAATGACGTGGTCGAAAAAGCTTATGTAGTTTTCTGACCTAATGTCCATATTGTGACAATTAACACGCGCAGGTGAAGGAAAATATAGTCATGAAACCTGCACAGCGAGATAACTGATGTGTCAAACCAACTAGTCCGCCTTGAAAACGCATAGAGAATATAGGTACTGCCTGTTCCCCTAACAATCGGAAAATCCGAAAACTAGGATTTTTTCAGAGTATAGTCGCACAGGGTAAAAGTCAGATCTCGAAAAATTAAAACGATTCGGTCATGAAAATTGGACTCCTACTTAAACTATGAAGTGGTAAACACTAAAAAAATAGACTTTATAAATTAATGGTGTAGTCGTAGTAGCGTAATGGCTAGCGCACGCGTCCTGAAATCAAAGGGCGCGGGTTCGATGCTGGCCGGAGCGCCTGCACCACACTTAGGCAGTTTTCTGACCTAATGTGCATATTGTTACATTTACCAAGTGCTAACAACGGTGAAGGAAAACATGGTGATACAACCTGCACATCGAGATAACCATATATATGAGAGATGTATCATATATATGAGATACCTGCCAAGCCGCCTTGGACAAGCGTGGCGGGTATACTGTCCGTTCCCCCGTATGATGGGAGTCCCCAGCTCAGCGGTGGGATATTTATGGGCTGATATTATAAATTAATAGTAGGCAATTGCGGCTATCAGTCCAGTCGATCGTGGCAGGGCAAACAATGTACTGAACTATACTCGTTTAAAATTTCAGGAACTGAGTAATTGATAGCTGACATAGGATTTCGTCAGTAAACAGTAGATCTTGGGTCTAATCAAGGTGGTCACATATGTTGCCGAGTTACAAATATACTTTCTAATATCCAAACGACTCATTGACTCTTCGGGAGATCAGAGGGCTGGTTCCTACCTTGGACAACAGATCAGTATGGCAATCCAGCGAAGTAACGCAGCCAGCCTTCCAGGAACCTTACCCGTTGACTTCGATGACCTAGGTTCAGTATTCAACTTACAGTCTTAAGGGATTAAAGGTAGAATTCAATATAAATTAATATTTCTTCATTGTACTAATTTGTTGTAAAAAATATCCGTTGTGTAGTTTTTGAAATATATTATTGATTAGATGCTTTGTTCCGTAGCCAAATAACAAAAACGTTTGTATGACTGCCTGACTTTCCGGATTTTATTTACAAAGCAATTATTAATACTAGTATTCTTGTATGAGCACATGCACACATTAAAAAGAGAACATACATGTCACAAGTAAAAACAAGTGAAGAGTCATTGGCACATAACACAATGTCATGTCTCAACGTTGTAAAGCACACGTGCTCGGGCCGAGAGCAATCCCCTGCAAGAAGCAAGGCCCACGGCCTGGCACAGGCATATTAGCATATTACAGAAATTATTACCATTACAACACAATACCGTGGTCTGTGGACGCCGTAAGGCTGTTCTATTTCTCATGACGAACTTTAATTATTATACAAATGAGAGAATATAAACTAAAACAATGTAAAATAAAGGGTTATTGAAGAGCTAGATCTTCTGATGTAAGTGTATTTAGCTTAAAATAAGATGCCTACAATAGACCACAAATTATATATGGATAGATAGATGGATAACAATTTCTCACCAAAATAAACAATTACAAAAATTGCATGATTACAAGACTACTTTGGCAAAACAACAGGCGCCCTTATCGCTATAGACTTTTTCAATTGCGATGGCAATATAGTACATTGACCCTAGTTTCTCCCAGAAAACGAAATGGCGTAAGTTAAAAATAATTAATTTTGAAAAAAAATATAACGTTTATGTTACAATTTTACGTAAGACAATAAACACACATTTGTGTCAAACTTCGGATAAATTGATTATATTCAAGATAACCTTCCATGTTTTTGTACAATAATTAAATAAAACACCTAGTAAAAAAAGCTTGGTTACCCCTGATCCAACGACGGATAGGCCAATGTATTGCCAAGGCAAATGGAATGAACTATTACATGTATTTCCTAAAAATAAATATTAGATGAGAGATAGATAACACTTTAATGTACACCATTACAGAAAACTTACGAACTAGTATTATTCTAATTGTGAACAAAGGGCGGTCTTATCGCTAAAAAGCGATCTCTTCCAGACAACCCGTGGCAGGAATATTGCTGATTAGGAATAGCGATGGTGGTATACATAATTATTGTACAATTACTTACATTTTAATAATAAACATATAATGATATAGTGATAAAATGCAACTATTTAAACATAATAAATATATAAATAACTATATGCAATATAATACTAATTATATAAAATTACAACATATCGTTATATTGCAGATAGTTATTGCCTGACCATGTTCTTAAATGTTATTAGAGATTTTACTTGTCTGACAGCAACAGGTAATGTATTCCAAAGTTGGACAGCCTTAACCGTGAAAGAATGATTGAAAACGTTGTATTATGAATAGGAGTAATAAGTCTATGTTGACTGTAAGAGCGTAAATTGTGAGAGCAAAAAATAAATTCGAAGCGTTCTTTGTGATACTGTGGAGGAAGGGATGAATAAAATACTATATAAAGCAATGAAAGAATGTGAGTATTCCGGCGAAAACGAATTGGCAACCACTTGAGTTTTTTACGAAATTCAGAAACGTGGTCATACTTGCGTAACTCAAATATGAACCTTATAGAAAAGTTTTGGAGGCACTCAATTTTAGTAAGTTTTTCTTGAGTTAAATCTAGATAGCTGGCGTCGGCATACTCAAGTATGGGTAAAGTAGCGACTCTGCAAGCTTAATTTTGGTGGCGATGGGCAGGAAATTTTTCAGCCTCCAGAGTGATTTGAAGGGGAGAAACAACCGAGGACTCAAAACTCCGTTATATGGGGTCGCCAGGACAGCTCACAGCTCAGCTCAAATATTTTCATTTTCAAACTTACTTTTGCATTTATGTTATTTGGCGGGCTTACAGCTGGAATCTTAAAAACTAAGGTACAAAGATAGATAAAAGATGAGCTATTAATAATATAATAAAATTAATAACGTAACAGAGGTAGTTGGTGCCTACCTCGGACAACGGATTAGGATGACGATCCAGCGAGGAAACAGCTGATATTCTGGTCACCTTACCCATAGAAGACAATGACCTAGGCTTAGTACTCTACTTATATCTTGAGGAATTAAGGGTAGAATAAAATACAACTAGGTTTTTTTTATTGTATCTTAAACTAATATATATAAAGCTGAAGAGTTTGGTTGTTTGTTTGCTTGAACGCGCTAATCTCAGGAACTACTGGTCCGATTTGAAAAATTCTTTCAGTGCTAGATAGCCCATTTATCGAGGAAGGCTATAGGCTATATATCATCAGGCTAAGACCAATAGGAGCGGAGCACCAATGAAGAATGTTTCAAAATCGGCGGGTTTTTTTTTAACTTACTTTTTTTTCAAACATTCCACGCAGACGAAGTAGCGGGCAGAAGCCAATTAATTTATGAAGACATTGTAATTATTATTGTAATAAAATGATCATCAACTAGCAAATATACATGTTTATCTATACTAAAATATGTATTATCTAACGTAGGTTTCAAAATTAACCGCAACGTTCTAGTTTTTTGAAAATAAAAATGTAACTGTCATCCCCCTGAGACATGTATTTATTTTTGTGAAATACAGTCTTCCTAGGAGACGAAAGTGCTTAATATTGCATGTTCTTAGAAGATAGTGACTATAAACAAGTACACTTTCTGTGGAACCATGCTAAGGATCGAACCCGGTTAACTTCGAGTTTTAAGTCCAACGTGTTACCAACAAAGCTACACAATACTTCTAAATTGCTTCGAAAATTTGATTATATTGAAAAAAAAATCACTTTAGCGTATTTCAGAGTCGTAAAATTATATAAAACAACATTTGCAAATAAAAACAAACTAAAAAACCGTTGAGTGGTTTTTAAGATTACAAATGGTTTTTTTGGATTTTATAGACCAAACAGTTGACGTTTACGATGTCTACGATGCCCTTAGCTCTACATGGGCTGAGAAGCACTTGTACAAATTTTACAAATATTTTCTTTATTTACATAATAGCTATTGCCTTCGATTTTGCCTATGTTGAATTTACTTTTCCGTTGGACTTTGAACTTGTTATGAATAAATTATATTAATAACCTCGGACTTTTTAAATGTTTTAATAAATTTATTAATAGATGGCGGTGCTTGCACAATGGACTTTCAGATGAAAGGCATTGAAAAAATCACCCAGTAAACATATAACTATAAATAGCTTCATAACGCTACATGACTAGATGGTGCCACGGGTCTTCTTTATATATAGCTTTTTAACGTTTTTATTATAAAACAAATATATTTTCTTAGGCAAAATCGCTCAAAGATTTAAGTGACACTAAATAATATTGAGACTAAAAAAAACACCTTTTATAAAAAATCTTTTCATTAATAAATATAGTGGTATCATTTAATCATGTAATATTTTCGAAGTATTTTGAGTCATAAAATTGTCGAGGTTATTCAAGTCACATTTTACTTGTCTATTGTGATTCAAGACTTGCAATACTTAGGCCTGTCGGAAGAAATATGTAACCCGTACATTTGAATAATCAATTCCAAAAGCCTAAAACGCACAAGAAATCTGAAGCAACATAAATATTATCCCTGGTACGCGTGTTATGAAGTTGTATAGTTTACAACAGATTTCTCTGAAAAATTCTACTTCTGAATTTAATTGCGGTGCGGAATTAATTACTTAGTGCACGTACTTCTATAGAGATTTTTGAGTGTTTCAAATCAGTAATGCATGCTACCATACTACTATCATCAAATAAATTGTTCGACAAAGGTAGGACCTACACCACTCGATCCTAACATAAAGCGAGAACACGCCGAATATCATATTAATATACTCAACTTGAATCCAGTCTAGCGTTATAGTCGATTATCCTTCCAGCGAGAGAGAGAGGGAGAGAGAGAGAAAAGAAAAAAGTTGTAGTATAAAAAAATATGACAGAAGGCTGGGGCCGGGCGGGCATATTAGGGCTGCCACTTTGAACTCTTAAAGCATAATAAAGATTTTATTTTTGAATTTTGTTACATAGTTTATATTATTTTATTTATAACATAGTTCATGTTTAATAGTTTATTGTATTTTTAGTAGTTAGTTCAATCCATAGGAAATATATTTAACAGTTTAAGACTTCAAGATAAAGAATTGATAAAATGTACACATTGTCTATTAATTATAATGCAATATAAGATATAGCTGGAAAACATTATTCTTTTAGGCTTTTATTATATAACAGGCAAAATATTTTTTTTTAAATTAAACCTGTTAAAAATTTAGAAGTACTTATTGAGAGAGACGCAAAATCTGCGTATACATAAAATAAATATTTTAATTAAGCCAAATTAATTGTCGCCAGCCAATAGCAGTCCATAAGCTGGACGTAGGCCTCCCTAGTTTATGCCACATATTCTGGTCCTCATGGAGTCACCAGCAGCGTAGTCAGGTCCTCAGTTATACTACGTAGCAAACTACTACGCATATAGATTTTTTTGTTTGTTTGTAGGCAAACTGGCAAACGGGTCCGCTTTACGGCAAGTGGCTACCGTCGCCCATGGACATCTGCAACACTAAAGGAGCAGATGCGTTGTCTATCTTGTTGAGATTTTTAATATCAGTTTACGCCTTTTTTGAAGAGCCCCATATTGTAGCGCTCTGGATAACAGCGGAAGTTCATTCCATTGCTTGCTCGTTGAATGTTACGACTTGATTTAAAAATTGTATATCAGCCCTAAAGCGAACTGCGCGGGCGCACAGTTTGACGTACTCGTTTTTTACACTCATATTCTTATTATTGGGTCCAACCGCTCCCGGTGTTACGGGCGTGGAATGCGGACCATAGAGATATGTGTGCGCGCAGATACGCCAAAAAATATTTAATTTTTATACGTAGTCTCAAACATTTTTAAATTATTTATTATCTAATACTTTTTAAGAAATATTAGTGCGACGTGAATTTTTGAACTTTTAGGCTGATGTTTGTTGTGAATTAAAAAAAATGTATAATACTGGTTAAAAGTGGACGATAGTTGTAATAACAATAATAAAATAATATTAATAAATAAATGTATTTGATTCAAAGATAAGTAACAACTTTAGAATTACAAATAAGAAAGACATACAAATTTGCAGTATTAAAAATAAATTCTTATTTATTATTCTGCTATCCAAAACTAGTATCAACTGTTGGCCGGTTCCTATATCTTCCCGACTGTTCATTGCCTTACTATCGGTTAAAATTTGACATAAGCTCCAAAGTAATAGTAATTCATACAAGTAATGTCAACATTCAACTGATGGTAAGGCAAGTGAATGAATGAATCTTTATTTGCTAAGATACAAGCATTTCGATAAATTGGTAAACAATGTAATTAGAATAATCATATCCGACCTGTGGTCGTCCAAATATTTAGGTTTTGATAAATTATTATACATTACAAATAATAATAATTTTATTAATACACATAAACATATTAATATTTTCTTACATTTTAAATTAAGTTATATAATACTCAGTCTTGTAATGTTTATATGGACTGTAAAAAGAATGCCTGTGTTGAAAATTTCAACTGTTTAGAGTATTATGCATTTCGAGCTACCATAAGGACTCATCGTATGGCTTCAGCGAAGATCTATAATTTGGCTAAAGCTTTTACTTGAAGATGAATATTGAATATTCATCGATACTTTGTATTGCGATATATTTAAGGCAGAAAAACATTGACATACAAAGAAGATAGATAGACAGATGGTCGGAAAGACACGACGATCACGTAATTTTTTTGCCTAAATGGACCTGTAAATGACTAAGGCTGGTGTGCATAGACATGTAACCAATGGTTAAAACAAAAGAATCATTAAAACTAAATGGCTATACAGCGATTATTTTATTTTAACTGTCGCTTAAATATTTATACACACCACAATGAGAATAATACAATGTATTGCTGAAATCTGCTAAAGTTTTTTTGTACTTCCCATAAGTTCTCAGGCATTAAAAACCCATTTACTACTCCCACAGATACAGTGACTTTACCTATTAAATAATTTATATCATACTTCGGCCCTTATCAATTTAATTCTACAAATATTTCTTCAGCAATCAACCAATCAGTTCGGAACGCTAATAGCTGCGGCGGCTTGGAAAGAACCACCATTAATAATCGTAGCAAAAGTTCGTTATGTTAGGAACTAATGCGGTCATTACACCACTAACGCCAGCCCGCGACTTGGTTTAAGTTTGTCCTGAAAACGCGGTGTATGGACATAGCCGTCAAGGACGTCTGCTCTCACGCGTTGGTGGATTTCGGGTCGCGTAACCAACGATGACGCCTATTATTCGCCTCGCCTATCAAATGACTCTTAGTGACGGAATTTCATGATACTTATCGTTATATTTTGGCCAATTTAATATTTATAAATTAGAGGTCTATGTGTTATTTCGTTGTATTAGGTATATTACTGTAAACCTCTATTAAATCCCGTTCATTAATAGAGCTATCGACAAATATTCATCATACAGACTTTTCATTGTTCATAATATTAATAAGACATGGTATACAAGGACCTTTTTTTCTCTTATGGCCGGTTCCTATTCTTATTCATTCACTTGCCTTACCGTCGATGGAATTTTGGCATTACTTGTATCGCTCATGTCAAGTTTTGATCGATGGTAAGGCAAATGAACGGTCGGTGAGATGTAGAGACCGGCCAAAGTCTAGGTTGATGCAATAAATGCTTTCTTTAGAGCCGGAATCTGTAGTTAACCTACGCTCACCCTCTGTATTGTCTCATAACAGGCGAAGATCCTATATTACAAGTAAATCAAGATTTATTATACCAAAATAATTGCTAAGATTTAAGTGAATGCTCTTATTTATGATGCGTAGTCATAAATTAATGTTTTTGAAATTTTGCTTAAGCGTCAAAGGTCATTAATGATATTTATACATGTAATGTTATTTACTATGGTCTGGGTGTCTGGGATCGGCCCCAGAGTGGTCCGTTGTATATTATCCAAAACACAAGCGTAACTTTGCTTAATTTGGGGATATAGAATGTGTGTGTTTGTCTACCAATTTATATCATATACGAATAAATAAAATTGAAGTGTCTGTTTATAATGTCAAAATAACAGCTTTTTACCAATTGCATATGAAAATATATACGGTACTAATAACAATATTTAATTATTTTTCTCTGTTTGTCTGTTGCAGCTAATCTTTGAAATGGCTGGACCGATTTTGACGTGACTTGCACTGGCAAATAGCTGATGCAAATTAAATTCCACACGCTCGAAGTCGCGGGTAACAACTAGTTAAAAATAAATAATTAGGTATTGTATAAAATGTAATTTTCATTTAAATTTTAATTATGTATTATTGTTTATATTTATTAAATTATCTTATTTATTACTATTTAATAATTAATAAACTAAATTATTTTACGAGTGCTGGTTTAGCAACTACGGACTTTTGTTGTCCTTCTTATACTCCATCCAAAGGTTGTATGGAAGACATCTCAATAGGCAATAAGACCGCCGATTGTGCTTGTATATTAATGTTCTTGGTTTTATGTAGCATTTTCGTACAATAAAGTATATTCTATTCTATTGTATTCAAAATTGTAGAATTCATTTTAAATACAGACACAAACACTACTATTTTATTTATTCGCATAGTTTTAAACTCCTCGCAAACGAAATTTCAGTCACAGCGCGTACAATATACTTTGTATTATTACAATATTTACAAGCAGATCCACAAGCGTTTACACGAAGCGAAGGATAACGCACATGCCATCACGTATTTATCCAACGACACCACTTTGCATAGAAATTTTCATATCCACACGATATGGAATTTTGAGTTATATAAAACTTTAAGAATTGTTGCTATATTTAAGCTTAAGACAAAGTTTTTAAAATGGTTAAGCAGATACTAGACGGATCATTTCTGTCTTCCAATTTGTACGAATCACCCAAAGTATATACATAAACTTGGATCATTCAATATCATCGAATGCCGTCTTGTCTTTTCAGTTCTGTCTTTCAACCAAATTGATTCAATTTGTTTGGTCCGTCTAATATAAGCGTTAGATTTAGGTCTATTATACATACATACATATTATAACGCCTGTTTCCCATGGGGGCAGGCAGATACTACGGATCTTCACTTGTGACGATCCTGACAAACAACTTTCGCTTCATCTACTTTCATTAATCTCTTCATAAATGCACGTTTATAGGTCTATTATTAGCCACAAATTGTGAACAACAGCAATAAAAGAGAGCTATAGTCAACTATGATAATCGGCAGACAATCATACACATTCTGTCTCTCTTTTCTTTTACCTTCTCCCAATGATTTGGAGTCGGCTCAATATGTATGTTTCCTCTTTCCATACTCCTATTCTAGTATATATCCTCGGTCACGCTACAAATCATCACGTCATCCTTCACACAATCCATCAATCTCTTTTCATCTCAATTCAACACACACATTGTACTTATATCTCCAAACTAAGCATGTTACGCTTGTGTTATGGGTATACAACGGGCCACTCTGGGACCGATCTGAGACATCCAGACCATAGTAAATAACGGAAAGGTTGCTTACGAAATTTAGTTTCACAGAATGAATAAAAAACACAGACGGTCAAATTACACGTCTTTGAAACCCTTATCACAATACACTGATTTAGAGCCACGGCATAGAGGCTAAGTGTAATCTAGATAAAGATTCGATTTTCTTATCCTTACTGTGTAGTAAGGATAAGAAAATCATCGTCAAGATCGTGTGACCTTGATTAGAGAATGGGTCCGAAAACCAGCGGAGTGAGAACTGCTTTAGGTATTTCAGCTAATGAAAAATTAAATTTAACAAATTAAAAAGTATCTTGTTTAAATAAAAAGGGATATTACACTATTGAAGAATATTTAAATGATAAAACTTCATTTACATAGCAGCTCGCTTCAGCCTCTTATACAATCGTCTGTATAACGTTTTGATTTTACCAAACATATAAGGGATTTATGGAGATATGTGGCAGTACAAACTTTAAGTACGTCTAGTCATTATTATAACAATAATAATATTCTTGTTTCCTCTTACTGTGCTTTGTCTTACTGAGTATGCACTGTTTGCTACAGCTCCATTAATTCTTCGAAAAGTAATTCTATAACATACTTCTGTATAAAACTTATTAAAAAAAAGAATAAGAAATATAAAGAAAAACAATTTTTAGCTAGACGTGTTGCTGGGCAGTTTCTTGCCGCTTCTTCTCCTTAACAGCAATAACACGTTACATAGAATAGGAAGTACAATTAAATTTTAACTTATATATATGACCTTCTTCAAAAAGTGTTCTCCAGTGGAACTTATTTTGAATAAAAACCTATGAATTTGATATATGTGCATATTGATACAACTACTAAGTGCTGACGGTGTAGGTAAACACATATCAAATAATATAAAAGTGCAGACAGTAGTAAAAATATCAAGTAGATTGATCAAAAAAGGTATGAAAAATTTATGTCATAAGTAAAAAGTAGCATATGGAAGCAAAACCTAAGGGCCTTAAAAAGCAACATCTATCTTCTGAAGCATTCAAAACGTAAACATCCCTGGAATGTGAGGGTTGGTGAATAAAAAAAACCAAGCGTAGAAACCCTCGTGAGAAATAAAAGAAAAAATATGGACAAGAGCAAATTGAAGTTTATCAGAAGTGTTCCGTAGCATCTCTTCCTAGAACAGATTGACGTCATCTTGACGTCAAAGAAACCTATTTTAATAAGATAATAAGAGTCAATTAACAGAACAAGGCAACAATAATTACTTTGCGTAAATCTATATATATATACTAAAAATGAATTGACATTTGTTAGTCTCACAAAAACTCGAGAACGGCTGAATCGATTTGCCTAATTTTGGGTTTGAAATATTTGTAGAAGTCCAAAGAAAGTTTAAAAGGTATAAAAATGAATCATAGAAATGTATATATATGCTCATAACTTGAGAACGACTTTACCGATTTTGATGAAATGTTTTTGTGTGTGTTTCACAGGGTCCGTGGATTATTTAGATTCACAATTAGAACTGGTAGGTGGCGCTGGGATCAGGCCCTAGATTTTTATATTTTCAGGGCTGTTCAATATCTGCCGGGACCTTTAGTACTATATACATATAAACTTTTTCACATGTAAACAAAATTTGATATATTTTTAAGGAGATAAACTATATGAACGTAGCATAATCATTTTTGTCTTAAATTCAATTTGAAAGCAATAAAATAGTAGATGACAATTTGTATCAGTATTCTATAATTTCATAGTTCGTTATGGTACAAAAATTTGATCAGGCTTTATGTATGTATTGCTATATGCTATATGTATTTATTTATTTGATAACAAATAAATAAATACATATTTTATAGTGACAACTTTGTTTTCATTCTGAATTTTTATTTTTATTTTTTTTATTGCAGGAGTTCAGCAGACAAGCAGATGGTCCACTCGATGGAAAGCGGTTACCATCACCTATGGACATTTGCAACACCAAGGGTGCTACAAATGCGCTGCTGCTCTCTTAAGGGAGACTGGAACCTGGTCACTAATGCCGGAACACAACACAAGGCTGTTATGGCGGCATATTCAAGACCAGGGATGGTCGCCATCCAGTCGAGCAAATACCCTACCACCTGGCTGTGGGTTGTTTTGTAGCATCTTACGACAGCCCACCCGGTCGCAGGAAAATGTATTCTTTCTCCGTTCCTGCACGGATAAAAATATAAAATTTAATGGTACATAAGAGTATTATAATTATATAAGTATTGTTTTCATTAGTCGATATTCATTATAGCTGTTTTAGGGCCGATTTATCCAATTACCAAATAAAAGTTACCAGTCGAATAAATTATGAGTGACTATGATATGAATTCAAAAATGAAGTCATTTAACTGTTTTATTCGTACAAGTGATATTTTTAGTTTTTAAAAATCGGGCCCTAATATATTGTTTTCTAATGTAATATTTATATTTCTTTATCAAGCAACAAATCGTATATCAAAGATTTCTAGATAAAAGACGCTCTTCATAGCATTTGTAACACGGGTTTTGTATCCATCGGTTTCATAGATTAGTCCCTAAAAACAGGGATTCTTCAAAGTGGATGGGAATCGTGGGTTCTTGGAATTCGCGTGCCAGCCGTACAATGCTGCGTTTGTATTTCATAGAATAGGGGAGCCATTGTATCCCATAGCGTGGTCCGATGAACGCTAGGAACGCAACAAAAAAATCCTTTGATATTTTAATTGAGTACGTTCGCAATGGAATTTTACTAGAATGCTTGTAGAAGTTTGCTTTTGTTACAATGAATATTTAATTTAATAACTTTGAAGGTAGCAAGATAACTATAACATTCAAAAATTTTCTCTACAAAATTTGACCACTTATGTATGCTTAGCGATTGATTAGGTTTTTATAGTTTTCCACTCGCGCAAATTTTGCATCTATATCCTATGAAAACTAACCCATTTCCAGAAATAAAAACTATAACTTTTTACTTTATAACTATTCATTCCGTTATCAGACTCGTGAATTAAAGTAGTAATGGAGGTAGGTATATCGCAACAAAGTCATTCTTACATTTAAACGAAGATGGCATAGACATGTCAGCAAGTGCGTATTTATGGCTCGGCAATCTTTTTTGCCCGTCTGTCGCCTTAATTACGTGAACTTTTGAAGCGAAGAAGATCGGAGAGCTGCGTGCTCATCTATCACCCGCTTTAGGTTACAAATTCAAATACTGCCCACTGTTCGAAATTTAAAATATTCAATATCTATTTAATGTAATTATGTACAATGGATTTATTTCATGTAATATACTCAATACTACACATTTCAACGATGATGTGGATATCCTCTAGTCCCGATATCATCACTATTAAAAGAATCTACCATTAACACTAATCTTGATATAAATTATCACAGTATACAATGAAAAAAACTTATAACAGTTACTGTTAATACGAAAGTAACTATTCCTTTAGGCAGAAGATATAAGTAAAGCCTTCAAGCATCCTAAGGATTGATTGGATAAAATGTTCACAATATACATCGACTAAGCTCAACGGCATTAAGGCAGTGAAGGACGAAGAAGGCTGCCTGAGCCGGCCTCGACCCGAGCGCGGCGACCTCGCGCGTGCGCACCCATTGTTCACCCCTCCCGCGGACCCCGCAAGGGTAATGTTACACGCGGTCGTAAAACCAACTCCGTACATGACCAGCCATTGCGACGGTTCAGAAACGCTCTTGATACTTCGAAATTCAAATCAATTCGAAATTCGAATTTTGAATTAATTCGAATATAAAATGCAGACATTATATAACTAAAGGGAACAGAGGAAGAATAAGCACTGTCATAGAGAAAATTAATTTTAAAAGTTTTGGCAGGAACTGAAAAGGGACGTTGTACTGTGCAGTTTTATTTTCTAGAAAATGTGTAAGATTACCCTAAAATGCTCAAAAATAGTTGGAGGGTATTGATAGTTTTTGAGTGGTAATTATGTGTTTTTGTGACAAAAGTGGACTGCATAGTCAAATGCGGCCTTTCGAGTTTCAAAACCTACAATTCAGTTGACCTTACGATGACTTATACATTAGAATTGGCTGTATGGACTAAGATCCTTTGCCTGCCATTATGGCCCATCTACATGCTCTGGTCTACATTTCGGAGAGTCCACATTCAGCTTTTCATAATAGTTTCAACATGAAACAATAAAAAAGTTTTCTAGCAAATAAGAAATTGACTTCAACGAGTAACTAAAAACTATAAAATACTCGTATATAATTCAACAACATCTTGAAGTCGGTGTGTTTTGAAAATTTGGTGTTTTTATGTTTTCCTTGGCACCGACTTAAAGATGCTGTAGAAAATGTTAAATGCAGTTACTTTTTTGATAGAAATTTATTATTTTCATTTTTAATTTAGAAGAATGAAGAATAATTTATTCATGAAAAACATGTAAAAGTAACAGAATATAAAAGACAATGAAGTTTGCACTTAAACTAATGTTTGAGGACTTCAACACCTAAAACTAGGTAAAAACCTGTGTTGTATTAGGTGTCGGTGCTCTTCCAATGCACAATATTTTTAAGTTACGTACATATATGGTATCCTGTCGCAATAAAATGTATATGGGACCATTTCGTAGCTTTACTGAGTACAACGCAAAAAGAATCATTAAAATTCGGTTCAGAAGCAAAGAGCTATACCAAAAAACGCACGGGGAATTGAGAAACTCCTCCTTTTTTTTAAGTTGGTTAAAATAATGAAATGACTGCTGGCTGTGGCTTAAACAATTCAACGAGTATAAAAATCGCTGCGCCCGATTTCGTGGCCGGGCGATTACGGTTTAAAAATGCGACAAAGCCCCCCCAACCGAGCTGCCATCCAGCCATGATTGACGCAAGGAAAGTCGCATTCCTCGCCCCGATATAACACGGCGGTCATATTTAATGAATCGAAAATTACACAACGGAACGTATTTCGTTGTAACGCTTAGGGGTTCTGTGCTGTTCCATTTTTAAAATTGCACCAGAGAAATGTCATTTTGACAGATAAACGTGAAATTACGTCATCTTACGAGATCACGTGAAAAATTAAGATAAAAGTAATTATGTAACAGTATGTAATTATTTTAAAAAAATGCCTTGATAAGCTACACAAAGTCTATTTCAAATACTTAGTGAAGTTACTATTTAATATTAATCTTATACTCAGCATCACGATGCTTATTTCTTTATTTATGTAACTTCTCCCATACCGTCCTATTTGAAATACAATGTAACAAATATGTGAAAGAAAGAACAAGATTTTATTTGAAGAAAGAGCGATGTACTGACACCAATAACAAATCATAGTAAATAAGTTTTTGAGAAGTGTACATGCATTTTCTGTAAATGAGTTTTGTACCAACTTATTGTTGTACCGGAATTTCATCCGAAACAACCTTGATTACTGGGATGACAAAACGGTCGTAAGAGAAATTAACTTAACCTTTACTATAATGATAACATATTACATATTGTTACAACTTACGTTCCGACAAAAACAAAATCCACCTGCATATCTGTAAAAACACATTTTATTGCCTGTCGGCATTTGAACTCATTGTATTTCTTTTATGATGGTCTTCTTTTGTTTACTTACTTATTAGCCAGGTGTCACGGATTATAAAGTACAAGCTGATTCTAGGAAATTCGGTCCACGTTGCCGGGCGGGCATATTTGCTTTGTGCAGTATAAAACGATGGCCTGATAGAGAGAGAGGGCAGTCAAGCGAGAACTACGATCGAAGCGAGACGTCTGTACTTCAATCGGGAATCTAATAGTGACGGACTTTGCGCGTTTTATTGAATTACGACCTTCTGCATTACGTTTGGACTTGTTGTGTTCGGTTATATTTGTACCTATGTTATACGTGTTTGTATAGTTCTAATAAACTGTATAATAATTCCAACGGCATTTTAATTCGAGTCCTGCAACTCGTAACATTATGTTAATTTTATCAATATGGTATATTGATAAATGTGTACATTAATATGAGGCTATAGGGTCAAATATTAAAGCAATTACTAATATAAGAAATAGCAATCACAGAATTTAAAAAAAAAACTTTGAAGCCTACTATATGCTACATGACTAGATCGTACCAAAGGTTCTTCGTCCGATAGTCAAAGTTAAAAATAAACTTATTAAAAGTTTAAAATTTTATCTGATACCCATTATAATAATCGGCAGAAAAACACTTAATGTATATCCCCAAATTAAGCAAGTTACGCTTGTGTTATGGGTAATATACAATGGAGGGGCTGATCCCAGACACCCAGACCAGAATCGAACCCGGAGCCTCTGCGTTGCAGTGAGTTAGGCCGATAAAGGCTTAGCCCGCTCAATCACAGAAGCCGTCAGCCTTCAAAACGTGATAGAATAATGATAAGCGAAAGACCTGAGATGTGGAGCGATTAGCATCATTTAGGATTTCGGAGGTTTCAGACTTATATATTTACTGCTAGGACATGTCCGCGACCTCGTCCAGGCTTGAATTAAAATTTCCGCGGAATTCCCAGGACACAAAATATTTCATATAAAAAAGGGGTGGAAGCAGTCGTCTTAATGGAAACTGTGTCGGAATAAGCTGATTTGTGCACCCGAACAACTTCAAACCGCTCCCTAAAAAATTCCCGCGGGATTCCCGGGACGAAAAGTAGCACAGATTTAAGTCTAAGAATTTGCTGTCGATCAGGTAAAACGGTGAATTCCGAACAAACAGAAACGAAATCTAAAAAAAATGCATCGTGTTCTCCATCGTTTATATAGTGTATTCCAGTTGTTGTTTTAAATAGCTTCAAAGTACAGACACGGCATGTTTAGAATCGATCTGACGTCACGGGGGCAAAATAACCAACAGCCAGATGGAAGGACATTTATTCGTTTAGATAGCTACACCCCTGGTCTAGAGTATGCCGCCATAACAACTTTGAGTTGTGTTCCAGCATTAGTGGTCAGGTTCCAGTCTCCCTTTAGAGAGCGGCAGCACATTGGTAGCACCTCATGTGTTACAAATGTCCATAGGCGATGGTAACCTTTTTCCATCCGGTGGGCCGTCTGCCTGTCTGCTTATCCCATACAGTAAAAAAAGAACTGAATGATAATATTAAAATACTAGAAGAAATACTTTTTTTCGGTATATTTAGACTTGAGTATAAAAGAATTAGTAGAATTAGAAGTCGTGGTAGCGTAATGGCTAGCGCACGCGTCCCAAAATCAGAGGGGGCGGGTTCGATCCTGGCCGGAACGCATGCACCACTTAGTCAGTTTTCTGATCTAATGACATATGGTTACAATTACCACGTGCTAACAACGGTGAAGGAAGACATCGTGATGCAACCTGCACATCGACATAACCGATGTGTCAAACTTGCAAAGCCGCCGTAGACAAGCGTGGCGGGTATATGGTTCGTTCCCCCTATAATGGGAGGCCCGAGCTCAGCAGTGGGACTTATATATATATATGTATATTGTTACAACTTAGCCAAAATTCCACGAAGCACGCCGACAAATGTGAATGCACACCTGTCTGCCATAAAGCACAGTTTATTACCTGCCCGCATTAAGACCTCTTTTCTTTCCTTTGTGTTTAAAATTTGTAATTACAAAAGCCGACTAATTTGTATTGTAATCCTTTATGGTGGGCAGTGGCTAGGTGTGATTCTTGGAAATCATTGTTTACACGGTCGTGACATATTGTAAGCTGAGTATAAAGGAATTCCCGAACGGAGAAATCGGCAGTCAAGCGACGATTACGATACGAGCAAGACGTGTGTACATTCGATGAGCTATATAGTGACGGACTTTGCGCGTGTTATTAAATTGTGCATCACGTTTGTGCTGGTTGCGTCCAATGATATTTATACCTGTGTTATACGTGTTTGTATAGTCCTAATAAATTCTATAGTAATTCCAACGACATTTTTAATTCGAGTCCCGCACTCGTAACAATATATATATAAAAGAATGGTAACATTTTTTATACTATACATACTCGGCGCGGAACCCCAAATTTATCATGGGCTCTAGTCACCTTAACCGGTTTAATTTTTTTCTCTTTTTATGAGGAGATTTAAAAGGACAATGTCGCTACCGAGTTACGCTTTGGGCTAGAGATTAGATAGTGTTAAATGTGCTTTCGTGGACACGGTTTTGAATTTATTATTACTATACCCACGCAAGTAAGTATAGATTAATGTTATACTTTTATATCTTACAATACTTTTACCTTACTATTGTTAGGAAATTGAGATTACTTGTAAACGTAGTGTAGGACTGACGACCTGCATAAACTCGCCGGTAGGCACTGGAAGAGGAAGGTAGTACTTGGGGGGGACTATGTCTAACAGTGGACTGCGATTGGCCGACGATAAAGCTACTGAAAAGTTTCATCAAAATTCGTTTAGTAGTTATTGTGTCAAAGTGTAACAAAAATCAATTCAACCTCATAAACTTTATCGTTTATAATATGCCTAGAGTAGGATCTTTTGAAACTTATAAAATATCGAATTTAAATGTAGTACACGTTACATTTAGAATGAAAATCCTAATCGAAAATTTTCATTGAAATGCGACCGGCTGGGACAATAATTGTAAAAGTTCTAATTTATAATTTGACATTTTATAATTATCAGTTTTCTTTTAAATTTTAGCATTCATTTTAAAATTACAGACACATTTCGATTTTGTTTATTGTTAGGTATATATTTATTCAAAATTTAGAGTTAAAAAGATTGTGTGAGACAGAACTTATCACCTAACCCTTATAATATGACGGATGAACTTATTAAATTCCTTATGACATAACGATGTTAAGCTTAGTACGCATTGATGGTTGTTTATTATTTTAATCTTATTTACATTTTTTAGGATTAACTTGTGGCGCCACCACGCATTATCTACGGTCGTTTGTCGTGGACATTTTTGAATAAGCTTATTTGATGCATCTATGATTATCATGTTAGATATAGATTGGAAATATAGAGGATGTAATCTGATTAATAATGCATATCAAAAAGATAGAAGAAGGGAGATAGAAAATCTCGAATATTTTAAATTTTATCGATCATTATATAGTAAATAGAGTATCTCCAGCGGATAGGTGTGTAATTAATATTTTCTTAAGTTTTCGCGACTTGTATACATAATAAAACAACGTTTTAACGGTTTGAAGCGCGGTAAAACCGTTAAAATGTAGTTTTATTATGTGTGTAATGTATGTATGTATGTGTTACGGTTTTAACAACATAGGTTTTGGTTTAGAATTTTTAGTTCTTTATTTAATTAAAAACAACATGTTTGATGTTGAAAATTTTAGTTCCGTATCTACATTAAATTGTTTTTTTACATACACTAATTTGCTGCCGATTAGTACCCTAGTCGCCCCAATGGCGTATATAGCAATTTCGTTACCCGGAGTATATGCTTATTCGCGCTAAACATAAACAGCTACTAACTTCAACTCCTGAAGTATTCATAACTAAACATTGATTCTAACTCAAACTAGCAATACGTGATGAAATATTCGAGTCAATCATTCCCATAATTCTAGCAACTCGATGACTCTCGATTCTATATTTCATTCTCATGGCCGGTTCCTATATCTTACAGACCATTCATTTGCCTTACTATCGGTAAAAATTTAACATAAGCTCCATACAAGTAATGTCAAAATTCAACCGATTGTAATGCAGGAGAATTAATAGTAAGATACAGGAACCAGCTAGGAGTCCATGATTCAGATTCCAACTTGGACATCGTAAAAAATGAAAGCTTCGGTGTACCTACGCAACTTACTGATACGAGTCACTACTAATCTCGTCCGATGACCGGCCGTCTCTTCGAATAAGATGACGCAAAACAATTTGAAAGAAAGAAAGAAAACGTTTATTTGAAAAAATGTTGATGAACATACATCGCTTACACGTGTTTAAAAAAATAGCCAATGTCACATAAGAATAAAATGGTATTTCGTACATTTTACCCTTCCCTCCTAAGCTAAAACTGTATACACACTACAGTTTTTTGGTCCTTCGAGAACGTGGACCCTTAAAAATACAGATAGCACAATCGGAAAACAACTGGACTATTCGGGAAAGGAGCTAGTTTACAACTGACTCGATTGTAATATTTGAAAAATTGCGATTATTTACAATGGTTTAAACTACTTGGAATCGCTAATCACTAATTTGGACTATGAGTGAATTTTTCATTACGTAAACACATTTAATCTAGCGAAAAATCGCTAAATTGGCAACAGAGAGTATCGTACTGTTATAACTTAGGTTCCGGCAAAAACAAATTCCACTTCAATTCTGTAAAAGCACATTTTATTACCTGTCGGCATTTGAACTAATTGTAATCCTTTTGTGATCGTCTTCTTTTGTTCCCTTATTTATTGGCATACGTTTCTAATTATTATGTAGAACAGCCTATTGTTCTATTTTACTCGTTTACGGCCGCCAGGCTGCATCATTAGCCACGTGTTGTGGATTACAAATTACAAGCTAATTCTAGGAAATTGTCTCGACGTTGCCGGGCGGGCACAGTTGCATTTGTGAAGTATAAAACGAGGGCCTGATTGAAAGAGGAGTCAGTTAAGCGATAACTACGATCAAGGCATGACGTGTGTACAATCGATAATCTAATAGTGACGGACTTTGTGCGTTTTATTGAATTACGACCTTCTGCATTACGTTTGGATTTGTTATGTTCGGTTATATTTGTACCTGTGTTATACGTGTTTGTATAGTTCTAATAAACTATATAATAATTCCAACGGCATTTTAATTCGAGTCCCGCAACTCGCAACAGTACAATAAAAACATCAAATGACAAAAACAACTGACATTGAAAAATGCAATTTTCTGAAAACAGCTTTTTTATAAGTCAACTAATTGACAAGTACGCTTCAAATAATTGTCATTAAATTGTCTTCAGCTTAAATATAGAAAGACTGAAATTATATGAGGATGGTTTTTTCTGGTAATAACATGTCAATTTAGTGCTTATAATAATGTAAGCAACCTTGTCATAAATTACTAGTATTCTGAACGCTGTAACATGTTAAAAATATCTTACGTTTTTATTTTTAGTACAAACTATCCGGTTAATTAGGGCTCCGTCGCCGTGACCTTTACGGGCTAGTACTGAACTATTCTTATTAACTTTTTCCAAGAACAATATTTAATCCGCACCTTTGAAACATACTGAATGCTTGTTGCAGCTTTCATACTTTTTGTTTTGTACTTTGTTTAAGTATTATGAAAATACATGTTTACTTTAAATATACATATATATTATCGAACACTGTAATCTCAATTGCAGTAAGCACAAATCATTACTTAGTATCAAATAAAAACTTTCTTCTTCTTACAATCTTTGTAACTTTTTAATTTGAAATCGAATTTTAAACTTCTCAAGGGCAACACTTTTCATTTCAGTAACAAATGAAACGTTAAAACTATTATAAGAGTAAAAAATGGTTTTATTTATTTTTCTGGAAAATTACTATCTGTTCCTTACATCGATAGATTTACAGACACACTCTTCAACACGTTAATTTCTCATGAACTAACTATTTCACATAATGATGCTTCTAAAAAATCAAGGCATTTAATATAAAACAATAAATCAATAATTTAAAACGCGCCTAATCTATTGATACGTAAATATAATCTTATAAAAATAATTTGTGAATAAAATATTTGAATTTTACTATCATTAAAACTAGAATACTCTTTATCCAAAATGTGATTTAAGATTCAAACAATTCTTTTTATATTTTTTACAATATAAATTGAATAATTATAAGTTACAAATATAAATAATGAGCGAAGTCTTAAAGCAGTGTACAAACAAAAAATAACTTGTAGCAATGTCGTCGGTCCTAAAATAATCCATAAGGAATGTTTATATTCAGAAATTCTTCACTTTACGATGGGGGTTGAAGAATGTAAAAAGACAGCATTTAAATTTAGGGTAGCGGCGGTATGCACCTAGCGTTACAATATATTTTAAGCGCGCCAGAATAAGCGGTTAGGGAAACGGTCCTTAAATTAATATAAAGGGGCCTCATCTGGGATAATGTTATAGGTATTGACTGTGGCCAATTACATCTTATTTAAAGCGTTAAAAATAACGCCATTATCGAATAGCCACATCAGTCAATATGTAACGTTGTTAACAATTAAAAACAATATCGCGTCACAAATAACGCATTACAACCAGACCGGATGTGACCTTTATACAATCACTAATTTAGGAAAGTCATAGAAATGAGTCAGGACATTAAGTAAAAAATAATTTTATAAAGAAAATGTCATCAACAAATAAATGACCTCAAGTTAAAATTTAATATGGTGTATATAACATAAAACATCATAACTTCAAGTTTATTACTACAAAAACTTTACTCAAGTTTTATTTTGTGTTTTTTTTTAAATTATATTTCTTGCAGTAGAAAGGCTAATGAAATTTTATTACTAAAACGGGATACATCCGCTAGTTTATGAGCTATATGAATGTTAGTGTACCTTCTGAATAGCAAGTAACTTTAAATAACTTTCACATAATCTACCTATATAGATAAAAACGAATCGTAGAAGTGTACGCATAACTGAAGAACGACTTTACTGATTTTGATGAAATTTTTTGTGTGTTTACGCTGCCGGCCTCGAAGAAATTTTATGACACCCTTTTTAAAAACCCCATATTGTAGCGCTGTGGAAAAACCATGACTGGAAGCTCATTCCAAATCTCCACTATACACATAAGTAACACTAAATTAAGAATTAATGATACCAAACAAGTATAAACATTGTAATAGTTTAAATAAATGCTAAGTAAGAAATGTAATTTAGATAATAACGTATTATTTTTTTGTTTTTCGTTTGTTGAAAACTTAGCCTAGGTGTAAGTTTTTTTATTATATAAAGTTTAGATATAAGTAAATTATGTATTTAGGCCCGGGCAATCTTGTTCGCCTGGGACAAGGGTGATGACAATTTAAAAAAAATCCCCACTATATAAACATATATATATATATATATATATATATATATATATATATGGTACAGTTAAAACTCAATACTAAGTACTGGATGTAGGACCTAGTACAGAGGATGGGCATGACTTAGTCATAGATACTTACTTTCTTCTCAGTATACAACCTTAATTATCGAAGCAAAGTATAGTATAGTGTGTTATATTTGTTTTAGTTCTAAAATGTCTTTCTTTTTACCAATGGCTAAAGAGAAGTCTATGAGGTTTCCCTAAATAAAGCTCAGTTTCAGTTTTAAAAAGTAAAAATGAAAATGAATGTATTTATTTCAAAATGGAATGGTACAGATTACTTATTGAAAGTCATGAGTCTACCACAGCTTCCAAAGCAACTTAAGTTGCTGTTAAAATTAAAATTAGTATTATTTTATAGGTTTAACAAAGTAATTTGAATGAATGATTACTGAAAAAGCTTGGTGGCGATCGTATTATACCCACCCGGTGCGGTCATTTAAAAAATCTTTCGTCGTATAATAAGCTTTCTCGCACAACTGTTGCTTTGCTAATTTTTTAAATTTGTTTATCGAAAGCTGTTGAACGTTTTCTGGGATTTTGTTGAAGAGCATTAATACTTTGCCCCACGAAACTTTACGGAGCCTACATGTGGGAGTTTTTGTAGTAAATTAAATTTAAAACTCCACGTACAAGCACAGATATTGTAAATATGGTCTCTGTCTTTGTAATTGTATATTTTGGTGTGCAATAAAGTGTTATCGCTCTCTCTCTCACATACACACACAGCATGCATAGTCACAGTTCATACTAAAAATACAAAACAATATTTCCAATCGAGAACTGGATCGGTAAACTCCTGAGGATATTATTAAAACCTCAAAACAGATGCTCGCCGCGTTCCCGTAATTATAACAACAATTTCACATTCCACAGTACAATTAGTCATAAGATTGGAACCTGTAATTTGTGCCGTCTTACGGTAGCACTTGCAAGTACGACTTGCAAGTTACAATTATTTAAATTATTTAAGAACACCCGTTGAAATATATGTGATGGATAATGCGGAAGGTTTAACGCAAACGACAAACGAGAACTGAAAATTATTGATATGCATATGTTATGAATACGATAGTAAATGCGATTTTAATTTAATCTTAGCATATGTTAAGAATTAGAGGAATCAGAAACTGCTCTATTAAGTGTCATTTTGTATCTATTTCTATTTATCGTCAACTTAACAATAAATATATTCATGCAAATGGTTAAAATCTGTCGGAAATTTATTCCAATTTACTACTCATTGCGTTATGGTGCATTTTTTCATCGTATAAAGTTTAAAAAAGTACCAATAAAAACCATTATCAAATTAATAATTCATTACATAAATATCTCATGGCTCCAAAAGATTCAGTTGTTGGTGGAGGTTTAGCTCGTACATAAAATCCGTCGTTGGGTTTCACCCTAAACGGCATTATATTTCAATGTATGTGACGCTCGAGATAATAATATGGTTGAAATTTGAAGATGTATTTCTCTTAGTTTTATTATTCACATACTTCTGCCTGCAGCTTCATTTACTTTTAGCACGAATAATATTGAATTTAATTAATTAAATACAAAGTAATAATAATTATCGTAACAATATCATGGCTGAAATGATTTGTTTGCCGCAGATACCTAAGGTGGATCAACAAGTTTCACACATAGATAGTTTCAAGGTGTTACTTAAATTGCACATCATGTTTTGGACAAGCATTAGATATGTTTATTATTAAGCTTTGTCTGTAGGCGACGGTAAGTACTCCGTTAGTAAAAGCGTCTGCCTGTTTATGAGCTTGGCAATAAAAAAAATGTCTGTTTGTGTGTGTGCAGTTCACACGCAGTGGCAGTGAAACAAAGTGTGAAAAGGGGTGATAGGAATTCTAAATTTTGTGACGTCACATTTCATATCATATATATCGTTATAATTATATATAAGATTTAAAACACGAAATTTGAAGTATTAACGAAAAACTTCCAAACATTTCCAACTCTGTCTGTATGCGCATAGTGTTTAAATGATTAAATGTAATATATTCTATCTCATTCTCTCGCAGGCCTAGTCGTATAGATTTGTGATTATCTCTTTTTAGTGTCATTTTTTCATTTTATCGAGTTCGAAATCACAACGTTTCTGAAGAAGTTTCACTTTACAAATATTAATCACCAGGTGGTCTCAGAACTCCGTCCGGGCTGGAGGTGGATGCACAAGTGAGCTCACAGCCCGGACAAGGGACATATCGAGGATCGGCAAATGGTTTCAGTGGGTATCCCAAACCGTGGCATGGCAATAGCATTCCCTCGGGATACTAGTGCCACCTCCTCCTCGCGCGGCTGGTGGTCCTTAAACGGATTTCTCCTAGTAAGAAAGAGTGGCTTCAGAACGCTTTAAATGTCCACTAAATATTAGAACAATCAATCAATAAAATTCATTTATAAATATTTATATATTCCATAGATATGTATTTGCATGCTATGTATATTAAGTATATATCTATGTAATATATAAAATATCTAAATATATATATCATTTATGTATTTATTATTAAAATGTAAGTAGTTCGTACTATATGTTACGTAGACCACCATCGCAATTATCATCTCAATTCATTCCTGGGGTTGTCTGGAAGAGATCGCTTTTTAGCGATAAGACCGCCCTTTGTACACAACTAGATATAATTTTAGTCTTTAAGTTCATTTTTGTATTGGTGTATAATAAAGTGTTATCTATCTATCTATCTATCAATACACATCAAACTTACGCTACATCGAAACTACGGCAACAAGAATATTGATTTATGATGCCGAGACATGGACTAAGGACTTTGTGCACAAAAAATGTCACTCAGGGGGCTATTAAGTTACCAATATGAGACGTTTCCTTATGGATAAAATCTGAAACGAGGATATCAACAAGAGAACTAAGTTAAAGGTCATAGTTAAGCGGCAGGCAAACCCACATACATTGTATTATGCCAACAATCGAAATCGGGTGTTTCAGTGACTAATGCCCGGTTTCTGAGGTTACCAGTTATGAGTTCAATAACAATTGATTCCATAAAGTTATGTAATAGATAAACTTAGGTTAACTGTTAACCTACAACTAGTACCAAAACTCGCCACTAGATGTATTTATTTAAGAAGGATATCTAATATTTATTTACATCAAACAAAAACGTCAAACAAAAAATATGGAATAGATAAATGCCTAATATTGGTCAGTTAAGTTAAACCTAGTTTAATTATCGTACGATGCTGTGTTCAGAAACGCAATTTTATAAGTTATTAAGCCGATAGCGCTAACGAACAGATAAACTACAGTTAAAAGTAACTTAGAAACCGGGCATTAGACAGATAGACGGTCTAAGTCACTGAAACTTCACTACAGAGGCGGTCAAAACTGTTCTCTATTTAAGTTTATTTAGTTTTAGTTTAAGAATTTTTTTTTATTTAAGTTTAAATTTACCTTCTAGGTAAAAGTGCTCCATTCTAGATCACATCTCCGCTCATCAGGCGAGTTCATGGTCAAACGCGAGCCTGTCTTCTTTACATAGGTATAAAACAAAGTCAAGTCAAACAAAGCTTTTTGCGTCTGTCTGCATATCCACCAACTCCTCCTAAACCACACAACGGATTCACCATCAGCTAGATAATTTTCACTGAAGGTTTATCTATAATATTATAAAATTCTAAATATGCCGCGTCTGTACATTGAAGCTATTTAAAAAAATAAACTGAAATACACTATATAAACAATGGAGAACATGATGCATTTTATTTAGATTTCGTGTCTGTTTGTTCGGGATTCGCGTAAAAAGTATTGGGCCGATTTCGATGCGGTTTTCGCTGACCCACAGCAAATTCTAAGACTTAAAATCTTCGCCACTTTTTACTCTGGGAATCTCGCGGGAATTTTTCTGAGACTGATTTAAAATGACCAGATTTTTAAACTGATCAATAGAAAATTTAATATAATTTATTACATTACATTACACTTTTTAAAGTGTGATAGTTTTAATCCCGGGAATCCCGCGGGAATTGTCCCACAAGTGGTTTGTAGTTGTTCAGGTGCATAAAAATTTGCTTATTCCGACAGTTTCCACTAAAACGATAGCTTACATTCTTTTTTCATACTTTATGTCCCGGGAATCCCCCAGGAGTTTCATATCAAGCGTAGACGAAGTCGCGGACATATCCTAGTATTATATATAATTAAAATAGAACTACTTCCTAGGGTTTGACCCGCGGCATAGGCACGGGGAAAACTCTAGTACTACAATAAAAAAAATATAAATATAAAGAAGAAAGTCCTATTAAAACAAACACCATTTATAGAGTGACATTGCTTACAATTTCCCTGAGGCCTCAATGATGGTATGTAAAGTACTGTGCAGATGGAATGCATCGGCGCCATGTGACGACCCCACTGACCCCGCGCTCGCCGTTCACATTTTTATAGACGCAGTTCTATCGCAGATGACGGATGGTTCACGGACTTGTTGTGTGAGAGAATCAAAGTTCTAAAGAGCAGTTTTAAGCCTTTAGTCGACATCTTTTTACAAATTTTAAATTTGGATCTTTCAATCTAATTTTTGTAGTTTCGTAAAATCGTAGTAGCATAATGGCTAACGCACGCGTCCCAAACTCAAAGGGCGCAGGTTCGATCCTGGCCGGAACACATGCATCACTTGGGCAATTTTCTGACCTAATGTGCATATTGTTACAATTACCACGTGTCAAAGTTGCCAAGCCGCGTTGGACAAGCGTGGCGGGTATAGTGTCCGTTCCCCTCTATAATGGGAGGCCCAAGCCCAGAAGTGGGACTCTTACGGGCTGATATTATAATATATAGATATTCTAATTTTATAATAGTGTTACGACTTAGCCAAAATTCCACGAAGCACAACAACAAATACGAAAGAACACCTGCGGCCATAAACTCAAATATTATTACGGCCCGCATTTGCACTTCTTTAGTTTTCTTTGTATTTAATATTTGTAATTAGAAAAGCCGCCTATTGTGTATTGTAATCTGTTCCGGTAGGCAGTGGCCACGTGTGATTCCGGGAAATCGGGTGCACGCGGTGAGGTAGACATATTGCACCGTGCAGTATAAAACAAAACCCGAACGGAGGGGGAGGCAATCAAGCGGCGACTACGATACGAGTAAGACGTGTGTAGTACTCTCGATTAGCGATATAGTGATGGACTTTGCGCGTGTTGAATTGCATTGAATCGTGCAATGTGAACTGGTTGCATCCAGTTTTATTTGTACCTGTTTTATAAGTGTTCGTACAGTTCTAATAAACTCTATAGTAATTCAAACGGCATTTATTTTTATTCGAGTCCTGTAGCTCGTAACAATATGGTGAGGCAGATGGGCCTTTTCGCGGCAGCCTTTATGTCTGTGATATAGCACATAAATTGCAAGAATATTGTCTACGCTGGCACGGCCATGTTTTAGAGAAACCGGCTAGTTAAATGCTGGCATGGAGGCAAGGGATAATATGCGTACTTAATGGTCTTACAATTAGACATGCGGAAAACCACTCGAAGTGGGGAAGAAAATGTAAGAACGCACCCCAGGATATATATCTAACATATTGTTACAGCTTAGGTTTCGACAAAAACAAATTCCACGTACAGTCTGTAAAAGCACATTTTATTACCTGTCGCCATTTGAACTAATTTTCTTCTACTTCGTCTTCTTTTGTTTACTTATTTATTGGCATAGGCTTGTAGTATTGTGGAGAACAGTCTATTGTTCTATTGTACAAGTTTACGGCCTTGCAGGCTGCATCATTAGCCAGGCGTTACGGACTATAAATACAAGCTGATTCTAGGAAATTAAGTCGACGTTGCCGCCCGGTACATTTGCGTTTGTGCAGTATAAAACGATGGCCTGATTTAGAGGGGGTCCAGTTGAGCTACAACTACAATAAGGGCGTGACTTGTGTACATTCGGGAATCTAATAGTGACGGACTTTGCGCGTTTTATTGAATTGCAACCTTCTGCATTATGTTTGGATTTGTTGTGTTCGGTTATATTTGTACCTGTGTTATACGTGTTTGTATAGTTCTAATAAACTCTATAATAATTCTAACGGCATTTTAATTCGATTCCCGCTAACTCGTAACAATATTAAGTGACGCCTTTAACCTTCCCTATTTATAACTATATCATTCCGTTCTTTTCACACTTCATACAATTCAGGATGCTGCTCTTTCTCTCTCTTGATCCTATTCTGATAGCCCAGAGGCAAGTCCATATCCCCCTAGATTATCTCTCATCCAGTTCATCAATATATTTATTGACAATCCAAACACTATCGGGCTTTAACTCTAAAGTGACCAAGATCATTAATAGGTTTATGAAAAAATCGACTTCAAGAAACATAACTAAAAAAATGAATACCTTCTACAATAATTTAATACTTAGTTGTTGTTTTATATAATTATCAATTCAGTGTCAAGTAAAATGTAAGCTCGTTTTACTTGGGAACGATTTCATATGTACTGAATAATAAAAGTCATATAATTAGGCATTATAAAAGTACAAACGTCATCTCTGAATAAATAAATTGAAGTATACTGTTATGAAATTAAAATTAAAATCACACCTCTCCATTGCAACACCATAACAATTTTAAAATTCCAATCACGTTTTACATCACCTAAATGCCACTTATCGCTAAAACACTTAAACATGTTAATGGTGAAATGACTCCTCATTACCTACACGGTATAAAGGCGTAAATGAAACACCAACAATTTAAAAATTCCAATATTTGTCATCTTTAAAACATTCGACCCGATCAAGCTATAAAGCGAAGTGGTTCCAAGTAGCAATATTTCATATAATCTCAAATACATCGATCACATTTCTCTTATAAGCCATTACAACAAGTTTTGGGGTCCCGAGAAATATGCATACAAATTATAGCGCGGTACAGCTACTGAATAAGCTCTTTTCTAGTTCACGATACGATTTGAGTAAGATTCGATTCCATTTAAAAATTCCAGTTGAAATACTGTTTTTTTAAGATAATTGTATATGTTGTATAAGTTTAATTAACCTTAAAACGTGTGTTCTTAATTTATGATAAAAACATAGCTTATCCAGACTGGAGTATTCTGTCTAATTACTATTATAAAGCAAGCACCAAAATTTATGATTGCTCTTAGTAAGACACTTATGCAAGTAATTATACTTTTAACAATACTCATATTTTAGAAAAGATCTTCAATAGAGAGGCCTTTTTTAAATTTCATGGAATTAATTTATATTATACAAACGAAAACCTCAAAGATCAAAGATGATGTAATTAATACATTCGTTATAATCATTCCTTACCCAACTTAACTTTAAGATTTCAAATCTAGAGTTATAATTTTTAACACTATACCCTATCTAATTTGACAAAATCCCAAGAAACCCCAACTAGGTAGGTAACACATCAGCTAGCTTGGTGTTACTGATGTTGATAAACTAACACTTACCATTAAATAGACCGTTCACCAGTTTGCTTACCTGAAAATATAAAAAAACCTTAATGATCATAATTAAATTTGAAACATATTTTCATTACTTTAAAATGATAAAGAATATAATTATGATATATAAAATGAAAGACAATATTTTTAATCGCAGGAAATATAGAGGTATAATGTGTGATAAATTGATGATATTAAACATTTTAAAGTCATCTTCATAATTCTAGTTCCGCTATCCCTTACCCGTTAGACGATCAGCAATAGAATGTGGATTCATCTTACATGATTTTAGCCAGTATTTCTAGTTCTCCCCCTTTTACCAGAGAAGTAGAGGTGGAAGTGCAAGATATACAATTTAAATTAATTTAAACAAGATATGCCATGGGGTTGTCTAAAAAGGGCGTTATAAAATTTCTTCCACGACATCGGTAACCACTTTCTGCCAGTTTTCCTGCTTTAAAAATAAAAAAGATCGCAAGTATAGTAATCGTGTCGCAACGTATAAATACTATTTGGAATCTGAAGCTCAGACACGACGGATTTTAAAATTCCAACAGCCTCATAACGACGTCTTTACCCGTTAATGTTATAGCTGTTACTTGCTTTATACGAAAGAGCGATAAAATTGTGGAATCCCAAACAAAAGCTTTCAAAGATGATTGTGTAAGCAAGCATGTTGTACTTGTCAAAAAACCGTTCAAAAAGTAATATCTTTGTGACCAATTTTGTACTCATTACTGTGTGAATAAAAGCATTCCATTGTTTAAAGTTTCATGGTTCATGTTTGCAAATTTTCATGAGTAATGGCACAAGATTTTACGCAAAAATTTAGGGCTCCGTCATCATTTTGACAAAAAGGAAACCAAGCCAAATCCCAATTAAGTTAAGCAACAAAAATTCTAATAAGAATAATTTATCGAAAACCAATCAACAATCAAAACCAAAGGCTGTCAAAAATAAAACATTGTATTTATTTTTTCTTACAAGATAATTTTCGTAAAACAAATACACGATTTTTCCAATCAACTACATTATTTAACGATAGTGTTACACTGTGTGTGTTACTTAGGCCTTGACAAAGACAAATTCCACGTACAGATCTGTAAAAGCAGATTTTATTACCTGTCGGCATTTGAACTAATAGTAATCCTTTTATGGTCGTCTTCTTTTGTTGACTTATTTATTGGCATACGTTTATAGTTAGTGTGGAGAACAGCCTATTGTTCTATTGTACTTGTTTACGGCCGCTTGCAGGCTGCGTCATTAGCCAGGTGTTGCGGATTACGATTACAAGCTAATTCTAGGAAATTGTGTCGACGTTTCCGGACGGGCACATTTTCATTTGTGAAGTATAAAACGACGGCCTGATTGAGAGAGGGGTCAGTTGAGAGACAACTACGATCAAGGCATGACATGTGTACACTCGGGAATCTAATATTGACGGACTTTGCGCATTTTATTGAATTACGACCTTCTTGCATTACGTTTGAATTTGTTGTGTTCGGTTATATTTGTCCCTGTGTGTTATAAGTGTTTGTATAGTTCTAATAAACTCTATAATCATTCTAACGGCATTTTAATTCAAGTCCCGCTAACTCGTAACAATATTTAAATTTCTTAATTAACTTAAACTCAATCCTTAGAATTATTATTATTGTTTTACTTATTATTTCATTGTTATGTTAAGGTATAGGTGTATTTTTGTATAATTCTTGTATGTTATATTTTATTCTATGTAATATAAGGTTACCTACATACTTCTCCTAAGATAGGGTCTCATGACATGTAATTTTTAGAGGTATGGACTGAAAACCAGCGCTGTGTTCGACTATGTTCTATGTTTCGGCAGAGCAAAATATTGAGTACCAACCTCATTACTACAATTGCAGCATTCAATCTTTGTATATATTTTCTAATCTGAGTGTTTTTAGTTTGTCGCAATGGGAAATATTTTTTAAAGACCATCTAAAGAATATAATAGAACATACTTTATTACAGAACATTAAGATACAGTTGAAGAAGTATAAATACAGCAAACAATACGCGGTATTATTAGTGACTAAAGTTAGATATAATATAATAATAATAACAGTCCATAAATGTCCCACTGCTGGGCTCGGTCTTCCCATTATAGGGAGTCAGTACACCACGCCTGTCCAAGGCGGCTTGGCAGTTCACCGCTGTTAGCACGTGGTAATTGACACAATATACAAATTATGTCAGAAAACTGCCTAAGTGATACATACGTTCCGGCCAGTATCGAACCCAAGCCCTTTGAGTTTGGGCCGCGTGCGTTAACTAACCATTACGCTACCGCAACTTAAAGTAAAGTTAGATATTAAAGTTAAATGTTTTATATTAAACATCAAAACATGTAACGGATATTTTATCAGAAATAAGAAAAAAACAAGGCAGGTAAAATCATTTTTTTTTAATTCATTAAGATAGCCAACAACTGATACATTGATATATTTAAATTAAATATACATGTTAATGGTCATATACTAAATGGACAGTCTCTTACAGGCAAACATAACTTGGTTAATATAAGGAAAATATACTTAAAAAATCAGGGTAAAACGCTAGTCTTAAGTTTTATTAACTAATAGTGAGTGAATGTATTTTTATTAATTTGTATAAAGAGTCATGGTGTATGTCTATACTGTTCATATTATTATATAACCTGCATATACGAGGAGAATAGGCGAGTTGAAACTATATAAAAAAATAACAAAAATATAATCCTAAAACTAATTATACTTCAAAGATATTAAATTGTATGTGTTCTTAACATTAAAACACGTGTTGTTATACTCATACATTTGGTATGTGTAAAATGAGGATCAGAGCACAAAAGGCATAAAATAAAACGGACCAAGTGCGCATACGCATCGATGACAGCAACGAACACCGGTCATATTCACATTCTACTTTTAAATACTTCAAAGACGCTATTGAATTTGTGTTTATGTTACAACTCGGCCTTTTGGAATGTACGGTAGAACAATTTTCTATATCGTATACTGTACATTCACTTGTCTTGATAGTAGTTAAAGTTTGACATAAACTCTGTCCAAGTAATGCTAATTCTTTATTATATACAAAATCTATAATATTATAAAACTCTAAACATGCCGTGTCAGTACATTAAAGCCATTTAATAAAAACAACTGGAATAGACTATAAACGACGGAGAAAACGATGCAATTTTTTTTTTTTCTTGTCTGTTTGTTCGGGATTCACGTAGAAACTACTGGTCCGATTTCTGCGATTAAAATGATGTAAAATAGCCAGATTATTAAAAAATCGTATTCCAATGTTATTTCTTTACTGGTCGATATCAAATTTAATATAATAAAATGTGTGATATTTTTTACCCGGGAATCCCACAGGAATTTTCCCGGGAGCGGTTTTAAGTCTTTCGGGTGCATAAAAATTACATTATTCGGACACAGTTTCCAATAAAACGATAGCTTATATTCTTTTTTAAATGCTGCGGTATTTTGTGCCTCGGGAATCCCGCGGGAACTTCAAGTCAAGCGTAGACGAAGTCGCGGGCATTTCCTAGTATAATATAAAACTACAAAATAGTGGTGATGTATAAAGGCGAGCTTAACCCTAAAAAGAGTTTTCTTCCAGCAAACATATGGGTCTAGCGAAGTGGGGAAAACAAGAGGCAGGATAGTGTACATTAAGTTTTGTTACATACTGATATGTGCATAAAAGATGATATTAAACGGATTAACCAAATTCAATCAATTTGGTTGAAAGGAACAGCAGTGAAAGGATACGGCGGTATTCAATGATATTGACTGATCCAACACTTACGTTTATGGATCACTTTGGTTGATTGATCCAAATTGAAAGACGGAAATGTACCGTCTAAAATCTGCTTAAGGTAATGTAATGGATAACATGGTATAGACACACGGAATTAATCTATAATGCTTTATTTTTATTTTTTTAATAGAGTAGTCGAGAGTCACATCAACTAAGATAATTTTTATCATGTCACAAAAAGTGTAGCAAGTTGTGACGTAATATCTTAATCTGAGCCAAATAGCACATTAATTACTTACTGTTTATATAGATTACAGATATTAAAATTTGTTATTATCGTGATACTTTACAAGTAAGACAATAACGTAGTATTTTAGCGCTCGCTCTTATATAAGAAAATAGTTTTATGATTTATTTTAACACATGTCATTTACCCGATTAACACGCACTTCGCCGATTCAAGTCAATTAATTGATAGTGCGTTTTAGTTAGTTGTAGAAAGTGCGATGTTTTCATTACATGAACACAGCTACAGAAAAGTTGCCGAAACATCAGATCAAAACGAAAAATTAAATTAAAAACGCGCTTAGAACTGTTAAAACGTGGTGTTAATTGAGGCAATTAAGATTGAAAGAACACTATAATATATGATACCAATTAAAAATAATCGTTCATAATCAACCCAGTTTGAAATATTCTTGTTAATTTCGGATGCAAAGGCGGTAATTTCGGTTAAATAATAAATCGTCACAGCCCAAAGCGATTGCACAAATTCCTATGAAATGTAAAAACTCGATGACAATTAATAAATCTCATATTCCGATGGAAATCGGATTAAAAAATGTCCATAACATATATTATAATCAAATATTTAAATTTGTTCGCATAGAAACTATAGGGCGTGCGTATACAGGCTGAGATTTTCTTTCAAGGAATTTAAAAGTAGTGAGTATATACTCGTATATTCTATGTTACATAATAAAACATTATTTAGGTTTATGGCTTGGCAGCTAGGCCTTTAAGCCAGATCCTTAGATTACAGTATATTTCTTCATTTTCTTAAGCCTATGTATAGCTCAACTGAACTGTAGGTTATCAACTGACGCCATTCAACAGTTTTTGTGACAACTCGAAACGCCCATTTGATTATACAGTTCACTTTTCTCACAAAAACACATAATTACTACTCAAAAACTATAAATATCCTATAACTACTATTCATTTTAGAGTAATTTTACACATTTTTAGAAAATAAAACTGCACAGCACCTTTCAGTGCCCGCCAAAAACTCAATAAAACATTAAAAAGTGATAGAAGAATAGGATCGATAACAGTTACATCTATTGAGAAATCTTTATCATGTTACAAAACGTCGCGACCTCATAGATTTTATACCAGTATACAAAGATCTGACGTCATCATTTTGCATAATAAGCAAAAGGAGTTGAATAACACATTTATTATTTAAATAGTAACAAAAAAATATTTCTATAGTGATTTTTTTCATTTTATGAATTTACTTTTCACTTTAAAATACTGTTACGAGCTACAGGACTCGAATTAAAAATGCCGTTGGAACTACTATAGAATTTATTAGAACTGTACAAACACGTATAAAACAAATACAAATAAAACTGGATGCAACCAGTTCACACTGCACGATTCAATGCAATTCGACACGCGTAAAGTCCGTCGTCTATATCGCTAATCGAGAGTACTACAAACGTCTTACTCGTCTCGTAGTCGTCGCTTGACTGCCCGCCCCTCCATTTGTGTATTGTCTTATACTCGCTACACAGTACAAATAAATTGGCCGCGCACACTGAGTTTCCGAGAAATAGCAATTTGCACAACTGCGGACGGCCACAAAGTCGAAAACAATAACAATAAGGATTAGTTCGACGCTAATGATGGTTATAAAACAAGTAGAAAAACGCTAGCATGTTTTTCTTAATTACAAATTCTACACACAAAAGAATTCTTTAATCCGGGAAGGACAATAAACTGCACTTACAACAGGCAGCTGTGTGCTTATCTTTGACGGCATATAACAATACAATATAATCTTAAAAATAAATTACAAATTAAGCTATTATTAAAAATTGGAACTAAATAAAAAAGGGTACAATTATAGATAAAATATTGGTCCCAAATCACTGTTACTTCTACGGAGCGTTCCCAAAAGGCTGGCAGCGTTACCACGTTGTACAACAATGCTTATAACCTTTGAGCGAAATAGAACCTCTTGTTCGTTATATAGTGTGATATTTTAAAAGAAATATGTATGATAGGATAGTATTAAAAAGCCCGTTTTATTTATTATATGTAAATAATATTGAAAATTTATCTAATTATCTGTGGCACTATCTAATCATATAAGATTTAGGAAATTACGTTATTTCTCCATGATCACTGAAACGTGATTTTAGGCTAGAAAGGTTGGTTTCAAATACTTCATAATTCAGTTTTTAGGAAAGCTCTACTCTACTCACCGGTCCTGTCAGCATTTTCACTCTTCCTATAGTTTCGGGATTAACCCTAAATTCAAAATTCAAAAGAACCAACCTGTATATCGGAAAATACTGCACACACTGTGTAAGTCTATTCTTATGACACATATTCAGACATGAACGATTTATAATTCTAGTATGTTAATGGTCTTAATCAATTCACACTAGATGCACTGTGCGTATACGATGACAAATGTTGGCAATGCCTTGCATATTATCGAGATGTATCGCTTCCAAGTGGAACTTGAGAATGGTCATTTATAATGAACTATTTCATTAGCTGAGTTGCTATGGCACCAGCGTCTTATTCTAGTAACGTGGATTAAATCTCAGTTGCGTTCGACATTATTATAACTATAATAATATTTTTCTTTCCTTTTTTGTGTCTGTCTTACTGAGTATGCACTGTTTGCTACAACTCCATTAATTCTTCGAAAAGTGTTTGTATAACATTCATGTATTTTTATGTAAAAAATATTACTTATTTAAAAAAAGAAAAGTTTGAGTGAATTCATTTTTAGCTAGACGTGGTGCTTAATATAGACTACGAAGTAAAATTAAATTTTAAGTAATATGTATTGACCGTCAAAAAGTGTTCTCCAGTGGAACTTATTTTGAATAAAAACTTTTGAATTTTGATTTTTATTCGGAACATATGCTTCGTTGCCTGCTTGCGGAGTCCGCGTTGCTCCTTTTTCTTCTCCATTTCGCGCGAACTTTTTTTTTATTGCTGGAGTGCAGCAAACGGGATAACGGGCCAATTGTAATAGAAAGTAGTTACCGTCGCCTATAGACATTTGCAACACTAGAAGTGCCACCAATGTGCTGCCAGACTCGTAATGCCGGAACACAACTCATAGATGTTATGACAGCATGTTTTAGACCAGGGGTGGTAACGATTCAGACTGGCAAGTGCCCTACCACCTGGCAGCACCTGGTCTTAGACATCTCTTATTGTGACACCTTTACAACCCATATCATCCTTCATGATACTGAACCATCATTTTTTGAGCCTACCGTCTTCCAGTATCTGGTGTAGGCGGCATCTTTATACATTTATTACCCTCAAAATTCCGTAGTTCCTAAACGCGGTCCTTCTGTGTGACTTCACTCATCTATCGCATCATATTCATGTCCGTCACATATAACTAGCGCAGCTCTCCTACTTGTACCATTCATGTCAATTAAACTCTGTAATTACGTATCGCGGGGACACCAACAGCGGGATTAGTCCTCAAGCAGACTATGTTAGGTGATTCTCTTATGGATAGAATCAGAAATGAGAATATCCGCTAAAAATTTAAAGAGTCGGTTGGAGTTGAAACTTTATTTCAGTAGTGCAGGACTTGTGGGGTACCCTCTAGCCCGATGATCATAGGCTGCACGAGAAAGGCAAATCGCCGAAATATGTAGCACGGATTTAAGCAGGCCTACGTCCAGCAGTAAACTGCGATTGTCTGACGTCAATGTCACTGTACATTGCGGCTGATTTGAAACCACGTGGCGAATAATCTTTTATTTGATATTCAAAGCTATCTTCTGCCCATTCGGTATTCTTGGTGCTGTAAAATACAATAAATAGAGAAAGACGCGCCGAGCTAGGCGCATAATTTGTTAATGTTACAAAATGTCCGTCCTAGACCATAAAAATTGACACAATCCTACGCATTCCATAAGATTTATACACCGTTGAGGCGGAGCGTAATGTGAGATACAGCTGAGTGTAGATATATCATAATCAAGGCAGCATCCACTGGCGATATTTCACCCGGAGCGGCGCACGGTAGCACCGGTCGTACCATTATATTACCAGACCGCTCGTTTTCAACTCCACAAATGGGTTTTTGTTATAATATATTCTATTTCTACGTCGAATGTAATCACTTGTTGATCATTTGCATTCAATAATAGAATATTCCATAGATTCAATTCAACGGTCAACGGCAGCGATCCTCTTCTTAATGGCTTCCGTTTAGAGTTGCCATGCATTAGAATATTCCGAACTAGTAATAGTATATATTCATTATATACCGCATGTAGAGATAGTTCTGACTCATTTAGAATTTGTATAATTTTCATAAAAAGAAAGAAAAAATATGTTTATCAGTAAATAATCAAAATAATAATAGTACAATATTATTTATGTAACGTAAATTACTAATTTTCATCATCTTGTCTCTTGTGCGGTGATCTCCATTTAATCGATGTAAGTATAAAGAAAATATTAGTTACTAACAAATTGTCATACCCACCAATCAATTCAATATAAATCACAAAACCAAAACATTTTTTATTATTCTCTCTGTGCTTTAATAATTATGCCTATTAAGTAATTAAAATATATATTGTATAATTGTGTTTAATTTATAAAGTAGATTAAGTATGTTTACTTGTAAAGTCCTATATACTCACTACCTTCACCGCCATATTAGTACAGTTTATTTTCCAAGTTAAATTGCCACAAACAATTTGCTCCAACTGGTAAGGCCATGTATCGTTTTTACCGAGACAGTATATATATATGTATAGTATATACAATATGACAGTATTGTCATTGTGTATTTTTAAAATTACTGATTAGGTGAGTAATTTTATTTTATTTTATATTTTATTTGTAATAATGTATCTATTTATTATTCAACAACAAGAAATCAACTTATTAAACATCGAAATAACTCCAAAAATATATCCATATAGAACCATAAAATTCTAATAAAAACTAAAACAAATTTCATGAAGGCTTATACAATGTATGTACGTATTTTATGAAGGAGCTTGGAATTATTTCCGTAATTATATTTTATTGAGCTGGTAACCCTACTTCCGATGGCAATATAAGACTCCATTACAAAACAGCTAGACTGGTTGTCTAAACATTAATTACTGCCGATATCTAAACGTAAAAACTTGTATCTATTACGTATAACAAAATTAGTGCGACCACAAAACTCTTATCTAACACATCTCTTTGGAAAAATCCATTCGAATGGTCAAGCCATTATTCAATTTATTGTTAATTACGATAATATCAGAATCTTTTAATTTAGAGTTGTATGAAATTTTTATTACTACTAGTTTTTATGCCTTAAGGCGTAGTTCTAAGGTGGTAAGTCAACATTTAGACTACAGTTATTTGTGTTATATTTAATGCTTTGAAAGTATTCAACGGCCTTAGTTTAATTATTACCTTGCCTAGTGTATAGTCACCGGCTCGATTTTTGAGCGGCTTATGGGAGCTGCATTTTTTTTTTTTTTTTTTTTTTTTTTAAGGCGGGGGAAATGCATTTCGCACATACCGGGTCCTTTGCTAGGGATTAGACCGTTGTTGATCATGGAGGCTTTCCACTGAGGCAATCCAAACAATAATCAACCGGCTTGTGTGGAGACTCGACTAATCAATACCCCACTAAAACCACCCTCCTCCCATGTGCCCCGCGCTTATGGCAGGAAAGGCGTGAGATACAGAACGTAGTCTTCGTCAACAGGGGTGAAGACTCCTCTGCTCCCTAGATGCTAGAGGGCCCCTGGTATGGGAGCTGCATACGTCAAGTCATCGCAGCGGACAACGAACTACCGGCTAGCGCAATGCGGGAGCGCACATGTGAATAATTGCTCTATCTCGCTCGCACACCAACCGTCCCGCTCACACACTGTGCTATATATTGTACTAGCTGTAAGACTTGTTAATATTTGTACTTAAGGTTACCGTTTCCAAAATAAATTAGTTCACATCAGCACTCGACAATGAATACTACTCTCTGCCGTCTGAAGTATCGTTTAACCTCTATCTTTCGCTGCTACAGACTACTTGGATTAAGTACAGTGACAGCACGATTCTTTTCCGAAGTTAGAGGTATTCTAGTAAAAGGGCAAAATATAACATTACCTACTTGTCGATAAATTGTATCACTTCGGCTACGTTTAGTGCGCGAACCGATTCCTACTATACCACCACCCGCTCAAGATTCGTGCAGGAAGCTCTATACTAAGAAGTGCTATACTAAGAAGCAGTGATCCCGCTTCGATAAATCTAAATGAACTATACTATGTTTACATTTACAAATGAGTGGCTGTAATGAATCCTAGGATTTTACATATTGTATCCAGCTATTGAGAATTTAGTAATATGTTTCCAATCATGAAGTCTATACATATAAAGTTTATCATTTTAAAAACATTATAATAATACTATTTTTATATACTTATTCTATTTATTTTTTAAACTACTAACTAACCTAAGGCGTTTAAAGTGTTCCATATTAAAGTCATTATGGAGAACTTTGAATTCACGAAAAAGCAGTAAATATATTATGACAGTATATTTGACATTTTACAGTATCACATTTTTTTTTATGTAGACTCAAAACATTAATTTGCTCTCAGTTTATTATTTATGTAGGTTAGACTAGCTGTCTCGGCAGACGTTGTCATGGCCTGAACTAATAAAAATCGAAAACCGGATTCCAGTGCCACCTACCGGGTCTAAGTGTGAATCTAAACCACTCCGGGACCCACTCAAGCAAACATAAAATTTCATCAAAATCCTAGAACCCGACTCCAGCGCTAAGTATTTTGTTTAGATTGATAGGTTACATTATTAATTTTTAGCAGGAATCCGTAATTTTTATATAGCCTATATTAATCAGGGATAATGTAGCATTCGAATAATGAAAGAATTTTTGAAATCGGTCAATAGTTTTTGAGTTATTTCGTTACAAATATACAAATCTTTCCTGTTTATAATATTAACTAGCTTCTGCACGCGACTTCATCCGCGTGGAATAGTTACTTTGAGCTAACGCTAACTTTAACCCGCGACTCTGTTTACGTAGAAGGTGCCCCACCGCCCTTCCCCCTCATGACTGCCCGCCGATCTTGCACATCATAAATTGCGATATCTCCTAAGATATTCATTGAAAATAATTTTAAATTAAATACTTGTGATGAATAACGTATTTATTTGGATAAGGATTAATATAATGTTTATAAAAACACCTTCGCAAATAATGCATTATTTTAGAACAAATTTGGTTAGCTTAAAAAGGTTATAGTGAGCCAACTTTAAAAGATAGACATATCCTGTCGCGGACTTTTTTTTAGTACTTTTAAAGGGGAACAATTCTGTCACACATGATTTTTGCGAAACTTTAACCGTTTACGCAGCGCACGCAGCGGAAGCTCTCAAAAGGGAAAAAAACTCTCGATTTTGAAACATTCTTCATTGGCGCTCCGCTCCTATTGGTCTTAGCGTGATGATATATATATATATAGCCTTCCTCAAAAATGGGCTATCTAACACTGATAGAATTTTTCAAGTCAGACCAGCAGTTCCTGAGATCAGCGCGTTCAAGCAAACAAACAAACTCTTCAGCTTTATATATTAGTATAAGATAATAGTATTATAGATGTACAAAAATAAAAGTGATCACCTTTGATTATATTCAATGACATACATACAAATTCACTGTTTAGACGTCCGTATATCACTTCGAATACCGTGTGAGCGGTTCTAATATGTCAATAGGAATATTAAATTCGAAATTAACTTCCAACGTCTACGTAACCAGCGGGAAGTGAGGTTTTGATGTGTTTATAATTATTACTATTAAAGATTCTATGCAACAAACTAAATGTAGTTATGAGGCTTCAGTTGCTCAACTTAACCTATATAATTGATAAATTTGACTTATTACTTTGCTAACAGCTCCTATTCCACGTACATTTACTTTTATATGTTAAATCCAAACTAATATTATAAAGCGGAATGATTTGTATTTTTGTATGTTTGTAACGAATAAACTCAAAAACTACTGAACCGATTTCAAAAATTCTTTCACCATTATAATGAGAAATGAGCTGTATTCATGAAAAAATTAGGGATCCCTTAAACAATTTCAATAATGCAAAAAATAAACAGATAAATAACTCTTTTTTTTTGGATATCAAAGCATAAACAAACAGAAGAAACAGAAACAGGCACCCTGTGTGCCTTTTATTGCTGAAGCACCGCAGATAGGCTGACGGCCCAGCTTTGGTGGTAAGTGGTTACCGTCGCCTATGGACATTAGCAATACGAGAGGTGCTGCCTATGTGCTGCCGGCCTCGAAAGAGAACCTGGAACCTGGTCACTGATGTCGGAACACAACTCAAAGTTGTTATTTGTTATGGCGGCATACGCTAGACCTGGGTGGTAGCTATCCAGTCGGGCAAATGTCCTACCACCTGGCTGTGTATTGTTTTATCGCCTCTTACGACAGTCCACCAGGCCGCAGGAATTAGTATTCTTTTTCCGTTCCTGCACGGAGATAAGCCTAAAGCGGTCGCTTTCGTATATAACAAGTCTCAAAATTAAGTGGAACATTAGGCTATGTCTTACACCTACAAGTATATCTAGATACGTGTAACTAATGCCAAATTCCTGTATCTTACCGACCGTTCATTTGCCTTACTATCGGATAAAATTTGACATAGTTAAGCTTCATACATCTTAGACAAAATTAAACCGATGGTAGGACACGTGAATGATATAGGTAAGATATAGGAATCGGCCATAAGTGATTCTCCAAAACGAGCCTGGTTCTAATATTCCCTTCGACTTAAGGTAGCACATGTGCAATGATGTTGCAAATGTCCATAGGCGACGGTAAGCATTACTCCAGCAATAAAAAGAAGATTCACAGATCTCAAGTATTGACGGTGGTAGACGATAGATAATAATAAATAAATATTCGCTCTCGCTAGGATACTGGGTGAAGGGCCAGATACAGAAGACAACACTCTTGGACATGACACGGATTGTGAGGAGTTTCCTGTCGCTGGAGCTCTAACCACCAGTAGTTTTGACCCCAAGCCTCTTTGACGCCGGGCTTCAAGATTTTGTATTTTATATTAAATATTTTATTTTGTATAAAATTTACTATTTTTTAAAATAAATAATATCTACTTTAAAAAAGATATTAAAGAAATACTTAGATAATTAGGTATTCAATATACATACTATAAAATTAAATATACTTATACATATTAGTACAGAATCTTAAAAACTTATACAAAACATTAAAAAAACAATTACACAAATTTAAATTTAATGGGCAATTATCTAACCCTGGGTGTCACAATTAAACAGTGACTTGAGCCGTGGCATGCGTAATTTTACTGCCTAATGCAATGATTGCGTGAATATTTTTTTATGGCTATGGCATGCCATTAACGCGCGTCAAATTCGACGAACGTGCAACACACATTTTCATTTCATTCGTTTCATCTCATCACGCAATTGATTTTCACTTATATGGGAAACTAGCGTGTGCTAGCGAAACTTCGTTCGCGTTGCCGTAACGACGACATATTTGTTAGTGAATTACATCGGCCGCACCAAAAAAACGCGACCACATAGCTATTTAATAATAATAAATCAGCAGACTAACGCACACAGTATACATCCCCAAGCTAAGCAAGTTATGCTTGTGTCATGGGTAATAGACAACGGAGCACTCTGAGGCCGGTCCCAGACACCCGGACCATAGTAAATAACGGAAAGTTCGTTTAAAGTTACTTTTACTTTACTGCAATTAATTATGTATTGGTTAAACATGATAACTCGTATGATCAAATCTCATATTTATTAAAATTAATTTCTAATTAATAATGTGGGGTAGGAGGTACATGCCTTAGAAATATATTATTTTAATCTGAGAGATTTAATCGTAAATTTTATTACTGAACGTAATCAGTGACGTATATTTTTAATTAAATCAATAAATTTAATCAGATTGGCGTAATACATTTGAATTTGATTTGTCGTTGGAACATAGTGTAGTGTTGATCAGTGGTAAATATTCAGAAATTTGTATAATATAGTAGATCATTAATGCCTGGTTTCTGAGGTACCTTTAATTGTAGTTTATCTGTTCGTTAGCGCTATCGGTTCCATAACTTATAAAATTGCGTTTCTGAACACAACATCGTTAGTTGAACTAAGATCAACCTAACTGACCAATATTAGGCGTTTATCTATTCCATATCTTTTGTTTGGTGTTTTTGTTTGATGTAAATAAATATTAGATATTCCTTCTTAAATAGATCCATCTAGTGGCGAGTTTTGGTACTAGTTGTAGGTTAACAGTTAACCTAAGTTTATCTATTACATAAACCTTATGGAATCAATTGTTATTGAACTCATAACTGATAACCTCAGAAACTGGGCAATAAGACTTATAAGTAACTGATATATTGATATTGCAAAGCCTCTACAAAGAACTATCAGGTGATCAGTGGGCTGGTACAAACCTCGGATAACGGATCAGTAAGGCAATTCAGAGTGGAAACGTAACAAATCTTCTGAGCACCTTACCTATAGAAGACGTTAATCTAAGCTCAGTATTCTACATACAGTTTTGAGGGATTAGAGATAGAAAACAATATAAATAAATTAACTTTTCTGTGTTGTATTAGTTTATGATGTTTAAATTTAATAAATATTGTAAATTTTAAAAATATTATGTGTACTTGCGTAATGAAGTGATGATGATGCCTGAATTGTAGAACAACACTTACGCGAAACACCACAAATGAGATAATTTGTCCAATTAAAAAGTTCTACATAAAACCATACAATATTTTAAATATTACACTGTTTCCATTGGATGTACTTGAGATACCGTGTACTCTATTTTTAGCATATTTCTAATTATCATAGATAATACGAGTAGGTACCTAAACCAATATCTATAAAGAAGCGTATAAATATATTCAAATCAAAACACATTTCACAACGAGTGAAAACAACCGTAATAAAGATAATTAAGTTGGAAAAGAAGAATCATTATTAAATCTAAGTATAGTCGCGGAATGAAAACGTTCGTCACCTTAAAGTCGACTTTTACTTGCATGAGTACAAGAAACAGCACTGCCGACATTTTAATAAATGTTACTTTTTGTTACGTTTATAAAATGTAGAAATGTTAAAAAAGAAAATTGCAGTATTCAGAATGACAGACACTGAGATTAAAAATAAAGAGTTAATCACTATGCTAATCATAAATATTAAAACCAATAAAAAGGGTTTTATATCTCTAAACAATAATCTTACATTAGATAGAAAATCAAACAACTGATCTAAGTAATTTTAAACTTTATTTTCAAACAATTAAATATAATTTTCAGTGAAACAGTCTATTCTGTGACTTAGTTTGAAAAGGTAACATGTGTTCGCGGAATGTTAAATGAATCAATTTGAAAACTGGCGAACCTTTTTATACCACGACTGTACACACGTATATTTAACTTAATTTTAATAATTGTGAAGACGGTTTGGAAGATATTTCCGACAGCGACAAGGTCTCCTATTGTATATGTGTGATTTATATATGCGATAAAGAAAAATCATTCATACATTTTCATTTCTCTTCCGAGACACTTTTGTCGCTATGCTCTACTATCTTCGTACAGAGTTCTCACACTGATAAACACTGTGTAAAAACTACATTGACTTTGCTATTCTTTAATACCTACCTACGATATAGAGATATCGTTATCGATCATTAGCGAAGAATTCCATTCGTTTTTTCTAAACACGTTTTATGTTCCTTTAAGTTATGTTACCTTGAGTTTTATGATGTAACTTCTCGTTATAGAATAAACTCTACATTCAGATGACGTTAATTCAAATCCTGCGAGCAGGAAACTTTTAAGAGGCTTTTCTATATAATGTCATCATCATCATCATCCGAACGTTAAATCCCGGTTGTGTTCGGAGCGTTCAGTCCGACACCCAGGGTCCGCTTTTCTACTTTTTCTACTCCACTTCGCGCGGTCTTCAGCATCCCCCGTTTTGAGACCATTGGTCCGCATGTCATCCTTCACAACGTCAAGCCAACATTTCTTGGGCCTTCCCCTTCGACCGGGACCTGACGGAGGCGGCATGGCTACACATTTGTTCCCCACATAATTAGCCGGTCTCCGTAAAATGTGGCCGTACCAGCGTAAGCGACACTCTTGCAGTTTTTCTGCTATGTCACGGATATGAAGGCTGCCACGGATGCGGGAGTTCCTGACACGGTCTTTCCGCGTCACTCCAGACTTCCATCGCAGCATATTCATCTCCATGACACGCAATTCTTGCTTGTGTCGTTCAAGTACAGGCCACGATTCACTGCTATCTTTTCTAGATAATGTAATATTTATTAAATCTACAACTAGAATAAATGAAGAAATATTACTTTTTTGTATACCTATTGATAGATACAGTTAACAAAAGTGATATTTTAACGATATAAGTAGTTTTCCTGCGTGTGTCTAATATTGGTAGGTTTAATAAATGTCTAATGTGATATTTATTAATTCTACCATTTGAAATTAATAAATAATAAAATAAAACCTTTTAGAATATGGGCTCCTCAATTTTGGACAAAGGGTTGTTTACATGCCGTGCTGGTATAGCAGAAAGTGGTAACCGTCGCCTATGGACATTTGCAACAGCAAAATGCTACCAAAGCACTGAAAATCAGCGTCGTGTCGGATATAACTCCGGCACAGCAATATGCTGAGTGCAAACCTTGTTTGCTGAAAATGCGGCGTACAAATTCTCAAAATATGCTCCGTGTATAATAATGTATAAGGAAAGTAATTACGTCGCTATTTCTTCAAATCAAGTCTTTCTTTCTTTCTTCAAAGTTCTGCCAGTATTAAAAGAGGGACTGGAACCAGGTCAATGTCGGGGCACAGTCAAGGTTATTATGGCAGCATATTTTAGACTAGAATACAAATGATAAGTATCTTTTATTGAATATTAAGATATACTATTAGCATAATTAATAGTTAACAATACAATAAACAGTCAACGTTGTTAGCAAATTCTTTCAGGTAACACATGCCGACAGTGAAGATATAAATCATATCGAAATTAACGAAACTTGTAAATGTATCGAGATTATCCATCAATCCGCCTTGGAGAATCATATAATATATCATATAATCATCATCATCATCCGATACACCGTCTATTTCTGCGAGATAAACAGACTAGAGCCCAACAGTGGGACTTTGACGAGGCATCATTTCTTAAGTTTAGTAAAAAAAATACCTTGAACCAAAGAAGGAAATCCTCACAAACAAATGCAAAAATAATCTTATTTAACAAAACAGAATACTAATCAAAAGATTGCATAATTAAGTAAAAATAAATTAACTATGAGTAATTCTTTGCCATTTAAATAACAAATGACTTATTTACCATATTTAATGTTGAACATTAACATTGTACAATGTTTATTTATGTAATTTCTATTTACTTTTATCATAGGAAAAGAATATACTTCTTTTTAAGCATATTATTTAATATAATATTTACCTATTACAAATACATTGAATTCAATAAGCAAACGATGCATGAAAGGTAGAACATAATATACACGAATAGTGAAATAGACAATACACTGAAATTTACGTAGATCAAGATTACGTTGCTGTTGACTTGGGATCAGTAGTAAGAGAAACTAATGCAAATTATTTTTGCAAAATAATTGAGCTGAGGATTGTAGTCTAATTGGTATAATTTATTGCATAAAACCGGAATAATACGGGTTCACTCCTCTCTTTCTATTTCGATACAAATGGAGCTATAATCTTAAAAAAAAAAACTGTTTTTGTCACAATGTTTTTTATAAGTGACTGTTCTTTTAAGCAGTTGTGAGTGCTGTTATTCTATTTGAATGAATGCTCTTTATTGCATCATAAGTATACAATAGGAGGTCTTATCGCCGCCGGCGATATCTTCCAGACCACTTTTACAAATTTTAAAAATAATGGCTATAAAATATACTTAACACAGATTATAGAAACAAAGAAACAGAAATTAAACGTCAATTGATACGTATGTGTTTATTTATCTTTAGTCAGAATTATATATATACAACCTTTATCTAATATTTTAGTCATTTATTGTTACTGTCCAAGAATTCCTGTATCGAATAAAATAACTTGTCCGTTAAGTATATAAATAGCTTATATTTATATATTATGTCTCAAATTCGCGGCATGTCTTTATGTCTAATGGTATTTTGTTATATATTTTGATGGACATCATAAATATGCTACGTGCAAATAATGTTGTTGTGCACCTTTTTTAAATTTTAATAAGTCACATCTACGTGAGCTTATGATGTCTTCATATTGTTCAGGGTATCTTCTGACATGAAGCGCTACTTCTAGCGTTATTTCTAAGCAGTAAAAAAGTCACTTATAGAAAACGATGTAACGATTCAATTAGTTTATTTATTAGAATTGTTTGACTGAATTTCTATTTAAATTGTAAGACAAAAATAAACCGTCTTACGGCTTACACTTAAAATGAATAATTTGGTGTTAGGTTAAATAAAAACTTTAACAAAACTCATTGATACTTGACATTTTATTTTCTGTGATTTTGGCTACTGAAAATACGAGACGTCGGTATAATAAAAATCAAATTAAATACCTCGCCTGAAACCGTTAAAACGTAGTTTTATTAACATAACAATTGCTTTCTATATCAAAGCAATAGGCTATCTAATCACTACAAGCAATTTTGTCCAGACAACTTAAGGATAGATTAAAAAACTTTGAAACAGATAACAAATCGTTAAAAAAATAATATCAGCATGTGTCCATAAATTAAACGAATCATAAAAGGGTGACCGTGTAAGCAGTAAATAAATATTCAATTAAAACATTGAAATTGCCTACCGTGGTGCGAAACTTGCACGGAAGCAACACCAGTGATAAATTATCAGTGGTTCATTTATCACTGGCAACATTGTAGCCGTAAAATACGCAAACTGAAGATTCGTATCTATGTCACGTGGGTATCGTGGAATAATGAATTTCCTTTAATTCTCCCAAAGGTACTAAAGTCAATAATGCAAAGCCGCGAAGCGAAGCGAATCTTAACGAATGTTCGATGAGGACCTTTTATGATTCACAATATTTTCATATTTATACAAATGCACATTAGGTCAGGAAAAGAGATGCATACGGCCAGAGGCTTCCCACCCGCGTCATTTGAGTTTAGGACGTGAGTGCGCTAACCATTAAAGCTGCCACAGCTTGATTGTGTCATAGGTAGAATACAGAAATACTGTCTACCACTAAATGTGTTACTTTTATTATGTCAATGTACAATAAAAAGTATTGATTGTTAATAAAGAGTAGTTGTACCCGGCAGACGTTGTCATGTCCTTAAAAAATAAAAATCTAGAAACCGATTGCAGCGCCATCAACCGGGAGCAATTGTTAATCTAAACCGTCCCGGGATCCACTTAAACACACACAAAAAGTAATTCACCTAAATCAGACAAATGAAAATGAGTTTAAATGCAGTCACCATTGCCGAAATCGGCCGGGAAAGATCAAAATGAATGGCTACATTGATGTTTTTCAATGATATTTTTTTTATTTATGAATATCTTATTTTAATACATATTATCCTATTCCGGACGAAAATAATTCCAAAAACACAAAAATCATAAAAATTGGTCCAGCCGTTTTGAGTTATAAATGGTGTAACTAACACGACTTTTTGGTATTATGGATAGAATACACAAATATTACTACTAAATGTTAGTGTGTTATATTATGTTGTTTTACAATAAAGAGTGTTGAATTGATTTGATTTGTTACTTAGGATTAGTTAAAACTGAGTTTTCTTCTTTGTATTAAAGAGATAAGAAAACAATTTGAATTCTAGCCTAATACAGAACCACCTAACCCAGTTCTAGCATCGCAAAATGACAACCCTGGCGTTGTTAGCCTCGCGTCCGGTCAAGTTTTTGCCTCGGGTCTTTTTGCGCGGGCGTAACTTGGTGGCGGGTTCATAACTATTATTTACGAACGGTTTCTTTCGTATTAAATTTAATGTAATGATGAGTCTGCCGTACTGATATATATATTTATTACATAGCTAAACATTAATAGAGCACGGCTCAGAAATTCAGTAGTTATAAGCAAATAAATCACACACACACTGACTCTTAATATAATTAAATTATATGTATATAATAATGTGAGTTATATATATTATATTTTTGAATAGGACACTATGTTGACCGCTACAATATAGTGTATTAGTCGTCACTAAATCGATTATTGAAACACATATCGCACGCTTAATCCAGTACCTGATAGCACCCAAAAGTGTGAACTTTACAGGAAAGCCAAAAACGTTTTTTAAGCGTGAATATGATTACATGCATTATTATAATGACTTTCTAGTCGATATTTCTGTTTCTTTTAAACCAGGTGTTTTCGATTGACGCAACTCTTTCATTTTCATCAGACCTCATTACATTATAACATCCTTATTAATATTATAAATGCGAAAGTAACTCTGTCTGTCTGTCTGTTCCGTTTCCACGGAAAAACTACTGGACCGATTTGGTTGAAACTTAGTATATATATATATATATATATATATATATATATATTCGATGCCGAGGATGAACATAGGATACTTTTTGTTCCGAAAAATGGGATAGTTTCCGGGATAAAAATATATTTGTCTCTCTGTTTGTTATGCTTTTACCGAAAAACTACTGGACCGATTTGGCTGAAATTTGGTATATATGTAATGTTAATACCGAGGGGTGGACAAGGGATACTTTTCATCCCGGATAATGGGATAAGTTTAGGGATATATTTATGTAAAGATTATCCCAGAAAGTATGATAGGTTTTTATTTTGTGATTTGCCATTTTTGTCATTTTGCTTAATATGGTCATTTTGGTTATGGTCGATTGGGTCGATTTAGTCGATGTGGTCGATGTGGTCGGTGTGATCGATGTAATTGGAGTGGTAGGTGTGGTCGGTCGGTGTGGTCGATGTGGTCGGTGTGATCGGAGTGGTCGGTGTGGTCGATGTGGTCGGTGTGGTCGATGTGGTCGGTATGGTCGATGTGGTTGAAGTGGTCGATGAGGTCAGTTGGTCGATGTGGTCGGTGTGGTCGATATGATCGAAGTGGTCGAAGTGGTCGGTGTGGTCGATGTGGTCGAAGTGATCGATGAGGTCAGTGTGGTCGATGTGGTCAATTTGGTCATTTTGGTGTACATAGGTATATAGTTTTAATAGCGAAAATTGGCATAGATACTTTTCATCCGGGAGATGGGATAGTTTGCGATATAAAATGAAGTGAATCTTCCGGGGCAAATAGCAGTAACATAAAAATTTAATACAATGTAACCTGTGTTGTAACTTCTTTAAACCAGAGGCACGCACTAGAGGTTGTCCCGCGGTGCAGCCGCGGGGTAAACTCTGGTATTATTATAAATAAATCACACATGTCACTCGCCTTACATAAGTCTGATACTAAATACATAATAAGATATCTATAAACTTATAATACAAATAAAAAGTTGTAAAATCACGAAATATACGGTTAGAATTGGAAAGCAAGATTCATTTAATACAATACCAAATCACCAGGATTAGCGCCATTACACGTATTTCCACGTTTTACGATAGGTGGCATTAAAAAGTCGATTTGGCATAATTTTGAAGTGTCAGTATTGGATTAAACGCGCGATGTACTTATTTTTTAAATATTTAGAGTTTAGCGCTTTACACACTCGCGTTCTTGGCAAAACCTCACGAGAATGCGGAGCACCCTTAAAGACTATTATTATTTATTTATTTGGTAATTCTTCTTGTAAATTAACAAGAAGAATAATTATAGTTATAAACGTTATTATAACGATATACTTCACTAAAAAGTAAACTTAAATAGACGAGGATTTATTAAAATAGGGAAAGTTGCAAAATCCATAATTATATCTCATCCAATGAACTGGCTAAACTAGTAGCATGTCATTAATCAGTATAGTAATAGTGAGATCTAGATGTATTAAATTGATTAATCAAGAAATCTAAATCGATTTATTGTATAATGAACTCCGATCAAAATGAGTCTAGACAAATTAAAAAACATCTCTTATTATATAGAATTATATTCAAATTAAAACACAAAATAGATTTATTGTTTTGTTTTTAGAAAATAGCATTAAGGGAGCGGACAGTCACAATAATCGAGACACTTATTATAAGCTTACAGAACATATCGAAGCCTCATAGATTTAATACGAGCGAACCTCCTTGACTACGTTCCATTAGGGACTCACAATGACCACGTTCACGATCGCGATTTTTCCCCTTCCACTCGCTTGCCGGCGTTACAATCGTAAACCCAAGTGGAACGGTTATTCGACCCATCTCTTGACATGGGTCGTTGTGAGCGTTGTGTGAAAGAAAATGATGACGTCATTAGTGACGTTTTCGCCACGACCACAACGACCTCGGTCGCTTTGTGGAACGGCTAACGGAGCATTTTGAGTTTTGTGAGCTACTAATGGAACGTAGCCCTTATGACGTCATTAGTAGGTATAAGTAAAATGAGTTAAATAGCGCATTCAAATTATTATAGGAAAATAATTAAAATTATTTATATCGTGATGATTTAAAAGGTACATGATGGGATGTTAATTTAACGCCCGTTTTATAATGACGCCCTCATAGAGCGTAGAGGGGCAAATTTCATAAACAAACTTTTCGTTATTTACTATGGCCTGGATGTCTGGGATGCGTCCCAGAGTCATCCATTATGTATTACCCATAACACAAGAATAACTTGCTTAATTAGGGAACATGCAATATGTGTGTTTGTGTGCCGGTTATTTATTATTATTATTAATTACTTAATATGTAAAAATATTGGAATTTATTGTAAACATGTCTGTGTCCGCATCCCTATTACAAAAAATACAAGGATGTATTTAGAATTGTAATAAGTTGTAAATATGTAAAAAGTAGCGATCAGTTTAGTTTTAAATGACCACTTTATTGATGCCATATTTAATGTTGTTTATCATCATAAATCTCCGATCTAACGGCAACTAGTTTACCAAGTTATATTTAAATATTTCTTGATAAATCTAAATGGTTGGTAGTTACTTTAGTTATTTAGTCCATGTTCTTTCAAAAACATTTTGAATAAATCCAAAATCTCAATTTTACTACTCTCAAGTTAATAAATTTATGTTCTTAATTTAATAAATATATTTATTTATCTAAATAACAGCATATTTTGTATGGGAGCAAAAATTTACAAACATCTTCTGAATAAATTATTAGAAATAAAATCAGAAACCTTTGTAAGAACAATTTAAAAAAGGTGTTATACAATAAGACATTCTATCGCGTTAACGAGTACTTAATTGACAACAATAATAGCGCTACTAACCGGGTCCAATTGCAAATCTAAACCATTCTCGAATCCCCTTGAACACACACAATTTCATCAAAATCGGTCCAACCATTTAGAAGTTCAGTGACATACACCCGAATAGAAGAAACATATAGGTATAATGATTGAATAAGTGAGAGGAAGAAGACTAAGGTTGTATGGGCATGTAATGAGGAGGGATGTAAGTCACGTGACAAAAAAGAATGTTAAACTGAAATATTGATGGGTACAAATGTAAGGTACACCAAAAAAGAGATGTACGGAGTGTGTGAAGGATGACATGATGATCTGTGGTGTGACAGAGGACCTGTACCACAATAAGGGAGTGTGGAAGAAAAGAAAATTCCTTCACCTTCTCTCAATTGGGAAAGAGGTATAATGTAGTGACATAACGCCTTTGTACATTCGTTCACACGTACATCATTAATCACTATCATTTCTGTAACATTACTGACTGCTTTACCTTTTTAGAGATGTTGCAAAAAAGTTAAACAACATAGGTGATGTATAAAGTTTCCTGTCGTTGAGGAGTCTGTATGTTCTCGGAACCGACTTGATTGCGGTCATTATCTTTTCATTAAGGGCCCGAGAAATGTCAATACAAGATTAACTTGAGACCAAGGTCTTTACGAGGAACGACGGGAATTGGTCCCACCAATGCTTGATGGTGCACTATTGGATGTAGATCATCACCGGCAAACGTCGACAAACCGACCTGCACCCCAAGTTTGCTATTAAAATTAAGTTAAAACAAGTCACTGCAATGGAAGCTTAGAGGGTAGAGAAACAATTATATAAAGACATTGTGGGGACACTGCCTACTCAGCGAATTGCATCGAACGTCATGCGAGGGGCCCCGAGTGGCAGTTGTCTTCCATCATCTATCTATAATAAATAATCTAGGTTTTCTAGAACACGCATTTATTTATAACAACCCTAACCACACTAATGCGTAGTAATAATAGTGTTCCTAATGTATATGAATGTAAGCATATTGGATAATAAATTTAAAAAAAAACATCTATATATATAACATATATGTGCATAGTGATGACTCCGACGTGATTTGTACACGCAACTTTCTGATCTATCTACTTCTGATGTATGCTATGTAAATATGTACTTTTCTATTTATATATATATACATAGCCAGCATTTTGATACTAAACTACAAAAAATATCGTGTCGGAATGGTCGTTTCTTGAGTTCATAATGGCATCATAATTATTGCTAATATGTATACAAATACATATTATGCAAGCATTAAATTGCTATTATGACGCCAATGAACGTTGCCTTTCAGAAACGATTCTGATAGCAGAGTAGGAATCTTGGAAGGCGTCCTATATTTGAGGATACAAATACAATTGATAAAAATATTTACACAAATCAAAGCAACAGGAAAATTCCTCTTAAATTACACAATTACAATATAAAATAATTAACTAATGAGATAGTCTTTGCTTTGAGGATAAATTCATAACAGTTTCGACCGCAAAACTATTTTACCGTTTATTATTAAACGTAGGAGTTATAATTACATGCGGAATATACTTTACATAATAATATCATTTATTAAGTATGCAGATAATAACGAGGTATAGTTATTTATGTTTTTTGCTCGTCAAAGGAATTCCTCATTTGGTTTTAGCCATGGAAAAAAAACGAGGAATGATAATCAACCAGATGTTGTTTTAATTCTTCTGATTAATTACAATATCATAACAGTCTTGTGCCCCTGCTACACCGGGGATAATGTTAGTGCTAGTGATTATGTCACGCGGGTGTAGCCAAGGGCTTAATGCGTTATAGAATAGAAGGGTATAGAACAGAATAGATAAAGAGTAGAACAGAGTAGAATATAGTAGAATAGAATATACTTTATATAAAATTAATGATTCAATTCAAGAAACATAAGTACAGAAAACGATAGGCAGTTCTATCACTAAAAATAATGCCTTCCAGACAACCTTAGGATGGATTAGAAAAGTTTGAAATTTGAGATGGCCGCCATACAAAATTATCAATGTGGCTATCCAGCGAGGCAACGCAGCCAGATTTCTAGGAACCTAACCCACTGACTTCGATAACCTAGGCTTAATTCTACTTATAGTCTTAAGTGATTTATAGGTAGAATACAATATAAGTTAGGTTTTCGTTATTGTACGACCTAGTTTATAATTTATGTATATTTAGAAATTCAATCTCATTTTGTGGACTGTCACGCACTTAGCCGATTAATTCTGTCTAAATATAAAAAGCAAATCCAAACTTGTCCAAACTAAGTGACTACCGTAAGAAACCTTTCGTCCAAACCTTCCAGGCTTGTATACAAAATGAATAAAAAAACACATTATTAAACCAGCACACAAAAAAGAGCATAATAAGAAACCCTCAAACAACTTTGCCTAGCCCATTAATATTTTGAAAACAAAAACCCAAATGTGTTTTGGGAGCTGGGCCCCACCTTCTCACCTGTACAGCCTCAAGGGTAATCCCGTCGACCTTGGTTCCAGGAACCCTTGGGCCATATATAATAACTACTCAGCAACCGACAATTTTGGACCATCGTAATCAAAATAATACAAATTACACGTTGTCCCGTGTTTAGGGTTCAGCATTGAAATTTAATCGTTTAACTTGAATGTAGATTATTGTAAGTATAAACTTATAATACCAAAGTAGTTGTTTATAATACTAATGCAGTAACTTGGTTTTTACAAACTAGTAGACGTATGTAACCCCGAGACGAAGTTGAGGGCTTACTATAGCCACGAGTTCTTCAACATTTTTCAGTACATTTGCGAGAAAATAGTACAATAACTAATGAAACAAACATAAATAACAGTCGGAAAGTCGCAACAATCTCGTTTATAATATGAAAATGGTGCATTTGCCAATGGAGCCACGTGCGCGTGGTGCAAGTTAGGACTACATCTTTCGTCTCACTTTCACTATAGTATTAAAGTGAGACAAATGTATTGATCAAAAGCGCTTCGAAGGAGGTTCGATTATTCAGCTTATTTATATCCGTAATGTGAAACTCCCTAGAGGAAATATTATATTTTTTGACAGTACCTATTTTCTGCACGTTCCATTGTGTGGTCCGTAATTTTTAACATTCGAACAATGTATAAATAAATCTTCGTAAATGCATTTTTTGAGCAAATGTGTTAAAATCATAGATAGTAGTAAAGGAACTATATTTATATTAATAAAAGTTAGAGTAGAATTGTCTATGGGTATATTCCCTGAAGTTTCACTTCTACCGCGTGTGAACTGAAATATATTTTTTATTACAATTTGTACCGCGATTTTATCGATATTATATCCATGGTGCACATAGTTTTAAACTTTTTTGCCAATAAGGAAACTCATTTCCCAGGGAAGAAAAGTATTGTTTTTATCCCTGTGATCAGGCAACTCCAAGCGCACTTTCAGAATATGAGAAATTAAAAATTAAATTACAACATAACACGATGAAGATAGTTTAATTGTCATCGAAGTGAATTCTGAATTTATAACTTCAAGAATGTGTTAATGCGCGAGCGATACAGTGAACTTCATTTAAAGTCTATTTCAAATAAGACGGTATGGCTGACACACCCATAAAACGTAATTTGTAACGTAATTGATTTTAAAATATATTTCATCCTGGTATAATTTAATAATAATTTTATAAAAAAATATTATTAATTCCTAGCACTTGCCCACGACTTTGTCCACGTTGTCAGATACAAAGATTAGTTATTTGCTAAATATAAAATCAAGGATTATTTTCAGCAGGGTAAAGGATTTTTGGTGTGAGAATATATGAATCACCGAAATTCCCGTAAAAACTCGAGATAAGAAATGTTACTAAAAGTATTTTCAACCTGGCCACTTTAAACCTCTCCCATGAAAATTCCTGTAGGATTCTCGAAATATAAAGTACTGCAAATTTAAAGTCCGGGAATTTACTATCTATCAACGAAAACTACATCGAAATGGGCTGAGTAGTTTTTACGTGAATCCCAAACAAACAGACAAAACACAAAAAATGTAAGAAAGAATAATTTTATAAATTTTATAATATTGTAGGTAAGATTATTTGTGATTCTTTATGCTGTTTAGTAATACTTGCAACAACTCAGAAGGGTTTATGGTAATAATAGAACAGCAACAGCACATATTTATAATCAGAGAACCTTACAGTTTTAACACATTTAATACGCTGACTTTTTACACTTTACAAGCATTTTTAGAACACCTCGCCATCCCTCCAACAATTTAGCAGTATATGAAACTTTACAAATTGGCACAACCGATAGCGGATTGAAGTCATTGATAAACTATTTTGATTAAAGGGTTATGAATGAAAAGAATTTAATCCATTACTGTTTGGAAATTTTAGATAATATTTTATATAAGATATTGTATAAAATATTATACTTAAAGTTTTACATGTAATAAAATAAACTGAACACAGTATAAATCTATCGCGTCTACCAACATGAAAATAAAATGTAATGAATACCGTCTATATACAATTGAGACACAGCGCTAGTCACAGAATAAATAAAAAATATAACATTATTATTCAATTAAGGAAATGGCCGATTGTATACTTTAGAAATAAGAGGGTACATAACAAAATTAATTATTAACTTTAAAAAGAAACATGGCAAGAACAGTTTATTTCTCTATTTACGCAATTTCTCCCATACCACCCTATTTGTATTTGACTTTAGGTGCTTCTTTTCTTCTATTTTATATTTGTTGTATACCAAATGTTACTACGTTACCAACCTTGTGGGGCAATGGGGCATCTTACATATGAACGATTGTGCCCTAGGTCAGTACTATAGTTATGGCCTTAGTCTCAGTATTAATCTTGGAGTTATCTAGAGTACAATGTAATTAATTTTAAGGTTTAATTATGTTCAAGTTTTCTTGGTTGTGTCTGCGTATTCTTATTTAAAAAAGGACATTCACACACACCCGCACACACACACACACAAACACACACACATACGTTAACATTACAACCGTATTAATGAATAATTGTAAAAATAATAATCTTCAGCATGATGTGGCAACCTGTAATTAACTCTGCACTTAGACTAAGAACTTCGTGTAATAATATAAACAGATGTATGTACTATAAGACTTATTGGTTGTTCTCAATAAATAAAAAATAAAAAAATGTTATTATATAAATTTTCCTACGGATACACAGCGAGTGCGAAACAACGCGCGACTTGCGTTCAAAATAAACCGATTTCAAAATTATAAGGCACATAACCAGTTGTTATGCTGCATATAAAATGTACAGGGTGTGTACAATTAAATATGTATTAGCGTTTGTTACGAACACATTTGAATAAATGCAATGCAAAAGAGAATTTTGCACCTACAGAACGAGACTTGGCACTACTTGGAAGTAATGTGGTGGGATAAATCTACTTAGTATACGAAATAAACCACAAAGGTTTAATGCTTATCACTTTTAGGGATACGTAACTATTGTACTAAAAATAGTAAGCTTCTGAACTCTTCAAATTCATCTGTCCGTACATAGTCAAGCAGAAAAATGTCGTTGGACAGAGGCTTGAAAAATCATTTTCATTAAAGACAAATAGGACGGTATATGGCTGACACATTCATAAAATTTAATTCGTAGCATTATCATTAGCATAATAAGCTTAAATGGTTGCCTATTCGCCTTCGCCGGAATGTTCACTTACTCTCACTTCTGCACAATATCCTTTTCAATCCCTGTACTCCCCCATATTTAAAGGAACTTTTTAGTTTCCTCTCTCAATCTCATTCCTGTAATTTGCGCTCAAATGAAAATCTTCTGCTAACGATACCTAAACACACTTCGTTCTTCGTAAGACATGCTTTCGCTGTACAGGCTGTTTACCTGTGGAACTCCCTCTCCTTGAAAATCAGACAAGCTACATCCATTTCTACATTCAAACTCAATAATCACTGACCATTATTTGCCCATTAAATAAAATTTGTTGCATTAAATAGAATTGTATTATTGTTCGCGTGTAGGTATATGTAATGTATATTATTATAATCTATTTAATTACGATTGAATTAGTTTTAATTTAGTTTAAACACCAAATATTATTTAATTTTTCTTGTAATGTCTCCTTGGACACCGGGTTGCCTGGAAGAGATCGCTATAAGCGATAAGGCCGCCCATTGTTCTAATGGAAATGTATTCATATTAAATGTCTAGGTTTAAATTATGGTGAACAATAAAGACTTTCATTCATTCATTCATTATCGTAAACTTTCCTACGAAATGTATATTAATTTTAATTATATAAAAGTATATTATTTAATAATGTTACTATTTAATAATAATCTTATACTTAGAATCACGATGTTTATTTTCTATACCTTTCTCTCATACCGTCTCATTTGAAACAAACAGACTTCAATAACTTCTTATTTCAATTAACAGGTAGAGAGGTATTAGTTCCCGAAGTCATAACAATTGCATGACCCCTAATTTCTAATTATGAAGTGGAGAATTCTTAAAAAATATGTAAATGAAAAATGTTTAAAACAATATGCGTTGAATTGATTTTGTAATGATGTTTGTAAGTAAATTTCAAAAAACAGTGATCTTTAGTCGCGTCTACGGAAACGTTGAACATGCGTGGTTCGACACACACGAGAAAGTTTAATTTACACCAAAGTAACCACGGAACCTTTGAAACGAATAATGTAATTTATTTATACAAATAAAAACTTGACAAAGGAAAACAAAATAAAGCCGAGGAAGTGATCTCGATCCCTTCTGAGTAATCGCTAAAAAATTCGATCGAATCAAAATCAATGACGCCAACATTGTCCAATGATGACTTGATGACAAGATAAGAAATAAATACGGCTTTGTTTCAATGTAATACAAAACAGAGGTGACATCATTTGTGTAAGAAAGTGGACACGACGGATCGCGTTACTCAAATTAGCTGACACGATGTTTTGGTTTACAGGCCTATTCTCTGCGAATTCTTGTTGTAGCTACGTTGTAAAATGATATGTGCTGCTTATTGTATATATTATGAAGATAAGGATGATTTTTTTACTCTAATACTTCTTTTGGAAGTGACAACTTCTTATGGGAGGGTAAACCGCTTCGTTACGTAACGCGTTACGGCGCCAGTCTGTCTAGCTTTCCTTTCTCTCACGCATACGGCAGCGGTAGGCAGGCTCCTCCTGTCTCACTCTAACCCACGCGCTATATACATAAAATTTAAGTAATAAAATAAGCTTTTCTCAAGTTAAACAATTTCAATATTAAATAGTTCAACTTAGATTAGTTTAAATTATCACTTCTGTCGGGCGTCCCGAGAAGCACACTTTTTTTTTAAATTTCGTTTTATATTTTTTTTTAATGGTAGTAGCTTAATAAATAATAAATTTACTTTATGTACTTTATTATAGATTATAGTCAAGGTGGCGAAGGCCTTCAGTGGGGGAACTTCATACACCACTCATTATTTCCGTGTTTGAATAGTTAAGACCACAACAAATCAATCAGTGCAGTTAAGACACTATTGAATTCGGTCTTCACATTGTAGTTGGCGTTAAATTCCGTTTAAAAAGTTAAAAAACGAGCGGTGTATGAACTTACCCCATTGACGGACTTCCCCACTTGACTATATAGATATAATAAAATAATTATTGCTAAATACAACAAATAATCTAATACGATAAAAGAACACATATATATTGTATTCTACCCATTTTTTTATTGAAATTTGAATGCTTACAAGTTAATTTTTTATTATAATTTAATTAACATTTAATCCACCATAAACCTATATTAATAAAATCTTAGTCTTATATACACTTGAACTTAAATAAAAACTGTAATTTGTACAATGCATAAACATTGATTATTGTTTTTAGAATTTTTCGACTGTGAATTTGTATTGAGTAGACTGCGAAACGGCTCAATGGATATCAGGGAAAATTTTAGGAAATAAAAGACGCAGGCGAAGTAGCGGGGCATATCTATTAGTGATATTTAGAACGGTTTCCTAGAACTTAAATCTGAAAATCCAAAGAGAGTGTAATAGCATAGATTAATAAAACATTATACTTTAGGTAAACGTCAAATTTGACAATTACGTAACAATGCTGTCACATTGACATTTCTTGTACGCTTCTCACTTAACATTAAACTGGAGCTCCAACAAAAGTACTTTTATTTAAAATAATAATATCAGGTAGTATTCTTTTTCAATGTCAATAGTTTTAAACAAAATAATATTTAAATTTTAAAGTAAATGGAGACTAAAATGGAAATTCTTATTTTTTTAAAATTTGCTACTGAAAACCTAAGCAATAAAGTTATTAGTATATTTATGTTACAATTGAAATGTTTATATTCTATGCTGAGATAAAAATATTCTTAAAATTATATGACAATTGCCCTATTATTGAGAAAAAACTGCTCATATTTCGCGTTTTGGTCCTCAGTAACCAACCGGATAGCACGCCACGGCATGCGCTAGATGTGCGCACACGCACGCTTCGACGAATCGGAGATCTGATGGGCCCTTCCGCGAAACATTTTTGAGCTATTACCCACCAATGGATTCGTGATGTGAAAACTTTACTTCGTTACCGAGAACAAGCGGTTATAGAATGCGGAAAGGGTAGCTTTGAAATGGTATTTGCCACTATTCGTACCTGGTAATTAATCCCGGCTGTATCTGGATTGTGTTTTTATTCAAGTATGCTTCCACTTGAAGCTTCAATTTGTCAAATAATAGATAGATAACTCTTTATTGTATACCAAAGTATATACCAACAAAAGAAATGAAACCTATGTACCTTATTTTATCTTACGAGACAAATTTTTATATGATTAATTTAAAACATTTTGTACTTTAAAGTGCAAAATGTTTTATCACTTAAGATGTTTAAGTTGACTACACATATAAACGTCATTATATAGTGTAATTGATTACAAAAATCGTGTATTGCACTAAAATTTTGGTCTAATGTTACTGCTTCATCTGGGATAATGTTATAATTATTGACCGTTTTACGCAGAAGGTAGCAATGGGTTTAATGCGTTATTTGTAATGCGATATTGTTATTGATTGTTAATGACGTTAAATATTGTCAGTTCAAGTATGTATATACAGTAATATAGACGAATGTAGTTATTCGTTAATTGTTATTTTAACGATATAAATAAGACTTGGCCACAGTCAATAACTATAACATTATTGCAGGTGTAGCCTGAGCATAAGGCAAAACAATGTATACATAGTAGTACAATGGGTTGTCATATCTAAAACGCGTCATTTTCTAGGAACTCGCAATTTGCAGAATTCAAAAATGTTGTTCAGTAGAATTTTCTTTTATTAAAAACCTTTTGACTTTATACAACTAAAATCATTAACACTTCTAAATACTATACTTTTTAAATTTCTTCTTCTTCAGCCAATCCGTGTCCACTGCTGGACGTAGGCCTCCCCAAGTTTACACCACATATCCTGATTTCCCGAATTCCTCATCCAGCTCCTGCCGGCGATCTTACGCAAGTCATCGATCCACGGGGCTATAGCGTGCCCTCCACTACGTTTTACAGTTTTACACAACTAATAATTCCTCCCGATGTAGCTACGCAATATACGAGTTTTAGTAGCGCGGGACAGTGTACGGATCGTGTAAGCGGAACAGAGGACCTAAAGACGACGCCTTCGCAAATAAAAGGAGCTCTATGGTATATCTTCAATTTCACTAAGCGATTCTCCAATACCAACCGCTTTAAGCCCTCAGAGCGAAGAATGCATAGCAAGCAACACTGCCATTTATGTTAGCGAATAAAGTTTAATATACATTACTTATATGTCGGAAACCGGTCTGCACTTTTCTGCGCAAACGCAAACTGCCGTTTAGAATTATAAGTTGTGTAAAACTGTACATAATTAATATTATGTCAAAATTATCACAGCGCGATAAACTAAACAGGGTCATCGCCGTCTGCCGTCGCTAAAGTGTCACATACAATGTATAATCAAAAGCGCATTCACAGTAATGTTATCAACAATGAATATAAAGTACTTAATAACGACACTTTAATGTGTTAAAAATATAAACAGTTTATTGTTAAATTTATCATTTATGTTTGTATATGTCATGTAAAAATCCATTACTGAACATTTTCTAGTTTTTATAATGTTTTTAAACTATTAATATATTTTGATATGCTTCTGCTTATTGTTTTTGACTTGACTTTTTTTGTAAATTTTGGCTCCAACGCCTTTGGCATTGATTTTGTCAATGTCGCCGTAAATATGAAAAATGACAAGTGAACTATTTTAATAAATTAAGCTTTAAAAAAGAAAATTTTGACCGGTAGAATATACAGTAAGGTTTTCTGTATACCTGTAGACAGAACAAAACAGATATAAGTTAGACTAACTACACTAAAGATAAATGTTATTAACTAATATAAATTTACATAAAGTATATACATGGTTTTTGTCAGCTAGGGTGAAAAGACAGTTCAAATTGATAGGGCGAGGAAGCTCTTTATGTAAAACGTCATACAGGGGGTAATAATTTTATGACAGTCGAAAAAAATATGGCGTAGAGTTCCTTCAGCTAAGAATTATTATTTTAAATTAACTTAGCTTAGTAAGCCATGGGAACAAAATAGCTAAAGCACTCTACACCACGCATTTCAATGAGTTTTGTTTGAATTCTGGCCAGGCAATATGCACCAGTTATATACTTTATTGTTACCTAGTATGCGTATTATAATTAGTACTGCTGAAAGTGAAAGAAAATATAGCGAGATCGGTTACACATAGATTATCGTGTATGTGTGCAACCTGCTAATCCATCCATTATAACATTTTTTTTAAAACTACCTTAACGATGCATATTTCATGGCTGGGATTCGAACCTGTGATTGGATTGTAATGCAAGTTAGCCACTGAGTTACCACACCTCAGGTAATAGATGGCACTTGTTTCCTATGACTCATTCTGTATTCTAGCGTGAGACTCTTGCGCAAGAAAGATATGACCAGCCGGACGTATGTTTGCCAATATAAAAGCATAATCAGGGTTGCTAATTAGTATTTTGTATGCTTACCACCTGTTTTCATTGAGTCACATCAAGACTTATACGGTGAGTTTAGTTTTGAAAGTTTGGTAAGTCTTAGTTTGAGTCATGTGTCTAAATATAGAAAAGTTTTATAGAAAAAACTTAAAATACAGAACCCGAAAAGGTGGTTTCATTAATTGCAACGAAGCTTTAATCAAAATTCAATATTTTTATAATGGAACTTAATAGATTTGATCAGGATGTTTCTCTTCACGGTGTCAGTATATGGTAATTGTAGTAATATGCACATTAAGTCAGGAAACTGCCTAAACGCTGCATAGTGCCTGGCTAAAAACCCAAAAAGGATGCGGCCTCATCTGAAGAGGAACAAGAAGAAGATGACGAAGATGAAGGGTCTGACCAGTAAAATGTGTTCTGTTTCTTGACAAAACACTTGTTCTTAACGTAATTTGGTGTCATGATAACTCTTGCACGTGTAATGTTGTATGGTTTATTGTGGGGGTCAGTTTCATTGTCAATTTTGTATAATTATTATAAAAATATTGGACAATTAGACACTTTAGAATATTATACAAGATTCGAGCCCGCGTCACTTGAGTTTGGGATGCGAGAGCATTAACCATTGAATCACCACGGCTTAGTGTTATTGCTATATAATACAAAACATATTTTGAAGTGAAACTTCTTTAGAAACATTATGATTTGAAACTCGATGAAACGAAAGAGAGATAAACACATAAATCTAAAGGACTAAGCCTGCGAGAGCACTGTTTAGTGTCCATAAGACCAATGATTAAACGTAGATCCAAATTGGACCGAAATAAAATTGATAATAATATTTTTGGACTAAAACAGTGAAAAATTGAAAGTGATACTTGAGAAGTTTATTTTGAATTATAATATGTTGACGGATGTAGGCTAAAGGTGGTAGCGTAATGGCTAGCGCACGCGTCCCGAACTCAGAGGGCGCGGGTTCGATCCTGGCCGGAACGCATGCACCACTTAGACAGTTTTCTGACCTAATGTGCATATTGTTACAATTACCACGTGCTAATAACGGTGAAGGAAAACATCGTGATGCAACCTGCACATCGAGATAACCGATGTGGCAAACCTGCCAAACCGCCTTGGCCAAGCGTGGCGGGTGTACTGTCCGTTCCCCCCTGTAATGGGAGGCCCGAGCCCAGCAGTGGGACATTTATGGGCTGATATTATATATTATTTATATAAGAATTATCTGAGACTATATTCTCTGAACTTTCCCTTCTTCTGCGTGTGAACTGCACACACACACAGACATTTTTAAAGCTACACTGTAAGCACCTTATCCTTAGCTTATTCAAGATTATTGCATTAGTAATACACTTTAATGCAGTTTCTATGAATTTCCATAAGGGACACGTGAAATATGTAAATCTGTATTGTCATCACAAATCTGGTTCAATATCCGAAGACCCCTGTTTAGAGGTGCTTGTAGAAGTACAGTCGTGGTAAAAAAAGATTCGCAAGTTTTCAAATTGATTCATTCAACGTAAACTAAACCACAGAGCAGACTGTTCTACAGAAAATTATGTTTAACTGTTTGACAATAAAGTTTAAAAGTACTTAGAACAAATTTGTTTGATTTGCTATCTTGTCTAAAAAAATTTAAAGACGTAAAACCTTTTTATTGGTATTAATATTTATGATAAGCGTAGTAAATTATATCCTCTTTGTTTCTGATGATTACAGCTACTGTTAATTACAGTACAGTGTCTGTCATTGTCAACATTGCACGATTCTTTTTTCACGTTACAATATTTGACAAACGTAACATTTATTGAAATGTTGGCAGTACTGTTTCTTGTGCTCGTGCAAGCAAAAATCGACTTTAAGGTGACGAACCTTTTCATACCGCGACTGTACATTAGTCCTACTGGTACTACAACTAACTTGTGTTGTCATACATCTAAAATACACTGGGAACACTTTTGATGTTGCAAATTTTGATAGTTGCAGGATCACCACTTTCTATGAGGGCTGTCTGCTTGTCAATAGAATAAATAGAACAGAATATACTTTATTGCACACAATGTTACAAAATAAATTCATACAAACAATCGTAATGATAAGTACAATGGGCGGTCTTATCGCTGGGAGCGATTTCTTCTAGACAACCTTTGGATGGACAGAAATTCGGTGTGGATGGGGGTAAGTATCCAATAGATATAATATACTATATATATATATATACGTAAACTAGCTGTGCCCGCGACGTCGTCCGCGTGGAATTCGTTTTCAAAACCCCCCGATTTTGAAACATTCTTCATTGGTGCTCCGCTCTTATTGGTCTTAGCGTGATGATATATAGCCTATAGCCTTCCTCGATAAATGGGCTATCTAACCCTGAAAGAATTTTTCAAATCAGACCAGTAGTTCCTAAGGTTTGAGCGTTCAATCAACCAAACAAACAAACTCTAGCTTTATATATCAGGATAAGATATAAAGGAAAATATCAATGGCTGGTATGCTATATACCAAATAATAAAAAATAATTAAAAACGTGATGACTAACTAATTAGTATAACATAACGTTGTAATTGATGAAACAATTACCATTTCCATAGAACCCCAAATAAATATCGTCAGACCGTTCACGGTTGGAGATGTCATTCGTATGATTCACTTCACTTCAAGTAAACTATACTATAGGACATAATAAGTCAGGCATGCCACGCTTTTCCGGTTTACGACATCCGATATTTGTATATTATTGTGTTAAACACGCTATACTAATACATTACATAATTGTGTTTGTTTGCTTATTCAGTGTAAGTTAACACTCTTTTTACTTCCTTTTCTAGTACTAGATTTTGACGTGTGTGGTATAGTAGTCTAAGTGTTGACCCGCTTAGCAGAGTGAAACGCAGAGGTTCCAGATTCGATTCTCGGTGTAAACTTTTCATTTTTTACCTTGAATGTCTGGAATTAGCCCTACACAATATATATAAATGTAAAATTTCCATATCTTATGACGTATGATACCGTCACTAGGGTCAAAAAGTATTTATAAAAATTGAATTAAATAAATAAGTTGTTCACTGGATATTAACCATAACTTCACATTCATTCATCCAACATGGCTAGGTTCCAGTCTCCCTTAAGAGAGCGGCAGCATATTAGTAGCAACTTTGGTTGTTACAAATATCTATAGGCGATGGTAACCGCTTTCCATCAGGTGGGCCGTCTACCTATCTGCTGAACCCATGCATTAAAAAAAAATAAGTAGATTAATATATATCTTTTTTTCATCTTCTCCCAATTATTTGGCGTCGGCACAATGTCTTTTCCTTCCATAGTTCTCCATTTTAACATACATCTTCTATCACACCACAAATTATCATGTCATCTTTCCTATAATCTATCTTTATCTATTTTATATTATGAATCTTACTACAGTTTAACATTCTTTTTCTCACATTACATGCGTAGTCTTCTTCCTCTCAATTTTTCAGTCACGAGTGCAATTTACAAGAATCCACTTTTATTTTCAGTCACACGTCTCACACTATCCATTCTTGTAACAGCACACATCTAGTAAACATTCTCATCTCAGTAAATTAATATAGATGTGAGTTCGAAATGCAAGCGGGCCAAGCCGCGTGAAAAGACTAGTATTCAATATTTCTGAATAGAGCAGTACAGAAGGATTAAAAAATGGCATTCCTGACATTTCATATTCTTAGAAAAATGACTAATAAAACTGGCTTGATTAGCTTGTTTATAGAGTGACTCGCATTTAGGTAGGATTTTAATAGCCGTAAATGCAATTGAAACTAGAATGAGGCTGGTGTGCATAGAAATTTAACAGATGGTTAAAATTAAATAGCCGCTGTTTAGCCTTATAGTTTTAGCGATTACGTTATTTTAACCATAGGTTAAATGTTCATGCACCAGCCATAGTCCCTAAATTTATTTTTATAATTTGATAACGGGGAGCATGCCCAAATGCTTAAAACCGTCAGCGATCTGGTTTACACTTATCATTTTAAAAAAAGTTTGTAGTAGTTTTTAATTTTTATGTCTATTAATTTTATAGTCTAGATTAATTTATAATTTTGAAAATTGTTTTATATTTAAATTTTAGAAAATTTATAGTTTAACAAAAAAAAAATATATTCATGAACCAACCTCCTTAGCGCATCATTGACCGCAACCAAGTATTTATAAACAATTTTTTATTGCTGAAGCACAACAGACAGACTGACGGTCCAACTATGATGGAAAGCGGTTACCGTCATCTATGGACATTTGTAACCCCAAAGGCTCTACCAATGTGCTGCCGCTCTTTATAGGGAGAGAGGAGCGCGGCCACTAATGTCGGAACACAACTCCAGGTTGTTATGGCGGCATCTAGACGGCGGTAGCCATCCAGACGGGCAAATACCCTACCACCTGGCTGTGGGTTTGTCTCTTACGACAGACCGCCTGGCCGCAGGAAGTTGTATTCTTTCTGCGTTCCGACACGGATAAAAAGTCCATTTCTAATTTCTATAAGATTAAAATTTATCTTTCATTAATCAACAACAGTCACGTATGCCATAGTTCACGCGGTAAAAAACCCCATTTCTCTTTTACTCGGAAATTATTCAACAAACATGACCTCGGAATGTGAAAATATACTATAATGACCATGCCGTGGATCAATCAATCGCTATGTCAAGGTCCGAGGTCAACATCAATCTTACAACAATCTTAATTGATCAATCATTTGTATAATTTTCTTGTCGCAATTTTCTTACGAAATATAATGTCCTGTATATTTGACTATTATTTAAGACTAGCTGATGCCCGCGATTTCATCCGCGTGGTGCGGTTTTTTAACTATCCCACGGGAACTCTTTAATTTTTCGGGATCATTTTTATTGTATTAGGTACCATCCACAAATTATGTCACAAGAAGTTCATGATTTTTTGACCCCTCCCCTGTCCTTGTCACAACTGGTCATATTCATGAGACTTCTCCCTCCCCTAGTGTGGCATCACATTTTTTGTAACTTTACACCAAGAAAGAAAGTAAGGCATATAATACGCAAATAACGGAGATTTTCCATTCTTCGTTAAATGGCCGGTTCTTATATCTATATACTATTCATTTACTTGTCTTACCATCAGTTGAATTTTGATATTACTTGTATGGAGGTTATGTCAAATTTTAATATAGGAACTGGCCACAAAAAAATCAATACCCTATTATTATTAAGTGATGTTCACTTATTAATCTTAACAATATTATATTTTTTAAACAAAACTGCAAAACGATACAGTTATCATCATTTAAATTCCTGCCAAAACTCCAATTGTAATTATTTACATGTGAAATTTTAAACTTCGAATATCTAAATAACGCGCTCTGATATGTTGCGGTATTTATACCAGCGCAGCGCTTGTATCAGTGGTTGTATTTTTTTCTACGCTCTGGGTATACGGCCGTTTGGCTGATGTGTAATATTATCCGATCTTAAATACCGGAACTTATTAAATGTTTTTTAAAAATGGGTGACAAGTTTATATTTTTATTTTAAAATCCAAGTACGTTGTTTTAATGGCCGATGGCATGTTGTTTTTCAACTTAGCTCATTACGAAGGAATGCGGCTTGACCTAAACGATAGACAAACAGCATCTACGATAACCTTCCCGGTCTCATTGACGTCATGATATAACAAAACAAATTGCTAAAGTCATCTCATTTGCACGGTTGGTTGAAGTAATTTATATCTATACTAACTGAGCCTGTTACTTCGTCCCCGTCGAGTTTAGACGCATGTTTGTCAAGAACAATTTGCATAAGGGAACGTACCCTACATACTACGTGACTTTTTTAATAATTGTTGTGGAATAAATACTTATTTATTTATATATTATAATACTGGCCACTTAATTTTGCATTATTATAATTAACAGACAATCGAGTTGATTGTAATTCGGACGTAAGGCAAAAATGGTGTTTCATTTTATTTGCTGCCATTTTAATTTTGCCTCGTTCGGGTCCATCACAATAATTTTACCCCTCCCCCCATAATGCGAAGACCTCCCCCACTTCCCTTCTAGCTTTCAAGTAGTAATTCATAAATATGGTAGATCCAAAAGGAATGTAATGTTTGTATTTAATTTAGACTTAATCATTTAGTTGTGCTTAGTTTTCCCGTCAGAAGTTTCACAGTATTAGATAGATTGAATAATTAATATTAGTGTAGTGTAACTTAATATTTGGTTCTGATCTTTTTCTAGATTAGAAGTATCCAGTTTTGGTTTATATTTATTGTTATGTTTTCTTAATCCTTCAATTTATCGATATACTGTTGTATACCTTTTAATAATAAATAAATGGTTTTAAATCTTAGAAAGTAAAAACAATAATTTGGCTCATTAGGCGTTTAATAAGCGCAAAACTGAAGCCCCCCCTCCGGCTGCTGTGACCAATCATGGTATTATGAAAACCTTCTAACGTTCGACGCCTCTTTGGTGTTTTTTTTTTAATTTATTGTCCAATATGCTTACATTCATATATATTAAAACACATTAGACTGTGGCACAGAAACCTCATGGGTTTATTCGTGCCGCAGATGTCGCGTAGAATACATCAGGTTATAGACAGTGCCATTTTAAAACATGAATTAACACAATATTGATGTTATATCAAGATAGGAGCAGAAGTGAGGAATTGTTATCACCGCTCAAGTGTTCTGATTTGATAAAAAGTGGGGTTATCATCATTCTAGTATATGGTTCTGTTTTAGTCCCAGGTCTGCACATGTCTGCTTTGGGAATCAATATAGAATCTGTTCAAATTATATTTGATCGATTTATGATTATTTTTGTATATTCAGCTTTAGAGCTGGCCCATTGTATATTAGTCTTAACACAAGCATAACTTTGCTTGGGGATATACAATATGTGTTTATATCTCCGATTTATTATATTTATATTACGATGTAAGTATTCGTTGTAGTAAATCTATCTTTACTATTATAAAAAATTCTAAACATGCCGTGTCTGTGCATTAAAGCTATAAAGAAAACAACTGGAATAGACTATATAAACGATGGAGAACGCGAAGCATTTCTTTGTTCGTTTTCTTGTCCATTTGTCTGTTTGTTCGTGATTCACGTAAAAACTACTGGGCCAATTTCGATACGGCTTTCGCTGATCGATAGCAAGTCTTCGGACTTTAAATCTGCGCTACTTTATATACCGGGAATCCGAATTTTCTTGGGAAAAGCTTAAAGTGACCAGATCGAAAAAATCTGACTTCGATGAAAATTTTTCGATAAAAACTTTAGTAGAACAACTCTAGTCTTACCTTTAATCACATTACTTTTCCCGGGAATTTTTGGGATTCATGTGTTTTCATAATAAAAATACATTGCGCTGCTGAAAATAACCTTTGATTCTATATTTGGAAAAATAACTGTAATCTTTGTTACATGTCTAACGTGAACGTAGACGAATTCGTGGGCAAATGCTGGCTTAATAATAAATACACCATAGGGAAGGAAGAGAAGAACAAAGAAGAATAAAATAACGTAGCGATTCGAATTGCAGAGACGGCGCCATTAAAACACGATCACAGCGCTATCTATTAGGCTATATTCATCTATCCCTCCTGAAGATTACTTTTTTTGAATTTAAGGTATCCTATGTCATTTTCTATAGCCCTAACAATATATATGCAAAACTTCGTGACTATCTGCGTAACAAACAAACACATGTTTGCATTAATAATATTAGTTAGGACTAGCTGTGCTCGGAATTTTTTTTTCGCGGAACCCTGAAAAAACGTAAAAAGTAGCCTAAGTTACTCCTCATAACATCAGCTATCTGCCAGTGAAAGTCCCATCAAAATCGGTTCAGCCGTTTCAGAGGTTAGCCGGAACAGGCAGACAGACAAAAATTAAAGAAAAATGTTTTTTATATATAACAGCTAGAGAAACAGCACAGCAAATTCATTCTTCATGTACCCGCTAAGCTTATAAGCCCTAAGGTATTTTTTTGAAATGGCGAAGTATATAATTCCAGAAACAAAACCTAGTATGTTTCGTTTACTTTGTCGGTAAAGAAATACAGATGCGGTTTTGATAACGGGATTCTCACGGAGCGTGAATGCGCAGGCGACGTGACGTGTATGCCTAAACTTATCATAACACTATTTTATAGGTAAACATGCGGATATATTCGGAATGGTATTCCGACAAGAATATCTAACAGTCTGTGTTAACTACGCCTGGAAGTGGGGATAGAAGATGCTTTCATGTGCCAAAGAACTGAGAATAATTGGGTCTATTGAAGGAGAATAAATGACTGACATAACACATGCGATCCGAGACAGCTCATCGGAGAGCAGTTTAAAAAAAAAGTCAAAGAGCACTATCTATCGTAAATTATCCTTATTTGTATTGTTTATATTTTACATTGTTTTTATTGTAGTATAGGTTCGCGTTTGATCACAATCTCGCCTTTTGTGGAGCGAAGATGTGGTCTAGGATGAAGCACGCTTGCCTAGAAGGTACCTGGGTAAGGGAGATTGTCATCTCCCCGTATTAGTTAATTTCCTTCCCAAACCATGAATTTTTTTTAAGACCCATCTCATAGCCGGTTCCTTTACCGATTGTTCACCTGCCTTACTATCGGTTAAAATTTAAGTAAGCTCATAAAAGTAGTGTCAAAATTCAACCGATGGCAATGCAAATTAAAACAGTAGATTTGATGCAAGATTTTGTAGTAGGCAGAAAACACTAATACCAGCTCGACCTTCCTGACATTTACCAAAACCGTCTAACAAAGGGCTCCTAGTACCAAATACCATTACCCTATCTCACGACTAATCACCGATTCTATCGCGATGAACTCTATCACAGTCTCCTGTTTTGAAGTACTCACCGTTGCGTCCCAAATTCTTTAAACAATATAACCTCTAAGGGCTGTCATCCACAACTCAGCTGTTACAAACTACGTCTTCAAAACAGCATATTTCGTAATAGAAAGCTACAGTATAGAAAATTTAAAACCATACAAATTTATAAATAAGAAAATAGGTTTGCTTTTATGATTTATTTTTTATATGTTAATTTCGATAACAGAGGGAACATAGGATATTTATTACAGATTACGCATTTGTCACGATACTGGTCCAAAATTTAAGTAAGTGAAGCCGCATACAAAACTTAATAAAAAAAATTACAACAGTATCACTTAACGGCAATATATAGTTCGTGTATTAGGATATCAAACTTTACTATTATTATGTAATCGATTCCAGCCAAGAATATTTAAACTTATTAATGTTAATAATTCTAGGTAATAATTTATGCCTGCGTATTAGATTTTCGAAACAACGACATTCTCTAATCCGATCGTTATTTTAATACTTAAGACACATAAACACCTATCGTAATGTTCGCTGTAAAGTACAGTACTGCTTTATATCTCTGCATCGCGTCATATATTCCAGACACCACTGTGATTATCGCAATAATTTATGTCTGTGTATATTAGCAATGTTCTCTAAGCCTGATTAGTTCTTTTATAATACATAAAACACGTCATGTGTTATTGTGATGATCTTTATAAAGTACAGTACGGTGTTATATCTCTGCATCGCGTCATATAGCATCGCTTTAGATATCCTCCATCCCAAGCAATATAGCCGCTTATCGTACTATCAGTCCATCGCGTAGCATTGTTATCTCGAGTGCCCACCGTTCGCTTAATGCCACCACTACATTAATTATAGATAGCAGTGTTTCATTTTTGTTTTTATCACTTTTTAATTACTACTAGCTGTACCCGACAGACGTCTTGTCTTGCCTACTTGAAAAACCACAAAAAATTTAACCAAAATCGGTCCCACCGTTAAAGAGGTGTTCAGCGGCGCCATCTACCGGGTGCAGTCGTGAATCTAAACCATCTCGGGATACACTTGAATACACACAAAAATAATTCAACTGAATCAGACAAATTTAAATGAGTTTAAATGCAGTCACCATTGCCGAAATCTGAATGGCTAGACTGATGTTGTAACTGTTTTTTTTATATTATAACTTTTTTATTGATGAATATCATATTTATAATACTTATTATCCTATTCCGGACGAAAACAATTTCAAAAACACAATAATCATAAAAAAATGTCCAGCCGTTGTTGAGTTATAAATGGAGTAACTTACACGACATTGTTTTATATATATATATATATATAACGGAGAAAGAATACAATTTCCTGCGGCCGGGCGGCCTGTCGTAAGAGGCGATAAAACAACCCACAGCCGGGTGGTAGGGCATTTGCCCGACTGGATAGCTACCACCCCTGGTCTAAAGTATGTCGCCATAGCAACCTTGAGTTGTGTTCCGGCATTAGTGACCAGGTTTCAGTCTGTCTTAAGAGAGCAGCAGCGCATTTGTGCTTTGGTGCACTTTTGGTATTACAAATGTCCATAGGCGATGGTAATCGCTTTCCATCAAGTGGTCCGTCTGCCTGTCTGTTGAACTCCAGCAATAAAAAATAAAAATAAAAATATAGATAATGATCTTTAAAGTCACATCTAATTTTCAGTTTCGTATTTTAATTGAGCTATTATTATCATTCGTAGTATTCTTTCATGCCATGGGTTTACCATGCCATTAGAGAAGCACAGTAATTTCGTAGGAATGCCTGTTGTATTGTATATATTCATTTCAACAGAAATAATACAGACTACAGTCAGACAAGCACTTGAAATTATAGAAATAGAAGCATCTACAAGTATACATCATTACCTATATAATTACAACTATAGCATCTAATGTATTTGTCTGACTCATACTATTAAATGAGTTTTACTCGAGACTTCGATAGCCACGGCTCAATAATATTAAAATGGTTTTAAATAATTATTAATGTCTAGAATAAATCTGCTTTCTAACACATATCTATAACACACATTGTATATTATCAAGCTACAACAGTGTTCATCTTCTTTATAAACAAAGTTTCAGCAAGATTCGTGTATCTAGTCCCTGTTAAGTATCATCTACAGTGTACTCTCGATAATTTGACACTCGGTAATTTGAATCTCTCGATATTTGAAAAAAAAATCCGGTCCCTTGAAAAATACTCGATAAATTGAATAAAATCAATGTGAATTGATCCCTTCGGTAATTTGAAGTTGAAAGAATATTATCTTGCTCGCAAACATGCGATAATTTGAAGTCCGGTCTTTCCTACTCTCTATAATTTGAAGCGTTTATCATGCACATACCTGTCGTTTGTTTACATATGTATGTACATGTGTACAGACCTGTTAATTGTTTACATAGATGAGATATGATAAATTCGCATTCCAGTCTTCTTTCAAACGTTAATGAATCATGTTAATGTTTGACTTGTGCTATTAAAATGAATCCAAGAAAGAACAAATGTCCTTCCATAAGTTCAATAAGTAAACGCTAGTTATTTTGAACCCTAGATATTTTGAAATTTATCTCTGGTCGCTTGAGTTTCAAATTATCAAGAGTCGACTGTATTAATATTCATTAATTACAGTATTTAATTAAGTAAACCGGTAAGCGAAGACAAAACCCATGTAGCAGACTGTGGGTCAACGTCACGCAACCCTCTGTTATACGCACTTTGCTTATGGTAAATCGGGTATATAATATCAGCTATATAAATATAAATAACAAAAAACAAAACTAACTTCAAAAGAATATACTATAAAAAAAATGTGTATGTGTGTGCAGTTCACACACAGCAGAAGTGAAACTTCAGAGAATATACTCACAGATATTTTTTCTCTAACTTTTATTCTTATATGAATAAAAGTTATAATTCCTTTAGCCTACAACCGTCAACATATTATAACTCAAAAAATTCAATCTAAATTATACTTTAAATCACTAGTTTAAAGTTCAAAATTCAATGCACTGTTACGCAAAATTTCCTTTGATCTACGTATAAAACAGAATATCTGCCTTAAGTATACACACCCAGAGATAAAATCCATTTGAAATGTTTTAAGTTTTATTTAAATTGAAAATTAATACTAACGGGTAAAGAGAAATATGTTTTGTTTCGAATTAAATAAGGTTGAATTTTATGTGTTTACCTGTTTTTAGTGTCACTTTCGTTTCATCGATTTTCAAATTACAATGGTTCTAAAGAAGTTTCACTTCAAAAATCTAACGCAGAGAAACCAAAAAATAAAAATAAATATTTTCTACATCTTGAAGTCGGTACGATGTGGTAAAAATAAAGCATAAAAATTATTTTGCAAATTTCTTATTGTTTCTTTTATGTTTTACTTGGCACCGACTTCAAGATGTTGTAGAAAATATTTATTTTTGGCTTTTTGGTTACTCTTAAAATCGGTTTCTTTTTCGTTATAATTTTTTTATAGTATATTGTTTTGAAGTCGGTTTTGTCTTTTGTTAAAACGTTTTGTTTTCCAATTTTTAATTACGTAAATACTTAAACAAAATAAAAATATACGAAACATTGTACAACTACACTTGCCTATAATATTCGAAGGTTGCTCTCGATTTCCCTGAGGTCCACTGATCAGATCCTGACTTGACACTTGACAATAGGACCACCTCAAGAGTATACTCTTTCGAATAAATAAAAAAAAAAAACAGCGGTCCACAATTGACGGATAAATCGTGTAACAAATACAATAACATACATTCGAATTCAGAACCTCCTTTGAAGTCATTTAAAAACAAAAGACGGGTTCGAAACAATTCGAAGCAAATCACTGGTCTAGATTAACACAAGGCAAGCACATTTGCAGTCATAACTCAAATCGATTTTTACAAATCATAACTCGATTCGATTTAATTTAAACCAGGTTGATTTGAATGATTCGGTATGCCTAATCGAGTCGTAACATCACTATGAACTACCCTCATTCATAATTAGCATCCAGTATCCAGAATAATTCAGAAGTATGTATAGAATATATTTAATTGCTTAAAGAAATATCTCAGAAATTGTAAAGTAATGATTTATATTATTTTGCTAATAGAAATTACATAATTAAAATTTATTTTAATGTTTTGTTAATAAACTTACCTCGAGTGCCTCCTGCGCTGTATGGAGGTAATCCCTCAACATCGCTTCCTGGATGCTGAGCCATTCTAGCCTCGGGTCCTCCAACTGGGTCACCTCTGTAACATAAACACTGAAATGAAGATGTTGCTCTTAGAGAAAAATAAAACTTCACGTCGACCTCAATATCAAGCTTTGAATTTTAAAACCTTCAAATTTTAAACTATTTAATTTTTATTTGCTCAGCACAATAGGCATCGAAATAATTAATTGAAATATAATTTGTAAGTGATTAAATCTAGATGAGGATCCCGGCGTCCTGACATATTAATGCTTATATTAACTTAAGTTTCCATATATTGTAATAATGTTAATGATTCAATAATTGTAAAAATTAAAATATAATCGGTTACAACAAGATCAGTTCAGCAGATTTTAAGATATTTTTTACGAAAACTGTGGATATTCGTCACTTTTATAGAAACCTTCATTGTTCGTGGACTGACACGCACATGGCCAGTTCCTGTATCTTACTATTCATTCGCTTCCCTTTTTTTTAGCCAAGGGAAATCCGATTGAGGACCATAAGCCGCGACAAGCACAAAAGCTTGGGGGGATAGATCGCGACCCGTGTGTGGGATTCGTCAGGTCAGGGGTGGCACTAGCATGCCCAGTCAGAACTGGTACCATGGTATTGCCACTCGCCAGTTAGGGATACCCACTAAAACCCCTGGGTGTTCCGTCTTGCGCCTTATGCCAGGGCTACGGGTATATGGCCTAGCTTCTCCACAGCCCTGTCAGGTGTGAGTCTCGCAAGGCCACTTCCACTGATCCCCGGCATCTTCAAGCTCTGTGTGCGTGGGCGGTTTGTAACTCGCCCACGGGAGGAGAGGTGAGCGCGCGTGGAACACACGGCGCCCCTATCTCGACGGCATGTGCGGGTGAGTGAGAACCCCTATTCCCCGAGGGGCAAGATTACGGTGGCCGAGGGTCCGCGCTGGCCCTCCAGCGCTGGCGCTGCGTCCTCCTTTGGCGAGGGCGGAGCCGTGACGTGCGCTCACGCTCCCGCTCCGCCTCCTTTGCAAGTATTACTTGCTCGCAGAACGAGGAAACGACGTACCACCCGGGACCCACCACTTTCACTTGCCTTACCATCGGTTGAATTTTGACTTCACTTGTAAGGAACTTATGTCAAATTTTGACCGATAGTATTAGCAAATGAACGTTCAGTTATAGGACCGTGTTATTAGCCAATTATTTTTTCCATATAACCAAAATATTTCGTAGAAAAAAGGTGTTTAAATATGTATGTTTTAAATGATAATCGCATGTCAATTGGTCATCACAGAAATATGCGATTTATCTGAAAATTGATAAGTTAGCGATTTATGACGATTTATCAGGCGTTACGCCCCCGATAAGAGAAATTAATTGGTTGTAACACTAAATAGCTCTAAATTTAATAATAAGGTAAAATGTATTCAAATTGAAATACTACCAGGGTCTTCTTTACTCGGGAGCAGGAACCTAAGGGGCGCAAGCCGATTGACTTCAATAAAAAAGTTGTTAAAGAACATCATGACTTTTCAAGATGTGGCAATATTTTTTTGTAAATGAATTATTTAAGAAGAAATACCTCATTAATATTACCATCTAATCTAAAAAGAGTAATAATTAATTTAAATATAATCGAAATTTACTAAGAATATTCATATTAAGAACGTGTCCATTGACACTTTTCTTATTGTCTCTATTAAGGCGAAGACGTTTTGTTCGTGTGTTCTTTATTAATAGCTAGCCACATTACATTACACTTTTGGTTTGTTTATAGCACCAGTTCAAATGGTTTTGTCCTTTTGAACCTTCTCGTTATGACCATGTTGTCGAGAAGCTCGATTGCCTCGACTTTCACATGCTTTCACATGATGATGAAGCCGATGCTCGTGGGCTTTCGCGTATTCCTAATAATGCTGGCGACAATCTCCAATTTCAGATCCCGATGGAGGTCGTGACTATGTAATGGTGTGTAACTGGTGAGATGTGACTAATGACAATTAAACATCTTATACCAATGTGTAGCGCCATATAGACTACAACTTCCTGTCAAATTTCGTCTATATAATCCAAGTGGTTTTTGAAAAAATTACTGTGACGGACGAACATGGCGAATTTATAAGAGTTTCTTTTTTGCCAAATATATGTTGCTGGGGACCATGTTGGGCAGCTTCTTCTCCTTTAACAGTAACTAAAATTGTTTTGGAAGCGGTGGTAGACTCATGACTTTCAATATGTAGGTCAAACACGAAAACGGAAGATAAAGTATTCAAGTTACTTAAATTCATGTTTTTTTATATTTTATTATATAAGATTATGTTGTGGATATGTTAGATTTGACAGTCGTTTGTATTTTAACAAATAAATTATTTTTCATTGCTCTCGTTCAAACCAAAATATCTCCTACTGTAGAAAGATCGGATACTGAATACCTCAGTTTGGTAGACGTTGAAAAATAATCCAACAACAAAAAATAAACTTTTTAATTATAGAAATATGTAAATATTAAAAAACTTTTCATATGGCAATCCATGTTTGCGAATCAAAACTCATAAACATATTGTTCCAACATTTGTAGTCTTCTCCTGTAGACATGTAAAACTTTTTCGTGTTTGACCCATGTAATGTGTAAGATTCCATTTTTAAATAAATACATTCATTTTCATTTTCATCTGTAATCAAGATAATGATTCCAGCATGGCTATACCACGTACCTACCAGTTTATTAACGCGTGTTATTTTAATGGATACTTATTTATAGACAGCCGTCTATCATACAATAGATCAGTTAAAAAATCATCATACACGAGCAAATAGGATGACTGCCAGCTGCATACCAGCACGGCTGGCCCGCGTGACAGTCAAAGTGCGCGAGCCGGCGATCTTTCAATTACCTATTATACTCAATTCTGAACCCGAGCAAGGCCGAAACTGTTCACAACACGCTGATTGCTCCGCACTTATGAGATTAGTGCGATATGTCAAACTAGTTGTGTTGAATAATTACTACTATATTGATTCATTGAGGAATTTATGTAATTTACTAGGGCGTGAAAACTTCTAGGCATGTTCTATGAAACTTGCATTTCTCTATATAAAAAGCATCTATGGTTATCTCCGAAGATTAAAGTAGCTCTATTCTGTAACGACAAATCTTTGTGATCGTTGGTAATTTTTAAGAATAGATAAATTAATTTGCAAAGGAAAGTGGGAAACCTGTCAGTGGCCCGCGGGCCTCATCGACGGCTGTGTATGAAAATAAAAAAGGATAAAAATATAATATTTGGAGCTATAAAAATAGTGTTAATTTCCTCTCCCAGTATTATAATACTTTGGTAAAGATCGGTTCATAATTTTTTATAAGGTTTTTTATTTGTGGAGTACAACAAATAGACACGACTATTCACCGGATGAAAAATGCTTACCGTCGCCTATGAACGTTAGTAACACCTATAGTGCTACCGGTCTCGAAAAGGGGAGTCTGAAATTTACGCCACTGATCCCAAAATACAACTCAAGATTGTTATGGTGGCATACTCTTGTCTAAACCAGAAAGATAAGCACCCAGCCGGGTAAATTCTCTACCAGCTGGCTGCACGTTGTTTTGTCGCCTCTTAAGACATGCGACAAGCCCGACCGCAAGAAATAGTATAGTTACGAGTTACGGGACTCGAATTAAAATGCCGTTGGAATTACTATAGAATTTATTAGAACTATACAAATACGTATAACACAGGTACGAATATAACTGAATACAACTAGTACAACGTAATACACGATTCAATAACACGCGCAAAGCCCGTCGTTATATAGCTTATCGAATGTACACACGTCTTGTCTCGCTTGTGACCATCGCTAGATTGCCGATCTCTCCATTGGGTATTGCTTTATACTGCGCCGATACAATATGGCTACCCGCCCGCGTAGATCGAATTTCTTAGAAATCGTAATCTGCACACCTGCGTAATTATGCCTGCGAACGACCATAAACGAGTACAATACGCATTAGGCTGTTTTCTGGCAGGCAGGTGTGCATCCACTTTTGTCGGCGTGTAACAGTATGTTTTTCATTTCTGTTCAGATGAAATAAATAGCTAAATACATATAAAACATTATCAATGCGTGTGTATACAAGGAGTCGAATAAATTCTTTTAATAAATTATTAAGCCCACCTGGAATTTAGTTATATTCATAGTCATGAGTTACAATTTACAAGCATAAGCTATCACAAAAAAAATATAGAAGTAAACATATAAATTTACTGGTGAGAGTACTTTTAATAAGGTAAAATTGTATACGTAGGTAGGTTTTATTATATGATACAATCACAAAATTCATTGTAAAAATGTAAATTTAAAATCTATCTAATCAGGCTGGTTCCCGCAGAAAGACTAGCCTATTTCGCGGACACCGGTACTATATTAAAATTTATATGAAATTAAAAAATTCAAAACCTTGTATTACACGTGTGCCATTGTATATTTTACGTTAATAAATATAAAATTTTTAAAAAACTCCAACGCTATTCGATTTAACAACCACGCATACCAATCGATATAAAAGAAAAACAAGCGCGGCTTATCAAAAAATCAAAGCCACACGTGTCACGTGTTAATTAAATATTCAAAGTAGATAGTCGAAAACCTATCAAACAATGGTACGAAAGAATCTAATCGTGACAACCATAAAAGGATAGTCGTGACATCACTCGCTTTGAAAATATTTTGACCACACGCGAATTGCTTTATTAGCATTCCTCCTAGCAAGTCGACAGATCTGTCTTGTACAGTTATCGCGATTAAATGTTTATCAGATGGCTTACATATTACATATAAGTACGTAAAGAGTTTCTTTAAAGACATGTAAGAAACTCTTTGACACTACCCGTGATCAGAAGCCTGGCTCATATTTCGCACAACAATTAAGTATTGCCATACAGCGCGGCACTGCAGCCAGCCTTCTGGGCACGCTCCCCGTTGGCAGTGATCTGCTACATAGTGTATTTTAGTTTCAATGTCTTTTTTTTTATTGCAGTTCAGCAGACAGGTAGACGGCCCAATGAAAGCGGTTACCATCGCCTATGGACATTTGCAACACCAAAGGTTCTACAAATGCGCTGCTGCTCTCTCAAGGAAGACTGGAACCTGGTCACTAATGCCGAAACACAACTCAAGGTTGTTATGGCGACTTACCCTAAACCAGGGGTGGTAGCCATCCAGTCGGGCAAACGCCCTACCACCTGACAAATAATTACCGTTTATATAATTAGAAAGTAATTATAATGTTTATTAATATTAGTTTTGAATTCATAGTACGTATATAGAAATAAATACAAAAACGGATAAACAAAATATAAAAGTAACAAAATAATTTGCTACTTCATTTATGATACAAAATTGGTGACACACCCAATCCTTATGACTCTCGATTTCATTACGGCATTGTGTACTGGTATACAGATTACACATTACATACCTAATAATTTTCCTCCACATAGCCCCGTTATTGTTTTTTATTTATTGCTGAAGCACAGCAGACAGGCTGATGGCCCAACTGTGATGGAAAGTGGTTACCGTCGCCTATGAACATTAGCAATACTAGAGGTGCTATCAATGTGCTACCGGCCTTGAAAAAGAGACTGGAACCTGGCCACTGATGCCGGAACACAACTCAAGGTTGTTATTGCGGCACACTCTAGACCAGACATCCAGGATGGTAGACATCCAGTCTTTTTTCATTCCTGCACGGAGGTTAGCGCCAAAGAGGCTGTGATTTACGAAGCCAAGCTGCCGATAGATATAGAGTTCTGGTTTTACGAACATGGCAATGGTACTCCTAATAACTTGGGGTTGAGTACATTATCAACGACGCAACACATATAATAATATAAGCCCATAAACATCTCATGACCTCGGGCATCACTATTTTTAAGGAGGAACGAAAAGTACACCTATAGGGTTATTCACAAAAGTCGGAATCGTTTCCGTGTAAGAACGGAAAGCTCCCGAACGAATTAATTTGCAATCCGATGGCACGTGAATCGCTATTAACAAATCCTGTAGGAAACATATTCTAGAATGTGTTCGTTTCACGTTCGGGAGCTTTCCGTTCTTACATGGTAACGTTTCTGACGTTTGTGAATAACCTTACTGGACTCACTAGTACAAGTTAGAATGGCGAATGTTATACAGCGGTTATCTGAGTTGTCTCAATATACAGATTTCACGATCACGATTTTTTTCATAATCGTCAACACGTAGCGATTGAAACAATATCTGTGCATACTTGACGGCTATGATTCGAACCCACATTTGCACTAAAACGACGGAACGCATCCTAAAGAAAAAGTCAAAATCTGTTTTGTATATGTTTATGTGACAAAACGTCCACCAAGAATTTCATAATTAAACCCTTATAAATTTGAATTGATAAATAATATTACATGGAAAATTATAACTAAAGTCCGCAAAGAATGAATATATCATTTTGCAAATACAACATTTAATAGCAACTAGAAAATATGGGAAATTTAAAATTTAATCTATAGAAATAAAAATGAATCGTAGAAATATATGTACGTGCTTAACTTGAGAACGACTTTTCCGATTTTGATGATTTTTTTGTGTGTGTTTCAGTAAGACCCCGGATGGTTTAGATTTACAGTTGGAACCGGTAGGTGGCACTGGAATCGAGTCCTAGATTTTTAACTATTAGAGGCAGGACAAGTTCTGCCGGGACCGATAGTAACTAATATTATTAAAGGAGTTTAGCATGCTATTCTTCCATGACGTAAACAAGCAAATATTTAAATGGCCAAATAATTATATATACGTGATATAGCAACTTTAGTTAGGTATGTGGCTGCGTAACATTTAACATCATTATCAACGATCGGATGAATGGAATCTCATTTGAATACAAAGCTGAAAAAACAAACAAAACAACCAACTAATAAAGTGGGTAAACTAGTTTTTGCATTCAATTTCAAGTTTAAAAGAAACATCTCAATAATAAATAGGTTTTTCTAGAGGATGCAATAGAATGTATGTATAAGAAATGGAAAATAAAAGCGAGACGGGATTAGACGATAAAACCTTCAGCATATGTAGGAAGCGATGAGATGCTAGCAAAAAGACATAAAATACAGGGTGAATTTTTCAAATGAGCTTTCAGAGCCAAATCCTAATCTATGTTAAATAGCGAAAAAAACACAAAGGAGTTTCGAGGCAGATTTTGGCGAAATCTGTAATGGCATCTTTAAATTTTTGTAAAATCAATTAGCCTTATCAGAAATCGAATAAACTGACTTAAAAAAAAAACACCTTTTTTATTATACCAAATCATAGTGTAGCTTGTAAGGATCAATTTCTGTAAAGGAATGTCAAATGTAAAGCAAGCAAAAGAGTTTTTTATTGTGATTATATGTTTCTCTGAGAGTTATTAAATATTTAAAACGATTAAACGTGTAAAAAGATCAATCATAACGTAAAACAGGTAAGTGTTTTATTGTTGTATTTATTACTAGAAAATGCCCGCGACTTCGTCCACGTTAGACGGGAAGCAAAAATCACACTTGTTTTATCAATATTTAAAAATAGAGACTATTTCCAATAGAACAATGGGCTATTTAGAACGAGAATATATAAATTCTGGAAATTCCCGTAAAACCCGGTATGAATGTTACTAAACATATACGCTACTCCAACTATTCTATTAAAGTCTTTTCACAGATTCAGAAAGCAGGTTATAAAAATTCATAAAATCACTAAGCAACTCGAGAAACCCGCTTTAAAAACGGTCTACTCTAAATTTCGCGAGATTATCGCGATATAAAGTATCACAGATTTTGAGTCCGGAATTTGCTATTGATCAGTTAAAACCGCATCGAAATCGGCCCAGTAGTTTTTATGTGAATCCCGAACAAACAGACAAACACAAAAATCTTATAAACAATTGACTACATTTACAATTTTATAATATTATATAGATTATAATTTAATGTAAAAAACCTGAAGTATGGCCGTTCTCAGGGGTGTTTTATTAAAAGACGCTACATCACATCTAAAACTATTACAGGCAGTTTTTGTGTCAATAAGTCATTACTCCTGCATTTTTACTGGTACGGAAGTTATTACGACAAAAAACTGAACATTACTTTTAATAAACTTCAATTGCTACATTTAAAACAAACTGTAGTTTCTTTGGTATTCCGAATTATAATGATAATTAAACATATGAATGAGACGGATTGCACACGATACGAAGTCCCATCAGCACTTAACCGTCACTCTGTTAAGTCCAGGCTTGCTGTTTTTGAAGTAATGGACAGTACACAGTACACTTGATACGCATGTGGTAATTGTAAAAACGTGTACTTTAGATTAGAAAATTCTCTAAACAATGCATTTTAAGACCATGTCATTAAAATGAGACAGTATTTTAGGCATAAGTTACCACGACTAATGACATGTCCATTTAATTGTAAAAAAAAATTCAGCTCGCTCAAATACGTAGTATCGCTGCGTCGATGTGCAACTGCCATAAATGTGGCCGCCGTATGCAGAAAATAGGCATGAAGAGATTGCATTCCTTGATAGCAAACATCCACATTATAAACTGAATAATAATTTGTAGTATAGCTATAACAAAGTATCGATGGTGTGTATTGCTACCATATAATTATAGGCTTAATCACTACAGCTCATCGGTTTCACTATAAAGGAGATATTCTTTTTACACACTGGCGCTTTATGTTATTTTGTGATTTGTTAAGTAGATACCTTTTGTATCATGTCGGTTGGGAAACGAGCGAGTAATGTATCTGGTTATCAGTGGTCCATAATTCGCGTGGATATTCATATAATTAAAGTATTAATCTCATTTCATATCCCACCGAAATTCTTGGTCTACCCAAGACCACTTACTAAAATCCTTAAGACATTGAAGCACCACGGATAGAGCAAGGATTTTCGTCATACGGTGTCGTCATGTTTGTTTTTCTAAGATTTCTTTTGCTTCAGAAAATGGTAAAATTACAAAACGATTACAATTGAGGAGTGGTCGCGATACAAGTAACATTTTTTATGCTTACATAATCATTTAAGATATTTTTTAGTTATATTCTCTTGAAATACATTTTAAAAAAATATGATTTATTTAAGTAATAGGTGGGAAGATATCAGCTTCCAAAGACGAATAAATTCGGTTACTTGACATCTTTTAATTTTGAAATTTGTAGTGGGAAAAATCTAAAAAAATATATTATACAATTTCAAAAGCATTTTCAAGAAAATTTGGTTGGAACAATATCCGATAAGTAAGTAGCTTTTGAGATATAAAGTATGTCAGACTTTTTGAAGTGAAACTTCTTTAGAATCGTTGTGATTTGAAACTCGATGAAACGAAAAAGCGACATTAAAAAGAGATAAACACATAAATCTATAGGACTGAGCCTGCGAGAGAATGAGATAGAATACATTATAATTAATCATTTAAACACTATGCCCAAACAAATATAGTTTTGGAGGTTTTCGTTAATACTTCAAATTTCGTGTTTTGAAGCTTAAATATATTATAACGAAGTAATACAATATGAAATGTGACGTCACGAAATTTAGAATCTCTCCTACCCCTTGTCACACTTTATTTCACTTTTACGGCGTGTGAACTGCTCACACAGATTTTTTTTTATCATTCCGTAGTCAAGTCACGAAAATACTGGACATTTGTCGTCTCTATAGAACAGAGAATCCTAGTAGGGGAACCCAAGATGCTAAATGTGGAGTTATTCGAGCGTCGCGGGGACCTTTTGGATTGTGAAGATTACATGCTAAAAAGAAAAAAGGTTATATGATGTATGCCCTTTCACTGGTGGGGGGAGCGCGTACAGGTGTCGCACAGAAATACTCAAGTGCGTCAGATATTCTCCTAAGTAAATCCTAAAGGAACTCCTATTCAAAAGACTGACGATTTGGACGAGACCAAAAGTCATGGCCGATTTTTGAAAATGCAAAAAAATCGTAACATTGAAATACTCGAGCGCGTCAGATTAATATACATACGGTTCAGCTTGATGTCCTTGTCATGGTGACCCATAATCTTACAATTATGTGGAGGAATTTCCGTAATTTGACGGATTGAAAAAGTTTGAAGAATAAAAAATACCCCCACCCTATATGAAGGGTTAATTTATGATGGGGCTGATGGGGGTACATAATAGGGTGCAAGGTTTCTCCCCTTCTGTTATTCTGCCACGCTTGAGTAAATCCTAAAATCCCCACTTGGCCTCCCCTACTATACCTTCATAAGTCGTAAACTATCACACACTTGCTCAATTTTTAATTATTCACAACTAGAAGATTTTCGTATTTTTTTTTTTCATTCATTTTAAAAGAAACTTAAATAACACTGATCAGCATAAAACACGAAAAATACGGACTATACATTTAACATTGCGTTTTATAAAAAAAAAAAACTAGTTTATAACAACTTAATTGGTTTTGATATTCGCATAGTTGATACTGTTTTTATTTTTAAGATGCATACATTGATTATTAAGGAATTTCTCGTCAATTGATAATAATTACTGTGGAGCACGACTAGTTTTTTGTATGAATATTAATTTCGTACGAGTATCCTTTAGTTTATTTTCAAATACTTTTTATGTATCTGCAATGGATGCATTCAATTAACTAGGTAAATATTAATATTACCATGATCATTTTTTACTTTATTTCTTTCAAGTTCAAATTTTTATCATTCATCAAACGCAATCTTTGCACTTTTGTTTCTTCGTCTGGAATAGGCTTCAAGATAGCTCTAGATATAACAATTTTAGCGTTGAACAGCATTAGAATTTTAAAGGATCTCTAAAGTAAGTGATTAAAGTAATATCTTTAATATTTAGCTTATACTAATAACACAGCAAAATATGTTTTATTTCAATACTTAACGACTATGAACTAGCCTTGAGTGATGGAATATGAATGCACTTTGTTTAACGAGCTTTTAAACGATTGATAGTATATTTATAATAACTACATTATTAGCAATTTCTTCAACGTTGATACACCCATCCGCCATGTTTGTCAAATGCTGATATCAGAATGATCAACGAAATTGAACCAAGTAGGTCGAAAGCCACAGAACGGAAAGTACAAGTATTCAATGCATAGAATAATTCAAGTTTATGTTTATATGAAACATTTTGGTTGATTGAGCCAAATTGAAAGACATAAATGAACCGTGTTATATTGGCTTAAGGTCTTCGTGTACTTTCAATTTGTGCCTTTCAACCTAATTGGTTCAATTCAATTATCAGCATTAGACAAACATAACGGGTGTATTGGAGAAATTGCTTATATTGTAGTTATTATAATAAATGAACTATATATCGTTTACCGGCTCTCGCACATAGTTAAATTTAATGTGCATTCCTTCACCGCTAGTAACCTTCGTAGTTGTGGTAGCGTAATGGCTAGCGCACGTGTGCCAGAATCAAAGGTTGCGGGTTCGAATCCTGGCCGGAATGCAAGCACCACTTAGGCACTTTTTTAAACTTAAGGTGCATGTTGTTACAATTACCACGTGCTAACAACGGTGAAGGAAAGCATCGTGATGAAACCTGCACATCAAGATAACCTATGTGTCAAACCTGCCAAGCGGCCTTGAACAAGCGTGGTGGGTATAATGTCCGTTCCCTTGTAGTGGGAGGCCCAAGCCCAGCAGTGGGACGTTTATGGGCTGTTATTATAGTAACCTTCATTCACGTAGTCATTATAACAAATTTGTTTAAGAAAATATGTGTCTGTGCAGTTCACACGCAGTAGAAGTGAAACAAAAGTGTGACAGGGGTGAGAGGGATTCTAAATTTCGTGACGTCACATTTCATATATTATATTATTTATATATTTGTGTTTATTTATTTTTAGTGTCGCTCTTTCGTTTCAGGATTCTAACCCATATCAATGAAAATAGAAGAAGCTTTATCTATTGAACCACCATTTATGCAATGCTTAATCGATTCCAAGACAAAAGATATAATACATCTGAGTTACGTTTATAAACAATTCAGTTAACAATTTCTCACCCACAGAAGCAACATTGTAGCGAAACTACAGCATAAAATATGCTAATTTTAGCAGTTCATCCATAGAGTGTGGCATGCCTTGAAAATTACTTTGAATTCCATCATAGCATGTCAAAGGAATGAAATACTAGTTGCATCTTAAATACTTACACGAGAGTTATGTATGGATAATATCTATAATATCATAAAATTCTAAATATGCCGTGTATGTACATTGAAGCTATTTAAAACAACTTGAATACACTATATGAACGATGGAGAATACGTTGCAATTTTTTAGATTTCTTGTCTGTTTATCTGTTTGTTCGGGATTCACGTAAAAACTACTGGGCCGATTTCGATGCGGTTTTCGCTGATCGACAGCAAATTTTTAGACTTAAAATCTGCGCTACTCTTTATCTCGATAACCCCGCGGGAATTTTTGTGGTAATGATTTAAAAGGGCCAGATTGAAAAAAAAAATCGAATTCCAATGCGGTTTTATTAACAGGTCGATAGCAAGTTTTATGTAATAATACGTGTGAAATTTTTTATCCCGGGAATTTTCCCGGGAGTGGTTAGAAGTTGTTCGGGTGCATAAAAATTAGCTTACTCCGACAGTTTTCATTATGTGTACTAGTGACGAAAACAGAAAATTTCCATAAGAAAATAAAATTACATAAAGTATTGAAACTACATCCAAGATTCCATAAACTTTAAATAATACGCACAGCGTTATATCTTTAACAACTTTTTTAATATTCCATAAACTTACTTATTTATTGTTTTTACTAAGGGCCATATAAAAGCTGTAACTATAAATGCAGCAATGATTTTGAACAAATTGGTATTTCGCTTTAAAAACTGCTTGTACATTTCTATCAATAATTTTATGTAAAGGATTTAAAATTAAAATTTCTTTAACGACTGCAATCAGATCCAATTCTATTAAATAGCATGTTTATAAGGTTATAAATTAAATACAAACTAATATCCTCACAAGAGTCGACTCTTTTTTTTAATTACATTATTTCAACAGCCTGGCAGACGGCCCACCTGATGGAAAGCGCTGACCATCGCCTAGAGACATTTGCAACATCAAAGGTGCTACAAATGCGCTGCTGCTCTCTATTCTCTAAAAAGAAACTCAAGGTTGTTACGGCGCCATACTCTAGACCAGGGGTGGTATCTATCCAGCAAATACCCTACCACCTGGCTGTGGGTTGTTCAGTCGCCTCTTACGACAGGCCGCACAACAGAATACATATATATATAAATGAAACTGAAGTGTCTGTCTGTGATTTCAAAATAAATACCAAAATTCAAATGAAAACTGCTTTAATTTTAACTCCTTATACATCGATACCATCTTTATATACACAGTATGAAAATAAAATCTAGTCTATTCTCTTTTGCTATTATTAGACTATACCTAATTATAAATAATCGAGCTTTAGACCTTTGCCTTTAAGTAAATATAAAAGTTAGTCTCGAATAGGTTCTGAAAGGGTTGAAAGAATTTAAACGATTTTATTTTTTAATAAAACAGGTTTTCAATGTTATAATGTCACACACGTACTTGGTGTCCCACGATACAGGCTAGTCCTAGTGCGGAACCTATGTAAGCATTATTTCTGTGTAATTTTTTAACAATAAATTGATTTTGATTGATATGTATGTATTTAAAGTGCACACCACCGTCATACACTTGTGATTCCGTTTATAAAATCCATAGCCCGAGTTGACTGGAACAGATCGCTCTAAAACGATAAGACCGCCCGTTGTTCCTGCCTTTACTATTTAATGTAATGTGTGTATATATAGTGAACAATAAAGCGTTTTCTATTCTATTCTACATTTCTACGAATCATTTTTATTTATATAGATACCATCATACCATCTTACTTTCAAACTATCATGATAAAAATTAGATTAAATTTATTAATATAAACATAAACTTGAATATAACAAACGATAGCCTTGAACCAGCTCGCCGCTAAGACCCTGATAATAATTCTTATGCTCAAATCTAGGGAACACATCGACTAACGGAGTTTCGGTGTTAAATAAACAAAGCCCTATCTTACACGGCAACGGTGTAAAGGCTACACTGCGTAAAGGTATTTTAATTTAATTCAGCCTGTGAAGTAAATTGAGACCTTATTTACGGCCACACTGCGGTCGGCTATCCTCATAACTTCTCGCTTAACACGAGTACAAGACGATACGTTGGGTTATTTGTTTAAGGGTTGCCTGTCTCTGGTAGTTGTCATTGGGGTTTAAATATCTAGGGGTCTATAAAGTCTAGGACCTAGGAAGTGCGTTTCAAGCCACATACCGTAAAAACACAAATATTTGTGTAACACAAAATTACAATATTTATAACATTACAAAACCCTAAATAAATAGTACATAAGATAATTATATAGTGAAAATTCGATTGACCGGATTGATTGTTGTCTTAAGGCATCCAGATAATTAAAAATCCGGATAATTGAATATATGAATAAAAGCTATTTTTGTTCATATTATTACCTCTAGTAAGAAAGCTACCTCGCCCGCGTACACGTGTTTATTCGAAATGAACTTAATTTCTTTGTAATTAAAGTTTTTGTGTTAATTAAATAAATCTGTTGCCTCTAGTAACAAATAAATCTTGTCAACCAAATTAGACAAACATTAGATATGTACCGTATATGTATAATGTCCTTATTTACTTAAATTGCTAAAATATTTCAATCTTAATCCGTATAACCGAGGTACGGAAAATCGAGACTCCACTGTACTTAATACGTAATCTTAATTAATAAATAAAATGTAGAACTAGATAAGAGAGAAACACACCTTAAAAAATATTATTCCAAGTAAAAAATACAAGATAAAAAATTTAAATAAACAAGATTACTGCCCGCAAAGAAACAAATTTTGGGAGTTATATTTTACTTTTTGAAAATCAAGTGAACAATAAAAAAAAATCAAGTTTCATTTAGATGCCAGCGTATGGCGGCTTTCTGGATTGTCGGTGCAGCAGCGGTGTGCATTCAGTACGCTCAGCGTGTGCCGCTCCCGCGCCGACACCGGATGAATCGGGTAACGTATATATCGGGCGTACCTATTTTGCAGCGTTGCTACACCAATATTTATTTTTTCGCCATGTAACTCCCACAGCCTATTACGGAATCTAACATGTACATTACATATTCCTAACAAGTTTCATCCATGTAAACTTGTAGTGTTTGGGTAAATGAATGTGACATACAGACATACATACAGACAGACGTACGTACATAGTAATACTATATAAATATAATAATAATACAGCACCAGATTGCTGTAAGGAAAATATATTTAGAGTATGAAACAAGTAATGTACTTAATAGAAATAAAAAAATATATGGACATATTTTTACAAAAAGAAAAAACTATCAAAGTAGGGTATACTATACCATTGTTGGCACCCCAGTATTCCAAATATAAACAATTTTTTTTTTTTTAATTTGTACCCATACCAAAATATTATTACTATTAAATAAACTTAATAATATATTTTGAACAAAATAATAGTTTCCCCTATATTTGACAACCTGGATAGCCAGAGGAAAGTGTTAAATAAATATTTAAGCCTATTCTGCGAGCAACCCTGTAACTTGACTAATACAGGAGGATAGCTATCGACAGCGTATATGGAAGCCCAGCCGCGTTATCGACAAATTATTACTAGAATTTACAACGAATATAGACTAAAGTGTTCGCTACACTTAAGGGTATCTGTTTTAGTAATTCCTATAAACGGCAATGATAATATACAGGACTAGACGCAGTTTTCGCAAATACATAACTATTGTTCGCGTTGTTTATAGAAATTAGATAACCATATAATTTTATAATAAGTCGCGGCTTGCTAGCTTGGTCACTGCACTCACAGTCCCAAACTCAAAGAGCGGATTCAAATCCTGCCGGAAAACATGCACCACCTATAACAGTTTTCTGATGGAATGTGCTTATTGTTACAGTTGATAGTGTTACATGCCGTCAAAGATAAACGCGCAGCTGCCTGTCGTAAGCGCAGTGTATTGTCTTCCCGGATTTAGGAATTCTTTTGTGTTTCGATTTTTAATTAAGAAAAACATGCTAATATTTTTCTACTTGTTTTATGACCATCATTAGCGTGGAACTAATCCTTATTGTTATTGTTTTCGACTTTGTTGGCCGTTCGCAGGTGTGAAAATTACTATTTCTCGGAAACTCAGTGCGCACGGACGATATTTTTTTGTACTGTATAGTTAGTATAAGACAATGTCCGAATGGAGGGGTGGGGCAGTCAAGCGACGACTACGAAACGAGTAAGATGTTTTGGAGTAGTCTCGATTAGCGATAAAGACGACGGACTTTGCGCGTGTCGAATTGCATTGAATCGTGCAATGTGAACTGGTTTCATCCAGTTTTATTTGTATTTGTTTTATACGTGTTTGTACAGTTCTAATAAATTCTATAGTAGTTCCAAAGGCATTTTTAATTCGAGTCCTGTAGCTCGTAACAGTACGGTGAAGAATAATATCGTGAAGATCACCTGCACATCACGATAAGCGATGTGTCGAATCCTGGGATACAGCTTGGACAAGAGTGGCATGACTCCGTTCACTTATAAATGGAAGACCCGAGCCCAGCAGTGGGACTTTGATGGGATATTAATACTATTAAGTTTTTAACCATATATATTAATATGTGAAGCAAAAATGAAGCAAAAACTATGTACTCCTTTTTACGAACATTGCGCGAACGGAGGAGTATGAAACTTCGCACACTTATAGTTTATATAGAGAAGGAGTGCAAATGCTAATATTTTTTTTTAATTATGCATAAAAAATACATTAATTCAATAAAAAAAACATTACACACACTACCATGTATTTGACACACACACGCATATGCTGTTTTGTTTATTCTTACAGTCAAATTAACAGAGTAGCCTTGGCGAAATATGTGATTATATTAGAAGTATAGTCTTCGGTAACAGAACCTTAGTAATGTTCAAACTTATAATTTAAATTAATTATGGTCGAATTTGGACCACTAGGCGACCACTAGTATTATTGAACCATTCTGTCACTATTTAGCCTTTTATTATTTAAATTTTTTTTTTGACTGAGGGCCGATTTTTCAATAACCAGATAATAGTTATTCTATAGAATAAAACACAACATAGAAAATTAAAAATGACAGTTGCATGAATAAAACAGTTGAATTGTTTCACTTTTGAATTTAGTCAGGTTATAATTTATTACATTGATAACTTTTACCTGATAATTGAAAAATCGGCCCCAAATGGATGAAGAATTAAGACTTACTTTTTGACTGATCTGGTCTAAAAAAAATTGTGTGTGTGCAGTTCACACGCAGTAGAAGTGAAACTTCAGAGAATATACTCACAGATAATTCTTCTCTAATTTTTAGTAATATAATTATAATTCCTTTAGCCTACATTCGTCAACATATTATATTAAAAATAAACTTTTTAAGTATCACTTTCAGTATTTCTCTGATTTAGTCTAAAAAATACTATCATCAGTTTTATTTCGGTCCAAATTGGACCTATGTTTAAACATCGGTCTTATTGACTCCCTAAACTGTGCTTCACAAACACATATGTCATTCTCTCGCAGGCTTAGTCCTATAGATTTATGTGTTTATCTCTTTTTAGTGTCGCTTTTTCGTTGCATCGCGTTTCAAATAATAACGATTCTAAGGAAGTTTCACTGCAAAAACATATATTTTAATTATTACCACAATAACTACGTGATAGTAGATAATAATATATTTTATGTTATGAAGATATTATGTGAAAAATACACTTTAAACTATAAAGAAAATTAACATATCATAAATCATGTAAGGATGGTCATAAATTTAAACATTGAAAATTTACGATAATCACGCTATCCGTTTAATACATGATTCAAATAAATTATTGAAACAATGACAAGCTGCCAATTAAAATAAATAACAACGTGAGAATTAAATAACATGAATTTAAGAATGGAGGTGCACCGAGCAACAATGTACAGACGACTGTCTGTACATTGTTCTTTATGATCACGACTGTGACTGTAAATCTACAAGAAATTTACACCAAAAAAGCATAAGAAATAACAAGCCACTATCAAAAGCGATCCGAGCGATGGATACGGTGGGTGGTCGTCTGAAAAAAAAATGAGAAAATGGTGGAAAAGCTCTAGGTGTCCTTATAAATAATGCATCGGTATGCGAGTGCGTGTCGTGCGAAAATAAACGCCTCTGCGCACGCGCAACAGGGTTGCCGGTACCAAGAAATAACCGAATTTTTTACCTGATCATTTCAATACTGTTTGTTTTTAAAATTATATGGTCTGGTAACTAAGCCCTTTAAAACAAAAGTTATATTCAACCGTCTTCAAAAAAAAGGGGTGTTTATATTCGTCGTGTAAATATTTTTCTTATTTCTGAACCGATTTTGAAGTTTCTTTTTGCGTTAGATTCAGTGAAGCTTCAAAAATTTATGTGGGATCACCCATATAAATTTTATTGCTATAAGACTAAGTTCCGAAGATATAGCAGAAAAGAATACATCCTAAGGCCATATCAATTAGCCAATTTGAAAACATAGAATAATAGATATTTATTCGCGAATTAAAACCAAGAAAATACCTTTTTGGGTTAACATTGTAGCAACCCTGCGATGTACCGTTAGCACTTCCCCGTCAAATCGTAAACAACACTATCTAGCATAATTACATAAACCACATAAAGCGAAGAAACACCAATTATTCACACAAACAATGGGACATTTGTATTTGTTCTAAGTCGAATTAGTATAAAAAATCTGGCAAGTGCACCGCAATCTGCACATAGTTGAGAACTCCGTAGAGATTACAAATGTTCACAATTTTCACTAAACTCTAAAACAATAATTTTGTCTAAAATACAGAACTATTCTAATTATTACAAATCTTAATTAAGTAATTTTAATAGAAAGTATTTTTTTTTTTTTTGGAACATTTCACCTAATCGGTTAAAAAGTTAAAAAAGAGGAAATAATATTTTACAACTTTGTAAGCAAATATCTCATATATTGACTTAAATAATATTAATTAAGAAAAAACATATCCACGATTATTTTTTTACTTTCTGCATAAAATAAAAATACGAGTATAAATACATATAACTTTCTTTTAATAATCGGTAGACAGACACATATTGTAATCCCCAAATTAAGCAAGTTACGCTTGTGTTATGGGTAATATACAAAGGATCACTCGGGGCCGATCCCAGACACCCAGACCATAGTAAATAACGGAGAAAATTTCAACCACGCTCAACCACGGAGGCCGTCAACGCTAAAACAAGTATCTATTTCTTTATTTGTTACTAAAATATGAATACTGAATATAAATTTACATATTCCGAACTGTATTATTAATAATAAAATAATTTATGACATAGGTTGCTTGAACTTTTATACCGTATTAAAGGACATATTTAATGTTGATCAACCAAATTGAATCAATTTGGTGGAAAGAAACATAATTAACTGAAAGAGCATTACGGTGTTACATTGGATTATTCAAGTTAATGTTAATGTGGATTGCTTTGGTTGATATATAAAAATACATCAAAATTGAAGGCAGAAATTGACCTTCAAATAACTCTTTTAGATTGTTTTTCGACATAACTAATAGCCTATATCCTTCTCCCGAACGCAAAATATTTCCTTGCCAAATACTATGATCCGTTCAAACATTTAATCATAAAAACAACAAAAACAGAGTTACTTTTTATTGATCTATAGATATAACAAATTAAAAAAAATATATCTGTACCATATTTTTTTTTTAAATATATCAAATAATGGAAGACGCCTCTGCGGCGTAGGCTTGTTCCCTCAATAATTTCCAAGTATCCCTGTTTTCAAAATATCTTTCCATCTCTTTCTTGGCTTTCCTTTCCTTGATAAGATCTTATAAGTTAAATAAATTATTAAATAGTACACGGTCAAGGATTTTCTCTCTATAACATTGTTATTTTACACATGTCTATTCTAGCGATCGGAATTCGAATCAATCGATCTTTCTATACTTACGATTAAGATGGCAGAAAACCTAATCCAATGTGCATTTAAATTCTAAACAGTGGCCTAACAATAAAATGCAGAGTTTGTCAAATATATTATAGGAGCCCCCTTCTGGGGTGAGAAAGCAAGCTATGTATTAATAAATATAACTTTATTACTCACCAAAATAAACAATTACAAAAATGCATATTAACAATACATATTTACAAAATATTATCGCGGCGCTTTCTGATATGTCGATACAGCGGCGATACGGAATCGGTATACGCGGTACCGAGACTATACCCAAAGCTTGCAGAGCGCCTATATTTCTATGAGCGTTACTTGATTCACTCGGTGCGTCCCACTCCTGCATCGCTACCAAGTGAATCCAAAAATGCTCATAGAAATATAAGAGTTCAGTAAGGTTTCGGTAGCGCCTAGTCCGAGACACCAACTCCGTACCCTATTGCACCGACAAATCAAAAAACGATTTTATTGGTTAAAGCGAAGTCTTTCAAGTAATATCAAATCAAATCATATATTTCATACTTTATTAACTTTTACCGACATTCTACTTAATGAAAAAGTTTAAACTGTACCATTAACAATAATGAAGCCATAAGCTAATTCCTCAAATATTGCAGTAAAAAGAAATGGCATCTGTTTTAAGTACTATTTTCTTGATTGACATGGGTTCCCGAGTCTCTTAAGGTTCACAAAGCCCCTACAATACCTACCCAAGTTCATTCCTGCCACCTAATCAAACAATAGTAATGCATTTATGCATTTGCGTAAATAAACAATACGTACGCATTCCGTTCATAACACGATCTATTTAGTAATTCGCAATACATAATCTTTGGAATTCGTGGTACTCACGACTCAGTAGTGGATTGACTGCGGACGTGTCAACGGACTGCTAACGCCATCTATTGTGTGTTTTGTGTAGTATAATATGGTTCGATGTGATTAGAATTTTAAATTTGAGAAATAGATTTCATTGTTTTTTTTTTGTCATAAGACAACATAGCTACTAAGTTAAATAGAACATTGTTTCTCAACGATTTTTATGTCGCGACCCAAGAAAAAACAAAAAGTTAGGAAAAGTCTTGCAACCCCTTCACTAAAGTTATAAATAGATAGATAACAATTTATTGCTTACTAAAATATACAATTACAAATAATGCATAATTACAATACATCTTAGCAAAACAACAGTCGGCCTTATCGCTAAAAGCGATATCTTCCAGGCAACCTTGCTTAAAATAAATTCTTAACTAAGCGATGTAGTTGGAGCAGAAAATAAGATAGGAGTGAACAAATTAAATATACATAAATTCAAACACATTTGTAGCATATATAAAATATGATAATATTTTAATTAATAGTTTACTTGTATGTTTGATTTGTATATAATTATGTCTTATTTTTTTTAACTGCGACCCTCTTTAATAACAAACGCAACCCCCACAAGGGTCGCGACCTAGGTTGAGAAACGATGAAATAGGTAATACTGAAACCTCCAAACATGTCTAAATAATTCACGCACAACGAAGGGTTCCATAAAGTTATGAACGTTAAATGTTTGGTTTCTGTTATTATTTAATTAATGTTACGAGTATTTCAATTTTGCCAAAATGGTTACGGTATTCTAAAAAGCAATTTTATGACAACAATTATTAATTTATGAGATAAATAGGTTTCGAAACTGTTCCAAGCAGTAAATCTCCATTTATTTTTCGCGCCGTAAAAAAACAAGACACGAACTTTGCGAATGTTATTTATGTTTAAGAGGTTTATACAGAATGCGAATGAAAAATTCTCGACCCAGGGGGTTAGTTGTGGAACTGGCTTTATTTATTCAGCATGAATTATTAAACAGTTTCATTCAAGTTTAGCCAGAACGAGTTGGTCTATGTATAGCTTATATATATATACACGAAAAGTTTATCTCCTATTCAAATACCATAGATATAATCGAATGACCATAGAGAAAAAAAAAAATGCAACAGAATTTAATTTTTTCTCCTAAATTTAGAATTCGAACTCAATTGAATTTTGAACATTATGCTACTGATTTAAACTGTAATGTAATGACTCATTGACTCTTCAGGTGATCAGAAGGCTGGTGCTTACCTTGGAAAACGGATCAGTATGGCGATCCAGCGAGGAAAGATAACCAGCCTTCTGGGCACCTTGCCCATAGAAGACGGTGATCTAGGCTCAGTATGCTACTTATAGTCTTGAGGGACTATGGGTAGAATTCAATACAAATAAGTTAAGTTTTCCTTAATCTATACTTAATATTATAAAGAGGTAAAAAAAGTGTAATTTAGATTGAATCTTATATTTTAAATATGCAATATATGAAATGTAATATTTTGCATTAAAATATAAAATAATTTTGGAGCTTGGTAAAAATATTATAAAAATAATAAACCTTATTATTATCCTCATACTCCTGGTACTCTATATTTATTTTATTCTGAAGTTTCACTTCTACTGCGTGTGAACTGCACACATCACATTTTTTTATTGCAAACCTACCTCATTTTACGAAAAAAATAATGATGAAAAGGCCTATAGTAGAAAAATAATCGCGTAATGGTATAGGCGCGTATGGTATCCCGCTTTGAATGTTAAGCGAGGGGCGTTGTTTCATTGTAAATGATTGGTGGGTGGGTGGAAAGGCATATCTTTGTATCTAGCCTTAATTTCAGACTGCTGGAGATATAATTTAGATCTTTTTATAAAGAATGTCTGAATACTGTTTGATGACTTTCTGAGAAGTTACGGTATCATTCTGTTGGCTATATTATTTAATAAATGTTAAACTGGAAGGTTGATGGATGTAAGAGTAATGGTAGACCAAAAAATAGGGATGTATTGTGTGAAATGATGAAGTAATGATTTCTATTGTTATAGAGGATGTATGCTAGAAATTCTAGAATAGCATAAAAAGACTCAAAAGAAATTATGCTGTCTCTAATCGATTGGTAGAAGATAAAAGAAAATTCATTATTCGTAGAAGATATTTACGTACATAAAATTAGAATTTTTCCGATAAACCAATGCCCGTATGTGTATAAGTCATAAAGTAAAAGAAAATAGTAAAGCAACATTTGTGTGAGAAAGCTTTACACCACCTCTAAAGATTTTCTAGACGACCACACCGAATGGAACAATGCGATCGCTACCAAAAACTCTTTCGGCTATTATTTATAACAATTACTTTGATAAACTTTGTATTAGTATAAACTACATTTCAAAAAGACGAATAATAATTATTTTTATGTAGTAAAGGTATGTTGCTGAGGAGTTTGTAGCGCCGCTTCTTCTTCTTTAACAGTAACTAAAATTGCTTTAGAAGCGGTGGTAGACTCATGATTTTCAATGAGTAATCTGTAAGATTCAATTTTGAAATAAATACATTAATTTCACGTTTTCATTATTATAATTATATAGACGATAAGATTTTAGTAGATAATAAACAATTGACAATTGTGTAACAATTAAATAATAATACTACTAATGTATATAATAAGGGTCAATGTATAATCATATCTGTATACCTACATTAAGCATTGAACAAATGAATTGAATTGAATTCTTCGTATAAATATACCTGTATTCTTTCTTTTTTTCTATTATAAAAGAGAACTCACGATTGACATGGTTGATGTAATAGGGGCCGATCTGAGGGTCGTAGGCCTCCTCCCAGCCGAGCGGTAACTCATTGCCGATGCAGTCCGCAAACGACTGCGGCTTTGTGTATCTGAAACAATGACAGGTTGTTATTACCTCCAGGAATTCAGCCAGACTGGACTATAGATGCATTGCGATCTGCATTTCAAATGTATGCTTGTAAAGTTATCAATATTGCCTCTTTTTTCTATATTGAGTCTGGCAAACAGACAGACGGTCTGGCTAATGAACAGCGGTTGCCGTCGCCTATTAATGTTTGTAACACCACGCATTGCCAGCCTTCAGGGCGGGATAGGGGTATGGAATGGCAGGTATGAGATAAAAAGAATGGAATAGAAGAGGAGGGATAGATGGACACATGGAAGAAGAAAAAATGAAAATAATATTTATAATATCAGCCCATAAATGTCCCACTGCTGGGCTCGGGCCTCCCACTACCATTATAGGGGGGGGACAGTATACCCGACACGCTTGTCCAAGGCCGCTTGGCAGGTTTGACAAATCGGTTGTCTCGATGTGCAAGTTGCATCACGATGACGACATCCTTCACCGTTGTTAGCACGTGGTAATTGTAACAATAAGCACATTAGATCAGAAAACTGACTATGCGGAGCATGCGTTCCGGCCAGGATCGAATCCGCGCCCTTTGAGTTTGGGACGAGTGCGCTAGCCTTTACGCTACCACGACTATTTATTTAGAGTTATTTGACAAGAGCCAAAGGTTAACTAATTCTAACAGACCCTAACTCAGCAAATGCTGGTTGATAACAACTGACTATATAATATATGGACTTACTTTCTTTGTTATTATTATATATATAATATATTTAAAAAACTGAATAAAGTTTTTGTGTAAGTAAAATAAAGCCTGAAGCTTGACATGCGGCGCAGCCGCAGGGCATACTCAAATATTAGTTAGAACAAGGGTTACTTTTGCATTTATATATTAGTATGAATATGAATATCTAATTATGTAAAAGTGAATTTGTATGGATGTTTGTGTTACGTGAATCAATTGAGCCGTTATGACGACGTTATGTTTTTTAATCCCCGTCAACTTTAAAGTTGATATATATGGTGTGCAAAAAGAAGAATAATACATAATCAGAAGTATTAAAACACAAGTCGGAGATAGCAGCTAGTATTAATGAACTTTTTTTTATTAATTGCATGAGTTCAGCGGACAGGCAAACGGCCCACCTGGTGGAAAGCGGTTACCATCGCCTTTTGACATTTGCAACACCAAAGGTGCTACAAATGCGCTGCTGGTCTCTTAAAGGAAACTGGAACCTGGCCACTAGTGCCGGAACACAACTCAAGGTTATTATGGCGGCATACCCTAGACCAGGGGTGGTAGCCAACAAGACGCGCAAATGCCCTACCACCTGGTTGTGGGGTGTTTTTGTCGCCTTTTACGAGAGGCCGCCCGGCCGCAGGAAATTGTATTCTTTCTCCGTTCTTGCACAGATAACAAGTATAATCCAATTAATACTTCCGAATAAAGTTTCTTCAAGCCGTTACGTCATTCGTGTTCCCACGAATGCGCAGGGAGTTCAAACCACTCATATAACTATCATTAAAGCAAAATAATAATAAGCAGAGAAGCTATTATTTCCAATCTTTCTTATGGTACATAATTTTCACTAGTTTGGTAATTTGGAACGAGAAGGGGCAATCTTCGTTTGTTGTTAGTAAACATGCAAAGGTTCGTTACTTCATAATAATTTAGTGGTGTTTAAAGAATTATGTCTGCTTAGAGCTTTTCTCGCGACTTAGTTAGAGATTCAATAAAATTTCCAAGAGGGAATAGCGCCTAGATAAAAATGTAATGCAATATAACCCAGGTGAATTTTTGCTTTCTAAAGAAACTAAGGTTACAACTAAGAGCCGCTAGGGTCTATTACAGACTTATAATTTTAATTTACGATAAACCTGCAATAACGTTTAAAGCTTATAATTAAAAGGAAACATGCAAGACCTTCTTTAAATTCCGAATAAAACAGGTGCAACGCGAATTGTGGGTCGGCCGTCTGATAAAATGCTGCACAGCCTCCGTTTGTCAATAATTAATGACAACGGCTGTGCTCATGGTGCCCGGGAGCCGGCAGCAGGGCGTGGTGTGTTGGCGCCATCGACCTGCTCCACTTGCACCAACGTTCGAGTTTCAATCATGATTCACATGGCTAGGGCTGTCAATGACTCTGTTTTGACCTTCAAGAAACCACAGTTTGATTCTAATATCATTATAGCGTTAAATCCCGCCCGCTGTTTCAATTTATCTTCACTACTTCGCGCGATTTTCGACAGCCATTATTGTTAGACCATTAATCCGTTTGTCATCTCTCACGACATCAAGTCAACGTTTCTAGGACCTTCCCTCTACTAAAACCTAGCGAAAGATGTACCGCTAGATAATTTTACCTTACAAACTAGTATTTTTTTCGTAAAAGAAACAAGCGTAGGCGACTCATTTGCAGTTTATCTGCTATGATTCAGATATAAAGACTGCTGCGAATACCAGAGTTCCTAAAGTGGCCTTTTTAAGTGACTCCAAAGACCTACTGCAGCATATTTATCTCCGTGAAACGTATTTCATATCTTTGTCACTCAAATACTAATACTTAACTGCCATATAAAGTCGGACCTAAGTATTGATTTCACCACCAAACTTAGTCTTCACATATACCTCCGTAGTCAGGGTTCTAGAATAGTTAAAAAGTAGTGAAATAAAAGCAAAAAATAAGGCACTATGTTCTATTACCAACTAATAATCATTAATGGTGGCATCTTGAAGTAATTCCTATAAGAATCGATAGCAGACCAAAATTTTACTTAACACAAAATACGCAATTATGTAAAAAATACTTAGTCCTTTACTCATATAAATAAATGTAGGTCCTCTAATTAGCTTTTTGTATCTTCTTAAAGGGAGGAAGTTATTTTCAGAATTAGTCATAAAGTTTACCTTGCACGAAAACGCTTCTTTAGTAACAAATAGGTATTTCTTCAAGCAAGAAAGTATAAAACATATGCCGCCCCTTCGGCTCTTTAAACACCTGCAAATTGTTTCCGGTATGCGTTTTTTATATCCATCACTTGTATTTTAAACACCCCACTATACGCTAGTGCTAGGAGTGTTCTTTAAACATAAAAAACTTTAAATCCCAACCCTACTACCGCAATACCTGTCCGGCGACAAAAAGCCGACTCTCGTTTCCGATGGTGACGAAATTGTGTGGCTCGTCTCATACGCATCCCACTTAACGGTTTTCGTGACTTTTAATATGGCGTTTATACGGTAGTCGGTTATTAAATAAGATTCTTTGGTTAATTGCCCACGTTTATGTCCAGTTGGGTACATATGTACAACTTTTGAATTTCGGTTGCGTGTTTACCGTTGGCGAAGCATCGAGCTCGGAAGGTCGAATACGCATGCAATTGGCCTTCTCAATTCCTAACATGTTTTACTAAACTCCTATTTGGTTGTAACAGAACCGAAACAAATCTTTAATTACCCAGCAGTCAATGATGTTTCTATTCAGGCTGTTAGGATTTCCTTTATCTCTAACTCCATTACATTGGAATAACGAGGCTCCATTAATTATGCATTAGTTTTAAGTAAACTAGTTCAACGTGACCCACAAATGAAATTTTTTATCGCAACAATCATATACATTTAACTGTGTTCCAAACTCAAATTCCTCAATGAAAATTCGTTACTCCTTCCGCACGGCTACCGAATGCGGCGAGCGGCGTCCATTTCAAAACACGAAGTATTGCCGAGGTGCGGGGATAGAGGGCGCGTGCGTGTGCGCATCCAATGCATCTGCGAGAGCGGGACCGATACATAAAACAGCATGGGTTAAAGAGAGACAGACATAGTTACAACGTTGCTGCTGGTGGAACGGCAAAACCAGTCCTGTCAGCGGGACGTCAAGACGAGCCGCGTTCTTGGAAACGGTGACCCGTGTCACGGAATCCCTGGCGCACACACGCGTGCAAACATACATACATACAAACGCACACAAAATTGGGATCCAATCAAATACTATTGTGACACAAGATTGACGTTGTAAATTTAGAAATGAATTATTAGGTTGTTATGAGAACAGGTGTCCCCAAAACATGTTTATAAGTCTTCTAAGATTTTAGCTTTTATTTATTACACCTATAAACATTACAGCAAGATCGTATGATTTAGACAAAGTTAAAATAATTTTCCACGTAGCAATAGATGAAACTTTAGAAGGCAAACCAATTCCACATCAACTTAAAAATAAAATTTCAAGTGTCGTTAATGTTTTTAATAAAAGCCATAATGACTTGAGTAAAACCGTGTGTTAAACTTATAGACAATCATATTATACATCAAACAAAAGTAATTAATCTTCTTAATGTTTGTGCAAATAGCTAGAAAAAGTTCAATGATACTAAACTATCGATTGCAGAGGCATTGAAAGGTCGCATTCCACAGATTAAAAATGGCAAAGATTTTTTTATCTGATAAAAATTACACACCATATGTTGATAGAAATAGAACAAATGGTAACGCTATCTGCGGCGATAAGATAGCGAATCAATGTGAATAAACTCAATTAAATGTAAGCAACGCAGAATAACTAAAATCTACATTAAAATATGATAATAGTTTTCAAAAGTAACCTTGTAAATTGTAAACATTGTGAAATTGTATCGTAATATATCATCATGATCATAAGCTGAAATGGCAATGAGTCGGATATGTCTGCTGCAGGACCGATGGCCGATACAGCAGACAAGTACTGAAGTGGAGTCCACGTCTCGGTGAACGTAGGACAGCAGACCTGCGTAAAATCGCCGGTAGGCGCTGGATGAGAACAGCGGAGGACCGGGAATGTAGCGCAAACTTGTGCAGGCTTAGGTCCATCTGTGAATTACGATTGTCTATCGATGACCATAAATTCGCAAAAACAAGTATATATTTTGCTCCTCCGATGCCTCATTTTGTAAGAAGAGAACCATTATGCAAGCTACAGGTGCTAGTGGGCCACCCTGATTTTTGCACCCCTGACACTGGAAAGATTTCACTCAACTCAATATCAAACATAACAAAATATGATAACCAAGAATTAATAAGACCCTATTATTTTGACGGCCTCTGTGGTTGAGCGGGCTAAGCCTTTGCCGGCTTACCTCACTGCAATGCAGAGGCTCCGGGTTCGATTCCTGGTATAGTAAATTTCGGAAACGTATTTTCTTCGTTATTTACTATGGTCTGGGTGTCTGTGATCGGCCCCAGAGTGGTCCGTTGTATAACACAAGCGTAACTTGCTTAATTTGGGGATATACAGTGTGTGTGTTTGTCTGCCAATTTATTTATTTATTATTCATAGCTGGACATAAAATAAATTTTAGCGATGAATTTTTTAAAGTTACTAATGACAAACTATCTTTACTGTATCATTTTTTATTGACAATAGTAGCTGCTATCAGTTTCTGCCAATTTATTTATTTATTATTCATAGCTGGACATAAAATAAATTTTAGCGATGAATTTTTTAAAGTTACTAATGACAAACTATCTTTACTGTATCATTTTTTATTGACAATAGTAGCTGCTGCAATAATTTTAAATTAAGGTTAATACGACCAGCGCCATCTAGCATTTCCCTACGGAATCAAGATGTATTCTGTGGCTGTACCATTTCGAAACAATCAATCGTATGTATCCAGTGCGCTTACTGATTTGATCTTGATTATTTACTTAACTATCTTTGATCTCGCATAATTTAATATTTGGTTTAGCCTTGAGTAATTTAACCTTTGTTTTACAGCTACAAAAGATTTATATGCATTTCTATTTTTAAACTATTTATAGCTTACAGAGCAACATTACTTTTATGCTTCGCACGGTTTATATATCTAGTTAGAGTTAAGTATTAATAAATATTTGCATGTTACTAAATTTTAACCTACTTTGAAAAGGAGGAAGTTCACATTTCCACTTCAAGTTGGTGTAGAAAATATGATATTTTGCTTTTTATTTACTTTGCAAGTCGGTTTTTTAAGTAAATTAAGAACCAGACCAAAGGACCTTTAAAATCCAAAGCTAAACTAAAGATCTTTAACCAACGTGGAACAAGTAAGATATTGTGCAACTCAAAGATTTAACTTTCATCCAACATAAGAATTTTTAGAAAAACACTTAACTTCTTGTTTAAAATCAATCAATCAATATCTAAGTTTATTTTTGACAAGACGCTAAAAACAAAGCATAATAAAACCGAAACATAATTGATATTTAAAAGTTCTTACAACTAAAAATGTACTACAACCAAGATCTAACCAAAAGAGAACATAATCAAAATATTATTGTATGTATAAACACGATGCGACCGCAAATGTAAAATAATGACCTAGTGACTGATCTAAATTTATTGAGTATTAAGCACGACGCTTTTACATACGTAGTATTTTTAGTTGTTTAGATTTAAAATCGCCAGTCATACTAAATAATTCTTTAATAATTGCTGAATTACAGCAGACAGGCTGTTGCGCGCACCTGATGGCACGTGGTAAGCATCACCTATGGATACTTGCAAGACGAAAGATGCTACCAATGTGCTGCCCGCCTAGATGAGGACAGGGTCTCCATATTGAGTTTTGGAAAGTTTTTCAATTTAATGAATTTATTATTTCAAAAGTAACATGACATGCAGACCGTCGACATTATTAGATAAATTAGTGCTTGGCACGATTTTTACATCCAAGAGACAAAATTTTATTTCTACACCAATACAATACAATACTCTTTATTGTACACCAACATTACGGAGAAAAAATATACCAATATTTAAATAATAAATATATAAATAATATAAGCCCATAAATGTCCCACTGCTGGGCTCGGGCCTCCCACTATAGGGGAACGGACAATATACCCGCCACGCTTGTCCGAGGCGGCTTGGCAGGTTTGACACATCGATTATCTCGATGTGCAGGTTGCATCACGATGTTTTCCTTCACCGTTATTAGCACCTGGTAATTGTAATACCAATATTTATTAAACAAAAAAATTTTTTTTTGAAAACACATTCACCATATTGAGACACTAACGGGGGGACTGGATTCCAGTCACTGGAACCTGGCCACGAATGCCGGAACAATTCCAGGTTATTATGGCGGCATACTCTAGACCAGAGGTGATAGCCAAACAGACAGAACAGACGGGCAAATGCCTTACCACCCGGCTGTGAGATGTTTTGTTGCCTCCTACGACAGGCCGCCCGGCCGAAATTAACATTCTTGCTCCGTTCCTACCCAAATCAAAATAAGGTTCCGTAGAAGTGAAAAAAATCCCCCTCTTTTCGTTATTAGGCTACAAAACCTTAAAACACATTTGATCGAACAAACCCATATCTTACGAACTACTGAACGGATCTGGAATAAATAACAAATTTACAAACAACAAATAAACGCTTATTCATATTGAGTTAGAATAAGTTTGTAGGCTTTTTTAAGAACTTTAAAGAAGCCTACAAACTTACTTTAACTCGATATGAATAATACCGTTCGGCTAAAGAACTTTTAATAATGTTCAATTTGTCAATGTCTTCTTAGTATAAATAATTATAATATCCAGTATTTTAGGTCACATTTAAATTATTTATTAATCTTATTTTTTAGATTAGATTGTAATGATGTACTTTTGAGAGGCAACATTTAGTTAATAAAAAAAATGAATGGCAACCAATTTTCAACTAGTGCCCGGCCACTAGTGGGAACAAATTCGCATACGTTTGTCGTCAACAGTCATAACGCATCTCGATCTCATTGGGGAACTGCGAGGCCAATGTACTGGGGTGATCGTCATCCACAAATAGCAGACCCGAAGGTTGCTGCCCGCTTTAGGCTATCTACTTTCATGCCCTAACTTCTAATACTTTTTCACTTTGTTAAACCTAAAAAAGATAAAGCCTAAAAATAAGTTATATATAAAAATTAAGCTAACAAAATCTATTGATAGAGTCGCTGCCAAGTAACGAGGAATTGCTGTCGGTCTTTTGGGAACGTTGTCTATAGGCAGCAATCTGGCACTATATGTTTTAGTTTATTTTTTATATAATATATGTATAGTTTATTTTATTCGCCAGGTGATAGGGTATCTACCCGTCTGGATAGCTACCACCCCTGGTCCTAGAGTATGGCGCCATTACAACCTTGAGTTGTGTTCCGGCATTAGTGGCCAGGTTCCAGACTCCCTCAAGAGAGTAGCAGCGCATTTTGCCTTTGGTGTTGAAAATATCCATAGGCGATGGTAACCGCTTACCATTAGGTGGGATATCTACCTGTCTGCTGAAGCCATGTAATAAAAAAAATACAAAAAGATTATAGAAAAAAAAACAAAATGCAACCAAATCGCGATTTCACGATATTCGTCTATCCCACGTAAATTACATCATTTATCGGGTTAAAAAATATCCTGCGTGTTGACCAGGGATATAGGCTAGCACAGTTTCGAGTTTCTCTTTAATCCATTCAGTTGATTTCTGGTGATGCTCTAACAGACGGCCAGATATAGATTCTAAAAATTGTATTTTCTAAATCTGCTGGCCCGAATTACCCCCATTGATTTTTCTCTTATTTTTCATAGTACAAACTCCATCCCTCTACTGATTTATTATATTATATACTAGTGGGCTAGGCGCTTGTTGTCCTGCGCCAAAAAAATAAAAATCTAGAAACCGCTTTCAACGCCACCTACTGGTTCCAAATGTGAATGTAAACAATCTGACGGCCTCTGTTGTTGAGCAGGCTAACCCTTTACCGGCCTACCTCACTACACAGAAGTCCCGGGTTCGATTGACATGGTAAATTACGGAAACAAATTTTCTCCGTCTGGATATCTGGGATCGGCCCAAAGTCGTCCCTTGTATTATTTTATATTATATTATAATATATTATATTCCCCATAACACAAGTTTAACTTGCTTAATTTGGAAATATACACTTTGTGTGTTTGTCTGCTGATTATTAAATAAAAAAATATATCATTTCGGGACCCAGTCAAACCGTTTTTCAGTTTTAGCGAGCCTGACGAACAGCAATTGACTTTTACATAATATCATTATATTAATACGTAAAGCAAAAACTTTGTTTTTGAAAAAAACAAACTTTTTACGAAAATTGAGCGGACGAAAGAGTATGAAATTTCGCACATTTATAGTTTATATAGAGAAGAAATGAAGAATGCTAATATTTAAAAAAAATATGTATAAAAATACATTAAATCAATAAAAAAAAACATTACACACACTACCATGTATTTGACACACACGCGCATATATACTCTTTTGTTTATTGTTCAAGTCAAATTACCAATGTAGCCTTGGCAAAATCTGTGATTATAGAAGTATAGTCTTTGACAACAGAACCTTAATAATGTTCAAACTTACAATTTAAATTAATTATGGTCGAGTTTCGATCACTGGGCGACCACTAGTAATATTTAATGTAGTAAAAAGTATCCTATAACTTAAGTGTCAACTACCCGAATACGAAACTGTGGACAACGCCGAAGTTGGGAGCACGTCTGGTCGAAGGTGCCACGCTGTCTCACACAGGACCGACAAACGAACACACACACCTACTAATGCTCTATAAATACCGCCGGGAAATATTTTAATCCGGATGGCCCGTATAATGCACATTCCTTGGGCTTCGAACAATCTCGATATATTTTTTTCTACTCCTTCATTCCCAGCGGAGGCAATGCCCCACTTTGGTTTAGTCCGTACGTAAGATAATCTGTCATATGAAACTGTGTCAGTAGACACTGTTAAGGATATGTTAGGTGAATAACCTATTCGTTACAGTGTGTATATAATAAGTAAATTCTTTAAGCATGATGTCATTTCATATATTGAAGTAATAGATGTCTTTTCCTCGCGGCTCCTATACGTAAATTTCAAAATTTCAAATCTTTGTTCTGTGGAACATATTTAAATTTTCAGGGTATAAAGTGTCCTACTATCATCCCCGATTTTAAAACCAAACATATATACCAAATTTTTTTATAAACGTGTTTCATTCGTAAGTCCTTGAAAAAAACTGCTATTTTACACAAATTTATTGAGTATGTTATCTGGGACTTCGTCCGCTTTTTTTTATTTCTAATGAAACACATGCATATCTACTATTTCACCACTACAAAATTATTTTTCGAGTCAATCCCCAGAACAAATTCATGAAATTTCGTTCACCATAAGAGGGTGGCAAACAATCTTTGCTTATATTATTCTAATTATAGTCTTAACGGATTATAGGTAGAATACAATATAAATAAAGTTTCCTTTATTGTACTTTCGTATTTATCAATTACTAGTGGTAGCCCGTGGTCGAAATTCGACCATAATAATTTGCTGTCAAAGACTACATTTCTATAATCACAGATTTCGCTAAGGCAACACTGTTAATTTGACTGCAACAATAAACAAAAGAGTATATATGCGTATGTGTATCAAATACATGGTAGTGTGTGTAATGTTTTTTTTTATTGATTTAATGTATTTTTATACATAATATAAAAAAAATATTAGCATTTGTCACTTCTTCTCTATATAGACTACAAGTGTATGAAATGTCATACTCATCCGACCGCGCAATTTTCGTAAAAAGGGGTACAAAGTTTTTGCTTCACGTATTACGTAGAGATTATGTTCAATATTTAATTAAACTCCTATATATCGTTATCCTCTATTTTACCACTACAAAACTATTTAAGACAAAAGTTCTTGTTCAGTATAATTCATTAAGATCTATTCAGCAGTTCAGTCGTGAAATGATAACAAAACAGATTTATTATTTAGGCCTAACAAGGCATCAAATCTGCAGCAATTACAGAATTTAATTCCTGAGCAGAATTAATTGTGGTTGCGTAGACTAAGTCTTTGCCTGCTGAGTTTACTGGTACTGGTGGTGTCTGGGATCGGCCCCAGAGTGGTCCGATGTATGTTACCCTTAAAACAAGCGTTATTTCCTTAGCGTGAGGAACCTACAATGTGTGTTTTCTGTGGATATATTAAGAAAGAAAATTACATGAGGCGCTTCAATGGATTTCCGTAGGTGAAATTTTATTGTAAAAATATCACCAAAATTTTCATAGCGCATGATAGTCTGTCGATCGATTTATTTAAAAAAAATACGTAAGACGCGTCTATGGAGTTCTAAAGGTGAATTTTTGCTGGAAAAAAAAGCAACACAAAATTCATAGTACTGTTACGAGTTGCAGGACTCGAATTAAAATGCCATCGGAATTATTATAGAATTTATTAGAACTATACAAACACCTATAACACAGGTACAAATATAACTGAATACAACCAGTCCAAACGTAATGCACGATTCAATAACACTCGCAAAGTCCGTCACTAAATAGATTACCGAATGTAGTACACACGTCTTGCTTCGCTTGTGCTTATCGCTCGATTGGCCTTCCTCCATCGAGCCATTGCTTTATATGGCACAAATGCAAATGTCTGCCCGCCAAGCGTCGACGCAATTTACCAGAAATCGTAATCCGCACACCTGCCTAATTATGCCTGCAAACGGCCATAAACAAGTACAATAGGCTGCTCTCTACAATAACCAATAAATAAGTAAACAAAAGAAGACAATCATAAAAGAACTAGAGTGTCATTAGCTCAAACGCCAGCGGGTAATAAATGTGCTTTGTTTACAAATATGCAGGTTGCCCAAATTGTAACAGTACATATTAGTCCGGCAATTTATTTAAAAAAAAGGACACTTCTATGTAATTCTATAGATGAAATTTTGCGAAGAAAAAATGCACCGAAAAATTCGTTGTGGGTGCTAGTATTGTTCCTTGCCCTTGTAATATTTCCTCGAGTACATTGCTCAAGTTCAAAGTGTTTTGTTAACAGGACGATTAGCGACTCCGATGCCCGAATAAGGTCCGATGTTAGTGGTCATCGTGATTTCCTCTCGCATACCAAAGCATTGACACATTAGTACTTCGCAGTTATAATCGAATTAAACAAAACCTGCAATGGATTCGACGAAGCGTGCCGACCGGATGATCCAATACGTGAATATAAAATTTCTGAACAGAACCGTGTAAAGCAAACATATTTCATGTATGTATATATAAACATTCTTTTCGCTCTGCGTCATTACCAGTCAATGGATTTAACCCCCAAATTGAGGTAGCGATTGTTCAATTTTTTTTTAATTACTAGTGGTCCAGGAAAATTTTGCCCGGGCCTAAAAATGTAAAACGCACAACTTACCAGGTCCAATTGTATATCTCTAGCAAAGGTTACGCTTGTATTATCGACAGTACGCAAAGGATGAATGACTCTATGGCCGATCACAGACAACAAGTACGTAGGAAATAAACAAAATTTCGTTTGCAAAATTTAACATTCCAGGCTCGAATCCCGCTCAAGCGAATATTGTATGTAGATTGTCAAATATTAGCCGCAATCTCTTTTTTTTCTCTGGGCTTTCTCTGGGCTTGGCGTTACTTAAAAAAAATTGGCCGTCATTCATGCAAATGAGTGTAGAGCCGTTTGGGAGCTGATATGAGACAAGCTATCAGACCCTGATTTACTATTTACTTTAGAATTTTGAAAAACTATTAATTATATGTATTTCATATTATCGAAACAACTATTTTAATGGTAATTCTACACACAAGTATAACACAGAAAAATTAAAATTGTCAGTTGCATGAATCAAACATTTGAATGGTTTTACTTCCGAATTCACTCAGGTTATAATTATTCGAGTGATAACTTTTGTCTGACAATTAAAAAATCGGCCCACAGATTATTAAGGTGTTTTTTTACAGACATTTACACAACATTTTAAAAATGGTCATTTATTATTTAGGAATTATTATCTACATTATTTTTATTTTATTGGTATTTACAATTTTTGGATGACTAATAGTCATCCAAAAATTCACATTATACGAGTAATAATAACACACATTAGTCATAGTGAGCTATTAACAAGGCACCACAGATAGAAATAAATTAAGATATCTAGTCAGAGAACTAAAAACAGAGAAAAAAAATAGTAGTTTAAACATGAAAAATTTATCTAACATACTAAGAACACATTAATATTATAACAGGTTTTACTTAAGTATTGGTATTAATTTAAAAATTTCAGCAAGTAATTTCAATTTTATTTACTGGTTTTATTGCTCGGGACCCGTTATATAAAATGATACACCTACAAGATGTCCTAAAAACTGTGTAATAATTGATCAATTCTAAAAACATTAAAAATTAGTTTAAAATAAAGAACACATCAACATTATAACAGTTTTCACTTAAATGTTGGTATTAATTTAAAAATCTTAGCTAGTAATTTCAATTTTATTTACTGGTATCGAATGCTCGGGACCTGTTATATAAAATGATACACCTACAAGTGTCCCAAAAACTGTGTAATAATTGATCAATTCTAAAAACATTAAAAAAATAGTTTAAAATAAAGAACACATCAATATTATAATAGGTTTTACTTAAATATTGGTATTAATTTAAAAATCTTGATAATTTCAATTTTATTTACTGGTATCGAATGCTAAAAAAATTAACAATTAAAAACTGTTTTGAAATTCTAAAAACATACGCTCAGAACATCTGTTATCCAATAAAATTTTAATGAACTCGATAGAAACATAATTTATCAATCAATAAACTAGGATTGCCTTAAGCTAATTTAACAGTTTTATAATTAATAAATTACTACCTATAGAATTTCTGGGACACTGTGTATTTTATACACATGTGCTCAAAAATCGAAAACCTTCAGTATTTTAAATTACAACTCCCCATAAGCCTTACCGGATTTCTTTCCCTCATTTTCGGGTGGGGTGTTATTATAAGTAGATACCTAGATAACAACATTATGGTTTGATAAATAAATTATTATAGATATAAACCATAATTTCTTGGCAAGCAACAGGTGTTATTACTTAAAGCGATCTTATTGTTTATTATTATTTTATTTTTTATTTATTGGTTATTACTTAAAGCGACTCTCAGGCAACCTAAATTAAAGACCTGTAATAGCATAAATGTAATAGATAAATAGTAATAAATATATAGAATAAACAGAAAATGTAACAGAACATAGAACATAATGTAATAAACAGAATTAATTAAAATATAGATATATAAATGTAATAGTAATAAGAACTATAATAGATAATAAGAGTTGTAACAAAAGAAAAAACAAAGAAACTAAAAATAAAAAAGATACCCCCTTATCAGCCCTAGTACATTAGAAATAGAATTAGTTAGTTAGAACAAGATATGAAAAAGAAAAGTCTCTGTCTTGGCATATGACGGAGGAGTAAGCTATTAAAAAAAAAACCTAAATTAAAGGTAAAAACAATGTTACTAATTAACACTCTCTAATTATGATTGTAATGGAGAGGCAAACTCGATACTATGACGTCACGCGTTGTTCTACCATTGACAAACGACATTCCAACGGCTAGTGTGAACTGCTTTAAGACCCACGTCACGTCACACCATCAAGGTCTCAGGCTCGTCTTGGAAGCTCAAATATTATTTCGATAAGTAATTCAAACTGAATAAAAATACTCTGTCCAGGACGCTTAAAACAAACCAGTTTCAAAAGTTTATTTAAATATGCCTCATTACGTATACATATTTTTCTCTACGAGAGACATTTCAAAATAAGAAGGAGTATTTTGAGATCATGTTCAATTTTGACACATATATTAGCATTTCTGTCTTAATAAGAAGACCTATAACTTCGTCTTGTTTAAAAAGAAATGTAGAAATAAATTAGTATAACCAATAGCAAGCAAGTATTCTTTGCTTTCTACTGTCTAAGATATTATTTAACTTACGTTTTACTATTTACTACATACTCTTATTTGTATATATAACAACTATTTACAAGTTACTGGACATTTTACACTTTGCACATATAATATAATTGACGGTAGTTTTAGAAATTTTATAGTATAAAAGCCGCCGGTGAAATGAGGCGGGCACAGTTCACGTCCCCACGAGGGACGCCGGGAGACATAGCTCCCCATAGGATAGATAGACTAGGCGTGTTGCTGGGAAGTTTTTTCGCCGCTTCTTCTCTCTCCGCCATAACACGTTGCGAAACGATAGTAAGATAGTGTAGTCGCCTCGAACCGCCGATCCCGATCCACCGGAATCTTTCCCCTCGGGTTTTTTTTATTTTTTTTTATTGCAGGAGTTCAGCAGGCAGGCAGACGGCCCACTTAGTGGAAAGTGGTTACCGTCGCCTATGGACATTTGCAACACCGAAGGTGCTACAAATGCGCTGCTGCTCTGTTAAAGGAGACTGGAACCTGGTCACTGATTCCGTGTGATTGCCGGAACACAACACAAGGTTGTTATGGCGGCATACTCTAGACCAGGGGTGGTCGCCATCCAGTCGAGTAAATACCCTACCACCTGGCTGTGGGTTGTTTAGTCGCCTCATACGACAGGCCGCCTGGCTGCAGGAAATTGTATTCTTTCTCCGTTCCTGCACGGATAACGGGTTTTATATTACCCGTCGCCCGTTCTCAATTAGTACATTGGGTCGCCCTCTAGCCGGCATCGTTAGATTCATCCCCCTCTCATGGCAACAGTCCAGCCGAGGTAAAGCCCCCTAGGGAGCTCCCTCGAGCCAGTTGCTCTTCGGGATCGAGCGCCAACCCCGGTAAGGTTGTGAGGTCTTCGGACTGTAACTGTAGTGTAAGTACTTTTTACATATTAATATGCTAATAATGTCTTCTTATGTATATCTGAGATAATTTAAGAATCTTTTAAATAGTAATTTAACAACTGCAAGGTATGGGATGGTTGAAGGGGTGGTTGGAGGTCATCCGGCCAGATTGGGCCCAATTTGTATATCATCTCAACAATATATGACAAATTATCGAATATTATCTACTCATTCTCTTACTTCTGGTATTACGATATAAGCATTTATGCATATATTTTATGACTTCTCAACGTCGCTAACACACGACTATGATTTTAAAATAATTATCACAATTGAAACGAAATTTTTTATTTAATAGGTTATAAATGTTCATATGTATGGTACCTACCATTATCTTACAGGGTTCAAAAGGCATGAATATACAGGAAAATTCCACAAGAACGAACGTGGCGGTCACGGCTAGTTCCTAAGTACAATTCACCAATTGCGTAGGTTACGTTACAATAAAGTTCATATTAAAAGAGTGGAATGAAAATACTTTGTCATCTCAATTATGAGATACATATAATGATAAATAATTTTAATTAGGTTCTGTTTAAACAGTAATTAACGCGATTTTTGACTCATTAAAGTTAACGTCGTAAAGCTTGTACAACTACCAGGAGACGTAAGACAATAAAAAATGTCTTAGTTTGATGTAGATTGTACACTAGTCCATTATTTGCAATGTTACAACATTTTTGAACTAATCACAATTAAACAATTATAATCGGCAAACAAACACACATCTTGACGTTTTGTTACGCTTGTGTTATGGGTAATAAACAACAAACTACTCTGGGGCCGATCCCAGACACCCAGACCATCGTATATAACGAAGAAATGCCAGGAATGAAACCGGCATGATGAATAGGCCGGTAAAGCCTTAGCCCGCTGAACGACAGAGGCTGTTGTTATATAAAACAAAATCATGTATTTTGTGAATACAAATTAAATGGCATCGGTTCAATAATGTATAGATATCACTGTATCCTGTCGCATCTACAGCGTACAAAATATTTGATTACAATATCAAAAATAATTATTTTAAAAGTAGGCATTAAAGCATTTCCGTCCAAGTCACAAAATGTTTGTATTTGGTTCCGTAAAATACTCGTCAATAATATTATAATATTAGGATATGCCCGGGACTTTGTCCACGCTTGACTTGAAATTCCCGCGGGATTTCTAGGACACAAATTATCGCAGCATTTAAAAAAAGAATGTAAGCTATCGTTATAGTGGAAAATGCGTCGGAATAAGCAAATTTTTATGCAACTTCAAACAGCTCCCGGGAAAATTCCCGCAAGGTTCCCGGGATAAAAAGTAGCGCAGACTTTAAGTCTAAAATTTACTGTCGATCAGCGAAAACCGCATCGAAATCGTCCCAGTAATTTTTACGTCAATCTCGAACAAACAGACAAGAAATCTAAAAAAATACATCATGTTCTCCTACGGTTATAAAGTGTATTCCAGTTGTATTATTTAATAGCTTCAATGTACAGACACGGGTGTTTAAAATTTTATAATATTATAGACAAACTTCTTTATTTGAAATTTACGTATCTATTTTAAAGATTTTAATATGAAATACTTTTTTTATTCTTTATAGGTAGTCTATTTATTATACAATAAACATGTTAATACAATAAATTGTAAAATTATTTGCGTACAACAGGTAGATGTTAAAATAACATCATCTAACTTTCAAATACAATGATAGACATAATTTTAATTACTTGTCAAACAATAACAAATGCGCAAATTGAGTCATTTAACTTGTACCTACTTATGACGTCATAAATAGGTACACTCGTACAAAATCAATAAGCCTGCGACCTTCTGTAAGTTTATAAAAAGTATTTCACTTGATTTCACAGTCCGCTCCCCTCTTCTAACAGCCCGCGCCACGACTGAAACGTCATGCAAATAAACCAGCGAGATTGGAGTAATCGAACCTATTCGAGCACTATAATGTTGCATGCTGTCTGTAGAAGTGACGGACGGACGGACTGTGGGTTGCATAAACATTGAATATATAGGGTTTCCGTTTGAATCACGCCGCATACCAGCCGCCTTCGTCACGCCGCGGCAGCCGACGCGTGCGACACAATATCACGAGTTGGGACGCTTACAAACATTCGATAATAAACAGACTAAATAATAATAAAAGAAAGAAAGAAAATTTATATGTCAAATGTGACACAAACAAAATATATGTAATTAAAACTAGTAAAAAAAAAAAACATTTTTGGAGCTCTATGCCGCAGTTCGACAAATGAGGTTGGCACTCAGTATATTACTCTGTGTCGGAAGATACTCCGCCACAGCACTGATTTCAGTGTCCACCTCTTGGTCTTTACGTACTATTTTGAGACACGAATGAAAAGTATGATTATTTAATTTAATCGTGACAATAAATATGAGAAAAAAATTTAAAATATAAACCTTATACATAATCTATAAGAAGGAAATATAAATAACTAGCTGACCCGACGAACTTCGTACCGCCATATTTTCTGAATTCCTAAAAGACTGTTTCATGACATAAAACCTAAATCACGAAAATCGGTCTAGGTGATTAGGAGAATTCTAGAAACCCGATCTCAGCGCCACCTACTGGTTCAAATTGTGAATCTAAACCATCCAGGGACCCATTCAAACACACAAAACAAATATCATCAAAACCAAGGCGATTGAAAGAAGTCTCGCGTGACCAAAGAGCTGGCCTATATTTAGGGCACTGGATTAGCGTTGCCATAAAACGTGGGAATGCGGCCAGCATTTTGGGAACGCTCCCCACCGAAAGCGATATGGACTACATTTTTACTTGTAAATGTGTTTATATATAATAGCAGCCCATAAATGTCCCACTGCTGGGCTCGGGCCTCCCACTATAGGGGGGGACTGACAGTATACCCACCACGCTTGTCCAAGGCGGCTTGGCAGTTTTAACACATCCGTTATCTCGATGTGCATCACGATATTTACCATCACCGTTATTAGCACGCGGTAATTGTAATAATATGCACATTAGATCAGAAAACTGCCTAAGTGGTGCATGCTTTCCGGCCAGGATCGAACCCGAGCCCTTTGAGTTTAGGACGCGTTGGCTAGCCATTACGCTACCACGAATTTTGTAGTTGTACTAATATGTTTATTTTTAAGTTTTTTTCTAGTGTAGTTTAATTTTAAGATGATTTAGTTTATAATTTAGTTTTCTTTTTTAAATTAGTTAATTATAGTTGTATATAATAATTGACTAAACCGAATTCGGTTATTACAACCACTGTTGTAAGTATAAGAGCAATGGCTTCTGAAAAGGTCGTGTGTTGTATAGCTCATATAGCGTATTTTGGCCAAAAATATGTAATGACACTGAATTTATGCAATAATTGCAAGTTACATACATATTATCACGCCTGTTTCTCGTAGGGGTGGGCTTAAATTTTTTGCTTCATCTACATTCATTAATCTCTGTATTATTATACACGTGCGTTTATTTTTTTTTTTGGTGCTTTTTAACTGGCTAGCTTACAAGTTTTTGCATTTTCTTTAGGTTAACGACTCCAACGCACTTGACATTAATTATGCCAAGTTTTTGGTGTAATTACAATCGAGTCTCACTAATCCGACACTTCAGTAGTTCGGTACGTCCCATAATCCGACACCATTCGCTCACGCCTCCTCACCACTCCTTACTCTCATTCCCCACTTGGCGCACCGGCATCAGCAAAGCCTCAGGAATTATTACAATATTCCTAATTAGCTAACCACAAGCCAAGAAAGGCAGAGGGCGACCATTGACGCGTTGGGAAGAGGACATTAAAAAAATAGCCGGCCCCAACTGGTATCAATTAGCCCAGGACAGAAACAGATGAGCGTCTTTGGAGAAGGCCTTTATCCAATCTGGGATTCTTACATAAATTATCCAACTAACAACAATAATACTAACAATTAATTTAAAAATCACTAACCAATTAAGAATACCTACTAAAATAAAAACTAAGAATTAGGATTATTTTTATTTTTTATTTAATTAACTAACGACTACAAGTTGCAAATAAACAGACTTCATTTAAGGATTATTGTAAAACTAATTAGTCATTTATAAGATATGTCACATACGTGCAATATATGCAATATACTAATTAGATTAGTAGGATGTCACTTATGTCAAATGTTTTCTATTTATGGAATGCTTAATTTTAATTACATATTATTATTTTTTCCATTTAAATTATACTTAGCATAGCAACACTGGCAATAAATTTTATGTGTGACAACACAGATTTAGTAAACTGTTCCAATATGGCTTCCTTTGCTTTCATTTCGTCTCCCGAAAATTTATTATTGTTACACCTACTTATGCAGCTAACATAAAGTATCTTTACTATATTTAACAGTTTTAACACTGTTCATTGACATCACATATAGACATGCGAAAGATATCTTTGGCATTCAAAACTGCTCATTATGCAAACAGCATTACTGTAACAGAATGTGGTTGAACAATCTCTGGCGTTTCGTTGCAACTACGAATACCTTCAGGAGAATGACAGAAATGTTGCTAATGAGTTGTAACGATGTTTGCCGGCAACTTCACGACTGCACAGAATCGGCCAAGTGCGTGTCGGTGCAAGCATAGAAGGGTTTTGTATAGTTGACGAATTTATCGCTCGCCTTCGACGGGATGTTCACACTCATTTTCTTAAGGTACGCGACGGTTCTCTACGATTGTTTTTTCCGCGTACAATAACGACTCAGAGAGAACTTTGCACCGAGGTTTTCCCTCTGCGCTACGACATGGGTACTTTTAAGAATGGCGTTATAAAATCTTCTAGGCCGACAGCGCGTTGGCCTACAAAGACGGAAAAGACATGAATGAACGAATGAATGAAAACACTTTATTGTACACCAAAAAAAATTACGTCCTTAAAAATTAGGTACAATAAATGCTGAACAACGGGGGGCTTTACCGCTTAAAGCTATCTCGTCCAACGACCAAGCAAGAAAAACATAACAATGGTCAAGAACATGATAATTCCGTAAGGGGTTCGCTTTACCCAAAATGGTAATAGTACCCTAAAAATGATACTTTCCCATAGAAAGTCAAACATTAGGTACATGAGCGGTTCCATTCACATCGCGTTGTTATTAGAGCGGTGTGAAGACCGGAAAACATGGTTGAACATGCTCATAACAAGTGTATATCAATGCGATCGCGACCCACCCGATGAATGGGCAATGCAATTCCGCGAACGTTTGTTGAGGAACAAAATTCCACGCTCCATTGTTTCGTGAGCGACCGAGCCAAGCGAACGAAGTGGAAAAAATGCTCGTGATTTTTACGGTTACTTGTAATTGCCCACTGGCTACTGCAAAGTGCCGTGTTGCCAGCACTCGTTAAAGAACACGCGCTGTATCAACCTGCTTAAAAGCGCTATATTTAAGGTAGCGAAAAAAGAGCTAAATCTCTCTTTTCTTTCACCATATCCCAATTATTTGGGGTCGGCACAATATGTCTTTTCCTTCCACACTCCTCTACTCTGACATACATCTTCTGTCACACCACATATCATCCTTCACACAATCCGTCCATTTTTTTGGTCTACCTGTACATTTGTACCCATCTATCTTGATGTTTAACATTCTTTTGGTCACGTGACTTTCATCCCTCATTATATGCCCATACCAACTTAATCTTCTTCCTCTCAATTCTTCAGTCACGGGTGCAACTTTCAAAGATCCTCTCATGTACTCATTTCTCACCTTATCCATTCTTATAACACTACACATCCATCTCAACATTCTCATCTCAAAAGACTAAATACATCAAAAAAGAGCTAAATATAAAACAAGAAATAAATTACGTTAGTATGAATACTTATCTTTTGACGATTACAACGCACGTTTAATAGAAAAGATGTAAGTCCAAGTTTAGAACCCTAAAGCCGAATGTTTATTACATAAAGAAATTCCAGAATTCGACAATAGCAGATATATCATAACGAGAGCGAGCAAAATGCACAACCACTCCTCTGTTTTTAATTAACAATAACTGTATTATAATTGACTAAAAATATGCATTTTATTAGAAATTCTCCAAACTCTTAAATTTTGAATTTGAAATACCGCTAGTTATGGTGCTAAGCGCTAAATGAAGTTTCAGGCGTTAACAGAGATGCAAAAGCATTAGATCTAGCGCCGTAAGCGCTAAGTGAACAGTGACAGAGTATAACTCAAACGGGGACCAATCCCCTCCCCTTATCCAATTTTCTCTCTCTCTCTCTCTCTCTCTCTATCCCATTCCTACTGACGTAATCCTCTATCTCATTCCTCATCCCATCCTGTTTACCCCCCCCACCCTAAAGGCTGGCAACACGTTGGCTTCACCACTGGTGTTGCAAACGTCTATAGACGACAGTAACCACTTTCCATGAGCTGAGCGTTCTGGCTGTTAGCCAGCTTCGCAATATCGGCACTATCATTACAAATGAAAAAGGAACTCTTGTCTGTTTGTTATTTGAGACCTGTACTATCTTAGTTTCTTTTTCAGCCCTTTCATGATTGATTTTTTTTTCATTTATTTTGGCATCAAACATATATATATACATATGATATGATATGATATATATAATATATATATATATATACACATTTTACAATTTAAATTAGAGTTACATTGAATTTGTTCTTATAATCTAACAGTGCCTAAAAACTGTTCTTTATAAAAATAATTTTTAAAAGTGAGACAGAAAAACAGTGAAAATGTACGTTATACTTCGAAAATTGAGTTCGTTATACACAACTTTATATTTCGAAAATTGAGAAAAAAAAAAACATTTTGAGGGTTAATTACTGTAATATTTCATTTAGTCTAATTTTAAGTCTATGTAAAGGTATGTTAAATATGTGTATGTCGATAAAGTTGAGGTTATATGTTATATGTATTGGTGCAACGAAAAAGAAGCAATTGCGAATTGCGAGTATAGTTTTTGTTATAACGAGGGGGAGTAAAAAGAGGTAGTTTTTTTGGGGGTGGTAGTCGAACATTAACAGAAAAATAAAATTTTGACAAAAATTCAGGAGAGTCAACTAATGAATTTAGAATTTTATATAAAAATAATGTATCAAGCATTTTAGAGACAAAAGTGAGCTTATAATCTTCCTCAAGATACGTTCTAGCTTCTTAGAAAATTGCGTTTAAATCCGTTCAGCCATTTAGTCATAGAAAGGTAGGAAACTGAATTACTTGTTTATATCATTACGCGTCATACAGGTTTCCAATGACGAAGATGGCAAGCATATTTTATATCCAAAACAATCAACAGATATACAACACTGCGTCAAAATCCTTATATATTATTATAATATTAATGTTAGCCCATAAATGTCCCAATGCTGGGCTCGGGCCTCCCACTATTGGGGTATGGACGGTATACCCGCGGCGCTTCTCCAATGCGGCTTGGCAGGTTTGGCACATCGGTTATCTCGATGTGCAGGTTACATCACGATGTTTTCCTTCACTGTTGTTAGCATGTGGTAATTGTAACAATATGCGCATTAGATCAGAAAACTACCTAAGTGGTGCATGCATTCCGGCCAGCATCGAACCCGGGCCCCGCCCTTTGAGTTTTTTTTTTTAATCGGCAGACAAAGACGCATATCCTCAAATTAAGCAAGTTACGCTTGTGTTATGGGTAATATACAACGGACTACTCTGGGGCCGATCCCCGACCATAGTAAATAACCGAGAAAATATGTTTCTGAAATTTACTATACCAGGAATCGAACCCGGAGTCTCTGCGTTGCAGTGAGATAGGCCAGCAATGGCTTAGTCCGCTCAACCACAGAGGCCGCGTATTGTATTGGTGTAGAAATAAAAAAATTCTCTCTTGGATGTAAAAAATCGAGCCAAACACTAAAATGTATCTAATAATGTCGACGGTCTGCATGTCATGTTACTTTTGAAATAATAAATTCATTAAATTGAAAAACTTTCCAAAACTCAATATGGAGACCCTGTCCTCGTCTAGGCGAGCAGCACATTGGTAGCATCTTTCGTCTTGCAAGTATCCATAGGTGATGCTTACCACGTGCCATCAGGTGCGCGCAACAGCCTGTCTGCTGTAATCCAGCAATCCATAGTAAATAACCGAGAAAATATGTTTCTGAAATTTACTATACCAGGAATCGAACCCGGAGCCTCTGTGTTACAGTGAGGTAGGCCGGCAAAGGCTTGGCCCGTTCAACCACAGAGACCGTCAGGTTTGGGACACGTGCGCTAGCCATTACGCTACAACGACTTACAAAATCCTTAGTTTGTCATTAATTGAAAAGAAGGATTACTATACTCCGATTTTGATTATTAGAAGCGCTTATTATATTGGGAATGTTACAATAAAATAAACAGATAAGATAGGAAGGTATCTATTACAAAACTAGTTAAATCAAAATACAATTAATGAGTGTCGTAAAATTTTAATGCTTCTGTCATCAGCATTTTTCAACTTGTTCTATAAAACTTAAAATTTTCCAACCAAATAATATTAAGTCGAACGTGAATGCCTTTGCCACGAATGGCACGCATTCACGTTTCATTTTTTGTAGCGAAGCTAGCAAACAGACAGACGGCCCATCTGATGGAAAATGGTTACCCTCGCCTAGAGATGTTTGCAACGACATGGACGAAGCCAACGCGTTGCCAGCCTTTAGGATGGAATAGAGAGGTTGCGATAGGAGGAATGAGATAGAGGTGGGGAAATTGGGCCATTGGAACTCTCATTCATCACACGGAATAGAATTAAGTCAAACCTAACCGTTTCACGCCGATATTCTGTTAGAGTGTGACATCACACCAATCAAGCCGATCCAGTGACCTGTAATCGAGATGATTCCAGCATGGTTCTACCACGTTTCGTCATTCTAACGACATAGGTTCAAATCCTTCAGTGTTTCTTCCTTTGCCTTATGCCAGGGCTACGGGAAAATGAAAGCCTGTTTACCTAACTCAACATGCGCCTTATTATATGTATGCCTCTTAAGACCACGAGCCATAAAAATGGCCCAGTCTTTTGGAGAGTTAGCGTGGAGCTATGGGAAGGCCAACACGTAGACGCTCTTTGACAAATTTAATGTAAATGTGGCCTGACTCTGACCGACGCGTATCCCTGTCAACACCATATAAAAATGCACCCAAGGACAAGTCCCGGTCAGTGTAGGACGACTGTTGAAAATGAGAACAAACGATACCGGGCTATTGGGATGAACGGCTACTGAAACTAGAGATTTGGGACTATGGTATCTGCCCATCGCCATATTCGGGGCATATGGAAAAATTGGGCAGTCCAAAAACAATACCGTACAACATTGGCGAGGGGCAACATGGGTGTGAGTGGCTAAGGGGCGTTGAGAGGTGGACTACAGGTTCACCGATAAGCTTATTTATTATTAATAATAGTTATATGATTAAAATCAAACCAGAATTTGAATTGGTAAAACTGTAAATACTAGATCGCAAATAGCACTTGCAAATTTAATACCATTAATTATTTAAATCTCATGTAGCATAATAACAGGGTTCTTACTGGTACGACGAATTGTTTATTGGTCTAGGTTGTCGCATATTTTCGCCCACACCTAAACCGCAGGTAGCTATGAATTTATTCAAAAATCAAGGCGATATAAATATACGCGACTGGAGCGTATTTATAAGCAAAATTTACCACTAATCGTCTTCATTAATGGCCGGTTCCTATATTTCACTATTCATTCATTTGCCTTAAAGGCTATTCATATTATTACAACTTAAGCGCCGACAAAGACAAATTCCATGTACAGATTTGTAGAAGCACATTTATTACCTGTCGGCATTTGAACTAATAATTAATAACATTGAAACTATTGTAATTATTTTATGAACGTCTTCTTTTGTTTATTTATTGGCATACGTTTCTAAAGAACAGCCGATTGTAATCATTAGCCAGGTGTTACGGATTTTAAAGTACAAGCTGATTCTAGGAAATTCGGTCCACGTGGCCGGGCGGGCACATTGCACTTGAGCAGGATAAAACGATGGCCTTATTGAGGGAGGGGGACAGTCGAGCAAGAACCACGATCAAAGCGAGAAGTGTGTACTACAATCGTGAATCTAATAGTGACGTACTTTGCGCGTTTTATTGAATTACGACCCTCTGCATTGTGTTTGGATTTGTTGTGTTCGGTTATCTTTATACCCGTGTTATACGTGTTTGTATAGTTCTAATAAACTCTATAATAATTCCAACGACATTTTAATTTGAGTCTCGCAACTCGTAACAATATATTACATCATACGTTATGGGGGTCGACGAAATGTGACATTATGTGACAAGGGGTGGGAGGGGTCTTAAATTTCGTGACAACACATTTCAAAATCTAATATAACTAAGCTTTAAAACACGAACTATTAAAGTAAAACTTCAAAATATTTCCAACTCTATCTTTATGTGCAGTGTTTCAATTATTAAAAATAATTTAAATGGAAATAAAACTATTTACGGAGCTGCTATTTTAATTTAATAATTTCTCGATGTAAAAATGCAAAATATGTGATGTCGCACTAGGGAGAGAGGAGTCGTCCTATGTGACCAGATGTGACAAAAACGGGGAAAGCTCAAAAACTCAAGAAATTCGTGTGACGTAATTTGTGGATGGTCCTTACCGTCAGTTGAATTTTGACATTATTTGTATGGAACTTATGCTAAAATTCAACCGATAGTAGAGTTACACAAATTATAATTCCGATCAGCAGTTTTTGTTTGCGCAGACAGGTATTCGACAGGTAAATAATCTATGTTGAACTTTATATGCAAGCGCAAAAGGCAGTGTTGCTTCATGCTTGTTATGCATTCTTATTCTTAGCTCTGTCCAGCTTACACGATTCGTACATTGTTGTGCACTATTAAAATTGGTCTATTGCGCAGATACATGCGGGAGGAATTATTAATTGTGTAATACTACTTAATTACTCCTAGTAAAAAATCTAGGAGTCATATTTGATAGGGAGCTATCTTGGCAACCCCACATAACCGAATTGAGTCGACGTCTCTTCCTCTCTTCGAAATCCCTCGGGAGGTTGAAAATCTTCCTGCCCATAGCCCCCAAAGTTAAGCTTGCAGAGTCCTTACTACTCCCCATTCTTGATTATGCTGACGCTAAATATATTGATTTGACTCAAAAGCAACTTAATAAAATTGAGCGCCTCCAAAATTTTTGTATAAGGTTCATATTTGGGTTACGCAAATATGACCACGTCTCTGAGTTTCATAAAAAACTCAAGTGGTTGCCAATTCGTTTTCGCCGGAATACTCATATTCTTTCACTCCTTTACAATGTGTTGTTTATCCCCACAACCCTGTATTACCGTGTTATCTATCTATCTATCTACTATAAGGCAAATGAACGGTTGGTAATGTATAAGAACATAAGTTTCAGAGACGTTACTCCTGTAACGTCTAGTGCTGCCATCGTCTAAACTGCATTATATTGTATATATTGTTGTTATTGTGTTATATTGTCCACCGTGAAACTACTTTCTGGTCTCAGGCGGAAGAATAGCGTTGGGCCTTGGCTTAGCATTATGCTGCGACTGGGTCAAATTTAGGAAATGCTTTGTTACTATTGTCTTTCTATTTATTTTATCTTTGGTTTGTCCTGAATATTTTTTCTTTCTTTCTTTCTAATACTGATATTAGACGGAATAATTTAATTTAATCACAGAAAGGCACAGACTGAAAGGACACGAGGGTACTCAATGACACGCAATGATTCAATTTTATGCTTATATGGATCACTTTCGTTGAGATTTCAAAATTGAAAAAGAGAAGATTAAGTGAATCGTTTAATTTTGGCATAATCGGCATTGGAGTTCCTTATATATATATAGCTGCTAACCCGCCCGCTGCGCGTGACGTAAAATCCCTTCTTAGCTGACCTCTACTTGGCGGAAGGAAGGTCCATACCAAATTTCAAGTCTATAAGTATTATAGTTCCTGAGATATCGTGATGCGTTACTATATACGTGGATTTCAATTATATATATATATATATATATATTTAGATAAGTGTGCGAAATTTCATACTCCTCCGTCCGCCTAATTTTCATAAAAAGGGGTACAAACATTTTTCTGTGTTTTTACTTCACGTATTAATAAATAATACAGCATGTGTATGAAACAAATAGCCGATTGGGTTCCTGACTGGTTAAATCGATTTCTCAAAAAATTTCGCTTTATTTTTTCGGCAAATCTTGGTTTCTAATAAAGCCATAGAAGCCCATTTAGAAAATACCTGTATATCTGTGTTTCGGCGAATTATTCATGTAGTAGCGATTAATCTAGTAGTATTCACGTGATTTGCGTCTGTGTGCGTTGAACACTAGCATCAGAGATTAAAAATCCAACACACCAGTAAAGAACAAATTTATTTAACAAACCGAACATAAATTAAAATGTGAATAATTTATGTTTTAACAATGAATCGAAATACCATCGCCCACGCAAAAGTCATGATCGCCTTATTAAGTACCTCGTTAATTACGTTCGCATCAAAACGAACATTCTATAATGAATACGCTTGTAAATAACGATATTAATTTTTATTTGACGTTTTTAAGTCGAATAGCGGTAAAGTATCGGTTTAGCTCCATCATCCGACAAAATGGTATCGCACATTTTACATTGGGCTTCGTCCACATCTGCACAGTTCGCAAGAATTGAAGAGATGGAAACACCACCGTTCAGGACAAAGCGCTTCGCTTCATCTTTTCTGGTGCCCACTGCTAAAGACTAAAAAGTGGAATAATTTGCCGGAATCTATTTTCCTGACAAATATAATCTTGAAATCTTTAAGTTCTGAGTTAATAGGTATCTTCTAGCTAAGCGTGCTCCATCTAAGACCGCATCATCACTCAACATCAGATGAGACAGTGCTCAAACGCAAACCCATATTCATCATGCTCACATGTGCAGACCTGGGACTAAAAGAGGACCATATACTAGAATGATGATAACCCCGCTTTATTATCAAATCAGAACTAAACATTATAATGATGATAACCATTACTCGCCTCTGCTCCTATTTTTGATATAACAGTATTGTGTACACGACTCCCTGCGGCACGAATAAGCCCATGAGGTTTCTGTGCCACAGTTCAAATGTTTCTAATGTATGTTATGAATGTGAGCATATTGGATAATAAAAAAAACAGCAATGCAAAAATTATGTCACGAACATAAAACTACATTCTGTCTCAAAACTATTTTAACTTATTGGAAGTGTAACGATGTTTTTATAAAGTTCTTACATGTTTTAATAAGCATAATACTTCGACAACTGCCTAGCAAAACAATCAATGCACATCTACCAATAAAAAATGCTTGTTACCATTTTGGAATTGGGTTACATATGAATATAAATAAATATACGGTCATTTCGCTCAGGCTTATGATAAAATTTTCATATAGCGGAACGACGATCAGGATCAAACAAATGATACTGGTTAGAACATAAACTCTTATGGAGGGTCTACCATCTGTATCGTTCTGGCAAATTCAATCAGCGCTACATTACAATGATGTGCTGATTTGGATGAAAAATTGATCGGAATACGTGAATTTATACCCTTGTTTTTCTTAAACGAAATTTTTTTGGATAAAATTTTGGTTAAATTGTGTCTTTACATGATTAATATTGTTACGAGTGCGGGACTTGAATTAAAATGCCATTGGAATTATTATAGAGTTTATTAGAACTATACAAACACGTATAACACAGGTACATATATAACCGAATACAACAAATCCAAACGTAATGCAGAAGGTCGTAATTCAATAAAACGCGCAAAGTCCGTCACTATTAGATTCCCGATTGTACACACGTCACGCCTTGATCGTGGTTGTCGGTCGACTGCCTCCTCTCTTAATCAGGTCGTCGTATTATACTTCACCAATTCACTGTTCCCACCCGGCAACGTGGACTGAATGTCCTAGAATCAGCTTGTACTCGTAATTCGTAACACATGGCTAATGACAATAGACTGTGCCCACAATAAGTAAACAAAAGAAGACGATCATAAAAGGATTACAACTAGTTCAAATGCCGACAGGTAATAAAATGTGCTTTTACAGACTGTACGTGGAATTTATGTTTGTCGGAGCCTAAGTTGTAACAATACCAAATATTTTCTACTGTAATATCTAACTTTAGATGTGGTTTAAGCTGTCTTTATACATTTAAACACCATTAAGTAGTGTAATTCATTGCAAAAATCCTGTTTGTAATGTACGAAAATGATCCAAGGAAAACAATGTATATATAAAAGAACAAAACATTTCACCATGCTACACAGCAATGATCGGAGAAACGAAATGATAGATAGGTGTGAATAAAGCCTTATTGGACAGTCGATCTTGTAAACGAAACATAAAATAGGTGACATTTTTTATTTGTCGACGTCTGGTCGCCCTCCGTTTTTTATCGCTATATTATGTAGATGAGTTAAACTATCTTTCAATTTCATGTCTAAAACACGCCGTGCTTTATGACTTCCAAACTTTAGAACTAGATCACAAACATAGTTTATTGCTAAAACACCATTTGTAGATAAGATTTGATCGAGTTCAGAGTGTCTTAGTATCAATTACTTAAAGAATAATAAAGTTTATTGGAAAAAACAGAACTGTTCCACACTTTAAGATTTTATTGCACAATATTGCTTTTTTTCATTGTTGAAGCACAGCAAACAGGCTGACCGGCCCAACTGTGATGGAAAGTGGTTACCGTCGCCTACGAACATTAGCAATACCAGAGGTGCTACCAATGTGCTGCCAGCCTTGAAGGAGAAACTGGAACCTGGCCACTAATGCCGGAACACAACTCAAAGTTGTAATGGCGGCATAATCTAGAGCAGGTATGGTAGCCATCTAGTCGGGCAAATGCCTTATGACTTGGCTGTGGGTAGTTTTGTCGCCTCTTACGACAGGCCGCCCGGCCTTATTACACCTTTCCAATTTACATTAAAAGAAACCTAATATAATATGAAGAAATGTACAGTCGTGGTATAAAAATATCAGTTTTCAAATTGATTCATTTAACGTTCCGCTAGCACATGTTACCTTTTTAAACCTAGTCACAGAACAGACTGTTCTACAGAAAATTGTAATTAACTATTTGACAATAAAGTTTAAGATTACTTAGATCAAAGAAAACGCGATTGTGTCAACTCAAAAAAAGCACTAGATATAGATAGGTACAATAAGAAATAAAAAATAAATCTCATCATCTTTAGATAGTATAAAATCCTGATTAAATTTTCATGTAAGTGAAATAGAATTACTCACTAGGGCTTGACCCGCGGCGTGGCTCCGGGAAAAATCTAGTTATTTATAAAAATACCTACTTGTCTATTGACGATTAAATTTCGATAATATTACTCTATGTAACGTATAGCGCTGAATTTTTTTTTGGGGGTTTAACAGGGATAAAAATGCGTTAGATCTAGCATCGAAAGTGACAACGACAACTTCAACATTTAACAACACAACTTCTTCAACTTTTAACAACACTGTTGCCAACTTATTAGCAAGAGTGTTGTTAAGTGTTGAAGAAGTGTAGATGAACCCCCAATCATCGGTAAGTGGTGCGGAAAATAGAATGGAAACGTAGCCACCGAATAAAACACTTCATCACAACGCTCCCCGTTAGTGTTGCCAAGTTTTATTTGTTTTAAATCGGGTCAGTAGGTAGATTGGGGATTGTAGATTGAGACAACAACAAAAAAACAAGGATTTTAAAAATTAAGTTTTAATTACCTCAATTTCTAATAATCTAATTCTTAATTTTCTAATAATAATGCTTTTTAATAAATCCATAGATTTATCGTGAACTTTATTTAGAGTTTCGATCAGGTGCAAATCGGGTCGGGTCGGTCGAAAATCGGGATATCCCGCGCAAATCGGCACACCTGGCAACGCTACTCCCTGTTGACGTTGTTTGTAGGTTAAAACATTTTGTAGTCGTAATTATGAAAATCTGTTTAAAATCACGCATGTATAAAATTATCTATTTAAGTATGCGATAAAAGCGGCACTGCTCTCGTTTCTAATCAAATTGGCATTCCTCGCTTATCTATATGCCGTCATAAGGCAGTTGTTTACCCAATGGTAACGATATTTTGATTGTTATGCACGCCAGAATCGGTTTTTATGTCTCCAGCAACGCTACGCTATTTAACATTATCATTATGTAGCGTATATAGTTAAATGGATTAGAAATATATTCTACAGTTAGATATGGGATGATTTGTAATGATACAATTGAGAAATAAAAAATCTTAGCCAGACCTGTAGCTGGGAAGTTTCTTGGTATTTCTTAATACAATATGGATTACACCGTACACGTTACGAATTGGTGTACATAGATTACGAAGAAGACTTATGGTCGGTGCCTATATCTTACTATTCATTCACTTGCCTTACTATCGGTTGAATTTTGACATTAGTTTTATGGAGCTTATTTGAAATGGTAACTGATAGTAAGGCAAGAACGGTCGGTAAGGTATACGAACCGCCCTAGAATGCTTAAAAAATGTTCCTCAGTGGATCTTTATTGAGCAAAAATTTGAAATCTACAAACTGGACTCAGATTACATATGGTGATTTGGCTCGTTTGATTAGGAATTTTCCATAATGATAGAAGTACAATCACGGAATGAAAATGTTCGTCACGGTAAAGTCGACTTTTGCTTGCACGAGTACAAGAAAAAATATGTATGTGTAAATTTTATATATAAAAGTATATATAAAATTTACCTCGGCCAACGGATCAGTATGGCGATCCAGCGAGGAAACAGCTTTCTAGGCACCTTACCCATAGAAGACGGTGATCTAGGCTCAATATTCTACTTATAGTCTTGATGGACTATGGGTAGAATACAATACAAATAAGTTAAGTTTTCTTGCATTGTATTCGATTGTATATGTAAGTAACTGTCTGTCTGTAAGTCTGATATAAGTAAATAAAAAGTCTATATATATAAGAATCCATAATCCTCCAAAACAGAAGAAGACGCCCGCTCCTTTATGCCATACGTAGTACGTGTGCAAGCTGTAGATTGAACTCCCTTCTGCATTTTTCACAAAACACTACAAAACTGTGCTCTTCGAAGAGGGTTCAAACAGACATTTAAAGTATTGACAATGTAGGCCGTTTTTGTACTATCAAACTAAAAACTCCATGCTTAAATGACTCCTGCCATATTTAAGAAGCTATGAACTGGCATAATTTTTTTCGGGGATCGTACAATTGGGTACTGGCGCATTTCTTTGACGTTCTATCATTTTGTGCTAGTAATTACAGTTTGTTTTTGTTGTACCAAGTTCAAATTCAAAAGTTTTTATTCAAAATAAGTTTCACTGGAGAATACTTTTTGAAGGTCATAAATATTTATCCATAATCTAAGGAAACAGAAAATGCAACGTTACATTTATTAGCTAATATATTCATGTGTGAATGTTTGGATGCGCCATCTTTAAAATGCTATGAAGACTTGATCTAATGTGGTATTAAGGTACGAATGTAAATAAATCTGCAGATTGTAGTCTGGTCTCGGGCGGCGGCTATGTCGACGCGCGTCTACGTTTATAAAATCGCCAAGGACATATTTATCTGAGTGGAATGCGTAGAATAAACAATGTTGTACGTATTTCACGTCCGCTCGGCTCGCCACGCGCCGCGCCCTGCCGCACTGCCACTAAAACCCGTACATATTCTAGAAGGTGTATTTAAATTCAAAATTTGAATTTCGAATCTAATCGTCGTTTATTTATTTACAATAAATTTATGGCTGGGTTACAAAGGTATATTATCCAAGTTTTAATTATTTTATTCATCACTTTACTTGTTAATACCCAGCCTCAGCCAAATTGTAAATCTGTGAGTTACGTACGCCAAACGTCAGAGTTCTTGTAAAAGTTACATTTCACTAAACAATTGTGATTTTCCTCACTAGTCTAATAATATGTTTTGTGTTGTCTACAGGTTTTCAGAAAAAAATTGAAATGTTTAGCGGCAAAATTATTATGTTGCTCCATCTCCCCTTGTTTATATACACTATATGCATCTGACAATGCTGATAGCGTTGGAGCCATATACCTAAACAAAGAAGATTTTCCTCAAAACATACCTTCACATAGCTAATAATCATTTCTAATCATTATCACAGCAAAACATCACCCTCCCAGTTCCCACTAAAACTGCGACATTGTCGAATAGATTGTCATGAAAGATACTATTTTTGGTATTTTAAACACTCGATTCTTCTAACTCCTTTGTATCTTCTCTCTAACTTTAGCAAAGAAGCCCTATTCCAATTACTAGTTATCACCCACTGGATTAGAGTCAAGAAACGCGGAGAAATGCCCAGCCCCTTCAGCGTTACGCTTCAAGGAACTCAAGTATGTATTATGCGTGGGAATTAAAGGTTGCACCACGTATTCATGGGAAGATAGCTTACTTAGGTACTGTATTTAAGTTTATACTATCCAATGAATAAGGTGGCTTGTGATTCCAAATAAACGCCAAAAGGAGACAGGGACTTTTTGGCCTAAGGAAAGTAATGAGTTGAGATTTGGTTAAAAAAGGAGTTATATATTCGATTACAATATGGAAACATCAATCCTGATTTCTAGCTGGAAGACGAGAAATCTAAAAAATAATGTCACAAGTAAAAAAGTTATCGATTACCTTAATTGATTTATGTGAATCAATTTTAATAATTAATAATATGAAAACAGAAAACCCACTACAATTATAAAGAATATCAACATAGCCCCATAAAGTATGAATCCGACGCCTTTTTCAAATTCAGTTTTCAAAATCGAATTTCAAATTAAAATTTATTTACTTGCATAAAACATGGTTTAAAAGGTGTTACAGTAGCTATATTTAAATACATATTTTTTTCAGATTGGCGTGCAGATTTAGCTCGTACAATTAATTACAATATTACATTATTTATAAAGTTAATTATAATATTATGATTTTTTAAAATTTCAATTTAAAAATAAATAGTGTCCACAGTCCCATAGTCAGATAATTATAACAATCAATACAAATAAATTTGTAATAAACAGTAGTTGGTAATACGATTATCATTGTTAGTTTGAATTATAGTTTATAATTTTAAATTATTATTGCTATTTTCACGGTGCCGTATAATATTTTTGTCTGTTAGTCTGTCTGAAAGTCTGTCTCGATGAGCTCCAAACCGGCGCAAGACATTTCAATTAAAACTTTAAGGATTGAAACTATAACTTTTATCTTAAATTTATTGTTTTCATTTCGATATGAGTCACGAGATATATAGTCTTTATTAGAGCGTAAATTATTGAGTTATATTCAGATTCCAAAAGGTCCTAATAAGGTAGGTTTTGTTGGGATTTTACAGTCATTTTCAGACGCAATTAAGTTGTTTACAAAGAAACAAAGTTATCCTAGTTATTCTAATTATTTTCTTACTAGCTATGCCCGGGACGTCATCCGCGTGGAATTTGTTTTCAAAACCCACCGATTTTGAAACATTCTTCATTAGTGCTCCGCTCCTATTGGTCTTAGCGTGATGATATATAGCCTATAGCCTTCCTCGATAAATGGGCTATCTAACATTGAAAGAATTTTTCAAATCAGACCGGTAGTTCCTAAGATTAGCGCGTTCAATCAAACAAACAAACAAACTCTTCAGCTTTATATATTAGTATAAGATTATTATTAGTTTTATTTTATCTTTGGTTATTTGGATATTGATTCCTTATTTTTTTAATTTAATCAATTTTAATTTGTATTTATTACTTTTTTTTTGTCTAGTACTAGAATAAGGATTTATAACTGACGTTTCTCATCTTATCCATTCTTGTAACACCACAAATCCATCGCGACATTCTGATCTCAGCTTAGTGGAGACGTTTGTGGTCTCTCACTTTAGTGGCCGAACATTCGGACCCGTATAACATGACTGGACATATGATAGATAAAACTGCGTAAGAAGTACATAAATAATACCCCCTCTATCTATCGAAAAGGCTAGCAACGCGTTGTAAATGTTCAGACTCGTCAGTATCCACTTTCTATTAAATGGGCGGCTTGCCCATTTTGCCAGCTTCGCAATTAAAAAATAAAAGAAACACAGCACAAATAAGAACAACTGCCCAAGAAGTATTTACATTGTACATACTCCCGGGTCAAGACTAATACCTTATTTTTATACGTGCAGGAACGGAGAACGAATACAATATCCTAGAGGCGACAAAACAACCCACAGCCATGTGGTAGGGTATTTGCCCAACTAGATGGCTACCACCCCCGGTCTAGAATATGCCGCCGTAACAACCTTGAGTTGTGTTCCGGCATTAGGAGCCAGGTTCCAGTCTCCCTTTAAAAACCATTGGGTGTTACAAAGATTTATAAGCGATGGTAACCGCTTTCCATCAGGTGGCCATCTACCTGTCTGCTGAACTCAAGCAACAAAAAAAAGAAAAAAGCTCGCGTCATTAGAATTTCACACGGGTATCGTTTCAAATCGTGTTCTAAAAGACCTGATTGAAGAAATAAAAGATGGCCGCGGAATGTCTGAATGTGATTTTGCATATTGGCACGGCGGCGGTCAACAGATCGTGTCAGGATGGTTAATTCAATAGAGTTATTTAGCATGCACGAGAGCGATGAAGCCAAACGCCATTTTATGATACTCTGTAAACGATGGCTTTATAATTATTCTTCAATGCACATATCATCCATCATACGAGAGGTAGAATGAGCGAAATCTAAGTTTACAAAGGGAATCTAACTAAACCAGTTAGAAAGAAAGATTTATTTACAACTACAGCAACAATACAATCAGTATATAAACAGTTTTATAAACTATATTTAAAAAAAGACCAATAATAACAATTACGAAGTAAAGATTTTAGGGAATTTGTTGCGCCGCTTCTTCTTTAACAGTAACTAAAATTGCTTTGGATGTGGTGGTAGAAGACACATGACTTCCAACAAGCAGTCTGTAAGATTCCATTTTTAAATAAATACATTCATTTTCAACACAAAAAATAAATAAAATATAAAGCGTAAAATGTACTCATGTCGATATTAGACGATTTATTCGTCTTTCAATTTGGATGGATAAATAATAATCGGCAGACAAACACACATTGTTTTTCACCAAGTTTAACATGTTACGCTTGTGTGATAATATACAAGGGACCATTCTGGGGCCCATCCCAGCCACCCAGATCATAGTAAATAAGGGAAAGTTCGTTTCGGAAATTGACCATGTCAGGAATCGAACTCCGAGCGTCTGTGCTGTAATGACGAAGAACGGTAAAGGCTCAGCCCACTCAACGACAGAGACCGTCAAACCGAACCAACTAAAGTGACATAATCATTCAATGTCATAGAATACTTAATATAAAATATATTTGTACCTGAAACGAATTTTAAATTATCACAAAAATTAACTGAACCGATATCTTGAAATACGGTAATATGTACCTAACTGTAGATAACGGGATTGAATATAGGATAATTTTTATTTCGGAAAAGGTAATAGGTACCCAAAGTATAGATTCAATCGTGTGGATACTGTAGTGCATTGTTTCTCAATGATTTCTATGTCGCGACCCCTTCACTGCATAATTGTAGTAATATTTTTAATTAATAATTTATTTATTTGTTTTGCTTATAGGTCTCATTTTTTAACAAGCGTGACCCCCACAGGGATCGCTACCCCAGGTGACACGATGCTCTAGTGAGGACATAAAACAATTGCAACTAACTACGAAACGTATAACGCTGGAATGCAGACCGCGGTGGTAGTGAAACCGCATTCAATCGATACAATTAATGATAATCACCGGTGAATAGAGGTTTAAGTTCTCACTGACTCGTCAATCGATTGTGTTCTCTGTTTCCTTGATTAGCGGCAAGTTATCTCAACTTTGTCACTTACGAAATTAATCTTAAGTCACGAAAAATCGATTCATAATATGAACTGTTGGTTTTTGGTTGGTTGAGTGATTCATTCATTCGTCGTAATATAAACTCATTACTTTTATATAAAAATATATTTAAATTTTGATATAATTATTCCGCACCTTACGTCCGCATTTATTTTTTTACTCTGTACACTAGCAAGCCATCTAAACAATACGTCATAACTTTAATCTCCTATTTTATGTCCTTCAAGATTGTTTTTAGACAAAAGATCTCCTTGCTAAGTTTTATTAAGATCTGTTCAGCCATTTACTCGTGAATTTATAAGATGTAACTACTAAGTTAGATACAACACCGGCAAATTCAAATCATTCTTTATTTATGATGAAAATAAAGTAATTTCGATCTAACCTGCCTTTAACACGACAACCAGTTTTTTTTCTCTATTCATAAAGCTGTCAAACGCTTACTATGATACAAGAATTTATTCTTTTTGCGTCTTACATCTAATTACGGATCACATTTGTGTGAGATCTGCGAAAACCGCAAAATGCTCATTTGCACGCAATGTCTTGTTACGAACGCGTTTGAGAAACAACTTATTACCGTTAAAGTATTGTCCATTAGGGATGTAAACAATACATCGAATTTGCAAAGAATCAATTGAGACTGGAAGGTTTCGACAACAGGGTGGGTCCTGATGCCACGATTTTTTTTTAATCACGTACAGGTTCGCGTTTGACCATTATCTCGCTCGATTTGAGCGGAGATATGGTCTAAGATCGAGCACGCTTACCTAGAAGGAACCTATTCAACGAGCCTCAAAAAAGATCTCTCAGACTCTTCTGGTGACTGGACTCTTTAGGACACTTCAGGTGATCAGAAGATCGCAGACCGAGGTTTAGTATTTTACTTATAGTTCTAAGGAATTATAATTAGGATATAATGTAACAAATATTAATTAATTAGGTTTATAAGGTTAATTATAATTAAAACCACTATTTAATGGCTTTAAGCGCAGTATTTTAGTTAATATTATTTCATGTTTTCTGAAAACTGACTGTAACGTCGAAATAAAAATCAAATAAAATGCCGCGCTTAAAACCGCTAAAACGTAGTTTCTAGTTAAGAAAATACTAAGTTAAAGTATACTGATCATGTTGTCACCATCGATGTTGTTAACCTGCTAAATCATCCATACATAGTCCTTCATAAACAGTATTTAATTATTATTGATGTTTGATTGTTAAAATCGCTGAATATTGTTCAGTGTCTGTATTATTTCGAAAAACTAAAATACTTATGGATAGTAGCAGCTTTCTTACTTAAAGTTGGTTTTTCTAAACTACATAATATGTATAAATGAATAAAAGCACAGCTTACTGGGATTAAAGTTGTTTTAAAATTCAGTACCTAAAAATAAAGGTATTAAAATTCAAGTCACACAATAAATTTTCTAAGAGATCGATATATTGGATAACCAATATCAAACACCGATTCTAACACATCGATGTTTATAAAAACACCGATGTGTTAGAATCGGTGTTTCGCGATTAAAAACGTCGGTTCTTACATCAATGTTATTCATGACCAATGTTGCATCCCTAGTATACGTGTTAAACGACAACATCTTAATCATATTGAAATTCAAGGGCAAATATTTCGTTATATGAAGCGATCTCACGACTGAAGCAATTACATCTGCCCTCAGAAATGTTGCTCTAAGCTGGATTCCTATTCTAGGAAAATAATTGCTGTGGCAGAAGCACATAGCTTCTGACTGTCATGAGGGAACATATTTTTTTAGTTCAGTAACTAGTACCTTGGACTTCAAAAGTGACAAAAACCATCTAATCCTAAATTTTCGAACATAACAGGGATCGTTTTCAAGACCTTCAACGTATTTTTAATAATAATACTAATACGCTTTTACTATCCTTTTTGTCAGATACTTTTATATACCTCTTTTTTTCTTTTATCTATCTTTCCATATACGTATGTTTCGTCTGTTTACTTTTCTTACAAATACATACTATAAAATTGGTTTGAATAAGACACACATCCTAGGAACACTTTTAAGATATGGGATATTTTCGGTTACCTACACGCCTGATTCGGCTTCAATGCCCAGCCCAAATGGCAAAAACGGAAGTTTACTGCAACTACCGAACACTTCGCTGTACGTATTCAGACATGCACTTAGTTAGTTTTTCATAGTATTCATGCTCTACGTATAAGGTTAATATCGTATGCACCCGAGACGTAGCCTGGTTATTTTTAGCACTAATAAATTGGCTTAGTGACTCGGTTTATTGTGCGCGCGTATCGCACAAGTAGATGTGTATTGAGTGACATCCGCGGTGCCACTTTATCCCTCTTTCCTTTAGACTCATCCCAACTAACATCTATTCTGGTATATACCTCCACAGATCACAAATCTTCACGTCTTCATATTCATATCATTAAGTGCATAACCAACAATTTTACAGTTCTATGCCCTATTGCATCACGTGGTTACAACTTCTAATTACGTGCCCAAAGCATATTTTCAAAGATCCTCTTACATTATATACGTTTCCCATCTTATGCATAAGCGTAATAAAATACATCCATCTCAAAGCAGTTCTTATATGAACTAAATCACTTTATGCACATAGTTGATAGGTCAATTTTGGCTAGCAATCATTTTCTCAAGAGTAATTTCGGTTATTTTGATCTTGAGAAGCGTGGGGTCAAGTTTCTGTTGATGGTAGAGAGCCACTGTTTACGGGGTAATCGGTGGAATCACCTCTACTGTACAAAGTGGTACGGACCCTTCTTCCCGGGGTTTAGTACCAAATCGGCGCACTGGGATGTCAGTGAGCTTAATTACGTTATAGATCCATTGGCGTTCTAGATATATGCTCTCGTAGGGCGTAGGTAGATTTAGTGGATAGTTTGTCGGTCTTCCTCCTTTAATGGAGGAGACACCGGTTGCCGTTTGGTACAACAGTCCTACACGCACACAAAGCAGGCGGCTTTAGGCAGTGCTTTTGGTCTTCCCCTGTATCCAGGACCCGTGTCTGTGTCTCAAGAAAAGACATTCATCCTGTGTTAAAAAAAAGCAGAAAGTGGAACTTTGTCACTTTGTGTGCAGTGCCCAGTAAACATGAACCAGAATCAGTTAAATTGAACAAAAGCCCTTTATTACGTATTACGTTCATTAAGACTGGACTGTCGCCGATACTGTTGTTATTGGGATAATGGAAATTTCAAGTGAAATATGTCAATAACCTATTGTGCAAGTAATTTCAACATTCACCAGGTTACAATCAAAAATAATTGTGACATATCCAGTCATAGTACGACAAATAGCATTCCTGCAAAGTAATGGTTGAAACTTTGCAAAAGAAACGCAACAGCCTATGCTAAATAACAAGAATTTCCATTATCACGAGGTTAAAAACACATGAATATGCGAATCCGATAAGGCTCTGCAAACAAAAAACAACCGCGTTCCGTCTCACCATCCTAACTTAGTAACCGCGTCTCAAATATCTTACTGAATCCGACCGCATGGAATGCAATTTGCCAAAAGGTTCAATAAAAATAACACTTTATGTTTCCTGTGTCAGTGAAGAATTTTATTGTGGTGTCAATGTATGAGATCAAATTGCCATGTACCTTCTTAAGAAGAATCAATTTCAATCCATATTCTCAATTTATTCTAGCACTGTATAAATCTAATGAAAACTGTTAATAAGAGGGTACGTAAAGGCACTAGCACCTCCGAGTCTGATAATATCTGATATCCCAGTTTAATTTTTGACACCGCCTTTAGTACCTTTATTCTATTCAGTTGTTTTATCTTTCATATAATCATGTAACATATCATGTTTAATAAATATTTATATCCTCAATATGCTCATTTATATAGCACCATACTACTGCCGAGTTTCATTTCTCTACGAAAACATCCACGAGTCTCTATAAAATGTTTTAATCTCCTGACACTGCAGATAATCAAAGTACAGATTCCTACATGGAGCGCCTGGTCAATAAGGCAATCCGACAAGGTGATGTTAGCATCTTTTATTTAGCAATTTTAGCAAGCTATTTAGCGATCTAGGATCAATGTTATTACTGATTTAGTAATAATATTGATAAGTTAATAGTAATAACTAGATAGTTTTGGAGGACTGCAGAAAATAGAATCAACATCTATATGTTAGGTATAGTTAGGTTACATTGTCTTTATTGGATTCATTCTAATCAATAAATGCAACTTGATTTCGCAAGTATTTTCTGAGATTCTCGATAGGAACTCGCATCTTGATTGGAACCAGCATCTCGATTTGAAACGGTGGTAGTAATGATATTCATTAATTATCCAAATCAGCACTCCGATAGCCATTTCATTAGTATTAGCAATTAAAAGTGCTTATTGTTCCAATCTAGAGTAGATTGTAACGGTATCTTGAAGTTTTTCTCTGAGCAGATTGCAAACAAGATGTGCCGAGTCTAGCAAGAGACAGTGACAAGGGTCAATGTATCTAATTATTACGCAGTCAGGCGTCACTCAATGAACGAACATATATCATGTATTTCAAAAGCAGCTGTTCTAAACCATTTTAGGAGATTATGATGCAGGTGTCACCTGATCTATGGCAAATAGATACTGCTAAGGACATGATTGGTATTTAACAGGGATGTGTGTTGTGCAGCACCTGCAACTGGGTAACGTGGTGAGGGGAGCTGCGCGCGGGGACTGCGACGCCGTTGCGCGGGGAGGGGGCGGAGGCTGGTGCGCCGCTTTAGAAAGGCGCGACCATCGCCGCAGGCTCGGGCCGCATTCTACGGCCTGTCATTCACACCGCGCAACTTGCCTATGCATTGCATTCCATCTCCCACCGCGCTCTCCACGCATCGGCACCATACACACACGCGCACCTTACGAAACCGCCAAGGGTCCGGCCGACCGTCCACTTCACCAGTGTCCGCAAAAACACGACGTATTCAAACTAGGCAGAGAAACATTCTATCGGAGCATTTCTGCGCTAGTTCAGCAACTAACATTGCTGTGAACCAGTTTTGTGGCCTCATTAGTCGCGTACCGACTACGCCGCTCACCGATCAGATCCTATAAGAAAAACAAGAACGCCGCGTATACATTCCAAAGAATAACAAATGATAACCATAATTTGTGTTTAGCTCATTTGTTGTCACTAAATTGTGGAATGTCGTGTGAAATCGAGGTTGCGGCGCATTCTTACCGACAGAGAGCAGCAGCGTCGCGGCGAGCGAACAGTTTGTTTTTCACGATTTATTCTATTTTGGAACAACATTTAGCACTTGGAACTTCACCACGAACTATGGTATGGTAAACACTATTAATCTATATGTCCACTATGCACAAATTCGATTAGAAAACTTTAGAAATCGCATTGGAATGTAAAGTTTTGACATGGGGCTCTTACGGGTTAACACTTCTCTTTGGAAAACTTACCTGTCTCGCGGGTCGATCCACGTCGTTTTTTTATTGTTGTGGTCGATGAAATATAGTTTCCCGTCAAAGTCCCTCGCGAAATCCCATCCGTCGGGCAAGGGTATCTCACCGTTTCGTCTCCTTGGCATATTTCACTGATTAAATCCATTCAAACGAGTAACGAAGCACACTCGCGAACTAGCTACACGGCCATGTTGAATACCTCATTACGAGGGGTGACGTCACACGGGTTCGGCCAATGGCGGCGAAGGGCCCCCACGATGGAATGCGGCGCGTACGCGAGCGGCGCACGGCGAGCGCGAACGGCACGTCTCTCGGCGGCGATCGTCGACCGACCGCACGACACCGGATTGATACTGGCAAGCGACCGCACCATGCGACCCCGCGTCGCTGACTGAACCCCGCGCACTCGCCGCCACGTTATCACCGCACATGATAATATTCACTACCAGCACCTACTGTCTAAATGCATTCCTCGACCACCAAATGTTTACATTACATGGTCTACTACCGACCGACGCTATGTACGGCGCGGACACTGCAAAACAAACTGGCGATATACTCGGTATTGATGTACACAACATCTAGGTGGGTACGTATATACCCATTCAATCTATTTACGATTCTGCCGTATAAATATGTATATAATGATATGTGTATATTGCGCATTCCACAGCGTACGTATGTACATGTATCCATATAAATTGCAGATACGTACAGCTACAATACATGGAGTGTACGTGTCTGTCTTCTATTTCTATCTATTCTATAAAATTGCTATAAATCCCACAGAAGGATATTGTATTTGATAAATGTATGATAATGAAGATGTAAAAGTGCTAGATCATTTTGCATGAAAGGTGAATACATCCGGAGATATTTTTGAATTGGAGTTGAAAACATGGAAAATACGGACATGTCTATGTAACCTTTGCAATCAATAAGACCGTATATAATTAATATGGTCTAGAATACTGTAGATTAAAATTGTCACTACCACTTTCGATTTCAAGATGGATTAGCGGGTTACACATATCAGGAATCTCGTATAGATTCCCTCGCGATGTTTTTCTTCGTCGTCAGCATTATGAGACTTGGATGCCATACCCAATGAGATATTGTATGTCTTTAGATTTATATTTTATTTATACTTGCAGGAACGGAGAAAGAATACAATTTACTATGGCCAGGACAGCATGTCGTAATAGGCGACAGCAGCACAGCCAGGTGGTAGGGGTATTTGCCCAACTAGATGGCTACCACCCCTGGTCTAGAGTATGCCGCCATAACAACCTTAAGTTGTGTTCGGGCATAAGTGACCAGGTTCCAGGCGGTCATTAGACAGCGGCAGTATATTGGCAGCACCTTTTGTGATAAAATGTCCATAGGCGGTTGCCACCGCTTTCCATCTGACGGGCCGTCTGCCTATCTACTGATCTCATCAAATTAAAAAAATATTACATAATATGTATACTAGACATAATTATGTATTTATTAATGTAGTGTACTACTAAACTAATCTCCAGCCTTTTGGGTACTACTTACTCATAAAGATATATTTTATGTAGAACACTGATTCCCAAACTTTTTTTAATCATAGCCCCTTTAGTAAGTTTACAAAAATCGTAATGCCTCATAGTCCATATAAATTACTTTTGAAATACCCTCGAGGAACTATCTCACAGGGCAACATACCTGCATGCAATTGTTCTAATATCTGACTGCAGCGCGGAAACTTCTGGTAAAGCTAGATAAAATGTTTTTCATGAAAATAAAATAAATTAATGTAATGAAAAAATCAATAACCTCGTTAAAACAATTGATTACATTATATTTTTATATTTAATTAATTTATTTATTTTCGGTTTTATTCATATTGAGTTAGAATAAGTTTGTATATAGGCTTATTTAAGGTTCTTAAAGAAGACCACATGGAAGATTACGGGCCAGTAAGCCCCATTGAGAATCTTTGATTTAAAACAATATAATATAAATAATTCCATTCAGACGCTTCACATAAAGCTCGAAATATGAAGATACTCTTTGACGAATATTCATGGACATGACATTACTATATACAAGAGATGATAGATATAGATACTATATAACTATTGTCTTGTACTTTTTTTTGTAATTTTTGATTTGGTGAACAATAAAGTGTTGTCTATGTCTATGTCTAAGAGATGCCACGAATTGCGGTTTGGCCGAATATCGAATATTCACATTCAGTCACACTCTCGGCCGCCCAAAGCATCAAATATTCGGCTGCCGTAAATTCAGCACAAGATGTATGCATTTCGCTCTTAACAAAATTTACTAATTGACATTTTAAACACTGGCCGAAACGTAAGATTAACACTGTTAAAACGTAGTTTAACTATCAATAACTTGTGATTGAAATATAAGTATTTTTGAGAAATGTGTGCGTTTTTCTCACGGTTTCGTATTTGGTATTGGGCCGAATGGTACGCAGTATTCGAACGAATAATCGTGATAAACTCTACACTGTACTCGGATACTACACAAATTGTTTAAGAAAGAAGAAAAACTATAATATTTTTTTTTTGTCCTGTCCGTTCTTAAATATCCGTTTATTATTAACCCACTTCCAAAAGGATGTTCTTTTTTTGTATGTTCGTTACTCGATTTCTCTGTCAATTATGGAAAGATTTTCGATTTTTTTTTAATTGAAAGGGTCCCGGATTACTTCCATAGTCACCGTATCAGGATTTGATGATTGGATACCAGGGAATTCAAGAGAAACCCTCGAAAATTGTTAACCGACTTCTTTGTTACACAAATTCAATTGTGGACCGATTTTCAAATGTTTTTTTATTCGTAAGTGTACTCCCGAGGTGGGCCCATGTTCATCAAGTCAGGATCTGATGAGTGGGTCCCAGGGAAATCAAGAGTAATTCTTATTAAAGAACGCCGAGCGCCTACAAATTTCGAAAAAAAGCTTGTATACGAGTGCCAGTATTACAATTTCTACAGGCGCTTATTTTCTTGTGTGCATTTTACTCGATTTTTGCGTCAATTATGAATCGATTTTCAATTTTTTGTTTATATTCGAAAGAGTGTACTCCTGTGATAATCCCATATTCAAAAAGTCAGGATCTGATGAGAGTATCGCAGGGAAATCGAGAGCGACCTTTGTCGACGAGCGTCTACAGTCTACACCGAAGAGTGAGATAGCAACATTGTATACGCGTGCCAGTAAAATAATTTCTACAGGCGCTTAATATGTTATTTCTTAAGCTATTCAAGTATTTACGCAACTAAAAAGTTAAAAATAAATATTTAACCAACTTTCTACAACATCTTGAAATCAGTGCGAAGTAAAACATAAAAATTACTATATTTTATAAATTTCTTGAATTTTATTCGATTTTTTTATTGCATGAGTTCAGCAGACAGGCGGACGGCTCACTGGTGGAAAGCTGTTACTATCGCCTATGGACATTCGTAACACCAAAAGTGCTAAAAACGTGCTGCTGTTCTTTAAACCGTGACGAACTCCTATTTCTAACGTTTTCTTTATCTGTCTACGAAACCCTAAAAACACAATGAAAAATATCCTAAACCTCAAAAACTCTCTTGTAATTCACCTTATCCCAATTATACGTCTTACTTCCATGCCCTTTTATTTTGGCATATGTCCGTTTTCACACCGCAAAGCATCATGGCATTCTTCACAAAATCTCTCCATCACCACCTTTACACTTGAATCCATCGATCTTCCAGTTTCATATTATTTTTGTGGAATGACTTTCATCCCTTCTTATTATATGCCTATAGCACCATAATTTTCCGCTCAATTTTTCAGTCACGGATGCAACTTTCATAGACTCGATCCCTTGTACTTATTGCTCACCTCGTTCATTATTATAACGCCACACATCCATCTCAATATTCTCATCTTAGCTGAGTGGAGAGGGTTTTGGCCTACTATTTAGTAACCCAACATTCGGAATCATAACATCTCAAAAATTACTACACGGATATTACTCATACCTCAATTTTTTTTTTACTTTCCTCTTGGAAACTCTAATATTATAAACGCGAATATGAGTTTGTTTATTTGTGAGGTTTTCACGCAACAGATTGTCACGAAATTTTGCGTACACGTTGTCAGGGCTAGAGAATAGGACATTGGATACCTTTCATCCAGAAAAAAATACTCTTGTCGAGAGATAGCCGAATATAACCGAAAATATGGCGTTCTTATCACGTTTTACTGACATAACATGTAGGGCGCATTCCTCTTGTAGCTCACAAAGCTCAAAATGCTTCTTAAGCCATTCCACATGGTTACCACGGTCGTTATGGTCGCCACGAAAACGTCACTGTCATTAGTGACGGTGACGTTTTCGTGGCGGTCACGATTTTCGCTCACGCAGCGATCACAGCCGCATGTCAAGAGGTGGATCGAATAATCCATTCTACTTGAATTTACGATTGTAACTCTCGCAAGCAAGTGGAACGGGAAAAATCGCGGTCGTGAGCGTGGTCGTTGTAGGTGGAACGTAGCCATAATATATTATCTGTGGTTGCAATACACAAATAGATCACCGTGGCAACGTTATAGCGACAATTTTGACGTGTTGTTCTCATGATTAGTTCCTTCGCTTCGCTAGATGGCGTTGCGAGTATTTATCATTAGATAGATACCTTGATGTAATAATTAGTACATTTATTTCTAAGCATAATAACATGCCCACGATATGACACACATATCCTTTTTTAAAACAAAACGACTTCGTATTTTGAATTAAATAAATTTTTATGATTTCGTAGCCAAATAACAATATCAGTGGACGTTCGTCGTCTCCACGGAACCCTTCAAAGTGCATGTTGTATAGTGCGCGCGGAAGCGCTAGTCACCTTCTGAGGTATGTGGACGGGTGAGACGGGGGAGGGCGCGATTGACAAGACGCACACGATATATTTAAGTGCAGATAAATCTCAGAATAACATGTTAGTATTAATGTAATGGGTACACCTAATTGTAATATTGTATTTTTCTATTTCCTGGTTAAACAAAAAAATGCATATTCAAGTGTTTATTATATTTTATTATTTACGATACAAAACAATTTTATAAACAAATTAACATTTCTCAATAAGTAAATAAAAAAAAAACACTATCACCGTTATATAGTAGTACATTATAAAAAAAATCAAACCGACTTAAAAAAAAAATATTCAACGAAAACTTTATTTTACGCTTTTTAGTGTCTCTAGGCAGGGTGTTGTCGTTGGATGATTTTTTGAAGTCGGTTAAAACTTTAATCCATATCTTCTTCATTACTAGACATGTCTTCAATTTCCATATCCTCCTCAGAATCTGATTCGTTTCCTACATTTATGATCAACTCGTCTATCACTTTGTCAAACCTCATGTCGTGGTTCCAATATTGGTTCTCAATTTTTTGTACGTGGTCGTCACACTTTTGCCATTTTTCGGGTGTGAATTCAGAAAACAATCTTGTGATGATTGTAATTTTGTCGTCCAACGAAGAATTTATATAATTTGAAGCTAATTAATTTTTTATATCGGCCCACACAAGCTCAATGGGGTTGAGATCGGGATGATACGGCGGAGAACGATATGACCTGCCTTTAACATTTCGTCAATTGTATAATTTTTTTCGGACTGAGTTCTTTTTGTCAAAGAAAAGAGTTCGGCTTTAGTATTGTCTGGTGTAAAGTCAATATTATGTTCACGTAACCAATCTTGCATGACTTTTTAAACTTGACATTGTATTTTCTCAACCTGTAGAATGGTAGGAGACATTGTCCATTACGACCACTGAATTAGGGGCTAGTTTATTCACCAATTTATGGTTAACCCAGTTATGAAAAATTGTGGCATTCATATCGCCATGGTAATCCCCGCATTTTGAATCAAATTTGAAAATTGTTAAGGCCCCGTTAACTAATCCGCCATGGCTTCCCCCATAAATAATTACTAAACGACGCCCTTTGCCAATATCTTGCCATAAATTCCGGGCTCAGATTCGGATTGCCAACACTTATTGGAGTTGTGGCTACTGTTAACGTAGGTTTCGTCCAGAAAATATATTTTTCGGTTTTCATTTCTATATTTCCGTATAGCTCTTAAATATCTTACTCGCCATTCAGCAATACTGGGTCTTTCAGTTAAAATGTGTCTTTTAGATTTACATTTTTTAAAGTAATATCCCATCTTGCGTAAAAGCTCTCGTAAATAGGTACAACCGCAATGCAGGATGCCATCTTCTTTTAAAACTGCAAGCAGCTTACGAATACTTGGGATTTTTTTATGAACAGTATAAAACTGATGAATTTTTCTTCATATCACCCCCATGTCGAAATCATCAATGTGGATTCTCTTTTTTATTACTTTAGGTTTTCGTGGAGAAGTAAATTTTGGTTTTTCCGATGTTTGCCGATTCGAATTTCCTTCACCTACAATTCCGCTGCGAGCTGACACTCCTGTAGCCTCTGCTACCAATTTATTTATGTTCATATCATATTTGTGTTCAATAATTTCCTTGTCACCCTTTCGTCTGAGAAAAAAACTGTGCACATTGTAAATTACATTTTTCACTGGTCGTGTAATTGGTGGACCCATCTTAGGATATTTTAACTCGTGTATGTTTGGAACAAACTGGCGAGAATAACTAAATCGTTTAACCGTCGCGGTGGTTGACGGCATACTGAGTTAGCTTGACGTTTGTCTACCTCCCCCGCCCTGCCGCTCACATACCTCAGGCGGTGACTAGCGCTTCCGCACACACTTATAACAAAGACTTGGGAGATTTTAAAAAATATCCTCATGATAATGTAAAACGTCGGCTTCTTCCTAACCGCACCTTAGGAATAGGAAAGTGGGTATTATATATTTTATTAAGTCTTAACGACAATTTAATTGTTGATTCATAAACATCATCAATTAATGATGCCGTAAAAATGTTCTACACATTAGCTACAACAACGACATCTAAACACTAACAACAATAATAAGGTACTCTTTTTATGTGAACTTGAACATAAAACAATAACAGGGCTTTAATTATTCTTCTGAGACTTCTGACAATTTGGTCTCAAATTGATAATTAATGCTTTAGTTAAGGCTGTCTTTTTAGGAAACTAAAGAACTCAAATAAAAAAATTGGTTTAAAAGTCTTTGCTACATGGCCATAAAAGTATTTTTTTAAATCTGATAAAGCTCTATTGACGTAGACTTGTCCGTACCTGCTGCCATTGTGGCAATGACAAATTGAAAATTAGAAAATTTAACAACAAGTCCGTTTCCGCAATCAATTTGCAAATTATTAAATACGTTTACGTATCTCGTCATAACTTCGACCTGAATCACCACGTTATTACCAATTTCAGCTGCTTTATAATGCCTTCCAGTGACAGTGAGGACTTTGAAAGTGCTGATGAGGGTCATACAGTGGAAAAGAAGGAAAGAAAGAAACGTTCCTCTTCGTCTAATTACAGCGACAATGCATTAGAAAATGATCCAAAGTTCAAGGAAGCTACAAGTAGTTCCAGTGCAATAAAACCTGCTGAAATTAGGGTAAGTTCAATTTTCAAAATATATAATTGGGTGGTTTAATAAATAAGTTATTGTAAAAGTATATAGTTAGTTAGTTAGTTTAAACAATAGGAGCTAAAAAAAATCTGTATTGTCCATGCCAGTCACTTCCTGCATTATGCAAATTGTTGATTGTGATACTAAAAGCCTATTTTATTTGCAGTGTAAGTTAATTTGCGTTTAAGCTATGTGTTAGTTTCTGCTAGAGTAAGGTAGTGAGTAATCAACCAAAATTCCAAAAATTTAGCCCTCTGGTTAATGATAATCTACTAGGTGGCTATAAAACTAGCTGATGGCTATTTGGCTAATGGGTGAATGACTTACCAATAAACAGCTGATTTGCTGATGGCTAAGCTGTAAACTTGCTAGTGAATAGGTTTCAGTTTTCTTTGACAACCATTAGCCACTACGTGATGTGGTTGACAACTTAGCTGTTGCTATTGGGTTGACAACGGCTGATTAGCTGGATTTTACAATAGTTACCCACCTCTTTTCCTACATAGTTGGTAGCCTTCAAAAGTGTGGAAATAAAGTTAATCATTCAACTACATGTGCTGTTTATTTGATTGCTTCCAGAAAGAAACAGATGGCTGGGATGATTGGGATATAGATGACAATGAAACATTAGATCCAGAAATAGTTTTAAGGACATCTCTTCCAAAGCCTACTGTAACATCAGCACCACTGAAAAGGGAAGAAGATAAGAAAGACACAGGCTGGGATGACTTTGATGCTTGGGGACAAGAAGTATTTATTACTTTTAATATGTCATATCGAATTTTTAAAAGTTTTCCTGACTAGTAGATAGAATTGAAACTTTTTATTTTATTACTTTACTTTTTATTAATTTTTAATTTATACATTATTTATTACTTACCAATATATTAATTTTGATTTTTACTACCTTGAATAGTAAAAAGTGACTTGATTTATTTATTATATCATATTTTTTTTTAAATTGCGACCTGTTTTTGTAATATTATAATACACAATAATAATAATAAACCCACAGGGGCTTTGTGGCGAAGCTTTAGGTGAGTAGCGACACTTCATGCCCAACTCTGGGAGCCAAGGCAAGACCTCTGCCTCCATACTTGGCTTAGCCAGCTGGCACGCAGTGGAGATCACTCCAGCTCCAGACTCCAGCTCCAGGGGTGCAAGTGATAAATGATCTAACATCAAAAGTAGATTTGATGAACCTGCAGCCCACCTCCTGACACCCCTTAGCCACTCATGCCCATGTTGCCCCTCGCCAACTTTGTATGGCATTTTAAGGGGCCCATGCAGAGAGAGGCGACTCACAGTATGACCATTTTTCCATGTTCTCGAACATTGAGATGGATAGACGTCATAGCCCCCCATAGCCCAGATCCCTAGTTCCTCTAGCAGTTCATGTGTTTATGTGTTGCTATATTTCCTACAATATTCCTACACTGGCCAAGGCTTGTCCTGGGTGCATTTTTATATGTTGTAGACAGGGATAATTGTGGATCAGTGTCATGCCACATTTATATTAAATTTGTCAAGGTGCCTCTAAGCCTTCGCCTTCCCATGGCCCCAAGCAAACCCTCTAAATGTCTAGGTCATTTTTATGGCCCATGGTCTTCAAGGACATACAATATAATAATAATAGGGATAACAATTTGTAACTGTTGAGGCAGAAATGTGATCTCATTAAATGTTCTTACAATCTTTTTTATGCATCTTGTTTTATGCAATAAATGAGGATTCAATTTGAAACCCTTGTTGTAAATTAGATAAGGTTGAATTTTTTTAAATATTTGCATTATTACATTGGACTGCCACTGCAGTTGAGTGGGCTAAGCCTTAGTGGGCTGACCTCACTGCAGAGGCTCTGGGTTAACAAACTTTCTGTTATTTACTATGATCTGGGTGTCTGGGATCAGCCCCTAAAGTGGTCTGTTGTAATATACAACGAACCACTGCTGGGCCTCTCATTATAAGGGGAAAGGACAGTACAACCCTCCACACTTGCCCAAGGTGGTTTGGCAGATTTGATATAATGACATAGGTTATCTCGATGTGTAGGTTGCATTACAATGACTTCCTTCACCATTGTTAGCACGTGGTAATTGTAACAATATGCACATTAGATCTGATATCTGACTAAGTGGTGCATGCGTTCCGGCCAGGATCGAACCCGCGCCCTTTTAGTTTTGGGATGGGTGCACTAGCCATTACACTACCCAAACTTCCCGACACGACGATTACCCATTACACAAGCATAACTTGCTTAACTTAGGGATGTACAATGTGTGTGTCTGCCAAATTATTTATTACATTATGTACCATTTCCCAGATTGAGCATCCAATTGCTCAACCATCCAAGGCAGATCCCCAAATTCAGGAAGTAACAAATAAGATGGCAGCAACGTCCACAGGAGGCTGGGGTTGGGGATGGTCCGTTGACTCCATATTAAGCACAGCGACTGCAGGCATCAGCACTATTACTAGTCAAGTTTCACAGGCAAGTATTTTAGATAGATTACACTTTTTTTGCTTACCAGAACAAACATATACAAAAATGCATATTTACAATACTTTTTGCCATATATTATGAAAATGCTTGAACTTATAGACATTAACAAAATTCATCATAATATTTAAGAGCTTAGTTCTTGTCAGTGGAGCTTGTTCCAGTCTTCTCTACTATCGACTAGCTGTTATACTTCTTTGTATGACACAACACCTATCTTTTCCTTTATTTGACCAACAAACGCCGTCCTAGGCCTTTCCTTCCCTCTTCGACTTTGCCTTCTATTATCTTACAGAGAAGGGTATCCTGTCATAGTAAATGTCTGAACATTCTTCCTCTCCTTTCCTGTATAGATTTTTCAATTGAACACCTTTATTTTACTGTGGTCTTATATATATCTAATTAATATATCTTCATTAGTCCTCTTCTTCTTCCAACTTATTTTTTCCATACATCTCCAACACCACATTTCGAATGCCTCTAGCCTTTCTTGATCTCCTTTTGTGTGGAAGGCAAGTTGGGAAATCACCACAATTTATCCCTAATTTCAAGCACTAATTAGGGAAGAAAAAATAACAAAATTAAATATGGAAATCACTAAGGACTTAGCAAATGTATTTCTTAAAAGAGAAGTCCTGTAATGTAACGACCAATATCTATAGTCAAACTTTCTCAGATCTCTTGTACTTAAGTATTAACATTGATAGCAGAGAGCACGAAAAATAAAGTTTATTGCAGGACAAAATATAATAGAATATCCAAATTTAGTATAAAACTGGATTTTCTAATAAATGTTTTAAATTACTAATCCATCTACTGAACACTGGGGTGACCATCAAATGTACACAGACAAACTTTAAAAATCCAACATTGATCCATACATTTTTTTTTAAGTCACGTTTCATTTTCAAGGGCATATCAACAGTCCTAGAATCCGGTATAGGAGCACCAGACCCTGAAGAACTGGCTCGAAAAACATCCAAAGATATAGAATCAAGAAAGCCACTGAGTGATGATTCAGACAATGTTGAAAAGAGAGAAAATCCCACTATACAAGATAATGATCATGGTGGAAGTACAAGTGATGGAGCATTTCCATTTGGAAGTTTGCTATCTGGTGTTACGAAATTTGTAGAAACTACAGGTGAATATTGTTGAGTAGATCTCTTGATATTTTAATAAAAGCCCCCATTCTACTAATTATCTTGGTGTTTATACACTGAATACTAATACTTTCTGATAACATTTTTATTTAATTTAATTTATTTATTTATTGCTGGAGTACAGCAGACAGGCTGCCGGCCCAACTGTGATGGAAAGTGGTAACTGTCGCTTATAAACATTTGCAACACTAAAGATGCTACCAATGTGCTGCCGGACTCGTAGATGGGGCAGGAACCTTGCCTCAGATGCCGAAACACAACTCAAAGCTGTTATGGCGGCATGCTCTAGAACTCTAGACCAGGGGTGGTAGCCATCCAAACGGGCAAATGCCTTACCACCTGGCTGTGGGTTGTTCTGTCGCCTCTTACGACAGCCTGCCTGGCTGCAGGAATTTGTATTCTTACTCTATTGCTGCACAGATACAGCTATAACTACAAGCAAGGCATGGAACCAGTATTAAATTAACCGGTTTTAATTGGTTATATCCAGTTTTAGTTAACTAATTCATTCGGAGTGTAAACCTTAAGAGAGTTCTATATATATAAAACTGAATTAACCCGTTTATTCCGCAAGAAGAGGAACTATCGTTCTATCTCTCTCTCTCTACATGTGTTTGTGAGCGACTGGAAACTTGCTGTACCTAGCTGCTGACTGCGCTTTGAAGATGTGTGGCAAAAATCATTTGAAACCGGTTTATTCATCAAAATCTATTTAATGAACTCTTGTTACAAAAAATCGTTTGATTGAGCTTAAAGTGAGAATAAAACCGAAAAGAAACATACTTATGTACATCAAGATGGTGCATCAAACCCCATACTAAACTTTTGTTGTAATTATAGAAGCTGATGAGTTTTTAAGTAGCTGTAACAAAATATCATTGTTTCAGGCACAAAAGTCATAGCTGGTGGTCTAGATACCCTCGAAACAATAGGCAAAAAGACCATGGAAGTTCTCCAAGACGGTGATCCAGGGTTAGCCAAAAAACGTGCCATGCTTGGCCTTGATCCTGGAGATAAGCTAGTTCTATCCCAAGTCCTGAGGGAAGCAAAAGCCAAAGCGGAAGAAGACGATAGAGTTAGGGAAGAAAAAAGAGAAGCTAAGGAAGTGCATTATGAGAATTTATTTGATGATTTTGAAGGTGAGTCAGAGGGCTTGCTCTCAAACATCTTTCATTTTCGTTTTAGAACTTTTTTGCTTGTTTTTTTATATTTAAATGCATTTTCCATTGCATGTTCCCTTTATTTTTCTGTTATATGGACTATACCAGAGTTGTTTAAAGAGCAGGCGGTACAGGTTACATTGTATTAAATTTTTATGTATTTTTCCCCGGAAGATTCACTTCATTTTATATCGGAAACTATCCCATCCCCCTTCTATCTGTAAACTACATAATTTACAAAACTTAACAAAGATGACAAAAAAGACAAAAATCATAAAACCTATCCTACTTTCTGGGATAACCGTTATATAAATCTATCCCATTATCTGGGATGAAAAGTGTCCCTTGTCCACCCTCGGTATTAAAATTATATATATACCAAATTTCAGCCAAATCGGCCCAACAGTTTTTCCGTAAAAGCATATCAAACAGAGAGACAAATATACTTTTTCCCGGAAACTATCCCATTTTTCGGGATAAAAAGTATCCTATGTTCATCCTTGGCATCAAAAATATATATATATATATACTGAATTTCAGCTAAACCAGTCCCATAGTTTTTCCGTGAAAACAGAATAGACAGACAGACAGAGTTACTTTCGCATTTATACTATTAATAGGGATTAATAAAAGTTAATAAATTCACTTCTGCGTGTGAACTACACGCATAGGCATAATATATTTCTAATTTCAGGCCTAGTTCACTTAGAAGCTCTTGAAATGTTATCGCGTCAGGTCAGTATGAGGATAGAAGAGAGAATGCGTGGACTGGAACCGGACAAGCGACAAGATCTGAAGGAAACTTTGCAGCAGGTTGCAGGTAACTGATCAGCAATGAAATATGTGTGCAATTCCTGACCTTGACAGCATATGTGTTCAGCGTAACAGTCTAAGCATTTGACCTAGTTTTGTTTAGATTCCGTTATTTACTTTGGCCAAAAGATGGAGAAACTTGGCAACTATTTTGTTTCCTGGAAGAGCCTTAAGCCAAGGAGGCAACCTGTTTGCTATCAGTATGTAATAAAAAATTATTAAAAAAAATCTGTCAGTGAAATAAGAGTATTTTTATTTATTTATTAAATTTATTTACTTTGATCTGGGTGTTTCGGATTAGTTCCAGATTTGTTTATTGTGTATTATTACCCACAAGTTCTTAACTTATGAATATACAATGAGTGTGTTTGTCTACAGATAATTATTATTACTTTCAATTATTACAATGTAACTAAGATGCCATAATGAAATCTTTTAATCAAAAGCTTTCTCTATGGCATCTTTGTCTCTGTCATTTATTACATATATTTTTCATAATTGTTTATTGATACGATTATTTGTTAATTAACATGCTCAAAGGTTTCTGTACTATATATCACATGTTTTGGCAAATATACGCCTAGCAAAATAATATGTTCGAACATTTTAATACAGTGTCAGTTGCTAGGTTTTGAAATTCCACAGCTGATCTGTTCTATGATATTGATGTGATATATATTTCTTCTAAAAGTTGGCCAAAAGTACAGTTTTGGCAAAATAAAGTAGAAAATAATAGAGGCGCCACTTTCGCAAAATTGTCTAAACTCTAGCAACTCCGATATAATGTCAAGAGTAATTTTGATACTTACCAGTAATTTTTATTAGTACGTCAAACATCGTGCAAGTATCAAGTTGCTTTATTTACGACATACCCATTTTGTCAACATAACCTATATTGTTTACTTTAATATTAATGAGTTGAATTTTGTATGCAAAATCTGTAAAACCTTGTGATAATTAACCGAATAATCATTTGATTATAAGAAACTAGTAACCATTTCAAACTCGTCATGTTCTTTGTTAAATATCGTCGAATTGTAACGAAAAGATTTTTGCTTTAAATTCTACTAGACGTCCTTGGTAAACTCTAAAAATCATTGCTCACATGAAACTTGGTATTGTTACATCCATATTAGTTATTTTTAGTAGATTTTATACTCGGATCAACGTTAAAATTAAAACAACATAGATAAATTAAATTTTGTTTATAATTCACTGACATAAGATAGAATATTGCTAGAAGGCAAAAAGTTAGTCCATTTTCTAAACATTTTTGTCAGGTTGTAATCTAGCTTGAATGGTAAACACTTTTGACCTTAAATTAAACCTTCCAGAATTATGTGAAATTCCAGAAGAAGATGACGCTGAAGAGACTCCAGAAGGCATGTCCAAAGCAGACACTCTTCACGAGAAGTTACAAACATCAACCCAGGATTTGGGCCTGAAACTACAGTTTCAACCTATAGTTAAGTATGTATTTTGTACTTTTTTTAAATACACAGTTAGATTATGGTACTATTTTGACGAATTTATTTACCGACAGAATAATAGTAGAGGGTAGTGTGTATTCATTACTGTACTAGTCGGCTCGTTCGGTCATCGCTAGAACATAAAAGCGTGCGGACGGAACAACGAGACAACATACCTAGTCCGACTTTGATCGAGTGTAGAGTCTCACTCCGGCTTTGGTCCGATGCACATGTCGTAGCGTTCTAGGGTGGCTATTTATTCTGCAAGAAGTGAGACTTGATTAAATCGGCTATTATAATATGATTGCCACGTCTTGCTAATGCTGATATTATTAAACAGTACATTTCTGTCTTTAAATTGGGTTGAATCAACTAAAGTAACCCCTATAAATACACACTTGAATCATTTAATGTCAGTGAATATGGTCGTTACGTTCGTTTCGTTACGTTCTTTTCGTTCTGTGCCCTTCGACCAAACGAGAGAATTAAGAAGCTATATATAAGCTTTACTCCTATAGTTTTCATCTTCACTTTTATATTTTTTTATGTATATACTAGGATATGCCCGCAAGTTCGTCCACGCTTGACTTGAAATTCCTGCGGGATTCTCAGGACACAAAGTATCACAGCATTTAAGAAAAAAATGTAAGCTACCGTTTTAATGGAAACTTTGTCGGAATAAGCTAATTTTTATGCATCCGAACAACTTCAAACCGCTCCCGGGAAAATTCCCGCAGGATTCCCGGGATAACAATATCACACATTTTATTACATTAGATTTGCTAGCGATCAGTAAAAAAATCGCATTGGTATTCGATTTTTTTCCAATCTGGTCATTTTAAATCATTGCCAGAAAAATTCCTGAGGTATTCCCAGGACAAAAAGTAGCGTAGAGCTTAAGTCGAAAAATTTGCTGTCGATCAGCGAATATCACATCGAAATCGGCCTAGTAGTTTTTACGTGAATCCCGAACAAATCGACAAATAGACAAGAAATGTAAAAAAAAATTGCATCGTGTTCTCGATCGTTTATACAGTCTATTCCAGTTTTTTTTGTACAGTTTAAAGTACAGACACAGCATGTTTAGAATTTTATAATATAGATAAAAGGAGTTTTTCAGTAAACTACTGTTAATAAAATCTAACAAGCCAATACTAACTAATAGATCTGAAAAATTTAAATAGTTTATTTCTATTAACACTTTCAGACAATACACAGAGATCCTAAACTGGTTATCTACAGAGGATACGACTCTGACAGATAAGGGCGTGTACAAACGAGGCGTTTCCGCTCTCGCGCAGGCGACATCCTTATGCGTGGAGATATACCATAAGGCTGGTGAAATGCTATTGGTCAAAGCCAGACGTTCTACAGCGGATGAAGCGGATTCAATGACACAGTATGTGTATTTCTTTGTAATTTAATTATATTTAAAAAGAAACAAATGTTACATTTGTTTGCTTGACCTTAGTATTAGGGTTCCAAATTTTGGCAAAAATATAACCTTTGTATATCCCTTTAGGGCGGAACCATCACAAATTTGTTTTCGAACTGTCACACACGGCTAATTGGGAAGCACCACAAACTTGTGATCAAATACAGATATTTGAAAAGAACGTTCTACTGATGCTTTCTCCCTCTAACACATAAAATTTATATTAGAATAAAAGAGACGATATAATTCTCTTGATTTGGCGCGGCAATTTTGATGGCAGCTGGCAGCTTTTGGAAAAAAAATATATTTTTGGTCCCTCGAAGGGGATATCGGATATTTGTAATGTATGTTTATGCATGTCATATTATTATACATTTGGCTTTATATCGGTAAAATTTGGTATAAAAGTATATACTGTGCTAATTCATAATGATGCACAAGATATTATTAAATCATGAAAAATTTGAGTGTATATGCACTGAAAATGAAAACTTTTAACACATAGTCTTGTAATATAATGTTAAATGTAAAATCCATGGATGTGAATTATTTAAACTGTTTATATTTGTAATGCAAATACAACAGTGCTAATAATGGTGAAGGAAAACATCGTGATGCAACTTGCACTTCGAGATAACCGATGTATCAAACCTGCCAAGCCTTGGACAAGCGTGGCGGGTATACTGTCTGTTCCCCTATAGAGGGAAGCCTGAGCCCAGCAGTGGGACGCTTATGGGCTGTTATTATATATTATTATATATAAATACAAAAGTTATAACCTCAATTACTAAAGATTTTCTCTATTTGATCAGATTCGATTTTAAGAAATTTTCTGTTATATCTTGGAAACCCAATGTCCGATAGCAATTATATGAGACCATATGAAAGCTATACCGAATCCAATGCAAACAGAAGTATCGAAAACGGCCAAAAAACAAAAAAGTTATAGCAGAAACAAAACTTCGTCACTAAACATTTTCTATTTGATTTTGAGGAATTTTTTGTTATATCTTCCGATTCCAAGGTCCATCCAATAGCAATAAAATTTATATCGAACCACTTTGGAACTATGCTAAATCCAACGCAAAAAGAATTCTTGAAACCGGTTCAAAAATGAAAAAATAGAGCTGAATCTGTTTAAAAAAAAAGTACATGATGACCTGAGAACTTTCTTCCTTTTTTTGAAGTCTGTTAAAAAAAAAGAATAAAAAGAAAACGATAATATGTCCGACAAGGATGTATGGACTTGATTCCTTTGCCGAATTAAAAGACAACAGCGTCACATATTTTGTTTTCTATTACAGAATGACAGTGGTCCTAACAAAACATATAAGCGAGTTGGCAACACTGTTTACAGAGAAATTGAACAGTGTAGCGTCAGAGAATATGAATCAAGTTAATAATTATATTACAAATCTATTTTTAGAGGTATGTATTTATATTTTTTTAAGAATTACTTCACTACTATGCATAGGCTCTGGGTTAGATTCCTGGCATGGTAAATTTCGTAAACGAACATTCCGTTATTTACTATGATCTAGGTCAGTGTTTTTCAATCTGTGGGTCGCGACCCCAAGGGGGTCGCAGAGCCTTGCTCAGGGGTCACTGGTAAAGGGGAAAAGGCTATTTAAATTTATACCTCGTACTTAGGTACTTTATACGCTCAGCAGCTTTTTGTAGAGTATAGGTCCTAATAATGAATATAGGTAACAAAATAGAGAAAAACATAAAGATAGTCTTTTAAATTACTCACTTTTTGTCTGTCTATATCCCAGGGGGTCGCCAAAATTTTTCAACCTGTAAAGGGGTCGCGAATTCAAAAAGATTGAAAAGCACTGACTGGTCTAGGTGTTTGAAGAGAAGAAGCGGCGCAAGAAACTCTACAGCAAACATGCCTAGCTCTAATAATTTTATATAATACTAGCAGCGACCGCGGTTTCACCCGCGTGATGATGGAAATTCGTTATATTTTGGATAATTCACACTAAATATTTATAAATTATAGCCTATGTGTTATTCTGATATGAAAGCTATATTACTGTAAAGTTTCATCAAAAGCCATTCAGTAGTTTTTGCGTGAAAGAGTAACAAACATACATCCATACATCTATACATCCATTCTTACAAACTTTCGCGTTTATAATATTTATAGAGATTAAAATTGGTGGGAGGTAAAATAAAAATAAATAAATTGTGTGTTTGAGTGGGTGGCTGATGGCTTAGATCCACAATTGAAACTGGTAGGAGGCACTTGAATCGGTTCCTAGATTTTTATTTTTTCAGGCAAGGACAACGTCTGTCAGGACTGCTAGTTTACATTAAAGATTTAAAAAAAAATTAATTTACAGGCAGGCAACAGTTCAACATATATACAGAACGCATTCCAACTCACTTTACCTATTCTGCAGATTGGGGCAGTGTAATTAAGTATGTAAACTAAATGTATGATAAGTTTATAAAACTTTAGTATACAAATAATGTGATTTTTAGGTTATGTATGAAATATATTAATATATATCGCCTTTGCGAAAACAATGTGTTATCTCGAATAAGTTCCATGAATACTTAACTTTTAAATATTTTTTAAGCATTTACTCATTTTTCCAAAAAAATTTGACTGCACGACGGTCGTGCTGTCGACATTTAGGGAACTTGTTCCGCTTTGAATTCGTCGAATCTCTGGTGTTTATAAAATTCATTGACGCATTCATCTCCACGGTTTCTTTCTGTGAGAGCCTCTAACACTCTTTTAATTATATTGCATATTGCTTTGATTTAGTTTTTTTTATGGCCCGGTCTTATATCTTTATCGACCGTTACATTTGCGTTAATGTCGGTTAAAATTTGACATAAGATCTATACAAGTAATGACTAAATTTATCCGATGGTATAGCAAGTGAACAGGCAGTAAGATATAGGCACTAGCCATAAACGAGTACAAACTCGATAATATAATGTATCCGCAAATGCAATTTATTTGTTATTTGATTTGCATCATACACTATCATCAATAATGTTACGAATTTGTAGGGGATTTGTAGGATGTAAATTAGAAAATGCCGTTGGAATTGTCACAAAGTTTATTAGAAGTACACACACCGTATAGCCGAATACAACAAAACCAAATCGTAGGGCAGAAAATCGTTATCACATAAATGGCGCAAAGTTCGTCGTTATAAGATACTTGCTCCGAAAGTGCACTAGGTAACGCCTCGTTCGCAGTCAGAGCACGACTGGCGCATTTCCCGACTGACCGACCCTCATCCATTTGTAAATTAGACATGGCCTCCTAGCAACATGCCGCCCACTGGTTCTTGAAATCGTGAAATGGTCAGCTCAATGGCTTCCAAGAATTCGCATGAAATACCAACAGAGGAAAGAAGGTTTTATGACGTCTAACGGTGGCGTCAACAAAGAGATTAGCGCGAACAATAGATCACTCAAATCTAAATGGGTAATTAGACACCTGCAAAGGATTAGTATCGGCTTGTTACAATAATATTATATAATGGCCAGGCAACATTATAAACTGCCTGTATTGTACGTCCGAAAGGACAAACTGTCGTTCCTATAAAGAAGGCAACATCTTTTCTATCATGTATTTATGTGACAGTTTATGCAATAATTATTATTCTATGCTATTCTATTCTATTCAAAAGCCCTAGAATATTTTTTTTGACACTGTGCACTACCTATTTTTGCCAATATACGTGCTGTATATATTTTTAAACTAACTTGGAAATAAAGTTAACAGTGGTTTTTGTTATTGAATAGAAATAGTTTGAACATTTCGAGATCTCACGTTGTACATACAAAAAAGCTATTGTTGTGTTATTTTATAAAAATACTAATTTCCCTTGTACTATTCGTTATAATGGCTCATTTAGACGTATTAAATGTAAGTTAATTTTAACAAAAATCTACTTAACTACTTAATACGTGTAAACTAGTCTAAAGTGCATGCAGCTTAACATTCCGGTTTGTCCTATATTTTGCGAGAAGTTATACTAACCAATACAAGAGATATATTAGATACAGTCATTGTTGTCTCATACTCAAAACCATATTTAAAAATAAACATCTTGAGGCCTATATAAATCTATTTTAGCTTAAGTTCAATAATTCCTCACTCAGAATTTAAGTATATACCTTGTAACTCTCCACGTTATCTAAGATAAAATAGTTTTAATTTTTTATTTTAGTTTTAATTGTATTTCTTTTAAAACATTTTTCTATTAGTATATTTATATACGAAGGATTTTTTTTAAAAAAATATTCTCTCATTTTAACCTATTATTTTTTAATTTCTATACTCCGTTCCAAATATTATGGCGCACTTTTCATTCAGTACAGTACTATAAACAGGTTTTCGTACAATACCAATTGCTGCGCAGTATTTTGAACCTTTTATGGAGGTGCCATATAGTTTGGCGCAATTTACACACAGAATTAATTTAATATTACAACATGTCGCACTTTTAAAAGATTGAAAACTTTTAAATGTTACATTATCAGTGCCATCTATTGTAAAAATTACGTAAACTGTAAGATGAATTTAACACCTTTGAAGCTAGATGGCGTTAAAATTTTCCTTTACCAAAAGAAAAATTGACTTACTAAATAATAATAAATCGTGTCTGTGCTCAGTTGGAACATTTCGCCAGTTTGCTTCAATGACGTGTTATTTTGTAAATTTAAATTTTAAAAGGACAGAGTTACCTTCAAAAAATAATTATGTCGAAATGAATCACTTTTTTACAGTTGATCTATAATTTGTTATAAAAGAAACCAGGTTTTTTTGGAAAAATAAAACCTGAAACGACAATTTTTATTATGAAATTAAAATATGAATTTCGGACTTATCACGTTATTGAAGCAGAGACGTTTTATTTAGAAGTGATGATGAAAGTGTAAAGTAATAGTGTAACTATTTGAATACACGTTGCTGCATGATTAAAAAATATAAAAAAGCAATTATTTTCTCTTCCTTTAAAATTGTATATTTTTTGTCATTGAAGGTGCGAATGCTGTAGGTAGTACCGTATACTAAAGTTAACCCAATTGCCTAAATGTATTCCTTGGATACATGTATTATAGTAAAGACACTAGTGATATCATTTTTTAAAGATATGAATATTTTACGAAGTTTATTCAAAATTTTTAGTAATGCAAGCAAACGTTTTGTGCTTGTGTTTTCTGCAAACGTGAAATTCTCTTTCTTTCAAATGTTTGTTAGCAATACGTTTCTCTTACTGTCAGTTTGATGTGTGGAAACGAAATGTTCAGCGATACAGGGTAAACTATATCATTATTGACACCCTGTAAATTTAAATTAATTAAATTAAGGAAAAAAATTATTCTATTATTCTGTAGCTATACAATGATAATTATAATATTATTGTATGGCTACAAAATAAAAAATATTCGTATTTCTTTGTCTCAAAAATACTGATACTGTGGCAACAATGGTATAGTTTAACTTATGTAACAACAGTTAAAAAAATGTTATTATTGTATTTAAACAGATACCCGAGAAAGGGTTCACATTAAAATAAAAAACTTAAAATTTAAATATACAAATAATATATTACTACAGATTAAAAAAATACAAATAAATATGTAATAAATAGATCTGAAATCACCGTCAGTTGGGAACGTTCCCAAAACGTTGGCCGCGTTGGATGGCAACGCTTGTGCGTTGCCCAAAATACAGGCCAGCCTTTTGGTCGCGTGAGACATCTATCAATCGTGTAGATATAGGTCGCGATAAAAGCGATGAGCTTCTGGCCCCAAATAATAACACTGGTTATTTTGTAATTTCACAGAAGTTAGTCAATGAATAGGAATTTAAAAAGGTTTGTCATGTTTTAAAAATATATTACTACTTACTAAATTAGTTTATTTTTTTAATTCAAATCTAAGAAAAGTTATTGCAAGTGTCTACATAATATGTATTCGATGCGACAATAAAGAACTGTAAATGATAAACGTGTTTTAATTTAATACACAATCTCTTTTAGGGGTTAAATAAAGTCAGGAGTTCATCATATTATCATCAGAGCGTTAAATCACAGGTGCGTTCGGGACGTTCGCTCCGAAGCCCAGGATCCGCTTTCCTACTTTTAAAAACAAGTTATAAGTTTGTTAAATATCTTAAAGGCTACTGCTGTCTGAGGAATAAAGATCACATGGTAGAACTCTATGAATGACCATCTTTATGGAGTAAAATGTCTAACTCTATTGAAACTTAGAAATACTCCATGACTAGAGGGCGCCATATATTCATTCTCTTGGTATTTATTTGATGTATTTAAAACACTTAAGGCCAAATTAAAATTGGAAGTAAACGGTTTTTCAACAGGTACGCTCGAACTGTGACAGCTCATAGCGAACAGCTTGATAAAGCAATAGCTGTGAAATTTGGCGGGAATACGTATTTAGTCGTGACATTTTACCATGGAACGCTACACACTTAACAAAACGTAGAAATTGTTATTAATTTATTAAAAAAACTGGGCTCCGTTCGCATAATATTCCGTGCGTTCAGTCATCTTCAGTGATGAGAATCATTTCTAGTCGATTGGCTTTGATAATAAAGAAAATAACTGAATTTAAAGACGACGAAAATCTACAGGAGATTCACCAGGTGCCTTTACACTCCGAAAAGTCACTGTCTGGTGTGGATTTTGGTCCAGCGGTATCATCGGACCTTATTTCTTTGAAATGTCGTCCAAAATTTGTCCGCTAGGATACACCACCAACAGCGGAGTAGCGGCGGCCATTTGGCTGAATTTATATTCCATATGTAATGTCATCGAAAGTCAAAATAAAATAAAATTTATCCCAATATTACTTGACAGGTTGTTTTATAATATCGTTTCAAAAGTTCGAGTGCTCTTAATGAAAAACCCTGTATGCAGTCAAAATCAAACGGTTCACTTTGTCTTTCAATTTGGATAGAAATGGAGTAAAAATACTAACATAATTATTATACCTTTTTCTATAAGTGATATTTTTAAGTACTTAAAAATATAATAATGACTTTTTAACTGCTTAAATAAGCGGTTCTGTTAAAACGATAATTATAAACAAAAAAAATGGCACAACTAAGTCAATTTAATATTTTTGTTGGATTTTTTATTTACCTTGTTTCTATCGAAATTAGAAGGCCAAAGTGAAACTGATCGGCTTTAAGCCGCTATTAGACTGGCTGGTATTACTATATAAACATAAACTTAAATCATTCATACATTGATTACAGTTCACCGCCTTTCCATCTTTATTCAATTTGATTAGTTAACATTAGTTTATCTTCAAAAATTTAGTCTAAAAGTGTTATAATTATTGCATTTATTATGTGTAGAAATCAAATGTTGGAAAATTTTAGATAAATAACAGTGATGAGTATTAATGCTATTAATTTTCTGTAGGCGTATTTGAATTTATAAATAGTATCATTATTTCTGACTTTGATTTAGGAAGAATTATAGAGATAGGAAAATCTAGTAAGTCGCTAATGGAAATCGGTTACTGACACCTATAAATGTTTGTGACAGAGCAAAGTCAATGCGTTGCCAACCTTTAGAATGGGATAGGAGATATTTTTATTTTGTAGTCATACATTGATAATAATAATATTATTAGAGTATGGGTACAAAATAAAAAATATTAATTGACAACAACAATAGTGTAGTTTACCCTACCAGAATGGCATCCGTGGTTAGTGATACGACAACGCAACTGGTGAGGTGTTGCCACACCCAGATCTACTTCTGGTATAACAACAACAATATTTGAAGTTATTGAAGATTGAACTAAACAGTAAATATCAGTCGATAAAAACCTAAACGTCAAGAAACGAACCATCGTTATTGATAGCGGAAAACAAAAATATGTTTATTAATTTCTATGCTGGGTTACGAAAAATCTATAATTTTACTATAATAACACAAAATGTAATACAAAATTTTAGAAAGATTTTTTTAGGGCTCATCCTAGTTTAGAGTGGACCCAAAATGGGCATTAGCCTTTATGACAACAACAAAGGTCGCTTAAGTCTATTTATGTCTTGGTCTTATTGAGTATGCACTGTTTGCTACTACTCCATTAATTCTTCAAAAAGTAATTCTGTAACATACTTCTGAATAAAACCTATTAAAAAAAGAGAACTTGAGATGTAAATAAAATAAGAAACTTAAAGAAAAACAATATTTAGCTAGACGTGTTGCTGGGGAGTTTCTTGTCGCTTCTTCTCCTTAACAGCAATAACACGTTGCGAAGCGGTGTACATAGAATAGGAAGAAAAATTAAATTTTAACTTATATATGATATATATATGATCTTCAAAAAGTGTTCTCCAGTGAAAATTATTTTGAATAAAAAACTTTGAATTTGAATATGGAGCAAACATGACTTTTCAATCTACATCGGGCATTTGAATTGGTTATAAAATCACGATTATATTTATAGCTTCAACAATGGATGTTTATTCACTTTATGAACCATATTTGGCAGCAATGTGTGAGGCGGATATTTCGACAAGTGAATAACAAACGGACACGACGTCATACATAATTATGAGAAAGGTTTGTTTGTGTTTTATACTAGTTTCTTCTTGCGGTTCTGCTTACGGATCGGCTAAAACGAGGTGATACTTTCCTTTTTGAAGGCTATTATAGTTGTAGTAGACTATAACAAAACTACATTCTAACTTTTTTTCCGACGTTTCGACCAGTTTTCAGTAGCCGTGGTCACGGAAGACAAATATGTCAAGTGTCAATGAGTAATGTTAAGGTTTTTATTTAGTCTACCGCCAACTTATCCATTTTAATGATTTAATTTTTGTTTATTGTTCTTATTTACTCTATGGGAGCCTAATCTAATTTGTGTAGTAGACTATTGAAAGAAAGAAAAAACATTTTGTTTACAATAGTTAATCTAATATAATATTAAGCGTAAAAAAACATACAGGAATTGAGAACCTCCTCCTTTTTGAAGTCGGTTAACAAATATAAGCTTAAAAAATGGAACTTGTCTTAAAAGGGGCATCAGTCTCGGCATAATGCTAGTCTGTCGACCAACGCTGTTCTTCCGCTGAGCCTATAAAACATCGTCACGGCAGACCATTACACAGCATGTAACAATATATTAGTAATATTATTAATCTTCTAATATCAATATAGTAATCTTATATATCTCGCCCAGAGAATTAGCGTATGGCCTGGGTGCATTTAAAAAACATACATATCAGCATAACCGGTGTGTGAAACCCGATAATACGCCTTGGAACAAGCGAGGCGAGTATACCGTCCGTTCCATTAAAAACTAGGAAACCCAAACCCATCAGTGGGACGTTAAATGCGTTGCTATTATTATTCAAACAATAAGAGCGGCAAATTGATTTAATCTGGACCCTTTAAATACGAAAATGGCGATTGATTTTGAAATTTATTTGCCGAAACACCTTTCCCATCGAAAGGTGTTCTAACATCTGTAGTTAATCCTTTGATGCTCAAGAGTGTGCATTATACTCGTATTGACCATAACTTATCCCCAAAAATGAACGTAAAATGATGTAGAAATACAATTAGTTGTGATTGATGTAAAATTTTAGGCCAGGTGCGATTTTAAATTATTACTCAAGCACTATTGTAAAGATAATATAAGATGAAAACGGTTATTTTTGTTGAATCTACTAATGGTGGGTTCCTGTACCTTAGGGGACGTCCATAAATTACGTGAGGTGTTTTTTTAAATTTTCTGCCCCTCCCTCCCCCCTGGTGAGATGTCGTGAGATTTTATTCAACCCCCTCCCCCATCTCCCAATCTCACGTGAGATTTTTCAAAATGTGAGTTTCTTACGTAAACGCGTTGGATTGTTATTGTAAAAAGAAAAAAACAAATTTGCTTCGTGCTTTTATTTACGACTAGTTAAGACTAGTAATCAATATTGCTGAGAGTTTAATTATAAGTGTAATAAAAATTTAACAATAGAATACTTAAATCGTAACTACTGTGATTAAAAAAAGAATACCTACTCTAATTCAGTCCATGGAGAATCATGCACGGTCTCAAGAGAGACTATTGGTCAGTAAATGTATAACGTTGAAGTATGAATGAAATTATTTTCTTTCGAAAGAATTAGTAAATGATCTTAATCGTATTACGATTATGCTTAAGATTAAATCTTAAGCATGTACAATCTGGATTAAATGGACCAAAATAGTATAATTTTTTTTTGTTTAATCAGAAAAAAATTGCGTGATATTTGCCGAGACCCCCCCTCTCTCCAACGTAAGATTAGATGAGATTTGACTCGACCCCCTCCCCCCCCTTAAGCACCTCACGTAATTTATGGACGCCCCCTTACCGACCGTTCATTTGCCTTATTATCGGTTAAAATTTGACATTAGGTCCATACAAGTAAATGACTTCAAATTATTGTATGTTCAATCAAAATCATTTATTTACAGGGTAAGTTGAGGTTAGGGAAGTTATTACATTAAAATTTTTAAAAATAAACTTAACTTTAACTTGGAAATTAAAATAAATAAAAAAATATAAACTTATTTCTAGACCTTATATAATAATGTTGCGTTGTTATATATATTATAATAAATGTAATCGTATGCCAATATATAAAGCTGAAGAGTTTGTTTGTTTGTTTGCTTGAACGTGCTAATCTCAGGAACTACTGGCCTGACTTAAAAAATTATTTCAGTGTTAGATAGCCATTTATCGAGGAAGGCTATAGGCTATATATATATCATCACGCTAAGACCAATAGGAGCGGAGCACCAATGAAGAATGTTTCAAAATCGGGGGGTTTTGAAAACGAATTCCACGCGAACGACGTCGCGGGCACAACTAGTATATTATAATGTTGTTGGCGGGCAACATACCATTCTTTCAACTTTAAATTACCGAGGAGTCCAATTAATATTCAATTTATCGAGTATTTTTCAAAGGACCGGGAACTTAAAACTAGGTACAGTAAATGTTGAACAAAGAGCGGCCTTATCGCTTAAAGCGATCTCTTCCAGCCAACTCCCTAAACTAAGGAAAATATTAAAAGATTCAATAAATAATATGAAAAATTCCAAGAATAAATGAAAAATAATGAATAATATACTTTATATACTATACAAAAATACAATTTATCATACTGTATATAACATCAGCAGCATGTTTTGGACTTGTGAGGACCAAAGATATTAAGTAACCATCAGTTTAAAAGACAATTTGGATTTAGCTTGTCTGATGTTATATCTGATAATTTGGCAATTATATTTTTATATTATTATTTGTTAAATATTGAAGTAAATGATACTAAATATAATCCTTGATTAGAGGATTATATTGTTATTTTAATTTAATTTGGATTGTCTTTCATGTGTAATAATTTGATGAGAGGTTCCATAAAATAAATAAAGCTCAAGATTTTAAAAACTCCTGCATTAGGCAATCGTCAAGTCAGTTATAATTATAATTCGTAGGAATATAAGCGCATTATTAAGATCGGTAATAAAATGTGTGATAATGAATGAATTAATGAATATGCTTTATTGTACTTTAAAAGATACAGTTAACAGAAATAGAATTTTACAATACAATAGGCGGTCTTATCGCTATTCGCTATTTCTTCCAGACAACCTTTGGATGGACAAAAAATTTGATAACAACAGAGGTATGTTGCATTATTCTCACTCCGAATCAGTATCTTATAGATATATGCATAAATGATATAATATACATACATTAATAAAAATTATACTAATACGATATGGTACCTATGTAAATAAAATATTATAAAATACACTTACATAAATAAATATAAAACTAGAAAAAGATGACAATAACTGCTGCTGCATCCTTAAATTGAGCTGTAATAATCTTTCACATGTCTATTAAAAATAGGCAGTGATTTGGCCAGCTTGATATTAACAGGCAGCGCGTTCCAAAGACGAACTGCTTGGACTGTGAAGCATTTGCCATAAAAGCTAATTGGATGCAAAGGAGTTTTAAATAACAAATTTTCCGAGGATCTGAAGTCGCTCAAAGGTAATAAAATTGTTCAGTTATGTTGGGGTTAAAAATTCAACACAAGATCAAGACAGTATACGATTCCGGCGATCGGCCTTGATTTGGCGCGTCAAACGTGATCATATTTAGAAACCAAATATGAATGTTAAAAGTTTTGAAGTCTCAATTATTTTGGCTTTCAGTAACAATCACAAATTCACAATGATATCAGGCCAAAGTAAACGAGAATAAAGTTGTTAGTAACTCAATTATTTTTAATTAGAACGTGTTCATTTTATTTGAGACGTGGCGTGTCGAAAACTAAAATACCAAACCCTTGTATTAGCATCACCAAGGGCAAAGACAACGTATTGCTAGCCTTTACAATAGACTAAAGAGGAATGGACAGGGAGATCAGATAGGAGGATTGTTCCTTAGAATTGCACGAGCTGCTTCCTCCATCCCCATTTTACCATCGGACAACCAGACGCATCAGGTTGCACCACCGTTACATGGCGGAAACACCACCAGTCAGAACCAAGCGTTTCGCTTCATCTTTTCTGGTGCGCACTGCCGAAAAGAGGACTCTGTTTTTCCTGACAAATATAATCTTGAAATCTTCAAATCACGAGTGAATATGTATCTTCTAGGTTAGCGTGCTCCATCCTAGACTGCGTCATCACACAACATCAGGTGAGACAGTGGTCAAACGCAAACCTATACATCCATAAAAAAGGAGGGATGGGATAGAAAGGATAGGATATGGGATAGGGACATGTTAGAGGGAGGGCGAAGTGATCCCTCGGAATTCACAGTCATCGCACGAAATGGGATTAGCACAAGGCTTACCTCCTTACCAACATTTAGAAATTTACTTAAAAAACACTATTTCTCCATAAATAGCTATGTTTGATTAACAACAATATAATCGTGCTAATACATTTATTATAATAACCTATGTATTTTGAAATATATTATTGTATATGTGTATATATATGACTATATATGTATTTGTATATTTATTTCTTAAATTATTTTGAGTATTTATATATCTATTGCCTTTTTCCTGCATCGCCTACATCGCCTGATTAATTTTTTTGGTGATTTAGGTTGCCTGGAAGAGATCTCTTTAAGCGCCGCCTATTATATTGCCTAGAAAATATTGTAAATATGGTCTGTTTTTGTAATTGTATATTTTGATGTGCAATAAAGTGTTATCTCTCTCTCTCTCGCTCTGTCTCTCTCTCTCACACACACACAAGGCTAACCGTTTCACGCCGATATTCTATAGGAGCGTGGTATTACAAATCGAGCAGGCCCTAAGAGCTGTTTGTTATCAAGGTAATGAACCCAGCATGGCTCTACCACGTACAGAGATGACAAACCGACTTAATGCAATAGATAGATAGTTAGATAACACTTTATTGCTCACCAAAATAAACAAGTACAGAAATAAAATGCATAATTACAATACTTTTTGGCAAAACAACAGGCGGCCTTATCGCTAAAAGCAATCTGTTCCAGGCAACCTAGCAAAAGAAATTCTTAACTAATCTGGCGATGTAGATGGAGCAGAACAAAGATAGGACTGAACAATTTAAATATACATACTTACAATAAATTATAAATTTAATACATACATAAATCCAGACACATTTATAGAATACCAATATTTACGTATATACGAAATAATTATTTAACCGTAGGAGTGCACCAGGGATCTGTCCTTAGCCCGTTTCTGTTCTGATATTAGACGAAGTGTCTTACAGCAGCAGAGATGCGCGAGAAGCAACCTCCATGGTTGCTCATGTATGCTGACGATATCGCGCTGGCAGATTCGGACAGGGGGCGCCTGGTGCGACGTGTAAATGCGTGGAAGAGGTCGCTAGAGAACGGTGGTCTGAAGCTAAATGTGGCGAAGACTGAGTACTTGGCCTGCAATACTACAGATCCCACATCCGTACGCATAGGCGAAGATACGGTCGAGCGTACGGATCAGTTTAGGTTCTTGGGATCTGTACTTAGTGCATCCGGGGATATCGACCACGACGTCAAGGCCCGTATCACAGCAGCTTGGGCCAAGTGGCGTGAGGTGACAGGTGTCATTTGTGACCCCAAAATGCCGGTTAAATTAAAAGGACAGGTCTATAAATCCATCATTAGACCTGTCCTTTTGTATGGCAGTGAATCGTGGCCTGTACTTGAGCGACACAAGCAAGAACTGCGTGTCACGGAGATGAATATGCTGCGATGGATGTGTGGATTGACGCGTTAAGACCGGGTCAGGAACTCCCGCATCCGTGGCAGTCTTCATGTCCGTGACATAGCAGACAAACTGCAAGACTGTCGCTTACGCTGGTACGGCCACGTTTTACGGAGACCGGCTAACTATGTGGGGAACAAATGTGTAGCCATGCCGCCTCCGCCAGGTCCCGGTCGAAGGGGAAGGCCCAAGAAATGTTGGCTTGACGTTGTGAAAGATGACATGCGTACCAATGGTCTCAAAATGGAGGATGCAGAAGACCGCGCGAAGTGGTATAAAAAAAGTAGGAAAGCGGACCCTGGGCGTCGGAGTGAAGGCTCTGAACGCAACCGGGATTTAACGCTCGGATGATAATGATGATGACGTATATACGAAATTATCTAAATAAATATGTTTATTAACATTATATATGACTAGAATTTTATATTAATATATTATATATTACAATAGATAAATAAGTAAATGTTTAATATATTACACATATTTATTTAAAGACAGATAGTATTTTCTAAGTGAGTTCCGAAATCTTTATTGGCACAAAACATATTTTATATTATTTGGGGTTAACAGTCTTAAAAACAAAGGTACAAAGATAGCTAATAAGGCTATTGATAAGCCTCCACAGATGATGTGACGTTAATGGGTAATAATATTTGTAAGGATAAATTTATTGGTAGTAAGGTGCGAAAATGTTGTATGTTGGTAACACAAAGCAATCTACATACGTTCAACATTCTATTTATAAATATAAATACTCGTCCTTCCTCTTACTTCTATAATAAAGACCGTGTAAAATTATCTGTAACACATTTCGAAAGAATAATTGTTACTTTTTTTAATGCAAAAAGAGCAAAATTGATAATTCATCTCTTGGAGAGGGCTCCGAATAAAATGGCGAACGGAAACGGACACAATGAGTACTTCACTGCACCGACTTCCGGTACAGGCGTGTAGTCAAGTTTTCACTAACACCTGTTTTTTTGGCGTATAAAACGCGTTTTTGACTTCGTGGCTCATCAACTTTAGGACCTTCCGAGGCGATTTAAAGTCCGTCGTGACCAAAGGACTGACCTATATTTAGGGCAACGTATCAGCGTTGCCATACAACGGGAAAATGCGACCAGCGTTTTGGGAACGTTCCTCAGCGAAAGCGATCTGGACTACATTTCTTACCAATAAGTATATTTATAATACTTTTTTTATTATTTAAGTTCTTGTTATAAATAATAGTTGTATAATATTAATAATTTATAACATCTGTTTTAAATTTTTGATATACTATAGGTACTAATATTTTTAGTTAAATATGAACTATAGTTGTAATTAAAACTAATAACATATCACTAATATTTTTAGTACCATATGTACAAATTGAAATAAAATTTAACACTAAAAATAGACTAAATATACAAATTAAAATTAAACAAAAATTATAACAATGAAAATTACATATGAGGCTCAAATCGTCGGCAAATGGGAACGTTCCCAAAATGTTAAGTCCACAAATACATGCAGATTGAAAACTGTGTTGCTGGGAAGTCTATCGCCGCTTCATCTTAAACAGTGATAACACGTTGCGAAACGGTATTCGTAGAATAGAAAGTACATTTAATTTTCAACTTACATATTTCGGATGCTTAATCCAATACAGATACTACGGATTGGTATATAACGTAGTATTCATAAACACTGTATTAGAGAGTAAGACATTATTATTATACAGCATCAGTAGAAATATTCTAGATCCATAGTTCCCTCTTTCTTAAACCATAAAAGAGATTAAATTGAAATAAAAAATATACGGACACTATCCAAAGAAGTCAATTTACAGAAGAGCCAAAACGCCTTCTTTTAAGTATGAACATCAGTATGATTATATACATTATTACAATGACTTCTTAGTGAATTATTTTTGTAACTTTTAAACCAGGGTTAGTGCTATTACACGTATTTTCATGTTTTACGATAGATGACATTAAGAAGTTGATTTGGCAAAATTTTGGATAGAGTCAGTATTGGATTAAGCGATATGTATGACCTTCAAAAATGTTCTTTGTGAAATTTATTTTTGAATAAAATCTTTTGAATTTTAATGTAGCGCTGCGATTGCATTTTTTTTTTGGTGCCCCCGTTGCAAATAGCTAACAAATACGTCGTCAATTCGTCATGGCAACGCGACCGAAGTTTGCCTACCACTGCTAATTAGAAATAAATTATAACACTTCCGTACTCGATAGTACTTTACCTTACCTGCAAAACTCGGCCGGAAGTTATGGTGTATTGTCCCACGCCCCCCGCCACCGTGTTCTGCACATTAATGCCCTGTTTATCAGACATTGTTTTGATATTGCCATTTTGGAGGGGTTCCTGTATAAATTGTGTGGCTAGCTGACTAGTATTTCAATATAGAGATTGAATTACAACACCTAAAAACAGGCTCGGCCTAGTTTAGGTGTTAGTTAACGAAATAACTTTATTATTAAGGAAAGATCTATATTTTGTATTTATGAGTTTTATATGTAATTTGGGGGTCAATAAAAATATTATTATTATTATAATTAAAATGTTTTAAGACATTAATACGTACTACTACATTTTCTTTGATAGAATCAAATCATATAAAAAGAATATGTCCAATGCAAACCTCAGAAGTGAGACTTCAGAAAAGTAGCCTACGAGAGAATGAGATAAATTTAGACTATCAGGAGTAGTAGGATAACGATAAGGTTTATTGTTTTTATACTATTTTTACCAGGCTCATAAATTATATTCTATTTTAATGCAAAATATTACATATTTAAGATATATTATAACCAGCGATAGGCCGAAATGCGTGTTACATTCGGTTTGACCGAATTTCGGAATTCGGACGAAAATCGGTTTAAATGCCGAACACTCGGTGCAAGAAAAATTAAAATACCTACTTGCACTATTTTTATTGAAATTAATAGAAATCATATCTATAAACGTAAAATAAAATTAGGCCATTATATATTCATGATCATTTATTTTAGTTAGAAACGTGTAAAACTTAAACTTGCAATGTGATAAAAATTAAATTAGTTCTTCTTAATGGAAGAGCCTTATAATATAATATATAATCTTTGCCTAATTAAATACACATCAAACTAAAACAAAAATGAAATAAACATAGTATTCTTCTAATCCTTCTGAAAATCTTATCAGTAAATAGTGTAACTGCTTAATTATAATGCGTAACTTGAATTATAAAAAAAAATTCTAACGGATGTCAGCAATTACAACTTTAATTTTGATTGAAATCACTTTTTTACTAACTAAACAATAACGGTCTTATGAATAGAGACGTAAAAAATGCCAAAGACTCGGTATTATCAAGTCACGGCGTGTTGCTTTCAAGAATGCGTGCCGAAATAAAAGCGAAGTTCGGTCGAATTTTTAATTTTAACCGAATGTTCGACCGAAGTTCGTATTCAGTTTAAACCACATTCGGCCCATCCCTAATTATTACATATTATTCAGATTCCATGTTTTCACTTTGAACAAATGACACGAGAGGCTTATGATAACTAAAATAGCAAACAAATGCTCTAATTTCAATTTGATTCATAAACTTCAAAATATTTCAAACTCCATATTTAAGAGCAGTGCTTAAATGATTAAATATCTCTTTTTAGTCTCGCTTTTATTTCGTTTCATCGAATATCAAATCACAACGATTCTAAAGAAGTTTCACTTCCAAAAGATAGAATTTATTCCGCAACTTCGTACGCGTGGAGTTTAATTTAATTTGTCTTCCGTGCCGACGTGCGCGTGAGCATTTCAATTCTTTTTCTAAAATAAAAGTAGCCTAAGTTACTCCTTTAACATCAGCTATCTGCCAGTGAAAGTCCCGTCAAAATCGGTCCAGCCGTTTCAGAAATTAGCCGGAACAAACAGACAGACAAAAAAATTAAAAATAGATTTTTTGGTATAAGTATCGTATATACTTTCACTCGTATTTAGTAAAAAGTTGTTATTTTGACATTACAAACAGACACTTCAATTTTATTTATTTGTATTGATTATGCTTTAAGCGATAAGGCCGCCTATTGTTTTTAACCATGACAATAATATAATCGTACCTTTTATAATTATATATTCCTGAGCAATAAAGTGTTATCTACTCTATTCTACTTCACATTTGAGGTGCTAACAGCTTTAGTTTTAAAAACTAAGGTACAAAGATAGGTAGAGATGAGCTATTGATCCATAGATGACAGAAAAATTAAAAAGAATGGTTAAAGATAAGCTTAAAAAGAAGAATTAAAAACTATGTATTTCTTTAATTGTCGAACAGAAAACTAATTATATCAATGTAAAGTTTGATTCATTTTGCATTTACAGATTATAGACTATCGGCAAAACTGTTTTAATCTCTAATTTGCAGTGAAATCTGTTTCGAAATCAATTGAGGCAAAATTTCTAGAAACAGTCATTTACGATTAAGCCTCGTACACATAGCAGTTTTCACGTAAATATTGTCATTTAATTGAAAATCACAAGCAGAAATTTCAATTTTATTAGTAATAAGTGTATAATCAAAATGATTTGTTATAATTACGATGTGACATGAAATTCATTTCAATTTCCTCTAAAAAAACAGTATATGGCATACACGTGTTTTATTATGGCTGGTTTTAGAACAAAACAATAGCCATACCACAGTTGTTAAATTAAAGTAAGGTTCTCAAAGATTCAATGACACCTCGGACCGTCGGCCCCAGTGCACTTACTTTATTAAAGATAATAAATTAGATGTTTCTGCGTTCCCATATAATTCTTTTGTAGAATTTCAGAAAACAGGTCTTGTAATTGTAGAAACTAGTTTTTTCTTTTTTTTCTGCTTACCTAGATTGCCTCAGCTACATAGATATTCATGTTAATATATTATGTATATTGGCCTTATGTCGCTACGTTACCAATATAAATCGTAAATTTTCAAATTAAGCTATTTTGTATCTTTTTCTGCATCTTATCCCTTATGTGCCCCGACAGAGGCGTAGCTACACGTCGTATCAGCCATATTCATGACACGACACCCGCACTACAGCGGGCGCGACATATGTGAGCAAAAAATCATAAAATGTTGTCCACAATATCATTCTTTTATTTAAATTCTCTTTTTCGTATATCAGCAGCCGAATGTTGAAACTATCTCCCCTGTACTCTTATGATATGGAGTATTTAGAGCTACCTACACCATTTCAACTAGAAATTGACGCACGAATATAGAATAGAATATACTTTATTGCATAACATTTAGATACAGTTCAAGAAGAATAAGTACAGAAAATAGTAGGTGGTCTTATCACTAAAATCCATTTCTTTCAGAAAAACTTGAATTGGATATTACTATTCATTTCTGTCTTTCAATTTGGATGAATGAACCAAAGTGATGCATATAAACATAAACTTAAATCATTCAATGGAATATCGTCTTGTTCTCTTAATTTTATGCCTATCAACTAAATTGTTTCAACTTGGTCGATCTGTCTAATATCAGCATTAGGATGAATTAGAAAAGGCTTACTATACGCATATGAAAGTATATATTTGTATCAAAAATTTTTTTTTTTTTGTCTTTCTGTGTGTTTGTTCCGGCTAATCTCTGAATCGGCGAGACCAATTTTAACGGGAATTGCAATGGCAGATAGCTGATATTATAAGGAATATCTTAGGCTACTTTGTTTAAAAAAATTAAAGGCCCACACCCACGCCACCGCTGTCGCCGCACTGGAAGGCAAATTAAATTTCACGCGGACGAAGTCGCGGATAACAGTATTGAAATTAATTCGATATCATACTCGTACACTAATTTACACCGTATATACTAGCAGGTTTTATTGGGTCCCACATCTCAAAACTTTGAGAACAGCTCGTATAGGAAATCATTACACTGCAAAAACATTATTAATTTTTAACTGGAGCCAATATTTATTGTTCGGCAGCCGTAACATTGTAGGGTTATAAGTTAATAACCAATCGAATGAATATGACTAATGATGGGATATGAAAATATATGATTTGATAATGACAAAGCATATGTCACGTTTTTAGTTTGTTGACACGCGATTGTATTTTCGTGGAAAATACAAATAATTTCTAAATTATTGGTAGTGCCACGTGTTTTAAATCTGTCGAATAATTAGTGCTGTTGCTTATGAAATTAAAATTAATTACTTTTTCCCTGGTGCACGAAACTACAGTCAGCTGTGTAATTTTAAATCCTAGTGCTTCTCGAGAAATCTCAACACAACATAAAAAGTCTATCATGAACTTCAAAGCCATTCTATTTCTTAACTGTTTGTTGTTATATGAAACGCCACTATATTTTTAACCGACTTCAAAAAGGAGGAGGTTCTCAACTTGACTGGTAATTTTTTTATGTATGTACACCGATTACGCTGAGATTTATGATCCGATTTACGTAATTCTTCTTTAGTTTGATGCAGAATAGTTGCCATTTAGTCCCATAATAATTTAATATAGTTTGGCCCAGCAGTATTCATTTTATGAATATTTTTTTATGCAATTTTTTTTCTGTTCCCGTTTCTTGGGACCTATATTTTTAAGGCGCGCGGCACCTTTCGTAGGCCTACCCATAGCTAGACACTACAAACTAACAAATTAAAAAAAAACATTTAATAAAAACCGACTTCAAAAACTAAAAAGTATAAAATAACTTATTTCTAAAGCTTTAGAAATAAGTTACTTTTTAGTTTTTGAAGTTGGTTTTTTAAACGAAGTTTTTTTAATAAAAATACATCGTCAAATGCCTAGTAAGATAAAGACTCATTTAAAAACATAGCCACATGCTAGATTCTGAAACACACAGCTGTATTGTAGGTTATTGTTTTTAAGAAAGATTTTAACATTTATGAGAAAAATGTCTATAAGATAATGAAATTTGGTTTTTCCAGTTTCCACATGATCTCCGCAATTTGGCGTCACTTAAAGACTAACAATTCGGCTGCTATTGATGACTATTCCATATGACAAGACTGTATGGTACATGATCTTTGCTTGTTCTTTATATATGTACAACGAACAAAAAAACTACGACTGATGTTTTATAAAATCAAATCCGACTTTAAACTAAAAATTAAATAATTAATATTTTACCGATTTCTTTCTACAACATCTTGAAGTCGGCGCCAAGTAAAACATAAAAAAAACAACAAGAAATTTGCAAAATATAGTAATTTTTATATTTTACTTCGCGCCGACTTCAAGATAGTGTAGAAAGAAGTAGGTTAAATATCGCCAAGTAAAATATAAAAATTACTATATTTTGCAAAATTCATGTTGTTTTTTTTATTTTGAGTTTAAAGTCGCTTTTATTTTAGTTAAAAAATATACATTTTTACTTTTTAGTTCAGGACCATTTCGAGAGACCATACTCTTCCGAATAATAAAAAAACAAAATCGGTCTACAATTGACGGAGAAATCGAGTAACAACCAAAAAAAAAATCATACATACGAACATCCTCCTTTTTGAAGTCGGTTAAAAATGGAAGAAACCAGAAACTAAATATGTTTAAAGTCATTTACTTATTTATCGTAAGAACTTACCTGGCAATCGCCTTGCATATCTTTAGTGATAATTTTAAAAATGTCAATATCAAGTTTTGCATCTCAAAAGCAATCAGTAATCGATGCTATACCGGTTTCTCATCGACCAATGTCAGTGAAGGACAAAAAATAACGTTTTATTTCATCAATTATTTTCGACCGAATTCATCTATAATAAAAAGCGGTGCTTTAGGAGGCCTCGCGAAGTATTCTACCTAGTAATAATTAATTAATTACTGATTATTTATTTGTGCTTAACCAAAAAAAACCGCCATATTTTTAACTAAACAACATTCTGTTTACATGTTTACATCGATATTTGTTGTTTAGTTTTCGAAAAGATGGCGTTAGTAGTAACGATCCAGTTGATATAACACATGTCTTATTGGTTTTATAATTTGTATATATACTAATATTTTTATGATAGACAACAACACCTCTAGAAATAAATTAAAATTACCATGTCAAAGCCCAAATCTGAAAGTGTGTTAGTTTCTCAGTAAAGTGTACCACAAAATGCGTAGATCGCGGGTCAGTCTGTCTGCATAAAAAATTGCCCATTTTATCATAAGAGGTGGTAGCTTAGTCTAGCACATACGTCCCAAACTCAAAGGGCGCTGATTCGATCCTGGCCGGAAAGCATGCGCCAATTAGGCAGTTTTCTGACCAAATATACATATTGTTACAATTACCACAGCTACCGGTGAAGGAAAACATCGTGATAAAACCTGCACATCGAGATAACCGATTTGTCAAATCCGCCTTGGACAAGCATGGCGGGTATATTGACCGTTCCCCTATAAACAGGAGGCACAAGTCCAGCAATGGGAGGTTATGGGTTGTTATTATTACTGTTACGAATCGGAGGACTCGAATTAAAATGCCGTTGAAATTATTATATAGTTTATTAGAACTATACAAACATGTATAACACAGGTACAAATATAACCGAACACACAAGTCCAAATGTAATGCAGAAGGTCGTAATTCAATAAAACGCGCATCCGTCACTTATTAGATTTCCGATTGTAGTACACACATCTTGCTTTGCTTGTTGTTATCGCTCGACTAACTCTTCCTCAATCGGGCCATTGCTTTATACTGCACAAATGCAATATGTCTTTCCGTCAGCGTGGACCGAATTTCCTAGAATCGTAATCCGCGCACCTGGCTAATTATGCCTGCAAGCGGCCATAAACGAGTACAATAGGCTGTTCTCCACAATAACCAATAAATAAGTGAACAAAAGAAGACAATCATAAAAGGATTACAATTACTTCAAATGCCGACGGGTAATAAAATGTGTTTTTATAGATGTGCAGGTGGATTTTGTTTTCGTCGGAACTTAAGTTGTAATATTACTATTATAATACCCGATTCTTATCTATATCCTACTATTCATTCGCTTGCCTTACCATCGGTTGAATTTTGACATTACTATATGGAGCTTTGGTATGTTTGGAAGACTTCAACGGCTAAAAACACAGCCACCGGTGGCTAGATGGATTTTCCTTGAGGCTCCAACCTCCTCGACGCCTTTAATAGCCAAGAAGGAAGAGGTCCACTTACAGTGGCTTCAATATCCAATCCTGACATAACATGTGAGTATGTATAAGCGGTATATTACCAGTCTATCTTTATTATTATACACATATAAATTAGTTTTAGTTCACACATATTACATTAATAAAAAGCAGTAAACAATAGTATGTATGAAACTAAAAAAACCCTGGATATACCGCACACACGAAACCGCAGAAGATAGTAGTATAATTTTGCTGCTTTCACTTGTTGTGTAAATGTTTCTTGAATAATAATAAATAAGTACAGAAATTACATAGGCTCACCCAAACTCGCGTCCAAACACTATGTCCACCTTTGGCTATAGAAGAATATATCTTGCATACATCTTGAAACCAGCTTGATCAATCACGCTCACCAAATTCTGTACTTTCAGGGCGGCCGCCATTTAATATAAGTTCATCAACTCACTGTACTTGCCAAAAATCTATTATTTCTTACATGTTTGTCGTCTTAACACCGCAAACGAATCCGACAACAAAAAATGGAGGCATCTTCCAAGAACTAAGGGGAAATTGGGGGGACAGAGATAGATATACATACTATTATCCAAAAAGAGAAGGAATATGTATGTATCAAGAATATGTATTGTGGTTTGAACAAGATAGCGATACCATGACTTGATAATAAACAGTATGATACAAACAGTACATAAAAGAATTTTAAAATGCATTGTTTTTCCTTACAAGATCATTTTTGCACATGAAACATACGATTTCTGCAGCATTTACCTTATTTAATATGAAAACATCAAATAAATTTCTTACATTTAGTCAACTTCAGAAACATCTAAAAGGAGACGAATACGTTTTTATGTATTCTTGGGCCCAGATTGTAAAAAGATGAGAGTGATTTTAAGATTTCTTCTTATTATGTTGATGTTTTTTTTTATAATTGTAATGGGTTAAGTTATATAGAGTGAATTAATCGTGTGCTGTGTTTTCATATTATTAATTGTTGACATTCATTCACATCCTTGCCTTTAGAGAGCGGCAGGTCATTGACAGCACCTTTGATGCTATAAATGTCCATAGGCGATGGTAACCGCTTTCTATCAGGTGGGCCATCTGCCTGTCTGCTGAACTCATGCAGGAAAGAAAAACTAAATCGATTATGGTAAACTATAACTTATTTTATTTGTCACCTTATTTTGAAGACTTCTCGTCTTCCAGGTAGAATTTAGGACGGATTTCTTCCATTTTGTAATAGAAAAATATAACACCACCAACAGCGTGCTCAGTCTTTTTGTACACTAGTCTAATAAGTCTGTAACCACACACTCACTCGTTCACTTGTACACACATCACACACTTACACTGCTTACACACCACATACATATACACAAGTTTAAAATAATTCTCTTTTTTTAAATTGTATAACAAACGAGTTGTCTGGAAGTGGGCGCTAACAACTGCAACACAGTATTATATATACTACAGCATTTGTTTGCGATACCAAATGGTCTCTGTACACTATGTTAATGGTTTCGAATAAATTCAAATTCTTTAATTTCTCTGGGATACATTCGTCAGAACCTGATTTAGTGATAATGGAACCACCTCAGGAGTATACTATTTCGTATAGAAAATACATTTTGAAAATTGTTCCACAATTGAGGGAGAAATCGTGTCATAAACATAAAAAATAATATACAGGCGAATTGACAACTCCTCCTTTTTGACGTCGGTTAAAAAAGAAATACAATAATTTCTGTTCTTATAACTCACCTGCGATATTCTAATACAAGCAGCTTTTTAGAATCCAAGGCTGTAGGGAACAATGCTTTACTTACTTACACATTAGCATTTCAAACGAACCAACTATGAGTTCACCATCATTTGTCTTATCAATTAGACTTATATGAGAGTGTTTATATTGCACCCGTCTTTCCGTAGATTCATTGTATCATTACATGTTAAACTTTGTTTAATCATTAGCATGTTCATTTTAAAAAAACTTTGGAATTATCTGGTATCTGGTCTCGGCAGACATTGTCCTTCTCTGAAAAAATAAAAATCTAGAACCCGATTCCAGCGCTAAGTGTTTTGTTTAGATTGATGGGTTACATTATTGAAGTTTTAAGTAGGGATTCCTAATTTTTATATAGAGTAGCATTGGAATAGTGAAAGAATTTTTGAAATGGGTTCAGTAGTTTTGGAGTTTATTTGTTACAAACATACAAAAATACAAATCTTTCCGTTTTATAATATTAGTACAGATAAGAGCGTTAGAGCAACTGAGCAAGCCCGAAACTTATTCATTTTTTACTTTATTTCTAATATATTCTATATCTGACCTATATTTATAAAAATACAGTAAATAGATTGTAGTATCTATTTGTAATTTCAAAATAAATACTTATTTTTAACTAAATGCGCTGCTTAATCATCCTTGATTGTATTTAAAAAATTGTCTGTTGGCTTGTCTCAAATAGGCTCACATGTGAAGACCTGGTGCTAAATCAGAACCTTAAACTAAAATGATGATAACTCCGCCTTTTATTAGCAAATCAGTAAACATTTTGATGATGATAATAATTCCTCGCCTCTGCTCCTATTTTTGATATAACATTTATATTATTTAAATTCATTCTTAAAATGTCACTATGCATCATAACCTAATGTATTCTAAACGACTCTCTGCGGCACGACTAAGCCCGTGAGGTTTCTGTGCCTCAGTCGAATATGTTTTTATGTATATAAATGTAAGCATTTTGGAAAATAAAAACACGCTAAACAGCCAAACATGAACTTTATATTAGATTTTTGTGTTTCATTTTGATAACTTGCAGGGTTTAGAAAATATAAATAAGTTCGCGTGAACAAAGCAGCGGGCATAGCTAGTTTTACGTTCAGCAAGTCCTTTGACGGTTCTCCTCAAACGTGGCGGCTTTAGACCAAAGTGTTGCTTTTTTACTTATATTGTACTTAAACAACTTGAACGGTCTATTGTAACAGACTTAAGAATCTTAAAAACCTTTAAATGTCCCATAAGTATATGGTTCTGGCAAAATGAGCTTCTAAGCGGTTATTTGTGAATCACAAAAATATTTTTGAAGTGATTACTTCTTATGGGAGGATAAACCGCTTCGTTGCGTAACGCGTTACGGCGCCAGTCTGTCTAGCTTCCCTTTCTCTCGCGAATATAGCACCGGTAGGCATGCTCCTCCTCTCTCACTCTAACCCAGGCGCTATATACATAAAAATTAAATAATAACTTAAGCTTTTCTCAAGTTAAACAACTTCAATATTAAATAGTTCAACTTAGATTACTTTAAGTTATCACTTTTATTTTTATATTTTTTAAAATTGTTTTACTCTTTAATTTGGAAGCACTTCTACAGACGCTTGTCTATTTTCAGTAAGTCTTCAGCTTACTAATTTTAAGACCTATGATGGTTACTTTGGTTCTATTTTGAATATGTCTTCGTATTTTTAACCAACTTCAAAAGGAGAAAGTTCTCAATTCGTCTGTATATTTTTTTCGTATGTTTGTTACGCAATTTCTACGTCAATTGTGGACCGATTTTCAATTTCTTTTTCACCAAGTCATTATATGATGAGTGTCCCCCCAGGGATATCAAGGGCAAGCCTCGAATATTTTAGGCACGTACAATGTGTTTCATATATTTTTATTTTCTAAAGCTATTCGTGTATTTGCGTAAATAAAAAGGAGAAAATAATTTTTTTACAAAAAACAAAAACGATTTGTAAATAATATACTATAAAAATTGTAATAAAAAAGAAACCGACTTTAAGAGTAACTAAAGAGCAAAAAATAAATATTGAGTACATCTTGAAGTCGGTACTAAGTAAAACATAAGAACACAACAAATTTTCAAAATATATTATTTTTTATGTTTTACTTCACACCGAGTTCATGATGTAGAAGATATTTGTTATTATTTATTGTTTTATTTATTTTTTGATATTTATTGAGGTTTGTGAATATTTATTTGTCTAGTCTAGAAGTAACTTCTGTCTGTCGTAGGTAAACTTATATCTTCTAAATGTGGAAATGCGCGACATAGCGACCTCCATTTAGGTCCTTAATGGGCGATTTTTAATCACCAGATAAAAGTTATTCATAGAATAAAGTATAACATGGAAAAATTAAAAATGTCATCATTCAATTTTACTCAGGTTATAATTTATTCGACTGATAATTTTTACTGATGCTTAAAATATCGGCCCTAAGTGAACTTTTATTAATTAAAAGATTTTATATTATATAAACACATAAAACACTTTATTGGTAGCTGTATAAAATTTCATGAAATCGTTTCATTCCCACGGCCATGAAGAAGCAACAAACAAACATACAAGCTTCCTAAGTCACTTTTACTTTTGTATTTTAGTTTCAATGCGATAATACAAATTAAATGCAACGCTTGATGTCTAAATTGGGTAAACATTTTTTTCGACAATTTACAAAATATAAATTAATTTAATTCCTTAATAGCTGTTTAGGGTTTCATATAGGAGACTACGAAATCCTAAAAACCAATTCGTAGCGTAACATACTTTATGTATTGTAAATTATGAAAAATTATAGGGATAATTGTATAATAGAGAAAACGCGAAAAAAAAATCTATTTCTAGTTCCTTTCTAAAGTTATTTTTATATTTCGCGTTTGATCGACGTTGTACCTGATGTCAGGTGGAAATACTAAGATGGAGCACGCTTACCTACAAAACACCTGTTCATGCGGGACTTCAAGACACCTAAATTGTATGTTTCAGGAAAAAAACAGACGACGATAAAGAGTTCCACTACTCAGTAAAGTGTAATATAAAAGTGGAAATATAGCGCTTCACCCGCTTGGTTGGTATTTTCACCACGTATCAGTCGTGTGAGCCCCTAAATAAGTGAGTATTAAAAATATACCCCATGTATCAATTAGTTACTTTAAAAAGTCAATTGATAATTTATTAATCACCACTTCACCAGTTTCACATACTTCATCAATTGCGCAAACGCAACATATTTTATCGTTGTAAGTAAATTCGAATTCGAAAATCAAAATTCAAAAATATAACGATTTACACTTACATTTATTACATACATTTTTTAAGAACCAAATCTAAGGATTCTAAAGTATAAACATGCTTGTTTTAAAGAGGTCGTGACATAGAACACGTGATTTATAATTATAGAAAATTTATTATACACCCAAACCACTTATCCGCATAGATAACGACGTCATGCCCGAAAATAAATGCTTAAAAGGAACAAATCTTTTGAAAATAATAGTTTCCCCTTTTCGTCGGTACACCTGTATCCCGTAGCAAAAAATCGGCCTTGGGGTCCATTGTTGAGTTTGCGCGCCAAGTGTCCATCGAAATCACATTGGTACGCCGTAAAGTGGACATTTACAAACCCCGTTCCCGCGCTAACTCAGTCCGTATCAGAGTACGCGCGCGCGCGCACGGCAGTCCGATACCACGCGTTTGGAACTTTTAGGTTAGAATTGGCGCGTCGTCCCGCCAGGTGCTATTCCGGCTCTTACCGATATTCCGCCCTCGCTCTAACATTCACGTTACTATATTTTCATCTCACTACGTGCGGACAACAGCTGTTTTCTCTCGGGAGATTAGTCAGATGTTCAACTCGCTCACCTGACGCTTTTAGTCAAGTTTTAATACAGAAATGGCGGCTGGAGGACGTACACCTAAGCAGCGGAGGTTTGACATGACAGCAACATTGAGAAACGTGTCGAATAACCCAAGGAGAAGACGTGGGAGTTGTAAATGTTTGTTCGGGCTCCGGACCGGGACGAGACGAGGCGTCTAATGGCAGAACAATATGCAAGGGAACGCAAGAGATTTATAAGAAGATTCAATTTTGATATCGAAACTGAATGTGCGTATAAGCCTTCAAAATTAGATTCACCAGTAAAATTTTGTGACGAAGATAAGGAAAATAATGAAAGTCCAGTTCGTAATGCGGCTGAAGCCCTAGCTTGTGTTGAGAACACGGATTTGAGGGTCTTAGGATCACCTTCGAAGCGTGCTGGAAGTGGTAGCAATTCACCAAGAACACCGCATACTCCACGGACACCAAGGGCATCCAGGACGCCGAGAACTCCCAGAACACCAGCATCAAGAAGGCAGCTGCAAATGACAGGTATTTATTCAGTCATTATCTCATTGCTTTGTCTTAATGTGATGACAGCAGGTGTCGCGAAATGTCAGAGTTCGGGGGATGAATTATAATTTTTGCCGCCAACAATTGTCAAACCTGTTTTTATATATATCCTGTATTTTTAAACAATATTTATATTCAGATATTTTACGCAATCGTACAATTTATAAATATGATGAGGAAATAAAATAGTTTGAAATTTATATGTTTAAAATATGTCAGATCATTATCTGACATATTTTCGACTAATTAACTTTTTCGAAATCTTATGAAGACGCCCGCTGTTTTGGGATTGTTCCCAATTCTGACTTAAGCTTGTTTAGTTACAGACCTGATAATATACATTAATTCCAATTATAATTTTATAGGTTTTTCTCTTATTTTCTAATTTATGGCTTAAATTAGCATAAACAAAGGTTTCTTTTATATATATTTATAATTAAAATTAATAAATATATTGCAAAACTGAAAACTCAAGGGCCTTGTCCTCGTAGAGCTCGGGAACTTGGAAATTAAATAGCTCGAATAGAGAGAGATGCAATACTAATGTACTATAGGAAACTCGAGCCCAGCACTGGAACGTTTATGGGGTGTTATTATATATCTATAATATTATAAAATTCTAGATATGCCATGTCTGTGCAATAAAGCTATTTAAAAAGAAAACAGCTGAAATACACTATATAAAGGACGGAAAACACGATGCATTTTTTTTAGATTTCTTGTCTGTTTGCCTCTTTATTATCTGTTTGTTCGGGATTCACGTAAAAACAACTGAGCCGATTTCGATGCTGTTTTCGCTGAACAACAGCAAATTCTTAGACATAAAATCTGCGTTACTTTTTATCCCGGGAATCCCGCGCGAAATTTTCTAGGAAGAATTTAAAATGCCCAAATTAAAAAAAACTAATTCCAATGTGATTTTTCACTGATCGATAGCAAATTCTATGTAATAAAATATGTGTTATAGTCAAGTGTATTAATGTATTAGATTTATTCGGTTTTTTTGTATGAGCCATAATTAGGTATCGTATACTTATATAACACCTTATGTTTAAAGTGTTTTATTGTTCCCTGGCTATTTTGGCTAAAAGGAATATTTATAAGATCGGAAGGTATGTCCGTCTTTTCCCCTGTCAACCGATCTAACTATATATATTACCTACATATATAGCTAGCTACAAGTATAGTGAGTTGCGAAGATCTATATATCAGGGGTGACTTCTAATATATGCAATTGAGTATTTTTCAGTGTATACATAGACGTGTCTGGTATCGTTAGATAGGTCTTGCAAAATCATCATTATTTCGTTTATTCATATGATAAAATACAACATGAACATTACAGTTGCGCAAAGAAAACAGTTGAATTGTTTCACTTTTAAATTCAGTCAGGTTATAATTTATATTATTTTTAACTTTGATGATTGAAAAATTGGCCCTCAATGACTTTTTTATTTTAATAATATGCGGGAAAATATTCGTTTCTCAAAAGATAAAAAGTGTCTCGTGATCTTAAATTTTGAATGATGTTCTGGATATGTCTGAAAAAATTCAATGATATATGAAATAATTCTTGCATAAATGTAGTTGTATACAGGTGTTATTCCTAGAAATACATGGTTCAGTACATTTTATCAGTTTCAATGGTGTGCAAGTAAGCAGGATCATAATCGTCATTATTTAAATAATTAGTTTCTATTTATTTCATTAAGTACCTTTTATATAATTTGGACAATATTTATTACCTTTATTTATTAATTATATAGATATCTGTTTTTTTTAAATTATTATTTTAATCTGTGTGTGTCAATTATTTAATTAAAATATTATTATTAATTATGCATTGATATTATATTTCAAATTTGTCATTAAGGAATTCGTCTGTGGAATAATATGATTTGTCTATTAATAATTTATTTAGTCTTGTTTTAAATATATTTAATGGTATTGTTTTTAATGGTTTTGGTAGTTTATTAAATATTGCAGGTGCCATTTCGTAAATACTCTTATCCAACAGTCCCGTATTATATCTATTAACACGACACATTTGATTCTCTTTTTCTCAAATTTTCATGTCGTGGTCAACGTAGAAGAATTTAAGCTGTAGGGTCTGAGCCCAACAGTAAGACGTCTATGGGCTGTTATTATTACATACGTATTTTACATATATTTGTTGCTGTCTCATTACAATTGGTATCCAATTGTAGTTGGGTCAATAACCTCAAAGTGTAACTAACGCACCTTGCATTTTCTGGTTTTAACACCTGTGTAATTAGTTGCATTGTCTAATCTCATTATTTTAAAGCCAATGAACTTACATTTGAGCATGTTTCGAACGAGATAGCAGAACCTAGTCTATAATAATCTGAATGTTTCGGTTCCTAAATTTCTGCTTTGAATTTTAAACTCCTTTACTTAATTTTTCTTCTTACGTGTTTTACGATATTTCCTTTTATTTATTTCTTTGAAGACCACGGGCCATAAAAATGGTTTGAACTTTTGGAGGGCTTCCGTGGGGCCATGGGAAGGCCAACACGTAGAGGCCCCTTAACAAATTTGATGTAAATGTGGCGTGACACTGACCGGCGATTATCCCTGTCTGCACCATATAATAATGCACCCAAGGTCAAGCCCCAACCAGTGTAGGACTATTGTGGGAAATGAGAGCAAAAAAGCACCGGGCTATTGGGGTGAACTGCTAGTGGTACTAGGGCTCTGGGAATATGGGGACTATGGCGTCTGCCCATCGCAGTGTGTGGGGAACACGGAAAAGTGGGCAGACGGAGACTCGCAACTCCCTGCATGGGCCCCAAAAATGTCATAAAAGCAACATGGGTGTGAGTGGCTAAGGGGTGTAGAGAGCTGGGCTGAAGGTTCACCTAAGCTACTACCGACGTTATGCCATTTATCACTTCCAGCCCTGGGGCTTGAGCCTTAGCTTTAGCGATCTCCACTCCGTGCCGGCTGGTTAAGGCAAGCACGGAGGCGGGGGCCTTGCCTTGGCCATCAGGTGCGAGGTGTCGCTACTCACCAAAGGCTTCGCCACAAAGCCCCTCTGCGGGTTTATTTATTTTATTCTTTTACTTTCAGCATGTTGTTAGAAAAATTGCCTAAGCGGTGAATAATGTTAGCTTGAGTTCCGTCTACAAAACTTTGGTATAACAGTGTTTCCACAACTTTCAAGAGCTCATTTTAAATAACGCGCTTTAATATACCTACATAATCAGTCTCAAGTCCAGGAGATTCAGATTTTTGAAAATTTTGATACAAAAACTCCATCCATATTGTAAGATCTTTTACTGACGTTAAATGAAGGGGTCCTTGGGCCAGCTTGAAAAGGCACATTTCAGTATACAGTTAAGATATTCAACACAAAACGATTCTTCGTTAGAAGCAATCAACCTTTTTTTTAACGAGGGAAAACCTGATTGAGGGCCGTCGCCTGCGCGTAGGGGGAAAGTCGCGGCCGGTGTGTGAGGATTCGCCAGGTCGGGGTGACACTAACACCTCTAAGCAGAACTAAAGATGCTATTGCCACACCACAGTTAGGGATACCCACTAAACCTCTCGGTATTACGTTCTTCGCCCTTAACGCCAGGGCCACGGGTTTACGGCATAGCCCCTCCGCTGGCCCTGGCTGGCGGTGGCCCATCGGCCTCAACCACTGCCGGACAACTACTTTTGTACCCCGGCCGGCATCTTCATGCTCTTTTTGCGTAGGGCGGTCTGTAACGCGCCCCTCGGGAGGGAAGGTGAGCGCGAGCGAAATACGTCGCGCTCCCACCTCGAAAAACAAACAACCAATATACAGTGATATACTATTCCAACAATATATTTTTTAAGTGGTAAAGCCATGCTGAAATCATTCATTACCTTGATTACAGCTTACGCTTTCACAGAATGCCGGCGTGAAACGATTCGCCTTGACCTGATCGTGTTTCGTGCAATGAGTGAGAGTTCTGATGACCCACTTTCTCTTGACACTATCCTGTGTTCGCTATCCATTTCCATATACCATCACTTTCATTACATCCCTCCTGCCTGCCCCTCTATCCCATCCTTAACGTTGGCAACGCGTTGGCTTTGGCCCTGGTGTTGCAAACGTCGATAGGTGACGGTAATAACTTTCCATTACCTGGCCGTTTGCCTGCTTACTAGCTTCGCAGTAAAAAACTCTATCTTCTATACCAGGTATTCCAAAGTGGTCGATATCAACCCCCTGGGATCGAAGTCAGTTTCCCAGGGATCGACAAAACGAAAACTAATTTTGGGGGTCGAGGAGGTCTAAAAATCGACCCCTATTCATTACACAACATATAAGTTCTTATTTGAAACTTTCAAGATACTGTCTGTACTCGTATAAGTTAGTTGTGTTACGTGTACAAATGTGTCTTTTTTCCAAAAATAATTACCTACTTAAATCTTTTTACGTAATTTGTATTAATAATTATTAATTACACTTGATATTTACTGAGTTTTATGTCAATTTATTTTGTTAAATTTTGATGAGAAAATGTTGTCAAGTTTACTCACTTACCCAATCGCAAATATTTTTAAAGTATTTTGGCTATACGGGTCCGAGGTATTCATTTTGGAAAAGGGATCTCTTGCCCAAAATAGTTTGGGAATCTCTGTTCTATACTAATATTATAAAGAGGAAAGATTTGTATTTTTGGTACGTTAGTAACGAATAAACTCAAAAACTACTGAACCAATTTCAAAAATTATTTCACCATCAGAATGTTACATTATCCCTGAGTAACATAGGCAATATTTAATTTACATAATCGGGTTCTACATTTTTTTCAAGGCAAGACAACGTGTACCGGGACCGCTAGTTATATATAAAATTTTAACGTTAGTGTGTATGTCTCTGAATCCTGCTAAAACCCTTGGACCGATCTTGATGAAAACTTTTGTCTGGTCTCCAGACAGCTTGGATTCACATTTGGAATCGTTATCTGGATAGCTGGAATCGGGGTTTAGATTTTATTTTTTTCAGAATAGGACAATATCTGCTCGATACGCTAGTATTGTATTTTTTTTTTTAATAAAACTGCCCAGGAATATTGTCCTTCAAATCCTCAACAAAAACTCATTTGGTTACTTACAGAGCATTATCCCACTCAGAGCGCTGTTTTATCGTCTTAATGTAACAAGCTTTCGTTTGCAGTTAATAAGATGCATCTCGTATCCTGTTTAAACTATATTATTTCTTACTACGAGCATTTACCTGTGTTTTCGAATATATTAAGCTTATTCAGTATTCATATACCATAACTAAAGAATACTGATACAGACGCAGTGCAGTGCTATTGTGTTCAAAGGATCACTGATATTATAACTGATGGGACTTTATTAAAGAACATAAATAATATCGTTCAAACTGAAAATTATAAATTATATTAATGGGTGTTAACCAAAAAAGATCTTCGGATTCTTTTTTTTCTTACGTGAAATAGGATATTTTATTATACTGATTTGAATATTATTATATTTCAGTACTTACTCTTTTTTCATTAAATTTAAAGTTATTTTAATAATGACACCATCATAACTCTTTATGATAAGAGATTTCTTTGCAAAACTAGAAAAAAGAAGTCATCAAATTTAATAAAGTCTGGTGTCATTATATAATAACATTTCAGAGATGATAATAGTCACCTAATTCTGTAAATTGATTACAGTACCGTTAAAAAGACTAAATCGAAAATATCCCACATCGTCGGCGTAGATGACACAAGTCACAAAATTCCGTTAATTGATTACAGTACCGTAAAAAAGCACCTAATAGAAAATATCCCATATCGTCGGCGTGAATCTTGAACAAACAGACAAACCGACAGAGGCCTTACTCTCAAACACTTTTCGTCGTTCGTTTTCGTCCGATCAGCCCGAAAGAGTACAACTACAATAATACAGCCTGTATAACCACAAAGTTAAATGGTACATGCAATAGAAAACATACTTAAATATATTAAAAATAAACAAGAAAAAAAGTTCTAAACTGAAAACGAATGACAAAAAACGTTTGAGGGTAAGCCCTCAGATATCGGCATTTTTGGGAATTTTATAATATTATACATTTTTAAGTTTACGATCAGCCGAGATATATTTTCGATAAAAATATCAGTATATTTTTTCAAGTTGTTTAAAATTCGAATCGATTAAAGAAAAGAAAGGAAGTGACCAAAGACTACGTGATTTTTTTTCTAATTTAAATTCGTATTGACTTCCGTATATGCCTATTGATTGTTTTTTAATTTCGTAATATAGGAGGCGATGACATTATATTTTTTCATTGTTGATAGCTACATCCGGTTTTCTATGGAGGTTTAATGCAAGCTTTTATAACTAGTTTTATGATTGGTCTAGCCTTGACTGCAGTGCATGTATCTTTATAAAATTAACACGTGTGTGAATGCATAAATATAGTTGTATATTCGAATAATATTACGAACCAATAAAGGTAAACACCAGGTTGGCAGGTTTCACACAAGTGCAGTAAAGGAAAGCAAAGGTTCTCCCGAACATTTCACTCGTACTTAGGGATCTGGAATGAGCTTCTAAGTGAAATGTTAAGAAAAGGTGTCATAAAATTTCTTGATGACCGGCAGTTGGTAGCCCCTCTGGTGGTGCAAATTACCACAGGCGACGGCAGTCCAATGCCTGCTGCACTCCAAATAGAAAAATACATAAGTAGGTAATCGTCCATTAAAGTTACTTATTTGTAGAAGTTTAACATTTCTGTTTTATATTTTCCAATCTATATAATATTATAAAAATGCCGTGTCTGTACATTGAAGCTATTTAAAAATAGCACCTGGAATACACTATATAAACGATAGATTTTTTTTAGATTTCTTGTCTGTTTCTTCGGGATTCACGTAAAATCTACTGGGTCGGTTTTGATGCGGTGTTCGCTGATCGACAGTTAATTCTTAGATTTAAAATCGGCACTACTTTTTATCCGGGGAATTCCGCGGGAATTTGTCTGGGGATGATATAAAATGGCCAAATTAAAAAAACTTCTTCCAATATGATTTTCTCGCTGATCGATAGCAAGTTTTATGTTAATGACATATGTGTGATATTTTTTATCCCGGGAATCCCACGGGAATTTTACTGGGAGCGGTTCGAAGTTGTTCGGGTGCTTTAATTTAGCCTATTCTTACATAGTTTTCACTGAAACGATAGCTTACATTCTTTTTTAAATGATTCGATAATTTGTGTCCATCATCATCATCATTGAATAACATTGTATGATTCAAGTGTATGTTTCTATGGATCACTTTGATTGATTCAACTAAATTAAAAGACAGAAATTTACCATCTAATATCAGCTTTAGATTTCATTTTTAAATAAATTCATTTTTCTTTTTTGAATTTTAGTAATTTGAATTAGGAGGGCTTGATAGTTACCCGTCGATTATCGTTTTGTACTATAAGAAATGGGTTATGTAAACGCTTGAAAACAGGGGCAACCGTGAAAGTAGTCAATCAAGCTTCTAGAGACTTTCTCTTATTGTTTTTGTACTTTAAATATTTTCGCCAGCTTTTGAAAACGTTTCAGAAGACTTAGATGTAAAATAAAGTAAATAATGGAAACTGAAGAGATGGATACATTAATACATAGATAGAAATTAATATATTAAAGATACCTTAGTAATCGAATGAGAAATATGTTAGATTTAATTCGCCAGGTGGGAGGATATTTGCCCGACTGGATGGCTACCACCCCTGGTCTATAGTATGCCGTCATAGCAACCTAGAGTTGTGTTCCGGCATTAGTGGCCAAGTTCCAGTCTCCCCTTAAAAGATCAGCAGCACATTTGTAGCATCTTTGGTGTTACAAATGTCTATAGGCGATGGTAACCGCTTTCCATCAGGTGGCCGTCTGCCTGTCTGCTGAAACCTGCAATAAACAAAATAAAAAAATTAAGATGATACCCTAGAAATATTAAACATAAAAATTGCTTGGTTTTATTATCAGAATCACGAAAAGTTTTAAAAACCCGAATAGTCTGATACATCTCTATATAAGCCTCGTCAGATCTCTTCTAGAATATGGTAGTCACATATGGTCTCCGATCTACTATATTCACTTAAATAGAATCGAAGCCGTCTAGAAGAGATGCCTTGAAGAGGGTGACCCGTATAGGGTGGAGGAGCGAGATGGAATGCTCCTCCGTCTTAAAGGAAGACTTTCCCACGAGGCTAGTGCTGTACCTTGCAGGCCTAGGCTCACCTGTTATAGTTGAAAATTTGTATATATTCTTTGTATATTTCGGGAAAGGTTTGTGACATCAATTATTTTACAGCGCCATCTATTGGTTTGTAAGTGTTCCAGCCGCCTCCACTACAGCCTAAAAACTTTATCCCACAGACATAATCTTGGCCGATCATTCGCAAGTTATGATAATAGACTCACTAAATTTAAATTACAAAAACTGTGCCCCCGTAGACAGCATATTGATTTAATGTTATTACATAAAATTCTTCACTCGTACCCTACTCGTACCTTATCTTTTGAAATGCCTTAATATAAATACGAATTACAGAAGACGGAATCCACCACCATTTGCCTTGCGAGCCTACAAAAATAATACATCTTATTACAGCCCAATGAGCAGAATGTGTCTGTATAATGAGCTGGTCAGCAATAATCCCATTTTAGATATATTCAATAGTAACACTAGCGATTGATCAGAACAACAAATTTCTCTGGCATATATTAATTTTTGCTTATCAACAAACATATGTTATAGAATCTAAACTATTGTATGGTATATTACTTACGTGACGCTATATCTGTATTTTAAATTTCGAAATACGACTCGGATTCTAAATTTGTGGTCAAAATATTTAGAAGTATTTATGTTTGTATTCTGTTGTGTGAAATAAATAAATACCCTATAACCCTAGAAAAAGAATGTAAAATAAATTCAAGAAATATCTATAAAAAAGATACAAAGTTCCGACAAAATAAATAGTCAGAGGTAGAGGAGGGAAAAAATATCACTAAGTAATGCTCATTATTGTTATCAACAAGGCAATTCAAACGGAAAAATTCTTAAGAAGATATATCATTTAAAAACACCTGGTAGCGACCAATAATGCTCTTAGCAGAATCACCCAGTATCCAAATGACATTCGCACACAAAATCAAATTGGTCTGTACATTTGACCGGACCCACCTACCTACATGTGTTTCAACGCGCTGAATCCGAATCTGAGATTTGGCTCGCACACCCCAAAATTTTGAGTACACCGCGAAAAACTGCAATTATGGAGATGAAAAAAAGTTATGGGCCTGGATCCAATAAGTTTTACATGTAGTTGGTTTAGTTTAGGTGGGTCTGGTCGCCCTACAGCCTTACACCCCTACACCCTACAGTCCCTACACCCTCGGATACGGCCCTCCATATTCTTTCGGAGTGCGCCGCCTGGGGACTACAGAGATCCCAGCTGGAAAATGTTGTCGGTTCGGTGATGTCTCAGTAGACCATGGTGAAAGCTATGCTCACCAGCAAAAACTTTTGGTCCGCGTTTGCCTCCTTCTGTGAATTGGTCATGACCCAGAAGGAGGCGTCCGAGAGGCAACGGGAGGAGAGTGCTTATTTGAATCCCGTCAGCAGGAAGCGGCTCCGGGGTCGGAAGCGCGCTACGCACATCTCCTACCTCCATGATTCCAGCACAATGGGCCGCATGGAACCGGGATCCCGCGGACGTCCCCACTCTCCCCCTCCGCTGTGGTTGAAGAGGGAGTTCTCTTGCATGCATGGGGATGCAGTACCTATTGGACTAGTTCCTGTGGCGTCCCGAAAAAGCGTGTGAAATAGGAGCGCAGGTTTAGGTTTAGTGGATAGTTTGACGACCGACATCCCCGTTAGCCTCTGCTCGGAGGTCACGTTGGGCATACGGCCGTTCCAGACTCCCAAACACCCTTCGGTGTAACCCTTCCCCCCAGGCCCGAGGATGGTGTCACAAGAAAAGACATACCCAATTAATTCAACCTCATCTGGTATAATTCTACCACCATACTCGAAATACGAGCGCTCGTTTAATCAATTGAACTGTGACGTAAAGAATGGCCATCTAAACCCTTATACATTCAACTTCAGAGTAACCAAAAAGAAACTAAGCAGATACTAATTTATGTTCGTACAATAAGTAAGCGAAAAATTTATTTTAGTATATTTACGAGGTCTGTGACCTCTTTTGTTGAGCTTCCTCAAAGCCGGCTCTCTGAATATTCAGTGGATTTACTTTTACGAACCGACAGGTATAACATGGTAAACTCTCAGGAGCGTACAACTCTAATAAAAAGCGTTTAAGATATATTTTAAAAGTTATTACTAAGTACTAAAGCGTTTTAAATTATAATATTTAAGAAAGAAAGAAAGAAAGAAAAGTTTATTTGAAGTAATAGCGACGTAGGTAATTACATTCCTTATACATTATTCTACACAGAGCATATTTTGAGAATTTGTATGCCGCATTTGCAGTATTCATTTTTAACTCATTTTCAGGTTTGCACTCAGCATATTGCTGTGCCGGAATTATATGTGACACAACGCTGATTTTCAGTATAAATCTTCCTTTTGGCATAAGACCAATACGCTCCAATTTTGTTAAAAATAATAATAATAAAACTAATTCCACTTGTGTAATATTTAATTAGTAGATCAAATAAACAAATTAAAATAAAACCGACAATAAAATACTTTGTTACTTTAAAATTAAAATAAATAGCCGTGTAACAACTTGTATCGAATCATCTATTCGAATACAATTCTATAGAGTGATTGTCGAGTATTACCACATTCTGTGTGCCACGTCACTGACATGAGGCAACAATTTACATTTTACTTCATAACCTATAAATATTTAATGTGTTATTTTACTGTAAAGCAATGAAGAAGATAGATAGATGACTCTTTTTTGTACAGCATTAAAGAAAACTCACAAACTAGTAGTATTCTATTGTGCAAAGGGTGATTTTATCTGTAAAAATGACCGCACCGAATGTGAATAATGCACTCTACTAAGCTTTTTCTGAAATTATTCATACAAATTACTTTGTTAAACCTTGTTTTTGTTCCTAATACATTAAAAAAGACCACGAATGTATAAACATGTGTACATAATAATCTATAATTTTATGACATTTTAAAAGTGTAGTCTTTTATTTTTTACTGTTTTGTCTGTTCGTTCAGGATTCACGTAAAAACTACTGGGCGGATTTCGATGAGATTTTGGCTGATCGATAGTAAATTCCCGGACTTAAAATCTGCGGTACTTTATATCCCGAGAATTTTACGGGAATGTTTGTGGCAAAGGTTTAAATTGCCTAGATCGAAAAAAATGATTCCGATGAGAAATTTTCATTGATCGAGAAAATCTTTAGTAAAATAATTGTATTTGTATATGCCGTTAGTAACATTACTAATCCTGAGTTTTACCGAAATTTCCGGTATACATCTATTTTCATACAAAAAACCATTACAATGTAGAAAATAAATTTTGATTTTATATTTAGCCAAATAACTGTAACATTTGTTACATGGCCAACGTGGACAAAGTCGCGGGCAAATGCTAGTTTAAAATGAACATGTATTACTGGGGGGTTTGTTGCGCCGCTTCTTCTAATTTAACATTAACTAAAATTGTTTTGGAACCGGTGGTAGACTGTTATTTTTCAATAAATAATAAACTGTAAGATTCCATTTTGAAATTAATGCATTTATTGTTATTTTCAAGGTGGGCAACATATTTATGGAAAAAGCTTAGTGTTATAGGCGACAATGTCTATTGGAGGTGGTGCTTGGCTCGTTTGTTTATATGCCAATATATCTCACAAAAATAATTCTCCCAAACCACAACAATACTTTTTATTGTACACCAACTTAAAAACAGTAACACACTTTCATATCTTAAAATTAGAAGGTAGTAGTACAATGGGCGGCCTTATTGCTTAAAGCAATCTCTTCCAGGCAACCTTTGGATGGACAAGGATCTTATTCACAATAATTTACTGGCGTGCAGTTTAAGATTATACTAATGATAATATATATATATATAATATAATATAATAAACAATAATATATTAATAAGTGTGATAATAATGTAACAGATAAGTATATAACCATATAAAATATATATACATATACACAAACCCTACATGATTAGCAGCCGGTTGCTATACATAAAGGTGACTGATACGCTTTTATAAATTCTTGGGCCCAGATTATATAAAGATTTTTTTCCAACATGATGTTATTATTCTTTTATTTGAGATGAGAGTGATTTTAAGATTTATTTTTATTATATTTTTTATAATTGTAGGTGGTTTAGTTATTTTGAATGAATTAATCGTGTGCCAGTGTTTGCAAATAATTAATTGTTGAAATTCATTCATATACATTGATTATGGTAATCAATCAATCAATAACTTTTTATTGTGCACCAATACAAAAAAGAACTTACAGACTAAAACTATGTCTCATTATGCACAAAGGGCAGTCTTGTCGCTAATAAGCGATCTCTTCCAGACAACCCCAGGTAATCGTTAACTTATTTTTTTTGTGACCTTATTTTAAAGATTTCTCCTCTTCTAGATTGAATTTAGGGCTGATGTTTTGCGATGTTGTAATCTTATACTAATATATAAAGCTGAAGAGTTTGTTTGTTTGTTTGCTTGAACGCGCTAATCTCAGGAACTACTGGTCTGATTTGAAAAATTCTTTCAGTGTTAGATAGCCCTTTTATCGAGGAAGGCTATAGGCTATATATCATCACGCTAAGACCAATAGGAGCGGGGCACCAATGAAGAATGTTTTAAAATCGAAGGGTTTAGAAAACAAATTCCACGCGGACGACGTCGCGGGCACAGCTAGTAGAAAAGTATAATGCTTTTTTAAATCATATCTCAACTAATTACATTTCTTTGGCCCAAAAGTCCTTGTCTCCTTTACTGTTTTAAGTTTGTGGTTATTTGTGATGTCTATGGCGTAACTAAAGAAGGTCTGTGACCTTTCTATGGTTTTGAAGTGCTTCCAATCTCGAGAATCGAATTCGGCTCATGGCGTATCGATGGGTACAGGTCATTGCGCTATTACGTCATCTAAGGTCCACCATCATCATATTTTTTTGTTCCAAAACTTACAAGCGTTTCTCTTTTGTGTCATCATTGCTGTTGTTAATCATGTTTGAATACTAAAATGAACTGTATATTAATAGATATAAGGGCTAAATAATATTTTCTGAGTTGTTTAATTAACATGGTAATCCTAACAACAAAGTGAGAGAATAAATAGTGTTGTAATTTATCCTTTTCAAAGTTCAAAAAATTAATATGATTCATTATAAAATATATCTTTTAAACAATAGGAATTTTTAAATTATATGTTTTGAACTCAGATGAACAAAATAGATAGACTGAGCTTCGAGCTCTCAGAGTGAAACCGGCTAAAGGAAGCCGATTTTGAATTAGGAATCTGGGACTTAATTCTACTATTATTAATATTATCTCATCAAAATCGCCGGACACTATCGTCTCAATCGTAGATTTGCCTGATTTAGGTATTCTGCTAATTCCAATGGCGCGCCGCGGGCACGCTACTCTATCTTTATAAATATTTATACTTAAGCGAAAAATCGCGAATTGTTAATGTTTAAAATTATTTTAAAAATGATTAAAATTTTAGGTACCTTTAATTTTCATTTCGGCTGACGCCTTTTCTGCTAGTGGTAATATCAATTTTTCAACTATTGTTCCGCCGCGACGATATCGAGAAGATATTGTGAATTTTGTAGAATACGAACTTTTGATACTATCGCAATGGAATCCTACTTTGAATATCTACGCAACACCAACATATTGAAATAGCAATATAGCAATAATGGCTTTCGAGAACTTAATATTATATATGTAATGATCGAATGATTGCGAACGAAAGTGGAATAGTTTTCAGTGGATACATCACTATTGACCACACATACGCAATCCACGTGCCAAAAATAAGCTGACGAAGATCATATTAAAAAAAAAATAATATAGTAGTCCATGAGCATCCAGTTGTTATGCCTTCCTACTTTAAGAATAGTGTTACGAGTTGTGGGACTCGAATTAAAATGCCGTTGGAATTATTATAGAGTTTATTAGAACTATACAAACATGTATAACACAGGTACAAATATAACCGAACACAAAAATCCAAACATAATGCAGAAGGTCGTAATTCAATAAAACGCGCAAAGTCCGTCAATATTAGATTCCCGAGTGTACACACGTCACGCTTAGATCGTTGTTATCGCTCGACTGCCCCCTCTCCCCATCAGGCCGTCTTTTTATACCTCACGAATACAAATGTGCCCGTATCGAATTCGACGTAATCCGCAACACCTGGCTAATGATTCGGCCATAAACGAGTACAATAAAACAACGGGCTGTTCTCTAGAAACGTATACCAATAAATAAGTAAACAAAAGAAGGCGATCATAAAAGAATTACAATTAGTTCAAATGCCGACAGGTAATAAAATGTGTTTTTGCAGATATGCAGGTGAATTTTGTTTTTGTCGGAACCTAAGTTGTTACAATAGAATAGAATACACTTCATTGTACAATAAAATTTAATGAAATAATGGGATGGAGAGAGGAATATGGAAATATGGCACAAAAGCTAGAGCAGGGTTTGCTGCACAATAATTTTAAAATGTTAAATATTTTATGTATATGTATATGTATATATATATATATATATATATATATATATATATATATATGTATATATATAATGTAATAATAATTCACTAAATAGCATAAATATACGTACAATAATAACAACATAAATTATACTTTGAGGTAGTAACCCTTAACAAGTCTATTAAAGGAGGATACTGATTGGGCTTGCCTCACTTCCAGTGGAAGCATGTTCCATAATTGGACAGCTTGAACACTGAATGAATGATTATAAAACTTGGTTGTATTGAGCGGTGTTTCTAGTCTCATATTCACTGATGACCTGACCTTACTTTTTAGGGAATCTGGCAATATATGACTTGTCCATTGCGTGTTTCACATATCCCGTAATCTTAAATTACCAATTTCATTATACTATTTTCTTTATTAGCACGTGATAATTGTAGCAATTTATACTGTAGGTCTCAAAGGGTAAGAAATGTATGTTTCCAGGACAAGATTCGAATCAACGTCGTTGGCATAACAGTGCGAGCCCCACCAAGTAACCTGGGCCCCGAGTCTGTAACGTTAACAAAAAAAAGATGCCAGTGTGAGTCAAGTTCCATTCGACTGACAGATGGTATAAATTACGTAGTCTCTAAAATTCACATTATTTCAGTCTCAGTCAAATCAAGATTGATTCAATATTAAGCCGAGATAGTTTACAGATTCGATTGCCAATTAAGTTGCAGACTCTGGGCTATAACGAGGTTGATACCATATACATATATGTATAAATATCTGTAACAAACCATCTTCTTAGAAAACCGATCCAAAATTATCTCGTGCCAATGACCCCTGAACATTCGTTAACCGTGTCTTAGAGCTGCACGCAGAGATTGAAAATGCAATTAAGTATTGTTATTATACACTCGCTGTGCCCGTAACTTCGTTCGCGCGGGGCTTGTACATATTTTCGTAGCTTATAAACCCTGCAAGATATTGAAATAAAACATACAGGTATTCCTATTTTAATTCATAAAATATTCCCAAATAGCTTTTTCGAAGCCTATTCCTATTGTGACTTCCTGATATTGAGAAGCAAAAATTTTAAAAACGGTAAAATAAATTGATTCCATAAAACATTTATGACAATAAATGGGTCACTTATGAAGTCTTTGTATAAATAGCAGCTTTCATTTATACTTCAATTTTATTTAATTACATTTTCAATTGAATTACAATGTCATACCAGTCTTATAATTGAACAACATAAGCGCCTTATCCTTAGTTTATAGCTGAGTAATGCCTCTTCAATGCCCTTTGTGCGAATTTTCAAAAAAGACTCGTCAGAATATCTTAGTCTAGATTCTCCTTGCAAATCGGATTCTAGGTAAACGTGCTCCATCTTAGACCATATCTCCGCTCTACATCGCACGAGATCATGGCCAAACGCGAACATATACAATTATGAATAAAAAAAGATTCAGTGACAGTAGAGCCCTGATTAAATTTGCTTGTGTGCTAATTCTTTTACAGTGCAGGCTGTCAAACTTTGGAATATGCTGCCTCTTACTGTCAGAGAGGCTAAATCCTTACCAACATTTAGAAATTTACTCAGACAACATTATTTGTCCATAAATAGCTATGTCTGATTAACACAATATAATCATGCTAATACATTTATTATAATAACGTATGTATTTTGAAATATATTGTTGTATATGTGTATATATGACTATGTACCTATATATATGTATGTATTTGTATATTTATTTCTTAAATTATTTGAGTGTTTATGTATCTATTGCCTTTTTCCTGCACCACCTACATCGCCTGATTCAATTTTTTTTATTTAGGTTGCCTGGAAGAGATCGCTTTGGCGATAAGGCCGCCTATTATATTGCCTAGAAGATATTGTAAATATGATCTGTTTTTGTAATTTTATATTTTGGTGTGCAATAAAGTGTTATCTCTCTCTCTCTCTCTCTTGTGAAAGTACATTATATATAAGTATATTTGTATTGATATGGATTTGAATTTTATTTTTGATGATAAATAGATTCGCGTTGTACCACGATCACGCCTAATATTAGACGATGATGCGGTCGAAGATGGAGCACGCTTACCTACAAAATGCCTATTCACACGAGACTTGAAGACACCTGAATTGAACTTTTCGGGAAGCACGGACTTTGGTAGCGAATTCCACAGCTCTGCCGCACGCAGAAGGAACGCGGAGGCAAAACGTTTCGTTCTAACTGATGGTGATTCTACTGTGAAACGATGGCATAGAGCAAAGCGTCTTGTCGTCGAAAGTTGGAATGGCGTAAGAGGAATTAGGTCGAACAGTTTAACCGCACACTCTCCGAAATTAATCCTGTGGAATACCGGCACACTAGCAACCCGGCGTGGACGCTCTAGGAATCTAGATTTTGAAGCGTTGCATGGAGAGCTGGTCGCTACCAATCAACCTCTTGTCTCTTCTCTCATTTGACTCCAATATTTACCTGAGCCGTCCAGAAGGTGCGAACAGTACTCCATCTTGACTAAGAAGTATGCATTGCTTAAAAAGTTTTTCTATCCTGGACGTAGTTCCGATTACTACGTAGTTATTGTCGGCTTCGTAAATGAAACAATGGACAATTGTGGTTCTTTATCGTCTGTGTCCTTGAAAAGGAGATATCCAAGCTCAGCAAAAAAAGGGGTAATTGTGATTTTATGATCTTATACTTTATTTACACTAACCTTCAAAAAGTAAGCGTCTTGGTGTCTTTTCAGTAATTATTACAGATTAAATAATACACACGCGAAATGGTGTTTATTTGGTAAAATGACTCGGATAGCCCTATTTAGTAAGGTGATTGGGGTCAAGTGGCTACCACGCCCTAGCAAATATTAAAATATGTAGGTATGTTTATTTACATTTTATTTCTGTATAACAAGTAGTGTTAAAGGGCGCTGTACACAAGCCGGCAGACCGCGCATACAAACGTTGCATGTACATAATATGCCATGGACGAAGGTGAGGTACCAAGAACCGGGGCTGTCTTAACATGCCGATGGCAGCAATTTTAACTTATTAAATAGATCCCCATAGACTCCATTAATAACGGACTTATTGGCATGTGTTAACTTTTGTTCTAAGTTGAGATATTGTGTTTTTTTAATCTCTGACCAATTCCTCCAAACATGGACGTTTGCAAAAAAATGATTTTCTGTTGTTCTATAATTCAGTAATTTCCAAAACTAACAGATTTTGCATGATGTTGATATGCATAATGGCGATCAGTTTGCGCCCCCTGGGTTCTTGCGCCCGGGTGTCATGCACTCCTTGCACACCCGGGTAAAGACGGCCCTGCCCAGAACGACAATAGGTCAGTAAAAACGTAATGCTGAAATGCTCCTAAGCTTTAAGCTTACATGAGATGGTTCATTTCTGTCTTTCGATTTGGATGAAGCGTATATAAACATAAACGTTAATCATTCAATATCATTGAATACCGTCATGTTCTTTCAGTTCTACGCTTTTCAACCTTGATTAAGTGTGGTTGATTTATCTAATATCAGCGTTATATGACCTTATGTGAATCAAAAAAATATTATTGTGAAACTTTTACGGCGTCTTAAGGCGTTTTTAAAGCGTGCGTGCCCAGCGGCACACAAGTTCAGTGTAAAATGTCTCTTAGGAATGTGACGTTTATCTACATACAATATTTGTTTTTGATAATTCCTATCACGATTCTGTATTAGTATTATTTGAAATCGTAGTACTTTTCCTATTTTAAACAAATAAGATTTTTTCGACCTGATTTAAAATATAGTTGTCCGCGTTTTATTCTAGGTCGTGATTCTTATTTTGATTTTATACAGATTTTGGAAAAGGAAGCGGTCAAGTGATTTTCATTTTATGAACAACAACAAAGGATTCAGTACACATGACCAAGTTCCACCAGTTTGCTTTAATCGTAGAACCCTAAAAGAGTGTCTATCTATATGTTGTTTGGCAATAGACGATTCTGATTCTTAGTAGGTGTTATTCTTCCATCATTATAGGAAAAGTTAGTAAGTCGTTGAGTGAGTAGACAGGAACTTAAGAGCAGCCCGATCCAACAATAGGTATCGATTCATTGGTATCCTCGTATTGTTCTATTGTTCATACACAAAACAATTCCCAGACAAAGTTATAAAATGGGCGAGAGAAGCTTTTTCTGTCTAGCCATAGACTAGTAAATCTAAACGCTTCTGTAGTCAAAATAATCATTTTTATTGCTAAGCTGGGAAACAAGTAGACGGCCCAACTAATGGGAGTGGTTGTCGTCGCCTATAGAGTTTTGCAATACCACGGAAGAAGCAACGCGTTGCCAGCCTCTAGTATGGGATAGTGCTTACAACCTACATTGCCAATTGTTGTTTGTTTTTTTCAAACCAGCCAATTTAATTCTAAACCAGAGTAACTGATTTATAAAAAACAACTTTTCATTTTGCAATGGACCTTCGTCGGTCGCGTACAGTGTCACAGTGTCACGCCGTACGCGGCCTGCGGCGTTTGTAAAGTCCACCACCCCTTAATTATCAGCTACTAAAATTTAAAATGCGACAACCGTATATATTTTAGTATCAAGTAAATAGGTATTGGTTGAAATCGATAACATAAATGGAAAGCTGTCATTTCGTGAGTCATCTGGTTAGCAACATGTCAGAACAGGTGCTTTGAGGTCAAATAATTGTCGGTATTACGTCAACAGCCAAAACCTTGAGGCCCTCCCTTTATTCACCTTTTTTGCGAACTTTTAATAAATTATATGTAATAATATTCCTTTCAGGCAATAGTATCTAGTAATTTGCAAATAATATAAGTTCTTCTGTATAATGATATTCCTGTTTAAATTTTATATATATCTAACTTTATTTTTTTTAAATCTAAAAGTACGTAGTACCTATAAAATAATTCTTTTATACAAAAAAATACAAATGCTGTTGTTCTATAAAAAATCATTAAATAAAATGTTAGATAGCCCGATACCTTTTGTTGTCATTCCCTACAATAGTCCTACACTGACCGGGGCTTGTCCTTGGGTGCATTTTATATGGTGTAGACAGGAATAATCGCCGGTCAGTGTCACGCCACAATAAGATAAAATTTGTCAAGGGGCCTCGACGTGTTGGCCTTCTCATGGCCCCACGCAAGCCCTCCAAAAGTCCGGGTGGGTCCATTTTTATGGCCCGTAGTCTTAAAAGACATACAGTTATATTATGATATAAAAATTTTGAGAACATTTTCAATCTTATATCTCTATATACTGTTGCGAAGTACAATATCCCTTGTATCTTTTCCGACACAAAAAAGGGATTTAATTCTATTTATTTCATAGATACTAATCTTATTATATCTATAGATTAGTTTAATAAATCTGTAGAAGGTTCATGTTTGTACAATGAATATAAAAAATGAGAAAAAGAACAGAAGCCTAATTGGACCAGCAGAATCGAAAGTGCAACTTTTAGAATTTTATCTCTCTATTTGTCTGTTAGCGACTCATGTGAAAATTACTGAACGGATTTAGATGAAACTCTCCACAGAGCTAGTTTATATCCTGGGTGAACACTTCATAAATTGTTGTCCTAATCAATGATGTCGTTTCCGTGGGATAGTCAAACATAACCAAAAAGTAGACGCTGCGGTCGTATTTTTTTTAATGGCCGCCGTTTCAATTCATTAAATACTACTTCAAATTCGAAGGAAGCCAGTGTTGACTTCATGCTGGCATCGTGTAAATCGATTTGAAGTCAGTAAAACAGTGCCAAGTCTGTCTGGTTTCAATATTCCCGATTGAAAGGCTGATTTATTCTTTTTCGATCGTTGTACTGATTTCAAATCAGTTTAAATCAAGTTTGATATGTTGAAGTTAATCCGCTCTCCAAGTCGGTATCTCGATCAATGTAAATCAGCTTTCATAATATGTATATACACACACACACACACACATATATATATATATTTTATGTATTTAATCATCTATAATAATAATATATAATTAAAAATAGGTCCCAAATCATCTTCAGTGGGGAATGTTTCCAAAACGCTGCCCGCGTAACGTTGGATGGCGATGTACATGAGTTGCTCATAATACAGGCCAGTCTTTTGATCCCGTGAGATTTCTACCAACTTTTAGATCCCATGGCCCTAGAGTTTTGACCAAACGCTACAAATATGTATCCGCTACCAACAGATGTATATATATCCGTAGATATAAAAGTATGAATATCTAAGATTTTAAAGCTGTTTGCTCATGGTTCAGGATGACCGAAGTGTCTCAATAGCAAACCGCACAAATATTGTATTAAGAAAATCTTAATATTTTTTAACCGACTTCAAACGGAGGAGGTTCTAAATTCGTCGTGTTTTACTAAATGTCTCTAACTTGGCACCGAGTACCGACTTCAAGATGTTGTAGAAAATTTTATTTTTTGTTTTTCGTTAATCTTGAAGTAATTTTCTTTTTTGTTAATTTTTTTTTATTAAATGTTTTTCTCGTCAGTTTATTATTATTCACTGTGATTCTCATAGCCGTGAAGAAGCCGCAACAAAATCCATAAATCACTATACACCATTCCAACATAATAACCCATTTGTTACAAACAACAGAACAAAATCCACTTAAACAAACACCATTACAAAGTTCCAAAACACAAATTCTAAAAAAGTACGTTACATTTCAAAAATTGACCGGTGAGTTCAAAAGTTCTAAAACAAATTATAAGGCCGCATACACACAGGGCGAAAAGCCAAAGGTCACTTGTTGGCGTTGGCCTGCAATCCACAGAATGCCAAGTTTCTATATTTTACTTTGTATTTTCATTTAACTGATTGTCCTCACTTGTGTCACTTAAAGTCACAAGAAACTCAAAGGACACGGGTTCAATCCTGGCCGGGACGCATGTACCACTTAGGCAGTTTTCTGACCTAATATACATATTGTTAGAACTAACAGATGCTAACAACGGTGAAGGAAAACATCGTGATGCAACCTGCACCTCGAGATAACCGATGTGTCAAATCTACCAAGCCGCCTTGGATAAGCGTGGCGGTGGAACATTTACGGGCTGTTACTATCATTATTATTATCTGCTTGACCTCAGTTGTACGAAGTTTGTCCAGTTTTAACCATTAGTAATGAAGAAAGTCACGGGACATATAAAAATGTTAAAGTACAAGATTGATTGGTACAGGTAAAGGTAACCCAAAAAGAGATGGATGAATTGTGTCAAGGATGACATTGATTTGTGTTAGTAAGACGTATGCCAGAATAGAGGAGTATGGAAGGAGAGACATATTGTGCTCAACTCAAATAATTGGGAGAAGGTGAAAGAAAAGATAGAAAAATTAACGCAAATGAATGGATACTAATAGATCTAAAATCAGACTAGAGTGGCGGTAACATCAAAGGAATAGAACCATTCAACCATATATATAGAACCAACAAAGACCAACAAAACCCATTCATTGATCCTGTCTGTTCCCGGCATAATAAAAATAAAAGCATTGAAATACCAGTGTTACCTCGACTGGAACGGAGGCAAGAACCGTGACCGTCTCCCCATGGAACCAGCCACCGTAGCCTATGGGAACCCAAGCTTGAAACTTGTAATGGATTTTAGTCAATTTTATTTAAAACTGCCTGTCATCTCCGACTTCGTCTGCATTCATTTTCTTAAAGAATGATTATACAAAACTGAACAGGAACCATACAAATTTTCATCTTCTATTTCAACTCCTTCAAAGTTTTCTGAGACAAAAGGTATCCAATATCCATTCACAGAATATAATGTATCTTCTTGAAGTCATAGTAGCGTAATAGCTAGCGCACGCATCCCAAACTCAAAAGACGCGGGTTCGAATCCTGGCCGGAACGCATGCACTACTTAGGTAGTTTCCTGGCCTAATGTGCATATTGTTCTAACTACCACGTGCTAAGAAAACATCGTGATGAAATCTGCACATCGAGATAACCAATGTGTCAAACCTGCCAAGGCGCCTTAGACAAGCGTGGCGGGTATACTGTTCGTTCCCGTATAGTGCGAGGCCCGAGCCCAGCAGTGGGACGTTTATGGGCTGCTTTTATTATCTAATATATAAAATTATTTAATATATTATCTAATTACCAAAAAAAAACTCGTGTCGCGGTGTTTGTTACCAAACTCCTCCGAAACGGCTGAACCGATTTGTATGAAATTTTATGTGCATATCGGGTAGGTCTGAGAATCGGATCTATTTGTCATAACCCCTAAATGATAAGGGTGACCTACCCCTAAATATTTTTTTGACAAAATTTCTTATTTATATTTCATTATGATGTAGCATTGAAAAATACATACCACTTCAAATTTTCACCCTTCTACGATCAACCCCTATATTTTAGTAGCGATATTATAGTACTTTAATAATTTAACTTACTTAAAATTACTAGAAATAATTTAAATGGCAAAACAACTTTTGCCGGGTTAGCTAGTATATAATATATTTTCTTAAGAATTAGCATTAAAATCATCATCATGTTCAGCCGTTTAATATATTAACTAACTTTTGACCGCGGCTTCACTTGTGTTAATATTATTCCACGGGAACTGTACATTTTTCCGGGATAAAGGTAGCTTATCTCCTATGTTCGATTGAATGTTTGATTATTTTGAAAAATGCGCTTGTAAATAGTTAGATTCGATTCACCGATAGCTCGTTGTTAATTTTGATTTAAAGAGAGTGAAATGCAGTATCGTATGGACGGTGGCGCCACTCGTAGACGTGTTGAAATGTCGATTTGATTGACACTCGCGAATTTACAGTGACGTTTAGACGAGCATTTTCGAATCGCGGGAATTTAAATACAAGCGTGTAATAGCAAACCCTACATTTCCCCCCACCGAAATCCGCAAGGATTTCCCAATTACGATACCAAACTTGATTAGAAATATTCGATAAACTTATGAGAAAAATAAAGTGTTTTAGAGTAATGTTAGTAGTGGACTGTATAAGATAATGTTATAAACATGAATTGAATATAATAGATTACGAAATTATAGATCAATTTTAAATACTACTAAATAAAGAGGCGTTGAATAAATTAAATTGATGTAATTGATTGATTATTCAGAGTCCTGATCCAACGGAAGAGGACTAAGTTTAGTCACAGGCCGAGTGAATTCGCTGTTAGCGGTACGTACACTGACCACTCGAACAACGCCGTCGGGACCAGGGAGCAATTTAGTAACTCTGGCTAGGCTCCACTTAAGTGGCGGAGCGTCAGTGTTTATAAGAACAAGATCACCTAGTTCAAGATTACGACACTTGATCAACCACTTTTGACGCTGCTGCAAAGTATGTAAGTAATCTTGTTTCCAGAGCTTCCAAAAACGTTGTGAAATTTGTTGGACAGCTTGCCAACGATTTAGTCTAGATATGTCCTGAAGATCGTATTCCGGTACAGATAGAAATTCCCTGTTTTTAAGGAAGTGAGATGGAGTTACAACTACGAACTCATTTGGATCACTCGATAATGCACAAAGTGGTCTAGAATTGAGTACAGCTTCTATACGCGCGAATAACGTACTGAGTTCTTCAAACGACAGTGCTCTCGACCAGACTGCACGTTTCAAATGCAGCTTGGCTGATTTGATAACAGCCTCGTACAATCCACCAAAATGACTTCCTGTAGTAGGATTATATTTCCAATGTATTTTGCGGAATACGAATCCTCAAGACTATATTCTATCTCTGTGCCAAATGTCATCGATTGAATAACAAACATAACAAACTTTCGCATTTATAATATTAGTACAGACAAGGATTAGTATGATTAATTTTAACTGAAAGTGACGTGACTGTTAAATAATTTTGTATATGTATTTATTTCACGCCCCAATGCAGCTTACCAAAGATCTTGTTTTAAACATAATCCTTATTTAAATACCTTCACAAATCTTCAGCATAAATTATCTCTGCGGCTATAACCCATCTCCTACGTGCCCGACATTTCAACTGCAGTTAAATTAGTACCAGTGACTTTTCCTATTGTAAAATGACTGCTTTGAGTCCATTGAATAGTTAACAAGTCACTAAGTACTAGACTGTAGGTACAGTTCCCACGTCAAGGTAAATAATTGGAATATGTCAGGCGTGCTCTGCATAATGATTTTTTCAACATGGCCGCTGTAGTTGACAAATGGCACACGCATCTTTAAATTATTCTAGACAAGATGACGCGACTATATAAATATAGTCACAAAATTATTACGTTATTACAGAATGAGATAAATATAGAATATCAGGATTATTAGGATAATTATAAGGTTTATATTTTTATAATATTTTTACCAAGCTCAAAAATTATTTTATAATTTAATACAAAATATTACATTACATATTTAAGATATATTATAATAATTTATAACACACATTATTCAGAGTCCATGTTTTCAGTTTTAACAAATGACACGAGAGGCAAGATAACTAAAATAGGAAAATAAATACTCGTTTCAATTTGATTTATGAACTTCAAAACTTCAAAATATTTCCAATTCTTTCTTTATGAGCATAGTGCTTAAATGATTAAATATCACTTTTTAGTGTCTCTTTTATTTCGTTTCATCAAGTATTAAATCACAACGATTCTAAAGAAGTTTCACTTCAATTACGTAATATGCTTTTTGCCCTTGTTGTTTTGAGTAGTTGATGGGACCCGAGTACGAGGTGCTGGAGATCCTGCTTGGCAATTGGCAGTTGCTTCAGTTCACTTGCTTCGTAAGAGTGGCTCTAAACAGAAGTGTATGAGTCCCCCGCAGCACGTATATTTAAACTGACCGATGAATTTTATCCATCATTACATTGCTTGCGGGGTATACCAGCAGCCGGCGAAACCGCAAACTTATCGATTTATTATCTTCATTAATTATAATACTAGAAGAAAGATTGCTGATTTACGTTTCTTAGTTAAAATTGCTCAATCTAAAATTGATTGTGCAAATCTCATTGAGAAACTACATTTGTATGTTCCCCCTACTAATGTTCGCCCTAGGAAATTATTACACACACCATTGACGCGCACAGTGTGCCGACGGAATTCGTTCTGTATCAGAACAGCAAATGAATTTAATAAGTTAAGTAAGTTGGAAGATATAGACTTAGACTTATTTACTAATAGCGTAGCATTGTTTAGCGCGAAGTTGGTCAAGTTCTATTCAAACTCGGATTTATCAGTTTAAGTACCTTATACCTATGCATATTTTTTTATTGCTTCTTTGTTTAATTTCCTTTTTTTATTTTACTGTTATGTGTGGAGGCTTATTAATAGCTTTTCTTAATTTAGCTTATTTCTAGTTATTGTTAATAATAGCTGTTACCCCCCAAGTAAAATAAATAAAAATAATATTGTTACAACCTAAGCGCCGACAAAGACAAATTCCACGTACAGATTTGTAGAAGCACATTTATTACCCGTCGGCATTTGAACTAATAACATTGAAACTATTGTAATTCTTTTATGATCGTCTTCTTTTGTTTATTTATTTATTGGCATACGTTTCTAAAGAACAGTCTATTGTTGTACTGTAATCATTAGCCAGGTGTTACGGATTTTAAAGTACAAGCTGATTCTAGGAAATTCGGTCTACATGGCCAGGCGGGCACATTGCACTTGTGCATGATAAAACGATGGCCTGATAGAGGGAGGGGGCGCAGTCGAGCGAGAACCACGATCGAAGCGAGACGTATGTACTACAATCGGGAATCTAATAGTGACGCACTTTGCGCGGTTTATAGAATTACGGCCATCTGCATTATGTTTGGATTTGTTGTGTTCGGTTATATTTGTACCTGTGTTATACGTGTTTGTATAGTTCTAATAAGCTCTATAATAATTCCAACGGCATTTTAATTGGAATCCCGTAACTCGTAACAATATTTTCTCGCCTGCGAAGATTCCTCGCATGATGTATATCGGCTGTTTTACACTATCTAATTTATGAAATAAAATAACATCAACTGATCGGACATCTTTAATATTTTTACTTGAAAATGAACAGATAAGGTCTGGTAAAAAGCATCTTAAATAAGTATATAAGTATGTATGAAGAGATTAATGAAGTTGATGAAGCGAGTGTTTGTCAGGACCGCAGCAGATGGAGATGCATCGTCTCTTCCTATCCTAATAGGAAACAGGCGTGACAATACGTATGTATGTATCTAAACCGCTATCCGCGAACATTCGTATAAAGTTACCTATGTAGTACGTAACGTATGAGTAAACTTATGTACCGTATGAGTGCACTCGGTCCGAGCACACTCTGATCGTGTGAACGCAGCTTTTTTAACCAATGAAAATGAATTTTAAGATTTAAGAAAGTCACAACGGTACCCAGACGACGGCTTCTTTGTAAAAGCAGATTCCAAATGCAAACACGCAACACCAATTTGAAAAAGACATAGGTTACATACCAATTTCGAAATAACTCCTTCCGTTCCCAAATTGTTTCGCCTAAATTCGGCGAAATGGTAACGTTCCATCCAATCCAATTTGCAATTCACAATTCACAAAAAATTGTATCGCATCACGCGATTTCGTGCAATTTTAGATATAGAATTGATATTGCATCTTTATTCAATTCAAACTTTATCTCAAAGTAAATAGAGTTTCTTTTTTCAATAGCTTCATTTATGACTGCATAATATAGTATACGTCACCAAGTGATTGAATACATTTGTGAGCTATACATTATCGTTTTGTCTATTGATGGATAGCTCCAAGCTAGGTTTAAAAATGCAATGAACCCGTTTGTTTCAAAATCTAGTCACAGACTAGAAGCAAGATGTATATTTAAAAGAATGCAGACAGTTGCAAATGTATACTTACCTAATTAAGTTTTTTATAATCACGATTATTGACTATTATTAAACTGTTTTTGGGACTATAGAAAACCTTCTATATATCTCAAACGGCATATTCAATATTAGCTATGCCTGCAACTTCTACTTCTTCTTCTTTTTATCCACGCAGGAACGGAGAAAGAATACAATTTACTGCGGCCGGGTGGTCTGTCGTAAGAGGCGACATAAACAACCAGCCAGGTGGTTGGGTATTTGTCCGACTGGATGGTCTAAATTATGCCACCATATCAACCTTGAGTTATGTTCCGGTATTAGGGGCCAGGTTCCAGTCTCCCTTTAGAGAGCGGCAGCACGTTGGTATTACAAATGTTCATAGACGATGGTAACCGCTTTCCCTCAGGTGACCCGTCAGCTTGTCCGCTGAACTCATGCAATAAAAAAAATGTATATGTGTGTGCAGTTCACACGCAGTAGAACCGAAACAGAATGTGGCAAGGGGGGGGATTCTAAATTTCATGACGTCACATTTCATATATTATATCGTTATAATATATTTAAGCTTTAAAACCCAAAATTTGAAGTATTAACGAAAAATTTCAAGACATGTCGAACTCTATCTGTATGACCATAGTGTAAAATTATTAAATGTAATGTATTCTATCTCCATTTCACTAGTCAGTTCATAGTGTCACTATTTCGTTTCATCGAGTTTCAAATCACAACGATTCTAAAGAAGTTTCACTTTACAAAAAAACTTCATTCGCACAGATTTAGATATTTATATTCACGTCTTTTGAACTTTACCAAGATCAAATTGCAACATACAAAATAACGTTGTGAGATTTCTAAGCCTATTCGAGACAAACATTCTGAAAACTGTTATTTGTATAAATAGTGTCGTATAAATTTATTTTGAAATCAAAAATAAACACTTATTTATAAGTTATAATAATAAATAATGGCAGCCTCTAAATGTCCCACTGCTGGGCTCGGAGCTAGCTATTTATAGGGGAACGAACAATATACCCATTATGCTTGTCTAAAACGGCTTGGCGTTGACACATCTTTTATGTCAATGTGGGTCTCAAAGTTTCATTCCGATGTATTCCTACACCAGCAGCACGTGGTAATTGTAACAAAATGCACTATTAGATAATCTATCCTTATAACTCTATATACAGGGATAGATTGTTCTAGAATACGGGCCCGAATCATGACTATAATTTGATTTTTAAGTCCTAATTGTACTTAGATAAGTGTGCTCCATCTTAGAATATATCTCCACTCAATATCGAGTGAGACCATGGAACGAGAATTTATAAAAGTGTAAAAAACGTTATTTCTCTGTTTCCTGGTAATTATTAAACCTGACAATTTTCACGATCTTTGTTCTTGTAAAGTACGAGCGTAGAAATTTAAGCAACAAAGGGCAATAGGGATTAGAGGTGTAGAAACACAAATCACCCCGTTTTGTAATAATTTACAACGTTACAATACGGAACAAACGCCCATTTCTTACATAACACCGCAATATACAATACAATGATTAATAACTAAATACGGGTTATCGTTGTGACTCTTTCATCGTAAGGAAAAGAGTAGTGGCTAGGGTTGTCTCTTACATCAAAAAATATTTTAAATTTGTTTAGTCTTATGATATAATGTCTATTATAAGCGGAAGTGAAATAATATATTAATGAAATATTATTTACTTTTTACTTGCGCAAATACTTCAATAGCTTTAGAGATAATATAGTGAGCACCTTGTGCAAATTGTACAACTGGCACTCGTATAAAAATTTGCCATCTCACTCTTCAGTGTATATGCTCTTCAACGAGAGTTGCTTTCGATTTCCTTGTGATCCACAAATCAGATCCTAACATAGTGACAATGGGACCAATTCGGGAGTATAACCTTTCGATGAAAAGAGAATATTGAAAAATGGTTCACAATTGACGGAGAAATCGAGTAACGAACATGCAAAAAACCACAGACGAATTGAGAACCTCCTTCTTTTTGAAGTCGGTTAAAAAGTATTGTAATAAAAAATAGATCTGAAAAACTGTCAGGTAATATCAGGTATCTGAAAAACTGCGTACTGAGATATGAAGGTGTGAAAATGTCACCAACAAACAAACAAACATTCGCCTTTATAATGTTAGTTAGGATGTATCAACTACTCAATTATAGGCAAAAATTAAGTGCCATTGTTATTAATACTTTGAAGTGAAACTTCTTTAGAATCGTTGTCATTTGAAAGTCGATGAAACGAAAAAGCCAATCTGAAAAGAGATCATCACAAAAATGTATACGACTAAGCCTGCGAGTGAATGAGATACGAGTATTACATTGTGCAGCACAGATTAGAGATCTAATAAGACCGATAATTAAACATAGGTCCCATTTGGACCGAAATAAAACTGATAATAATATTTTTTAGACTAAAACAGTGAAAAATTTAAAGTAATACTTAAGAAGTTTATTTTGAATTATAATATGTTGACGGATGTAGGCTAAAGGAATTATATTTATATTAATAAAAGTTAGAGAAGAATTATTTGTGAGTATATTCTCTGAAGTTTCACTTCTACTGCGTGTGAATTTCACATACACATATTTTTTAATTTAAATTAATTTCAAATTTAGTGTGAAAAAGTGTCATAGCTACATGGCAACCCTTATCAAGGCCAGTGACTGATGTTGACCTCATCAATGTTTCCTTGTTTTAAGTTTACCCGATAACAATATTTTCTAGAAAGGAAAATGCTCATACACATCATACTTACATGGGTGCTAACTACTCAAATGTGTTAAAAACCTTAGTCTGGAAATTCGATTTCAATTAAATATCGCTTCTTAGTTATGTGATATTCATGAGTTTTATTCGATAGTGAGTTTTTCGACACAATCTACGCTTGTGTAAATATTAGATTAAACTTCAAAACTATTTTGTAAAATTGATTAAAAGTGACTAACGCCAACAGTTTTTTTTATTTGGCTATGGAATCCTAAAAGGCATTTGATACTAAGTAAAAAATACCCTGTAACTCAAAACGCAGCTTTTTTTATTCAAAGCAATTTTTGGTGAAACTATTTTTTACCCTCTCTAACATAGTGAATATTAAAAAAAATGTCTACCTCACAGTTTAAAATATATATTTTACGAATTTGCAAGTATATATCTCCTAAAGTTTCGACTTTAATAAAAATGTCACCAAAAAATATTGTTACGATTTTTCAATAACCATGTAATGATACGCCATGTAGAAAAAAAATCACTCAATTAAATATATGGCAGCCAATCCCTAATTCTTAGTTTTTCGCGATTCCACTATATTATCCTACAGACGTATATAAAATACACCATCTTGCTAAATTTCATCCATGTACACCAATTAGTTTTTATACCCTTTTCAAGCATTTATTTTACTTTTGACAGCTCGATGACGGATCAATTAGTAATGTACCGTTATAAAAACCGCGTTACCGACTCGATTTGTTATAAAAATCGACTTTATTATTAATTTTAATCAATTTAACTCATCTATATATTTTTGCTAAAAATACTATATTGTGTAATAAATTTCAATGTACAAATTTTACGTATATTAAATAAACCATTTTTGTAATAAAGAAAAAAAATTAAAAAGTAGATATTTTTTTTTTCAAATCGCTTGCTTTCGGTTTATATCCGTAGTGTCGATGGGTTTAATAGTCTTTGCGTTGTTACATGACTCACAGAACATCACTATTACGTCACCCACAACAATAAAATACGACAATTATGTCATTTGTTTCATGTGAGCTTTACTGTCAATAAATGTGTTTCTTGATAGATGTACAAACGTCAAAAGTAAAATAAGCTCTATTATTGCTATATCAATGCTTGGAAACAGTATAGTTTTAGTTATTAAAATTCTTCAAGACTAAACAACGTGGACTAAGGATGATGTATTAGGAATTACGCTGGAGACACTCATATCAGGAATCAGCGGCTGTGAATAAGTTAGAATGCAGTTCTCTCAAAATTATACTTAAAATATATCTAAATAAAAATTTACCGCGCGAAGTCGCGTGACGCTCCATAATTCTTTTTAACTTAGCCACTCGACGTGACGCGATTCGAAACACTTTATAACCAAATATTATAGAGTGTAGATAATACGGATTAGGCTAGTTTGTTGTACTTATTAAAACATGTTCTTAAGTACACCTTTAATCGCCTCAATATTCATTGCATTAACGAGCGTGTATAATATTTTAAGAGGCATGACTAAAACGAAACAGGAATGTAGTGAGAGCCCCCCTGCGCTATAACCGTGAAGATCATGATTTTTTCGGTGACGGTGTACGTTGAACTTGAAACTGGGTGGTATCTAGGAATGTACCATCTACTTCTCAACACTATTGCGCTGACTAACTAATGACTGTGACAGTAGTCAGTCTCTTGTACTCTTTTATTTCGGTGACGGTGTACATTGAACTTGAAACTGAGTGTTGTCTATGGATGTGCCATCTACTTCTCAACACTATTACACTGACTAACTAACTAATGACTGTGACAGTAGCTCGTCTCTTGTACTACTTTATTTCGATGACGGTGTACGTTGAACTTGAAACTGAGTGGTATCTAGGAATGTACCATCTACTTCTCAACACTATTGCGCTGACTAACTAATGACTGTGACAGTAGTCAGTCTCTTGTACTCTTTTATTTCGGTGACGGTGTACATTGAACTTGAAACTGAGTGTTGTCTATGGATGTGCCATCTACTTCTCAACACTATTACACTGACTAACTAACTAATGACTGTGACAGTAGCTCGTCTCTTGTACTACTTTATTTCGATGACGGTGTACGTTGAACTTGAAACTGAGTGGTATCTAGGAATGTACCATCTACTTCTCAACACTATTGCGCTGACTAACTAATGACTGTGACAGTAGTCAGTCTCTTGTACTCTTTTATTTCGGTGACGGTGTACATTGAACTTGAAACTGAGTGTTGTCTATGGATGTGCCATCTACTTCTCAACACTATTACACTGACTAACTAACTAATGACTGTGACAGTAGCTCGTCTCTTGTACTATTTTATTTCGATGACAATGTACGTTGAACTTGAAACTGAGTGGTATCTAGGAATGTACCATCTACTTCTCAACACTATTGCGCTGACTAACTAATGACTGTGACAGTAGTCAGTCTCTTGTACTCTTTTATTTCGGTGACGGTGTACATTGAACTTGAAACTGAGTGTTGTCTATGGATGTGCCATCTACTTCTCAACACTATTACACTGACTAACTAACTAATGGCTGTGACAGTAGCTCGTCTCTTGTACTACTTTATTTCGATGACGGTGTACGTTGAACTTGAAACTGAGTGGTATCTAGGAATGTACCATCTACTTCTCAACACTATTGCGCTGACTAACTAATGATTGTGACAATAGCCCGTCTCTTGTACTCTTTTATTTCGGGATGGATGATATTCTTCCTGTCAATAGTCCTCCTCCTGTTGATACTAGTTTTCTTTAAACGTTATTCATAATATGTTTTTATATATTTTATATAATTTCTTGACTATCAATAAAGTAATTAATTAATTATCAAGGTAATTGTAACAATATTATTCACATTAAGTCAGAAAAACTGCTTAAGAAGTTTCTAGGAGTGAAGGTTCGAACCTGCGTCATTTGATTTTATGACGCGAATGGGTTCCACTAAGGTACCACGGCTTTTGAAGTGAAAATTCTTTAGAATCGTTGTGATTTGAAACTCGATGAAACGAAAGAGCGAAATTAAAAAAGCGACACTAAAAAGAGATAAACACATAAAATTGAACCTTATCAAATTTGAAGTAAAACACATTGCTCTTTATGCGTTAGTATTAATTTTCATTTGAATTAAAACTTAAGATTTCAATTTGAAATGAATTTTAGCTCTATCTGTATATACTTAAGGCAGATAGATATTCTTTATACGTAGATCAACAGATATGTAGATACACATACGTACGTAACAGTGCATTGAATTTTGAACTTCATGCTAGTGATTTAATATGTAATTTAGATTGAATTATTACGGATAAGGGTCAAAATAGCTAAGAATAAAGACATCTATAATAGAATAGAAATGCGAAAATGTGTGTGTGCAATTCACACTTGTCTACTAAGCGTTGTAGATATTACTATGTTCGTCTGTATATTCTCTGAAGTTTCACTTCTACTGCGTGTAAACTGCATACACACACAATTTTTTATTTTTAAATTTTCCTCTTAAAGAAAGTCAAAATCGTTCTCCAATGATTCAGGTTATTTGGAATATCTTTGTTTACCAACATGGTAAGTCCTCGTATGTGTGTATGTAGCACGTGGACCCGTTATGCGTGGGTGAACAACCTATACATTCGTATTTGTGAATTTTGAGTATGCGAAGAAAAAAAGTGTGGCAAGTGCGTGGCATTCCATGCACAAGAAAGGTTCCATATAGGTGACAAATGTCCAGTGTTATCATCACTTGGCTACCGAACCATAAAAAAATAAAGGAATTTTGGAAATTTAGATAGATAGATAAATAACTTTTTATTATACACCAAAGCATAGACAAACAGAAACAGAAAAATACAAAATATAGTACAACAGGCGGACTTTTCGCTAAAAAGCGATCTCTTCTAGGCAACCCTGGGCAGGGATTAATAGATTTTTCAATCTTACCGTGGTGCAGTCTATAAAAGATAAAAGGACAGTTCTACAAATCCATTATTAGACCTGTTCTTCTATATGGTAGTGAAGCGTGGCCTGTACTTGAGCAAGCAGGAGCTGCGTGTCACGGAAATGAATATGCCTCGGTGGATGTGTGGAGTCACGCGAAAGGATCGCGTCAGGAACTCCCACATCCGCGGCAGCCTTCACGTCCGTGACATAGCAGACAAACTGCAGGTGAGTTGCTTACGCTGGTACGGCCACGTTTTACGGAGACCGGCTAATTACGTGGGGAACAAATGTCTAGCCATGCCGCCTCCGCCAGGTCCCGGTCGAAGGGGTAGGCCCAAGAAATGCTGGCTTCACGTTGTGAGGGTGACATGCGTATAATACAAGGGATGCCAAAGATCGCGCGAAGTGTAGAAGAAAAAGTAGGAAAGCGGACCCTGGGCGTCGAAGTGATCGCTCCGAACGCAACCGGGATCATCATCCGAGCGTTTAACGCTCAGATGGTGATGATGATGTTGACCGTGATGCAGTCCATAAATAATGATGATAAGTATACAAAGTGTAGCCACATAATAATATAACGTTACTAGCTTCTTGTAATTAGTTTTCTTCTCGATTTCACTACAGTATTATGTAACAGGATATAGAATCCCACATATTCGTAGAAAATGTCATTAATATAAATTCAGTAATGTAAAAAATATTGTGATATGCATAGGGAGGTGGACAGATACAGATGGATGGAAATGAAGATTTCATAAGGATTATGTTTTTATCCTAAATTGCTATGGAACCCTAAAAACAAGATATTCTGAACTGGTTTGCATAGTTCATAGGCTTTTCTAAAATAAATATTATATCTTGGAAAATTTCGAGGAAATTCATTGCTGAATTATTAATAAGTGAACTGAATAACCAAATTTAATGGCCTCTCAACCTAACTACTTGCTAGTCGGTATCTAGAGTTATATTAAGTTCTTAAATAATCAAAACGTTCCTAGCATTTTATTCGTGCCAGAACGGAGAAAGAATACAATTTCCTGCAGCCCGGCGGCCTGTCGTAAGAGGCGACAAAACAACCCACAGCCAAGTGGTAGGGTATTTGTTCGATTAAATGGCTACAACCCCTGGTCTAGAGCATGCTGCCATAACAACTTTGAATTGCGTTCCGCCATTGATGGCCAGGTTCCATTCTTTCCTTAGAGAGCGGCAGCACATTAGTAGAGCACCTTTGGTGTTACACATGATTTCAAGATGTTGTAGAAAATGTTTGTTTTATTGTTTTTAATCACTCTTGAAGTCGGTTTCTTGTTTTTTAGATTTTTTTTATTCTTCCATAGCATTGATTGGATGTTCAGGAATTAAAATTTATTCTATAAGCCGTGCGCAGAAGGTTTGGCGATGACTACTTACTATTGTTGTATATACTTATGTACAATAATAAATTTATTGCAACAACTATTTATGTAACCTTTTTTGTCAACTCTACTGACCATCGATGCGTGACGTCATGAGGCTATCGACAAACTTTCTGCGCGCTGGTAGTACTACTTATCTTCGAATAAGTTCAAACATGTTATTAAGACAACTTACGAATTATGTGCCGCAAGGGAAGTTAACCAAAAAAATCATCAAAAACCCGCACAATAAAGACAACAATGCGTCCAAAATATGACAAAGAACCGCGAAATAAAATCTTTTTCGTTGTAAATCCATAAAAAGTTGTTGTAAAATCCAAAATTCGCGGTAAACCGCATCGGTAGCAGCCATTGTTGCGAGGTATGTACTGTGCAACTATCTTAACAATGTCAAAAGAGGCAGGAAGAGGAGGGGCTTTTGGGCTTAAAAATTGTAATGATTTCAGATATGGCTTAAAAAAGTGTTATATGTTTCTGTTACAAAATAGCCCTAGCCCTAAAGTCTATCTGGAAGACGAAAAATAAGGTCAGAAATAAAATAAGTTGTCAATTACCATAATCGATTTAAGTGAATGAATTTCAACAATTAATAATATAAAAAAGCTTAAAGCACACGATTAATTAATTCCAAATAATTAAACCCACTACAATTATTAAAAAAATATATCAACGAATTAAAAAAAAATCTTAGCATCACTCATCTTTTTATAATCTGGGCCCTACAATGTATGAAAGCATATCCATCTTCTTTATAAAGCACTCTCTATTGGTTACGCAGAGGTCTTTCTAGAACCATTGCCTGTTAAACGATTGTACGATAATTAAATAATAAATCTTTTGATTAATCTAGTACATTTGTTATTATATGAAATTAAACTTGTTTTAGAATTCTGTTTGTATATTTAGTGATTTTACAAGCCCTATATATATTTTACATTTATAAAGTAATTGTATGTTTTAATGTTTGGAACCTCATACAACGTCGATACGGCCCATGGTTGCCGAGGGCTCCTTTATTTGTTCAAATGATGAGATGATGTAGGAAATCATTAATCGCTCGAATTATCAGTGATTATATATATGTTACTAGCGATCCGCCCTGGCTTCGCATGGGTATCTAAAAATAACTTTTTTGTTGAGTTTAATTACCTACTAAGCGAATTCAAAATATTTCACCTCCCGTACGGCCCGTACCCCAGTGACGCCCACATCGCATAAGCCTAGCAAGCCGAGCAGGATGCGCGGCGACCACGCAACTTTTTTCTAATACTTTTACTACATTTTAAACTCATGATATCTTTCGAATGGAATGTGCGAATTAAATAATATAAAGGTATTGAAGCAATCTTGAATATGAAGTCATTTATTTTCATAAGGATGAATACCAAGATACACATAAAGAGCCTTTTCTAGAGGCGGCATTTCAATTAAATTTTTTTTTAAAATACAAGAACACTTATTGTGGCATAACTATAATAGTTAGACACATGCTGTCGGGACACTTTTTGTAAATAATGATGTGTTCTGTAAAGTAGTAGTACATTATTTTATTCTATCATCAATAGTTTTCACAGCGCATGCGATTTTAGGTAATTTTTTTAAACCTTGGGTTATATTATTGGAGTTTTAGTAAGTATCCCTATTTTTTGAAAATATAATATAGCCTATGTCACCCGGGGATAGTGTAGCTTGCCAACAGCCAAAGTTCGCGATCAGCTTCCTTGCGTAGCGGTCACGAATGCGCTCCTCACATCTATCTAATACAATTTTTCGCGCTTTTTTACCTGGAAAAGCGATAAATTGTTAGTTCTGTGTACAGGTGATAGTGTACTAGTGTTTGTTCGTTTAGATTGCGGTGCGGAAAGCAGTTTTGGCCGGTGAGTCCCATTTCTCTCTCCGCTTGCTAGTGTCGTGCGCAAAATCAGTTGCGCGCGCTTTTGTAACGGTTTTTGTGTGTGTAGTGTTTTCGCGCGCCTTTCTGGTCTCCTCTCGGGTCAGGGCCTCCAGTAATGGACGGCCCAAGTACTGAAGGCCCCAGGGAGCCGAGTGTCCCGCGCAAGCGGGATCACAGCGGCTCCAACAATGGATGGGCCATGAAAGAGATAGGGGAGACGCGGGAAAAGAAGTCTTCCCTGGTTCGTCGCAGCCGCAGCGCCGCGGAACCTCGTCTCGGGCGCCCGGGTCCAGCCGTTGTCACGGCTACCGGGCTGCCCGCTTCGATAGGGGGTGCATCGGCGGTGGTCGACCTCACCGCCGCCGGGCCCCGCGATAAGGAGAGCGCGACGATGGGGCCGCCTTCGGCTCCCGCCGCGCCCAGGGTTCCCGCCATGCGTGCCGCGCGCAAGAGCGCGGCACACACGGCCGTAGGTAGGGAGGTGGTGCTCGCCGCGAACTCGGCCGTTCTCATGGCCGTGAGCGCGGCGAACGCCATCGTAGAGAATGTCTACAGGGCGCAAACGCCACCTGCACGGGCTTCACCTGTGCAGGGGCCAAGCGCCTTCGTGGACCACGTAGACATCGCGCCGTCGGGCAGCGTCCCAGATTCGCTGGAGTACGCACTCGACGACGCGATTCGCGTCTTCTGCGGCCCGCACGCCGAGGCGGCTGCATGTGCGCCGACACCGGTTAGTTCGGTGTACACAGCGGCCGGCTCAGCGACAGCGGGGGGCGATGGCCCCACGACGGTGTCGACTAGCGCGCGGGCTTCACCCGTGCCCTCGGCATCGGCTTGCGCACCGGCTTCACCCGTGCGCAGCGTGGGGACGACCGCCCCGCGACACCGGTTGCCGCGCGGGCTTCACCCGCGCCAACGACCGGGGTCGTTGTTAGGATGGTGATATAGGTGCGGTGGCGGCGATGATGTTGTCTTCTTTCCCTACTGGGACTGTCGCCGCCACCGCTTCGTCCAGCTTCGTCCCCGAGTCGAGGCAGCGGTTCTGGGACCGCAGCGCCGACTCGGAAAGCACATCGGGTGCTTCCACGCCGGCGCGGGCGCGATCGCCGCTGCGTCGCACGGGCGACGCGACGGCGAGCGTGCTCGCGGGTGCGGAGGCCTACCTCCGCACCGAAGGGGGGAAAAGGGTCGCAAGGCCAGGAAGGCCACTGCTGCCAAACTGGCCGCGGCTAGCCAGTGCGCCGCGCTGATAGGGGACGTACGTGTGCTCGGCCCTGGGGAGCTCCGCCTGGCGGCGAGCGCCCAGGTCGCCGACATCCTCCAGGTCGCCCAGACGTCGGGCAACCTGAAGGGCGCATACGTGCGCCGACTGAAGGAGGCTGCGACCCGGCTGTCGGACATAGTCGACACGCTGGTGACGCGGAATCCAGAGTCGGAAGCCTGGAGACTCGGCAACGAGAACTCCAGGCTGCGCGCCGAGCTCGGCGCCTTGCGGGAGGAGAACCTCTCCTACCGCAAGGAGTTCGAGCAGATGCGGAAGGCCATGAAGGCCCCCGCTGCGGATGCGGCCCCGGTTCCCGCTGTAACGGCGGAGCCGGGTCCCGTGCCCGCTAAGCGGAAGGCCAAGGCCGCCGCGGCGGAAAAAGTCCCGGCCCCGAGCCGGTTCATATCTCCGCCGCGGTCCCCAGAACGGTTCCGGCTACCGCCGCTGTGGCGGAGCCGGTTCCTACACCAACCGCTGCGCACACCGGTGTGGATTATGATATGCTCACGCATATCATCGCCCGCACGGTGGGCGCGATGTTGGACGCTCGGCTTGCCGGGATTGAGGAGCGGCTGCCGCCCGCGCCAATTCTTCGCCCGCCGCTTGCGGCGGACAGGAAAAAGGCCGCGGAGACACAACCGCTGCCTAAAACGGCGGGAGCTGCCGCCGCCGCCCGCCGGGCCCCGGGGGAAGTAATTCCCCCGGTACCGATGGAGGTGGTGGTAGCCCCCGTCGTAGGGGTGGCGGACTCCCCACCGCCACCCCCTCCCCCCAAGAAGAAGGTGAAGAGGGGGGGAGTAAAGCAGAGGGCGAAGAAGCTGCGCCGAGCCGCAGCTCTCGCCGCCGCCTCTGCTCCGGCGCCTAAGCCTGGGCCACCGGCCCCCAAGCCGGCCCCCAGACTCATGGCTAAACCCGCGGCCGCGACACCGGCCGTCGCGGCACCCGCCGTCGCGGCACGCGCCGTCGCGGCACCTGCCGTCGCGCCACCATCGGCTGCGGTGGCCCCTGCCCCCGCCCCCGTTCCGGAGGGGGGGGCGTGGTCCACGGTCGTCCGAAGGAAGAAGGGCAGGGGAGCGGGGGCGGAAACGCCCCGCCCCCTTCCCTCGGCGCAAGCACCGGCTTCGCCATCGGGGCGGAAACCGGCGCGCAAGCCACGGGCTACGAAGCCCGTGGTATTTCAGGAGCCGAGATCGGCAGCAATTATCATTAAGTTGCTGCCGGAATCGGCCAAAAACGGTATTGGCTACCGGGAGGTCTTCGCGAAGGCCGCCTCGGTGGTCAATATCACCGAGCTAGGCCTCAGAGAGGGGCTGAAAGTGACGCGGACCGCCCGGGACGCTCGACTCCTGGACTTCCCCAGGACCCGAGAGCGCGACTAGGGCGAACCGCGTCGCCGAGGCCCTTCGAGGGGCGCTCAAGGGATGGCCGAAGTCATCCGCCCCGTAAAGCGTGGGGGCTTTACGTCTCAGGGCTGGATGAGTCGGCCACAGTAGATGGGCTTCGCAGTGCCATCGCCAGCGTGGGCAACTGCCTGCGCGACGATGTTAAGGCGAGGCACATCGGCATAGGACCTGGGGGATGGGCGCATCATACGTGATGTGCCCCGTCTCTGCAGCCAAAGCCATCGCCGAGCGGGGCCACCTTCTGGTGGGCTTCACCTCGGCGAAGGTGGAGGCTCTGGAAGCCCGGCCCATACGTTGTTACCGTTGTTTCAACGTCGGCCACGGCACCCAGACTTGCCCGGACTCGTGCCCGGACCGGACCGGCTTGTGTCTCCGCTGCGGTAAGAGCGGACACAAGCAGCCGGACTGCACAGCCCGCGACCCCCACTGCGCCGTCTGCGCGGCGGGGGGCAAACGCGCTACCCACCCGACGTTGGCGAGGCACTGCCAGCCCCCATACGTCAAGGGTAAATTCGTCCACCCGAGGGCGAATAAACGACCGGCGAGTGGAAGGGGGGTACCTATGGACACCTAAATGCCCAGTACACCCCTAACACTCTTCCAAGCTAATGTTAACCACTCCCCGACGCCCAGGACTTGTGCCTGCAGGCGATGGCGGAGTGGCAAGCAAACTTGGCCGTAATAAGCGAACCTTATTACGTACCCCAGCCAGGAACTGGGTGGGGGATCTCGATGATGTGGTGGCCGTGGTCGCCAGAGCCGGATCTGGCACACCGCTCACCAGTCTCGAAAGAGGAAAGGGCTACGCGGTGGCGGAAAGCGGAGGTTACGTCATCATAGGCGTGTACCTCACGCGCAGCCGCCCCTGGCGGAGTACGAGCTCGCCTTGGACTCCATTAGGGCAGCCGTCGGCAGACTAGCGCCGAAGACGATATTCGTCCTAGGCGACTTCAATGCCAAGCACCAATCCTGGGGAAACGCGATTACCGATGTTAGGGGACGGACGGTTGAAGACTGGGCGCTTCAATCCAACCTGTCCATCCTGAACCAGGGGTCGGTCCAGACCTGCGTACGTGCGCGGGGTGGATCGATCATCGACTTGTCATTCGCCACACATGCGGCCGCCCGCAGAGTGGTAGGATGGAGAGTGCTGGAGGAGGTGGAGACTCTGTCTGATCACTTGTACATCAGATTCGAGCTCTCCCCTCGCCTAGCGCTAACCCTGTTCAGGGCCCCTCCCGGCTCCCGCGCTGGGCTCTTACCAAACTCGACGCGGAGCAGGCCGAGGAGAGGGCCATCATCGAATGCTGGACCTATCCAGCCGACCTGGGGAATCTGGAGGCGCAGGCTGAGCACATGCGCAAATCCTCAAAAGGATTTGCGACGCTGCTATGCCTCGAGCCAAACGACCGCCGCCGCGTACATCGGTCCACTGGTGGACTGAGGAGCTGGCTGAACTGCGGAGGGCAGTCCGCAGAATCAGCCACAGGCTCAAACGCAGCAGAGCGCGTCGTCCTCCAGACTATGTTGAGGAGAATGGACTCGTGGGGGAGTTCAGAGAGGCCAGAAAGGCCCTTTCGATCGCAATTTTGCGAGCGAAAGCCCGGGCTCGGGAGGAGCTCCTCGAGACACTGGACCGGGACCCTTGGGGCGTCCGTACCGTGCGGCCCGCAACACGTTGCGGCCCTGCACCTCCACGGCTACGGAAACGCTCGAACCCGAGGTCCTCCGGTCGGTTATCGATGGGCTCTTCCGGATCCGGGGATCTTCACTCCCCGATATGGGTCCAATCATTCCCGACACCTCGGAGGTGGAGCCTCACTCCATCACCGAGGAAGAGTTAGACGTCGCCCTGGACCGGCTCCGGGGCAGGAAGACGGCTCCGGGACCCGACGGGGTTCCGGGTCGGCTCCTCTTCCTGGCTGCCAAACACCTACGCGGCCAGCTGCGGGAACTGTTCGATGCCTGTATTCGCGCAGGCCAGTTCCCGTCGCAATGGAAGGAGGGCCGATTATGCCTGATTCCCAAGGAGGCCGTCCTCCCAACGATCCGTCCGCCTACAGGCCCATAGTGTTGCTTAACGAGGTCGCCAAGGTCTTCGAGAAGATCTTAGCGGAACGCCTCGTTAAGCATCTCGATACTGTGGAGCCGGGGCTAGCACAGACGCAGTTCGGGTTTCGGCGGAGGCGCTCCACGTTGGACGCCTTCGAGACACTGCGATCTGTAACGGACGACGCAGTCCAGCAAAGGATACTGTCCTGGCAGTTTCGCTGAACATAGCGAACGCCTTTAACAGCCTCCCACACGAGACGATCAGGGAGGGGCTTCGTGCACACGGAGTCCCCCGTACCTCACGAGGCTGTTGGGCGCGTACCTCCAGGACAGATACATCCTTTGGGAGGGCGGCGAGTCCGAGAATCGCGCGATAGGTCGGCGACGCGTCGCGTGCGGCGTCCCACAGGGATCGGTCCTCGGGCCGGTTCTTTGGAACGTCGGTTATGACTGGATCCTTCGGGTTCCGGTCCTGCCCGGAATAGGGCTAATCTGCTTTGCGGATGACACCCTACTCACGGCACGCGCTGCGTCATTCGCGGAATCCGTGGACCTTGCCAACGCCGGGCTGGCGATCGTGGTCCGAAGAATAGGTAGGCTGGGCTTGAAGGTCTCCCCGCGAAAACGGAGGCCATCATGTTCCATAGGCGGTTTCGTAACCCCCGCGGACTTGTCCGTTACAGTCCAAGGGTGGACATTCGTGTAGGCCCCCAGATGAAATATCTGGGGCTAATTCTTGATGGGAAATGGCTGTTCAAAGCGCACTTTGAGCAGCTAGTTCCCAAGCTCGTGAGTCCGCAGGCGCCCTCTCTCGGCTTCTTCCCAACGTGGGGGGACCGGGGGGACGACTAGGAAACTCTACATGGGCATCCTTAGGAGTATGGCCCTGTACGGTGCACCCGTATGGTCCACTGCACTTCACCGCCATAATAGGACTTTGTTGTGCCGCGCACAACGGGTCCTGGCGGTGAGGACCATCCGAGGATACCGTACAGTGTCGTGGACGGCGTCGACACTTTTGGCAGGCGATCCGCCCTGGCCTCTCCAGGCGGACGTGATAGCCAAAGTTCGGCGCTCCCGACAGGATGCCCTCGCCCGTGGCCTGGTCTATGGCCAGGCCGAACTCCAGGTGATCAGGACGCGGGAAACCGCGGCCATGATCCAAGCTTGGTCAGTAGAGTTGGAAAACCCTGTTGCTGGCATTGACACGGTGGAGGCGGTTCGACCGCAGCTGTTGCGATGGCTCTCGCGGAAACGCGGGACCCTGACCTTCAGAATGACACAGATACTTACCGGGCACGGCTGCTTCGATAAGTATCTGTGTCAGATTGCGGGCTGCTTGCCTTCACCCCAATGCCGCCAATGTGGCGCGCTAGACACGGCGTTACACACGCTAGTCGAGTGCGCAGCATGGGCACCTCAGAGGTTTGAACTCGAGACACTTGTAGGACCGATCGAATCGCTGGGCGATCTGGTGCAAGCCATGCTGCACAGCGACGATTGGTGGGTGGGTGCGGCCAATTTCTGCGAGGCGGTAGTGTCTCATAAGGAGGCCGCGGAACGAGATAGGGAGAGAGATGGTAGTGCGCATGCGTCTCGCGGGCGCCGACGTCAGTTGGGAGCCCGGAGGCGCAGGTATGCGCATGACCTCCCTCCCTGAAATACCGCTGCAGGGGCCCTCTAGCATCTAGGGAGCAGAGGAGTCTTCACCCCTGTTGACGAAGTGAGTTTGCCTCTCCCGGGGCATTCTCAAGCACTTGTGCGCTAGGATCGGTGTGGGCGTAACTACGTTCTGTATCTCACGCCTTTCCTGCCATAAGCGCGGGGCACATGGGAGGAGGGTGGTTTTAGTGGGGTATTGATTAGTCGAGTCTCCACACAAGCCGGTTGATTATTGTTTGGATTGCCTCAGTGGAAAGCCTCCATGATCAACAACGGTCTAATCCTAAGCAAAGGACCCGGTATGTGCGAAATGCATTTCCCCCGCCTGCCTTAAAAAAAAAAAAAAAAAAAAAAAAAAAAAAAAAAAAAAAAAGCTTGCCAACAGTGAAAGATGCGTTTATCGCAAACACCCGTGCTATAAATTTATTACAGTAACACTGTACATAGCCTCTTGGTTACTTACGATTTTGTCAAAATTTTTCGGGATTCACCTAAATACTACTGAGCAAGTTTGATAGCGATATTGTTCACTTAAAATCCACTGTATGTACTTTATTACTCTCAAAATAGGCGGGATTTTCCCGAAAGCAACAACTTTAATTTTTGAATGGAGTACCTACTCACCAGTCGATAGCTAATTATCTAATTTAACTGCAACATTTTAGGAAAACTGCTAGCGTCTAACATGTTCAAAGTCTAGCCAAATATGAAAAAATATATTTTAAACTTCATTTCATTACGTAATTAAAGACTTTATCATAAAACCGATCAAAGTTAAAGTCTTTATTAAAATGGAGGAACTGTGAAAAGTTAGGAACAAATCCTGGCTTGTACAATGTTGAGCGTAAGCCAGGTAGCCGGTCGGGCGAGCCGATAAATATGTCAGTAACACCCTCACATCCTTTTAGAGTTCCCTATTCAAATATGAAAACGTTAGAAATGTAAACTTTAATAAAATCTACCGGCCTGGTAGAGGTTGTCCTGACCTAAAAATAAAAAACCTAAGACCGATTGCAACGCAACGTACCGGGTGTAGCCACTAAAGCACACACAAACAATGTCATCAAAACCCTGGACCCCGATTTCAACGCCACCTACCTTGTCTAATTGTGAATCCGAGCTCAGTCGTAGGAGGTGTATGGACTAATAATCTTATATTAATATATAAAGCTGAAGAGTTTGTTTGTTTGTCTGCTTGAACGCGCTAATCTCAGGGACTACTGGTCTTATTTGAAAAATTCTTTCAGTGTTAGATAGCCCATTTATCAAGGAAGGCTATAGGCTATATACCATCACGCTAAAACCAATAGGAGCGGAGCACCAATGAAGAATGTTTCAATATCAGGAGGTTTTGAAAATAAAATTCTACGCGGACGACGTCGCAGGCACAGCTAGTATTACTATAAACTGCTTATACGAACTTTTTTATAATAAATGTTCTCTCCGGACGAACCTGATATGTCTGGACTTATTGCTTTTTTGTCTTTTTTATCTTTTTCTTATTATCTTTAAGTCTTATACAAACTTTACAATAGGGATGTTATGCATATGTTTCGGATTTGGGCATGAATACGAATACTTGAATAATACTTTACAGATCTTTTGGAATTGTAAGAGAAAAATATAAATACTTAATCACAACACAACAATTTAAGGACTAGTGTGTCGTCAAATCGTTACATGAGGGCTCTAACGGTAATAACCTATCACAACATATCGCATTAATAGTCTAAAATTCTCTTATTTTTAAATAATAGTATTTTTTATGATTAAAAAGCAATAAAAAAAGTCTAAATGACTCTAAATTTTAGACACCGCCCCTATCCGAAATTATCCGAAATTTATATATCGGATATTTTATTTATTTATTTTATCTGAACTAACAGAGAAAGAATACATTTTCCTGCGGCCGGGCTGCCTGTTATAAGAGTCGGCCAAACCACCCACTACCAGTTTGTAGGATGTTTACCGGTCTTAGCTTGGTAGCTATCGTCCGGTTTAGAATATGTCGCCATAACAATCTTGAGTTGTGTTCCTGCATTAGACGCCAGGTTCCAATCTCCCTTTAGAGAGCTGCACACGTCTAGTCATCGCAGTGGACAACGAACTACTGGCTAGCGCAACGCAGGAGCACACATATTGATAGTTGCTCTATCTTGCCCGCACACCATCTGTCCCGCTCACACATTGTGCTAGCTGTACGACTTGTTAATATTTGTACTTAAGGTACTTAGGTTATCGTTTCCAAAATAAATTAATTCACTGCAGTTCACATCAGCACTCGACAGTGAATAACTACTCTCTGCCATCTGAAGTATCATTTAACCTCTAATTCTCGCTGCTGCATGTCCATTGGTGATGGTAACCGCTTTCCATCAGGTCTGCCTGTCTGCTGTAATCTATATGATAGCTTCGGCTACAGTTAGGGGAGCTCTATAACATCTCTCCTTTACACAAATAAATTGCTACAATAATTTTCTTTAAGTATAGGAGAATACATTTTAATTTAACAGAACCTCTCTCTATTACTATAAAACACACTTAACCACTAACTTTTTTATTTCATTTTTTTCTTCGACTCGGACACATTGGAAGTGGTTCCCAACCGGTTTTTATTTGCGATCACGACGACTTAGATTATGCTTTGAAAGTCCTTATGTTCCTTTGCCTTTAAAAGAAACAAAACTCACTTCTCGTGTTAATGGCACACTTGTTAATTTATAATTTGATGATAAGGTTTTTCGTGAGAAGGCTTTATTCGGACGTAATTGAATGCGATTTTAATTAAATAAAAAAAAAGACATTGGCGAAGTGCGTGTTAATAGCATATTGTAGGGTTCAGGAGTAGTGTGGTATGCGGCGTAGGTTTATAGGTTGTAAGTATTAAAACTACATTATATCGACGTGAAATATCCTTATGCTGTTTTAATTTTGCAATTATTGAAACTCTCGTCTATATATAATAAAACAAAGATTACCTACACCAATGATAACTTAAGAACGGCTGGACCGATTTTTATAAATTTGTCGACGGCCTCTGTAGTTGAACGGGCAAAGTCTTTACCGGCTTACCTCACTGTAATGCAGAGGCTCCGGTTTCAATTCCTAGTATGGTAAATTTCGGAAACGAATTTTGTCCGTTATTTGCTAAAGTCTGGGTGTTTGAGAATCGACCCCAGAGTAATCGTTGTATGTTACCCATAACACAAGCATTATTACTTAATTTGGGGATATACAATATGTATGTTTGTCTACCGATTACTATATTATATTATTTGTTGGATTTGTCCGCACCCCAAATAGCAGAATAACTATGAAGATATGGAAAAACAGAGCAGATTCTTTTTAAAATAAATTAATTAGGTTTGGAACTCCGCCTTCTTCTGCGAGTGGCAGCGCACGTCACGCACGCTTATAGCTTATGTTTTTGGTTGTTCGCATGGGTTCCGCCCGGGATGGCTTAGATTCACAATTGGATCCAGTAGGTGGCGCTGGAATCGAATTATAGATTTTAATTTTTTCAGAGCACGACAACGTCTGCCGAGACCACTAGCACTTTATATACATACCATACAAATATATCTATGAAAATATATAAATGTTGATGACATTAATAAGCTTTCTCACGCTAAATCGTTTCCCGTATTCGAATGATACCACGTTGTTCTTTCCAAAACAAATTCCGGCACCGTTGTGTCGTCGGGCAGTTCCGAAAATCCAACTCATTGTGTGGTGTGTCTTTACATGGAAGTCAATCATTTGTATTTCGTAATCGATTACGGTTAACCGACTGAGTCACTCGATTCTTACATATATTTTGTGAAGGATAATAAGTATATTAAATAAATATTCTGATTGCATTAATTTTATAGAGTAAAATTCATAGATCCCAATTGACTCATAAAACACTGCACTCAGTAAAATAGCTACTAAATAATAGCTGGTAAAGTTTTTGGAGTTTACTCCTTAAGAATCAATTTTTCATATGAAGACTTCGATGTGGAAATTTTATGAGGAGTGAAATAGTAGATACAAGATTAATTCAAAATCTTTGTTTTTTTCTTTCTTTCAAACCATCCCTGTATTAGAGCGAACAAAAAAGAATTCAAATTGGTCAGGCTGTTTTTATTAGTTAAAGTAATTTAAGTGTTAAATCTGTATGTCGTGTTAATATTCACGTCTACTATATAAGCTTGCTTACCAAGATGAGTTTTAGCAAAGTTAATTTCTGTCAGGCGCTCTGAAATTACCTACTTATATGATTTTAATCTTTAATTAATATGTTTGTGAGTGTCTTTTCTGTTTATACATATGTATGTGCGTTTTATACTGGCTAAATAGTAATCTGTCTTTCTGTATGTTTTTCTTATAACTGGCCCTTATTCGGCCGCTATCGCCACGCACGTGCATATGTTTTTTAAATGCATAAGGAGTTAACTCCAGTAGTGCGTCGGAGTGGACACACAAGTTTTTTTTATTGCTGGAGTTCAACAGACAGGCTGGCAGCCTTCTTGATGGAAAGTGGTTATCGTCGCCTATGGACATTTGCCACACTAAAAGTCCCATTGCAAAGATTCACAATGATGAACATACAAACTTTTTGTGTGTATTAAATTTGAATTTAATATTGTTACAACTTAAGTTCCGACAAAAACAAAATCCACCTGCATATCTATAGAAACATACTTTATTACATGTCGGCATTTGAACTAATTGTAATTCTTTTATGATTGTCTTCTTTTGTATACTTATTTATTGGTTATTGTGGAGAGCAGCCTATTGTACTCGTTTATGGCCGTTTGCAGGCATAATTAGGCAGGTGTGCGGATCATGATTTCTAGGAAATTGCGTCGATGCTTGCCGGACAGACATATTTGCATTTGTGCAGTATAAAGCAATGGCCCGATTGAGGAAGGATTAGTCGAGCGACAACCATGAGCGAAGCAAGACGTATGTACTACAATCGGGAATCTAATAAGTGACGGACTTTGCGCGTTTTATCGAGTTACGACCTTCGCATTTCGTTTGGACTTTTTGTGTTCGGTTATATTTGTACCTGTGTTATACGTGTTTGTATAGTTCTAATAAACTCTATAGTCATTGTAACGGCATTTTAATTCGAGTGTCGCGACTCGTAACAATATTTTGGAATGCGTTGCTGTATTTTAAGTTATTTGTTCCACCAATGACTTTACTTCTGTGTGATGTGTGTATATCTTGTCACAACGAAAATTTCTCGTATTTTTAAAATCTCGTCTTAGCCCCCAACACAAAATATTCAAACTTACTTTCTTTTTGTTACAGATTATTGGACGCTACGAAAGCACGCAGATGGGGCGACTAGTGACAAGGAAAATTAACAAACAAAAAGTACATTATGCGCCTATTGAAGCAATTTACCCACCTATAGCTGAATTACTTAATTTATAAAAAATATTTTGTATGAATAGATTTTAAATACATTTTATTGTGACGTTTGCGAAAGTATTGAGATGTTAATCACAAAAATATTTCTGATGAAAACATTAAATTCATTTCGAAGTGCTATTTTCCAATGATTTTGTAAAACAGAAAGGTTTGTTATGTCCTAATCTATCTGGGATAATTTTAGTCACCGTGGCTAACTGCGTCCTGTTTATAGTGTTGAAGATAACGCTGTTAATGATTAGATTTACTCTGATTTTTAATTACCTGGAGTAAAATGACAACTGCGATCGACCTTTTATTATGTTGCAAGCTTGGAATATAGCTTATAGAAGTTTTATAGAAATTATGTGGGATTCAACTGACAGTGGTAAGTTGTGGATTCAACTCACACAACTCACTTAAGAAGCAAAAAAGTTCGACCGCAGCTATCATCATAGTCCAGGTAATTAAAAATCAGAGTATACTTTAGTTTATATAATCAGCGCGTTCCACTAGTAGCTCATAACGACCACGTTTACGACCGCGATTTTTCCCGTTCCACTTGCTTGCCGGCGTTACAATCGTAAACCCAAGTGGAACGGTTATTCCCACCTCTTGACATGTCGTCAAGTCGTTGTGAGCATTGTGTGATCTAAAATGATGACGTCATTAGTGACGTTTTCGCCACGACCGCGGTCGCTTCGTGGAACGGCTAACGGAGCATTTTGGGCGTTGTGAGCTACAAATCGAACGCGCTGAATATGCATAGGTTATCTGTATGGAGGGCAGAGGTAATGAGTACCATCTCTGTATAAGAAGAAGTGTCCATCGAAATGCATTAAATTAGGGTGGCGCCACTTTGGCATCAGGGTGAATTTTTTAACTCGGCATACTTCGATTCGTCTACAACAGCTACATTCATACCATACCCTTTGTCTACATCAGCGCCATTGTGGACGGTTTTTAACTGTTATTTACAGCTTACAACTGGACACTTCTTCGACTATTGTCCTATATGAGATGATTCTCCTTACTACGCTACGTATACGGGAGACGATCACTAACTATAACATTACCCGCAAACAAGCAGTAGCATTACGATTAAAATACAAATAGATTGGTTAATAAGCAGAGCGTACCCGCAGACAAGGCACATGACAAATGACAAGCCACTTTTTATGTCATTTTGACATAACAAAAGATGTAACATGTTATTTTTTCTTGATATTATTTATGATTAATTATTGTTCTGTAAATAGACTAAGAACACACACACTTCGCTATGGTTATAAATTAAGGCTGGTCGCAACGCCAACGTCCTTGAAGATTATTCAGTTCTGATTTTTCGGGCGATAGTAGGGTTTCCATACACGCGGTCGTTTTTCAGATCCATCATTATTTTATTGTGAATAAAATAAAATAGTATTTAAAAAAAAACAATAAAACCAAATTAATTGTCTCTCTTTTATAAAGATGTAGGTATTTTACCCGTTCTATTTTCATAAAAATTGAAGGAGTAAAATTAATTTTTCTTGACTCAAAATAACTACAGAAAAATTACGAAAAAACCTACGTTGCGTCTCGTATCGTGAAGATATAAGATTATTAATCAGTAATTACCAACGAAAAGTTTGCACCTTACTTTCGACTTTTTGCGGCCACAGGAGCTTTAAGCTAGATAACTTGTTATTGTTAATACAATTTAACATGGGACTCGTGGCACCCAGACTAGAGATAATAAAGAAGAGAACGATCTTTTAAAAAAATACTATCGAATCAAATTAAGAAAGAGATTAAAGGTTTATTTTAGATTTGCAGCCCACCTATTACTTAATCGCTCAATGGCGCATAATTAAGCATTAGTGTTTGAAATAATTATGTATGAAAGGTTATTATAAATTATTATTGAAAAGAAAAGAATGATTAGTATTTAGAATTTAGTTATATGTATAATGCTGTTCCTATAGTTACTTGAACTTTGAACCTTTTGAATAAAGCCTTGCAAATGTTGGTTGTTTTATAGTCCCTTCCTATATCTTACTATTCATTCACTTGCCCTATCATTGGCTGAATTTTAACATCACTTGTATGGAATTTATGTCTAATTTTAACCCATGGTAAGCCAAATGACCGGTCGGTAAGATATAGGCACCGACCTTAAATAATATTTCAGTTACCTATTGAAATGTTTTAATAATACTTTTTTTACTATTACATCTAATTCTATAATAGAAGATTATGATTTTTTTGTGCAGTCTTGGAATGCTTGCTAGGTTTTATGAAGTACACAGCTGTAATGATCTATGGGTTTATGTCTGAGTATTGTTGTAGATTGTAGAAGACTATAATGTAAGATCAAGCTTCGATACTTGAGTATTCTGTATAGTTCCCGGCACGTATCTTTAACGGTCGGCGAATCGCTTTGCGCATTTAGCGCTACTGATGTGATGTTATTTATCGACATATCGAAAATTATGTTTGTTTTGTTCCTTTCGAGTAAAGGGACAAAGCTCATACTTCGAAAAATAACCGCAATATCACTATCCGTGGGCCAAGGTGACCGCTCAAGAATCGTGCCGGGTACTATACCACTGTATATTATATATTTGTTTGCATCGGATTTTTTTCATAAATCATTTATATGAGTGTCATTTAATTTAAATTAAGAGGCTAAAATATTAAAAATTACTAAATAATTCAAAATTTTATATACTAACATAGATTTTTTTATAGTTTGGGATATATTATTTACAGGGCTAATAATGTATAAATTAAGTAAATTAAGTACAATTAAATGTACAGAGTCATGGGATAAGAATACTATCGAAATGACAATCGTTCAGTAACAAATATAACTCAGAAAAGCTCCGAAATCCAACATTACTAGATCTAATACATTTATTAAGACTTTCCGTTTTGACGAATGATTTAATAACTTATTTATTGTTCTAAAATATGTATTATAAACTACTAAAATAAAGAAAACTAACTTAGTAGCGTTCGTTTTTAACTAGGTGTTTATTGTTTTACGGTGATCTAGAATTGAAAATCGGCATTAAATTTTTATGTTTTATAGTAGACCCACAGATAATAATCCCTACAATGTAGAAGTCTAGTCTGTGATCTCTGCAATTATGATTTTTGTATCATCGCTTTTTATCTAAACATAGCTTCCTAATTAATCTGTCCTTTAGAATTAAAAAAATATATAGCCGTAATGCTTTTTAGTATAAACGGGTTCATTGAACTCGTGTTTGTTATATTTTAAATGATTTTTTAGATTTTTAGTCGGGGCTGTATTGGTCAGGCGACGACACGCGACTTATGACCCGTGCCTATATCTTACCGAGCATTCATTTGCCTTAGCATCAATTAAAATGTGACACAAACAATTGACATATGTTATATGGAATTTATGTCTAATTTTAACCAGTATGCAAGTAAATAAATGAATGAATAGTAAGGTATAGAAATGAAGAATTATTGGTCACCTTTCAAGTGTCTGCGCAGCTAAATTTCATATTTTCGAAAAATATGAAGTGTCTCTTATAAGAAATTATTTTAATGTATAATAAGTTAATTTAAAAATACGCTTTTAGAAGATTTTCTGTTAATAAATATTAACAAATTAATTTTTAGTTTTGTTTTTCTATACCACCTCAACTACTAAAGACGTGGAAGCTTAGTGGCTAAAGCATCTGAGTCTCATTCTAACGATACTGTTTCGAATCCTGAAAGGAATAATGTATAGTTTCAAATAAGACGGTATGGGAGAAATTACGTAAATGGGTCAAACACAAAAAAAAAAGTTACATGTCTATAGGAGAAGACTACAGATGTTGGAACGATATGTTTATATCTTTTGATTCGCAAACATGGATTGCTATTAGTTGTTTAATTTTTACATGTTTCTATAATTACAAAGGTAATTTTATGTTATTGGATTATTTTTCAACGTCTACCAAAATGAGGTATTCAGTATCCGAAGAGTCTACAGTAGGAGACATTTTGATTTAAACGAGAGCAATAAAAATTAATTTTTTGTTAAAATACAAACGACTGTCAAATCTAACATACCCACAACATAATCTTATATAATAATAAAAAAAAACATGAACAAATAATGTACATATGGAATTTATGTAACTGAACACTTTATCTTTCGTTTTTGTGTTTGACCTAAATAGAGAAATAAATATAGTGGTTGTAATATTCTAATTAATAGATTGTAATCTAATATTTATCTCGTAAGAAAGTTTACGATAAAGCTATAAGTTATGTTTTATGGATGTTTCAGACATACCGTCTTATTCGAAATTCACTTCAGGTATTTTTCATAACCCAATGCCCCTATACTCAACGTGCAGTTCGCCGAGCTATGTGAGTGGCCCGACTGGCATACTACATGCTTCTACAATATATATTTATATTGGTAACATTTCTAGTATTACAAATCCATAGAAGACGGTAACCACTTTCGGTTACCGGTTACATCAGGTAGCTCTTAAGGCTTGTAGCAACGCCAACGTCCTTGAGGATTTAAATGATTTTTCGGGCGATAGCAGAGATTCCATATACGCGGTCGATTTTCACATGCATTATTATTTTATTGTGAATAAAATAAAGTAGTACTTGAAAAAAACCTAATTATTTGTCTCTCTTTTATAAAGACATACATATTTTTTTATCCTGTTTTGAATAAAATTGAAGGAGTGAAAGGGTTTCATGTTAATAATTTGAAGGTCATATATTAATGTTGCCACCGGCTGCATCTATCTTATACATCTTCTATATGTGCCTTATAAAAAAAAGCATGATTATGGCTGATTTTATGTACATTTTGTAACAATGAGGTGTTGATGGTGAATGTAAACACCGTGAAAAATAACTTCGAGGTTACCCATTCATGAAATCAGCCAATTTGCTTTAGGTAAGCATTGTTTGTTTTATATTCCGAAGCTGGTAAGCAGGCAGACGACCCAGCTCATGGAAAGTGGTTACCGTCGCTTATGGACGTTTGCAACACCAGGGGCCGAAACAACGCTTTGCCAACTTTTAGGGTGGGTTAAGGCTCCTGTTGCCACAAGAGGTTGAAAGGGGGTGCAAACGATATAACTTTTCGTTGGTAAATACTGATTAATAATTTACCAAAAAAAAATATCACAAATCTTCACGATATTAGACGTAACGTAGTTTTTTTCGTAATTTTTTTATAAATGTTTTAAATCAAGAAAAAATTCACCAAATCCACCTCCAAATTACTGAAATGAAACTGTTTTATTCATTGGATTTTAGCTAAATAGGATAAAAAAATGTCTACAACTTTATAAAATAGAGACAAATAATTTGGTTATATTTTTTTTTAAATACTACTTTATTTTGTTCACAATAAAACAATAATGCATCTGAAAAACGACCGCGTCTATGGAGTCCCCGTTGTCGCCCGAAAAATCCTCAAGGACGTTCGCGTTGCTACAAATCTTAAGGCGATGAGATAGAGGGATCATACAGGAGGGGTAGGGTAGAGAGGGTGGGATAAGCGTGGTGGGTATACCATCCATTCCGTGGAATTAGAGAGGCTCGAGTCCAGAAAATGATTGTGGACTGAAAAATACTGGCTTGCAACACTCTTAGTTGTCTGGATGTCTGTAAGAGATCGCTCTAAAGCGTTAAGGCAGCCATTTGTACCTGCCTTTGCACGAAATAACTATAAATTAATTACTTTATGTGTATGTGGTGAACAATAGTTTTCTATCTATCGATCTCGTATATATAACACTAGCGGCCCGGCGCGGTTTCACCCGCGCTCTGTCCCACTCCCGTGATATATAGCGTCATGTTATATAGCCTATGACACTACCTGTTAACGTAGCTTTCCAACAGTAAAAGAATTTTTAAAATCGGTTTACTATATCGAGAGATTACCCCCTACAACGTCACAAAGTTTACCTCTTTATAATATTAGTATAGATTTGTATATTTATTACTAAAATGTAAGTAGTCGTACTATAGTTTGTATATACCACCATCATCCTTATCATCTCAATTCAATTCTGGTGTTATCTGAAAGAGATCGCTTTTTAGCGATAAGACCGCCCTTTGTGCATAATTAGGTATAGTTTTAGTCTCTAAGTTTATTTTTCGTATTGGTGTACAATAAAGTGTTATCTATTTATCTATAATATCTATCTCGTTACATTTCCCACCCATCATAACACTGATTATGTAATATGGTATTGCTACATAAGTATATTAAATAAGCCGTGGTAGCTTAGTGGTTAACGCACGTGCATCCGAAATTAAAAGAACGAGGGTTCCAACCTGGCTAAAAAACATGCACCAGTTATGCAGTTTTCTGAACCATTGTGCATATTGGTGCGTACAATTACCACGTGCTGACGATGAAGTAAAGCATAATGATGAAACCTGCACATCGAGATAAAAGATGTGTCAAACTCGCCAAGTCTTCTTGGAGAAGCGTGGCGGGTATACTGTCACAGGAAGGAAAAAAAATACTATTTCATTTTGTAAACATTTCCTTTCAATAGGAAAACAATCTTAAAATCTCAACCGCTAACGACTTCCTAAAGCCATGAGTTTCGAATGTTTCACTGTCTCCCACGCAAGGTGGGGTGAGAACTAAAATAAAAAAGTGGCGAACTATTGATCGTTGGTTCCGTACATGTCTGGACGGTAAAGCATAATAATAAAGATGACATGACTTGCAGAAAATCTTATATGCAACTTTTGAGACAGTATAAATCTCAGCAATATCAGTAAGTGCAGCAAAACTGTATTCAATACAGTTTCTATACTTTTTTTGCATGTGTTCAACAGACAGGCAGACGGCCCACTCGATAGAAAGCGGTTACTCCAAAGGTGTTACAAATGCGCTGCTGCTCTCTTAAGGGAGACTGGACCTGGTCACTAATGCCGGAACACAACTCAAGGTTGTTATGGCGGCATACTCTAGACCAGTGTTCCGCAAAGTATGTACCGCGGCACACTGGTGTACCGTGGTCATTAATTAGTGTGCCTCGGAAAAATAAGGTTATGTTATAAACTTATTTTTAGTAAATAATGTAAGGGTAAGAAAGATACTTAGTTACACATAAAATGGGTAGGTAAATCACGCGAGCGCACGAGCGAGGCGTTTTGTTTCGTTTGGCTTACTTAAAAAATGATTTTTATTTGTGGTGTACCTCCAAACATTTTCATTTTCCTAGATGTTCCTTGAACACAAAAAGTTTGCGGAACACTGCTCTAGACCAGAGGTGGTAGCCATCCAGTCGGGCAAATACCCTACCACCTGGCTATAGGTTGTTTTGTCGCCTCTTACGACAGGCCGCCCGGCCGCAGGAAATTGTATACTTTCTCCGTTCCTGCACGGATGATACTTGCCTTATTTATGCTATATGTTTACCGAGATGCACTACCTACTCCAAGACTCATGTGCTTTTTTTATCGTTGGAGTTTTTGGTAGTAATTTTTTTTTAAAGTTGCAATATTCATTAATGATTTTTTTAACAAAGTCAATAATTACCAGGATAAAAACTACCTAGGCTCTTCCTGAAGAAAATTTCCTATAGCTCTTAAGTTGTGAGTTTGACAATTTTGGAAACAAAGATGTTAGATATTTAGCAATTGCACACCAAAATAAACAATTACACAAATATCCATATTTACAATATTTTCTAGGCAATACCAGCAACCCAAATTTCAGAAATTTGGAGCTAATCTGGCGATGTAGGTGGCACAGAAAAAACAGAATCTTTATAAACACAGAAAATCGGCGTAAAATGGCTAAAGCACTTCTAAATATAGCATAAAACAGGTAATACAAATAGTCACTAAAAACCACTGCAAAGTGGAGATAAATGTAAAATAGATATACTGATGAAACAAGTAAAGAAGAAAGAAGCATTAGGAAAACCTGTAAACATAGAATAAGTAGCTATCACTGAAAAACTAGCTCAGAACAATGTATAGACTGTAAGGACTCTGTATTTTTTTAAATAAAGGTAATATAATAAAAATATGAAAAGAAAAAATATATACAAAACAGCATTAAGCCCGGACAATCCAGTTCGTCTCTAGTCTCATACCTATATCTCAGCTTTCCTATATCATTCTAAAGGCTGGCAATGTGTTGGATATGTCCCTGATGTAATGATGTTGCAAACATTTACAGGCGATGGTAACCACAGAAGCGCTATCTGCCTGTTTGCCCGCTTCGAAATTTAAAAATACATTTTCTTATTTTATAATCCCCAATAGGACCCTAAAAGAGTAAATTAAAAAACGTAAATCGTATTGGGGAGCGCTCGTGAGTCATCAGATTGAAGGGAACACATCGTGTGTGTGACTCACGGCTCAAACATCCTAGCATCGTACGATATTGGTCTCTGGTCATGAAAAAAGTAAACTTAGGAACAAATAAAGAAGTTCTATAGTTTTATTAGGAGGGTTATAGTTCGATTAACAGTAGGGTTGCCAACTGTGTATTATAATATATAGTACTAGCTGATGCCCGCGACTTCGTCCGCGTGGTGCGGTTTTTTAACTATTCCACGGGAACTCTTTAATTTTTCGGGATCAAAAGTATCCTATATGTTGACCAGGGATATAAGCTACCACTATACAAAATTTCATTGAAATCAGGCTAGTCGTTTCGGAGATTACCCGGTACAAACAGACAGACAAACAAAGAAACATAAAATTTAAAAAAATATATAAATTAGTTCTATTTCACTTCTTACATCCCTGAATTCCTGACACGATTTTTAGAATTTTTTTTCATTGTACAGAAATTCGACCTCTACAGTTTTATTATATGTATAGATTTTACTATATATTATAAAAAAAAAAAAAAAAATATATATTTTTTATCGCTAACTTAATTGTCGCGCTTTTTATTCAGATTGGCCAGGGCCACGGGCTCTTCGGCGTCTGTTCAGTCTGCCTGACTAGCACAACGCGGGAGCGCACATATTAATAGTTGCTCTATCTCACTCGCACATCATCCGTGCCGCTCACACATTGTGCTAGCTGTACGACTTGTTAGTATTTGTACTTAAAGTTACCATTACCAAAATAAATGAGTTCACTTAAGTTTACATCAGCACTCGACAGTGAATACTACTGTCTGCCATCTGAAGTATCATTTAATATCTACCTCTCGCTGCTACAATCTCATCCCCTATTCCAATCCTCAAGACTGGCAATGCGTTGGCTTCGCCTCTGATGTTTCAGATGTAAACAGGTTACAGTAACCACTATCCAAGAGCTGGGCCGTCTACCTGTCTGCTGAACTCGTGCAATACGGTGCTCATAATGATACCATTGGAACGAATTTCGAGCTTGGATGGATATGGGATTACATTCTTCGATAGTTGAACGAAGAGGTTAGTTGGTTAAAACTATATGCCAGGATATACTTGGCTATGATTGCGTCGGACATTTATCAAAGGCAACAACATCTCAGTCCGCCTGTCTGCTCGTCTCTCAATCTGTCTTTGTATTTCACAGCCATTTTTCTTATAAATTACCGAGTAAATATGAAGGTTTGAATACCATAGTTGAATGCCATAGTAAAGGTCCAGTATTACAATCTTTTAACGCCTTAAAAAACTTTCTTAGCAATCTACAGAATCCCACTTGCGTTATAAGAAAGTTCACAGGATACCTTTGTACTTATTATATTATAGTATATGTTAAGGATTTATTTCATTATGTGTCAACTTTAAAATTTTACAATAGAAACCAATTATCATATATGAAGTTTGATTGGAGTAAAATGTGATATAAATACTCAGTACAATGAGAAACTGTTTTGATCCGTTTTAAGCGCCTGCTTGAATTTAATGACAAAATTTCTTACTAATGATTAAGATTTGTTTGAGGAGTGAAGACATGTATTCAGTTACTTGCAAATACTTCCCATTGCTGAGCTCAGACCTCCAACTTTGAAGGAAATGGACAGTACCTGTCACGTTTGTTCAAGGCGTTTTGGCCGGTTTGACAAATTTGTTACCTCGATGTTGGGGTTTCATTACAATATTTTCCATCACTGTTGGTACGTAGTGCTTATTGTAATTAATATGCACATTAGGTCAAGAAAATGCCTAAGTGGTTCACGCTTTCCAGATATTGAGAAGCAGTTTGTTAAATATATTATACGATTTTAAAAATGTACATCCATTTTTTAAATCGTATAATATACTAATAAGTAAAAGTCTCTCTTTTCTCGTTTCTTAAACCTGATCTCAAATATTTGATGTCAGCACAATATACATCCTTCCATGCTCCTCTATTCTGCCATACGACCTCTGTCACACCACAAATTATCACAGGAACCTGCACACAATCATTTATCTCTTTTTGGTCTACCTTTACATATGTACCAACCTCCTACTTTGAAATTATTTTTGACTTTCATGTGGTCTAGACTATGCCGCCATAACAATCTTGAGTTGAATTCCGGCATCAGTGGCCAGATTCCTGTCTCCATTTAGAGAGCGGCAGCACATTGGGAGCACCTTCGGTGTTACGAATGTCAATAGCCGATGGTAACCGCTTCTCATCAGGTGGGCCGTCTGCTTATCTGCTGAACTCATGCAATAAAAAAAATGGTTCTCAATTTTTCAATTATACTAAAACTGTGCTCAAAGAATAAAATAAAACGATCTTTCCAAACTTTAAAAAAATACGAGATACAATGATGATTGATAGTTACGGCGCATGCGCGAGGGATCGGGTTCTGATTGGCTATTGTTGTATGCAGCTTGCACTGACGCCTGATAAAATAATTTCGGGTTTAAAAGGTGTTAAATCATAATCATCTTGTTAATAATCTGTGATACTATACTGTTTACTATAAAGATAAAGAATGGTAGATGATTTCGTAGTTTTTTTTTATTGCCTGCAGCAGGCAAATAGGAATATAGTTCGGCCTACCTTATAAAAACTGATCAGCATCACGTCTGGACGTTTGCAACACCAGGGGCGTTGCTAACGCAGCCTTACATATATAATTTATGAGAACGCTTTTCTCTCTATTTTCTTTTTAAAGGCTTTGTACGATTTGTGTATCCAGACAGTATTAAGTATTCACGAATTTTCAAGTTTTCGAATAATCTTGAACCATAGACGTCAAGCAATTGTAGGTCTATAATATATTTAAAATAAATACATAATTACTCGACAGAAAACGATCAATATCTTACAGGTATTGTTCACATTTAAAAAGAATTAAATATATTTTGAAAATAAAAATGCACAGCAAAACGCTTTAAATTCTCACCAATATTCTAATCTGCTGTTGCATTTTTTACACCTTTTCATTAATAGATGCCGCTTTATTAGTTTTGACTATTTGATACTAGATGCCACTGTTTAAAAAAGAAATATCCAAATTTATATGTCCAAGAAATTTCTACTTCAATAAATAGATAGGGGTGTAAATAGTTAATCAACATTTGTTTTAATGGAATTTATATTAAAACAAATGTGCTTGATATAAATACTTTTTTTTAGGTTTAGTAGATATTTTTAATGTTACACCCCCATCGAAGTTAGTCGCTAATAAATTGTTTTAGCATACACACAATTGTTTTACTCGCAAAATAGTCATCTGACCGAAGAAATTAAAGTGAACCTTAATAGCCCGTACACTATTTTGATCATTTTAATAGATTTTACATAACAAATATAGTAAAAAATTAAAAGATACCTTTTTATGTCAAGTAAATAGAGAATTGATCAAAATTTCAGCATTAACCAGTTTACTGCAGTTGAGGGCATAATGTTACGATAAAACTCCTTTCACTCAATTATTATTACTTATCAGTATTATTATGTAAATTATAAAAGTAAAATAAACATACTAATAGTGTCTGTGCGTGGTTTGTAAATTGCGATCGTGTTGAATAAATTTAACGGGTTGTTGCGCGTGCGCAGGACGTGCGTGGCGTCAGTTGACGCGCATCCAATCCTGTGTCGTTAGGATGTTTTGTAACAGGAATTGTTGTTCTAATTTTGAATTTTGAAGTTAGAATAGCTATTTTATAACTTGATAACCAAAAGGATATAAAAAGGAATTGTTCTAACCTTGAATTTTAAACTTAGAACTGCTTCTTTATAATCGTCTAAATTATGGCAGAATAAATTATTTATTTTCATAGTATATTTCTACCATAATTTAGTAATGGTAGATTACTAAATTATAGTAGAGATATGCTACAAAAACAATTGACTTATTACTTAATGTTCTAAATACCTTGTGTTCGCGGCAATAGCGTTCAATTTTTTGCGGTGGACTGTATCTAATTTTGGTATAGATTAAAGAAAACGACGACATGTATTCCTCAATATTATTGAGCCACTGGTTTGTTTTATTATACCTCATACAATTTATATAATACTTAGTATTATTTTTCTATCATAATAAGATTTGAACTGAACACATCGTAAGCCCTACATGACTAGATGGCGCCACAAGTGACTGACTCGGACGTTTGATTATTTAAAATATTTTTTTTAATATATTCACTCACAAATTATAATGAAAATTTCAGTTTTTAATTCAATATTTGACTCATTTAGAATTAAGAATATGTGTTTTATGTGTATGTGTATTTTTGTTCATATTAAGTTAGAGTAAGTTTCTAGAGTTCACAGAGCTAAGAAAATCGTCGCGCGTCTGTCGCCGCTCCGGTGGTGAGATTCTCTGTTCTGTGGTAGGTTTCTTTAAGGTTCTTAATGAAGCCTACAAACTTACTTTAACTTAATATGAATAAGACCGTTACACTTCAAAAATCGAGAAAATTATGACCCTGCGGCGCCTAGACCCTTTAAGCTATATTGCTTCACAGGTTACACTCGCCAATTGATATTTTATTAAATATTTTTTATTAAACCAAATTAGTTACAAGAAATTCTTGATAAGTTTATTTTTAAAGCCGCATAATGCACGCAAAGCCCTAAACTAATGATAATTTACACGGTTACAATACATACCTTGTAATTGCGGCTATCTGTTCCAATCTAAGACAATAGGGTGGTTCGCCCCAACACACCCTACCTTACAGCTGTACTACCTTACCGTTTCATACCCATCTGGGAAGAACATAGAGTTATTTAAATTTAATTTATAGACAGGAATAATACACAATGTAAAGATATTATATAATCTATACATATAATAAAATTGTATAGGTCGAATTTCTGTACAATGAAAAAAAATGCTAAAAACCGAGTCAGGGGGATGAAAGAATTGAAATAGAACTACTTTAGATTTTTTAAAATTTTTCGTTTCTCTGTTTGTAACGGCTAATCTCCGAAACCACTGGACCGATTTAAATGAAATTTTGTATGGTGGAAGCTTATATCTCTGGTCAACATATAAGATACTTTGATCCCGAAAAATTAAAGAGTTCCCGTGGGATAATTAAAAACTTTCCACACGGACGAAGTCGCGTGCAGAAGTTAGTATTATAATAATATACTAGAGGCCGCCAGTGATTTCGTCTGCGATTGTCCTGAAAATTCTCAACACAATTATAACCATCAACAATATTTCAGTTGCGCAATTTCAAAACTTAGTAACTGACATTGTTTTTTAAATGAATATTTCGTCCTCCATTCTTTAATAATTTTAGTATTTGATTTATTAGAATTTATTTTGTCGCATGAGCCAGTGAGGGTAGAACTGTGCTGACATTCACTCGCTGCGTTCGTCGTGTACGGACACACTCGCAAGTTCATTAGTTCAATTCGCATCATAAGAGTTGAATTTCGGTTTTCTAGGAATATTCGAAACCTTGGTTAATTAATGTGAGTGTCGCAACCTCATCGCGAGTGCTGCGAAAACTGTGCTCGATTTTAAATTACATTTGTGTCCACAAGAAAATCAGTCGGTGTCGACCATCGGAGTTCAAACCCGCTCTTTGCAAGGTGAGTTTACTATTCGTTATAAGATTTGCTCTCACTTGCCCGCTCACCGTTTTTCGCATAGATTCGCATAAAATTCGCACAAATATAGTCCGCTCCAACCGTAATCTCGCGATTCGGTATTGCACAGTTTTATTAGGCATTCACTGAAGTATTGTGCTTGCCACAGCATATAAAGACAGTGTCAAAATGTACTATCGCTACTAATAAGCTTCATAAATACTTTTGAAATGGCATATTGTTGAAGTGCATGTAATTTATTTGTGATTTGGTGTAAAATTTCTTGGAATGTACTAGGTGTTAAATTGCTGATCAGCCTTCACGCACACACTTCACACGCTTCACATTTGGACAAATACATGTAAATATTTGTCCAAATGACAAATGCAATTGGAAATCTACTTTTCTGCCCTCCCCTGTCCTAAACAGGAGTGATAATAAAATATATATACAGGAACTTACTTTTTAAATTGTTTGATATCGATACTATTTGTATATTAATGTTCTTGATTTTATGTAGCATTTTTGTAGAATAAAGTATATTCTATTTACATAGCTGATTTTGGTAAATTTCTTCAAAAAATACTTATCATTAAAATTTGCCATTTCCGATCTTTCGTAACTCTGTTTTCATTCGTATCTTCATCAAAGGCGAAGATGCCCTTCGGTCGGAGGGTTGACCCTTAAATTGGCTTTTTTCCAATTAACAGACACCTGGAATAGAACCCTTAGCCACTACCCATAAAAGATCACGAACGTTATTGTATAATTACTAAGCATTTTAATTTTATGCACATTCATATATAAACGGCTGTAATAATAATAAAAAAGACATTAATCATGCTTACCATGATCAGTATCTTTTTTAGGATGATCAACTAATGTTTGATTTTATTTTGTGTAGTGTTAGTTGAAATGGTAGTTAGATCTTGAAAGAACGTAGCTGTTAGATCTATTTATTTATTATATATTCCTCCACCTATTCGAAATTCGCAATACCTTAATGGGTTCAGAACTAAATTGAAGACATTTTTAAAAGAGCACCAACGGTCACAACGTGACCTAAAACATGATACCAGTGCTATTTAATTTAATTGTAATATTTATAACACTAATATATTTATTCCCGATCATTACTTTCCCTATTTCTACCTATTGTGTATGTACTATGTATGTATGTATGTATATGTATATAGTTCAAGATTCTAGTTTTACGCTTTACAATGATGTAATATCTGCCGTGGCGATACCTTAAGGGCACAGCGGAAGATCAGCGCTGGTTTTAACCCACCAGCATTATGCTGAGACTGATGCCCCTTTTGGGACAAAATTATATTACTCTAGTTTTTAAATTCGTTAGCAATCATACTGTATTTATAATTTGTCCTGAATAAAATGTTTTTCTTTCTTTATTTACCATCTATGCGTATGTGATTTCATATTTAAGCAGTTGCAAAGAAACAATTTCCGTATTAAATCACTAGGATATGCCCGCGATTTCGTACACGCTTGACTTGAAATTTCCGCGCGAATTTTAGTGTAAACTGTGTCGGAATAAGCTATTTTTTGTGCACCCGAACGACTACAAGCCGATAAAAAATAACGCAGATTCTGAATCTAATTTGCTGTCGATCAGCGAAAACCGCATTGAAATCAGCCCAGTAGTTTTTACGTGAATCCCAAACAAACAGATAAGAAATCTAAAAAATGCATCGTGTTCTCCGTAGTTTATATAGTCTATGCGAGTTTTTTTAGGTAATAAATGTATCGAAGTTAAACGTGAAATTCGAGTTTTCAGAGTTCATTAAATAGTCTTTCAAGGGTAATATTAATTCACAATAACCAACTGATTTTAACAGCAACAATACTTCGTTACAGCAACTAATGTTCATTCATCCAACAATTCGGTAATGAATCAATACAAAAATATGCTAATTCTTTTAAACTGTCAACATAATGAAGTTGGATGCGCGTGCGCACGGCGCGTGCTGTACCTTAATTAATTCAGGGATCGTCCGCCAGGTGGCGACGCAGATGGTATATTTAAATGCGCCATAGTGGACATCACCGCAATTGGTGATATGCTGATAAAAATTGTGTCGAGATGATAAATAGCACCGGGGGCCAATTCTTCTATTTCAATATTTTATCGTTCAAAGTACGATTCCATTGCGATTGTAAAAACATCGTATTGTAGATACTAATTCAACCATATCTTCTCGATATCGTCGCGGCAAAATAATAGTAGAAAAAAATTGGTATAACCATAAGCAGACATGGCGTTAGCCGCAATGAATATTGAAAAAGCTAACAATATTTAAACATTTATTCCGGGAGTTTCCGCGAATATTCATATTGTCGTGCCACGGGCACGCTATTGGAATTAACAGAATACCGAAACCAGGCAAACCTACGATTAACACGATAATAACCGGCGATTTTGTTTCAAGCGCGGTAATTTATTTGATTTTTGTTATTCCGACGTTTGGGCCACTTTTCAGTGACCGTAATCACGGAAGACAAAGATGTCAAGTGTCAACGAGTATTGTTAAACTTTTATTTAGCCTACCGCCAACTTTATTCATTTTAGTACATGGCATGGTATACGGTATACGTTAAAACATAGTTTTATTATGTATACAAGTCGCGAAAACTTAAAAAAATATTATGAGATAGTAATAGTACAATCGAATCCCTGTTTGTTACCCTTTATATTAAAATGGCTTTATATAATTTTATGCCTACAATCAATTAAACTATGAATAATTTTAATATATTGCTTTAGAGTTTTTTAATATTCGTTTTCTTAATACACTAAAAAGCAGTATGAAAAAGACATACAAATTATATACTTTAAGATAATCTATTCTTATATAAGTATATAATAAATAAATTATATAAATCAATTGCTGTTCGTTAGTCTGGCTAAAACTCCATATCGGCTTGCACAATTTCGATGAAATTTTGTGACTGTGTTCAAGTGGATCCCAGGACGGTTTAGATACACAATTGGACCCGGTAGGTGGCGCTTCAATCCAGTTCTAGATTTTATTTTTTAAGTCTAGATAACGTCTGCCGGACCCACTAATATTTATTAAAAAATATTACTATATTAAAATGAACATACTAATGTAATACGCATATTAGGTCAGAAAACTAACTAATGGTTCCGTTCCTATATCTTACCAACCGTTTATTTGCCGTACTATTGGTTAAAATTTGAGATAAGCTAAATATCCTTTTATCTGTGTAGGAGCGGAGAGAAAATACAATTTTCTGCAGCTGGGCGGCCTATGGCGGTGATAAAACAACCTACAGCCAGCTAGTAGGCGATGGTCACCGTTTCCCATCAGCTGGGCCCTCAGCCTGTCTGCTGAACTCGTGCAATATAAAATAAAATAAAAATAAAAGTGAAGCGTAGGAAGTTTTCAATGAAGCAACTTTTCTCGAAATATTGCGTACATTTCAACAATTTACAATTTTGTAATAAAAACATGGTTGCGCGTACAAAGGTTCGTTTTTCATTCCGTATTAGATTTCGAATTTTGGCGGTTGGCCGGAGACTACGAGTGCTCCTAGACAAAAGGTTGATATTGCGCGTACACTCTGGCGCGAGCGTAATGGTTTCATCCCAACTGGACCAGTGTGTACCTTCCCAGGTTAATCGTGCGCCGACAACAAGTGAAGTCAAAATTCAATCGATGGTAAGGCATGTGAATGAATAGTAAGACATGGGAACTGGATAAGTGGTGCAAATTTGACCGATAAACGTTAAGCTCTAATCTACCACTGTTTGCTTCATTAATTAGGAAGCTTTGTTCCATGATTATATGTGGATTTTAGGTTGTTGGAAAAAATGTCAACACGGATGCGTTTTCAAGAAGACTTTATTATTTGGTGTTACCACTCTAAGCATGGTAAATTGCGTGACCCTTTTTAGTGTTACCACTCTAAGAAACATAAATTACGCAATCTTTTAGTCTTGCCATTTGAATAATGGTTTTGTGCCATTTCGCGACACCTTGTCGTAGACAACCACTGATTTCTTCTTCATTCGGTTCTATACGTAACGTAAACTTGGCCTTTTCATGTCTTTATTAAGTTAAAGTTGACCCCCGATCACTAAAACGTCTTTATTTTAATTAGCATGACATTGCACCAAATGTTTACTGCCTATTCCGATTAAGATCGTTTTGGGCATTTTTGGTCATTTGTAACAGAACCGCCTTATGTCGTTTTTGTAATTAAAATAATTATTATGACTTGATGACGTTTTGTATAGTAATTATAATGGTCTTGACACATATTGAAATGTGAATTGATCTCAGCAAATATTCAAATATCGAAAGGAAAAGTAAAAAAAAATATTAATAGGAACATAAACGGAACTACACATACATTAAACTATACTAGAAATAAAAATAAGCTATATATACAAAGTAAAATTAAACTATAAAATCTAGTACCAGACCGCTGTCAGTTGGAAACGTGCCCAAAAGACTAGCCACATTGCCTCGCTGAATGGTAACGCTAATGCGTTGCCCGAGGCATAAACAACTCTTTTGGTCACACGAGACATCCACCAGACGTTTGGCTATGTCTCGATACAGCTTGTGCGCCTCAGGCCCCCATGGTCCCAGGGTCTCGACCCCAAAAGCCGCAAATATGTAGCCATTTCCGATGGCTAAGTATTTGCGGCATTTTAAGACCTCCTGTTGAGCAGCAGCTGTACCGGCAGACATACTGTGGCTGGAAGATATGACGCTGCCAAAGTATCGACGCAATATGCGTCCCATACTAAGGGGCGACCCATCTTCCAGGGCACCAATGATATACCATTGGTTCTCTTGCCATCGTCGCGGCACAAGCCGTTCGGTCCTAGAACGGCTGGCAGCAATTACCTCGCTGAATACAAATACTAATTCTTTGAGCAAGGTAAGCTCCAGCCTTCCGGTCTACAAATTTTAGGATATTTGTGATTAAAAAGGTTCATTTTCTTTATCGTATTATTTTATAATTTATGTATATTGAGATATAAATATCTACACATCACTTCATACCTCGTACATAGTCTATTAGAGAATTACCATATAGTATGCATTTAGAGTGCAACAGCTGTTAGTGAACGCATCTGCATACAATGCGGTACGATTATTGGACTGCGCGCGCGCACTGCTGGCTTGAATAAGTGAGTTCAATTGTGAGATTAACTTAATTTCACTTCCTCGTTGCTTCGCTTGTTTTTGTACAATATAGTGTTTTGCTTGAGGACTAATATACAGACAGACATCGTAAACGACATAAATAAAATTTCACATTAGAGCTACTTTACAATTTATTTTTAATAAATTACTAGCTGACCCTTCGAACTTCATACCGGCCATATTTTCTGAATTCCTAAAAGACTTTGTTTCATGACACAAAAACAAAATCACCAAAATCGGTCCAGGTGATTAGGAGGATTCTAGACCCGATCTCAGCGCCACCTACCGATTCTAATTGTGAATCTAATCAATCCGGGAACCCACTCAAACACACAAAAACAAAATCACCAAAATCGCTCCAGGTGATTAGGAGGATTCTTGACCCGATCTCAGCGCCACCTACCGGTTCCAATTGTGAATTTAAACCATCCGGGGACCCATTCAAACACACAAAACAAATATCATCAAAATCGGTAAAGTCGTTCTCAAGTTATGCTCGTACATATATTTCTACGATTCATTTTTATACATAAAATTCATAGATCTCCGATTTTTAGTACATTCATAATTTTGCCATTATCCCAGATATGAGCCTAAGGTTGTTTGTATTAGAATCTAAATTACTTTAGCTGTATGTTACAACAAAAAAGTGAAATACCTAACATTGTTCCTTACAATGCTTTAAAACTCAGGTTCAGAAGGTACTTTTTTGTTGTGTATAGTAAATTCCTAGCCTATTATATATTTATATTTGTGTGCATATTGTCATGTGTATATATATATATATATATGTGTAGTTACATAGGAGTATGTATAATATAATAATAATAAAGCCTTTATTTCCAAAATCTTTTTACAATAACGGTTTTCATGTGCATACATATAGCTTGTTAGTGGTTTGTTAGTTTTGATGATAGTGTGTAATAGTATATGTTTGTAGTTAATTAAGTTATTATTTAGGAATTTTTGGTTAGTGTTGATTTTGGACCCCTCTTCGGGTGAAGGCCTCCTCCATCTTCTTCCAGATTTTCTTGTTTTTACTTAGGATCGTCCAATCCTTGCCTGCTGTTTCCGATATGTCATCAGCCCACCGTTATACCGGTCTTCCCACTGGCCCTTTCCATCTTGTAGTTTCTATTGTCCATCTTTTATCTTGTAGGCGAGCAACGTGTCCACACCATTGCCACTTTAATTTTAAAGCCTTGTTAAGTCCATCGGTTACTTTTGTTATATGCCTGATAGTATCACTCCTCATTTTGTGAATTTTTCCGATTCTCACCATACTTCTTTCCATTGCTCTTTGTGTTGTTAATATTCTTTTCGTAGTTTTGTTTGTAAAAGTCCATGTTTGACACCCATACAGCAGGCTTGGCAAGAGGCATCTATCAAAAACAACTTTATTCAAGTCTATAGTGTAGTCACCTTTAAAGATTTCTCTGGGTGACCAAAATTTCCTCCAAGATATGTTAATTCTTCTATCAACTTCTTCATTGCTGGTTTTGCTGAATGAAACTTGTTTTCCTAAGTAGATATAGTTGTATATGTAGATATATTGCTTTGGTACTTGTATGCACTGTGTACATCATTACTATAAACTGTACCACCGACAGTTTTAAAAATCTATCTTTTGTATTTTCCTACTTCTGTTTGTCTATGCTTTGATGTAGAGTAAATAGTTACCTACTTACCTACCCAACAACATAAATTACATGACTAAAATTATGTCGCTTACCATGTGTTTTCGTAACAGACTCGACATAATTATGGAATACTTATCTGCATCTTCCTCCAAATTTTGACTAAAGAAGATTCCCAAAACCCAAAACCGTTAAGAAGAAACAAACAAATAACTTAATAAATTTACTTTAATGTCTATAAACATTGGTTTCGTTTGCAGAATCATAGAAAATTATCTCCTTTATTTACAATTAAAATGTAACTAAATTGTAAATAAATACAATGCAAAAACTTAATTAATTAATAAAATAAAAATACTTAATTAATAAATACCTATAATCCCTTAACGGTCTTATTCATATTGAGTTAGAGTTTGTAGGATTCTCTATGGTTCTTAAAGAAGCTTTCAAACTTACTCTAACCCAATATGAATAAGACCACAAAACTATAAGTAAAATACTGAGCCCAGGTCACCGTCTTCTATGGAATAAGTGCCCAAAAGGCTGTTTACGTTACCTCAATATATTAGCATACTGATAAGTTATCCGAGGTAAGCACCAGCCCTCTGATCACCTAAAGAATCCGTAACGCATTTGAGTAAATTGTTTAAATATTTTCATTAATAATAAAATGGCCAGACCAAAAGGCTGTCGTGCACTTAGGGCAACGTCTTAGCATTGCCATCCAACGCGGAAATGCGGCCAGCATTTTGAGCACGCTTCCCGTCGACAGTGATTTGTTGTCAATTTTTTTTATAGAAATATGTTATTTTGTAAGTTATTTATAATATAGTTTATATTAATTTATTTAAAACTTAGTTTATTTTTAATAGTTGATTGTATTAATTATAGTTTGAACAGTAATTAAAATTATTTCTATCATAATATTTTAAAGTTATGATGATGACATGATTTTGAACACCCGCTCGAATACTACCATTAATATTATGGTATCTACGATAACATTATTGTAGGATGTATTGTGATATTTATCACCTATCCCAGTGTTATAGATATACTAGCGTATCCGGTAGGCGTTGTCCGGCTCCGAAAAATAAAAATCTAGGTGCCGTTTTCAGCGCCACCTACCGGGTTCAATTGTGACATTAAATCACTCTCGAATCCGCTTGAAAACACAAAAAAAACATAAATTTCGGTACAACCGTTTAGGAGTTCATGGCATACACACAAACAGAAAACTTTTATATAAAAAGATGTAGTATACGCATATGTCTGTAATTGGCTGTACAAATTCCTTGATAATGCAATCAGATTTTGTGTAGAATAAATCAAACTCTAAGTAATGTATGACGTGTTTTATCTCCTAAACTCTTAGATACGAGTGTGCTAACAATTATATATTTCTACAATCTATTCATAATAAAAAGTCGGGTGGCACGTGCCCTATCTACAATCACAAAGGTGTAATAATGTCTGTGTATACATAAATTATGCTTTAATACCTCTGCGGGATGCCATAGCCATTGCAATGTATGCGCAGGAGTTTGACGTTTGTTTTAGACTTTTAAGGGGTCTATGAATTCTTTTTTGGAGAATATAAATGAGTTAACAAATATCAGGAGCTCATAACACTTACATTTCAAATTGTTTATAACTGGTAGCAAATATCTTACCACTAATTATACATTCAACTAACGGTCGCGGCAGACGTTATCCTGCCCTGAAAAAAAACATAGAACCCGATTCTAGTGCCTCTATTTTCCTTCATGTCTCATCATTTAGCGTCACTTCTCTTCATTTTCCTACATTTCTTTCATTTTATAGAAACCCTGTATAGGTGCGGGTATGCAGCCAGTTAGGCGCCGCAGATCATATCGGCGTGTGGGCGCATCTGCCGTTGTCATTATGTCAACACACCCCCGCCATTGTCTCGTGTCATGTGACACATTAATTTATCTAGATAGTGAAATTGTACGTAATTGTAAATGATAATAATTAAATTGTAGTTTTTATTTATTGATTTCTAAATTATAGATAACACTTTATTGCCACCATAAAAGCTATATGAAGTCATAAAAATGAAATAAAGTTTTGAATTAATCAATAAAAAATCTTGTGATTTGTGATGACTTCCTTTATTTATACAAAATGCCTTACAATACTACACGTAAAACTCAAGTAATAGTAGAATGCGAACTCTACTATTACTTGAGTTTTAAGATTAATTCCCTCGTCTGCCTTTGTGGCGACACAAAGGCAGGCAAAGGAATCTTAGTATAATTCTTCGTATAGGTAGCACAGTTACATTGCAGGCCACAACTGACGCCTTTCAACTGAATTCTTGTGAAAACACGAAAGGCCATATTTGACTATACAGTTCACATTTCTCACAAAAACACATAATTACTACTTACTCTATCTTACAACTATCGTGTTACAGTTATTTAGTAGCATAGTTGTTCTGGTCATGTTTCTTTTTAAACTTAATAATTAATTTTGTTATGTACCCTCTTTTTTCTAAAGTATACAATCCGCCATTTCCTTAATTTAATAATAATGTTATATATTTTTATTTATTCTGTGATTAGCTGTTTTGTATAGAGTAGTTGTCTATAATTTACCATAATTTTATGTAAGAACAATATTTATCTTTTGTATGATGTGGTAATTGTGTAGATTATAATGATTAAAATGACTCAATTGTATATAGACGGTATTCATTACATTTTAGATTCATGTTGGCAGACGCGATAGATTTATACTGTGTTCGGTTTATTTTATTACATGTAAAACTTTAAGTAACAATAATGTGTTAAATTCTTTTCATTCATAACCCTTTAATTAAAATAGTTTATCAATGACTTCTATCCGCTATCGGTTGTGCCAATTTGCTAAGTTTTATATACTGTAAAATTGTTGGAGGGATGGCGAGGTGTTCTAAAAATGCTTGTCGAGTTTGAATAGTTAGTGTATTCAATGTTTTAAAACCGTAAAGCTCTCTGATTATAAATATGTGACCAGTTGCTGTTCTTTTATTACCATAAAGCCTTCTGAGTTGTTGCGAGTATTACAAATGTTCATTTTCGAGTAATTTTACACATTTTTAGGAAATAAAACTCCACAGCACAGCATCCCCTTTCAATTCCCGCCAAAAACTCCGTAAAATTTTAAAATATTTTCAAGTTACAATTTATTTGTGTTGTTGGTTTCCGAGTGAAATTAAGTGACATAAAACGCATTTCTTTCGTCACGATTACAGAAATATACAAACGAGCCATACTCACGTTATTATTACTGTTATAATTATGATTCGGTTCTCAGAAAATAATGTTTTAAAGGAACACGGATTGTTAACAAACACGATTACTTGCCACAGGGGAGTTGCCATTGTCGTTACGCAATCGAAATGAACTACTGGGATATTTTTTTTGTGTTTATATCATGGCAACTAGGCCTTTAAGCCAGGCGCAGTTGTATTATAGGCTACAATCGACGCCATCCGACGGAGTTCTTGTGAAAACTCGAAAGGCTACATTTGGCTGCACAGTTCACATTTCTCACAAAAACACATAATTACACTCAAAAACTATCAATATCCTACAATTATTGTTCATTTTAGAGTAATTTTATACATTTTTAGAAAATAAAAATGCACAGCACAACATCCGCTTTCAGTTCCCGCCAAAAACTACACCTACTGGGATATACATACATATATACATAGATAACATACATACACAAATACACTTTACTGATCAATTCATGGTAACAACATTTTTGCAAAACCATAGACAGCCTTAGCGCTTTAAAGAAACTCTTTTAAGCTAGATAACTTTAAGAAAATTTCTAGCCATCTAATATGGCGATGTACATTGTTCAGAAAATGAGATAGAACTAAATATTTTTAAAATATAGACAGTTTCTTCTAATAAGTCAAATATTAAGCCAACTATTAATATTAATATCCAACATTAGCATATAAATGTATCTCTTTTGGTAACGGACCTTGCCATGTTTTAGAGCTTTCCAATTCTTACTGACTACAATTTGTAACAGAACTATCTACTAAAATTAATATTTTTCAATTTTTTAGGTGTGTGTATGTAAGTTTTTATATTCTACTAAAATTTACGACCACATGAACCGATACTCCATATATACGGAATTTTTCATAGAATTTTACTATTTTATCTGTTCACTATAGTATCATGGACCTTTCTTCAATTCATCTTTCTTTATAATACGTACCGCTGAGGAGTGGAACTCTTTCCTGTCATCTGTTTTTCCTGAAATATAATATATTTTAGGTATCTTTAAGTCTCGCGTGAACAGATATTCAAATTCAAAAGTTTTTATTGAAAATAAATTCCACTGGAGAACACTTTTTGAAGGTCATTCATATAAGTTAAAATTTAATTTTACTTCCCAGTCTATGTACACCGCTTGGTAACATGTTCTTGCTGTCAGGGGGAAGAAGCGGCAAGGAACTCCCCAGCAACACGTCTAGCTAAAAATTGTTTTCTTCTTATTCATCTAGCTCAACCTCTTTACTCACTCACTTAGTAAAACAAAGACACAATAATAGGAAAGAAAAATATTATTAGAGATATGATAATGATATGACGTACTAAAAATTTATACTGTAACAAATTTCCATAAATTCCTTACATGTTTGACAAGATTAAAACGTTATACACACGATTGTATAACAGGCTGGAGCGAGCTGCTATGGAAATAAAGTTTTATCATTTAAGTATTCCTCAATAGTCTAGTACCTTTTTAAACAAGACACTTTTTTATTTGGTTTTAAATTTAGTGAACTACCTTCTAGGTAAACGTGCTCCATCTCAAACTCCATTTTCACTTAACATAATTTGCTATGTAATTTAAACGTGTAGGTCAAACTAAAATATATTTTAGTCTGACCTATATAACATAAAAGTCTTACTTCATTTCCTGCGTAAGGTCTCCCCTTTGTATTAACTAACGTTATAATTCGTTTGGCTACATTTAGTTCATGGTATGAGATTTGATGAAAGCAAGGATCCCTTTTGTTTTGATGTCACGCTTTTAGTTAAAATTGATCTAATAACAATGGGACCATGCATCGTGGAAATTGGTGTTGAAAATTAATGCCATAAAGGCTATCTTAACAAAACTAAAGACGGAACTTTAAATAAGATCTATTTTATTCATTTTTGAGTTTAGTTAATTTATAAATTATTTCAAATATTTATATATTTGCTTTTGCTTTAAATATGTTGTGCCTATTATAGTATGTCTCTATGGAGGCACATTGGTAACTTTTGTGTTGCAAATGTCCATAGGTGATAAAAAAAATTAATAAAAATACGCCATATTATTTCAAAAACTACACAATAAATTTTGTTCAAGGCGATTTTTGCTGAAAGTATTTTTAATCTTTACCTTGATTATGATTTGCCTTGATTGATTACATTTATATACCCCGATGACCAAATTTGCCAAAAAAGCTATGCAATTTTATTTAAACTACACAGTAAAACATCACCTTTTAAGTTCCCTCAGATACTTCAAACAATTACTTAACCAGTCCCACTATCACAATGAGCCGTGAAGATTAATTAATTTCCTTATCAAGTGATTACACATACCCCCATACTTAAATACTAGATAAGAATATACCCGCATGAATAGGGGTAAAAGATACAGGTCCCTAGCAACACTTGAGTATACTGTGATTTTTATTCATTTAACTTATTTAGCGCTTGTAAAAAGCATCGACGAGGGTCCATGGGGGTTATGAGGAGATCTGCAGTCTTTGAGTGACACTTTAGCTATTATTACATTACCAGTGTTCACCAAAAAGGCAGGAATAGGAGCTCTGAAGTCCATACAACCTGTCTAAAAATTATAGCCCTTAAACTTTTCACGGCTGGGCCTCCCACTGTTGGGGAACGGACAGTATAACCGCCATGCTTGTCCAAGACGGTTTGGCAGGTTTGATACATCGGTTATCTCTATGTGCATGTTGCATGACAATGTTTTCTTTCTCACGTGGTAATTGTTATGCACATGAGTGTCAGAAAAGTAAGTGGTGCATGCGTATCGGTCAAGATTCGAACCCGCGCTTGTTGAGTTCGGGACGCGTGCGCTAACCGCTAAGCTACCACGAAGTTTTCAGTATATGTATAATTTGAATTACGTTATTAAACATTTCGTGTTAACCACTACATGGTAATTGTATAGTTATTAAATTTGTTTTTTTTTTTTATAAATTGTAAATATTTAGTATGATCATATATTACATGTTTTTTTCTTTATACTCATTATAGGTTAAGTAGGTTGTGATAATTTCATTTTTATTATTACAACCTGTATTGTTCTGTTTCTTGTGTTTTATACTTTAATCTTTGGTACTTATACGTTTATTTTTTTATGTTTAGCACGGGTCTAATGCCGTGTGTGATTTAGGAGGTGGGCACTGAAAATCAGCGCTGAGTCGGACTACGTTTCGGCACAGCACAATGCTGAGTGCCAGCATCATTTCCAAATTGCGGCATACAATTTCTGTATAATTTTATGTTAGTACTATTTTGTGTTTCGTGTCGCTATTAGAAATAAATATTTTTCTTTCTTTCTTCTTTCTAATAAATTAAAATAATACCCGCAGTAACCTTTTTTGTCAACCCTACTGACCATCAACGCGTGACATCGTGAGGCTATCGGTAAACCTTCTGCGCACGTGTAGTACATAAAATTTATACAGTGATGTACACAATGCCTTTTCAAGTTTCGACTAATTTGATCTAAAAATATATTTTAAATGAGGATGTTGGATACATGCTTTCACCGCCGTGATTAAAAAAATATTTTAACAAAAAATATTTATTGTAATAAAATTAAATAGATTAATAAAAAATATCAACAACTTTAATGATGCTTATGTTCAACATGTTTGGTGGTCAGCTTAATATCAGCTTGGAAACCCGTCTTCTTATCGGCCTCATATTTGACAGTCCTGATGGAACCGTCAGGCTGGTGAAGACTGTACACTCCCTTCACGTGATGACCGTCGCGGACTTCGTGCTGGTGCTTCTTGTCTCCCGTGTGAGAATCTTCTACTTTGTAGTCGAACTCGTATTTACCCTGGCCGTCGTATTTGTGGAAGTCTTTCGGTGGGTGAGCTGGTACATCGTGACGCTCGAAGTGCTGGGAGGAGACTGCTGGTTCGTGGTGATGGTGCTCCTGATAGGAAAAAACATATGCTTAAAAGTTCACCCTAGGAGTTGATCATTTACACCTCAGGATACACGTTAAATAAAGCTCTGCTTGACCGACTTTAAAAAAGGAGGTTCTCAATTCATCGTGTTAAGGTTTTATTATTTTTAATCCTTCTTCTTGCATTGGATTCATTATAGCTTCAAAGTAGTCTCATACATTAATATATTGGACCTTGTACTCCGAAGATATAGCAGGAAACTCTTTAAAATCAAATGGAAAGTGTGTAGTGACTAATATATTGTTAGGTTTATGACAAATCCTGAAATGAGTACGTACCTAATTAAGGTTAACAAATAAATATTTTCTACAACATCTTGAGGCTGGGGCATAGTAAAACAAAAAATTACTATAGTTTTCAATATTTTATTGTTATATATATATCAAAATCAAAAGATTCGTAACAATTTCAGCTTTATGAAAATGCATTAAAGTCGATTTCGTAAAAAGTGGCAATTATTCAATTTTGCCATGGTGGGGACGATGTAAAGTAATAATATCACATACATGGCTAAGTGAAAAAAACACATTTTTCTATTGTCTAAAACTATTTACAAGTAGGTATTATTTAAAAAATATAACGGAAAGTTTTCAAATCTTGTCCATTACCTAACTGTTAGTACGCTAATTTTAATAAACTCAACAACGAAAAATAATTATTCTATAAAGGGGTTCTACGCAAATGGTGTTCGCTATCTTTGCTTGCGGATTACCACATTTAAAGATATAAATCAAATCAAAATCAATTTATTGTCAAAAAATTACACAGAAATAATGCTTACATAGGTTCCGCACTAGGACTAGCCTGTATAGCGGGACACCAAGTACGCGTGACTGACTTAACAATTATTATCTCTAAAATTAATTTTAAAAATGGATGTTAACTTGATTGTGCGAGTGATGCGATTGAATGTGTGGGGGGGGGGGGGTTGTGTTTGTGTGTGTGTGTGTGTGTGTGTGTGTGTGAAAATGATGGATCACAATATTCTGATATATATATAATAAGGTTAATTTATATGATATTATATAATAAGTTTTCAATTTTTTGGTAATCAAGTTGCATATAAATCGACTGAGGTTACTTACGACAAATCTGTATTACACAAATTTCAACAATAAAATTACAAATGTTTCACATAAATTTGATTTTATTTATATACATGTGGGATTGTGAATATTTCTGAACGTATGAGAGGTTTTGCATAGAGTAGTTGAGAGTGTTACTGAACGATGTGTACGATGTGTGAGCGAGAAAAATAGATAACGAATGAAAGAAAAGATTTGAAAAAATAAACTATAGACGACGATGGAAAAAATACAAGAGATGATCAAATAGTAGCGTGGGTTGAGAGCTGGTGCTGGACAAAGGACGAAGGAGTTATAATTACTATGACGTGTTATTTGAAGAAGTTGTAAGTTGTTTTAAGAAGATTAAAGATATTTTAAGAAATTGAAAAACTTCACCAGCGCATCCATTCTAATATACAAAAATAAATTCTTGTTTGTTAATCAATTATTATTTGAATGATAATGATTTTTTTGTGGAACATTTATATAATACTAGCTGTCCCGACAGACGTCGTTCTGCCTGGAAAAGCTTCAATCGATATGCCGACAGCAGCGCCACCTACCGGGTCCAATTATGAACCAACTCAGAAACCTTCTTTGGATCATGCACAACAACTTTGCTAAAGATCATCACATGATCAAATGTATAGTTTACGATTCTATAAAGGACATACAGACAAACATTAATTTCTATATATCAAGATTATCAAATTCTAAAAATGTCGTGTCTACCTATTGAAGCTATTTAAAAAAAACAACTAGAATACACTATGTTATAAACGATAGAGAACACGATGCATGTCTGTTTGTTCGGGATTCACGTAAAAACTACTGGGCTGATTTCGATGCCGTTTTCGCTGATCGACAGCAGATTCTTAGACTTAAAATCTGCACTACTCTTTATCCTGGGATCGTGCAGAAATTTTTCTGGGAATTATTTAAAATGGCCATTTAAAAAAAATCAATTCCAATATGACTTCTTCACTGGTCGATAGCAAATTTTATATAATAAAATGTGTGATATTTTTAATCCGGGGAATCCTGCGGGAATTTCAAGTCAAGCGTGGACGAAGTCGCGGGCATATTGAGATTTGTGTAATACAGACTTATCGTAAGTAAATTCTGTCGATTAAAATTTTCAAAAATGTGCTTATATACGAGAAGACCTCATGGCCGACAACATAATTGGTGAGATAAAATCTCACCGTCTCCGCTGGCTCGGTCATGTAGAACGGATGGAGGAGGATCGGGGAGTGAATTAAGCATACTTGTGGCGACCAGTCGGTCGGAGACCGGTTGGTCCCAAGTATTGCTGGAAGGATAGAGTGGAAGCTGACCTGATCGCACTACAAGCCCACAACTGGCAAGACACTGCGCAGGACAGAGAAAAGTGGCGTGGTCTCGTTTCGGAGGCCAAGTCTCACTTTGGGTCGCTGAGCCAACGGAGTTAGAGTTAGAGCTTATATACGAGCGATATGGAGTAATATATGTAGTTCCTTAAAGCGACATCTTACCTCCTTGTGATGTTCAGCAGCCAAGCCAACGGCTACCAGTATGAAAGCAGCTAACAGTTTGAGCATGTTGACTTTATAAATTCTTATCTTACAATTTTGAAATACAAATTCAGTTCAAACTGAAAATTATACTTACAAGAATAAAGCTGCACTGATATTTACGTTAAGTAAATGCTCCAATTTATACCATAGAGTTGCGTGAACAGACCTTTTTAAGTATAAGGATATCTACTTTCTTTAGTTTTTGGGCGATTTCTGTAATAACCAGAGCTTTTCGCGCGACTTTACTTGATTATATTTGAAATTAATATCACACGAAAGTAATGGAGTAATTATAAACTAAGTCAAAGTCAAAGTTTATTTATTTCTTAATCATGAGTATTTACATATCAGAGTATGCATGATGGTATAAAAGTAAATCTGCATCATGTTTGGCCAGTTAGGCATAGAAAAATTACAATAATTAATATAATTAAATGTCCTACAAACAATGTCATAATAATAACTCAAAAAGAATGTCATAAAAAAATTAATAATATAATAATAATAATAATTGCTTGTCTTACTAACTTCGAGTACTTGCACAGGCACAACCTAGTAGCCAGGATCATCCACCAGCAACTTGCTTTTCGATACGGTTTGATAGCGACTGAGGTACCTTATTATAAATATACCCCTGAGCCAGTTCTCGAAAATGGTCATAGCACGCTCTACTGGGATCGATCTATTATCACAGACAGGACTATTGTTGCCAATAAACCTGACATTGTGGTAATAGATCGATCTGCGAGACGTACGATGCTCGTTGATATAAGTATTCCACATGACTGTAATCTCGTAAATGCTGAAAGTAATAAATTAACGAAATACCTAGACCTCGCGCACGAGATTACTAACATGTGGCATATGGAGTCAACGATCACCGTACCGATAGTGGTGTCTGTTAACGGTCTAAGAGCGAAGAGCCTCGACCGACATCTAGAGAGGCTCTCGCTCGGTTAATGGGTGAAGGGCCAGATACAGAAGGCGGTTCTCCTGAGCACGGCACGCATTGTGAGAAAGTTCCTGTCTCTGGAGCCTTAACCACCGGTAGCTTGGACCCTAGGCCCCGCTGCCGATGGTCGTCATCTTTTTATATATTTTTTAAAAAGTGTTTATTTATATATATATATATATATATATATATATATATATATATATTTATATGTATATATTTATATGTATTAAAAATAACATAAAAAAGAATAAATAAATAGATATGTGAAATAATAATTACTATACTAACTATTGTCTACAATTATTATTTTATTAATATATTAATAACATACTAATATATAAAAAAAGATCAAAATGTATTTATAAAGTCCAGTAATTCATAATAGCATTTATTTAAAAAATACAAACCTGTAAACCCTTTACAAACAAAATTGTAGTTGCAACATTAAAAGCATTATATAGGAAATTAATTTATGCACCTTGCTTAGTCATGCAATTCTATTGTAATAGCTACTAAGCAAGAGATGGCGTTACGTGGCAATAAATTTGCGTTTAAGCTTAAACGTCTCTCGCGCATCCCTATTAATATTACAAATGCGAAAGTAACTCTGTCTGTTCCGTTTTCACGAAAAAATTACTGGATCGATATGGTTGAAACTCAGTTATATATATATTCGATGCCGAGAATAAACATAGGATACTTTTTATCTCGAAAAATGGGATAGTTTCTGGGATAAAAATATATTTGTCCCTCTCTTTGTTATGCTTTTACGGAAAAACTACTGGACTGATTTGGCTAAAAATCGGTATATATATTATTTTATTTTTTAATTTTCCGGATTGTCATTTTTGTCCGATTTGTCCTTTTTGTCGGATTTGTCCTTTTTATCCGATTTGTCCTTTTTGTCCGATTTGACCTTTTTGTCCAATTTGTCCTTTTTGTCCGAATTGTCAGAATTGTCATTTTCGTCCGATTTGTCATTTCTATCCAATTTGTCCTTTTTGTTCGATTTGTCCTTTTTGTCCCTTTAGTCACCTTTGTCTCTTTAGTCCCCTTTGTACTTTTTGTCCTATTTGTACTTTTTGTCCTTTTTGTTATTTGTTTTGTTATTATTGTCACTTTATTTATGTAGTTTTCATAGACCGGGGGGATAGATAAATAAAACTAGGGCGGTTTGAAATAGAGGATGGAAGTTTAGATGAGACCAATCATTTCTCAAGTTTATAGATATAAAAATTTATCGTTTATAAAAAATACGATATAACTCGCTATGACTTTCTGTTAAGCTTTCATGGAAGAACTGCTAGGAGTAATGGATCGGTTTTGGTGTAATTTTTTTTAAATGTAGTTTTATTACCGAAAATGGACATAAATACTTTTCATGCCGAGAGATGGGATAGTTAGCGATACAAAATGAAATTAATTTTCCGGGTGCAAATAGCACTAACATAAAAATTTAGTACAATGTAACCTGTATTAACGCCTGCTTTTTACACAAGAAGCACGCATTAGAGCTTGACCCGCGGCGCCGCCGCGGGTTAAACACTAGTCTAGTATATATAAATAATTATACAAAATTTTATACCATACATATTATGTTTTTGGATATTTTTATTTTTTGATTTGGGCTTGTTTAATATTTTTATATTAAAGACCCATGCAATAAAAGAAACAGAGTAAGATTTGAATTTTACGCCCATAAAAACAGATATTTCATAGTAAGAGAATCAATATCTCTCAGGCTGTGCCCACAAATGTATCTTCGAGGTTTGTTTCCCTGGCTTTACTCACGTATTCTATTTAAAAAGTTCTAAGAACATATCTGAACAAAAACTTAAAATATCTTCAAATTGATTTAATTTACGCACTCATACGTATCGTAAATTCACTACACCTGCACACACTTCAGCCTTCTATGATAACTCTTTTACAGTGCAGGCTGTCAAACTTTGGTATGCGCTGCCTCTTACTGTCAGAGAGGCCAAAACATCGCCTACATTTAAGAACGCACTCAGAAAACACTACTTTTTCTTCAAGAATTATGCCCAATTCTTATACTATAGATAGATACTATACCTAGTAATCTTGGTGCACCTACATCGCCCGATTAGGTTAAACTATTCCTTAAGTTAGATTGCCTGGAAGACATTGCTTTAAGCGATAAGGTCGGCTATTGTTTCTACCATGACAATATTGTAATTGTGTATTTTAGAAATTGTATATTTGGTGAGCAATACAGTGTTATCTATCTATCAAATAAAAAGACGGTTAAAAAAACTACGTGAAATATGTGTGTAGATATACTGGTAGTTGTAAGGCGTAGCACAAAGCTCCACATTATGTTATTACTTGTCATATTCTTTATATGAATCTACGAAAACAACCTATTTAGGCCCTCAGTTTGGTACAATACACACATGATTTTTGCATTCAATTAATAATGTTTAAATGTATTAGTCACTTGAAGGAACTTTATAGTTAGCTATTAGAGTGGAAATTGTATTAAATTATCTATCTAAAGACGTAATATAATTAAATTTTATTTAAAAAACATCTATTAAGTAAGAAATAACGTGATGTCTGAAAACTTCTTTTCTTGCATATTATTACAACACAGGTTAATTACCTTCCAGACGCTTTGCGTTTGTAGTATTTGTATATTCACAGTACTTCTAAATTTGAAGTTTAAATTTCCTTGAAATCTAATATTAAAATTATGTTTAATATTAATATTTATTATTTTAATATCGTTTAATATTATTAGTTTCATATTTAGTAACTGCCAATAAAAATATATGAAAGTATTCGTTTATTTATTTAAGTGCTGGTAGTACACTTCTACAAACGCAAAAACATCTCGAAGCTAATTTATCTGTACTCGATTGAAACTTCAAAATTGTTATGTTTGCTTGCAAATTAAATTACCTTAATTCGAATAAAAAGCATAACTCATGTTGATCCAAACCATGTTTGTCAAAAATCATTCTGAGACAACCCAGATGTTTGTTATGTAACCTGACGCCTGACGCGAGGCAAACTTTTTTACGCAAAAGTTTATGTCGAATATGAGATGAGCCAAACCATTTGGTGTGGAATGATTTATTGGTGTAACAAATGACATGGCTTGGTCCATAGCCCTTTGCTCCAATTAACCTAAGCACTTTTCAAATTTAGAACTGTTTTTATTCTAACATCTTAAGAATGGTCTTATCGCTAACCAGTCTTACTCCTCCTTCGTATTGAGCTCAATCCACGGTAGCGAGCAGGAGAGTGACAAGGGAAGTCGGCAACGCGAGTATTGAATATTCAAATAAGTTGCATTTACACACACGCACTACCCATTTACCTCGCCAATTTCTTGCTCTCTTAAAAGTTGGCATAATAGTTGGACACACAGGTTATTCTTCTCTTACGTTTTGATCTTTTATTATTAAAAACAACATTAAACTACTTACTCCAAAACAGTAAAAAATGTAAACTCGTAATATTTTTCTTACAATTGTAGATTATTACGAACCACAAAACATTTTTTAAATAAATAAGCGACAAAAGTAACTTGTGGTACAATCTAGTTAGACAGGGTTATGGTGCTATTCAGAGTTACGGTTTTTGCTGTGAAAAAACATTATTTTTCAAATTTCTCTCAAAAGCCGTCCAGCCCGACTATAAATAATTAAAATATATGATATCAACATATTTTTTTTCAACTTCAAAAAAGGAACAACAAAATTAAAATCACATGCGGCCAGCTATTTCGTGCATATGTCTTCATCAATCAAGTTCTACGATTTCGGCGGTCGTGCGCGACGATTGTGTGGTTTACCCTAATAGTTAATTAAGGCAGTCCTTCACAAAGGTAGGGTAAGCGTTCCTGTTGCTGACAGTGAATCGATTCGTTGCGCTGTTGACTCGGAGGATGGGAACTTGTGATGGTGGTGGTCTTACGGGATGCCGTCTATTGATGAAATTGAGTATATTTATAAATTAATTCATATCAAAATCGTACTGTGCTTGGGTGAAACGTAGGATTTCACACATCGGTAAACTCGGTATAATAGGAATAGCGAAACTATCGTGAGAAAAACTATATATCGAGATTAAAGATGGAAATAAAAGAAAGAAAGATAGAATTTATTTGCTAGGAAAGCGAAAATACAAGGATGCAAAAATAATTTATACATATTTCTGGCTTTCGGGGTTGAGACTTTGGGGCCATGGGGACGTGAGGCTTATCAACTTTATCGAGACCTTTCAAGGCGATTGAAAGAAGTTTCGCGTGATTAAAGGGCTGGCCTATATTTAGGGCAACGGATTAGCGTTGCCATACAACGTGGGAATGCCCCAGCATTTTGGGAACGCTCCCCACCGACAGCGATCTGGACTACATCTTTTACTTGTAAATATGTTTTTAAAAGTATTTAATTTTTAAGATGGTTTAGTCTATAATTTAGTTTTATTTTTAAAATTAGTTTTAGTTTCACTATTACCTAATGAAATTGGTTCTAAAATAAAATCTATATACATATAATAAAATTGTAGAGGTCGAATTTCTGGACAATGAAAAAAATGCTAAAAACCGAGTCAGGGGGATGTAAGAAGTGAAATAGAACTAGTTTAGGTTTTTTTCAAATTTTTGTTTCCCTGTTTGTCTGTCTGTTTGTAACGGCTAATCTCCGAAACAACTGGACCGATTTAAATAAAATTTTGTATGGTGGTAGCTTATATCCCTGGTCAACATATAGGGTACTTTTGATCCCGAAAAATTAAAGAGTTCCCGTGGGATAGTTAAAAAAACTTTAATTACTTAAACAGCTTATTATACAACTTATGCACCTAATTAATTATTGATATTGCCGGTATCATCCTCATACAATAAAACAATTTATACGTTAAAAAACAATTAGGCTATATATATATCATCACGCTAAGACCAATAGGAGCGGAACACCAATGAAGAATGATTTAAAATCGGGAGGGTTTTTTTAAATTACTTTTGTTTAAGCTATTCCACGCGGACGAAGTCGCGGGCAGAAGCTAGTATTATAATAAATTTATACATATTTATGGTTAATTTAATATGATGGGCTGATGGACTGTTCTTATTAAAGTACGTATACAGACTATAAACTAAAATTATATTTAAGGAAACGTTTAATTTTGTTACTTATATTGTAAGAGAGTACTGTATATAAATCAGTTAAAAAATTTAAGTTATTTACGCCAACATTAGACAGTTTACTTCCGTCTTTCGATTTGGATAAATTAACCAAAGTGATCTATATAAACATAGCCTTGTATCATTCAATGTCATTGTCAATAACATCGTGTCCTTTCAGCTCAGTGGCTTTTCAAAATTGATGATTTTTCAAATGTCAGCATTATTAAAAGCGAGAGAATCTGTAGCGCTAACTAGTAATAGGATTTTTTATTTGCTTATTAGTAGTAGACTTTATATTTGACCTGTTAACGCGGCCAGCCTTCTGGAAACGTTTCCAAGACCGGGTGGTTGTTTGTAGTGGAAATGACCTTCAAAAATAACAAAAGTTTATATAAGTTAAGGAGGGGGGGCTTCGACGAAGTGTGACAAGGGGTGGGAGGATTCTAATTTTAGTGACGTCACATTCCAAAATCTAATTAATATATTTAAGCCTCAAAACACGAAATTTGAACTATAAACGAAACACTGCAAGATACAGTCAAGTCTCGATAATTTGAAACTCAAGGGACCAGAGATAAATTTCAAATTGTCAAGAGTTCAAAATAACAAGCGTTTACTTATGGAACTTATGGAAAGACATTTGTTCTTTCTTGGATTCATTTTAATAGCACAAATTAAACATTAACATGATTCATTAACGTTTGAAAGAAGACTGGAATGCGAACTTACTCATATCTCATTTATGTAAGCAATTGACAGGCCTCTACATGTATGTAAACAAACGACAGGTATGTGCAAGATAAACACTTCAAATTATAGAGAGTAGGAAAGCCCGAACTTCAAATTATCGCATGTTTGCGAGCAAGATAATATTCCTTCAACTTCAAATTACCGAAGGGACCAATTAACATTGATTTTATTCAAGTTATCGAGTATTTTTCAAAGGACCGGATTTTTTTTAATTATCGAGAGATTCAAATTAACGAGTGTCAAATTATCGAGAGTAGACTGTATTACCAACTTTATCTGTATGAGTATAGTGTTTAAATTGTCAAAAAATATTTAAATGGAAATAAAACTAATTACGCTTCTGTTTTACTGTAATAATTTCCGATGTAAAAGTGCAAAATATAAAAAAATTAAAAATTTATTGATTGGTTGATATCCGGCTCGAAGGACTATATGATTAACTAGTAAGGAAAGGGTAGAAATTGCACCACAAGAGATATTTAATTAATTTATTTAATTTGCACCATTACATTGTGTAGAAAAATTTTATGTGAAAAAGTCAAATGTTGTTTGTTGGTGTTGCAAAGTGATGTCACACTAGGGAGGGAGGGGTCCCAGGAATGTCGCCAGCTGTGACAAGGACGGCGGAAAGGTTAAAAAATCATGAAATTCGTGCGTCGTTATTTGCGGATAGCCTCTTGCTGTCAGTCTAATATTAAAATTCACTTAAATTCATCACAAATTAAAACACAACGGCCAAATAAGATTTACCATCACATTACCAGAAACTAGTTACAACAACAAAACTAAAGTGAAATGTGTAATAAAAATAGAAGTTTATGTTTGTTTGATTGGTACAGTTCGATCCCCCAACGTTTGAGAGTGAAGCCGACAAATTGAATTAGTTTATTTGCTTGTTTATATAAAGGGAAACTTCCGGTACACTCTGTTTCATTTATGGCCGGTTCCTTAATGTTTACTATTCATTCACTTGCCTTATCATCGGCTGAATTTTGACATTACTTGTATAGAGCTTATGTCTTTTAACCGATATTAAAGATGTATACAAAATTCGTAGTTTTAGATGTTTTTCCAAATTTGTAATAAGAAGAATGTATTAGGTATTAAATAAGAATCAAAATTTGTAAAAGAAGAAAGAAATAAAAGAGACGCCCATACTCATTTTTCCCAGAGAAAAAAAAAAGATAAAATATAAAATGGAAATAAAAACCCTGCCCTGTATCGCGGCGGAGATGGCAAAACAAAAAACCGATAATAAGATAAAGGTAAGATATAGGAACGGGTCATTAAAGTCTTAGCTCTTATTGAGCCATATCTTAGTGTTTTCTTAACTTTTCGTGTCTAGTACACATAAAGAAAACTACTTTTTAACAATTTTAAGCGCGACATGTTATTTATTTTATTTCTATCTTGTTGATTCCCGCCAATCCGCCTTGGAAAAGCGTGGCGGGTGTAAGGGAGACCGGGGACAAAAGTAAAAGTTTTTACTTTTGGCTAGATTTCTGAACAACCATAGTATTTTTGATAAAATAAATATAACTCTATGATACTACCATCTTTATTCTACATAACAACATTATAAGTGTATTTGAAACAACTTGCGTTCCTTAAAATTTCAATATTGTAAAAAGAAATGTTACTTTCGCCCTGACCGTAAGGACAAAAGTAACACGGTGCAGGTCGAAAGTAACGCTGTTAGAATTTTCCGTAATATTATATGTACAATTAAAAGTAAAGACAAAATTAAATGAAGAATTAGATTATACAATAAGGAAACAAAAAAACCGAAACTGTCATTTGAAATTTGTCTCACAAATAAATAAAAAATTAAATGTCTTGTTCTTGGACATTATAACTTAACCATTCTTAAGCAAATGAAATCAATTTTAATTAAATTAACACAATTTAGTTTATATATGAATCTCTATAGCGTTACATGACAAACGCTATATTTTCTGTCAGATTATTTTTTTTTATTGCAGGAGTTCAGCAGACAGGCAGACGGCCCACTCGATGGAAAGCGGTTACCATCGCCTATGGACATTTGCAACACCAAAGGTGCTAGAAATGCGCTGCTGCTCTCTTAAGGGGGGAATGGAACCTGGTCACTAATGTGGGAACACAACTCAAGATTGTTATGGCAACATACTTTAGACCAGAGATGGTAGCCATCCAGTCAAGCAAATGCCCTACCACCTGGCTGTGGGTTATTTTGTCGCCTCTTACGATAGGCCGCCCGGACGCAGGAAATTGTATTCTTACTCCGTTCCTGCACGGATAAAAACTATATAAAACTACATATATTCGTATTGGTCCTGGCGTAGTATGTTACTTTTGCACCCGTACAATTTTTTATTTTTTCATACGCCATTTTACCCTTTAAAGTAATTGTTTTGTACAAAAATAATTAATATAGTACGCGGCACACAACTTAGCCACGTTATGGCGTAGTGGGGGTAAGTTCGCGCATGGCACGTTCAATACATATACATACGTTGTGCTTGTGTAGTGTCTGTGAATAACCGCGTGGTTTGACGTCGCACTGCATTCGCATCATGAAAAGTTTGTCCGTCTCTCTCGCGTGCGATCAAGCTTATGAGTATGAAGGAGACAGTTGAGTAGGCTCATTCCCCGCGTCCCGCTTGTCAACTAAAGAGACCTAAAAAACGACTTTTGCACATCTTACGACTTTGACATAGTTGCGTGCCGGGGATTGTAACACTAAATATAAATAAAAAACTAAATAGTTACGTTCATATCATCATCATATTATTACAAAGAAATTAAATGAATAACTATTAGAAAATTTGTTTTTTGTGCTTAATATCACGTAGCCTTATCAAAAAAATCTAGCTGTATCGCACGAACGCTGTGATTAGATGCAAGCATGGCTAGGGAGACACGCTAGTATCCAATAGTCGGCTGCGTCATTTCGACCATTGGACAATTCTACAAAGCGTTTGTTACTTTTGACCCACTGTTACATTTCTCCCCGGTGTCCTCTACTCTCCGTTTCCCTATAAATGGAAGGCCCGAGTCCAGCAGTGGGTTTCCCTTTTAATAGACTATATAGATGTGTTGCTGAGTAGTTTTTTATTGCCGCTTCTTCTCTCACAGCCAGAACATGTTGCGAAGTAGCAGCATAATAGTATAGAATCGCCTCGGATATCCAGTCTTAGTCCGTCGGGATCCTTCCTTTCGGGCTTCGTATCACTTGTTGCCCGTCATCAATTAGTCCATTGTTGTCGCCCTTTGGCTGTCATCATTAGTAAATTCCGCTTACTTGTTGCAATTACTTCAATTTTATGTAAATATACAACTTCGCAAACCTAATACATTTATGTTACAGACAGAAACAACACATCTTACTATAACCCTATAATACGATGTTGTCGTACATAATAAAATACACGGTTGTTGGAGCACCCACATTTGGTATTTCAAAAGTTTCAAGACTAAGATTAAAAAAATAATAGTATTAACAATTTTAAAATAATAGACTTGTAATCCACTCGTGTGACCTATCATTGTAACAATTATCGTTAATAAACCTTTTTAATACTTCCTAAACCATAATAACATAATGTGTATTTGTTACTTTCTTGTGTATACTTTTTTGGGTTACAGTCTAGCTCAATACTATGTACCTACTTATTCATGTAACTTTCATTGATTGTAGTCTGTTTGTATTCCATATTAAATACATATAAAAAATAGGTTTAACCCTCTCTCATAGCAACAGTCCAGCTGAGGTAAAGCCTGTAGGGAGGTCCCGGGCTTCGCGAAGCCAAAGCACTCACCCCTAAAACCCTCGGTAAAGCTGTGAGATATTTGAACCAATAGCTTATAGTCAAGTCCGTGTAAAAGAAAACTATCAGTTCTCGTAACGCACTGTGGGGCGATTGGCTTCCTATTATAAAATATGCTTTCTTTAGCCGGCATCACTCTGAGAGTTCGTGGCTTGGTCTATCTATTTTGTATGTTTGAGTATTCTATATCCAAATAACAGAAACAGTATAGATTAGTCACCACAACGAATCCTTCGTTTTGTGTTGAATGTGACGCATTTGCCACATTTTTAAATTCTTTGAGTAATTTACAACAATATCACAAATTAATGAACATTACATAATTATTTTATAATTATTTAATTAATTTGCGATTAAAGTAGCAGAGCAATCATGTTATATTTAATATAGCTATTATGAAATTCCTTTAAAAAATCCATTACTTAATTACACAAGACATTAACTAATTTCATAATAAATTTACTGACCTAATAAATGAGTGTTGAACTCTTACCGTGACTATGAACAAAACGAGGTACTCCCCAGTCCATAAATAAGTCACCGTGACCATTTCGCCAGTCGATTATAGATGCACCCTGTGCATCCTGTTTCCTGGACTTGGTGAATCCATCAGCATCAAAAGGGTGAAGTTAAGTTAAATATTTAATTTTGTATGTTTGCTGGTGTTAGTTACTATTTGTCCAGACGAGGTCAGAAAACCTTATTTTTTGTATGATAGTGAAGCGTGATTTTTATAGCTCGAGTATAGTAGACGGGCTGGTTGCCCACCATTGTTTAATGGAAAGTGGTTATTTTGTAACGCTAAAAGTGCTACTAATGTGCTGCCTATCTCGAAAAGGTGACTGGAATCTAGCTACTAATGCCAGAACACAATTCCAGTTTGTTATGGCAGCAGATGCTAGACCTGTGGCTCTCAATCTTTTTTACTCAGCGACGCACTAACATTCTCTTTATAAATTAGCGACCCCCTTACATACTTACATGCAAAAATTTTGATATATTTTTGACGCATAAAAACATAATATACAAACACCTAAGGTAAAACATAGGAACGGAGAAAGAATACAATTTCCTGCGGCCGGGCGGGCTGTCGTAAGAGACGACAAAGCAACCCACAGCCAGGTGTAGGTAGGGTAGGGTATTTGCCCGTCTGGATGGCTACCACCCCTGGTTCAGAGTATGCTGCCATAACAAACCTTGAATTGTGTTCCGACATTAGTGACCAGGTTCCAGTATCTCTTAAGAGAAAAGCAGCGCATTTGTAGCACCTTTGGTATTGCAAATTTCCATAGGCGATGGTAGTCACTTTTCATCAGGTGGGCTAACTGCCTGTCTGCTGAACTCATGCAATAGAAAAAACTTAAAATTAGTGTGCAATGGAATCTTGGTGACTTTTGCAAAGTGTTTGGTCCTTGCCTGGTTTTAAGTGGGTAGAACATCACTCCATCAATTTTGCTGTCTACCCTCTTTCAGACACACCGGACCGTGCGCTCAAACTTTTCTATCAAGTTATTGTAAATACTGGCCGTAGTAAAACTTAGTTAAGAGCTTGTGAGAAGTGTTAGCTTGACAGTAGAATCAAATGACATGTGCTGTTCTTGTGTGTAATCTGAATCAAGCCAGGAGAGGGTGTATCTCAAGGTTGGTGGAGCTTCTGATTTTCTAGTACAAGGATCTAGGTCATATCTCTCCCATACAGTCCACAAATTGAACCAGCATTGCCCCCAGGTTAGAGTGCCCCACACAAAGTTTATCTATGCAAGGACCAATTGTTGACAGGCACACTCTCATCTCGCTATACACATCAAGTAGCCGAGAACAGTACCCAGTACAACTTGTATATTTTCGATTAGTTTGTAAGTAATTTAAAATAAATACAATTACCCCAGAGATGCAATTCCCCCAGGTACCTTAGATAAAAATATTGTATTCATATCGTATCGCATATTATATCGCGACACATTTGACAGGTGCTTGCGACACACCAGTGTGCCGCGACACGCTAGTTGAGAACCGCTGCTCTAGACCAGGAGTGGCCGCCATCCAGACGCGCAAATGCCCTACCACTTGCCTGTATACTACTATAATCCCTTAAGACTATTAAAATATTACTAAGTCTAGGTCATCCTTATCACATGTTAAAATTATGTCAAACCTATATTCAGTTTGGCAAAACAAATAAATAAAAATTAATTTTTTGAATACCGATGTGTAAGAACATTAATGGTCCCATTATACCTTAGCTATACCCGCGCGCTATTGCTTTAATTAACGCAGTGATAAAGATATTACGCAGATGTAGCCAAAGTTTTAATGAGTTATTTGAGATGAACATAGTTGATTAAACATTAACCGATAACTCAGGTGACAGTAGTGAACTACACTAATGTAGCAAATCGATAAAACGTTAAAGAACGCTTCCAGTTCTTCCAGTGATTCGAGATCTCTGAGAGCATCAGAGAAGTTGCGGCTGAGGACACCTTTACATGCCACGGAGATTTACGTACGATCGTTCTCTGTTTGTGCCGTGCATCTTTGGAACGCATTGCCGGAAGACGTGCGCGCTGCTAAATCGAGCTATAGTTTCAACTGACTTGTGAGGGAGCACTATCTAACTGCATAATATGTATCATTTGTTGTGTATGTCTATGAACGTGTATACATATATATATATTATACATAGATACATTTTTATTTAATTACAATAAAGTACATATAACCGAATACAATGCAAGAAAACTTAACTTATATATATATATTTGACGGTCTCTGTGGTTGAGCGGGCTAAGCCTTTGCCGGCTTACCTCTGCAACGCAGAGGCACCGGGTTCGATTCCTGGTATAGCAAATTTCGGAAACGTATTTTCTCCGTTATTTACTATGGTCTGGGTGTCTGGGATCAGCCCCAGAATGGTTCGATGTATATTACCCATAACACAAGCGTAACTTGCTTAATTTGTGGATATACAGTGTCTGTGTGTTTGTCTGCCGATTTATTTATTTATATATATATATATATATATATATATATATGTGTGTGTATCTATGTGTATGGTTATATGGTGTATATATATAAGTATATTATTGTATATTATATTATAGAGATTATCATTAGTATAGTCTTAAGCTGCACGCCAACAATTTATTATGATTAAGATCCTTGTCCATCCAAAGGTTGCCTGGAAGAGATTGCTTTAAGCAATAAAGCCGCCCATTGTACTACAACCTTCTAATTTTAAGATATGTAAATGTGTTACTGTTTTAAGTTGGTGTACAATAAAGAGTATTGTTATTGTTGTTGTTGTTGTTATTTTTAATGCTATAAATTGGACGCATTTGGACACGGTCACTGACATAACCGCAGGTAGAGCAGGGTAAGAGGGTCTAGGAAATAGCCGCCATAAAAACAAACCAATCTGTTTTTGACCCAAAAAAACAAAACAAAGGATCGTCTTGGTTATTGGCACGTGACGTGCAGGATTTCCTCTCAATTAATATGCATGAGATTCAACATAACAAAGTTACAAACACTTTCTCCCCAATATTATTTTGCGGAAACGGTTGTTTGTTTTAATGTTGTAATATCGAAGGAAATTTTAGAAAAGACAATAGGCATGTGGACATACAATAAATTCAAACACCATTTACACATAGAAAAACACTCGTTAAAATAACATCTTATCATCTTACTTTTAAAATATTATGAATAGAAATACTTTTAATTACTGTTTAACAAATGATATCGCTGTTTGACTCCTTTTACTTATACAAACTTATAACGTCATAACTATGTAAGCTCGTACATACATATAAAATTTATAAGGTGATAAAAGTTTAAGGTTTAAGACATTTATTTCTCAAAAGAATTTACAATCTACTTACAGAACAAATAACCAGTTACATTTGATACACATTTAAACCTATCAGCGCATCTGTTCATTTATTATTGAAATATGTTTTATTAGTTTTCAATTGATCTTTAGTTTATATATTATTTATAATATTTGACACAGTCTTGTCAGACAAGTCGGAGCAAAGCAAGTTGTTTATTAAGGCCACGGGCTTATTAAAAACTATCTCTATTGATTTGACTGTCTGCTCCTCTATCGCCCAGCAAAAACGTAACTGAACTGTCTTTAAATCATAGATATCTACAGAAAGCTACTAGTCTTTCACTTGTGTTGTGATATAGAATAATACCAGTATACATTAAACCGAAATTGTATAATTTAAAAACATATATTTCAAATTAAAAGGGAAGGACAAAAAGCCTTATCTATAAGAGATATGATTACCCGCAGATTTGCACGATGCTCACAAGAAGTTAACCCTTTTCAAAGCATATTGCATATCTCTCGAACACGTGCGTGCAGTCTGTGGGCTAATTATTCAAGAGAAGCTACACGGCCTTTCGTGTCCAATACAATAACGAGGTCAGGGCGTTGTTGGGGCTGCCCAGCTACTGCACAGCCTCGGGTGTATTTGTCCTGGCGCGCGCCGATTGCTTCCAGACCGCCATCAGGAAGCGGTGCGAGTCCTTGGTGCGCCAGGTGCGGGCTAACGCCAACGCTATCCTGGAGATGAATGCTGACAGGGTGGACTGTACCTACATTAGGCACTACTACGCAATGTATAATATGTGGCAAAGTTATACCTTGTGTTTGTTTATTTATAATTGTTCTAATATGATTGGATGCATTGTGACTATGGGATAGGTTTTCCTGAAATATAAAATAAATAAAATATAAATCAAGACAGACTACAATAAAATTAATTTGAAAAGATGGTCACGACATACAGCGTTAGATGACGTCTTATGCAGGGTGTTTGCCACGTGAGGATGTTAGTCCTCCTGGCGGAACGTCTCTAGTTCTTTCTGATTCTCTTTGAGGTATTACCAGCGCTGCCGGCTTCGAAGGAATTATATGACACCTTTTTTGAAGGATTCACTTAACTTCTACAATAAATAAACTTTTTCATTGTACTTAGTGGTTGATAACTAAACATACTTATAACACAGCCGGTTTCTAAGAATCTTCCTTACACAGTACCGTGGAAACAAGGATCCAACGCGTAGGGGATGTTATTCAATCAGTGCGTCACGGTCACTGAGCACGTCGGACATAAGGGAAAGGGTTATATGGAAATTGAATTACTTGAATCGGGTATATCGGTAACGCATATGTTAAACTTCAGGATGGATTGAATTACTTTTTATTGCTGTAGCACGTTAGCCACTCACCTATTTTTTTCGAGGGGACATCCCTATTGGCGGCAGTCGCTTCTTACAAATTAAACTCGATGTGGACTGTATGACTTATTATTGCGTTATTTACATTTAAATTAAAACTATAAATAGAGGAGTATCAGAGTATATAATGATGAATGGCAGAGAGAGAGTAGTGCCATTAAATGCAAGTGCTTGTGCAAAGTGCATGTGTGTATTGTCCGGCCTCCAACTCTAGGCCGCGGTCCAAGGCCGCTTGTTATATCCCATGTTACGTCTGACGCCTAACTGCTAACCGTGTTAGCTATGGGCGTCGGCGATATGCGGGGCGCGGAGGGAAGGTTTATTCCGGCAGGCAGGTCAGAAGGGTGCTCTCTGTCCGCAACAATCCCTTTGAGGTATATCCACCACGGGAGAAACGCGGCGGGGAGTCATTTGCTCCTCTGTCATTTCAATTTACTAATTTTACAAGTCAACCTTGATTTTCTTAAGGTCAGTTCACACTGATACAGAGTCGAAGCGCATCGAAGTGTGAATCTAAAAATTTACATAGCAATAAACCCTTACCTCCATAACGTAATGCATACATTACTTCGGCTCCCATAGAGTAAATAATAACCATAAACAAAATTAAAACTAAATACTTAAAATATTATAAGTCTTAGAAGTTTTTCATATTTACCTTCTTTAATCTTTCTTTATACGCTTATTATCATCATTAATATTCTTCTCCTATGCCATGGATTGATATTTTGTAATTTAAATACAATGTCCAATTCGCTTTAAAATAGTTCTAGTTTGCGCAAGTCCCTCCAATTAGGCGTATCAAGTGACAACTTCCCCCAACACGTTACTAGATCCCAATGCCCGTAAACGTTCGGAATCGGAAGCGGATATATTAAATGACAAGGATGTAGTTCATAAGGATTCGTTGTCACAGCTGTTAGGAGTGGGTTTAAAATAATTATTTAAGTTTGACGGCAGAAATATTTTGACATTTACGTTCTCCAGTGTAATTTATGGTGAAAAATAAAATCATTATAATATAAATCAAAATATATTTTATATTTGAAATGTCGAGCCTATTTGGATCTAAGTATATTTTATGTTGTAAAAGATATTTTAAACTACTATTTTGTTTTAAGAATTTCAATATTCAGCGGGGTTTAATTTCAGTAAAACTGAAGATTTTGAAACAAAATAATAGTTTAAAATGCCTTTTAGAACAATAAATATACTGAGATTCAAATTTCGCTTACGATAAATTGGCGGTAAAGGCTCGATGTGCTAATGCGCTAACTTTATACAATTACCACGAGCTAACAACGGTGAAGGAAAACATCGTGACGCACATCGAGATAACCGATGTGTCAAACCTTCCAAGCCACCTTGGACATTAATTTAATTGTTTTATAAATAATATACTAACTGAAAGAGACATAATTGTATATTAAATATTTGTTTTAATTCTAAGATCATCATAATCAGTAATATAATCAATAATATAATCATAAAATGTATATGTAGTCATAAGGACTACAAACGGCTTGTAACAAAAACTACAAAAAAATTGTATGCCTGTCAAGGCGAAACATGTAACTTGAGTCTTAGCATAACATCTGCAAAAATGTCCATGTTTCAAACAAATAAATTACTTTGATTGTTCCCCTATATTAGGAGGCCCGAGCCCAGCAGTGGAACATTTATGGGCTGTTATTATAATAATACACTAATAAAATTATGCCATTTTATTCAATAGAAAAATACAATTAAATACTAAAACTAAACTATAGTATGAAAAATAAACTTAAAATTAAAAACTAGAACTAAATAAAAAGTGAGGGCATAATTATAGATAAAATATTGGTCCCAAACCACTGTCACTTACCGGGAACGTTCCCAAAATGCTGGCGGCGTTACCACGTTGAATAGCAATACTTAGCCTTTGAGCAAAATAGACGTCAGCCTTTTAGTCGCGCCTAATAAAATTATATATTATGTATTATAATAAAATTATGTATTATAATGCATTAATAAAATAGATAATAATAAAATATTTTAATTGACAACAAAGGTTTTTTCAATAATTTAATTTTGTTCATTCTTATTCCTCGTTCACGATAACATGACGCGCAGGTCAGCACCAATCAAAAATAATAAAACCAAAGCTAGAGTTAAAAACACCTAAAGTCGCGAATTTTACTAGAAAATTAAAGAATTTATTCGAAACCATTAACATAGTGTACAGAGACCATTTGGTATCGCAAACAACTGCTGTAGTATATATAATACTGGGTTGCAGTTGTTAGCGCCCACTTCCAGACAATTCGTTTGTTATAACATTATAAAAAGAAAATTATATTAAAGTTTATACATTTGGAAATTTTTCGTGTTAATATTTTAAATGTATAGATGTGTGTGATGTTTGTACAAGTGAACGAGTGTGTGTGTGTCTTAGTAGACTAGTGTAGTCAGTTTAGTAAATTCTCAGCGTCGTCATAGGGGAGTTCTATTAGCCAGTTGAATAACTTTAATTTACATTCGCGATGAGTAAGAGAGTATATATTTAGTAACTTAATAACTCGGTTGTAATTTTTGGGACTAAGAAAGTAAGCATGTCGGTCAGCTAATCGAATTCCACCTATTGTCCATGCAGGAACGGAGGAAGAATACAATTTCCTGCGGCCAGGCGGCCTGTGGTATTGGTAAGAGGCGACAAAACAACCTACAGCTGGTAGGGTCTACGGGCTACCACCCCTGGTCTAAAGTATTCCGCCATAACAATTTTGAGTTGTGTTCCGGCATTAGTGACGAGGTTCCAGTCTCCCATTAGAGAGCGGAAGCACATTGGTATCCCCCGTGGTGTTACAAATGTCCATAAGCGATGATAGCCGCTTTCCATCAAGTGGAGTTAAGTGGACCGTCTGCCTGTCTGCTGAATTCATACAATAAAAAAAAACAAAAATTAAGAATAATTTCCGTTTTGTGAAAATCTCTATTTATAACCTATTTTATAATGATGTAAGGTGACGTTAATTTTTAAAATTTGGTAACCCTACTTGTAACTAAATTTTTTGATGACATAATTTTTTTCGTCTAAATTATTACATACTAGCTGTGTCCGCGGTTTCACCCGCGTGGTGATGGAAAATCATTATATTTTGGATAATTCACACTATATCTTCATAAATTATAGCCTGTGTTATTCTGATGTGTAAGGTATATTATTGAAAAGTTTCATCAAAATCCATTCAGTAGTTTTTGCGTGAAAGAGTAACAAACATACATCCATACATCCATTCTTACAAACTTTCGCGTTAATTATATTTATAGAGATTACATGTATCTAATGAATCTATATATCGCAATTTTGACGAACAAAATAATGTCACTAAAAATGTAGTTACGAGGTCCTGTACTAACACCGACAATGTACGTGTAACTTAACTTGTTGTGCGTTGTTGTTGTGTAGTAACTTGACTATATATATAATTTAAATACATCTTGTCCCATATCGCTCGACTACAGGTGTGTAATTAGAGTTGGTAACACAATCGCCTACCTGTACCCTGATACTCGTGCCCTCATTTACACTCTGGTGCCCTCAACGGCTGCCGAACAACGCAACCTTAGATTAACAATGTATTAATAAATACTAAACTGTATATACATATATTCTTTTGTACATAGTACATATCAAGACGACTAGTAATAAAAATATTGTAGCAAATTTCTTTTTAACAAAATCCAAAGCGACTTCACACTAAAAACCAAAAAATAAATATTTAACCGACTTCTTTCTACAATATCTTGAAGTCGGTGCCAAGTAATACATAAAAGAACAACAAAAATTTATAAAATACTAGCTGACCCGGCAAACTTTCTTAGAAACGCAGTTTCTAAGGGAAAGCGACTTTGTTGTTTTAACTATATTCCGAGCATTTTTTTCATATTTACTCACCTTTTAAACCTTCTCTGGACTTCCACAAATAATTCAAAACCAAAATTGACCAAATCCGTCCAGCTGTTCTCGAGTTTTAGCGTGACGAACGAACAGCAATTAATTTTTATATATAAGATAGTCATTTTTATGTTTTACTTGACACAGACTTCTAGATGTTGTAGAAAGAAGTCGGTTAAATATATTTTTTTTATTTTTAGTGTAAAGTCGGTTTTGTTATGTTAATTTTTTTTTTACTTTTTAGTTGCGCAAACACTTCAATAGCTTTAGAAATAATATATTAAGCACCTGTAGAAATTTTACAACTGGCACATGTATACAAATTTGCCATCTCACACTTCGGTGTATATGCTCTACAATAAGGGTTACTCTCGATTTCCTTGCGATCCACAAGTGAGATCCTTAAGGGTAAGTCTCGATTTCTCTGGGATCCACTAATCAGATGGTTTTGCCTTGGTAACCATTGAACCACCTCGGGAATATACATACTTACGGATAAGGAAAAAAATCAAAATCGAGCCACAATCGACGAAAAAATCGCGTAAGCGTAAGCGCCTCTAGGAAATGTAATAGCTACACACGTATACAAGATTGTTTTTAAAGGTTATAACCTTTCTATTAAAAGAAAAATATTGAAAATCGGTCCACAATTGATGGAGAAGTCGAGTAACGAACATATAAAAAAACATACAGACGAATTGAGAACCTTCTGCTTTTTTGAAGTCGATTAAAAAACAAACCTACTTCAAAAGTAACTAAAAGCATAATATTATTTATTTTGTACAACATTTTAAGTCGATGCAAAACACGAAATTACTATATTTTTCACTTATGGCTGGTTCCTATATCTTACCGACTGTTCATTTGACTTACTATCTGTTGTATAAGTATGTCAAAGTTCAACCGATGGTAAGATAAGTGAATAGAATAATTTGTAGTTAGATGTCGAAACCAGCCGTTAAACCATTAAAGGGCCGATTTTACAATCATCAGATAAAAGTTATCAATGGAATAAATTATAACCTGACTGAATTCAAAAGTGAAATAATTCAATTGTTTTATTTATGCCACTGTCATTTTTAATTTTCCCATCTTATATTTTATACTATAAATAACTGTTATGATTGAAAAATCGGACCTTAATTGTCTAAGATTTATCAGTATTTTGTTATTGTACAATGTCTATAAGACATATTTAGATGGTTAGTTTAGATAATAGGTATGGGCATAATGAGGAGGGATGAAAGTCACGTGACAAAGAGAATGTTAAACTAAACAATATGAATGGGTAGAAATGTAAAGGTAGACCGAAAAACAGATGGATGCATTGTGTGAAGGATGATATGATGATTTGTGGTGTGACAGAAGATGTACGTCAGAATAGAGGAGTGTGGAAGGAAAAGACATATTTTGCCGACCCCAAATAATTGGGATATGGTGAAAGAAAAGAGAAGAGAGTTATCGTAGAATGTCTACAAGTTTTTACTGTTTAACTTGGCACCATCTTCAAGATGTAGATTTTTTTTTTATTTTAACCTAAAACTTGAAATTTTTGTCTATGACTTTCACACCAAGCACTTTAATTAATATGTGGACTTATGACGCAAAAAATAGTGAAAGTAAAGATGAATTACTATGATATGAGTGTTTATACAGGTGTTTTTAATTCATATAGGTCATGGCTTCCTACGAATTAATTAAATTTTGCAGCTGAATGAATAACAAATCTTACTTAAGTATTATACCAAAACATGCCGTCATACAACCGTGGTAGTTATACTACGCAGATATGTTTTTTATCATTTATATTGTCACGTAATATACGAAGGCCTTAATAAACCGCTTTTGGGAAGTGCTCAGTAAAACTGGCATGTGTTTAGATACGCTGGTATGTTTAAGACATAGGACAGAGGTCTACTTTATTTTAATACTTGTATTTGAATACCCTACCATAATACAAATCCGGGAATGCGGACGCTTTAGCCCCCTGGCTTTCACAAACTGTAGTACTTAGTACTTAATGTGTATTATATTGTACACATCTATCTCCACGTGACCATTATTTAAATTTAAAAAAAAACAATTCCAGTATGCATATAAATTAATTTATTTCCAAAAACTTCGATCCAAATATAATACAATAATTTAAATTAAATAAGGTACAATTACAAATAAATAATACTAAAATTAATGGCCTCGAAAATATACAAATTTTATTGTTTGATTTTTACTTATTCCGCTTCGGAATGAGTAGATTACGTTACGTTAAAAACGGAATTAATTTCCGAAAAGCATAATTTCCAAATCGGAAATATTCCGAGTGAAATAAACCCTTAGGGGCAAGCCATACAGAAAAGACGTAAAGTTAATCGGCGAGGCAAAGATATTTCTCCGTTATCGTAAATTCATATTTGAATGAAGCATAACATACATGACGGTACTAACATGTTACATTCGGATGTTTACATTTTAGGCGAACAGAAGGTGTATCAAAGAAATTAGTGGAATCCATTAGTAATCTCGATATGCAAGTTTCCTCATGATTTTCATGCCGTTTTACGACATGGGGCATTTAAGAAGGGCGTTCTATAATATTGTGGAGGTCGGCAATGCGTTGGCAACGTCCCTGATATTGCAAACGTCCATACGCGGTGATCGCTGATCACTTTCCATCAGGTGGGCAGTTTGCTTGTTTTCCAGATTTTGACAATAAAAAAAATCACTACACACATCAATTATTGTATTAAGATATTGGCTTAAGTATGAAATTACACGGCGCAAAATATCTTACGTTTCTTCCGTTTGGCTTACGCTTAAAAGGACTAACAATATATACTTGTTTTTTTCCTAGAAGATATTTTTTTTATAATTTTAGTTAACTTGTATCTGTAGGTCATTTATATAAAACATTTTCTACTGTAATATCTAACTTTAGATGTGGTTTAAGCTGTGTAAGACATTTAAACATCATTAAACAGTCTACTGCATTGCAACAATTCTTTTTGTAATGTATGAAAATGATCTTCTAACGAAATACGGTGTATACAAATTTATGTAAAAATCTTTCACATGTAACTATCAAAATATTGTTGAAAATTGAAACCATATGACATTACAAAAACACTAATAAATAAATAAATAAGTATAATAATTACTATTCTATACCATTATGTATATAACTAAAATTCATGCTAAAACGTTATGGGGCTTTGGAATATAGCTGCTTTATTGGCTTATTATATTAAAAAAAGATGGACATATTGCAATGGATACGAATTACAAAAAATCACAATTATATTTATAAATACAAGTTTTTTTTTAATGGCAGAGGTAAATTCTATCAAGTATACCGCTTTACTACTGATTAATAAGAAAAAGCACTATTCTTATGTCATCCTTACTACTGTCTATTTCAAATACGACGGTATGATTGACACAACCCATAGAACGTAACTTGTATGTATATCTTATACTTGATGTATGAATTAGATACAAACTTTAATGAAAGGGTATTAAGAATGTACTAATAAATAAAATTAAAATAATAAAGGCATGCCCTTAGTCCATAAATTTAAAAGGTTTTTTTTTTATTGCTGAAGCACAGCAGACAGGCTGACGGTCCAACTGTGATGGAAAGTGGTTACCATCCCCTATCGACATCAGCAACACCAGAGGTGCTGCCAATGTGCTGCCGGCCTCGAAGGAGAAACTGGAACCTGGCCACTGATGTCGCAACACAACTCAAAGTTGTTATGGCGGCATATCCTCGACCAGGGGTGGTAGCCATTCAGTCGTGCAAATGCCCTACCACCTGGCTGTGGGTTGTTTTATCGCCTCTTACGACAGGTAGCCCGGCCGCAGGAATTAGTATTCTTTTTCCGTTCCTGCACGGAGAAAAAGGGTCGGGTAAATAATAAAATGTTACATAAAAATTACTTAAATAAGAAGAAAAACCCTTTGAATTTAATTATAATGTTTGAACAGTAAGAAGTATTAATTTATTTCTATATAATTGAAATTGTACTTAATTCACAGGTCTTAGTTTAAGTTATTGCTACAAGTTACGTTCTGTGGGATATGTTAGCCACACCGTCGTATTCGAGATGAAATTTGATTATTATAAATCTATTTCAAATATTATACAATATATTCTCAAAAATACATTTGTGTCGATGCCAATGTTTTTTTTTCTAAAATGAGTAATTGTATTACATATTAAAATTAAAATTATAATAACATAGGAAAGCGCCAATTATAACCGTGATTTGTTATCTTTCTAATGGAAACCGCAGTCATGTGGTTAAGTTAAAATGGTATCTATTTATTCACTTTAAACAATATAATGTATCAAAAATATTTTTTATACATTGACTTTTTTTTTTATTCGTCTGAGCTGCTACCATATTATTGTTTACTAAAATTATTGTTATACTTTAGTAGTTGTATAACTAAGATAATAAATAAATCGGTGATCACATTCGTCCTTCAAAAATACGAGAAACTAATTCATAATTAGATCAAAATATTATTTTCTAACGGAGATTATAAATTAAAACTAAATTTTTCAAATTATTTTAGAAGAAAGTCAATTTTCGAAAATTTCTTTTACATTTTAAACACGCCTGTCATAATTTCTCATAGATAGTGGAATGACGATGAATATTAGACCAATATTTACATACAAAATAAGATTAATGTTTCATTACAACTATGAAATTATAATAAGAACATTGTCATTAAATAAAATACTATAACTAAAATGGCGGTTGATAATTAAAAACAATCTTTTAAAGGTATCTTTATTTGATGCCAGCGTTGATAGTCAAAAAATGTATTAGTCTGTCCAGCAAGTCGTGGCAACACTCATATTCGTCAAACAAATAGTCATAAACAACTCCTCGCATGTTTTTTTGGGTGAAATTTTTTATATTATAATTAATTAATATAAAAACACAAAAGTATCAAATCAGGATTTTCACGCTATATTTAATGTTGCCAGTTGAATTTGCCGCCATTTAATTGTGCCACGGCTCGCTAGCCAGACTAGTAGTTAGTATTCGCCATAATGGCAGGCAAAGAAACTTATACATACAGCCTCGTACGATATATTAATTCTTTAGTATAGTTCAGCCAAATTGTAGATCTTCGACTAATGACAATCAACAGAGTTTTTGTGACAACTTGATAGACCACATTTGACTACACAGTTCACATTTCTTACAAAAATACATAATTATTACTCAAAAACGATCAATATCCTACAAGTATAGTGTAGGATATTAGCATTATATAACATTTTAAAGTACTATTACACATTTTTAGAAGATAAAACTGCAGAGCAATTTTAAAAAAGCGGAAGAACACAATTGATCGTGTTAATTATCGTGAAAAATAAAAAAATAATGTAATAATAGTCGACGTTGGCGGAGGTACTTCTCTAAATTAAAAAAGATGGCAACATTATCTTAATTATACCAAGTATACAATTTAACGAGACATGTTTTTTTGTTTTATAAATGAAAGGTAACATTCGTATATAAGTATTTATGGTTTGAAAGACAATATTGCTTAATGTAAAATTTTAGAGTAAAATAATAATAATAATCTAAAATTTAAAAATATCATTCATCAGTACATTTGGCTCTTTTTCTTTTATCTTTTTCGATTTGAATAATTAAAAAACGAACAAACCTTTAAAGCTTGCCGAGCTATTTATTGATTGTATTACAATTTTAATAAATTATCAAGAACCATATAATAAATATTACCTACTAAATATGTGTAGATACAGAAATTTTGTGAATAAATATCACTTTAAATCAAAAAAGATAAACTAAAAGACCACTTAAATACAAGAACTTATATAAACTTAAATTTGGAATAAATCATAGCCTAATTTTAAATATTGGCACATTTAAATAATTATAAGCGTTTTTTAAATATTCGCTACCCATAAAATTAAATATAATTTGTGATTAGTATTTCAAAGATTTTGGCCACACACGATAAACATAAAATAGAAAGGTTCTAAATCAAAAACCGTCGTTGGTAATACATTTAAAGACAGATCAATGAAGTGTCGAAGATAAAATATGATAAATAGATCAATAAATATAAATCAATGACAAAACAAGACAGTGTTATTGCACATAACCCAACACAATTGGGACAAAAGAATATGGAATGCAAGTAGGAGGATAAAGGGAAAATATAGATAAACGGAATAATGGTAGAAGGGACAAAGTGTTATTAGATAGACGAACGTTCGGATATTTTCATATTACAAGAGACGAAGAAGCATTTGAAACGCATGTAACTGCAACTGTTCATAAAGTATGAATTATTAGCTTTTTAAATTTATTTAAATTTTGCTGAGATCTTTTTAGAATATATTATTTCCTAATTTCAAATTATCACTAGACCACTCGTTCGATGCCTAAATGTTTTATCCTTAAGATGGAAAACTTCAGCTACATGCGTTCTCAAACGAAATTAATCAAAATTAACTTTACGCCTCGCCTTATCACTTACAATACCATAATCTTTCCTTCTCTTCCTAACTAGAAGCACAGAATCTTGATTAACACTCTTCGGCGTAGATTCATTCACATTCTGTGCTATCAGTTCGTCATCGTCAAGAAGTTTAGTTTCTGCTTTGATACCGATCCAATCATGTTCACCGTCACTTCTAAACCATTCAATATTACCTTCCAAAGGTACTTCATTTTCAAAATCAAAATTCCATTTCTGCATACTCCGTTTTCTATCATTTGCTATAGTTTCTTTGAGTATGTTAGCAAAGTTATCTATGCTTGCCTGTTCAGTCAGGTCTGCTTCAGGAAAAAGTCGTCTTCTAACAGGATTATTAGGGGATATCCTTCGCATCTTTGGTGTTTGTTGAGGTAGTCTGCAACAAAGAAAATTTGATATTAATTACAATCAACATATTCACGTCAGCAACGCAACAAAGGCCTTTTAATCTAAGAACCAGAGATCCTTCTTCGATTACCTCAGAAGAATTTACGATATACTTAGCTAGCAGATAAATTTAGAAATTCTCGCCAACACTTTTAACTATGTTATTAAGCATCTTCTGTCAATCTTATAAGTTTTGACGAAAAATAAAAAACGCAAATTTTAATATCTCAATAATTATTATTATAGCAATGAACATAAAAGACACATCTACTATGAAAATAAATAGTATGACATAGATATAGACGTAGACGTAGACAACACTTTATTGTTCACCAAAACAAAAATTACAAAATGGACAACAAGACAATAGTCTCTTGGTAAAACAAAAGGCAGCCTTATCGCTAAAAGCGTTCTGTTCCAGGCAACCTGAATCAAAGGAAATTCTTAAATTATCTGTCATTATTATGCAACAAAGAAAAAGGAAAACAAAATAAAAATAAAAATGACATACATGGACAGCAGATTAGTCCAAAGTGTAGTAAACTATCACATACATGATTGCTTAAGACTAACATAATGTTTCCTGAGTGAATTTTTAAATAAGGAAAAGAAAGAAGAAAGAAATAAAAAGATTTATTGACTTAAAAAATACGACGCTATACATAAAAGACACATAATACATTCACAGAATGTTTATACAAAACACAAAAACATATATAATAAATAAATAAATAAGGCTTGTACGTCGAGTTTTTCAATCAACGAGGTTGACAACTCAGCATTGTGCTGTATCGAAATTTTTTCAAGGATTTAGCTTTTCTGAGGTCAATGGTTAATATTTGGATCGACCTAAAAGGTATTTACTAAACTAAATAACTATAAGTGCATACAATTAGCCAGCACAAATTCTTAGTTTCGATTCTTTACGTAAGGGCTAACGCAATTTAAACTCAAATCTACATTGAACCGTTGTTTAATGTGTCGACGTCTTGAAAGCAGATAGCTTAACTGTTGAAATCAGAAATTACATCCAATATGAGTTGAGAATGAGGTATACCAAATGTATAAGATGTTATTATTAACCGATAAATGTAAACAAAAGGAAAGTGTTGACTGGATTGTTTGCATAACGTACCTAAGTATTTCGTAGTTCATAGAAGTGTAAACTAAATAACTACAACTGTTTAGGAATCCTTTCATATCTGTCATCGGAGGAAGTGCTTATTTTTTTATAATCATTGATATCTGATTGTTAGCACACTATTTAACGAACAGTGATCCAAACCGACCCGATTTGAGAACAGAACCACGTTCGCGCCAGTGTATACGCACAAGATTTATTGTCTATGAGGAACGTTCTTACTCTATGGTTAAATTTTTAAAACTATAATAAAAAAAGGAGACTTTAGCGGGAACTGAAAGGTTTTATTTTCTAGAAATGTGTAAAATCACTCTAAAATGAACAATAGTAGTATATTGATATTGATAGTTTTTGAGTAGTAATTGTGAACTGTATAGTCAAATGTGGCGTTTGAAATTTTCACAAAATCTCCGTTGAATGGCGGCAGTTGTAGCCTACAATTCAACTGCGCTACATATACGAAGACTTATAAATCAGACTTGGCTGTACAGACTAAGATTCCTTTCCTGTCTTTACGGCGAATTTTACCACTACTACTATAAGAAAAAATCATAAACGCAAAAATGATACTCACAATAGTATTATTTAAACAAAATTGCCAAATAACTAAATAAACGCATTACTAACAATAGACTAAGGCATCGTTTCTCAACAATGTTTAAGTCGCGAACCACGAAAAAACCAAACTACTACTACAAAACTGTAATAATATTTAATTTAATAGTTATTATTAAGTTTGATTGGTATATGGAACTTATGTTTTTAACAGACTGCAAAGCCCTTTAATAACAAACGCGACCCCCAGGTTGAGAACTTGCTAACATTGACGCTTTGGTTGTAATCTGACTGTTATGACATATACCTTTATAGTTAGGACATTTAAACTGTCATTGACAGTATACTATGACTACGTTCCACAAGAGACTCACAACGACCACGTTCACGACCGCGATTTTTCCCGTTCCACTTGCTTGCGAGCGTTACAATCACAAACTCTAGTGGAATGGATTATGGAACCTTGATGTCATTAACGACGAAATACACAAATGTCATTTGTTGTTTTGACAATCGAGCCTTTTTCAATGTCAATCGATAGAGAAAATTAATGCTCTGTGGTCAATGCCCAATCAATTATCTAGATTTAAGTTTATGATGAACAATAAAGAGTTTTCATTCATCCGTTCATCGCCCACTTCGACTCATCTCTTGACATGGGTCGTTGTGACCTTTTCACCACGACCATAACGACCGTGGTCATGTGGATAGGGAGACTGAACATTTTGGGCGTTGTGAGATACTAAAGGAACGCGTCCTATACAAGCATAAGATATATACTACGTGTAGAATAAGCTCGTTAATAACAGAAGTCAATGACAAACTGATTCTGTATGTAGTATGATATGATTCATGTTTGTATAGTATATAAAGTCTATTATGTTTTGAATATTTCTTCATATTATTTAATTTTCTGGTCTTCACCACCACTGTCATGTTTTAATATTTTCTTCAGTTTAGGGGGTTGCCTGGAAGATATCGCTTTGAGCGATAAAGTCGCCCTTTGTTCAACGTTTATTGTACCTAGTTTTAAAGAATGCAGTTTTAATTTTTGTTGAATAATAAATTGTTTTCATTCATTCACTCACATTGTAATTGAATGATATAAATAAATACATATTTTGAGTATTTTTGCTTCGTTGATGTTCGATACATATCGAACATTGTGTTGATGTGGCGTTTACTTAGCGTGGTCGCGGCAAATTGGCGGCGGCCAAACTGTTGAAGCCTTCCTATGAGGCAAATTTCACAAGCTATATTAAAACCACTACTGGACTTTCCCAGGGCATGGCTAATAGAAATGTCATACATTTTTATTTAAGCGATTGAGACAGTGTTACTCTATTCATAAATAAAGCCACAACTATTTTAGTACCTGAAAATCAAAAATCACCAACAGAAAGAAATTACTTAAACTAAAATGTTACCATATTAAACCCGACACAGTAACACTTTGTCTTCATTTTCTATATAGCCTTTGTTGAACGTGCTAAAAGCCTCAAAGTTTGTGAATGTGCTAAGTCTTTAGCCTGTGTTGCTAATTTCCAACTGTGCTTTTGTTAATTAGCAGCCATATGCAAGTCTGTTAAGCTGGATTGGATTTTGTTGTTCACTGACTTTCGGTTAGTTAGAGCGTAAATCCGCAAAGTCTAGCAGTTGAATTGTATAACAGAAAAACAGCTAAGTTAAACACTAGTATTTGAAAATTTTTAGAATTCCGCTGTCATTGTACCAACTAACTACTTTAATCTTCTGCTAGTCTTAAGTTATTTTGTACATATTTCCTTGTGTCTGGGAATATGTCTGCAATGAACAGAACCTTTTCATTCATTACAACCTCATTTCATTACTACATAATATTATAAATCACACATGTCACTCACCTTACATACGTCTAAACAACAATACTTAATAATTTCTATATAAAGTCTAAATACATAAATAGTTGTGAAATCATAAAATATACATCTGAAATCGACACAGACTTTTAAATTTAATATATTAACAAAACAGTCAGAACCTACCTAACAGAACGCTTACAAAATAATTATGACTGTCTATCTGTCATATTATAAATGTCACTGTCACAAATTGGTGTAGCGAAATCATAAAAATATAGTTGGTTAAAAAATGAAAATCGGCCAACTACATGTCAGACCACTCACAGTAAATAGTCCCGTAGAGGTGACAAACATTTGTATGGTTTCATATTTTCTTAGGGTGACCAAAAAAATACTGGATTTTTTTGGTAAGAAACCACCACGGACTTTTCTCTGTAATTCGACTTTGTAGCATACAGCCATGCGAACATAAAATTTTTAAATGAAAACCATATTCCATGAAAGTGAGTAAACACCGGTCAGTTGTTTTATAAACATTACATTGTTCGCAATTATTGTCAGAGATACTCAATGCATTTTTAAGTGACTAATGTTAACGACGTTGAGACGTAAAATATATGCATAAATGCTTATATAGTAACATCAGAAGTAAGAGAATGAATAGATAATATTCGATAGTTTGTTATATATTCTTGAGAAGACATAAACATTGGGCCCAACCTAAACCGATCAACCACCCCTTCAGCCATACCACGCCTAGCAGTTGTTAAATTACTATTTAAAAGATCCTTATATCATCTCAAATATACATAAGAAGACATCATTAGCATATTAATATGTAAAGAGTACTTACAACACTGTTGGTGTTAAATGCGTATAATATTGTTACGAGTTGCAGGACTCGAATTAAAATGCCGTTGGAATGATTACAGAATTTATTAGAACTATACATACACGTATAACACAGGTACAAATATAACTCAATACAACCAGTTCAAACGTAATGTACGATTTAATAACACGCGCAAAGTCCGCCACTAAATAGATTACCGAATGTACACAAGTCTTGCTTCGCTTGTGGTTATCGCTTGGCCTGGCTAATGACTACCATAAAAGATTACAATACACAATGGGCTGTTTTTCTAATCACAAATTTTAAACACAAAGTAAACAAAAGAAGTCCAAATGCCGAAAGGTAATAAAATGTGCAAAACAGGTACGCAGGTGTGAATTTGTCTTTGCCGGTCGTAACAATATATTAATCACTTATTCATTCAAGAACGTAACGTCGGACTATAGGTAAAACAACATTTCACCGACGGGTTTATACTATAAAATATCTAAAACTACCGTCAATTATATTAGTACATGTGCGAAGTATAAAATGTCCAGCGACTTGTAAATAGTTGTTTTAGTTATTAATAAAAGTATTTAGTAAATTGTAAAACGTAGACTAAACAATATCTTGGAAAGTAGCAAGCAAGGAATAGTTGCTTGCTATTGGTAATACTAATTTATCTGTACATTACTTTTTAAAGAACAGGACAAAGTCATAGGTCGCTGCTCTTCTTAAGACACAATGTCTAATACTAACGACTGTTGGTAAGCGTAAATAAAGACATTAAGTTGCTCTAATACTTTTCAACGTTATGCATCTATAATAATATATTTCTATTAATATCAACCCTTAAACATTCTACTGCTGGGCTCGGACCGCTACAGTTGTAGAGAAATATAGAAAATATGCATATCAATAAATAAATAACAGTGAGACATCCGTTCAACCTAGGGTGCACTTGAAAGCCAGTGTCACGCACATCTATCTTGTCTGGCATTTCTTAAACTGCACCCAATTTGTACAATCGAGAGACATAGTATGTTCTGTATTAATTGTAATACCTTTTTTTTCTAAACATTTTTTCAATGTCTTGCAATGTCTGTTTTACCTTAATTGTCCTTCACAAATTAAGGTAAATTCTCCGACGTCAAGACTTCAAAGATGTTTGAATGTGAATGCGTCATGGACACCCCACCATTCGACTATACCTAGGGTTTCCAACCGTACTATAGTATATAGTATGGTACTATGTTTTAACCAATTTTACTGTATATACTATAGTACGAAATGCATTATATTTTCACCACTAATTCAATTGCGCGCTTTTTGTTAAGATTCTCACGATTATTTTAATAATAATATATCCTTGCTGGCCATAGCAAAAAGTAGTAACAAATTAAATAGACAAATATACAAATATTTATATAATATATACAAATATTTTTTTGCTTCTAAATTTCCCAAAAGTACTATATTTTACGGTTAAAAAAGAAAAATACTATATTTTCTTTAAAAAAAAGGTGGCAATCCTAACTATACCCGGTCCCCGATTACCTATCAGTAGTGTTGGACTCCCGATGTTACGATCAGATCAAGTAAACCACCTAGTATATATCTTCATATAATCAAATCCTCGAGAACCGAAGACAAGTCCTAGAATATTGACAACGTAGCCTCATTATCGCTTCCCTGACAAAAGAGGTGTACTCTCTCTAATTTCCTTTTTTTCATTGCGAAACAGGCAGACGGTGCAGCTCATTCATGTAAAGTGATTACTGCCTAAGTGGTGCATGCGTTGCAGCCTTCGAACCCACGCCCTTTGGAGTTTGGGACGTGTGCGATACCTCCATTACGCTACCACGACTTAGATGGGGTAGAGGGGATATGCTATGAGATGAGGATAGAGGGATTGGATAGGGAAGATAGAGTAAGGATAGTAGTAAGATAATTCCCTCTCAGGAAATGGATCCGAGGATCCGTTAAACACTACTTCAAACCACTAATTACTCTGCCAGACACAAGGACTAGACATACAAAGAACAACAGTAACTACGTATTGCATATTCCCAAAATAGATATCCAACTGTATCAATTAAACGTAGTATGAAACAGAGACATTATACGACAAAAGCAATCGACCCAGTTGCAGATCTATATTTAACTTCAAACAAATAAACACACCTATGTACATATTGACTATCGACGACTATACATGTATATTATCAATTCAAATCTATAGTAATAAAATTGAAATGTGCGTCTGTGACAAAAATTTAATTGACAAATACTATTTATACGATGTACATACATATAAATCACTGTTTTCAGATTTTTTGTCTGTATATTCTCTATCTTTAAGTGGCAATGGCGTGGACACGTGCCTCACCTACAAGATAAAAGAAGGACAATAGAAACGACAAGATGGAAAGGTCCAATGGGAAAACGCAAAGTGGGAAGACCAGTAAAACGGGGGGCTGATGACATATCGGAAACAGCAGGCAAGGATTGGATGATATTAATTAAGCAAAAATAAGAAAATCTGGAAGAAGATGGAGAAGGACTTCACCCAAAGAGGGGTCCAAAATCAAGACTGACCAAAAATTACTAACATAATACTGTTACGACCGACAAAGACCAATGCACACCTATAAAGTTTATTACCTTTTTGTCAGCCATTTCCTTTGTTTACCTTATATTTAAAATTTGTATTTAGAAAACAGCCTATTGTGTATTGTACTCGTTTATGGCCGTATGCAGGCATAATTAGGCAGGTGTGCAGATTACGAATTCTAAGAAATTCGATCTACGCGGGCGGGCAGCCATATTGTATTGGTGCAGTATATAACAATGCCCAATAGAGAGATCGGCAGTCAAGCGATGGTCACAAGCGAGACAAGACGTGTGTACATTCGATAAGCTATATAGTGACGGACTTTGAGCGTGTTATTGAATTGTGTATTACGTTTGTACTGGTTGTGTCCTGTTATATTTGTACCTGTGTTATACGTGTTTGTATAGTTCTAATAAATTCTAAAGTAATTCCAACCGTCATTTTAATTCGAGTCCCGCACTCGTAACAATACTAACTTCTTTTGGGATAATGAGGCCGAGATAAAATGCCGGAAGCTCAAGCTGGCGTCCTACTGCACGGTCTACCAGGCTGAGATGCTCGCTATACACAAGGCAACGGTGGAAATCCTGGGGAGCTCAGAAAGAAGCTTTGGCTTATATACAGACAGTAAATCGGAGTTGCAAGCGCTATGTAATTGGGGCTCCGTCAACCCCCTAGCAGTTGATGCTCGGCAAAATATTGTCGATAGCCGCAAAAGTGGTAAGGTCGTGGGTCTCTTCTGGGTGAGGGCCCACGTAGACATCAGGGAGAACGAGCGGGCAGACGACTTGGCCAAGGCGGCCGCACTCTCTTTGAAAGTGCGACCGCACTATGATAAGCTTCCGGTTTCATTCGCCAAACGGCAGATCCGTCTCGGAATCGTTGACGAGCGGAACCAGAGGTATTGTCAAGAGTCAACTGCGTCTGTCACTAAGCTCTTTTTCCCTGATGTCACGAGGGCATTCAAACAGATGAGATCCATAGGGATATCGGGTGTGCACACCCAGTTGTTCACGGGGCACGGAGGGTTCTCCGAATACCTGAACCGCTTCGGGTTGAAGGAGAACCCTTCGTGCATATGCGAAGAGGGCTGTCTCGAGACGGTACCTCATATCATCTTCACTTGCCCAGTGCACGCCCGCCTTAGGTATGAGATCGAGAGTAGATCCAAGATTCCCGTTACGTATCAAAATATGGAAGATTTGATGGCCAAAAGACACTACAAGGAATTTATAGAGTTATGCATTAAAATGATAAAAGTAGTAATAGCTAGAAATAAGAATGTATAAATAACAGCTTGTATATATATATATATATATATATATATATATATATATATATATATATATATATATATATTTATATATATATGACAAGAAGTTGAATTAAATGTAAAATAGAAAAGAAACCAAAATAATGTAAAAGTATAGATAGAGAAAAAAAATACATAGAATAAGTAACAAAATAAGAAGTAATTAGTAATAATGTACAAAATGACCCGATTGAAAGAGAAGGCAAAATAGTGTAGAAATAGGAAATATTGCAATAGATAATAAGAATAAAACTGGAAGTAAAATAGCACAAAATAGTATGATATTGTAAAACATAATAGAAATAAGATAAATGTAATAGAATTAAGAGTTCACTAAATAAATAAAGCAATAAAAAGAAAAAAGATAATAAAGATACAAAATGATATAAAAAAGAAAGAAATAACCCTGACACATCAAGTTCGTCAGGATGGAGGAAAAAAAAAACAATACTAACCTAATCCGTTACAAACACATATTACTTTGACACACTATCATCACAACTAACATCTAACAAACCACTAACAAGCTATATATGTATGTAAATGAAAACTGTTTTTGTAAAAAGATTTTGGAAATAAAAGCTTTATTATTATTATATTCTCTATCCTATATTTGTTTCTTATGTCTGTCTAAAAGTTTGTATTCAATATTCTTCGAAACGGCTTAATATATTACAATGAAAATTTTAGAAATGAAAGCAGCTTTTATCTAAAACTTTTGTGCATGTTTCCTTCAATACCTTGAATGTTTTAAAAGTATAGTCAAAGTCCAACACAAACGATATAGCGGGCACATAATATCAACCCATAAGGCTCACTATTTAGCTTGGCTCTACACATTTCTAGGGGAAAGAAGTATACCTATACACACCATGATTAGAGAAAGGGTTTCGATGTCATTGTATAATTGTTACGTTAGTCTTCTTCTATCTATCTATACTTTTATAATAAACCTGTAAATGCTTCCAGTTTGTATAATGCGTTTAAAAATGTAAAAAATGAGAGGGGCTAATTAGAACCAACAGATTCGGAAAATACAATTTTTAGAATTTTTGTCTGTTAGAACTTCACTTGAAAACTACTGAACGGCTTTAAATTATATCTCGGGGCCTAACTTAAAATACTTTTTATCCCAATAAATGACGTCACTTCCGTGGGATAGACTAGACGAAGATAGCGAAAAAGATAGCGCTGCGATCGCATCTGGTCTAAAGTATGTCGCCATAACAACCTGAGTTGTGTACTGGCATTAGTGACCAGGTTCCAGTTTCGCTTAAGACAGCAGCAGCGCATTTGTAGCATCTTTGGTGTTGCAAATGTGCATAGACGATGGTAACGCTTTCCATCAAGGGGGCCGTCTGCCTGTCTGCTATCTCCAGCAATAAAAAAAAATTATATAAATAAAACTTGACATAGTGCTGGTTTATAACCCGAGTTAAAACTTAGGTTACATTTTATCCGCATGAATGACGTCGTTTCTTTAAAATAGACGGATTATCAAAATAGATGGCGCTTCAATCGCGATTTTTAATTTACTAACAAATACCTACGTTGTCATAAACAACATGTCATTCATATACAATGAAGAACATGTTCATGTCATGACTGCAAATCAGGTTGGCTTCGACACGCCTCTATGTTTTGCTGGACAGTTGTGTAGACTATATGGACTTAGCTTCTTTGTCATTTTAATAAATTTAACAAGAAACAGTAAAATTTTAAGTCTAAAAAAATTACAGAATATCCTTGCACTAAATATCGTAAGAAAATCTCATTAGAAATCATCATTCATATTTCATAAGCATTTTTTAGTTTACCATCCATAGGTATAGTTAGTTCCTTTGCCTGTTATTATACATTCTACAACATAAAAATGTCAGTTTAATTCATGGGTTTTTAGTGAGTTTTTGGCGGGAACTGAACGTTGTGCTGCGCAGTTTTATTTTCTAAAAACGTGTAAAATTATTCTAAAATGAACGATAGTTGTAGGATAAGAGTAGTAATGATGTATTTTTGTGAGAAATGTGATCTGTATAGTCAAATGTGGCTTTTCGAGTTTTTACAAGAACTCCGTTGAATGACGTCAGTTGTAGCCTATAATTCAACTGTGCTACCTATACGCTTAACATACGTGTATACAAAATGTAACAATGATTTTTAAGCAATTTTCACCATCAGTTACATAAAATTTACATCAAGGTTTGTGTATATAAAAAATCGAATAAGTTTTTATATAAGTAATACTACCTAACGCTAGTTTATAATAAATCTGGTGACATTGTCCACCACCGGTAGATTGTGAACGTGACATAAAAAAGGTTTGTAATAAATGATTCTGGAATACGCCGGCCGCTGCTGCGACGAAGCCCGTAGGCTTTGATTTAAAGCAAACTGATCAACAGGGTCTCCCTCCACATCGACTCTATTTTACATGTATGCCACCCTTAATCTTTATATTTTCTAATTTCACCACAGCATTACTACAACATGGGCCCAGCAGTGGGACGTTTATGAAACGTTACTATTGTATAATATACCAGAGCTCAAGTCCTAGTTAGTAGCTATATTTTACTAACATAAAAACTAAGTTAAGCGCATATATATCGCGAGCAAAACCGCGGGCAAAAACTTATATATATATATATATATATATATATAACTCCCTTAAAACAATATCTAACTGATGGTCAAAACCACTTTAAAATCCGTTGCGTGGCTTAGAGGAGTTAGTGGATATATAATAACAGACAGGTAAACACAGAAAGCGATTTTTTTATACTATGTAAATATGACTACAACATACAAAGACACGGACAGACACGACAATTGTATAAAAAATACATGTTTGTCAGAACCCTAAAAACAAATCTAGACATATTTGATTGAGAAAATAAGCTAAGTAATATATTCATTACTTAGTAATACCTCATTTCTAACCCAAACATTCCAGGCCATTAAATTGAACTAATCACTTACATTATACGATGTGTTAGACCTTAAAGATTTCTATCAGTTTTTTTTCTTTACAATATCAAATATTAATGTCTATAAAAAAAACACATTACTAACCTCACCCAACATAGTAAGCGAACCGTTAAATACAAATTAGTGTAACACATCATAGAGACTCTTAAAACGATCAAACTTACGTCATTATATTGATCCGATTTTTATACAAATTACTAATTCTCATAATTCACACTAACTAACTCAATAACACTTCTCAATGATCTTTACAATATTTCTTAATACTTTTGCTTTATAACTTTGAATAAAGTTTCATATACGAATATTGTAAGTTGCTACAGCCTACATAAAATATGAATGCGCTGCTGCTCTCTTAATGGAGACTGGAACGTGGCCACTAATGCCGGAACACAACTAAAGGTTATTATAGCGGCATACTCTAGACCAGGGATGGTAGCCATCCAGACGGGCAAATACCCTACCACCTGGCAGAAGAATTTCTTTACAGATTATTTTTAATACAAAACTCGTAGGTCTCTAATTTTTACCATAATTGCAGATATGAGGTTTATGTTTTAACGTTGCACACATATGTAGATTTCGCCTGTTAATAACTTTTAGTAGTATACATGTTTGTGTTACAAAATTAAGAAATGATTTTAGTAAGTAAAAACAATTTGGCACATGTTTGTTTCGCAATAACACTCCGCGTATAAAGTGGGGTATATTTCACCCCAACACGTTTAAAATGCTTTAATTACATATAAAACTCCTAGTGATTCTCGCAGTAGCATTGTTTCTCCAGGGTCTTCTTCCTCGTTATCTGTAATGAGGAGATTGGGGCCTCGAGATTTTACCTCGCAAAATTGTCGTTTCTATACTTGTTTAAAGTGGGCTCGAGATATTTTTCATCCCACCTTGTACTGCTCGTCAGAAAATAGTAAGTATTGACTTTTGTGTTTTAAATAATTATTCAATGTTATTTGACGGCCTCTGTGGTTGAGCGGACTAAGCCTTTGCCGGCCAACCTCAATACAACGCTGAGGTTCAAGGTTCGTTTCCTGGCATAGTAAATTTCATAAAACAAATTTTCTGTTATTTACTATAGTCTGGGTGCCTGGGATCGGCCCCAGAATATAGTCCGCTATATATTACCCATAATTTATTATTTGTTGATACATAAAAAATGCCTTGTTCCCACAAGGGGTTAAATAAATAGAATTTCAGATATTTCAAATCGACGTCAAGGGTCCGTATGACGATAGCTTGGTAGTGTATTGATCCTCCAATATGTCTCAGAGGATAGATGATGTGTTATGTGTATTAACGCGTAAACGACCAAAAAAGTTTTGTAATTCAAAACGAGTAGAAAAATTTGATTCGGTGTGAATGTAATCGCTGTTGTTTTGATTTATATCGGTAACTTACATGTTGGGTACATTTTTATTTAAAAAAAAATATTCGTTTCACATATATATTCCATTTTAGGGTTCCGTAGGCATTTTAGCAATATCGATACGCTTATGAAATCGTTATGTCCGTTCATATGTCTCCGTATCTCACAGTTTTTTATATATAATGATGGGCGACTGACACCCCGCGACCTCGTAAAACCAAATTAGGATGATACAAAGAGGATACGAAGAAATAAAGCAGTGGAGAGGTCAACAGGAGCCGCAATAGGCCAACACAAGCCCGCGATGGCCATCGGACGCCATTGAAGGTCGACCAAGCTGCAGAAGGTGCCAACGCAAACGTGAAGGCAACGTGAAGGCCCCCGAAAGCCGCAAGCCAATAAGAGCTGCTGTGACATCATAGACATGGACGTAGGTCCAGCGGCCAACGGCCTCACATACCCGTTACCATCGGGTTGTAGCCCGATGAGTGAAAGCATAGGCAATAAGCTTTCACTCGAAACCCCAACCTGCCTCAATCTAGCAAGAAAGGGCAAGAATACCCTTGTGTGGGACTATAATATACGTGATTAGTACGAATATATTATCTACTAGCTAACCCGGCGAACTTCGTACCGCCATATTTTCTGAATTCCTAAAAGACTTTGTTTCATGACACAAAAACAAAATCACCAAAATCGCTCCAGGTGATTAGGAGAATTCTAGAACCCGATCTCAGCGCTACCTACCGGTTCTAATTGTGAATCTAAACCATCCGGGGACCCATTGAAACACACAAAACAAATATCATCAAAATCGATAAAGTCGTTCTCAAGTTATGGGCGTACATACATTTCTACGATTCATTTTTATATATAAGATATACTTCTAGAAAATACTGTAATGAAATCGCGAAAGAAGTAAAGATTAGCGGTGGCCGCCATACATGAAACCGAGGATTGAAAAGTTGCTTTTCAAAATACCTACGTAATCCGATTTGAAAAATCATAATGATGTTTTTAATTTTATACCTTTTTATTAAGATCAATAAAACACGAGATGTTCGTTTCCAAAGTTGTAAAATTTGTGTACTTACTGCACACGTCGTGCCACAGACTTGCCAGATTTTTTAACTTAACGGTCTACCAAGTTACATAAATTGGAGTTAGGGTCACTCGTAGAACCTTTTTATTTTGTACAAACGTACATTACATGACATTATACAATGAATCAGGTTAAGGGTCTGCAGACATCATCAATATTCATGAAGGGCGGTGTAAAAAGTATAGTGATAAGATCTAAGCTCTTTAGACCCTAAAAGAATATATTTAGTGCGATGTTAGTTTACAATCTCTCGCAAAGGAGTTTTTAATTACTCACTTTGGAATATGACTATAGCTTTGTCCATGTTTCACTCGCCTAAATTTGGGCCCGTAAACTGCAAAAATTACGCAATATCTATATGTGAAAATCCAAATGTACATTACATATAAATATGAATATGCAAAAGTACCTTATGTCTGTATTATACGATTCACTTATGTCTTTGAATTTGCTTGAATCAACGAAAGTTAAACATATAAATATAAACTTAAATCATTCAGTGTCATTGAATACCGTCGTGTGGTTTTGTTTCTGCGCCTTTCATCCATATTAATTCAATTTGGTTGATCCGTCTAATATTAGCACTATCTACGAAAAAGTACAATAAAACAAAATATTAAGTGTCAACAAGATTGTCAAATATTCATTAGTTAATTAATTAATTTATTTAACAAAGACCAAAACATCTTGCTTTTTTTGTTATTTTATTTTGTTTCATCATTACCAACCATGATTAATCATACAAAGTCACTTTTACATTACGTCCTTTTTTATTTATGTATTTGGAACAACAAAACATAATAATGTATATTAAAAGTAAGCACATACATTAAAAGTAAGTTGGTACATTAACATTTAAATTAAAGTGGTTTAGCAACAAAACTACAAGTTAAATATATTAAAATACTAACTACGTTATCTACTCTTTTCTCTTTTATTTCTTGTTTGGACATCATGAAAATAGTTAATTCTAAACTGTATGATGATATATGATAGAATAAAATATCTTTATTGCGTAATGCATGTATGTACAAGTATGTTAAATATCATAGTATCAATCAATGCATTCTGCCCATTCAAAGACGTGCAAAATTAATTTACGATATTATCTTACATTATAAATTACAATTAATAATTAAAAATAATTATCAAAAAACAATTACAATAATCATACATGCAATAGTTAATTATCTAAATAATAATATGTCTTACAATTACGGCATGTCAAATATATTTATGACAATTTTATAATCTTTTATCATTCATAAATATGTTTATATTATAATAACGTTTAGTCATTAATAGCTTACTTAGATTCTTTTTAAATAATGTACATGGTAACTCTCTGTAACATGTAACTCTCTAAGAGACTTCGGAAGTTCATTGTATATAAAGGTAATCCCATGCAACACACACTTCTGCGCATCATTGCAGTAGTTGGATTTATAGTGTAGTAGTGCAGACTCATGGCGTCTATTACGTGGGAAGATCTCTGTTGTGTGAAAGATCTATGTTTCAAATTGTCTTCTAAAATGTAAAACTTTTACCTTAAATAAGGGGAAATGGAAATAAATGGAGCTAGGTATCTCGATCGCGTATTACTTACCACATTTTTGAAGATAGGAATTGTCAACATTTACTTATGACAAATCCGTAGGTATTCTACGAATCTCTAAAAATTTGTTTCACATGTTTTTGATTTGATATACATTTCTATAATCAAAAATTAAATATTGTAAAAAAATAACTATGCATGAAACCTTGTCTAAATCAAAATTATTTTCGTGAAACATTTGTAATAGTCTTGTTGAGATTTGAACAATACAGATTTATCATAAGTAAATTCTGTCCTCCGATAAGGAAGCTTCCAATTTTTTTTTATTTACTCACAATCGTAACATAATTATCTTGGAAAAAAACAAATAACAGCCCCATAAATGTCTCACTGTTGGGCTCGGGTTTCCCACAGGTCAAGGGACAGTATACCCGCCACGCTTGTCCAAGGCGGCTTGGCAGGTTTGACATATCGGTTATCTCGATGTGAAATGTTTCATCGCGATGTTTTCCTTCACCCTTATTAGCACGTGGTAATACAATACGCACATTACGTCAGAATACTGCCTAAGTGGTGCATGCGTTCCGGTCAGGATTCGAACTCTCGCTCTTTGAGCTTGGGACGCGTACGTTATTACACTACCACGACTTCGACGATTATCTTGGAAACACAGCATTAATTACTTTTCCAAATTAGCACACAATTATACATTGTATATTCCAAGTTAAGCAGGCATTACGTTACCCAATTTCCAGCGCGTTATATCTGGTACGATAGTAAGTACGCAAGCCTCACCGGAGCCCATACGATTGCACTAGATTGGATCACTAACTGCCTAACTGCCTTTACTTTACTTTATATACCATCCAGTTTTAGCACGCTAGCTCACCTAGCGCTCTGCAAATTTGATAATGTAATACCCGCTTTAGACACATCATACTCGTATCATAGATAAAATGATGAATCTATCCCAAAACTTCGCAAACCATAGCAACCGGATTTCTATCCAGAAATTTGGTATTCGATTCGCTTCATCTTTTCTGGTTCGTACTGCCAAAGACTAGAATAATTTTCCGGAGTTTGTTTTTCTGACAAATACAACCTTGAAATATTCAAGTCAAGAGTGAATAGGTATCTTCATGGTAAGTATACTCCACCCTAGAGCGCGTCATCACTCAACATCAGATGAGACAGTGCTCAAACGCGAATCTATACACTCATATATTAACAGACACCTTTTCAATATAGGTGTCACCGACAGCCCCATGTGCAGAGCCTGCCTGGAGGTAGAAGAAACAGCCGCCCATATCCTGCTTGAATGCGGAGAGGTGGCCCAATACAGGGCGAAGTATCTGGACACCCCAAGTAGCCTCCGTGAAGTCTTCAGCGACGTCAAGGAACTAGTGGACTTCCTGGAGGAGCTAGGCTGGATGGAATAACCCCTCATCCACCCTCGCACGCAAAATAGGCGCTATATCGTCGAATTGCGGAAACCACCCGCTTGCAGAAGAAGAAAATACACTCATATAAAAAAACCCTATAATCTCAATATCTTTTCTAAAGTACAGGACAGTCAGCAAGGAAAGTACTTCATCCAATGCGGGTTGTCAGGTCAATGCACGGCTTCCCCTCAAATTTGCAATTCGATCACAGCAGATATTTCTCCACAATAACATTAACGAAAAAAAACTTAACAAAAATGCGTAAGTGGTCACGATACCATCGTCACAGTCTGCGGCATTTGGGGGAGAACACTTGAACGCATCCTGATAACGACATTCGACCAACAAAATTGACCTGCGCATACGCATGTAGTGACTTAGTTGTGAAATTTTTCTCTTCAAGTCACAACATGTTGCGAAGCGGTGGTAAATTAAATTAGGCTCCCATGTAGTACATAATATGTGAAACCTTCCAATCTGCTGTAGACAAGCGTGACTGCGGAGGCCGCAGCTCAGTAGTGGGACGTTTGATGGCTCATATTATAAGCTGTAGTGATGGACAGAACACAAACCAGCTTCAAGAAGGTAATTTACGTATTGCTAGTGATTGTTGCCGCTTTAGAACAACGATTATACTTTCCAGGGGTGTACATAAGACTAATAGATGTCAGACCAGGATTTTGTCGTTTAAATGATAAACTGCTTCTTTAAGAGTATTCTTTATGTTTTCTTTATAGATATATACATGTAATACATACTTAACATGTAAGCCCCAAACAAATTTGTACGCGTTTGTTTTGAAGGCATTCGTTCTTTGGTTTTAAATTTCAAATTTGAAATTATTATCTTTCTATGTATTTTCCTAACACCTAAAATGATTAGTCATTACAGTACATATGTATATATGTACTGTACTATATAGTAGTAAGCACCTATGTAGGTATTATAGCTTTTAGAAAATATACTTCAGTCAAAAGTTGCATCATATTTGCAGATACCAATTAGAGATGTTTAGTAAAGAGTCAGTTGACTACTGAAGTCGCAATATCTACCCACGGAAGCTTCGATGCGTTCTTAATTTGAATATAACTTACCGTTCAGGGGCGCAAACAGGCGTAATTTAGGGTTATCAGGCATCAATTTTTTTAAACCATCACGTTTCTTGTATTTTGTATTACCCATGATGTAAATAACCTTTTTTTGTTGGAGTGTTCATCAATATATCGATTTCAAATATTATTATTGCATTAGATAGGCCATTATTTAGGATATCTATAATTAATACAGGACAGAAAAAAATGTGTTACAAATACATTATATGAAATAAAACGTTCACTAATCACGTTTATAAGGACATTCTCAAACAAATAAGAGTGTGTCAATGTCAAACACGTAGTCTATGGTCCAGAATATTTGCAAAGAATTTAAACTTAAAAAATACGTTATGATTGAATTATTTCAACCACTCGTGTGGTACTATTATACTCATTCGGCCACTACTAGCTTTTTTAATTTCTGGAGCAATGCAGACACGCTGACAACCTATCTGATGCAAGGTGGTTATTACTGCCTATGGGCATTCGGAACAAACCAAAAGTGCTATTAATGTGCTGCTAGCCTCAAAAGAGGACTTGAACCTGATCACTGATACGGCAGGAACCAAACTCAAGGTAATTATGGCGACATACTCTAGACCAGGACTGCTAAACATTCAGTCGGGGAAATGCCCTTACATCAAGCCGTGGGTTTTTGTTGTCTCTTACGACAGGCCAGCCGGTCACAGGAATTAGTAGTATTATTTATTCGTTATTGCACATATAACTACATATTACGACGACCTAAAAGATTGGAGCAGAAAAATTACGCTACTGAAAAAGATAGATCCATATGGAATGAACAAAAATATATTGTTAGACATTAGCATTATTAAATTTTTTGTGTAACTGTCCCTTAATTCGGTAAGCTTCGTGAAGTTTTCATGTCGACCATTCCCCAACATTTGAAGACGAAAGTCTTAGAGCAGTACGTCTTACCCGTTATGACATAGGGTGCCGAGAGGTAGACACTGCCGTTGGGACTGGTCCACAAATTTAAAATCGCTTAACGTGCTATGGAGCGAGGTATGTTGGGTGTTGGGTGATGGACAAAATCAGAAATGAGAATATCCGTAGGCGAACCAAGATAACTGACTTAGATCGCAAAATTAGCACGTTGAAGTGGCAGTGAGCCGGTCACGTCCGTCGTAGGACCGATGGCCGATGGAGCAAACGCGTCCTAGAGTGAGACCGCATCTTGGTAAACGTAGCGTAGGACGCCCTCTAGCCCGTTGGACTGATGACTTGCATAAGGTCGCCGGCAGGGGCTGGACGATGAAAGGCGCGTGATGTGTGGTACTTAGACTTAGGGAGGCCTGCGTCCAGCAGTGGACATTGATTGGCCCGAAGAGGAACCATCCCTTAAATTACCCAACAACAGCTGAGACAACCCTATCTAAATTGCGATGCGCACGCGCCGCCGCCGCGCGGATGCGAAATGGTGGCTCAACGAACCGCTTCCGTCCCTTCATCCGAACTCCGACAAGTGCATCCGACACCGATACGTTAGCGTCGTATTGTATTACATTAATCCCCGTCTTATTTGTAGATAGTACAATATATATACAATATAATATACAATTTCAAAATCGTTTTTGTCCATTTCCTGTAAGATTTTCTTTAAACTTAAGCTTGGAATCACTATCTCGATTAAAACTCTTAGGACCGGCTCGGCGTGGTATCACACAGGATACCACGCTCTCACGGTTTGCCTTGAACTAATCGTATTTCGTGCGATGAGTGTGAGTTCTGATGACTTCCCCCTTCTCCTATCCAACCTTCCATATTCCATCCCTCTATTCGAATCCCATTCCTCTTGTTTAATCCCTCCATCTATCCTAACCCATCCGTACCACATCCTAAGGGCTGGCAACGCGTTGGTTTCGCCATTGGTGTTACAATCGTCTATGGGGACGGTAACCACTTTCCATGAGCTGGACCGTCTGCCTGTTTGCCAGCTTGGCAATAAAAAAAGTAATACGTGTTTTAGCTGTAGAATAAACTACCCCTTCAGGGGTTTAGCCAGAGAGTAACAACATGGAGCTCCTCAATAAGGGCTTAAAACACATATCTAGTCTCAGGTAGGTTGGTTATACATCGGCTCGCTTAGTGTTATAGTCAAGTGGACTTTTTGCCGATTTTTATTGTACTATAAGTCTGCATTTGACCATTCGTCTGATACTAGGCGAGGATATGGTCTCAGCACTCTTACCTAGAAGGTACCTATTCTCACGGGACTTGAAGACACTCACGTTATGGGTATCGGGAAAAAAGACTCCGGCAACGAGTTCCACTCTTTTACTTTTAACCTAATCGTAAACAAACGTTTTTGAAATTTTTGTCTTTCAATCTGTCTGAAAATTTGTGTCAAAAAACGTTTTGTTATCCGTTTTTGTGTTTGTATTTTAATCTACTTTAGTTTTTATTTATTACCCTACAGTACGTTTGGAAGGATAAGAAAACCTATATTTTAACAGTTTATCGCGTATCCTTGAAAGAAACGAAGACAGACCCAAAGACCTATTAACATTCAACCTATAAATGACTTGAATTATCTCTAAATTCCTTTAAGTAACAAAGGGTCTTGACATACAATCAATTTTACGTTGTCATAATTATAGCTTGAAGCACAGCTAGAGAATTGATTAGAGAAGCAGCTTGTGTATACCAAATAAAACGGAGAAAATACAGCTTATCATGTTTATAAATCCGCCTTGAATAAGCTTAGCAATACCAACCATTTCCAGGAAATGTAGAAACCCTTACAAATTGTAACAAGACATTAATTGAGAACATGGTGGATGAAGTAGTTAATATTTGAAAGAGGTTTTACGTCGAATGACGCGCAAAGCATAAAGCGCACGCAATTTATATTAGACTTCAAAAAAAAAATATTATGACTTCAGAAAAGGAGGAGTTTCTCAATTCTACGTATATTTTTTTAATGTATGTTCAAGTATAACCTTCTTGTTTCTGAACCGATTTTGATGATTGTTTTTGCATTGAATTTAGGACAGCTTCAGGAGATCTTTCATATAAATATCATTGTTGTTGAATACCATATACGTAACTTAAAAGTATAAAATAAGCAAAACATAAAAAAAAACAAATTAGTAAAGTATAATAATTTTTGTTTATCTTTATTGTTAACTAGATAATAATTATGAATACATTTGCATTAGAACAATAGGCGGCCTTATCATTTATAGCGGTCTCTTCCAGGCAACCCCTAAAGGAGACTAAAAGAAAAATGAAACAATACAATGTTTATCGTTTCACAAATCTAACATATCTCCTTCATGTACTGTGGTCTTCCATAAGTAGGACTCTTCCACCCCCTCCAACATTAACGGATTCCTTAAAAATTAATTCTGTGCACTCCAACAAAGCCGAAATATTCATATACGATGCACATGCACCCATATATTTATTTATAACAAAAACTACAGTTAAATTTAGGATAAACAAGTAAACCGAGATCAAACGTCTTTGCTCTGCGGGAGAATGTCCAATATAGACATAAGAAGCCGTACAGACACGTGCCGATGTTGTATTATTCTAACTAATATTATAAATGGGTATGTGAGTCGGTTTGTTTGTTACGCAATCACGCATTAATTACGCAACAGATCATCATAAAAGGAGACGGGGACTTTTGGGCCAAAAAAATGTAATGAGTGGAGATATGGGTTAAAAAAGCATTATTTTTCAATTACGAAATGGAAAACATCAGCCCTAAATTCTATCAGGAAGACGTGAAATCTTAAAAATAAGCTCACAAATAAAATAAGTTATCAATTACCATAATCGATTTATGTGAGTGATAACTATACACACTACGATTATAATAAATATCAACTGAATAAAAAGAAATCTTACAATTACTCTCATTTTTTTACCATCTGGGCCCAAGAATGTATGAAAGCGTATCCGTCTCCTTTTGCATACACGTTCTCAGGGTTAAAAAGGAGATATAGGGTATCTTTCATCCATAAAAAGGAATTTTTCCCGAGGGATATACAAATATACCCGAAAAGATGGCCATGCCATTACGATTTCGTTGGCGACACCGCTGCAATTCAATAACATCAAGCCAAAGGCGTTGAAGCCAGTAGCAACAAAACTAGAATACACTTTACAAATACATCGGCATGACGACGACAATGAAAACGCAATTTTAGTATGTTGCTGTCATAGTTCGTTCGCCTTCGCTAGATGGCGTTACAGGTATTTTGAATTAAAAATTAAATATAACATTTAAGGAAGACATGTGGGATTCCCAACCGACGGTCCTCCACTCTGTCTACAAAATTTACATAAACGCAAATGAAGCCGCTGGCAAAAATACTATCCTATCTCTGCAGGAACGGAGAAAGAATACAATTTCCTGCAACCAAGTGGCCTATCGTGAGAGGAGACAAAACAACTCACAGCCAGGCGGTAGGGTATTTGCCCGACTGAATGGCTACCACCTATGCTCTAGAGTATTCCGCCATAACAACCTTCAGTTGTATTCAGGTGTTAAGGACCAGGGTTCAGACTCCCTGCAGAGAGCGGTAGCATATTGGTTAAACGTTTGGTGTTATAAATGTCCATAGGAGATGGTAACTGCTTTCTATCGGATGGGTCGTCTGCCTGTCTGCTGAACTTATGCAATAAAAAAAATTAGAATAAATAATAATAAATATATATATACATACATAATAAATATATCCCTATTAATATTATAAATGCGAAAGTAACTCTGTCTGTCTGTCTTTCTGTTCCGTTTTCACGCAAAAACTACTGGCCCGATTTGGCCGAAACTCAGTAAATATATATTTTTTTTTCGATGCCAGGATGAACATAGGGAAAAATAGTTTTCAGGATGAAAATATACTTGTATACTATATACAGGTCAGCCAGCGACAGTAGCCTTCGAAGAATTTCAAAAACTCCTGGATTATTTTTGAATGTTCAATTCTTCAACTTAAAATTAATTTCATCAACACTCTCCCTTTCTACTTTTTTGCTCTTGTTGGGACTATGATTTATTCTTCTGATTTCTGTGTTTATACCATTTTACGACTTTGCAACGTTCACTCCCGGTGCAACAGACGCGTGCGCCAGCTATTTTCAATAATCTCCTGCTGAGTGAGCACTGCTGTCGATATTCCCGTAGGCTAAGCTAAAATTAAAAACCGCATTTTTAGACGTCACTTGAGGTAGAAACTTACTTTTTTAATATCAAGACATAAACGACTGCAAAATATTTTCCTTCTTTCGTGTATAACTTATATCTTATTTTTCCTAATAGATATATTTTTAAATAAAATGTTAGTTAAATCGTGTATTTAATTAATTTACTTTTGTTTCAAGGTTGTCTGGAAGATATCGCTGCCAGCGATAAGGCCGCCATCTGTACTTAATTTTAAGCTGTGTTTTTGTATTGTTTCATAAATGTTATTGTACAATTATAAAGTATATTCTATTATTCTATTTAGAGTTTTTGTAATGCAAAACTGGCAAACAGGCAGACGGGTCAGCTCATGGAAAATGGTTATCGTCGACTATAGACATTTGCAACACCAGGGGCGAAGCCAACGCGTTGCTAGCCTTCAGAATGGGATAAAGAGTACGGAATGGAGGATCAGTCAGGAGGAATGGGGTATCGCATTGGAATGGGATATGCGGTAGGGGAAATTGGATAAGGGGAGGGGGGAGTGCATCGCACGAAACCCGATTATCTCCAAGCCAATCGTTTCACGCCGATATTCTGTGAGAGCATGGTATCACACCGATCGAGCCTTTCCAGAAACCCGTGATAAAGATAACGATTCCAGCATGGCTCTACTACGTTCAAAAAGGATTAATAAAAAAGTCTACTTTAGATGTTACGTCACGTACATGAAATAACTAGATGCGCGGCGGTTTCACCCGCGTGGTGATGGAAAATCATTATAGTTTGGATAATTCACACTATATCTTTATAAATTATAGCCTATGTGTTATTCTGATGTGTAAGCTAAATTACTGTAAAGTTTCAACAAAATCTATTCACTAATTTTTGCGTGAAAGGGTAACAAACATACATACATTCTTTCAAACTTTGGCGTTAATATTATGAGTAGGATTAGACATAGACAGTTAAAATAAATTATTTTCTACTTTAACACCTAATTTTTTTACTACAACATTTAAAAGTTATTTTATAGCGAATTGTGGTACCAAAAAAACAAATGACATTTTAAGAAAAACAGTATATACACTAAGTTAGGTAAGTTATTTTTCGAAATAAACATCAGTAATAAAACCTTTTTTATTTATTTCAATAGTGTATTTAATTGCAAAAATACAAACATGATTTAAAAAACACTACTAAACCATCATTGAATAAAAATGTACTTAAATATAAGTATCTCGAGGTAAAATTTTGGCAAATTAAATAAATGATACACCAGAGAGGACCCCTTGAATTCGGTATGTAAATTAGCTACTTGTCAATTTTCACGAGAAGGATGTTGTGTGTATGCACAGTGGGAACATGTGCAGACATGCGGGCTACAATTCTCGGGTTCAAATCCACCGATTAAGTAATAACCCTAAATTGGAAGACAATTTATCTGTTAACCGTTATTAGTGATGAAAAAAATACAAGTTTTTGTTAACCCATCACTTTTATTATGTTCAACGGGAAGGGATGTACTCCATGTTCAATTGATTGCGAGTGTGTGAAATGAAGTGAATCGAATTGAATCTTAATTCATTTACTGTATTTTTATGTATATATATTTTTTTGTTACATAAAAACATGTAAAAAAATATTAAATACTTAAAATAAACTGATTATATGCAAAGTTAATATGCAATTACAAAACCGCAGTCAATAAAGTTGTGTACATATGTACATGTGTGTACATATATGTATATGTCTCAATAGCTTTTGAAATATTATTTAATCAACAACGTTCCCCACACTTAGTTTTAGCAAAAATACTCATAGGCAATAGTAAATATGTGTATGACGTATATGTATATATAGAAATGTAGGAAATATATAAATAGATATTAGAAAATAGTTTATATCAAGTCAGTAATTAGATAAATAGAATAAACACTACATGTGATAGAAAAAGGTACATAAATAGTAGTAAAAAAAGTATTACTTGTAGTAAGTTTAAATTAAGATTTTATTGAAAAAAAAAAGAAAAGAAAGAGAAAAGAGACAAAAAATAAAGATACCTGTGTGGTGTTGATAAAATTAAAGATAAAAAAAGAAAACCCTCTTACATGACCAAAGAAGCCTTGGAAGGCGAATAAAATAGAAATACAAATCTAGTGCCAGACCGCAGTCTATAAATAGGCAAAGTTATCAAAAGACTGGCCGCTTTGCTTCGTTATATGTATGTAAGTAATGACAATCATACAGGAAACACTAACGTTTTGCCGGAGAAATAGACCAGACTTTTGGCCTGAGACATCTATCTACCTCACTTTTATTTAAGCCACCATGCTTCACCTGTCAAGACCCCAAAAGACGCAAATATACATGTATATTAATTCACAATATTTATTTTGAAGTCTGAGATCTTTATCAGTCCCAAAACAAAATCGGGCAAACGTACGTCATTCCACGCGTACAAAATGTGTGTATTTGCTATTTGGCTTATTCTAACTTAACTATATTTCGTTGAAAATATATATTTAAATGCATCCCATTTACCAAACACGTCTAGATCGGTCGGTTCGGCGGCGGAAACAGCTGAATCGCTCAAACGGCGCAAATATGCAACATTAATTAATGTGTGTATGTTTGTTATTGAAACGCTTGGATCGTGGGGACTTGTATACTCTTCGGGAGACCAGAGAATTGGTTCCTACCTCGGACAACGGATCAGTATGGCGATCCAGCTAGGTAACGCAGCGAGCCTTCTAGAAACCTTACCCATTGACTTCGATGACCTAGACTCAGTATTCTACTTATAGTCTTAAGGATTATAGGTAGAATATAATATAAGCTAAGTTTCTTTCACTAGACTAGTTTTAAAAAATTACGTTATTACTCTTACATGCTACCGTATCGAATTTTCAAAATTTACCACCTCATTTTAGGACTTCTTTAAAGTCTCGCATATCAGCTATTTCAATTTGCATGTTTTTACTGTGTTTACCTTTAACGTCAGCATGTAGTAATTCACATGTAAATTAAGTTAGAAAATTTCCTAAGCGGTGCATTTTCCTCGAACAGGATTCGAAACCACGTCATTGAAATGAGGCGAGTACATTAGCCACTAAGCCACCCAACACTAGCACAATTGAAACTATAAAATATAATTCCTCTAAAGTTTTTTATATATGATTGACCGACTTACGTTCTCTGAGTACGGCAACAACATTTGATGCAACGCAAAACCAAGCAATAGCGGGGGTTAAAAATAGACTAAACGGATAGATTATCCGTTGAGGGGTGCACAACGGATATTGTGGGTGAAACACAAGGCGCGCGTCCTCGTGAGAACTGACGCAAAAACCGCTAACTCGTGTCCATGCATAATTTGATATGACACAAAAGAACTAGTTCGAGATTAGAACTAGAGCCGGTTCCTAATCTTGCTATCCACTTAGTAGGTATATAAATATATAATAATTATCCTCGCAATTATGTTAAAAGAGTATAAACAATCGAGTTCTTGGAAGTTAGCGCTAATAACTGCTTGTATTGTAGTAAAGCATTTGTTTCCGACAACATGTTGTTTTTTGTACATTTATGTTAGTGGTTTTTAATAAATTTCTTTACATTTTGAAATTCCTTCAATCCTCTGGATACTAACAATATACCATATTACTAGCTTAGATAAATTCGGAAAAACTCAAAAATATGGCTGACTCGCATCAAGTGTGTGTAACTGAAAATATTTGAATAAATGAAGTGTTTATATAGCTTTAGTTAGTAAAGCTTTAGTGTTATAAACCTGTGCTTGTGTTTGTGTATTTATATTAACTAGTGGTCGAAATTCGACCATAATTAATTTAAATTATAAGTTTGACTTATTAAGGTTCTGTTGTCAAAGACTATACTTTTATATTCACAGATTTCGCCAAGGCTCTGTTAATTTGACTTTAACAATAAACAAAAGAGTATATATGCGTGTGTGTGTGTGTGAATGTTTTTTTATTGATTTAATGTATTTTTTATATATAATTTTGAAAAATTATTAGCATTCTGCACTCCTCTGTATAAACTATAAGTGTGCGAAATTTCATACTCCTCCGTCCGCGCAATTTTCGTAAAAAGGGGTACAAAGTTTTTGCTTCACGTAATAATATAATGTATACGTGTATATCTAAATTTGTTTGCCCTTATTATTTTCATTGTAAGCTGTGTTTGTAATAGGTTACACACTAGTTTTAGTATTGTACTTTTAATTTATCTTTTACAATGTTATGGTTTAATAACTGTAGACGAACCAAATAAATAATTAATTTAAAAACAATTGCATCAAAAATTGATCGGTTAATAGTTTTTGAAATTGGTACTACGACATATACTTTTTGATATATGGAATTTTTAAAGTTTTTTTATATTTACTTCGTAGCCAAATAAGAAAAAAGGGACCTTTCGTCATTTCCACGGATATAACATAAACTAATACGCACCTGGCCGTTTTTTTAAGGTTACTTAGCTAAATAGTAAAAATATAAGATTAGTAATTTCATCATGCCTGACTCTCATAGCATGACCCGCCTTGTATGTAATGTTCAAAGGCAAAGAGTGACATGGATGACGATTTCCACCCTGTCTGATTCGCATATCAAACGTATTTGATGTCAATCCTTGCCACTGTCACACGGAAGGCATACATCGGGTCGACTTGTGGTCATCTCTGTGTCAGAGTAACGGTAGGGCTGCTACATGTTTGTGGGCGCGGGCGGGAATGCGGGGATAAGAGAGAAAGAAAGGACTTATAGGATATGTCGCCGCACCAGACACGCTACGAACGACGCGGGCTTCAAAGCAGCAGGCACGTCTTTCTCATAATCCCTTCTTAAGGTTTTTTTTTAATGCACAAGTTCAGCAGACACAGGCAGACGGCCCACTTGATGGTAACCGCTTTCCATCAAGTGGGCCGTCTGCCTGTGTCTGCTGAACTCGTGTAATAAAAAAAAGACGTTAAGAAAGGATTATGAGAAAGACGTGCCTGCTGCTCTCTTAAGGGAGACTGGAACCTGGTCACTAATGCCGGAACACAATTCAAGTTTGTTATGGCGACATACTTTAGACCAGGGGTGGTAGCCATCCAGTCGAGCATATGCCCTACCACCTGGCTGTGAGTTGTTTAGTCGCCTCTTACGACAGGCCGCTCGGCCGCAGGAAATTGTATTCTTTCTCCGTCTGCTGAACTCATGCAATTAAAAAAAAAGAAATTCATATTTGTTGTTAATATATTTTTACATTGCGAAGCTGGCAAACCGGCAGGCGAATACTAAAGTTCGTTCTTTTCTTCTCCCAATTATTTGGGGTCAGCACAATATGTCTTTTCCTTCCATAGTCCTCTATTCTGACGTACGTCCTCTGTCCACCACAAATCATCATATCATCCTTCACACAATCCATTCATCTCTTTTTTGGTCTACCTTTATATTTTAAGCCCATCAATTCTGTAAGATTGATGGGTTCAATATTATATAAATCTTTTTGCCACCTGACTTTCATCCCTCCTTTTTACATACCCATAGCAGCTTAAACTTAAACGAATATTAATGTTATAATACTAATAACAGTCACATTTATATTTGTAAGGAATACTAATATTTGTAACTATAACCGCCATCGGTACTAATATTATAAAGAGTTTACTTAAACTTTAAACTATTGAACCGATTTCAAAAATTCTTTCATCACTCGAATCTACATTATCGCTGATTAATATAGGCTATATAAAAATTAGGGCTCCCTACTAAAACTTCAATAATGGAACCCATCAATCTTAATAAAATAATTGATTGGCACTGGAATCGGGTTCTACGATTTTGATGAAATTTCATGTGTATTTAAGTGGGTCCCGGAGTGTCTTAGATTGACAATTAGACCACCGGGTCTAATTGTTAATCTAAGACACCTACCGAAGTGGAGCTGGAATCGGGTTCAAGATTTTTATTATTTCAGGGTAGGACAACGTCTGCCGAGACCGCTAGTCTTAATAGATTGAGATCCCAGTCACCCCAGACTTACGTGGTTTTAGGAAAGGTGATTTTTTTAGGATTGGTAGTTTAACATAAACTTAGAAAGGAATGGATACTCGCTAAGCTGAAAGCGGGACCGTTTTTCAGGTAGCAGGTATCAAAGGTGGAAAAAACCATGCTAACTTACGTCAAAGTAGCAAGGCTAGTTTTTACATATGTCATAAATGATATTGTTGTAAAAAATGATATACAGTTGCCAGACACTTCCTGTGGGCCATAACTTTTGACAGACACTTTAAAAAAAATGTGGGAACTTACATCATTTTAGGAAGGCTGAATTTTATATTTATTACAAGTATAATATTTTCCAATGAGCCAGACAAATCTGAAGGGCCAAACATCCTCCCAGACTCGTTAAAAGTTCCGCTATGCGAGGAAGTGCGAGAGGGTCTGGGGTGACTGGGATCTTGAACTATAACTAAAGATGTACAAATTACTATGCCTATCATAATATATATACTCTTGAGAAAAATAGTTAGCATTAAAAACGATTTTACCAACCCTAACCATGTGACGGTTGACAACATTGCAGAAAGATTATGCAAAGGTTATTGGCATCCGTGGACTGCGGTGTCGTGGGAGTGGGAGCCAGCCACCACTCACCACAAGATGAATACTTCGCAAAGATCCTTGTTCATTATTACCATTGATAATAAAAGTATTTATGTATTTATATACCTAGGTTTTATTATAAAAAAATTATAATCAATTTTTTATTCAAAATAAGTTCCGCTGGAGAACACTGTTTGAAGCTCATAGATACAAGTTAACATTTAATTTTACTTCCTATTCTATTATGTACACCGCTTCGCAACGTGTTATTGCTGTTAAAAAGAAGAAGAGGCAAGAAACTCCCTCGCAACACGCATCAAACACAAAAACGGAAGATAGTGTTCAAGTTACATTAATTCAATATGTACATTATTTGTTCATATATTTTTTATTATTATATAAGATTATGTTGTGGGTATGTTAGATTTGACAGTCGTTTGTATTTTAACAAATAAATTATTTTTTATTGCTTTCGTTTAAAGCAAAATGTCTCCTACTGAAGACTGTTCGGATACTGAATACCTCAGTTTGGTAGACGTTGAAAAATAATCCAATAACAAAAAGTAAACTTTTTAATTATAGAAATATGTAAACATTAAACAACTTTTCATATTAGTGTACATTAAAGAAATGGCAACCCATGTTTACGAATCAAAACATATAAACATATTGTTCCAACAATTGTAGTCTTCTCCTGTAGACATGTAAAACTTTTTTGTGTTTGACCCATTATACAAAAATAATATATAATATTATTATATTAATATATAATAATATAAAAATATATATATATTTATATACATATATTTTTTTTGGAAGCATAGGTTTGCGTTTGACCACTATCTCGCCTAATGTTGAGTAATGACGCAGTCTAGGATGGAGCACGCTTACCTAGAAGATATCTATTCACTTGTGACTTGAAGACTTCAAGATTTTATTTGTCAGGAAAAACAGACTCCGGCAAATTATTCCACTCTTCTGCAGTGCGCACCAGAAAAGATGAAGGGAAACCCTCGATTCTGACTTGTGGTATTTTCACCATATAACGGTGGCGCAAACCGGTGCGTCTGGTTGTCCGATGGTAAAATGGGGATGGAGGAATCAGCTCGTGCAGTTCTAAGGAACACTCCCTGAAATGTATCTGATGGAAGACAGTTAACCCCACGACCTTGCGTCTATGCTCTAGACTCTGAAGTTGAGCATAAAAAAGAGGATCATTGCCGACCAGCTTCCTGGCTCTTTTCTCAATTGATTCCAACGCCTCCAACTTGTATTTGGCTGACCCGTCCCCAAGATGAGAACAGTAAGTACTCCATGCAGGACCAAACTTGTGCTTGGTATAAGTTCAGCAGTTGTTCCGACGTGAAGTACTGTCTCAACTTTGCGAGTACACCCAGCTTTTTGACCGCCACTTGCGCTAAAGACTCTATGTACGTGCCAAAATTGAGTGTTGGAGTCATAGAGATGCCCAGAAGCTGGAGTCTATCGGTCAATGTATTATATATATATATATATATATATATATATATATATATATATATATATATATATATATATATATATATATATATATATATATATATATATATATACCTACGTGTTTTTTCATACGTGATAGCGCAAGCCAGGCTGGAATCATTATCTCGCTTACAACTTAAGAGTTGTAATCGAGATAATGAGGACCGGCTGCATCGGCGTGATACTCTCACAGAATAACGGCGTGAAACGGTTAGCTTTGAGCTAATCGTGTTTCGTACGATGAGTGAGAGTTCCGATGGTCCACTTCTCCCTTCCTCTATCCCATCCTAAAGGCTAGCAACGCGTTGGCTTCGCCCCTGGTGTTACAAACATCTATGGGCGACGGTAACCACTTTCCGTGAGCTGGGTCGTCTGCCTGTTTGCCAACTTCGCAATAACAAAAGCATCTCGTCGTCGTCAGCCAATCACCGTCCACTACTGGACGTAGGCCTCCCCAAGACGACGCTACTCATCACGGTCCTCTGCCTTTCTCATCCAGCGCCTACCGGCGATTTTGCACGGGTCGTCAGTCCATCGGACTGGAGAGCGTCCGACACTATGTATACCGAGACGCGGTCTCTACTCCAGGACTCGTCTGCTCCATCGGACATTGGTCCTGCGACCAATGTGACCGGCCAAAAGCATCTGATGTATGTATTGTGTATACTATTATAGTGTATCACTATTTATCAGTAACATATATAGGATAAGTATGTATATTGTTACATGCCAACAAAAAGTAAATGCACATCTGCCTGCCATAAACCCGGTTTATTATCTTTCCCGCATTTGCACTTCCTTTGTTTACTTTGTGTTTAGAATTAGTAATTAAGAAAAACATTCTATTGTTATTATACTTATTTTATGGCCGTCATTAGGCAGGTGTGTCGAACTAATTCTTGTTGTTATTGTTTTGCGTCGAGGCATATTGTACTTGTACAAAATAAAAGGGATGCCCGAAGGGAGGGGTGAGGCAGTCAAGCAACGATTACGATACGAGCAAGAGGTGTCCATTCGATAAGCTATATAGTGACGGACTTTGCGTGCGTTATTAAATCGTGCAGTTTGTACTGGTTGTGTCCAGGTATATTTGTAACTGTGTTTGTATAGTTTTAATAAATTCTATAGTAATTCTAAACGGCATTTTAATTCGAGTCGACTCGTAACAATATATTCGTCCTAAACATTTAATGTGTATTTTAAAAATCTATAAACATTTGTATTTATGCACCACCTACGACAGATTAGATTAGAATATCCTATAAGTTAGGTTCCCTGGAAGAGATCGCTCTAAGCGAGAAGGCCGCCTATTGTTCTGCCAAAAATTCTGTCATTAATGTATTGTGTCTGTTATTTTGGTCAGCAATAAAGTGTTATCTATCTACCTATCTATTTGCATAATGTAAATAATTTTACCTTAATTAAAAAAACTATATGCCTTCAACAGGTGAAACAAGTACCTATGTATCTGATTTTTAAAATCTTATATCTGCATATTTGTTACAAATAAATGAATTTGAATTATGACATTACGCGAAGGATAGCCAGCTACACCTCATTCGATAAGACTACTGATCTAGAAGCCAACGCTCTCATATCTTGTCATTTTTTTTAGATACCGCAGGTGGAATACATTTTGTACTTAGGTTGGTCCTTTAGGGGTAGAACCAAATACGGCGAGAAGCCCCGCAACAGACTTGAATAAGAACTCGTTGCAGGCGTACCCAACTACCTAACTAAACCTAAACCTACGCATCTAATCTGCGCTTGAATTGGAACGACATGGGATCTAGTATACGTAGTTACTACACCATATCGCCCCGTGTGCCACTTTGGTCACCACGGTGGTTGGGTGGACCACTTCACCAACAGTATTATTCCGCAGTGTATCTTATCCTAGTAGTTCTCCTTACCATAAGGAACGTTTTGAATTCTTTCGCCTTTCTACTTCCCACAATTTGCGCACTCATGCGTATCGTAAACTCACTACACCTGCACACACTTCATCCTTCTATGATAACTCTTTTACAGTGCAGTCTGTCAAACTTTGGAATGTGCTGCCTCTTACTGTCAGAGAAGCCCAAAATATCACCTACATTTAAGAACGCACTCCGAACACACTACTTTTTCTTAAATAATTATGCCTAATTCTATATACTATAGAATATATATATATATATATATATATATATATATATATATATATATATATATATATATATATATATATATATATATATATATATGTATATATATTTAATTTATAAAATGTTTGTATGTATTTAATTTATAAAACATGTAGCTTAAGTATGTTCGTTTAAGATCTACCTAGTAATCTAGACCAACTACATCGCCAGATTAAGTTATATTATTCCTTATGTTAGGTTGCCTGGAAGAGACTGTTTTAAGCGATAAGGCCGCCCATTGTTTCTACCATGACAATATTGTAATTGTGCATTTTTAAAATTCTACACTTGGTGAGCATTAAAGTGTTATCTATTCTATTCTATTCTTATCTTTTCAACTCGTACTAACTTCCACAAGTAACGTATGATTGTGTATGCAACTTCCTGTGGAAATCGGGGCGGGAGTCCGATCACCCGTGACGGACGCGGCTCACCGGATAACCGCTCCCGAACCAATTTCAATGGCCCACTAGGTCAAACACTTTGTGTATGCACAAATTACAGCAAGGCGATTTATGAAGTTCATATTCAGTTTTTATGCCATGCTATCCGTGCAGGAACGGAGAAAGAATACAATTTCCTGCGACCGGGCGCCCTGTCGTAAGAGGCGACAAAACAACCCACAGCCAGGTGGTAGGGTATTTGCCCGACTGGATGGCTACCACCTCTGCTCTAGAGTATTCCGTCATAACGGCCTTGAGTTGTATTCTGGCATTAGTGACCAGGTTCCAGTCTCCCTTAAGAGAGCAGTAGCCCATTTGTAGCACCTTTGGTGTTGCAAATGTCCATAGGCGGTGGTAGCCGCTCTCCATCAAGTGGGCCGTCTGCCTATCTGCTGAACTAATGCAATAAAAACAAAGCCATGGAAAAAGAATTCTAAGTAATCACAATCGTTCAATAAAACCGTAATTCCTAAGACTGCAATGACAGTCGACATCATCAGCCTGTTCTTAATTTATATAGAATACTCTTAAGGAGCTAGCTACATATTTTTGAAGATTTAAATTGACAGAATTTACGTACAACAAATCTGTATTCCGAAAATCTAAATAAACAATAAAATTATAAGCGTTTCACAAAAATAAAATTGATTCAGGTTTTGAAAATTTAGAAAAATACATTGCACGATATTACTACTTTTATTTCACTTTCAAACTATAAACACAATTTCAATCATCAACTTTACCCTTCACTTTAAACTTTACAGGTACACAAATTGCGGTCGAATAATCGTTTCCAACAAACACTAGCCTTTTTTATATCTTTGGCCTAACACCCATCGATTTCAGTAAACGGTCAGTATCTCAAATGGCACCATCTTTAAACAGCGTATGTTTGCGAGAACAAGGCTTTCATAACAATACAACTACTTATTTTCACAACTGTCAATGTTATACATCATATACAATTATTACATAGTTTTATATAATCTATTAAATTAAAGCATTGTTATATGAGTAATTACTACAACTATAGTTTCATTACGTCTCCTTTAAATACATATTAGCTGCTATATATTTCAGCCTGTCAACACAACTATCACCGACGGTGCTCTAAAATCATTACACATAGGAATTGAGAGCTCTGGTTCTGGAAGCGACCGCATTCGCAGGTTCAGAATTTTAAGGTATATTCTACAACTACCAGTATATCTAGATACGTGTCAATTTCACTAAGCGATGCTCCACAAGCTTTAGGTAGAGTTTTACACAACTTATAATTAAGATCGGCAGTTTACATTTGCGCAAAAAATACAGACCGATTTCCGAAGTGTAAATAATCTATACTGAACTTTATTCTCAATGGGTAATGGCAGGGTCAGCTTGCTATGCATTCTTACCTATGTCCCGCTTACATGATGGGTACACTGTCTCGCGCTATTAAAATTGGTCTACTGCGCAGGTACATCGAGAGGGAATCTTTAGACGTGTAAAACTGTACTCTTATGAGTTACATTTTATACTTGATGACTATTATGTCTAGTACATTTTTCTATGTGATTAACAATAAAGCATTATTAATCTGCCTGTCTAGTCTCGACTATAATATGACAATGATGATGACAATACAGTATTGTCCCAAAAGAGCATCCTGTTACCATCTATTGTTTTACGCAAGCCACCCGTAAAGAGCCATTGTGGCTTTATTATAAATTCACAATTAATACAAAATAGACCTTATCTCAAATGTGTAAGGTATATAAAAAGGATGGAAAGGACTTGAAGAGATTTTGTTACCAACGGGAAATATTAGCCCCATTTACATAATAGCCTGTTTGGTTTTATATAGTGGGGTGATGAATATTTGAGTGAAAACATTCATTACTGGTGTGCACCTTACCGCCGTACACATAGTTGCATAATGATCTGTTAAAATTTAATAGCGGCGAGATGTCATAAATTAGGCTATTATTTTATATCAATCTACCAAATGCGTGAAGTACGCGTGGTGACGTAAAACCACTGATTCTGGTATGTCGCTACGTAACTTCATGTTGTTGTAATATATATATATATATCACTATTAAGTTACGTATATGTTATCCAATAATAATAAAATTTATATCTTGATATTGTACTGAATCCAACATCAAAAGAATGTTCAAAAACGAATTCAGAAACAAAAAAAATAATAAACCGCAAAAATTACACATTTTCTGTATGATTTTAATGAATTTTCTGCTATATCTTCGAAGCCCAAAGTCCAATAGCGATAAAAGTTATGTGGAACCAATCTGAAGCTTTACTGAATCCAACGCAAAAAACATCAAAATCGATGCAGAAATAAAAACGTTATGGCTGAACATATTTACACGATATATTGAAAACCTTCCCATTTTTTGAAGTCGGTTTAAAACAAACAATTGAATTATTAGGGCGGCCACACGCATGTAAAGTACAAAGACAAAAGGGCTGATTCATTCGTACAATGTCAAATCAAATGAGTCATCAATGTTTGCCGAAATTAGTTACTTGTGCGTATAAATATATCGCGTGCGTTCAGTTTATGTTGAACCTTCAATCAGTACAGACGTCCCAATATTTTTCATTGTGATATATTTGAGTATATTTACAAAATTATATCCAACTTGGACAGTGTTGTGCAGATTCTAAATATTTTGTGATTTTAAGGAGCTCTGGTAAATTAAACTAATTAATTAACGACACGACGAATTAGATGCCAGTGATAAAAACTTTTGCTAGATTTTTGCACAAAATACTGTTACATTTCATAAATTACTCGATTTGTACTAATAAATTGTTTTTATTCACCTATCTCAGAATCTAGATGAATAAACCAAACTACGATAACGGTAGATTCATTGCTAGTTACTCTCATTGGCTTCATTCTGATATAACGTGGCTTCCAAATTTAAAAATATTTTATTTCCTTCAAATGTTGCCAAAAGTCCTTTCACTTCTAACGATCTCTAGTCCAGTGAGTCTTCTAACGTTTTTAATGCCTCAATTCTTACTAAAGATATTTATTGTATTTCACAACTAAACTCAATTTCAAGTTTCTGATTTATCTTCATAACATACTTCTGATGTGTTAACTTTATGGATTAATTTGTATGTTTAAAACTAAAAACCAATCTTATCCCACTGTGGCAAAAGCAAGCTTCCTTTCTTATGCATACAGCTAATTAATATCCTTCTTACTACACATAGAGCAAAAATCGTAAATCACTTTAATGTAATAACAATACAAAAGGAAGCATCAGAGGGGATAAATAAAGATTTCAACAATATATGTATAATTCCACTATCTTCATTAACATAACCACGAATTAATAATAACATTTTTTTTCACAATTTATCATTATTATCAAGTCCTTATACTTCTGTGTTAAGAGCAAAAATTAATGTACCAAAGAAACCTCATTCCGAAGACTATTTAGACCTATTAGTGTTACTAATCCTAACTTACAATAATCATATAGATATTTACAACTTACCTTATGATAACGATAGTAACATTTAGTGTTAGTATAATAATTTTTAGTTCTTTAGTGCCACAAGAGTCTCTATTTTTAGTATATATTTTTAGTTTCAGTAAAAAGCCCTTCTGAGGGCTGCAGGCCATGCTTGAGTTTCTTTATATATAAAATGTCTACTCATGTGAATTGAATGTTGTTTTATTATAACCCAAATCTTTGTCCTTACCCTTCCTAATTTTTGAATGAAATTTTATTCAGTTGTTTTAAATTCTACAAATGAATTAGTATTTTTGTCTTTGTGCTTTACCCACGTGTTGTCACCACCACCACCTTAATGTCTTATTTGTTCGTTATTTTTACTGTTCTTGTTATTTTATGGATTAAGAAGTTTTAAAAACGCATTCAAAAGTAAATTATTACTTTTCACTTATTTCATAACACCTGTTATAAGTTAGAAATTTCTAAATTTTAAAATATTACCTACCTATTTCATTCGAAGCAAACTCGCGCTGATATGACTTACTCGACGCGGTTTAATATGAAAATCAACACTGACTTTTAACAACGTCTCAAAACAACAATTCAATAGCGTTTTAGGAATCATTGACCATCCATTGTCTGTGATGTAGTACCCTCTGTCAATTGTTCGCAACTGGTGGAGCGTCAACAGGGAACGGATTGTTTGACTTTACATGGAGGATGTGTCGTTTCATTGTTCAGGCGCAATCATGCGTGTTTTAAACTCCTATTAGGTAACAGTGATTGGCTAGAATTAATTGACAATTACATTGGGTAACCGTTGTTGTAACTCCGGTCCCTCCATACAGCCTGGCCATAATGTCAAAATGTTAGTTCACAGCATGAACTAACATTTTGCCTTCTGTCAATATTCAATCTTGTCTGTAGTCAATGTCAGTCAATTGTAAATAAAACGAATTTATAAATGTTACTCTATTACTTTAATATATTACCTATACATATAATAAAATTCTAGAGGTCGAATTTCTGTACAATTAAAAAGAATGCTAAAAACCGAGTCAGGGAGATCTAAGAAGTGTAATAGAACTAATTTAGATTTTTTTTAAATTTTATGTTTCTCTGTCTGTTTGTACCGGCTAATCTCCGAAACGACTGGACCGATTTAAATGAATTTTGTATCGTGTTAACTTATATCCTTGGTCAACATATAGGATACTTTTGATCGCGAAAAATTAAATAGTTCCCGTGAGATAGTTAAAAAACCGCACCACGCGGACGAAGTCGCGGGCATCAGCTAGTAGACAATATGAACGTTAAATTTGACGTCACGTTTCGATTATTGCGTTCTATAGTTCTAAATTTTCCGCGCATTAAACATATTTTGTAATTGACAGTTCATGGCAAAAAATCAACTTATAAATATAATTCTACGGTAATAAAGATGTCAAATAAATTTAGTTGACCTATTTAGAATCGTATGATTCTAAATAGTTCGAGGGTTTTCTTTAACCACTTACGTTATTGTTACAATTATCTCATAATGATGTTTCGCCATTACGGTCGGTTGCGACGGATATTGTATACAAAACGCATTTCACACGCATACCGCCGTCTGCGACGAACGATTCGAAATGTGCAATCAGCAGACCGGTGGCAAGACTGACCTAGAGAGAGAAATAAAGGCATGTAGATAGGACCTGAATGATACCAATATATTCCAGTGTGATCCTATATATTCAAATACATTCAGTCATACACACAGTCGGATAAGGTAATAGTTCTATTCCGTACGATGAGTGAGAGATCCGATAGGCCATCAGAACTGTCACTCATCATCTTCCCCCACCTTTTTTTTGACAACGCAGGGGAAATACATATCGTACCATACTGGGTCCAATCTGGGTGGGCGGGTGTACCCACCGTGGCAAAAAGCGCCGCGCAGTGTGTACGAAGACTCTGCTAAAGACGTTCCCAACTACGCCGACAAACCTAATACTACGTCCCACATACGCGCTTATGTGGAAGAATATGAGGTCAAGAGCGAGGCTATTCCCATAATCAACTGCGCAACAAGCTTCACCCCGGGAAGCAGAGTGACCAACTTCATCAACAGAGGGTAGACCCGCCACATCCCCAAGCTGCGACGGATCCCTGCAATGGAATCAAAGGAGGAGATTTTTCGCATATCTGCGCCTCCGGAGTCCAGTATGACGACGGCGTCCGGTGTTCGCATGCGCAGCGCTCTCTCTTTCTCTCTCGGCAGCCTTCTTGCGGCACATTACTGCCTCGTAGAAGGATGAAACCGCCTTCCAGTGATCTTCGCTGTGATGCATAGCCTCGACCAGGCTTCTCAGCGAATCGATCGGCTCTACGATGGCCTCGAGCTCGGACCTCTGACGTTGCCATGAAGTACATTCGACCAGCATGTAATGTGCTGTACTCGCGGCATTGAGGGTAAGATTTGATAAGTATCTGCAGATTGTGGGATATCTTCCCTAAATCTGATGCAGATACTTATCGAAACAGCCGTGCCCGGTAAGTATCTGCGTCATCCTAAAGGTTAGGGTCCCACGTTTCCGCGCAACCCATTGCAATAGGTGGGGACGAACTGCCTCCACTGTATCAACGCCGGCCTCAGCCACTTCTTCCTCCTACCCCGGCTTCCCTATCCCATCCCCCTATTGCACTCCTCTATCCTATACCATCTATATAATCCCTTCTATCTGATCCCTGTATCTCAACCATCCTATCTCATCCCATCTAGTAGTAGTCTGCCAGTATGCCACTTTCGCAACAAAGATCTATATAGATCCGATCACTATGAATAATGACCGGTTTGTATACATAATGCCCGTATTAAAAAAATAAAACTGCACAATTAACCACTTTTCCTGATCAGTATGAATAATAACAACCTTATCTTGGGTAATATGATAAAACACAGATTAAATGTAGTTTTTTGTTTATTAAATGAGGTTAGGGTATAGTTATATGGCACTTTTATTTATTATTTGAGATATAAAATAAGTTTTGGGCGGTTCAATGAATTAAACTTACATAATTCTTACGGAAAGGTAACCGAATTTATCACATTGTCCGGCTAGAATTAGTGAAATATTCCTAGTGGTACAAGTGGTAAATTCGAGTTATCTCTCTATCAAACTATGATTTTTTAAATGGACCGTTTTGCATTATTAATATAGGCCGGCCAAAGTAATAAATTTATCAAATTGACCGACCGACGCTCTTGGTCATTATTCATAATGATTCATATTAAAACCACTCGATTGATCATATTGCCCGTAACACACACACATATATAAACATATATATAACTACGGTAGCTCAAATACATATTTTCAAAGAATCGCTTTGTAGAGTTCCATATTCAAGTGATAAAAAGTGATCGTCACATCATCACGGAATCTTTCAATGTGCATTTGGCCCATTCACAACACTTATTCCAAGTAATAATGAACAACAAGCATCACGTTGTATGCCACAATGATGCGCACGCGCCTGTATGCAATACTACTCTTATAATGAGTTTATCCAAGCCGCCAGGTATTTTTATTATAGTACGACAAATACAAAACCCAATTCCAAGAAGCAATCTCATTTTATATATAAACAGAAGATCATTGCTGTCATTTCGAATTGTAGATCAATTTCACTTTGATATATACAATACATAGTATGGTATCTATAATATTACAAACTTCTAAACATGCCGTGTCTGTATATTGAAGCTATAAACAAATAACTGGAATAGACTATATGAAAGACGGAGAAACACGATCCATTTTTTTTTAATCTTGTCTGGTTGTCGGTTTGTCTGTTTGTTCGGAATTCACGTAAAAACTACTGGGCAGATTTCAATGCGGTTTTCGCTGATCGACAAAAAATTCTTAAACTTAAAATCTGCGCATCTTTTTATCTCGGGAATGCCGCAGGAGTTTTTTTGGAAATTATTTAAAATGGCCTGATTGAAAAAAATCGAATTCCAATGCGATTTTTTTACTGATCGGATAGCAAATTATATGAAAAAATGTGTGATACTTTTTATCCCAGAGATCCCGCGGGAATTCTCCCGGGAGCGGTTTGAAGTTGTTCATGTGCATAAAAATTCGCTTATTCCGACACAGTTTCTACTAAAACGATAGCTTACAATCCCGCGGGAAATTGAAGTCAAGCGTGGACGAAGTCGCGGGCATATACTAGTTTTTAATAATATCATGTGCACAATATGTACCGTTACTTTACAGATAAACCGTTATTAAATTTACACATTTTCTAGAAGTTACAAAATGGTTTTGACGGTTTAAAGTCACATAAAAACAATTCGTCGTCAAACAAAATTTCACTGGCAAAATTGCTATCGGTCAAGGTTGACGACGAAAATTTAGAGGAACAATGAGATTATTTCGATAGACACAGATGGACAGTAAGAAAATTATTTACAAAAGATCTTCATTTGCTGTCCTGTAAAATACGATATGAGTTATAATAATAATAATAATAATAATCGGCAGACAAACACACATATTGTATATCCCCAAATTAAGCAAGTTACGCTTGTGTTATAGGTAATATACAACGTACTACTCTGGGGCCGATCCCAGACACCCAGACCATAGTAAATAACGAAGAAAATACGTTTCCGAAATTTACTATACCAGGAATCGAACCCGGAACCTCTGCGTTACAGTGAGGTAGGCCGGCAACGGCTTAGCCCGCTCAACCACAGAGGCCGTCAAGTTATATAAGTAACTACTAAAGGCCCCTGCTAATTTAATGGATCGGGGAGAATGGTATCACTTATTTTAGTTTTGAGTGCTTATGGCAGCATGCCCGAAAAGATGTGGGCATGCAAAATCAACTTTGTGACGTATATGTTTCTGGTGCAGCAAATAAGACGAAGCCAAACATGGTCAGCTGCAAATAAATTTCACGAATAAAAATCAACCTCAATAAGAATCGACTACTTACTATGTTTAACTTTTAGAATATTACAATTTTACACAACTAATAATCTCTCCCGGTGTACCTGCGCAGTAGATCAATTTTAGTAGCGCGGGACAGTGCGAATCGTGTAAGCGGAACAGAGCTAAGAATGCACAGCAAGCAACACTGCCATTTCCGCTTTCCAATAAAGTTCACATCTCGGGAACCGGTCTGCACTTTTCTGCAGAAACGAAAACTGCCGATAGGAACTAAAGTTGTGTAAAACTGTACCATATTTTTCATTATTTACAATTAATGTAAATGTGGTTATTGTGTAACTCCAACAAATTATAAAAAAATAATAAATGATCGTAGCGCTATGAGACTCAGAACATTAGACATAGTTTATTTCCGATTTTAAATATTTAATTACAATATGTATATATATATATATATATATATATATATATATATATATATATATACTAGTTTTGCCCGCGACTTCGTCCGCGTACAATTTTTTTGGCAGTACCCTAAAAAAAATGGCCTAAGTTACTCTTTATAACATCAGCTATCTGCCAGTGAAAGTTCCGTGAAATTTGGTCCAACAGTTTTAGAGATTAGCCGGAACATCCAGAAAGACAGACAAATTTTTTTATATAAGTACCATATATACTTTCATATGCATTTAGTAAAATGCTGTTATTTTGACATTACAAACAAACACTTCAATTTTATTAATCTGTGTAGTAGATATATGTTGTTACATTTCCGTTTTTAGCATCAATGTACATTCAACAATTCGTTCAACACCAACTTGGGAACCTTCATGACATCATTAAGTCGTTTCATAGCAAAGACATTCAATTTATAGGTAAACTGCATAAATGCTAATTGCCAACGGAAATGGGCTATCAAATCACAAACATTTAATCTGGAGCGTTCATTATAATAGGTAACCGACTGCTTGGCGACTGTCATTAGGATCCCTTGGAGCGTGGTGGACGTGTGACGGTCTGTGTGGGTGTGCAGTCAGATTTTAGTTACTTAAGTGACGGTTACCGATGTCCAGTGGAGATATTATTTATCTTGGTCAGTGTGTCAGTAATTAACACAATACGCATGCATAGATAGATAGATAACACTTTATTATACACCAATACAAAAATGAACTTAAAGACTAAAATTATATCTAGTTGTGTACAAAGGGCGGTCTTATCGCTACAAAGCGATCTCTTCCAGACAACCCCAGGAATGAATTGAGATGATAATGGCGATGGTGGTGTACGTAACATATAGTACGAACTACTTACATTTTAATAATAAATACATAAATGATATATATGTAGATATTTTATATATTACATAGATATACACTTAATATACATACCATACAAATACATATCTACAGAATATATAAATATTTATAAATGAATTTAAATATCCTATTCCAACGACAGGTAGTATTTTTTGATCATGGTTTTAAATATCGCTAGCGATTTTGCTTGTCTGATAGTAACAGGAAGCGTTTTCCAAAGCTGTATAGCCTTAACAGTAAAAGAATTGTTGTAAAAAGTTGAGTTATGCGCAGGAGTGTTCAATTTAAGTTTAGTAGAAGGGCGTAAATTATGAGAGCACGAAAGGAATTCAAAATGCTGTTTAAGGTAATCAGGAGTACTTGGGACAAATAAAATACTATAGAGAAAAGAAAGGATGTGAGTGTTCCGGCGAAATCGAATTGGCAACCACTTGAGTTTTTTTCGGAATCCAGAGACATGGTCATACTTGCGAAGGCCAAATATGAACCTTATGCAAAAATTTTGGAGGCGGTCAAGTTTATTAAGTTGTTCTTGGGTTAAATTTAGATAGCTGGCGTCAGCATAATCAAGGATAGGAGGTAATAAGGACTCTCCTAGCTTAATTTTGATGGTAGTGGGCAAGAAGTTTTTCAACCTTTTAAGGGATTTGGATGAGAGATATAGCCGCTGGCTTAATTCGGTGACATGAGGTCGCCAAGACAGCTCACTGTCAAATATAACGCCAAGGTCTTTTACCTTATCACAAAAAGGAAGTATTGTCTCGTCAAACATTACACTAGGTATGGTACTCCAGTCGACCTTATTAAGCATCCGTGAGCTACCGATGACGATGACTTGGGTTTTTTCAGGGTTCGTACACAGGGATTTAGAAGATAAAATGATCAGTACATCTAAAATCGGCTACGTGCCTGTCGAATCACACACAGTGACAGTTCAATAGAGGTTTAAAAAATCCTCAGTTTCCTTATCTTATTTTGAGAGCACAATTCACACAGCACTGTATAGTTTTTTTGTCCTGGCGCTATTTGCTCCCGGAAAATTTACTTAATTTTATCCTAGAAACTAACAAATGTTCCGGGATGAAAATTACCCTATATCCTACCTCAATATTAAGACTATATGAATACCGAATTTCGACAAAATCGGTAGAGTGGTTTTTCCGTGAAAGTGTCACAGATAGACAGAGTTGCCTTTTGCATTTATAATACTAGCTTTTTTTGGTCGCGGCTTCACTTGCATTGATGTAAATTTTATAGACAGAGTTATCCCACGGGAAACGTACATTTTTCGGAATAAAATGTTAGTCAGTTATTCCAGGTATATAATCTATCTACGTTCCAAATTTCATCAAGATCCGTACAGCCGCTCTGCCGTGACTGAGCAACAAACACTCATGCACACTTTCGCATTCATAATATTAGAATAGATTAAGCATGAATTTATGTATGTGTTTCATTTAGATATCCTGTAGGGCTCAGAAGAAATGAAAGTAAAGGCCAAGTGCCTCGTGAATGAAGTGGCACTTAGCAAGCACAGTTATGCTTGATTTGACATAAATTATATTCACTCCATTTTTTTTATTATTTCTTAATATTGTTACGAGTTACGGGATTCGAATTAAAATGCCGTTGGAATTACTATAGAGTTTATTAGAATTATACAAACACGTATACACAGCTACAAATATAACCGAACACAACAAGTCCAAACGTAATACAGAAGGTCGTAACTCAATAGTATAGTACACACGTCTCGCTTCGCTCGTGGTTCTCGCTCGATTGACTGCTCCCTCAATCGGGTCATTGCTTTATACTCCACAAATGCAATATGTCTGTCCAGCAGCGTGGACCGAATTTCTTAGAATCGTAATCCGCAACCTGGCTAATTATGCCTGCAAGCGGCCATAAACGAATACAATAGGCTGTTCTCCACAATAACCAATAAATAAGTGAACAAAAGAAGACAATCATAAAAGGATTAGAATTAGTTCAAATGCCGACGGGTAATAAGATATATTTTATAGATATGCAGGTGGATTTTGTTTTCGTCAGAACTTAAGTTGTAACAATATCTATGTAAGTAATCTGTTTATTTTATTGATGAAGTACAGCAGACAGATTGTCGATTTACTTGATGGTAGGTGGTTATGGTCGCCTATAGAGACTTGCAGCATCAAAGGTGCTACTTACCATTTTGCTGCTGACCTGGAAGGAAAAACTAGAACCTGGTCACTGATGCCGGAATACAACTCAACGTTGTTAAAGCGGCTTACTATAGACCAGGAGTGGTAGCCATCCAGATGGGCAAATGCCATCTAGCTGTGGGTTGTTTTGTCGCCTCTTACGATAAGCTGCCCGGCCGCAAAAATTAGTATTCATTCTCGGTTCCTGCACGAATGTATGGTTACGACTATAAGCATCTTCGTATATCGAAACACAAAGAACGTTAAAAACAAAATGGGTCGTGTCGTCATTAGCTTATCCGGCAACGGAAACAGCACTGTTCCCCAATTTTCGAAAATAGACACGGATTTATCGGTTGTTAGTAGAATTTATGGTCACCTAGTTATACGTTACATGTTCAAGGTTGGCAGCCTTGAACTTTGAACGTGTACAAGGCGTGTTCTACATCCACACTTTTATCATGACGGTCTGTGAATCAATGACGGGAATTTAAAAGAGAAATTTAGTCGATAGTTTGCAACGACATAAGAATATCGTTACATGGATACTTTAAATTTTTAAAGACAGCCTCTGTGGCTAAGTGGGCTAAACCTTTATCGGCCTACTTCACTGCAACGCAAAGGCTCCGGGTTCGATTCCTGGTATAGTAAATTTCGAAAAGAAAAAAAGAAGAAAGGAAAGCGTTTATTTGTCAAAGGCGACACACGCAGAATACATATTAATTTAATGAAGCAAAACAATTCTAAAGTTGCATGCCGCAATTGGACCAATGAAGTTGGCAATCAGTATATTGCTGGGCCGAAAGTTAATCCGACACAGCACTGATTTTTTAGTGCCTATCACTTTCTTACTCTATACATATTTATTGAGACGCATAGAAAAAAATTAATAGTCTTGTATATATTAGTATTATAATAATATACGTTTTTATTACTAAAAATAAGAGTATTATATGTATATACGTGGTAGCGTAATGGCTAGCGCACGCGTCCGAAACTCAAAGGGCGCGGGTTCGATCCTGGCCGGAACGCATGCACCACTTAGGCAGTTTTCTGACCTAATGTGCATATTGTTACAATTACCATGGGCTAATAACGGTGAAGGAAAACATCGTGATGCAACCTGCACATCGAGATAGCCGATGTGTCAAACCTGCCAAGCTGCCTTAGACAAGCGTGGCGGGTATACTGTCCGTTCCCCTATAGTGGGAGGCCCGAGCCCAGCAGTGGGACATTTATGGGCTGCTATTATTATATATATTATGTATATACAAGAATGAATAATGAAAATAAAGTGATCTAGTGTAATACTTGCAACAACTCCGAAGGGTTTATGGTAGTAAAAGAACAGCAACTGGTTACAATACTTTATAATTAGAGAACCTTACGGTTTTAACACGTTACACTGACTATTCAAACTCGACAAGCATTCTTAGAACACCCAATTTTACAGTATATGAAACTTAGCATATTGGCACAACCGATAGCGGATATAAGTCATTCACGAACTATTTTAATTAAAGGGTTACGCATGACAAGAATTTAATGCATTATTGTTTGGATATTTCAGATAATGACATATATAATACTAGCTGTGCCCGCGACGTCGTCCGCGTGGAATTTGTTTTCAAAACCCCCCCGACTTTGAAACATTCTTCATTGGTGCTACGCTCCTATTCCCCTTAGCGTGATGATATATAGCCTATAGCCTTCCTCGATAAATGGGCTATCAAACACTGAAAGAATTTATCAAATCAGACCAGTAGTTCCTAAGATTAGCGCGTTTAATCAAATAAACAAACAAACTCTTTAGCTTTATATATTAGTATAAGATTATATGTATATCTACGTACGTAATAATAATTATTTATTTAAATAAATAACAGTGCGACATCCAGGCACCCGTCGCCTGGTATTTGCTGAACTGCACTTATTTGGTACCCTCGCGAGACAATTATTGTTTTGCTATAAGCATTGTATAATACCAATTTTATTATTATTTTTACGTGTCTCCCTTGTGCTATAAAAACCAAATGAATGTTTTACCTTTCTCTCTATACAAGTAATCTCAATTTTGTGCCAATCTATTTAACTTTATAAAGGGATGGGTAATAAGATATGGATACTTGGCTTTAAACGCAGTCGTTCAAACCGGAAACCGTTGGACGTGTCGTACCAAACAGAGTCTGACAGTGGCGTCACTAAAACAAACGCGTCCATAGATCTCGCCCCCTATGGTATAAACACCCTCGCCCCATGCAAGTAAAAATAGAATTAAACAATCTTCCCTTAATTTTTTTCATACTTTATTTCCGATTTAATAATTGCTTGCTGGCTTTAAAATACTTTCAATATATATATCGAGTAAATTCTTGACAATTAAAATTACTTTTAACGGTTTTAAGTGCGGAATTTTTTTTATTTCATTTTTATTTCGGCGTTTCGGCCACTTTTCAGTAGCTGTGATCACTGATGACTGCAGCCGTGATTATTTAACTATGTATACTACTCGCGAAAATTTAAGAGAATATTAATTGTCTTGATAATTATGCTGTAGGCAAAGTTAGCCCCTTTTTAACTTTTGAACTATGAATTGAAAATAATGAAAAAAATTAAAGTGACAAAGCAAAACGAGTTATATTTTAATTGGCACAATTTATAAATATATGTAAAAGTAATAAGTATCTAATTTTTACAGAAAATATATTTTTAGAATTATTTATTTATTCAAAAAACCAACAGTGCATATTACAATAATAATTATACAAGCAAACGAAAAAGTTTTTAAAATGTAGGGCTAATAACAGGTTTTCCTATTAAATCTGATAGAACGAACTAAATTTTGTGTAAACGTATAATAAATATATAGATTAATTGATATTATGGCGACCGAGGATAGATCTTTCTGACAGCATAAGCCGGTCTCAAGACTTTTAGAAAAAGGCAGAAGATTCTGGAAAGAAAAGACAAGGACAGATACATTTTAGAAAGGGATTGATGATGAACAAAAAATCTAGAATAGAAGGTTCAGGAAGGAAAAGACAGAGATACATAGATGTTTAGAAAAGGACAGAGAGTAAATAAAAGAATAATAAAAAGAAATTCGAAATTATGGGTTCCAGACGATTCTTCTGGGTATAAAAGCAGCGTAAGGCGCGCCTACGGAGGAGTTCAGTTGAAGACAGCAAAGCGACAAGTGCGATACGAGAGAGTTGGAAAAAGAGTTAAGTATAAGACAGTGACGAATTTAGTGGGCAATTCAATAAAGGAAGAGTTTAGCGTAGTTTAAGAGGATATCTAGAAGCGACCTACACGCGGTTAATTTCGGAGGTGAGCACTGCAGTAGCAGGAGGTGGTCTACGCAATATCGGCGACGGTATTGTGAGTGAGATATCTTATCGTCGGGGCAGAGCGTCTGTAGTTGTGTGTGAAGGGGCAACCCTGCAGAGAAGAATCACGTACAGCTGTGTAAGTCAATAAAAGCATTTAGTTTAAAAAAGCTATTTACTTTCAATCCCAAGTGCGTACCCGTGCTCGTACGTAACAACGTTTTCTTCTCGATATACTTTAAAAATTTGTTAAACGGTACTTATTACGAAATGAGTAGGTAAGTAATGTGCTTCTAATCAAATTTACTTGAAAAAAATAAGATTCATAACTCGAACCTGTAATAGTCCTGGATCAAAACTATCTGCAGTTGCTATCAATAGGAATCGAATGTTTTCAACACATGTGCAAGGGGAGAAAGACAATATCGATCTTTCAACAATGCGTGTGCGCAGAGCAGTGTTGATTTGGAAAAATTTTGGGGTCACTCGCACGAGGGGACTTTGTAATAATAATAATGTCAAGATTTTAGGTGGTTATCACCACTTATTCTGTGGATCGTGATTAAATATTAGATTCTATCAGCTTATAAACTTCCCACAGTTGCACTATAGTTTTTATAACCAATCCATGTCATCCTCATCTAGCCCCCAGCCGCTGTCGGCGAACTTTAACAGGACGTCAGTCCATTGCGTTGAAAGCCGTCCTATAATACATTTACCAAGACGCGGTCGTCACTCTAGGATACTTTTACTCCATCGGCTTACGATTCTGCGACATACTTGATGGTCCACTGTCATTTCACCTTACTTATTAACCGACTTCAAAAAAGGAGGAGGTTCTTAATTTGTCTATATTATATGTTTTTTTTTTTGTATGTTCGTTACTCGATTTCTGGGTCAATTGTGGACAGATTTTCAAAAATTTTCTTTAATTGAAAGGTTATACTCCCGAATAGGTCCCATTGTCACCATTTCAGGATCTCTGATAATTGGATTTCAAGAAATTTAGAGCAACTCACCAAAATTGTTAACCAACTTCTTCGTAACACGATATCTCCGTCAATTGTAAACAGACTTTCAAATTGTTTTCTTTACTCGTAAGTGTATACTACCAAAGTAGTCCCGTGGTCACCAAGTCAGGATCCAATGAGTGGATCGGATCCCAGGGCTATCGAGCATAACCCTTATTAAAGAAAGCCGTGCGCCTAAATTCATGGAAAAAATCTTGTATATGCATGTAGCTATTACATTTTACACAGGCGCTTAATTTTTTAATGCATGTTACGCGATTTCTTTAATTGCGGATCGATTTTGAATTTGTTTTATTTATTCGTAAGTATGTATACATCAGAGGCGATTCCATTCTCACCAAGTCAGCATCTGATGAGTGGCTCCCAGAGAAATCGAGAGTTACCCTTAAAAATCTGATTTGTGGGTCGCAAGGAAATCGAGAGCAAATATACCGAAGAGTGAGATGGCAAATTTGTATACGCATACCAGTTGTACAATTTTTACAGGTGCTTAATATATTATTTCTAAAGCTATTGCAGTATTTTCACCACTAAAAAGTAAAAGTATTTTTTTAACATAAAAAAAATCGACTTCACGCTAAAAATTAAAAAATAAATATTTAACCGACTTACTGTTTATTTATTAAATTTGTTGTTGTTCTTTTATGTTTTACTTGGCACCAACTTCTAAATGTTGTAGAAAGAAGTCGGTTAAATATTTATTTTTTGGTTTTTAGTGTGAAGTCGGTTTTGTTTTTTTTTTTAATATTTTACAAGTAAATTTTGATTATCTTAAGGTCAGTTTACACTGACACAGACTCGATCTAAAAAATTACATAGCAATAAACCCCCTCCATAACGTAATGTACATTACTATCGATATAGAAGAAACGCGCTTGCCCGACCGAATAACGCTTCAATTCGCTTCGACTCTACGCGTTAGTGTGCTTTGACTCTTACAGCTCTTACAGTCTATGAATATTCTCATTTCTAATTCTATCTACAGGAGAGACACCGTTCTTTTAACGAGGGGAACTCCGTTTAAGCACTACCACCGCGGAGGAAGCGCGGTGGGGAGTGCGGGATTCGCCACGTCTGGGTGGCATTAGCACCACAAGCAAGAAATGCTATTGGCATGCCGCGGTCGGGGATACCCACTAAAACTCCTCGGTGTTTCTTCCTTCGCCTTATGCCTAGAAAGCGGACGCTTGACCAATTCCGCCTCCATGGCCCTAGCAGGCGAAGGTCCTTATGGCCGCATCTGTAGCAGTGACACCCAGCATAGCTCGCTGCATAGTTCACTGAGCGACTTTATTAATATCACCGTCCTAAAATTTCCACAAATGAATATTAAATGACACTTTAATACATATTTTCTCAACACAAATGCTTTCCAAATGACATAAGAGTAACAAAAGCAAGAATCACAGTAGAACAAACAAATCGTGTCCCCTTAAGTCAATCACCCCAGAATTGCAGCGTAAAATCAATACAGTGCGCACGCGCATGTGTCGAAAGATCGATATTGTCTTTGTACTACGCACATCTGTTTAGTTCCGTGCTAGGATATTATTATTATATGAATAGTGAAATCATTGAGGGGCTGATCCAAATATACATTACTAGCTTATGTCCTCGGTTTCGTTTGTGTAAATGTAAATTCTGTAGACAGAGTAGAAGACGGACCGTACCTCACGCTCTGCTTAGAAATGTTAAACACATTTTTTAATTCAAAATACCCGTAATAACATCTAACGAAGATGGAACTAACCAACCAACACATTTACAAAATTGCGTTGTCATTGTCGTTACCATGGCGATGTATTTGTTAGTAAATTGTAACAAAGTCGCTAATAAAACGCGATCGCCGCGCCATCTTTTCGCCTATATTTGTCCATCCCTTGGGAATAGTACTTTTTTCTGGGTGAAGTATATTTTTTGTTTGATGACAAGGTATGTAATAGGTTGGGGAAAAAGTCTTTTCGCATATAGTATGTATGAACTTGTAATAAGATATCTTTGGCTATACAATTTGTATCTGGCTGGTTTTGGTATCATTAAAAAGTTTTAATTTTAAAGAAGACAATCGCAAAATCAAATTACGAAAATGTGTGATTTTCATTTGTTTTTCTTATTGTTAAAATGAGTGAATCTAATGAAGAAATTCGATACATTTTAAAATTTTACTACATAAAAGGTAAAAATGCAACAAGCCGCGAAAAAATTTTGTGATGTTTATGGACCTAATGCAGTATCTGTGAGAGTAGCGCAAATTTGGTTTAAGCATTTTCAATCTGGAAATTTTGATATCAAAGATGCACGTCGCTCTGGTCGCCTTGTTACGGACAAAATTGATGCCATTTTTTAAAAAGTGGAGCAAGATCGGCATATTAGTAGTTACGATGTAGCTGGAGAACTGGGAATTGACCACAAAATGGTTTTGGCGCATTAGAAAAAAGCTGGGTACACAAAAAAGCTCGATATTTGGGTGCCTCATTAGCTCACTGAAAGAAATCTAATGAACCGTGTACTCATTTGTGATTCTTTATTACGACGTAATGAAACCGAACCATTTTTGAAGAAGCTGATAACTGATGATGAAAAGTGGATCACTTACGACAAGAACGTGCGAAAAAGATCGTGGTCAAAGGCCGGTCAGGCTTCACAGACTGTGGCGAAACCCGGTTAACTCGCAACAGGGTGATGCTGTGTGTATGGTGGGATTGGAAGGGCATTATTCATTATGAGCTGTTACCGCCAGGCAGGACCATCGATTCTGAACTGTACTGCGAACAACTGATGAGATTAAAGCAAAAAGTTGAGAGAAAGCGACCGGAATTAATCAACAGAAGGGGTGTGGGTTTTCACCATGATAACGCTAGACGTCACACATCTTTAGCCACTCAGCAAAAATTACGAGAGTTTGGCTGGGATGTGTTAATGCATCCGCCGTATATTCCTGACCTTGCACCTTCAGATTTTCACCTGTTTCGGTCTCTGCAGAATTCCTTAGACAGTGTCAGGTTAACATCACAAGAGGACTGCCAAAACCACTTGTATTTTTATAGCAATGGGATCACGTCCCTACCTACAAGATGGTAAAACGTTATCCAACAAAATAGCACCTATATATTTTAGTCAAATGTAAATAAACTTTATAAAAAAACCTTTTGAATTTTTATATAAAATGCGAAGAAACTTTTTCCCCAATCTAATATGTTGTTTTCTATGCCCCTGATAACGTGTATGTAAAATTTCGTAATAATCAGTTGTGTAGTTAAGGCGTGCACAATTCAGAAACAATCAAACTTACGTTCGCTTTTATAATATTAGGATATGTATGTATTTTATCCATGCAGGAACGGAGAAAATATAATTTCCTGCGGCCGAGCGGCCTGTCGTAAGAGGCAACTAAACAACCCACAGCCAGGTGGTAGGCATTTGCCCGACTGGATGGCTACCACCCCAAGTCTAGAGTATGCCGCAATAACAATCTCGAGTGGTGTTCCGGCATTAGTGGTCAGGTTCCAGTATCGCTTAAGAGAGCAACAGCACATTTGTGGCACCTTTGGTGTTGCAAATGTCCGTAGGCGATGGTAACTACTTTCCATCAGGTGAGCCGTCTGCATATCTGCTGAACTTATGCAATAACAAACTTTCAGTGGGCTTTTAAGATCTTTACCACCATAGATATATGTAATAAACGACTAAAGTGTTTCCATGGAAATACAAAAACTGCATTTCAAAGAAAACTGTTTTATTTTTATTCTTCAATATTAATTGTAGTACCTTATTCATAATAGTTATACAAGGTCTAGGAAGGTTTAGGTACATTTTTTTCAGTGTATTTGTAGTAGTTTTATGGAGTATCGCTTATGGCCTTTTCCTATATCTTACTATTCATCAAACAACACAACAATAAAATATCAGCCCATCAATCTCCCACTGCTGGGCTCGGGCTTCCCATTATAGGAGGAATGGACAGTATACCCGCCACGCTTGTCAAGGCGGCTTGGCAGGTTTGAAACACCGGCTATCTCGATGTGCAGGTTGCATCACGATGTTTTCCTTCACCGTTAGCACGTAGTAATTGTAACAATATGCACATTAGATCACAAAACTAAGTGGTGCATGCATTCCGGCCAGAATTACGCTACCGCGAGATGGCGCAGGCGCGGCCGGTGTGTGGGATTCGCCAGGTCGGGGTGGCACCAGCACGTCTAGGCCGAACTAAAGATGCGATTGCTACACCAAAGTACTATTCATCGCTAGATTTTTTTTTATATACCACTAGCCTGACCCCTTTTAAGTTTACCAAAACCGCACCAGTACCCCGTAAAATTACTCGGACAGTTACAAAATCTGTAACATCCAATCATTCCTTTCTTTTTCTCGTCCCGATACTGATCTGGAATATTCAGACCGTGACCACAAGAATAACCGGCCTAAGGGAAAATCACTTTCGCTTATCCGTTTACTTAGGTCAGAGTTTCTCAAAGTTTTGGAGTGGTAGAGCGATGCTGGAATTATTATCTTTATAAATTTCTTCGTTTACTTAATTATATACAATTTTCGAATACATTTTTTTTAAATTACAAATTATATATAAGTCCCAAATCGCTGCCGGTTGGGAACGTGCCCAAAACGCTAGCCGCATTCTAGCGCTGAATGGCAACGCCGATGTGTTGCCCCAAGTACAGGCCAGCCTTTTGGTCACGCGAGACTTCTGTCAAACGCGAAGATAGATCTCGATAAAACAGATAGGCTTCGGGACCCCTACCCTACCCTACCCTAGAGTTTCAACACCGAACGCCATAAATATGTATATGTCGGGTTCACGGCGTGCGAACGACCCGACACCGAGTATGACACAATAATAATCTGAAATATTATAATTAAAGTTTATTACACTAGAATTATTACAATTACAATATTAAATACAACACAATAATACAAAGAAATATTAGGACAGCTCCAAGAGTTGCATCCACGCTTGTCAGGCGTCGAGCAGCAATTTGCCCTCAAGAATACTGCGATTATCAAGGCAGTAATTATCGACCACAAGACGACTTGGTTGTAGACTGGTCGGTTGAAGACTGTCCCCTCTCTGCCCGAACATCGCGTATTTAAGGTCCTCTTAGCGCGCCGTAGTGACAATATCCGGTAATGCTTTGGCGCTACTTCAGTTTCGCTTTCTTAATAAAACCAACTTCCGCCATCCATTTTAACTTCCAACTTCCGGTTACTCCATTTCCGATATTCGTCACTCGATAATAAATGCCTCTACGTTGACATCCAATTATATGACTACTTCCGTCATATGGTTACTTTATAATAACAAATACGATTCCTACATATACACCTTGATTGTATTGCATTTATCTTGATCACAGCTCTTTGGGCTGGCTCGATCACAGAGTATCGGCGTGAAACGGAACATGAGTTAATCGTGTTTTCTCCCTCTTCCTGTCCTCATCCCTGCCATCCCATCTTACCTATTCCATCGGGAAAGTCGCGGTCGATGTGTGGAATTCTCCAGGTCGGCCTAACATCACAGTTAGGGATACCCACTAAAACCCCTCGGTATTTCGTCCTTCGTCCTTAATGCAGGACGCTGGCCGCGTCCGCCTGGCAGGCGGTGGCCCAACGGCCCCATCCACTGCTGGGGGAAATACTTTTTGTCCCCATCCTTCCTATCCCACTAAGTATCCCCTAAAGACTTGCACTGCACCTCTGGTATTGCGAACATCTATATGCGATGGTAACCACTTTACATTACGTGGGCCGTCTGTCTGTTTGGCAGCTTCGAACTACAATACACTTAGAACGCCAACGTCTTTTGAGGCTTAAAGGTTCTAGAATCTGGAACCTTTAAGACAGTCTAGAATCTAAACTGTCTGTAAGGTTGGAATCGTCAACAATCCGGATTGTTTAACACTGCAAGGAGTCAAGAGGGAATCAAGTTTGTTTAAAAAATTGTTTTAAATAAATATTTTCTTTTTTTATTGCCTTTCTTTCATTCATATAATAAAACATCAAAAACCGAGAGAACAATGTAACCGGTGGCGCCATCTAGTTATTGAGCCTTTACTGTTCGTTTATCTTTCCTAGTATACTTTTCATGTTCATAATGCGGATGTTTTAAATTCTAAGATGTTTAGAGTTATAAATACATGATTGCTTTAACATCCATCCTCACTCGATGGTCTGAAGTGCCTGCAATATAATCCTAGAATGTTCCCATAGGAAATTAAGCCATCAATTAAGAAGCAGGGTTATCTTTCATCAGTATTTTATAACATAAACACTCGTTCGTAGTGTTGAGGGCTGATCTTGAGAGGCGGTGATGGATGGTTAGCGGGATGGTAATCAAAGGTCACTTGAAATAAATAGTTGAGTCAAATTTCATAAATACTTTTATATTAAGTATTTTAATATATTTCAAAATTCTGGATAGATTGTGTGAAGGATGACATAATGATTTGTGGTGTGACATATGACATATTAAGTCGACCCCAACTAATTGGAAAAAGGTGAAATAAAAGAGAGACTAAGTATTTTTTAAACTATTATTTTTTAATTGTAATCAAAAAAATGCACTATGTGTATGTATATATCACGATGTTTTCTTTTACCATCAACACTGGGTAATTAAAACTATGTTATTAAACATTATAGATAGTGTCTTCAACTTAATAGGGATAAGAAATAATAATAAGTGTTAATGGACACTTGCTTAGTATGAATACTCATAGCTAACTTAGATTTTATTTAAATTACTTATTAGTCTTTTTAGATTAGATGGTAATATTAATGAGGTATTTTTCCTTAAAAACTTAATTTACAAAAATATAAATATTAGACCAGAAAACTGCCTAAGCTGCTGGTCCGTTATAAACACCGTAGACTGCGTCTAGCGTGACGCTGTACGCGAACGACGTATACTTATGATGGAAATGCATTCAGCAGTGGTTTTGCCACAGATGCTGAAAGTGACATCCGGCATGAATCGGCGGTTGATAACGCTTTCGATGTCGAATTAACTTTAAAGCCGATTTACACTAATCAAGCTAATGATTTTAAACAAAGCCAGTGCAGGCGCCGAGAACTGACTTCTGCCGTTTACGTGAAACTAATTTTAAGTCAGTAACTAGATCGATGTAAATCAGCTTTTATACCGATGGACACCCTGGCAACGTCTGATCGCGCGTCACTTTTCCGTGCACTCTGTATGATTGGACAGCTTCAATATAATATAAAAATAAATATTTTGTTTGCCTGGAATGCTACAAGCAACTAAAATGCATTTTTTTTTATTAATTTATTATCCAACATGCTTACATTCATACACATTAGAAACACATTTGACTGTGACACAGAAACCTCATGGGTTTATTCATGCCGCAGAGGGTCGTGTATACAATATTGTTGTATCAAAAACTGGAGCAGAAGCGAGTAATTGCGAATAAAAGCGAATAATTATCATCATTCTAGTATTTAGTTCTGATTTAATAATAAAAGCGGGGTTATCATCATTCTAGGATATGGTTCTCTTTTAGTCCCAGGTCTGCACATGCGAGCCTGATGGTCCGCTTTATGGATCAATATAGAATCTTTTCAGATTATATTTGATCGATTTATAGTTATTTTTGTATTTTGATCGCAGAGCATGATTGGTATCATATGTTCCTCGCTTGTCCCATACACATTATTATATTTAAGGATAATATATTTATAATATAATATATGAGTTAGTAGAACTTACAAAATACTGTTAGTAATTTCCAAAAAATAACGATTGGGTAATGTGCTTGAGTGCCAACATCAGATTGTATGTGCGCCGCGTCAGGAGTCGAACAGAGAGACCACTACGAGACTATCCACGAATTACGTCACACGTATCTCATGATTTTTTGACCCCTCCCTCGTTTTTGTCACATCTGATGATATTCGTGAAACTCCTCCCGCCCTATCTGACATCACATATTTTGCAATTTTACATCAAAAAATAATTAGAACAGCGGTTCTGCAATTAGATAAAGGGCCGCTTGCATAAGGTTGCTTAAATTTATTTAAGAAACAAAACGCATTTAACACCCTTAAATACAATTAGCGTCTTGCACAACGTAAAATTTCCCGCTAAATATGTTTAAAGAACTGTCAATACATTTTATGTAAAACGTATTTAGGCAGTTTAATACAATTAATTAATCTTTATTTAAAGGCGATTGTTATGCAAGCGGCCCTAAATATATGTCGCAGATTGCTGTGTATATTAAATGTTGAAGATATAATTGTAATAATTTCGTAAAGTAATATCTGATATGGGAGGTCGGTATGGCCGTGATAGGTAATATGAAGATATTTTATATATGGAAATTATATATTTGCCGTGCTGAGAACGCACTGTGACTTTAAATTGAGGATACTTATGTTTTGCTTAAAATACCTGCACTTGATTTTATTAAGTAGTGTTTTAGCTTAATAAAAACTGGGTTGTATTTATATGGTGAGGTTTATATTGTTGAGTACTCTATAAATGTTTTTAGGATTTTTAATACCTTTGTAATAACTTTCAGATTACAAGATTGCTAAAAAGTCAACACTGTATTGTTGGTTCGACAATATAAAAGGAGGTGAAATCGCCTAATACGGAACATATCCGGTATCGCTGAAACAGCCATCTGCGGAAATTCAGCTGGATCCTGCTCAAAAAAAATACGGAACATTCTACGTTCATCGGTAATAGAGAGCGAAAGCTCTGTGGGACAAGGAGAACATAATATGTTGTGGTCGATAATTACTGTCTTATAATCGCAGTATTTTTTGAGGGCAAATTGCTGCTCGATACCTGACAAGCGTGGATGCAACTCTTGGAGTTGTCCTAATATTTCTGTGTGCAATATTTAATATTTTAATTGTAATAATTCTAGTGTAATAAACTTTTATTATAATATTTCAGATTATTATTGTGTCATTCCCGGCGTTATTCGCCGGCATGAGCCTGCATATATTTGTAAGACAACTCATTATTACTTCAGGAATTTATAGAATAAAAATTAAGTGTTCCTCTAAAAAGACAAAGTTTTACTCATGGTTAGTTCCTACACACAATTAGGTACTTACATATACGCTAAATACTTTATATTATATGCACTAACCTTACCTGGAAAGACAAAGAAACGACATTCAAATTCAATTCACATAAATTCCTATTTAAATAATATTATAAACTGTTATTTTACACTAATCACTTTGCAAAAAAACTATTTTTGTATCCATAGTCATTCGCAGATTTAACCATGTGTCACTTAGGTCGCGTTCCATTTGAATTATCACATACTGTTTTATTGAACATTTATGTATGCGTTCACTGGGTAACAATTTCTAATTGCATATTTAATTTCATTACATATAAAATTTTTAAATGTGACGTCTCGAAATTTAGGACCACCTCCCACCCCTTGTCACACCATTTCACACTTCGTCGTTCTAATTTATGGATGACCCCTAACTATATAACAGTGAATTATCATAACAAGCACTTTGTATGTCGCATACAGCGTCGTGCCGTACACAACCTACGGAGTTTATTAGTTACCGCCTGCGCGGTTTCGCGTAAGGATTCGATTCCAGACCATCGGAATAAATGCCCTTACCGTAGATACCGATCCGCACAAACAATACTTCATACAAATGAAATAATTTCATCTTGCGCGTAGTAACATCTGTTGACAACAAACAAATATTTGTGTAACGGAATACACAAAAGGTGTTTAACATTTGTCAATTCACTTTAAAATAGTCAAAAATGTTATGTAAACAACACGTGCCCAAACACACGTGCTTAAAAGCATATCTCTGGACACTCCTGCGCACACAGCTTAGGTAAACGACCGATTATAACTGACAGGATAAGGGCATCCGGAGGAGCATACTATGTAGGATAATACTCATAACTTTTCAGTTTTTTACGTTTTCTAGGGAAAGATATTCACCGGCGGCGACAAGACCTGCTATTGTAGATATGATTTGATTTCAACTGTATATGCAATAAAGATCATTCATTCATTCATTCTCATTCATTTGTTAATTCAGTTGGGTATAGGTACAACAAACGACAATTTAAGATATTAAACAACAGTAAAAATAAAATATGCCATGATAACTATAGACACACTCGCGTCCAATTCAAAATAGCGCGGGTTTGAATCACATATACCGCTTAAGCAGTTTTCTGACTGATTGCGCATATTTTTACAATTACCATGTGCTAGCGATGAAGGAAAACATCGTGATCAAACGATCACGATGTCATCAAGATAACCGATGTGTGTCCAATACGCCAATCCGCCTTAGGCCCGGTTCTTATATCTTAACGACCGTTCATTGAGACTTACTATCAGTTAAAATTTGACATAAGCTCCATACAAGTAATGTTCAACCGATGGTAAGGCAAAATGTATGAATAGTAAGATATAAGAACGGGCCATAAGTAATTTAAAAAGCAACTAGCAGATGATATTTTTAAGTATAATTGCGATGGGCTTTCACTCTCTATGTCCTTGTGCTTGGGCGGCACACACCCCTTTCAGCCCAGATAAAGACGGCCCAATGAAACCTAGACCATTTCATCTTTTTATGATAACTCCTTTACAGTGCAGTTTGTCGAACATTAAAATACGTTGCCTCTTACTGTCAGAGAGACGAAAAATGCCAAAACATTGCCTACATTTAAGAACTCAATGAGAAAACTGTACTTTTTCTTTAATTATTATGCCTAATTCTTATACTGTTAACTCATAAAAATATATACCTTATAAATATGTTTGTATGTACTTAATTTATAAAGTACTGCGCGTGTATTTAACTTATAAAGTAGTTTAAGTATGTATATTTAAGTTATGTCCTATCTAATACTCTGCACCACCTACATCGCCAGATTAGTTTAAAATATTCTTTAATTTAGGTTGCCTGGAAGAGATTGTTTTAAGCAATAAGGCCGACTATTATTTTTACCATGATAATATTATAATCGTCCATTTATATAATTGTTTATTTGGTGAGCAATAAAGTGTTATCTATATATCTAAATCTTTATTCATGAGTACTTGACACTGTAAATACACAAACGTTGCTAAGCTACAGATATTTAAAAAAGGCAAGAGATGTGGTTAAAATTTGCATCTATGGGTAGTGTGCGGGTGGGCTCCGTTTAAACTGAACTATGACAAATGTAAATCAAGCTTCTATCAAATTTATAAGCTACCTTATCGTTCACCCACCTTCATCGCTTATTAAAGACTTGAGTAATGTTAAGTAAAACACTACAGTTAAAGTAAACAAGCCGTGTGAGCCCCGGATGCATTATTTCAGTTATGTAAACTTCATGCAGTTTGCTTCTGTTATCCGGCATAGATAGCATGAAGGAAATCTTGAAAATTCTTATTTTCATTTTGTAGTTTGCCTTTAGTTTTTCAATCGAAAGTTGCCCGGACATTCTCCAAAATAGAACTACGACAATTATGAATTCTTTTAACAATCTGTCGTAAAAATAATGGGTCTTACCTATAAAAAAACTAGTCTAGCTTAATTATGCTTAGCCACCATTTAGCTAACCGCTTTTAGAGCTTAACTATATCTTACTATTCATGCACTTGTCTTACCGTCTATAGAAATTTGACATTACTTAATCTTAATAAGACAAATTTTACCTACATTAAAAAAAATATTTTTATTTTTATTAATATAAGCAAACTTTAGTTAGCTGTTACATAATCAAGACACGGAGAAATGAAATCTGATCAGAAAAGCAAATTGTAACAAATCAAATCGAATAAAGCTAAAAAATCAATATTTAATCTTATAACGTTTCTTTACAATTTTTACTGACTTGGTCTGAACGTATATTTTAAATAACAAAACATCAGAAATCGAGAAAAATTCTCAGTGTTACGTTATTACTGGGAGATTGTGATGCTCAATAGAACAATCTTCTTCCATTCCTGGATACATCATGATATACACAGTTTTCTATTTATAATTAGGGCTCGTTTAGATGAGTTATGCCCATCAGCGTCAAGCAAGAAACTGGCGAAGGAAATAGACAGCGCGAGTACAATACATTTTTGTTAACAAAACCCAAAACCCACTTCACTCTAAAAACCAAAAAATAAATATTTAACTGACTTCTTTCTATAATATCTTGAAGTCGGTGCCTAGTAAAACATAAAAGAACAACAAATTTTATGTTTTACTAGACACCGACTTCAAGATGTTCAAGAAAGAAGTCGGTTAAATATTTATTGTTTAATTTATAGTGAAGGCGATTTTGATTTTGTTAATAGCTTTAGAAATATCATATTAAGCACCTGTAGAAATTGAACAACTGACACGCGTATACAAATTTGCCATCTCACTCTTCGATGTATATGCTTTTCAACAAGGGTTGCTCTCGATTTCTTTGCGATCCATAAATAAGATCCTGACTTGGTGACCATGGGACCATCTCAAGAGTTAAAAGAAACAATTTGAAAATCAGTCTACGATTGACGGAGAAGTCGCGTAACATGCCTATAAAAAAAAATTAAGCGCTTGTGGAAAGTGTAATACTGGCACGCGTATATAAACTAGCTTTTTTGGAAAAATTTAGGCTCTTGGCATTTTTTTAACAGGGGTTATGCTCGATTTCTCTGAGATCCACTCATCAGATCCTGACTTGGTGATCATGGAATCGCGTCAGGGTATATATTTACGAATAAAGAAAAAAAATTCAAAATCGTTCCACAATTGACGGAGAAATTATGTAACATGGAAATTAAAAATGTTAGCGCCTGTGGAAAATGTAATAGCTACAGGCGTATACAAGCTTTTTTTTCCAAGAATTTAAGCGCATGGCGTTCTTTAATAAGTAATGGTTACTATCGATTTCCCTGGAATCCACTCACCAGATCCTGACATGGTGATAATGGGACCAATTTGGAAGTATAACCTTAAAATTAAAAGAAAATTTTTGAAAATTCGTTCACAATTGACGGAGAAGTCGAGTAACGCACATACAAAAAAAACATAGACATCTCCTCATTTTTAAAGCCTGTTAAAAACACAACTCGTTTGAATATTTCATATTCGCACTGTACATTTTTCTTGCCACATTCCTGCTTGCTGCTATGGTAATAGGCGTAGTGTAAACAAGAGGTAAGAGTTAAAAGCCAAATCATATAATAATGAATGGATTGTTTGTAAAGAAGGAGTAAGTAAAGTAAGTATTCCGGCCCCCCCTCACATTATTTAAAATAGATAAACCCTATATCTATATCGCACCCCGAATGGGAGAGAATCATAGCATAAGGAAAGCATATTTGGGACGGCCGGTGGGTCAGCGTCCGGTCGGTCGTCCAAATAGTATCGCTGGAAAGACACACTAGAGGTTTTAGTTTAGTTTATTAGCCAATAAGCCAATATTGGCCTGAAACTGCACAGAGCATGGAAAAAGGACGTGTTCTCGTTGCGGACGCCAAGACTCTTTGGGAGGCTGGGCCAACGTAGTAAGTAAATAAGTAATAAATTTTCATTTAAAATTTTCTAGAACTAACACTGTGGTGCTTAGTATCTTAACACGAAAAGACTTACCTAATAATGAACTCCAAAATATAAGTAACTCTTCACTAAATACAGAATACAAATTCCACTTTTTCGAAAACGTATGTAAACAAAACTATCACAAAATTACGCTGATGGTCAACAATAGACTGTCAATGAATAACAAGCTGTCAATGCAATATGTGCGAAAAGGTCCAGTAGTATTACTGAGATGAATTTAATAGCGGTTTTTCTTGTATAGAAAGAGATAGACCTATGTAATACAGGTGGAGGTAGAAAGAGATGAATATGTTTTAGGGTTGATTGAAATTTAGAAGGGTGATAAAGTTACCGCGCATGCGTATTCCGCAGGTTTGCGGTCGATATCAAACCGCAGTCGGACTCTTTGGAGTTCGAATTCTATTTTGATTGTGTGATTTCTTTATCAGATTGTTTAAATATGACTTCACAAACTTTCTTACATTTAGTCATACTCTTATAGTTTCTAAACTTCCGTTGGAAAACATAGGTAGTATCAGCCCATAAATTTTCCACTGCTGAGCTCAGATCTCTTCATTTTCGGGGAAGGGATAATGGCAGAGTATATAACTGACGCTTGTCAAGGCGTATTGGCAAGTTTCACACATAGTTTTCTAGATGTTCAAGTTTAATCACGATGTTTCTCTTAATGGTTAGCACGTGGTAATGGAAATAACTTGCATATTATTCCCGACTCCTACATCTTCCTATACTTCCTTTTATCTTGCGATGTGTAGAATATTGACATTACCTGTATGGAGTTTGTGTAAAGTTTTAACCAGTATCCTTTCATATATGAATCAAGTCATCGTACACTACAATACAACAACACACAAAACAACAACGTACACAAAAGGACAATCATAGATGACGTGGATATCTATCTATTCCCCGTATAATATAACTAACCGTTTTCGTTAAACATAGCCGTACCCACGTAACAACCAACAACTCTCGTGGGCCACGTTGAACAAGAGACTCACAACGATCACGTTCACGACCGCGATTTTTCCCGTTCCACTTGCGGATGTTACTCCCATCATAAACTCTAGTGGAACGGGTTATGGAGCGTTGATGTCATTAACGACGAAATACACAAATGTCATTGGTTGATTTGAAAATCGCGCCTTTTGGCGGCCTCTGTGGTTGAGCGGGCTAAGCCATTGCCGGCTTACCTCACTGCAACGCAGAGGCTCCGGGTTCGATTCCTGGTATAGTAAATTTCGGAAACGTATTTTCTCCATTATTTACTATGGTCTGGGTGTCTGGGATCGGCCCCAGAGTGGTCCGTTGTATATTACCCATAACACAAGCGTAACTTGCTTAATTTGGGGATATACAGTGTGTTTTTGTCTGTCGATTATTATTATTATTATTAATGTCAATCGATAGATAGAATTAATGCTCTGTCAACGCCTACTTTGACCCATCTCTTGACATGGGTCGTTGTGAGCGCTGTGTGATCAAAAATGATGACGTCCTTGGTGACGTTTTCGCCACGACCATAACGACCGTGGTCGCCATGTGGAACGGCTGACGGAGAATTTTGAGTGTTGTGAGCTAGTATCGGAACGCGTCCGTGGCGATTTGTGACTGAAAGTATTTCATAGCAACAGACTACCTCGTAAAAGGTGTCTGTATACCAATCCTGGTAACGTATCCAGCCTTCTGGGCACCTTATTGCTAGAAGACAGTTACTTACGCTCAGTATTCACGACTTGTGGATTGGTAAAAAGACAGTTTGTACTGAGGGAAAAGACATAGACTACTCAAAAAATGTATTGTTCTGAGACTAACAAACCTGAAGCTCGGCGTCTTTCTGCCCGTAAAGTAAACATCAGTATATATATCCCTTTTGTTTATGCACTCCTTGCGTCACCATTATCAATGTCATTGCCCTTTATCTGCTTTGTTATGGTTTGCACGCCGCCCTTCTTATCAACGCTTACATATGAGCAATATGTTCGTACTACATATGGACACATATTGTTTTGGTATTTAAAAGGTAATAATATATTTTCAAAGTTAATTGCGTCATCGCTATACGCTTAGTTGACTAGATCGCAGAAATCACGGAATCAATTCCCGGCAGGGTAAAATTGGTAAAAGAAATTAGCGTTTTATCCATGCAAGAACAATACAGGGAGGAATACTATTTTCTACGGCCAGGCGGCCTGTTGTAAGAAGCGACAAAACAACCCAAAGAGTATTTGCCCCCTTTTTTTTAATTCCAGGAGTTCAGCAGACAGGCAGATGCCCCACTTGACGGAAAGCAGTTTCCATCGCCTATGGACATTTGCAACACCAAAGGTGCTACAAATGCACTGCTGCTCTCTTAAGGGAGACTGGGACCTGGTCACTAATGCCGGAACACAACTCAAGGTTGTTATGGCGACATACTTTAGACCAGGGGTGGTAGCCATCCAATCGGGTAAATGCTCTACCACCTGGCTGTGGGTTGTTTAGTCGCCTCTTACGACAGGCCGCCCGGCCGCGTATATATACATACCTACCTATGTTTATATAATTCTATAGTTTTTACGCGAGTCCTCCATACGTCCATACATCCTCACAAACTTTCTCGTTTATAATAATAGTCACAGTATTTGTTCTCCAGTAAAATACGATATTTTTATAGTAATGTGTTGTCTTTTAAGATGCAGTATAAAGAGTTCTATTAAAATTCAAATAAAAATTCAAAAGCGCATCAATACAACCGACCTACACCAATGAGTACGTGACCAAACATTCTAAATCTGTGAAGTATCGTGTATCAACATTTGTTAACGTAACAATGAGCAAGGACGTCCGTCTGTATACACAAGATGCAGGCTGGTTGCATACTCACGACAGCTACACATAATTTCAAAATTTTGCAGTGCAGTTTTATTTTCAAAATATACACGACATTATTGAAAAAGAAACAATAGTTGTAGATATTCATTGTTTTTTTTTTATACAATGAATAAGATAGTTGACAATCCACTGAGACAGGTTTTTTTTTTCTCTTACAAAACTTGGAAGTCTCCTAGATTTTATACGAGCAAGTTATGACGTCATATAACAAGCCCTAATATAAAGTGTTAATACTATTTGTTTAAACAGTAATTAAAATTGTTTTTATCATTATATTTTAAAAGTATGATGATATCCTAATGCCATCTCTTTATTATGAACAACATTTTAGAATGTATTGTAAAATACTACCAAATCTACCGAATTGTGGGTTTGTGTTAAAAATCACAACTGTTTAGTCGAATGAGCATTTTCGAGCTGCCACGAGAACGCTCTCGTTTGACTTCAATTAAACAATTTAGCCGTGACTTATAATTGAAGATTATTCTACTAGTATGCCTAACTGTATTATTACAGTACAATGCAGTTATATGGCACTGTATGTAGTAGTAAAATGAAGATAAAGAATGCCAAAGTACTAGACAGTTCCTGCTTGGTTCTTTTTATATATTTTGTATGAAATGGAAATAAGAGAGGGGGTGCTCTAGAAAACCCACCACGAGCGCAGTTTATACTAAAACCAATTTCCCACATACATAACTAACCTATACATGCCTATATCTTAAGCCCTACCTAAGCAGATATATAAACACCAGATATATAAAGTCTCAACGAATGCAACACATCGTCTCCATTGGTATTGCAGATGTTCATGGGCGACGGTAACTACCTACCGTTTATCGACCATATACCAGTTTTTCTACAAGCAAACATAAAAAATGCTTGTTAAAATATACTAATTAGTTAGTGTATTGTATGACATAGTAAATTACAACATTACAAATTATTATGTATGTATAATTGTGCATACAAACCGATACACTTAAAATGACCTTTGCTAATCCATGATAAGACACGCTTCGCGCCGTGTCAACTTGGCCGTGATCTTATTAGAAGAAATGTGGAATATTTAAAACGTTTAAAATCTATTATTATAAAATTCTAAACATGCCGTGTCTGTACATTAAAGCTTTAAAAAAACAACTGGAACAGACTATATAAGCGATGGAGAACACTATTAAATTTTTTTTAGATTTCTTTTCTGTTAGTCTTTTTGTTCGGGATTCACGTAAAAACTACTGGATTGATTTCGATGCGGTTTTCTCTGATCGACAGCTAATTCTTAGACTTAAGCTCTGCGCTACTTTTTATCCTGGGAATCCCGCGGGAATTTTTCTATGAATTATTTAAAATGGCCGGATTAAAAAAATTGAATTCCAATGTGATTTTTTACTGATCGATAGATAGCAAATTTAATGTAAGAAAATGTGTGATGTTTTTTTATCCCGGGAACCCTGCGGGAATTTTTCCGAGGGTGGTTTGACTTGTTCGGATGCATGAAAATTACATAAAAATCGAATGCCCCAATTGTAGAAATGAGATTGGTACTCAGTATTTTGCTGTGCCGAAATATGGTCCGACATAGTACTAGTTTTCAGTGCCCGTTTCCAAAATCACATAATAATATAATAACGACGTTAAACATTGACAGATAAGTTATGTATATACACTTATGTAGCTAATCATTAACGGCATTATTTTACAAGGCTATAAACGAGACGCATTTGGCCACAGTTTATCACTCTAATGCAGATGGAGCAGGGGAAATGACAAGTACGTCGATGTTCCACTGGCACACACGGGTATACAGTGCCGTAAATAACCTTTTCTGCGCCCTATGCGAGCTTCTATAACTGCGCCCATGTTTTGTTAGATACTATAGGTACTCTATCTAGAGCAATGCTATGTATAGGCCTACTTTATTTCATTCAGGGTGATAAAATAACGCACAAGGACCTTGGTTTTGGTGGACCAATTATCTAATATTTTGGAAAAAAAATCTATTTTTTAAAGTTTATAATTTAACAGACGATTTTGATGATACTGGCATGTAGGTACGTATGTGTTGGAATCGAGCACTAAGGGCGCAGCGGGAACTTATCAGTCCCAATAGTCCTGCCTGGTCTGGCCATTCTTGCGCCCCCTGAGTCTACGCCCTGTGCCTGGGCACCGGTGGCACCGCCCTATTTACGGCACTGCTGGTATATCATACATCAATAACTACATGACGAAAACATTCCATTATTCCATTTCACGACTTCGAATAGAAGCGATCTTCATAAACATCAACAAAAAGTGTGGACAACATTATACATCGAAAAGGAAAGTAAGTAGTAAAAAATCACAAAGGAATGTTGCCCCCCAGACGTAGACACTTAAAAACTACTAAGCATGTGATTAGATGGCCAAACATTAAGAACTAACCAGTCCTCGTGACACTTTCAAAGCTTTTATAAATACTTTTTTACAATACAAGATGAAAATTAGTAGCAGTAGCTCAAATAATTACCTCCTAATTAATGTTATAAATGCGAATGTAAGTTCGTTTATAAAACGGACATAAGTAAGATATCTTTCATTTAGAATTTAAAAAAAAGAAACGTAGTTTAATAGTAATTTGCACTGACTTCAAACGTATGTTTGCGATTAACACAACACTTTCATTTCCATTAGGCCTCATTACATCATACCATAATATTTTTGTAAATCACATATGTCACTCACCTTACATACTCTCTTTCCTTTCACCATATTCTAATTATTTGGGGTCGGCAAAATACGTCTTTTCCTTCCACACTCCTCTATTCTGACATACATCTTCTGTCACACTATAATTCATCATGTCATCCTTCACACAAACCATCCATCTCTTGGTCTACCTTTACATTTGTACCATCCATCTTGTAGTTTAACATTCTTTTTGTCACGTGACTTTCATCCCTCCTAATTATATGCCCATACCACCTTAATCTTCTTCCTCGTTTCTCACTCACTCGCCTTACATACGTATAATACAAAATACCACAAACCTAATCATTTCTATATAAAACCTGTGACATCACTAAATATAGAAATAGAAATAAAAATCAACTTTGTTTCAACATAATGTATAAAACATTTATTTTTTGTTATTCATTTTAAGTTGATTTTGTTTTTGTTAAAAAATAAATTCTAATTTTTAGTTGTTTGAATTGCTTTAGAAATAATCATTTAATCGCCTATAGAAATTGTAACATGCCAAACCGCCTTGGAAAAGCGTTGCGCGCGGTATAGCGTTCGTATACTCTCAGTGTCCCAATAGTAGGGGGCCCGAGCCCAGCAGTGGGACGTTTATGGGCTTATGAATTATTATGGCAGAAATTGTACTATTGGCATGCATATACAAGTTTCCCTTTCGAAGAGTGTAGGCGTTCGATGCTCTGCGCTCTTCAACAAGGGTTGCTCTCGATTTCCGTAAGATCCTCTCATCAGATCTTACTTGGTGACAATGGAACCGCCTCAGGAGTAGGTATATACTCTTTCGAATAAAAAAATGGAAGTTGAAGATTGCATGTCAGAAATAAAAACTTTGTATCTGCGCGTGACGGTCATGCGAGTTCATTGCTTTCACAGAAGTGCCCAGTGTGCCTAAAAAAGGGTTCACTTCAATAATATACTAAAATGGATCGTAAAAGTAAACGTTAAATTATAAAAAAATTTCCTAATAAAAAAATAAAAATAATGTGCAAGTCCCAAATCACTGTCGGTGAAGAACGTGCCCAAAACGCTCGCCGCATTCTCGCACTAGATGGCAACGCCAACGCGTTGCACCAAGTACAGGCCAGCCTTTTGGTCACGCGAGACTTCTATTAAACGCGACGATAGATCTTGATAAAACCGAGGCTTTGGGACCCCATAGACCCAGAGTTTCGACACCAGATTTGTGGCGTTTTAGATCCTCATAAAATATACTCGAATTTTAAAGACAAACCAGATGTATCATTGGAACATTGTAAGCCTTGCTCATTAATTCTAAATTTCCACACGCATCTGTCGATTTTCTTTAATTGCCTATTAAACGAAGCTGAACAGGTGTGTTGATACATTTCCTCCTTTTTAAATAAATAGACTGTTCATTAAGGCACATTGACCCCTACAACTAAGTACGCCATCAATTAGACGTATTTTTTATGGTCCTATTTTAGTAAAAACGGGATCCTTATGTAAATAGACCCATGCTGGAATAATTAACGTGTTGACACCTCACTGCACTGTGAGTTCGGTTCGATCGGTGTGATACCACGCTCTCACAGAATATTCGCGTCAAACGGTTAGGCTTAAGATAATTGTGTTTCGTACAATGAATGAGGGTTCCGGTGACTACTTCCTCCTTCCTCTATCCCATCGCCTCTAAGTCAGTCCTGCTCTCTGATCCCTCCTATCTAGGAGGAGCAGGAATGGGTTAGAGGGTTTAGGATGGAATAAAGAAGATGAGATAGAGCGGTCAGACAGGAGGAATGGGGCTGAAGGGATTGGATATAGGAAGGTTGGATAGGAGGATATGGGGGAATTGCGACTATCGGAGCTTTCACTCATCGCACGAAACACGAGTAGCTCAAGGCTAGGTGTTAATTTTATCCTAAGGGCCCCAAGAATTACAGTCTGAAGCGAGTGCCCCGTATAGGGTGGAGGAGCGAGATGGAATGCTCCTCAGTCTTAAACGAAAATCTTCCAACAAGGCTAGTGTTATTTCTCGCAGGCCTACGCCCATTTGTTATCATTGAAAATTTGTATATATTCTATGTACGTTTCGGGAACAGTTTGCGACCTCAATTATTGTACAACGCCATCTATTGGTTTGTAACTGTTCCACTACAAGTCAAGATAGTGGTTCCAGCATGATTGTACCACCTTGAAAACTATTACTAGTCGTTATTATATAAAATTATAATTTGAATTCTTAGTATGTCATTATTGCGACGGTATCTATATTTTTTGTTTGTAACAACTCCATTAATTCTTTGAAAAGTATTTGTAATTTAACATCTATATGTATTTAAAAAAAACTGCCTGAGATATATGAACAATTAAGGTGAAATTTATTTTAGCTAGACGTATTGCTGGCGAGTTTCTTGCCGCTTCTTCTTCTTTAAACAGCGATAACAGGTTGCGAAGCGGTGTACATAGAATAGGAAGTAGATTTAATTTTTGACTTACATGTATGACCTTTAAAAATGGTTCTCCAGTGGAACTATTTTGAATAAAAACTTTTGACGATAAAAATCTAAATTTACTGTTAAAGTTGTAGAAAATAATACGTATATAAATTGTATTAAAAACTAAAAATAAACTAAGCTATACTTACAAAAGAACATAAATCTATCTAAAAGTAAAAAATTTAACCCAAACGCTGTCGGCGGGGAGCGTGCCCAAAATGCTGGCCACATTTCCGCGTTGGATGGCAATGATGATTCGTTGCCCTAGGTGCAAGCCAGCCTTTTAGTCACGCGAGACCTCAATTAGACGCATTGAGAGGTCTCGATAAAGGTGACGAGCTCCAGGCCCCCACGGCCCCAGGGTCTCGACCTCGAAAACCACAAATACATACCCACTACAAATGGACACATATTTGCGACGTTTCAGGGCCTCCTGGTGTGCGGCAGCAGCCCCCCGGCTGTCACGGCTGTGTCTGGAAGATAGGACGCCGCCAAAGTATCGACACAATAATACGTATTATATTTTACAAAGGAGCACACACAGTTAATTGCATTTTAAATCCCAAAACCGTGAAGAAAGAGCAAATAAACAACCAAACAAAATCACTTTCACATATTCGTTTGGAATACCCTATGTTTTCTTTACAATGGATTTTCTGTAGTTCTCAAAGCAATAGAAAGTTACTATAGTATATATTTCAACAGGTGTTCGAACTATAATAAATTATCGATATAATTCTCCATCATTTGAAAGTCGGTTACGTTGAACCCGATTTGTAATGCATACGGTGATGCGTATCTTATAAAAAACGTGTTTATCCCTAGGCGCGTACGCATCTCGGTAATGTTCTGAGTCTAACAAGGTCATTGACTCGTAACACATGTCGTGATTCCGGAAATTGTTGTTGATTATTTTTAAGGTTCATTAATTGTTCTTATAGTTTTGTAATTGTTTGTAACATATTCAACTCAGCTGTAGCCTATTGATCGACGCAACGGCGTTGCATTTTAATTATAATATATTCGAATCCTGACACAAAATATGCAGAATTTAAGTTCTGACCGTCGCGAGGGATAGCAAGGCCACAGGATTTTTATTTCACTTTGACCCACAGATTTAGCAACAGCGCAAAACAAATTTTAATTTATCTTAATAAAAAAAGCTTAAAGATGAAAAATATTTTTCAGTGTGCATAGTGGTGTAGGATATCGTGTAGTCGGATCTCAAAAAATCATACCTATCCTTGTGAAAAAAATGTTCATCCATGATAGGAACAATGTTCTCTAAAGACTTTTAATTAACTCAATAGATAGCGAGATATTAGTACCCAAAATCGTAAAATATGAAATGAAAATTAGCTACATATATATATCATAGTATATTCACTAGATAATAGACAACACTCCTTGAAAACTGTGAGCTAATGACCTCTCATCTCCTACTGCATTGCATTTCTTTTATTATTTAAATCTCATATTCAGCGCATTTATATTGTTACTGTGTTGAATATTCACCTCGTAGGTCAACCTCAATGAATAGATAATATAAAAGATTAGACAGAACACCAAAGATAGTTTCACTTTGTATCCGCATATTATATCAAGTTAACTATAGACAAAGATTGGTTTTCATTCATTGATATACTCGAAAAGGAGGCTAATATTCAATTAAATTTTCTTATGCCAAAATACATGTCAATTTCTAGGTGTCGTAGTCATTTTGGCAAAGATGGAACCGTCATGTCTGTCCATCTATCTATATAATATATCACAGCCATTTTTCTCAAGTTAATATAAGATATTAATAAATATTCATACAAAGCATTAACCAAACGTATGTAACGAAGATTCAGTCAAATTCCAGGTCTTGACTAACGCCAAACGAAGAAGTATTGTTGATAGCTCAGAAAGACATTTCGGTAAATAGTTAAAATTTTCATCTTGCTTAAAATATTTGGAATTCATTTTTAATCAATTCTAAAATATTATTTTAAAGAAATATTACGTAATAAGTATCTCAAATAGGCGTCTATGAATAAATAATGAAAGTATCTGTTAAGAAACGTACCCATACTACGTGGCCCATTCAGGGGTGGAGGTCTTTCAAAATACCACGCTTGGTCACAGTTACTTAGGTTTTCGTGACGTAGTAAAATAATGAGTCACCTAGTTCCCTTAGGATCATAATAAGTGTAAAACAATAATCTCTGCGTATCCTTATGAGTAACAAGCGTGATAATACGTATGTAAGTACCCGTTAAAACCCGCTTCAACATATACCGATTTGCGTAGTAGCTACCTACGGACCTCTCTAATATATGTACAGTTTTATACAACTAATAACTCCTCCCGATATGCCTACGCAGTAGACTGATTGATTTGATCGTATCCGACAGTGTGTAAATCGTATTAGCGGAACAGAGCGAGTTATGCATACTGTCATTTCCGCTTGCGAATATAGTTCAATTTAGATTATTTAGTTGGCAAAAACCGTTCTGCACTTTTCTGCGCAAACGATAACTGCCGATCGAAATTATAATTTGTGTAAAACTATATTCGACTGTTTTACGTTAAAGCGATTTGGCGCCTCTTTTTCGTGTTTGCCCGGTTCCAATCTCAATCATTGACCGGTTTTACTGGATGTACAATTGTACATATAAAAATAGTACTATATATTACGCGTATACAAATTACATATTTCAATCATCAATTATGAAATTTACTAACGGCCGTAAGTGCATCGGATGTGCTGCAATTTTATTTAATGAGTATACTACAGATGTTTAAGAAAAACTGGTTTAGTGGTGGTTAGTAGATTTACTTAGAGGTATTAAAACATGAATACTCATAGATATTAGTTATAATTAATGAATAATTACACTATATTTAAGTTCTTATAATAAAATTGAGTTGGTTGCCGCAACACAGACCTAGAGTCTAGTGCTGAACCGCCGCCAAAAAAATGTAGCATTAATTTTAACTATTATAATTAAAAATGTATTATTACCATAAGTTTTAGATATTTTTATTTAGGGCCTAGAAATAAGTTTATATAAATAAATGAATTTGAATTTGATATTAGTAGTCGGTGAATTTAAAGACTATGTACTTACTATATGTAAACCAGTGGCTGGGGGTGACAAACGATTTAACACGCTAGTATATTTATTATCTTTCCGTGCAGAAACGAAGAAAGAATACAATTTTTTGCCTCCGGGTGGCCTATCGTAGGAGGTGAAAACACAACCCACAGGCAGGTGGTAGGGTTTTCGACAGTCTGGATGGCTACCATCCCTGGTCTAGAGTATGCCGCCATAACAACCTTGAGTTGTGTTCCCTCATTAGTGGCCAGGTTCCAGTCTCCCTTTGGAGAGCGGCAGCACATTGGTAGCACCTTTGGTGTTACAAATAGATAATTATCTAAAACATTATATGATTATTATATAGTTTTAGATAATAGATAATTAATTAAGGCGATGGTAGCCGCTTTCCATGAGCCTATCTGCGGAACTCATACAATAAAAAAGCATAGAGTGATATAAGTACTACCTCTTAAATAAGTATATTTAATAGAAGTTAAACGTAAGCATATTTTATTGATTGTAGTTACGTTAATAAAAAAAAATATCTTTCAATTCAAATTATAACCAAAACTAAGCCTAAATACAAATAAACTCCAGCAAACTTTAGGTTCCCTAAAAGAAATCGTTTTACGCCATAGATTCCCAAAGAGGTGATACCGCCCCCACTGGACACAGAAGCCTTCCACGGACGCGGTATTGGATCCACGATTCTACGAAAAATACATGGTTCCTACAAGGTAAGCCAGACCTGCCAATCTGCAGCAAAAACTATATTTTGATATAAGTAATTTCAGCGACGAAATTTTTGTTCTCTTTTAAAAGATGTAGTTCAGAATTATTGGGAATCACTCTACTTTAATCTACAAAGCCTCCTGTTGTTTTAACAAAAAAGTATCGTGTAGTACATTTTTGTGATTGTTAATTTTAAAGAGTAGTTAATTGTTATCTGTCTATATAGTCCATTAGCATGTTTATCAATATCTAAACATTTAAAATGGTCCTTCAAGCCGGATATGACGGTAGCTGTAATGTGTAAAACCAACTATAACATATTACCAAACTACAAAGAAAAAGTATAAAGTTCAAACAACAAGAAGATAATACTAATATAGATATAGTATACAGAATGTCACTTCTATCTTATCCTAAAAGAAGAACGCGCTGGCTAATAAAATTGTATTTGCCATGTCATGCCATTAAGTAGAAAAAATAAACTATAAAATAATACAAAATATCTAATGCAAGGATGCATCATTGGTGTTTCTAGGCTGCATATTGCGTTGTATTAAAAGTAACAAAAAATTCGTCAAACTAGAGATTTCCACGTGGATTCACTTATGCAAAATTCGAATTCGTGTCCCGTCGTGACTATCCCTTTCTGTGGAAAGTATGCATGTCTCTCACTAAAGTCGGTCTTACACGGTTCATTTATGTCTTTCAATTTCGATAAATCAACCAAAGTGATCCTTATAAACACAACCTTGAATCATAGAAATAATTCTTAGAATTCTTAGAATAGGTATCCTTTCTATACACCGTCGTCTAATATCAGGATGCCAAATTTCATGTTAAAGGATTCTCCAGACTGAAGAAGGAACTTAAAAATCACCTTTGCACTTTTAAATCAGAATAGACAGTAAATTCTCCACAACGAAACCTACTTTCTTTGCTACACTTTTACTTATTCGAAACACTTACCGACAAAAGTAACTTCTTTCTTCGGACAATCCGAGCAAGAGACACGTTTTTCAATGCGATTAGAAATTAAAAATGCAAATTTGAAATACGAACGCAACGCGCTACGTGTTGAAATGCGCGGTGACAGCGGAAAAGGCGGGAAATCAGTGCACAAGCGCGCATGAACCACGCACAACGTTTGAGTTCGTACTGAAACGATATGCTATGAATCGGATCAGCTGTTTCCTTATATTTTACAATTAACAGTGTAAAATTAACCGTAAATTCATAAACTTTCAGTTTATTTTCCTCTGCATTTACTTTGGTACCGAGTTTTAAACTGTATTGCAATGGATTATGGTTTAATTTGGATATTTGTAAGTAATGTTATTGTCAGCTTGTTTTGATTGCATTTAGTTTGTTTAGATAAGCTTGATAATGCTATTTGTTCAATGCAATTGCTCTATGAGTTGTATCTTCGATTGTGTTTATTATGTTGAAGCTTTCATTCCTTCCCGTTCCTTTGTGTTATTTCCCATTCTTTTTTCTTATTTTTTTAAATATGGTTTTGAATAGTTTGTCAAGCTTGCCAGTGTCCAGTATTTATTACAATTTTAATTCTAGATTAATCTTCTACCAAATAAGAGTTACCAGGCAACACCCTCCCATTCCAGTCTCAGCTGTATTGTAAGGCTTTCTTTGATAGTATTTTGTAAGCAGTTCGAGAAATCAAGTTTTATTAACATTTAAAATTTCCCACACAAGCATAAAGTTAAAAACTATCAACATCGTATAACGTTTGAATTTTAAGCCATCATTTGTTAAATCTACTACTTATAACGGGACCTGCTGGAGGTGGCATGGCTAGACATAATATTATATACGCCACATGACTTGCCAGTGTTTGTACGATCAATTTAGCTACTTATCTTACTATCCATGCATTTATCTTAAACAAATAATAATAATAAACCCCGTAATGTCCGGTTGCTGGGCTCGGGCCACCTCATTTTTCAGAGGAGAACGGGATACCCTTTACGCTTACCCAAAGCGGATTGCCGGGATTGATACATCAGTTTCTGATCTAACAATTACCACGTGCTGACGGTAAAAGACAAATACCGGGATGATACTTGCACATGGAGATAGCCGAGTTGTCACTTATCTAACTAGTGACTAAAATTTGACATTAATTCCGTACTAGCAATGTGAGTTTTCAGGCTATGTTAATATAGACGTGGCGCCAGCGTGCAACGCCCTCTTGTAGAAGAGGGTATCCTCCCCCGCAAGACAGCCTGGGCTCGTGAGACAAGCGTTGCGGCATCACAGATGCAGTACCTATTGGTCTGGTTCCTGTGGCGTCCCGTAAAAGCATGTAGGATAGGGGCGCAGGTTGAGGTTTATTGGATAGTTTGACGCCCGACATCCCCGGGGCCTCAGCATTGGAGGTCACTTTGGACATACGGTCGATCAAGAGTCCCACACTCCCCTCGGTATACAGCCTTCCCCTCAGGCCGAGGATGGTGTCACAAGAAAAGACTTTCCACTTGCGTCATCAAAAAAAGGGGGATAAGATAGAGGAATCAGACCAAAGGAATGGGGTAAAAGAGATGGGATATGGTATTGGATCGTACGAAACACAATTAGCTCAAGACTAACCGTTTCACGCCGATTTTCTGTGAAAGCGTGATATCACACCAACCGATTCGGCCTTAAAACCTAAAATCAAGATAGTGATTCCAGTATAACTCTAGAACGGTAATACTTGATTTATATGAAATAGTAGATTGTTACACGAGAGGTGTATGTGACCTATTTAGGCATGCGATAGTTTGGCGCACGAGCGTAGCGAAGACGAAGCACTAATAGTTCGAGTGCGTAAATGAGCCTATCACCCAAGGTTAACACTCTGCTTTACATTTCGAATATGAGGAAATTAAATAAAAACTGCTCAATTAAACAAACTACTTCTGTAATGAAATCAGGCGTTAAGTCGATATCGATATCTCGAACTCATTTAATACGTCACATATGAAACGTCATGTAAATTTCTTTTTCTGTGGCATTCTACCAGCAAGTATTTTTTTGTCACTGATGATAGTAAATATTTTGCTCTTTATGTAAATTAAATAATAATTTAGTGAAAAGTAATTTATAAGTATAAAATGATGTTACAAAATTTTTGATATTTTTTTATTACAGTTTGTGCAGCGATTTGTTTGATAGGCTGTAAAAAAATTAAGACATAAGTCGCATGTATTATCTATGATTCGCATGATTTTATTTATTTCTTTGATAGTAAAGAAAATCGTTTCCCAGGGACGAAAAGTACTGTTTTCATCCCTGTGATCAGGCAACTCCAAGCGTACTTTCAGAATATGAGAAATGCAAATCATATTGTACTACAATCTGTTGTTAAGACCGCTCGAACAAGGACTATACCTGGCCCTGTAAGCAAGTGGCAATAGTGCTATAATACTGTTACGAGCTACAGGGCTCGAATTAAAAATGCTGTTGGAACTACTATAGAATTTATTAGAACTGTACAAACACGTATAAAACAAATACAAATAAAACTGGATGCAACCAGTTCACACTGCACGATTCAATGCAATTCGACACGTGCAAAGTCCGTCGTTTATATCACTAATCGAGAGTACTACCAAACGTCTTACTCGTTTCGTAGTCGTCGCTTGACTGCCCACCCCTCCATTCGGGCATTGTCTTATACTAACTACACAGTACAAAAAAAAATTGGTCGCGCGCACTGAGTTTCCGAGAAATAGTAATTTGCACACTTGCGAACGGAAAACAATAACAATAAGGATTAGTTCGACGCTAAGGATGGTCATAAAACAAGTAGAAAAAATAATAGCATGTTTTTCTTAATTACAATTCAAAACACAAAAGAATTCCTAAATCCGGGAAGACAATAAACTGTACTTAGGACAGGCAGCTGTGCGTTTATCTTTGACGGCATGTAACAATACCAATAGAAAGAAAATGTATGGGAAAGTCATAATACTTAGCGTAACTATATGTCAGGTATACATTTTGTATTATATTCATTTGCGCTAATGCCACTTGTCTATAGGTCCTTAGATACGGCTGAAACGTGTGCGGCCATCATGAATCATCGACTTCATCTGCTCCACTCGAAATAAGTCACATCTATCCATTTCTATTGAAGTGTGTCGGCTGGCCATGAACCATCAACTTATCTAATAATGTGGTTGTGAATGAGGGACACTGTTTTATAACATCACTATTGCATCTAATGATGTTTATCCGGCACCGCAAGGGCCAGACTCTTTGCTCGTTATCAATAGACATTTACCTCCTCATTCATAAGCTTTATAAGAGTTTTATAGAATAGATAACACTTTATTGCCCACCAAATATACAATTCCAATATTGTCATAGTAGAAACAATAGGCGGCCTTGTCGCTTAAAGCAATCTCTTCCAGACAACCTAACATAAAGAATAATTTAACCTAATCTGGCGATGTAGGTGGTGCAGACTATTAAGGTAGATCTTAAGCAAACATATTTTATAAATTAAATACACATACTTATTTTTAATTTAATTGTATTATTGTTCGCATGTAAGTATATATAATTTATATTATTATAATCTATTTAATTATGTATATCTTATTAGTTTATTATTGTTATTATTTTGTTTTTTCCTTAATTACAATTGAATTAGTTTTAATTTAGTTAAACCACCAAATATTATTTAATTTTTCTTGTAATGTCTCCTTGGACACCGGGTTGCCTGAAAGAGATCGCTCGGATCGATAAGGCCGCCCATTGTTCTAATGAAAATGTATTTATATTAAATGTCTAAGTTTATGGTGAACAATAAAGAGGTTCCTTCATTCATTCATACTTAAATTACTTTATAAATTAAATAGATATAAACATACTTATAATATATATATATATATATATATATATATATATATATATATATATATATATATATATAATTAATTTATAGACTCGTTTAAAGCAGTATAAATCTCTTAAAACAGTGTTTTTTAGAAAGCGATTATGATAACATTTTTAAAGAGCCTATAAACCACGTGTAACTAACTACTCGTTGTTATATTTATATTACTTGATATGTAACTTTTATCTGATGAATGAAAAATCGAACATAAATAAATAAAATATAAAAAGCGCTCTAACAAAATTAAAGGTGTTCCTGTTTGTCTGTCGGTTACGGTTCTTGGGCGACAACAATACTTGAGAACTGGTCCTGCCTTGTATTTTCCCTTTTAACATTCAAAGCATTAGTCTTGAGCGGTTTTTTTGAGTCCAATTTTCATCAAAATTAGCTCTCAAACTGGGATTTGAAAAAGAAAAAATAACAATTTCACTTTAATTATTTATATTAAAATATAATAATTAAATTAAATATTCGATAAAAATAATATTAATTCCTGGAGATCGCCGGCACCGGGCCTGGGGTCCAAGCTACCGATGGTTAGGGCTCCAAAGACATGAACCTCCTCACAATTCGTGCCTTGTCCAAGAGTTCCTGCCTTCTGTATCTGGCCTTTCATACGTCAATATTACTAAACAAAAGAAAAAATATATAAATAGTGTGTTACTTTTGTCTTTTAGATAAAGCTGCATACTATTTGACCTTAAGACGGGGTCGATGCACTCTTATCAGCATTATCAGCAATGCACGATATTTGTTGCATTTCTGGCCATTGACATTCAAGGACTATTTGATACATAGATTGTAAAATTAGATATACGAGGTATATGTACAATTGTAGATACATATAAATATATAGGAGATAAGAAGTAGGAAGAATCCTTGATGTAAGCGGGCGATTAAAAAGCAGTTCTGTCTACCAACTGGGGCCACTATCACCAAGAGTGTAAAGTTGTAATTTTTGTAGCTGTTTTGGGAAAAACAATACCATTTCGTTTTGTCCGTCCGTCTGTCTGTCTTTATATGTTACAGGCAATTTTTGCAGACACTGCTGAGTCTACATTTATAAAATTACTAGAGTTTACCTCGCAGCTGCGCCGCGGGTCAACCTCTAGTGCGTGCTTCTTGTTTAAAGAGCAGGCGTTAATACAGAGAGAGAGATAGAGAGATAACACTTTATTGCACACCAAAATATACAACTATAAAAAAAACAGACCACATTTACAATATTTTTCTAGGCAATACAACAGGCGGCCTTATCGTTCAAAGCGACATATTCCGGGCAACCTAAATGAAAAAAAATTGAATCAGGCGATATAGGTGGTGCAGGGAAAAGGCAATAGATACATAAATACTCAAACTAGTTTACGAAATGAATATACAAATACATACATATATACATAGTCATATATATACAATAATACATAAGTTATTATAATAAATATATTAGCATGATTATATTCTGTTAATCAGACATAGCTATTTGTGGACAAATAGTGTTTTCTGAGCAAATTTCTAAATATTGGTAATGATTTGGCCTCTCTGACAATAAGAGGCAGCATATTCCAAAGTTTGACAGCCTGCACCGTAAAAGAATTATCATAACAGGATATAGGATCCATTAGGACCATGCAGGCGTCATAAGTTTTCGGTACGTATCATGGCGCAAATTATGGGCATACAGGTTACATTGTACAAAATTTTTATGTTACTGCTATTTGCACCCGGAAGATTAATTTCATTTTATATCGCAAACTATCCCATCTCCCGGCGTGAAAAGTATTTATGTCCATTTTCGGTAATAAAACTACATTTAAACAAAATTACAGCAAAACCGATCCAGTATTTCTAGTAGTTTCCATGAAAGCTCAACAGAAAGACATATCGAGTTACTCTCGCATTTTTTATAGACGATGATTTTTTATATCTATAAACTTGAGAAATGATTGGTCTCATCCAAACTTTCATTCTCTATTTCAAACTGTCCTAGTTTTATTTATATATACCCCGTCTATGAAAACTACATAAATGACAATAACGACAAAAAGGACAAAAGGGACGAAAAGGACGAAAAGGACGAAAAGGACAAAAAGGACAAAAGTACAAATAGGAAAAAATTACAGAAATTACCAAAATGACGAAAATGGCAAATCACAAAAAAACCTATCCTACTTTTTGGGATAACTTTTACATAAAGCCATCCCAAAATTTATCCCGTTATCCGGGATAAAAAGTATCCCTTGTCCACCCTCGGTATTGAAGTTACATATAATATATACCGAATTTCAGCCAAATCGATCTAGTAGTTTTTCCGTAAAAGCATAACAAACAGAGAGACAAATATATTTTTATTCCGGAAACTATCCCAATTTTCGGGATAAAAAGTATCCTATGTTCATTCTCGGCATCGAAAATCTATATATACTGAGTTTCAGCCAAAAGCGGTCCAATATTTTTTCCGTGAAAACGGAACAGACAGACAGACCCAAAATTCCACGAAGCACAACAACAAATGTGAATGAACACCTGCGGTCATAAACCCCAAGTTCTATTACCGCCCGCATTTGCACTTCTTTTGTTTTCTTTATATTTAATATTTGTAATTAGAAAAGCCGCCTATTGTGTATTGTAATCTGTTCCGGTAGGCAGTGGCCAGGTGTGATTCCGGGAAATCGGGTGCACGCGATGAGGTAGACATATTGCACCATGCAGTATAAAACAATACCCGAACGGAGGGGTGGGGCAGTCAAGCGAGGATTACGATACGAGCAAGACGTACATTCAATAAGCGATATAGTGACGAACTTTGTGCGTGTATTAAATTGTGCAGTTTGTACTGGTTGTGTCCAGTTATATTTGTAACTATGTTATACGTGTTTGTATAGTTCTAATAAATTCTATAGTAATTCCAACGGCATTTTAATTCGAGTCCCGCACTCGTAACAATATTAAGAGGGAATTATTATTTTTCTATATACATACTTACATACTTTTTTTCTATATTGACCATAGTTATTTTGTTTATTTGACTTCATTTTAATCAAATTAAATTATTATCTTTGTATAAGTTTGGCCTACACAGTAAGATCATTAGCTCATGTGCTGTTTTTAGAATATATCGTTTTTGTAATGTATAGTATAAAGCTGTGTGATCTTTGTTGGATAATAAATAAATAAATATGTCTCTATAGCTAGATAATTCTGCAAGGAAGACGCGAGAAAAAGGAGTGACCATGGTACCTGTAACTAAGGGTTGAAATTTAGTTTTTGTGTATGCTATAACTTGCATCTTTTTAACTCAAACGGTGGCAAGATAGCTCTCAAAGTCATAAAAATTCTGTCCGAAACCACCTCCTTCCTCTAGCTTTGAAGCTATGAAGTAAAAATTTTTTAAGAATGCAAGTAGTGGTAGGGTTAGCAACCCCCACATAAATTATACTTTTTATTATTATGGCAAAACTGCTTTTTGTTTTAAAACATATTTTTCTTTTTCTCTTATGAAAGCTGTGTGCTACGAATAAGTTCTCTCGTATTAATAACTAGAGTTCTATGTTACTTACATAAAAACTAAATTAGGTTTTTTATATATTAAACCTTTTTACATATATTAGACCTAAAATTTTGCTGTTTCTTGTTCAATTGACTACAATAACTAAGAAACTAAATCCATATACTTAGTCGAAACAGCTGCCCAGCAAAACATAGAGGCGAGTCGAAACCAACCTGATTTAAAGTAATACAACGAATGACATGTTGTTTATGACGACGTCGGTATTTGTTAGTGAGTTGAAAAAACGCGACTGCAGCGCCATCTATTTTGGCGTCCATTCTAAGGAAACGACATCATTTATCGGGATAAAATGTATTCCAAATGTGTTCAGTAGTTTACAAAAAAGATGCGATCGCAGCGCCATCTTCTTCGCTATTTTTATCTATCCCATAAAAACTACTTCATTTATATTTGTATATTCATTTCTTAAACTAGTTTGAGTATTTATGTATCTATTGCCTTTTTCCTGCACCACCTATATCGCCTGATTCAAATTTTTTGTTTCATTTAGGTTGCCTGGAAGAGATCGCTTTGAGCGATAAGGCCGCCTGTTGTATTGCCTATAATATATTGTAAATATGGTCTGTTTTTGTAATTGTATATTTTGGTGTGCAATAAAGTGTTATCTCTCTCTCTCTCTTCATTTATCAGGACAAGAAGTATGCTAAGTTACGCCCTGGGATATAAGCTAGCTCCGTTTCGAGTTTCAATTAAATCCGTTCAGTAACTTTCACGTGATGCTTTAACAGAGAGATAAAAATTCTAAAAATTGCATTTTTGGAATTTCTTGGTCTGAATTAGCCCCCCTGAATTTTTTCACATATTTAAACGCATTGTACACACTCGAACCCTTTACAGATTTATTATAGTATAGATAGATAGATATCTTTACTTAGTCTGCAACAAGTATATGTGTTATTCACACAGTAGTTGCATTAGTTTCTCGTCGTGCTACCCAAAAATTAATAACAACGCTGCGCACAGTAGAACGAAAAAACTTTCAACGAAAAGTTAGGATAAGATCCGTAAACAAATTTTTGAGATATGGGGATATTTCCGTTTAAAGGTTTTTATGATACTATTACGTGTATCATAGAACGTTTTTCAACATATTTATGAGTGAACAGTATAACAGTTAATAAAATTTATTTAACATTAATATCAGTCGGAAAGTCGCAACACTTTGACGTTGAACTAATGTGAAAATGACGCGCATTTGCAAATGGCGTCACATGCGCGTGGTGAAAATTAGAATTGCAACTTTCGTCTCACTGTCTCTCAAATATATTGATCAAAAGCGCTTCAATGGAGGTTCGATTATTCAGCTTATTTATTCTTGTAATGTGAAACTCCATGGTTGAATTCTAATATATTTTTTTAAGATTCGTAGCAAAATTAAAAAAATCAGTGGACTATTTTTCACTTCTACGGAACCCTTCAATGTATGTGAACTCAGATGCGTTAGCCTGATTCTTTTTCCTTTACGTCCCATTTACAGCCGCGCTGTACCAAAAAGCACTCGTAAAAAAACCTTAGAGTACTTAATTTACTTTTTGTAACGAATCCTCGGGCAGGATAACAACACACATTTTTCCCATTAGTCACCATCACAATAGAAAGGCTCCCGGTTCATTGGCCGAGGGCAGGCCATCTTTTGGGACATCTGACGAGTGACGCACAAATCTCAGAGGCTATCGTGAGAGCATTCTTACTGTTTGAGACATGTACTCCTTATTATGGTCTGTTCACGCGATACTATATAAAAGTAATTAAAATTAATTAATTAATAAAAGTTCTTGATTGAAAGAAGTTGAGAAAGAGATTTTATGGTGGTTTTGATTTATGTTTGTTTGTAGGCAAACTAGCATGCGGGTCCACTTGATGGCAAGAAGCTACCGTCGCCCAAGGACATCTGCAACATAAGGTAACCGATGCCTTGCCTACCTTGTCGAGTGTTTACATATTTGTTTACGCCCCTTTTGAATAGCCCCATATTGTAACTCTCTGAGAAAACCGCAGGATGGAGATCATTCCATAGTTTGCTCACGTATTTCATGAAGGAGCATGCGCCACGCACAGTGGACGACTTCTAAATATCGACGAACTGTGGCTGAAGTCCCAATCGCCGGGAAATGATAGAATGGCGACGTAAGCACCAAATCAAACAGCTCATCAGAACACGCTTAGAACTGCAACGTCTCTTCTAAGACTTAAAGGTTCTAAACCGTTCGTAAGGTCGGGATGGTTTAGACAGAAAAGAGAGAGAGAGAGAATAGAGAGAATCCATGAAGAGGTTGACAAAAAAAGTTTATGGCAATAGTGTGGGATGGTAAAGTTGGTGCTGGTAAACCGCGATATACTTACCACGATCAAATCGCAGATGTCTTAAAGCATGGCCAGGTAAAAAGCACCTATAATAAATGTGTATTGTGGTGTCAGTATGTATGAAGAGATTAATAAATGTAAATGAATCAAAAGATGTATGTCAAGATTGTAGCAAGTGGAAATGCATCATCTCTGCCCACCCCTTTGGAAAACAAGCAAGATAATATTGTTACGAGTTACGTGACTCGAATTAAAATGCCGTTTGGAATTACTATAGAATTTATTGGAACTATACAAACACGTATAACATAGGTACAAATATAACCGGACGCAATAAGTCCAAATGTAATGCACAATTAAATAACACGCACAAAGTCCATCACTATATCGAATGTACACGTCTTGCTTTTATCGTGGTTCTCGCTAGACTGCCTCACCCCTCCGTTCGGGCATTGTTTTATACTAACTATACGATAAAACAATCGACATCGTGAACTGGATCTTCCAAGAACTACACCTGGCTAACGACCATCATAAAGGATTACAATACACAATAGGCGGCTTTTCTAATTACAAATTTTAAACACAAAGTAAACAAAAGAAGTTCCAATGCGGGCAAGTAATAAACTGTGCTTTATGCCCGGCAGGTGTGCATTCACATTTGGCGTGCTTCGTGGAATTTTGGCTAAGTTGTAACAATATGTATGTATGTATGAAAATTATATTTGTATGTATTTAATTTATAAAATAATTCAAGTATGTGTATTTAATTAATGTAGTTTGATTATGTCTAATTAAGCTCTATCTAATAATATGCACCATCTACATCGCCAGATTAGGTCAAATTATTCCTTAACTTACGTTGCCTGGAAGAGATTGCTTTAAGCAATAAGGCCGAATATTGTTTTTACCAAGACATAATTGTAATCGTAGATTTTTATAATTGCATATTTGGTGAGCAATAAAGTGTTATGTATCTATCTAAATTAGTAAGTAATTTACAATCGGCAGACAAAACCACACATTGTAGAGAAATGTGTAGAAAATGAGATTCCTCTCATTACATGTAACTTCCAATCCTACCCACCGTGCCATGTAGTGGTTTCGATAAAAGATGTTTGGGGGTTTTTCAATGTAATTTTTTTTTCACTTTTTACATGTATTATAATCTTGTTAAATCTATAATGTAATAGATCTGAAGATGTGTCGAGTTTCTATAATGAAAAAACAGGGGTTCTTGTTCGGACCAGCAAATTACGAAAATACAATTTTTGTCGGAATTCAGTGAAACTCGAGACAAAGCTAACTTATATCCCGGTCCAACATTTATGGTGCCGTCGTTGCAATTCCTAACCAATACTAGCTGGTTCCTATATCTTGCTATCCTCTTGCCTTACCATTGTTTTTTTTATTATTGCAGAAATTTGAACGAATCTACGGATGAAGTGGTATTTTGCGACTTGTTTATTTGTTTTATAATTTTACTAGAGTTTTCCCGCGGCTGCGTCGCGGGTCAAACATCTGTCTTCATTTTCGATATTAAAACTACATATGCACAAAATTACAGCAAAACCCATACTCCAGTAGTTTTCCCGTGAAAGCTTAATAGTTAGACAGACCGAGTTACTGTCGCATTTTTTATAAATGATATTTTTTTATATCTACAAACTTCAGACAGTCATGTCTGAAGTTTGTAGATACAAACTTTCATCCCCTATTTTCAACCCGTCCTAGTTTTATTTTTACGATAAAAAGTAGTAGCCTGTGTCAAACTTCGTCTATCATCTGTAAAATACAAATGCGAAAATGACGAAAATGACCGAAACAACCGTAATGTACGGTCGTTACGGTTGTTATTGTTGTTATTATCGATATTACCGAAATTCATCCAAATCGGTCCAGTAGTTTTTCCATGAAAGCGCGACAGACAGATAGACAAAATCACTTTCGCATTTATAATAATAAAAAAGATTAATTAGAATGTAAATTAAATCTCAAGGTTAAATGAGATTTAAGTGATAGACGACATGTACATTATACATGCCTATGCACGCGTCGGTTTTTTCTCAGTAACACGACCATACTCGTATGAATGACACGTTAGATGAGTTGTAAAGAAAATTACCATCTGCCTTACGGTTGCTTTAAGACTTCCATATAAGGTCTGTTTGACTTTTACTTATATTCCTGGTCCCGTTAGAACGGAATCAACCTACACATAGATAAATAAGTAGGCTAGTTAACATTTCCTAAATTTTCTTCACAAATATGGAAAGTACTTACATTATTACATGTAAACATTTTGTAGAGTTGCTTCCGTTTTGGGTCAAATTGGAGTACTTTGAGCTGCCATAAAAGTAAAAAGAAACGACCAGGCTGATAACATACGTCTTAACGGTTTTAAGCGCGATAATTTATTCGATTTTTATAATTCCGACGTTTCGGCCACTTTTCAGTAGCCGTGATCACGGAAGACAAAGGTGTCAATGAGTTTTGGTAAAAAAATGATTTAGCCTACCACCAACTTTACATTTCCACAATCAAATAAATTACCGCGCTTAAAACTCTAGGTCCGTATCCTTAAAAATTTGAATACAATTTATTTGTTATTAATTCTTAGACCCTAAATTAAGTACAGTACAGGGGGTACTGTTTCTTATGGTGTTAGTGACTATGTTCACTTATTATATGAGAGTAATGTACATTGACTACATTTTGTTACTTATTATTATTATCCTGTGTTGTGTTTTTGTAGTGTTGTGACAATTTTTCTGTTATTTTGTGTGTAGATGTATGACACTTAATCTACTACATTTTGTTTTTAAAGCATTGCATATATGGGTGATTTTTTTTTTTTTTTAAGTGAAACTGCTTTGGAATCGTTGCAATTTCAAACTCGATGAAACGAAAATAAAGCGGCACTACAAGGAGTTATGTAATAATTTAAACACCTATGCTCATAAAGATGGAATTGTAAATATTTTGAAGTTTTGAAGTTCATAAATCAAAATGAAACTAGACCATTTGTTTCCTATTTTAATTACCATAAGCCTCCCGTGTCACTTGTTCAAAGTGAAAACATGGAATTTGAATAATATGTGTTATAACGTATCTTAAATATGTAATATATGAGTGTAATATGTATATGAGTGTACATTAAAATATACAATATTTTTTGCGCTTGGTAAAAATAGTATAAAAATAATAAACATTATAATTATCTTAATACTCCTGATACTCTATATTTATCTCATTCTCTCGTAGGCTACTTTTCTGAAGTTTCTCAGTTTCTGCCGTTTGTGAATTGCACACACATACTTTGTTTTTTGTTTTGATGTTGTGTTATGTGTTTGATTAGCGTGCTAATATATGTGTGTATCTGCGTTGGAGTAGCCCTGGCTTCAGCACCCTTTTGCCGTTCAGTGAAATGTCACTGTCAGATGTCATACGACAACAGCGCCTTATGACGTTTTATGTCCCCCTCTTCTCCTATTTCTTCTGTCTATGACCGTGCCGTGTGTAAAATTGTATATTGTTATGTTGCGTGAAATAAATAAAAATAATCTTAAATAATCGTCATAATTTATTGTTCAAAATTGTCCTCTCGATCCACAATAGTGTGTGTTGATTACGTCGCTGCATTTATTTCTATTACAGTCAATGGCCTTCACGTGGGCCTTGGGTGAGTCCTACACTTAATTTATACTCCTTATCTATTAAAAATAACTTGCATGGAAAAGAACAATTGTGTAGAATTTTAAGTATTCCGATTGCATCAGTCTATTGCACCGGCCTATTTAAATGTACTCGTCCAAAGCCAGGTGTATGTGCACATGTCTTGAAGTGATATCACTTTAAATGCATTTAATTCATTAGATAATTTAGTTTCTGATTACAATAAACGTAAATTAGTGTATAGTAATTAGTGGATATTAAGACACTAGTTAAGGTTGATCTACGGCTTCGGCCTCCTGAGTTGGATAATTGTAATAAAAAACACGTTGGGTTAGAAAAATTGCCCAAGCGGTGTATGTTTCCAGGCCAAGAGTCAAACCCGACATAATTACTTGCAACAACTCAGATGGGTTTTTGGTAATAAAAGAACAGCAACTGGTCACTATACTTATAATCAGAGAACCTTACGGCTTCATACACTGATTCGACACACTGGATAGACATCTTTAGAACACCACGTTATCCCTCCAACTATTTTATAGTATAAGAAACTTAATCAAATTGGCACAACCGATAGCGGATTAAAGTCATTGATAAACTATTTTAATTAAAAAGTTTATGAATGACAAGAATTTGTTACATTATTGTTTGGAATTTTGAGATAATATTTTGTATAAAATATTATATTTAAAGTTTTACATGTAATAAACTAATCGAACACAATAAAAATCTATCCCCTTCTGCCAACATGACAGGAATCAACCCAGGACCTCTGCGTAACAGTCAGCTATACCGGGCAAAGGCGTAGTAGCAGAAGGTAGTAGAAGAAAGAAGTAGAAGTAGGTTCAGTAGCTGAATAACGAAAGTAGTGGAAGTTTATCACCTCTGCCGAACTTTTCATCGTGCGCGTAACACACTTGGCTGATTAATACTCAATCATTTATTGCACATATAATAATATAATAAATATCAGCCCATAAATGTCCCACTACTGGGCTCGGTCCTCTCCTTATAGGGGGGAACGGACAGTATACCCGCCACGCTTGTCCAAGGCGGCTTGACAGGTTTGACACATCGGTTATACGCAGGTTGCACCACGATGTTTTCCGATGTTTTTCATTGTCAGTAGTGGTGGTAGTAGGTGAGAAGCGAGATACGAGATGCGAAGTGCGAGATTAAAGAGCCGAGATGCGAGTGCCACGAGCCGTTAGCCGAGATGGGATAGCCGAGAGAGAGCCGAGAGCCTAGAGCCGAGATCCGAGAGCTGAGAGCCGAGAGCCGAGAGCCGAGAGCCTAGAGACGAGAGCCGAGATCCGAGAGCCACGAACAGCGAGCCGAAAGCCGAGAGCCGAGAGCCGAGATCCGAGAGCCACGAACAGCGAGCCGAGAGACGAGATGCGATATGCGAGATGCGACAACCGAGATGCGACAGCCGAGATGCTACAGCCGAGAGCCGAGAGCTGAGATGCGAGATGCGAGTGCCACGAGCCGACAGCCGAGATGCGAAAGCCAAGAGACAGCCGAGAGACGAGAGCCACGAACAGCGAGGCGAGAGATGAGAGCCGAGAGCCGAAAGCCGAGAGCCAAGATGCGACATGTGAGCGCCACGAGCCGAGATGCGAGATGCGAAAGCCGAGAGAGAGCCGAGAGACGAAAGCCTAGATCCGCGAGCTGAGAGCTGAGTTTCGAGAGCAAAGAGCTTAGAGCCAAGAGCCGAGATGCGAGACGCGAGATGCGAGACGCGAGATGCGAGATGCGAGACGCGAGATGCGTGATGCGAGATGCGAGAGGCGAGATACGAGGTGCGAGATTAGGGAGCCGAGATGCGAGATGTGACAGCCGAGAGCCGAGAGACGAGAGCCGAAAGCCGAGAGCCAAAATGCGAGATGCGAGAGCCACGAGCCGAGATGCGAGAGCTGCAAGAGAGCCGAGAGAGAGCCGAGAGACGAGAGCCGAGATGCGATATGCGAGACGTTGAAAAAGCGCGCGAGCGCCGCGAAGCCTCAAAAGAGGCTTGAAGAAAGAAGCTGGAAGTTCCTGCCGTATATGGCAGGAACTTCTGCATTGTCAGTAGTGGTGATAGTAGGCTGCCTTTGCGGCAGTGGTTGCTCCGGCTACCGTTGGGCAACCATCTCCGGCAATGTTCGTCTTGGTTGCCGTTGGGCAACCGGCTTGGCAACCATCTCCGGCGGCTGTTGTTCAGGTGGCCGTTGGGCAATCGGTCGGGCAACCAACTCCGGCAATATTTTAACAGGTTTCCGTTGGGCAACTATCTCTTGGCATCTGTTGCTCGCAATGCGGGCATGGGGCGGGCGTTCTGACGGCTCTAGGGCCCTGTGCCACTTTTGGCGGAGCCACCGCTTCTGCCTCTCTCCTACTTCTTTGCGGCAACGCCTCTTGGGTGGCGTTTGCCGTAGCCTTACGGCCGGCCTATGCCTCTTCTTTCGTTGATGGAGGGGCATTACGGTCGGTGGGGTCCTTGGCTGGAGTTGCCAAAGTTGCCCTCCCCCTCTGTCTTGTACCGGTATGGTTGCCGAAGTCGGAGCAAGCTGGGGGTGCGCTGGTTCTTACGGTGGGAGTGGGGCCTGCTCTCTTCGGCGCTCAGCCCTCGTAGGCCTAGGCGGACGTTTGTCCGCCTACTTTTGGGATCTTGGCGGGGTTGGGGGACTGAGGCCCTCTTCTTCCTCACCTCTTTTAGATATAACGGGCACCTTTTGTAGAACGCCGCATGTCTTGCCACGGGCGGGGGTAGTCAACCGAGAGGTGCTCCTCCGCGCACCTCACGCACTTCGGCGCCCTATGGCAGTTGTTGGAGGAATGGAGTGGAAATTGTATTCTTTCTCCGTTCCTGCACGGATAATCCATCTGTTGTTTGCCAGCTTCATAATTTAAAAATAATAATAATAGGACATAGCAATACCCTTTTAGAGCATTATTTAAGGTTCTTTCAAAGTTGGACAATCAAACAAATTATTCTTTAAAATTGATTTCTTTATTACTCCAACCCTGTTATCAAAATATTCGCCCACTCGATTTTATTGACCACATCATTATTTTTGTTTTCCGCTCCAAGCAGCTGGCTATAAGAACCCTTCTATGATTTGGTAAAGCTATTTATAGAAACAGCTTCTGATTTCGATCATTATCTCATAAATTATAAACATGTTTGTCGTGTTTAATATTTTATTATTGCTAGATGTCTCAGGCATCATAAGACTTAATTTGTGTTTACAATTAATTTACATTCTAGTCTACTAGCAATTGCCTGCAGATGCGCCGCGTGTCTAGGCAGAAGCTTTATTTTAATTACACCAAAACTTAATTCGGTTTTGTACACATAATAATAACAAGAAAATAAATAAAGAGCAAAAAGTACAAAAAAGAAAAAAGGAAATAGAGCAAAAAGGACAAAATTATAGAAATAACGAAAATGACGAAAGTGGCAAATCACAAAAAAACAAAACGTATCCCACTTTCTGGGATAACCTTTAAATAAATCTATCCCATTATCCGGGATGAAAAATATCCCTTGTCCACTCTCGGTATTAAAATAACATATGTACCGAATCTCAGCCAAATCGGTCCAATAGGTTTTCCGTAAAAGCATAACAAACAGAGAAACAAATATATTTTTATCCCGGAAACTATCCCATTTTTCGAGATAAAAAGTATCTTATGTTCATCCACGGCATCGAAAATATATATAAGTATATACTGAGTTTCAGCCAAATCGGTCCAGTAGTTTTTCCGTGAAAACGGAACAGACAGACGGACAGACGGACAGACGGACAGACGGACAGACAGACAGACAGACAGACAGACAGTTACTTTCGCATTTACAATATTAATAGGGATAGATAGATAGAAAATTCCTTTATAGATATTAAACACTACCCCCGTATTTATAATACATAACTATACGAGCTTTACCGGTTCTTTAAAATGGAGTTTAATACAAGTGTTTTTCATAATCGTATAAATGGTACCATTAAGAAAAAACCTTTTTTTTGTAACAAGCCAATAAACCTCGTATAACTATTATGAATAAGGAGGTAAGGCTTTTTACCTGATTTTTCTTGCGTATAAGAACCCCTTTGGGAATTATCCCTTTTATCATAATCCTAGCATTGCCTCCTGATTGATTTCAGTGCATAGGTTTTGGAAAGCCCAGGGTCTGCATTCCTTTTTTTCTTCGTCTAGCGCGGTCTTCTATATGCCTTATTGTAAGACCATTGACAAATATATCATCCTTAAAGACGTCAGGCAGAGTTCCTCGAGTAACACGGAAGACTATTCCTACATCCAGTATTAAAAAACATTTTTTTTTAATAATTGCCCTAATGCTGGTCTCGGGCTTCCCACTTCTTAGGCGAACTGACGGTATACCCGCGATGCTTCTCGTAGCCGGCTTGGCGGGTTTAACACATCGGTTTTAACAATCAGAATATATACATATTTTATACATAAACTGTCTGAATAGTATACGTATTACACCCAACAGCAAAATTATTATTTATTTAATTAAACTAAACATAGTTAGGTTGTATTTTCTTAAAATTTAGCGACTAGTATACATAATAGAACTATGTTTTAACCGTTTTAAGCGCGGTATTTTATTTTATTTTTCGACGTTTCGGCCTCTTTTCAGTAGTCGTGATCACGACATTTTTGTCTTCTGTGACGGCTACTAAAAAGTGGCCGAAAAGTCATAATGAAAATCAAATAAAATACGCTCCCATCTGGCAGCGACTTGTTACACACTCTTTAATTTTATTATTTTTACCATTTATAACTTAGTTTATTTTTAGTCTTTAATTATAATTTTTAAGTTAGTTTTAAATAGATAGATACATAACTTTTTATTGTACAAAAATATATTAAATTAGAATTTAAAAAAACACTTGCGAAATAAAATTCTATAAAAACCTAAATAGTTATTGTAACGTATCGTGTTTTACAGTTATTGTAAAACACGAAACTTTAATAAAGGTCCTATTAAAGACGATTGTAATGACTTCCGGTTTTGACTACTGCTATCCATTCATGACTTTTAAAAATCATAATCTACTGCATCCCCTAAAAACGTTCATCAAGCCCGGTCGGAACTCTAATGAGATCATATTGTTTCAAAGTTCGTTGACCCGTAGCCCACGTGTGGACTGTGGACACACGTGTAAGTCTTTTATACTTTATAAATCTTTGTCGGAGTTCCTTTAAACTTCCATGCTCCAAATTTCACGAGGAGGGTTCCTTAGAATAATCGGACAATGAAAACTGTAGAGTGTTCTTGTTTTTCACTCGTATTCATTATTTCACTCGTATTCATATATTGAATTTGACGTAGTAGAGCCTTGCTGGAATCGTTATCGAATAGGTGATACCACGCTCTCACAAAATATCGGCGTGAAATAGTCTTGAGCTGAAATCAATGATTGTTCTGATGGTCCACATCTCTCTCCCCTATCTCTTCTATTCTTTTCTATCCCCTATTCCAATCCCCTCTTTCCGAATCCTTCTGTCGAACCCCTATATCCCATCGCTACCGGCAACGAATTCACTCCGCCCCTGGTATTGCAGAGGTCTCGACGATAAACACTTTCCATTGGATAGACTGTCTCCATGTGAGCCACCTACGCAATTAAAATATACTTTTTAAAATACTCTTCAATTCAGTAATATCTTTCTTATCTGATCGTCTGGCCATTTTAAATCATTCCCTAAATCAATCCCACGGGATTCCCAGGATAAAAAGTAGTGCAGATTTTAATTCTAAGAATTTACTCTTACTTACGGATTAGTGAAAACCGCATCGAAATCGGCCTAGTAGTTTTTACGTGAATCCCGAACAAACAGACAGACAGACAAGATATTTAAAAAAATGTCATCGTGTTCTACAACGTTTATATAGTCTATTCCATTTGATTTTTTCTTAATATTTTCAATGTTTATTATACACGGCATGTTTAGAATTTTACTATATTATAGATTATGAGATAGATATATCACACAAGTTCTTTTGTAAGAATCCATAGAAATGCAGGGTTCCCGGGGACAAAAATCCCTTTACATACAATCACAAGTGCCTTAAAAGGTCTGAATGACATTTTATATGTATTTTCATTTGAAATTTTCTAAATTCGTTTATTTATAAAATACTCCAAAGTTTTCTAACGTCTTAGCATGTCCTGTGACCCCCTAAAATCTAAGCTTGCACTTGCTACACAATGAGTCCCTCCTGCATTCATTCAAGTGTGACATCCACGAGCTTTTGTTACACATTTCAATAGGAAGGGTTAATGGCGTCTTTCTAATAAGAAAAAGGGGTACGACAAGGTGATACGCTCGAGCCCTAAATGTTCCAACTTCCAAATATTAAAAATGAAATTATTTATTTTGTCAGAAACATAGAGGTGAAAGACGTTACATATAAATGCTTGGTACATGTTTCGCCTTATAAGACATACAAAAATTTTTAAGTTAATATTTTTTTCCCAGGGGATATCCATCTGAGGACAAAGCGCCGCGGGGGAAGCGCGGTGGAGCGTGTGGGATTCGCCTCGTCGGGGTGGCACTAGCACCCCCGTAAGAATGTTATTGCCACACCGCGGTTGGCGCAACCCACTTAAACCCCTAGCTGATCCTCGTTGACTTCCATGTCCGAGCTGTGAGCTCGCTCACGCATTCACCTCTGGCCCGGACGGACGATGGCCGGCCCTCCATTGTAAGATGGAGAGCTGGGCTTCTCCGACGACCCCGGGTCTCACCACGAGGTTTTGCATCCCTCCTCTTCGGTCTTTATGTGCGAGGGATGCAGTTCCCCACAGGTCGCCCGCACGGCCGTAGCCTATGGCGGCTGGAGATCGTCATTCAAGACTCTCCGTCTCCGCCGCCGGCTTTGGCTAGAGGGGAGTGTGTTGGTGTGCTCCCTTTCCCACTCCGTCTCCTCCTTCACAAACATTGCGGTCACGCAGAAGGAGACAGCCGCGTCCTACCCGTCGGCGCTCCCGACCATGGCCTGTACCACGGCCGGGAGCGACATGTCGGCTCCAATAGCCGCGATAAGATCACAGCGCTGCTCGTTCCAAGAAGGACACACCTGGAGGGTGTGCAGCACCGTGTCTTCGTCACCGCCAACGCAATGATGGCACCCCGACGTCTGCTCCTGCCCTACACGACACAGGTATCTCCCGAAGCATCGGTGCCCCAAGAGGACCTGCGTCAGGCGAAACGTTAGTTCTCCTTTCGCAAAACGTACAAGGAAGCCAGCATTCTGGCCTCCAGGTTCCAAGGCAGAATACCAGCGAGCATAGAGGTTGCTTCAAAGGATATAGTGAAATATCCTCGGGCAGCGCTGACGGACAGCTTACTCTGTTTATCGCAAGGTAGTGACGTTGCGAGCCGCCAGGGCGCACGCCCAAACAGGGGCCCCCGTAACGTAACGATGGTCTTTTACGCCCCGTAAAAGACCATCGATCGCACGACTAATTAAATTAACATTAAAATAGCTCAAAGTATAATATTTATTCATTAAAAAATAACTGCATGTCTTGAACATACCTATATACAATGAAAATTGTTTTGAATTGACGTAATAAGATCATGTATATAACTGTCAATTTTAGAATTAAAACCTATTTGTAATTAAAAAATCATTTATGTCATAAAAACAATGTTTGAAGGCAATTCTTTCAAAATTCTTGGGATCTTATTAAATACTCTTATAGCCATTATACTACAGTTGTTTTGATGCAAGGCGGTCGTAGAGCAATATGTTTACAAGAACAACCAAGTCCGTAACATTTTCGTGGTCTCGGACTCTGTGGTGAAGAAGTATTCTGAGCGTGGTTTATTTTCCTTAATGTATCAGAGGTCTTGGATTCGATTCAAGTAAGTGAAATATCGCAAACAAACATACTGTTATACTCCGATCTGGATATTACGGAAACCTAGAGTTGTTGAAAATTTATATGTGTGCCAGATTAATATATATATAGCTTTATTTATTATTTTTATTTATATAGGTAGCTCAGTGGCGAAGTAAGACATTTCCAATAACGTGGATTCGAGCCCTGGTCAATGGTGTTAGCTCAACATACAAGTTAAATTATAACATGCTAAACACGTAAATAAATATTTTGAGCAAATAAAGTTTATTAAAACCTTTTTTTTTCATATCTGTCACCCAAGCATATTGCAGTGACATATACAACCCTGATAATGAAAATAATAAATCACAAACTCGCATGCACAAGGAGTGAAAAATACGTAACAATGCTTGCGGTTTTAAGCCAATACATTAAGAGCGGAAATGATACAATTACGCTTTTTGATGCGATAACAGAGTTAATGTCATCAAAACGTCATATTAACGTCATTCAATGTCACGAACAATACTGGAACGAGCGCAATTGGTTGGAAAAAATAAACTGAAGGTGTATCTTACGATTTTGATTAATGTAGAACTTAGAATTTATTTAGGGTTCGCAGTCACCCGGATGTGACGTCGTCTTTATGTCTGCTAAAGGGACGGTTGACATGAAAAATAATTCCCACTTGCAACAAAAAGTAAGGGTTCCGTAGTCTTTTCAGCAATAACGCAATTTATATAAAAAAGAAACATAAATGAAGAAACAGCGACGTATTTAATTTGTTTACTCTGATTGTGATTTAAAAAATACAGCTTTTTATTTTTAAATCTGTACGTCGCATTTACAGCAAACAATATTTGTACTTAGCTTGTTGCTGTGCTGAAATTATATGTATATATGTAGGAATCGTATTTGTTATTATAAAGTAACCATATGACGGAAGTAGTCACATAACCGGATGTCAACGTAGAGGCATTTATTATCGAGCGACGAATATTGGAAATGGAGTAACCGGAAGTTGGAAGTTAAAATGGATGGCGGAAGTTGGTTTTATGAAGAAAGCGAAAATGAAGTGGCGCCAAAGTATTACCGGATATTGTCACTACGGCGCGCTACGAGGACCTTAAATACGCGGTGTTCGGGCAGAGATGGGACAGTCTTCAACCGACCAGTCTACAACCAAGTCGTCTTGTGGTCGATAATTAATGCTTGATAATCGCAGTATTCTTGAGGGCAAATTGCTGCTCGACGCCTGACAAGCGTGGATGCATCTCTTCGAGTTGTCCTAATATTTATGTGTATTATTGTGCTGTATTTAATATTGTAATTGTAATAATTGTAGTGTAATAAACTTTGATTATAATATTTCAGATTATTATTGTTATACTCGGTGTCGTGCCGTTCGTACGCCGTGAACCCGGCATATACATACATACATACATATTACTCTATTGAATGTTTGATAATTTCCAAAAATGCGCTTGTAAATAGTTACATTCGACTGACCGATAGCTCGTTGTAAATTTTGATTAAAAGAGAGTGAAATGTAGTATCGAATGAACGGTGACTCCACTCGTTGACGATTGCCAAGATTCGAGAGCCGGAAGCCGAGATGCGAGAGCCGAGAGCCAAGATACGAGATGCAACAGCCGAGATGCGAGAGCCGACATGCGAGAGTCAAGATGCGAGATGCGAATGCTAGATGCAAGATGCAACAGCCGAGATGAGAGTGACCAGATGCGAGTGCCGTGATGCGATAGTTGAGAGCCGAGAGCCAAGATGCGTGATGCGAGATGCAAGGTGCGAAATACGGATGCGAGATGCCGAGAGACGAGAGCCGAGACACGAGACGCGAGGTGCGAGATGCAAGACGCAACAGCCGAGAGCGGAAAGCCGAAAGCCGAAAGCCGAAAACCGAGATGCAAGATATGAGATGCGAGTGCCGAGAGCAGAGATGCGAGTGCCGAGAGCAGAGATGCGAGTGCCGAGAGCAGAGATGCGAGTGCCGAGAGCAGAGATGCGAGTGCCGAGAGCAGAGATGCGAGTGCCGAGAGCAGAGATGCGAGTGCCGAGAGCAGAGATGCGAGTGCCGAGAGCAGAGATGCGAGTGCCGAGAGCAGAGATGCGAGTGCCGAGAGCAGAGATGCGAGTGCCGAGAGCAGAGAGCCGAGATGCGACAGCCCAAATACGAGGGACAAGATGCGAGTGCCCAGATACAACAGCCGAGAGTCGAGATGCGAATGCTAGATGCAAGATGCGACAGCCGAGAACCGAGATGCGATAGCCGAGAGCCGAGAGTCGACATGCGAGACGTTGAAAAGGCGCGCGAGCGCCGCGAAGCCTCTTCTCGGCAGGAACCTCAGGGCATCCGTGGCTGTCCTGTCGCAGCCCGGCGCTTTCCACCTGGGGAGACGTAGCACCGTCTTTCGGACTTCGACCGGGGAGATGAAGGCCTCCCCGCCGAGAGTGTATTTATTATTTATTATTTCGTCTGACGCCGCTGCTGGGACTGGGTGTGGCTTGAATTGCGTTTCCAAATGATCGGCGAGGATCTCAGTGCGATCCACGGGCGCAAAACGCCTCTGGCCCTGGGCATCCAGCAGCGGGTACGTTGGTATTGGCGTCCTTTGTAGAGCTCGGCTTAGGGCATGTAAATCCGACGCGTGTTCGGAAGCCCGGTCGATAACTTTCGCAGGTCTCTCCTCTCCAAATCTTCACAGCCTCTGTGACTTGAGCTGTTAAGGCATTCAGCCTAGTCTTGAGCACTGGACATTTGGTTCTGGCCCACAAACGTCGGAGTGCGCCCTTCGGCTGGTGTCCTGGCTAAGCCGGGCTGGGAGCTCTGGACGTCTGCTCCGCGGTGTGGACATCATAGTTGCGGTGTTCCTAACAGACTCAATCCACTCCATGATGAGCCTAGTGGCTCGCTCGACCTCCTTCGGGGCGGAGAGTCCGCCTAGGGGGATGGTTTCCTCCATTTTCCTAGCGTATGCTGCCTAATCTGTTCTTGTGCTCAGCGTCCTCGGTGGCACTGCTACCGCCGCATTACATTGCTATGATGTATTTCTTCGTGAATTGCAACGGTGGGTGGCACCAATACAATTCGATCGGAGCGCCCTCTCTTCGACTACTCGTCTATCCCTTGGGAACAGTACTTCTGGACGAAAGGTATCCTATATCCTTTTCTTAACCCCTGAAATCATGTATGCAAAATTTCATGATCTGTTGCGTAGTTAAGACGTGATAATGTTACAAACAAACAAGCTCACGTTCACATTTATAGTTAAGATTCATTCACATGCCATTAGCCGAAATTTGACATTACTTGTATGGCGCTTATGTCAAATTCAAATATTTAAAACAAAATGAGTGGTGTCATATATAAATAATCATAAATCATGCACGTCGCTGCTTGGCATAGGAACTTGCATTAAGTCGCGTATTACACGATATTTTGATTGAACACGATACATCTTTGTAGATATAGGCACCGGCCAATAGTCATACATCAGTTACCACGACCAACATCTTATTGTGCTCAAAATCTTTATAAATTCAGCAGGTTAGTCCGTCAATCTGTCTATTAGCATCGCAGTCATTTTTCTCAAAATATTAATGTTTCTTTGAGAATACAATTTGACAGCACGATGTATTTTCTATAACCAGTAATGGTGCAGTTAAATTTCGACAGCTATAATTTATGTAGTTCGCCACTCTGTTACTGAGAGTTGAATTTTTTTACTATGCATAACGATACCCGCCGTTAGACAGGTTTTCAAAAATGATAATGATGTTTGTTAATATTTTTTTATTTAAACCATTGAGATGAGATTTTCGTTTACAAAGTCGTACAGGTGTAAAACCTATAAGTGTCAATTAAGGTATAGTCAAGGTGGCGAAGTCCATCAGTGGGGGAACTCCATACAGTTCTCGTTTCTTCCGTGTTTGAAAAGAAACGACGGTAACAAATCGGTCAGTAAAGCTAAGACACCATTTAACTCTACGTTCGAATTGTAGTTGGCGTTAAATTCCGTTTAAAACAGGTAAATAACGAGAGGTATACGAACTTACCCCACTAACGAACTTCCCCACCTTGACTATATAAAAATTCTTTAAAAAATCAAGATGGTAGAGGCTAATACTACTTTCACGTAAATTTAGTTTAAACACAAAACATTTTTTTTAAACGGATATTTAATTAAATTTTGTAAATGCTTTATAATAGAATTATAAAAATAAATTGCAATAGTCCAAAATGACAAAATCAAAAAAAATGTTATTCATGACATCTACCTAACCTTCGATTTTGCGTGGCCTAACACGTACTTGGCCAATGTATTGGGTAGGGCAACCGAGCGCAGATCGACACTCCACATAGTAATCAACAAATGAACACAACTAATGTGTGTGTTAAAATGGGATTTTTAAGAAAAAAAAGTCGAACATATTTCAAATATTTATAACTATTTCGTGATAACTGGTAACTTAACGGCTAAGGCACCTTATTTGAATGACGTATCTTCCAAGTCTGACCCAACAATAAGTTCTCTATTCGAACCCACGTCATTTATATGAGAGACGGCTACCTAAGTCATTTAATCACTAAGAATTAAAAATATTAAACATAATGTTAACCACCATTCCCTAACTATTCGATAGTGAAATCATCGTGAAATTCTTGCTTCATTTCACTTTTGTTAACCACTGTATCAGGAGCATTGTTATCAGATAATGTATCTACACTAGAATCTGATGCAGACGACATCCTAGAATGTCCTGGGGAAACATCTGGAGCTTCTTGTGGTAAAGGCTGTATACAATCTCTATTTATACCTATATCGCTCAATTCAGCCTGCGAAAACAACCTTGCAAGTTCCACTTTCAACATCGCTTGTCTTTGTAGCGACAGTTTCTTAAATGTCCTAGCATAGCTAAGAAACAAATAATCTACACTATCATGATCTCTCTGTTTGTTTTTTCTTTCAAGGAAATTTAATATCATCGTATCTACGTCATGTTCTGTAAGTTTCCTCTTTCGAACTCCTGGCTTTGAAGATGTTGAAGGTGACGGTAAAGGATTATAAGAATAATTTACAACAGTTTCTGGTGCATGATTAGTTGCAGTCATATGATCTGGAATAATAACGGTGTTCGACGGTATTGAAGATGCATTTATTAATACAACGTTTTCACCACTTTTTATCTGACTGATCTCACATAATTTGTATACAGATTCATTGGAAGGTAACGTTTCCTGATCCAGAAATAAAAGTTGTGAGGCCCATACGTAGTTTGGAGTTTTTCTATCACTCCATTCGTTATCTTTTAAATGGTTTTTATATTTAATGTATCCGTCTCTCACTGTCTTCCATTTTTTTCTTACAGTATCACCTGAAAATGTAATCATTTAATAGATCGTTGTCTTTATAAGAAAATAACTTTCTTCCCTCGTAAATTTAATTGAACACACCCAGTTTTGTTTCCAGACCTCATTTAATTACGGGAATGATAAACTAATTATACGGCCTTTGAGATACTTGTTTAAAAATTTTCAGTAAAAGGTTCCTTAACGGGGATGAATCTATGTCCACGCTCTTATCCGTTTGGCTAGGTTACCCTAATATGGATTTTATCAGTAATATCTTATATCTCAAAAATTCTTACTAACACAATAAATATTGTTTCTTTGAAACTCTTTATACTGGATCGGTATTGCTGTAATTTTGTTTAAATGTAGTTTTAATACCGAAAATGGCCTTAAATAGTACTTTTCATCCCGGGTGATGGGATAGTTTGCGATATAAAATAAAGTGAATCTTCCGGGGGCAAATAGCACTAACATAAAAATTTAATACAATGTAACCTGTATTAACGCCTGCTATTTAAGCAAGAGGCACCCACTAGAGTTTGACCCAGGGTAAACTCTAGTGATATAATAAATAATTCATAAAAAATATAAGTACAAAGAAAAACAAATGATAACCTACTTAATATCTAAATAGAACATGTAATGACAAGAATGCAAGTACTTACAACTTTCACCCAAATCTGCGGCGATTGACGTCCATAGTCTAGCCTTTAAATCGAAATTTTTATAATCTTTATGTTTAGCATCATACAAACATCTGTGTGGACGGACTTGATCAATAATTTTCTCGTTTAAATCCATTGCCAAAGGTTTATCTTTTGTAAATTATCACTTCTAATAACAAGCACGCTTGAGATTATAAACGCCTGACGCGAATGGGCATGGACATGGAATATTCCATTTATTCTGTCGAGCAGCCAGTCAGCCAGCGCGCTCGTCCCGCCCCGTCCCGCCCCGCTCACGTCCGATACCCGCGCTGTGTGCTGTCGTATCGTCAAAGTGACCCGCTGTTCTACGAAATTCGACCATTTTCTTAGAGAATTAGAGTATATAATAAAAGGAATGAATGCGCGTGCTGGTAGCCTGGATAAAAATGCGAGACGCCGTGCCGACGCTTTTATTTTAGTTGTTTGGGATGTTGTCATTTGACCAAAAGCGCGTCACTGAGCTCAGAAATAAATTTACTCATAGTAATATATCATACAATTACTTATTTATAACTCAGTACTTAGCATTGCACAAGTCGTGGTAGCGTAATGGCTAACGTACTCGTCCCTAACTCAAAGGGCGCGGGTTCGATCCTGGTCGGAACGCATGCACCACTTAGTCAGTTTTCTGACCTAATGTGCATATTGTTACAATTACCACATGCTAATAACGGTGAAGGAAAACATCGTGATGCAACCTGCACATCGAGATAACCGATGTGTTAAACCTGCCAAGCTGCCTTGGACAAGCGTGGCGGGTATACTGTCCGTTCCCCTATAGTGGGGGGCCCGAGCCCAGCTGTGAGACACTTATGGGCTGCTATTATAATAATATATACTTAGCATTTAATCGTATATATTATAGATTTTCTTTCTGTATTCATTAAAATACATTATTTTTTTAAGTTTATAAACAAGGTGTATTTAACTAAACTTTTCAATACATAACAAATCTTTAACAAAAGATTTTGAAAAGTTACGCTGATTTTTTCACATTTTAAGTAAGATATGGCTCCTAAAAAACCTTGTACACTCGTCATGGCATTGATTATGAAGAATTCATGAAGATAAAATTTCCACATAATTAATTTCCAACGGAATACCAAATTGTGTAAAACTTTGACCATAATTAATTATAATGATCCTAGGTTCAACGCTGGGATCGCCGAGCCAGGAACAATTTAGGACTTCATTCAGTATTTAGATACTCGCTTTTATATAATTTTCTGTATAAGTAGTCTAAAATTTATTATTTGGTCAGCGGTACATTTAGGAGGCTTCTTTAAATTCTGCATATTGTATAATGCACAGTGACAGAAAATTATTACCATAGCCTATATACATTTGCAACACTGGAGGTTTTAACAAAGTGTTACTAGACACGGATTTTTATGTTATATAGCGAGCAGAAGCTGTGAAAAGTAAGAACTAGTTTACTGCTGCTTTCTTCTTCGAAGAAACTCTTTGTTGATGTACACAACTAGTCCAACGGTTTCCACCAATTCAAATAAAACAAGTTTATTTATTATTGTTTTTAATTAACAGAAATAAAATCACATTTTTACTAATTTTCATCACGTGTACAATTAAGACCATTAAAATAGGAAAGAAATTTCGCTCTCACTTGATATGCTTTAGGATGTGGTCGTTGATTTGTTATTGAAGCGAATCCCACCCCTGTTGAAATTTCAGTATCCTCAGGTATACTTATGGGGTCATAACCATGTTTTATTATTAGAAAATTATGTAAGCAAGTTGCTGCTCTAAGAACCTCTATTACAGTTTCGACTTTATAAGGTAGTGGTTTTTTTAAAATTTCCCATTTGTAAATTAAAGTTACCAATGTTCTTTCAACAACCTGTCTCGTGTACAAAAGTCTTTTATTGAAGATGCGCTGTGATTCCCGAACGTCTTTGTTCCTTTCTGTAAGTTTTTTCTCTTCACAACTCCTTAATATATTTTCTTTTAGAACAAAAGCCTCATCTCCTAGTAATACATGAGGCACGGGTTCAATGAATCCAGGTAAAGGTTTTGATGGTAGAATTTCCTTTCCATTTAGAAATTTCTTATAAAACTCTAAATTTTCTATATTACTATTATGTGGGTTTTGAGGACTAATATCAACTGCAATAAACTTATAATACGGATCTATAACTGACAGTAGAATGATGTAATCATTTACAGAAGTTGATGGATTATTTGACTGGCTTTTCAAATGTTCGAAAGGTCTCACGTATATTTTCTTGGCATCGATGCAACCCACGCAATTAGGGAAGTGCCAGATATCTCTATAACCCTCTTCTGATCTCTTCCAAATGTCTGGTGTTGGAGTAGCCATATATATCGGTTGCAAAGTTTCAGATAACATTTTGCAAATAGTTACCACTATGTTTCCAACCGTACTTCCTCTCATGTGGAAAGAGTTGCCTATTTGCAGATAAGAGTCTCCAGTAATTAAATGTCTAAAACATAAAAGATGAATTAAATTGATTTGTATATTATTTTCATACAATGGGAAGCAAACAAGTGGCGTGTCGAAAATGAAAATATGCTATGGAATGTTGTTTTACTGTATATGGGTTTAAAGTACTTTATTTCCCATAAGAACTTTTAGTTCACTTACAATGAGATCAAATTATTTATAAGTAATTAACTAGTACAATGTAAATCTTAAGACTAATGTGATACTATGCAGTCTTATAATCTTATAAATGTTGCTTTACATGTAGTTTTAGCGCAGTTTTGATGATGGTTTTCCCCGTAACATGTTCGTGGTAAACTTAATTGCAATTGTTTTTTCTTCGCGATATTATATTTATAGGTTTTAGTACTAGAAGATGGCTTGGAGTGTATATTTTAATTAGTTATCTTTTTTTTACTAATTTGCAGGTATTATATTTGTGTATATTTGTGAAATTTTTAATAAGTTAGTTTTAATATATAGTCAACGTGGCGAAGTCCGAATGGGGTAAGTTCATACACCGCTCGTTTTATAACTTTTTTAAACGGAATTTAACGCCAACTACAATTCGAAGACAGAACTCAATGTTGTCTTAGCTTCACTGACTGATTTGTTGTTCTCGTAACTATTCAATCACGGAAATAATGAGAGCTGTATGGAGTTCCCCCACTGATGGACTTCGCCACCTTGACTATAAATGTTTATTTGGAATCAGATAATCTAAACTAAATGGTTTAACGTTTTGAAAATTTTATTTTGTGTGATCTGTAATAGTTTCAAGATCGTTTTAGCAGCTACTCCCAATACTTCTCTTAGATATTCAAGGTGATATCATACTTTTATATCCTTAGACAGATAAATCCCCAAACTTCATCTAGCAGCTTTTTTAAATTTCCACAAGGAAACAATTCTATAATATAAGGAATATCTCTATTATTAACAATTGCAATACTAAGAAAATGAAAAAAAATCAGAGTGACATTATATCTTACAATTTCTAAAAAAAATGTTATATTCACTGTTTCTGTATTCCATAGATACGCTTCAAAAGCTATTTCAAGGAAGACACGCTACAATAAAGATAGGTCTTAGAACAAAGACTCGAGCTTGTCTATAAAAATATTTTTATCCCCATCTACAACTATGTTTTAAAGAGAGTAAGAGAGAGATGAAAGGAGTTTTTATTATAAGTCTTACATACATACAACTTTAAATAAGAAATTAAAAATAACAATATTTTATATTGTTATCAAACAGTGCTAGAACTTAGAACGTCTTTATTATCAAATTCTATCCACAAACGCAAAAATAAAATTGCTGTTTAGGTAGTGCTTTTTGTAACGGGAATAAACATCAATTGCTTTTCTTCTAAAATTTTATTTGGGTACTAGTTTGCTCCGGCTACGCCACATGTTAAACCCTAGGCAGTAGCTTTATTTTAGGTATTACATAAAAACTTAATTCGGTTTCTTACACGTAATATAAAAACAGATAATAATAACAAAGAAACTAAGTCCGTATAATCTAGACAACTGAGCAGCAAAACATAGAGGTGAGTTGAAGCCAAACTGATTTGAAGTAATATAATGAATTACACTCTCGGGAAATTTCCCGCGGGATTCCCGAAATATAAAGCATTGCGTCACTTAAAAAAGGACTCAAGCTATCGTTTTAATGAAATCGAATCAAAATCAGCTAATATTTATGCAATCTAACTAATTTCTACCATACCCGGGAAAATTCCCGCGGGATTCCCAGGACACAAAGTATCGTAGCATTTTACAAAGAATCATTTTAGTGAAAACTGTGTCGGAATAAGCTAATTTTTATGCACTCGAACAACTCCAAGCCGCTCCCGGGAAAATTGCCACAAGATTCCCAGGATAAAAAGTAGCGCTGATTTTTAGTCTAAGAATTTGCTGTCGATCAGCAAAAACCGCATCAAACAAGAAATCTAAAAAAAATTACATCGTGTTCTCCATCATCTATTCTAGTCCAGTTGTTTTTTTAAATAGCTTCAATGTACAGCTACAGACACGGCATGTTTAGAATTTTATAATATTATACATGAGTTTGCTTCTTAACGAGCAAAGCTGAGTGGAAAGCATAATGTAATCAAAATTAACTATTCATAATTATTACCTCAAACAAACTGCAAGTCTTTCTCTTAAACATGTAATATGTGTCCAACAAGTGTATTTTTTCATCTGTAGACTTAAAAGTTCATGTAATTCTTCAAAATCGGCCTTTGACATGTGGAAATAGTCAAAGAAACGGTCTTCATTGCTTTTTAATTCTATACACATGCGTTGATACTCTCCTTTTTCTTCTCCGGCTTTACTTCTTTTATGAACGCATAGTTTACTTTTATTCATTAATCTAGTTTTTAGAAGAAGAAGTAATAGCAACTCATCATCGTCTGAATCAGATTCAGATATTGGATTCAAGTTAAATTCAGATTTAATAGACATTTGTATCAAATGACGTGCACTCGACGAAAATGTTAAACTAACACTGAGGATTGAGAATAACTTACAGAGGCACACTTACATACATTTCTGTCTACAGTAAACATCACGTGACGGCGCGCGACGAGCGTCAGCTAGCCATCTCTCTCATTCATAGTATACATATTTTGTGCGAAAGAGACAGTACATACAAATACCACGAAGACCAAGTCAACCTACATATACATGATGCGCCGAACAGAAGCCAGCGATTATAAAATATACTTTTTTTAAAATGTGATTATTCAGTTATGGAAATATCTTGATTATAAACTTTATAGCTTTTACTTGTTAGCAGCTACAATATAAAAGCAATAATTAGAAACGTTAATCGATTAAAAATATAAATACCTAAATTGACTAGCTATGCCCGCGACTTCGTCTGCGTGGATTTATTTTTCACGCAACCCTATTTTTTTATGTAACCTTAGTTATTCCTTATAACATCAGCTATCTGCCAGTGAAAGTCCTATCAAAATGAAAGTCCTGTCGGTTCAGCACATCCAGACAGACAAAAATGTTAAAAATTGATTTTTTTATATAAGTACCTTATAAAATTTCATGTGCATTTAGTAAAAAGCTGTTATTTTGACATTACATCCATAAATTTCAATTTATTTAACTGTTATAGATTATCAGTGGTGGTGGTCACTTCCAACAATTGATCGCGCGGATCATTTATAATCGCCTACTTCTACTATACATAATTACTACACTTATACATTTCAATTGATTGTTTAAATTGATATCAGAAGCAGATAATGGGCACCAGAAGGGTCACTTTGTACTGTGCTAGAATACACACAGACGCTCTTGTGAACGTGAACATTCTACAAATCATTTTAGACCGTGCACACTTCTTATAGACATGCTGTCTTGTTCTACCTTCACCGAAACCAGCCATGGACAAAGACATGGCGAGGCATTAGTTCCTCACATCCAACATGATAAAATATCGGCGTGTAACGGTTTTCTTACGACTCACACTCGGGCCTTGGATAGGTACGGGAGGAGGCCAAATGCAGCGCCTAGTGCCGCCTGCACGAGTGCGTGTTGGACTCTCGTATGGTATGGTCGCCTGTGCTTGTTTCGCTCAAGTACAGGCCACGATTCACTACCATAGAAAAGGACAGGTCTAATTATGCATTTATAGACCTGCCTTTTAATTTAACCGGCATTTTGGGGTCACAAATGACACCTGTTCCCTCACGCTACGGCCCAAGCTGCTGAGATACGGGTCTTGACACGTTCGGTTCGATAACCCTGAACGTGATAGTAGATATCCCAAGTACTTGCACCGTCTTCTCCTTCTAAAAGAGGGAGACCATGTCTTGAGGGAAACGGGTAGCATATCGTGTTTCCTACGATGAGTAAAATATGTCCCACTTCCCCCTCTCCCTATCCCATCCCCTATTTCAATCCCATCCCCCTATTCCAATCGCATAAAGAAAGAAAGACTTTATTTGAAGAAATAGCGACATAATTACATTCCTTATACATTATAATGACTACGTTCCATTAGGGACTCCCAACGACCACGTTCACGACCGCAATTTTTCCCGTTCTACTTGCTTGCCGGTGTTACAATCGTAAACCCAAGTGGGACGGCTATTCGACCCACCTCTTGACATGGATCGTTGTGAGCGTTGTGTGATCGAAAACGATGACGTCTTTAGTGACGTTTTTGCCACGACCACAACGACCGTGGTCACCTTACAGAACGGCTAACGGAGCATTTTGGGCGTTGTGAGCTACTAATGGAACTCAATATATAAGGTATCATAACCCATTTTTTCTATCCCATTCCTCTTGTCTGAATCCTCCTTCTCATCCCCCTGTCCCCTATTGTACTAGTTTTCCCTGCGGTTACGCCGCTGGTCAAACCCTAGTAAATGACTCTGTTTTACTGACATAAAGACATAATTGAGTTTTGATATATCGCGAGTAAAGCCACGGATAAAGGCTAATATATATATATATATATAAAAACCTTCTTTGAAAAATTATCCACCTGATGGTGAAAACCGTTTAAAAATCTGTTGCATGGTTTAGGAGGCGGTAGCGGATATACAGATGGACAGACAGACAGACGCCGAATGAGAGTTGTTTTATACTATGTAAAGATGTTTTGATGTAAAAAAATTAATATTATATGATTTTATTTTATTTGGGAGGCTAACAGCTATCATTAATAATAACTAGAAATAAGCTAAATTAAGCTAGTTATTAGGTAATTCGTTTCATTTTAATTAATATTAAAATGAAACGAATAAAATGTTATTATATTTTAAAGAATGATTGCTTTATTCCTCTGATTCTTGATTCCCGACTGAATGAAAATAATTTGTGCTTATTATTATGGATACAACAAGACAGTTAATGTAGAGCGGTGCAGTGCGTGTCCTAAGTTGACAGGTGCCAATCTTGTACGTGCGCGAACGCATACTCGTGACCGATATACACAGGGTGAAACTCAAAATAATCAATAAGGACGCCATTTTTACGACTAAGCTAATATGTCACCAAATGTGAACTTCAATAAAAAAGTGATTAAAGAAAATAGTCACAATTATTCCAGATTTGAATATCCATATCCATATTGAATATTCCAGTTTTATCAAATTAGAGTAAGTTTGCAGGCTTCTTTAAGAACCTTAAGAGCCTATAAACTTACCCTAACGCAATATGAATAAGACTGTAAATGTATGGCGGCCACTCCTAATTTTATTTGTTTTACAATTTCACATTTTGTAGCTAATTACGCTCCCTAGTGCATGCTTTTCGCATATGATATTGTCCTGGCGGATGAAGACGAGGTGGCACTTCAAACTAATATGGACAGATGGCGGCAAGCGCTAGCGCATATTATAGGTATTATATTATTTACAATATGCTAAATGCTTCATATAAATATTAAATTACTCAATCATTTAAACAATCACCCCGTGTGAGTCGTTTTGAGCAAATCAGTTCACGCGTCACAGACTCCTGCGCAGTGATTGCGGGAGGATGCCGGCCATTACAGGACCCCTCACCTTGCATTCTTCTACAACTGACAGTTTGATGACCACTGCTTACCACTGACCTCAATAACAACAAATTGCTTAACATAAAATGCAATGGAACGTGTATATGCTTCGAAAGCCAAGAGAAATGCCCGTATACAATTCGGCTGTCCAATTTCAAAACCTAGCAAATGAAATTGCATTTTAAATTACTGTTTGTGCATTTATCGTGTTACTAGATATTTGTTCATGTATTGTCCGGGCCTCTTAAGCGCACTGCGCTCCGGGGTGCGCAAATCAATTTGCGCTAAATATAATGTTTTATTTAGCAAAAACAGAACCTATTTATATGTCTATCTGTCTTTATATGTCACAATCATTTATTACGGAAACTAACGACTAATCAGTTCTTGAAAAGTCTTGATTTTGAAGATATTTTTATTGAAGTCAATCAATCGGCTTACGTCCCTTAGGCTCCGGCCTCACCACAAGTGGCACACTTGAAGGTTAGATAGAAAGCAAGGTAAATGGTCGAAATGCATCGACACATAATGGCCACAGTGATAGCTAACATGCTGTCATACCTGGTGATCTAAAGTGTGTTTGTAGACGTGTATTTTGTTGCGGTAAAATGTCTTTTTTAAAACTGTAAATAGAAAATTACTTCTTACAGAAAGCATACCTCGAATTTTCTTCACTTAACCAAAATTATCGAATATATTGGGTACGTGATATTAATATGTAAGCCATGGGAGCGATCCCGTAATGCCACACTTTTATATACAGAGGCTAATATCAATCAATAAGTATATATATATGTAATATATAAAATATCTACATATATATATCATTTATGTATTTATTATTAAAATGTAAGTAGTTCGTACTATATGTTACCTATACCACCATCGCCATTATCATCTCAATTCATTCCTGTGGTTGTCTGGAAGAGATCGCTTTTTAGCGATAAGACCGCCCTTTGTACACAACTAGATATAATTTCAGTTTTTAAGTTCATTTTTGTATTGGTGCATAATAAAGTGTTATCTATCTATCTATCTATCAATTCCTCCGTATTATCCCAGTGGTTCATAAAACAGACAACAGACGCGTCTGTTCAAGTGTCTAACCGCTAGGCTAGTGTCGAGGTGCAAAGCGTCCGACTAAGCGAACGGTGGGGCCGCGCGCATTACATGCAATGAGTTGGTTCACTAGAATGTTCGCGCAGGTCAGTTCCCGTCGCAATGGAAGGAGGGCCGATTATGCCTGATTCCCAAGGGAGGCCGTCCTCCCAAGGATCCGTCCGCCTACAGGCCCATAGTGTTGCTTAACGAGGTCGCCAAGGTCTTCGAGAAGATCTTAGCGGAACGCCTCGTTAAGCATCTCGATACTGTGGAGCCGGGGCTAGCACAGACGCAGTTCGGGTTTCGGCGGAGGCGCTCCACGTTGGACGCCTTCGAGACACTGCGATCTGTAACGGACGACGCAGTCCAAGCAAAGGATACTGTCCTGGCGGTTTCGCTAGACATAGCGAACGCCTTTAACAGCCTCCCTCACGAGACGATCAGGAAGGGGCTTCGTGCACACGGAGTACCTCACGAGGCTGTTGGGCGCGTACCTCCAGGACAGATACATCCTTTGGGAGGGCGGCGGGTCCGAGAATCGCGCGATAGGTCGGCGACGCGTCGCGTGTGGCGTCCCACAGGGATCGGTCCTCGGGCCGGTTCTTTGGAACGTCGGTTATGACTGGATCCTTCGGGTTCCAGTCCTGCCCGGAATAGGGCTAATCTGCTTCGCGGATGACACCCTACTCACGGCACGCGCTGCGTCATTCACGGAATCCGTGGACCTCGCCAACGCCGGGTTGGCGATCGTGGTCCGAAGAATAGGTAGGCTGGGCTTGAAGGTCTCCCCCGCGAAAACGGAGGCCATCATGTTCCATAGGCGGTTTCGTAATCCCCCCGCGGACCTGTCCGTTACAGTCCAAGGGGTGGACATTCGCGTAGGCCCCCAGATGAAATATCTGGGGCTAATTCTTGATGAGAAATGGCTGTTCAAGGCGCACTTTGAGCAGCTAGTTCCTAAGCTCGTGAGGTCCGCAGGCGCCCTCTGTCGGCTTCTTCCCAACGTGGGACGACGACTAGGAAACTCTACATGGGCATCCTTAGGAGTATGGCCCTGTACGGTGCACCCGTATGGTCCACTGCACTTCACCGCCACAATAGGACTTTGTTGTGCCGCGCACAACGGGTCCTGGCGGTGAGGACCATCCGAGGATACCGTACAGTGTCGTGGACGGCGTCGACACTCTTGGCAGGCGATCCGCCCTGGCCTCTCCAGGCGGACGTGATAGCCAAAGTTCGGCGCTCCCGACAGGATGCCCTCGCCCGTGGCCTGGTCTATGGCCAGGCCGAACTCCAGGTGATCAGGACGCGGGAAACCGCGGCCATGATCCAAGCTTGGTCAGTAGAGTTGGAAAACCCTGTTGCTGGCATTGACACGGTGGAAGCGGTTCGACCGCAGCTGTTGCGATGGCTCTCGCGGAAACGCGGGACCCTGACCTTCAGAAGATACTTACCGGGCACGGTTGCTTCGATAAGTATCTGTGTCAGATTGCGGGCTGCTTGCCTTCACCCCAATGCCGCCAATGTGGCGCGCTAGACACGGCGTTACACACGCTAGTCGAGTGCGCAGCATGGGCACCTCAGAGGTTTGAACTCGAGACACCTGTAGGACCGATCGAATCGCTGGGCGATCTGGTGCAAGCCATGCTGCACAGCGACGATTGGTGGGTGGGTGCGGCCAATTTCTGCGAGACGGTAGTGTCTCATAAGGAGGCCGCGGAACGAGATAGGGAGAGAGATGGTAGCGCGCATGCGTCTCGCGGGCGCCGACGTCAGTCGGGAGCCCGGAGGCCCAGGTATGCGCATGACCTCCCTCCCAGAAATACCGCTGCAGGGGCCCTCTAGCATCTAGGGAGCAGAGGAGTCTTCACCTCTGTTGACGAAGTGAGTTTGCCTCTCCCGGGGCATTCTCAAGCACTTGTGCGCTAGGATCGGTGTGGGCGTACCTACGTTCTGTATCTCACGCCTTTCCTGCCATAAGCGCGGGGCACATGGGAGAAGGGTGGTTTTAGTGGGGTATTGATTAGTCGAGTCTCCACACAAGCCGATTGATTATTGTTTGGATTGCCTCAGTGGAAAGCCTCCATGATCAACAACGGTCTAATCCCTAGCAAAGGACCCGGTATGTGCGAAATGCATTTCCCCCGCCTTAAAAAAAAAAACTAGAATGACTCATCTTAGTGATCAACTAAACCTCTGGCCGCTACGCGTGCCCCTTGCGGTGAGGCCGAGGCCTTAGGTCCATGCGTCCGAATGCTACGCACCCCTTACATCCCCGGGTGAAAACTGCGCTGTGTATTGTGTTTGCGAAAACAAGTAAAAACTCTATCAAAATGTGATATCAATTAGCTTAATAAATACGTAGCTTTGAAATGATGTAGCGTTAAAGTTCATGACATTGTTTGTGCTATTAAAATTTCTTTAAATGCGCTTGCTAGGTTTTGAAATAGCGTAGCTGAGTTGTTGCAATGATAAATGTGTGAAAAAAAGACTTTACCACTACGGGGAACAACAATGTTGTAGGTATATTTAAATGTAGCAATTCTTTGCTAACTGAACATTTTTATATAAAATTAGTTACTTAAAAACCGTGAAGTGCATGAAAGTCGACGAACTATGCAAGGTTACGTAGAAGTAACAAAAGTCCACTGTATTCACCACTTGGTTACGGAACCTTTGTAAGTTTTCTACAATGGTTGGTGTACAGCAAAGAAAATACCCATATCTCAAAAATCACCCTGCGGATTTAGACCAAAATTGAATTAGATTACACTCCATTTCAAAGGGGAGATAAATACAAAAATAAATAATCGGCACACAAACATCCTTTATATGTCCCCAAACTAAGCCAGTTACGCTAGTGTTATGTGTAACTAGCTGCAGCCCGTGGTTTCACCCGCGTGGTGATGGAAAATTGTGATAATGATGATCATTCACACTATATCTTTATAAATTATAGTCTATGTGTTATTCTGATATGTTAGCTATATTATTGTAAATTTTCACCAAAATCCATTCAGTAGTTTTTGCGTGAAAGAGTAACAAACATACATCCATACATTCTTACAAACTTTCGCGTTTATAATATTAGTAGGACTAGTAGGATATGCAACAGACCACTCTGAGGCCGATCTCAGATGCCCAGACGATAGATAATAACGGAAAGTTTATTAATTACTAGCTGCGCCCGCGGTTTCACCCGTGTGGTGATGGAAAACCGTTATATTTTGGATAATTCACACTATATCTCTATAAATTATGGCCTATGTGTTATTCTGATATGTAAGCTATATTACTGTAAAGTTTCATCAAAATCCATTCAGTAGTTTTTGCGTGAAATAGTAACAAACATACATGTATACATCCATACATCCATTCTTACAAACTTTCGCGTTTATAATATTTATAACGATGAACATGAATTGAACCCGGAGCCTCTGCATTCCAGTGAACTCGACAAAGGCTTTACCTACTCAACCACAAAATGCTCACTTTTTATGGTAAGTGTAAATCCGATCCTTGAAAGTGAAAGATTGCATTCGGGACAATGAGTTTTAGAATGAGATTTTTTGTTACCCATAATAATATAAGGCTTTTTTGTTGTTACGCGGTGGTTATGTTACGGTCAAGTGAGAAACTTTCATTATCGTTGGTTTGTATGACGACACTCATCGACCATGATCTTTTCAACGAAAGCTTTGTATATTTTAAAGCTTTAAAGTTTTGACAGTTTTTATTACAACATATTTAGGGATTGAAATCTCTAAATCGTTAACCAAGTTAAGCGATTATCATGAGACATCGAATAAAAATTATACGACTTTTTGATCGATTGATTTATTTTAAATGAATTACTTTTTGTGTCACAAATACCTCACAAAATCGACATGGAGCGCGAAGGTTTTGTCTCACATCGGGTTTTGCGTACCGCATGCATTTATCACGCATCACAATCTGTTGAAACTTTATTATAATACTAGTAGTATAATAGGTATATATTTATTCAAACATTTTTGTTTGCAATACACTACAATTATGTAGTATTGTTGTAGTATAAATACATAAATATTCTAAGGTTTTGGAATAAATTACATATTTATTCCAAAAGTATCTAATTTTTCCTGAATGGATTTGAGTTAATAAAATGTAACAATCTTTTGGTAGCAACACTAAAATTAAAAATAAGACACTTTAGAACGTAACTGTTTTTGGGATTTCGCCATAGATTAATACGATATTAAATATTTTTTAAATAATGTTATTTCGTTATTTGGATAAAAGTAATAATTGAAATATGTTTTATATATTATATAATGCACCAGTAAAAAAATATGTATATTATCAACTAAATTAATTAATTGTTATTGGCTTTCAGTTTTGTTGATTTTATGTAAAGTTACATTCATTGACTTTCTTAAGTGTCAAATCGGACTTCTTATTTTGTGATTATTGTAACTTAATACTTCTCTTGTGTGGCAGCGTTGCATGGCTTCTGCTTGAGGGACACATACAAGTATAGCGTGTTACGGAGGTGACTATGCCCGTGGATATTTAGAATCACCCAGAAAGACCACGTCAAGACCTGTTGTATCCGATATACTACAAAACTTCTACATCGTTGTACATTGTATCCGTGCAGGAACGGAAAAGATTACTAATTCCTGCGGCCGGGTGGCCTGTTGTAAGAGGCGACAAAACAACCCATAGCTAGGTGGTAGGGATTTGCCCGCCTGGATGGCTACCACCCCTGGTAGAATATGCCGCCATAATAACTTTGACATGTATTCCGGCATCAGTGGCCAGGTTCCAGTTTACTATTTGAGGCCGGCAGCACATTACCAACATCTCTGGTTTTGCTAATTCCATAGGTGATGGTAACCACTTTCCATCAAAATTGACCCGTCAGACAGTTTTGTGCTTCAGCAAAAAAAAATAATACGGCCATGTTTTATGGAAACCAGAGAACACTATCAGGCAATAAATGTCTAAATATTCTACCAGCCGCCCCCGATAGGTAGCGGTATATGGGCTCATAACGAAAAATGCTGGTTTGCTACAAATATGATACACGTACCAATGGTCTCGCAATAAGGGATGCCAAAAAACGTACGAAATAGAAAAGAAAATTAGTAAATCAGAACCCAGTCTCCGAAGCGGAGGCTTCGCACGCAGCAACGAAGTTTTATGATTGTTACCCTTTGTACACAACTCCATATATCATCCAACAGAGCAGAAGTTGCAAAGGTTAAAACTTGAGCTTCAGAGGTAGACATGTTAAGGGAATATAGCTATGTCTATGTCTAACTGCAACATGATGTGTAACTATACCCCTTAACCACCCGAATTTGTGTCGCTCCTCCGCTGGTTCTGTACCGAATTCTGGAGGACTTTTGCAGCGAATGATAAGTTACCACCTGTAGATTTTTCCATATTTCTTCCATGGCTCTAAATACCCAGATTCATCGACTTAATAGTCAATCTTTTTTACTCTTGGCTTATCTATGCATGCATTATGTAACGCTTATAAAAATAAGCGTCAATTTGTGTCAAACTGCCATAAATTGTTACAGAGATCTCCACGTATAGGCCTCCCTTTGACGTACGGCCTCTAAAAAGTCCGAGTAATTTTTATGGCCCATAAAATTAGTTGACATAATATCAGGCCATAAATACCCGGTCGTTCTAGAACATGTACTTAAAAAGGAATAAGGACCTAATATAATCACAGACGAATCAGGACTATTCCCCGAAACGAGTAATGAACAAAAATTACTTAGAAACATTTTTCCCACATACCCTGGACCACACGAATGCCTTAAGCGTCTATTAATGAGTACGTTACACAAATTACCCCATTTTTTGTGGACTGTATAATAATCTGAATTTAAAAGGATGCCACTTGCGCGGGACTAAAGAATTTTGTACACCCCCTTCCCTTAGTGTATGGAATCCTTTCGGGACAAATTGATCAGTGCGTGAACGCAACACTAGTCCTCTCGTATAGTCGTGTTGTGATGTACAGTGATATATAAAAGACTACAAAATATATCTAGTAGCCTTATGTATAAGAATGTCGGTAGGATCGGGAATGTTCGGAAGAACTTTTTAGATTAATGCCTTCATACTCTAACGTGCACTGCACCGCTCAGCATCGTCTGAGAGTTCATTCTCACTCCTTTAAGAAATTTTGCTTATAATATATACGCAATGGTTCTCAAAAACGTTTCCTTTGCGCATTTAAAGGATTTGTAATGAATTTCCAGCTAAGGTGTTTCGTACAGTAAAAAAATCTGACATTACTTATATGGAACTTGTATGAAATTTTAACCGCTCGGAAGGCAAATGAACGGTTAATAATATATAGGAACCAGTCATCAGAAATGTAACGAGCCGTTAAAATCAGGTCACAATGATAAAGTTATTTTAATTAAACAATATTCTTCGTTCACTCCCATATTTATATTTCAATATTACGACATTATGCGATAACATTATCTTGTTAAAATTATCATATCGTTTACTTTCACAATGCGCTCGATGAAATTGTGTACTTGTTTTCCAATACTTTTAATTAATTGATTGTTGGTCTTTTTCCTGTCTGAACCAACCTCGAAATTAAGAATCTCGTGGCCGAGCCTAACATAATAGGAGAAATAAAAGCTCACCACCTCCGCTGGCTCGGTCACGTAGGACGGATGGGCTGCCCTGTCGGAGCTACGAGCCAATGATTGGCAAGAACTGCGCAGGGTACAGGGAAAAATGGCGTGTTCTCGTATCGGAGGCCAAGACCCACTTTAGGTCGCTGAGGCAACGGAGTAAGTAAGTAAGTGTTTTTTTCGTATGTCCTTTTTTCATCTGGAATAATGTTTGTCTTAGTGACTACGTCACGGAGATGTAGCCAAGGGGCTAATGCATTATTTGAGTTTATTAATGACTTTAAACATTGACAGATAATTGATGTATATACACTAACGCAACTTATCATTAACGGCGTTATTTTTAACGCTATAAATAAGTGATATTTTGCCACAGTCACTAACACTAATATTAACCTAGGTGTAGCAGAAGCACCAGGCTAGAGGTGAATGCGCATTCGAGCGCACAGCCCGGACATGGGACGTAATGAAAATCGGTCAGCAGTTTTAGTGGATATCCAAACATGTAGTGGCAATTGCATTCCTGCGGGTGTGCTAGGACTACCTAGGTTAGGTGAATCCCACACGCACACGCGAAATCCAAGCGGATTTCCCCTGGTAAAAAAGTGAAGCATTATAAGAAAGAATATGACGAAACACTTGTGTGTTGGCCAGTCCGTACGTAGTCACGAGTCAATTACACGGCGATTCGGGCTTGCCGCACGAAACCATTAGCAACCACATCACAGAATATGCCAGGACGAAGATATGACCGCTGAGTATAACCCACCATGCCCACATTTACAAATACATTTGAAATTTAGAATTTTTTAATGGTTGCATTCTAACATTGTGCGGTTAAACAAGTCCTTTGATGGTCAGTTCCTTTATCTTACTATTCATTCACTTGCCTCACCATCGGTTGAATTTTGACATTACTTGTATGGTCCTTATTTCAAATTTTGACTGATAGTATAGAAAATGAACGGTCTGTAAGATATAGGAACTGCCCATGAATGAATTTCTTTTGAATTGTTGAATGAAGCATGTACGGTATACAACCCCACAAATTTAGTATGTCAGTACTTCCTAATTACTTCATTATTCTATATACTGTATAAACTCAGTTCGCAAACGCAGTCCGATATAATTTTTTTGGTAACGCTGGGGAAGGATTTTGGACATAATACCCGGGTCATAAGGGGGATGGCCTTAAAATGCAGCGCTGAAGCATGCATCGAGCGTGTGTGGAACTCTTAGTGACCGGCCCTTGCACGCTTGCCTAGCCAGAAACCGATAGCAGAACTACTCACTAAACCTGAACCTGCGCCCCATTAACATGGATTTTACAGAGCGATACGGGATCTAGAACAATTTTACTGCGCCTTGACGGCCTTGTGCGCTAGCCTGGTACACCCCGAGGAGCAGAGTGCTGCTCCTCGGGGTGTACCACTTCATCAAATAGGGGGGACAAGTCCGCTGTTACCTCCGTATACAGTGGCCCCCTGTGACGGAATCATGGGAGTAAGTTTTGTACATAACGGCGTCTCCAAGCGTCAGTCTAATGACGACGAACTAAAGCCGCTTGCACTACCTTCTCCCTCTCTCTCGGAGGCCTTCTTTTGAGGCATAACAGACTCACGGAAGGAAGAAACTGCCTGCCAGTGATTATGGCTGCGCGAATATCCTCGAACCCAATAAACTATATATTCATCAGATTTGCGTGTTTACCTTGGAACAACTACAACAGCACAACGGGACCCATACAAAAGATTTTATTTTTTTGTTTACATATAAGTGCCACTTTGTGAAGGCATTTTGTGTTATTTATTACAATTGAAGACATGAGTTAAGTACCTAGCATTTTCAAGATTATTTTTCAAGTCGAATGAAGATGTAATATGCATACAAACCACATGGAATCTTAAACCAATGGACATTAAGCTTGATTTTTTAAGTAATAAGTGATGAATAAGTTATAAGTTAATTTAAAAACAATGTCAGTTGCAAGGTTTTGAAATTGCACAGCTGAGGTGTTGAAACTTACGTTTTTTTACCAGGCAATTGGTTTTTTTAATTATTATTATTCTTCTTCTACAGCAATAGTATGTTTATTATTTCTGTTATAATCATTTGAACGGAACGTTACATAAAAATCTTAATCTTAAGACTAAATATTATTATTTGATAAAGTTACCAGTTTGTCTGTACATAAATTAAACCCAAAAACAACACCACGAATAATCCATTAAAACCGTAAGATTGTTTAAGCCGATACACGTGTTGCCCATTTTTTTAGGTCGGAAATCTAAAACTGTGCATACCAGGTGTTAATTCTTTCTGGTTTTTGTGAGGCGACAAAGTGTGGCCCAAAATCTGTTTTACATCAATCAACAGGGGACTGAAACTTTTAAGTTAGGCATACTCATAGTGAATTGTTATAGGATAATTAATAACATTGAAATTTTCTAGAACCGACATTTACGTTACGTATTATTTTTTAGGGTTCGGTACTCATTAGAAAAAAATACAACGAACAAATCGTCATAAACAGTCTGTCAGTCTACAAAAACAGACAGACAGACGAAAATAGACATTAAAATATCACAGTATTTTTATTTTTCATGACTTTTCAAGTAAATACTTTTTGGCAGTTTGAATCTATACTATGTATTTCTAAATGTGACAAATAACATTGAGCACTAGTACCTCTGTCACACCACAGATAATCATGACATCCTTCACACAATCAATCCATTTCTTTTTAGGTCTACCTTTACACTTGTACCCATCAATCTTCCAGGGGCCCAATTCTGCTGTACCAATACCTTGGCGTTGGGAATGTATTTAAAGTACGATTCCACTGCCATAGTGGCAAAAAATCGTATTCTACTAAATCCACAGTAATCATCTTCTCGAAATCGTTAGCAGAAATGGCGTTACCCGAAATTAATATTAAAATGCTACCGAATTTAATATTCAAACATTAATTTCGCGAGTTGTCACTTATAAATATCTATAAAGATAGAATGGCATACCATGGGCACGCCATTGGAATTAACAGAATACCGAAATCAGGCAAAAACGACAATTGAGACGATAGTATCAGGTGATTTTGACGAGACAGTAATAACAGAATCGGGCCCTAGTTTAACATTCCTTCTGTCACGTGACATTCGTCCCTCTTTACCCGCCCATGTCACTTTAGTCTTCTTCCTCTAAATTTTTCAGTCACTAGTGCAATTTACAAAGTTCCCCTTTCATCTTGCAAAGACTATTAGTTAGAATTTAAAGATCTCGCCCTGAAGACAAGTGGTATTAGCGCTAAACGAATAGAATAGAAAATGTATGGGAATGACATCACATCTTCGTTACGCTAATAATCATGTCTTTCCCATTAATTTTCGTTCTATTCGCGCTAATGCCACTTGTCTTCAGGGCCTGAACAGTTGTAGCAATACGGCCGGCGACAGCCTCTGTGGTTGAGTGGGCTAAGCCTTTGACGACTTACCTCACTGCAACGCAAAGGTTCCGGTTTCGATCCTAGTATGGTAAATTTCGGAAACCAATTTTCTCCGTTATTTACTATGGTCTGGGTGTCTAGGATCGGCCCCAGATCAGTACATTGTATATTACCCATACTACAAACGTAACTTGCTTAATTTGGGTATATACAATATGGTGTTTGTCTGCCGATTATTATTATTATTTCACATATATATTTATGTATTCTATTTTATGTTTTTTTAATACATATATATAGTAAATAATAACATTAAAAAAATATAAAAAGATGACGACCGTCTGCAGCGGGGCCTAGGGTCCAAGCTACCGGTGGTTAAGGCTCAAGAGACAGGAACTTCCTCACAATGCGTGCCGTGCTCAGGAGAACCGCCTTCTGTATCTGGCCCTTCACCCATTTACCGAGCGAGAGCCTCTCTAGATGTCGGTCGAGGCTCTTCACTACTAATTATTATTATTAACTGTATTTATTTGTTCTCAAAAATTTTACATTTGTTTAAAAGATATATAAAGACATTTTTTCATAAAAAATAGATAACATTATTCTTTTATAAAAATACGTCAAAAATAAATTACATATTCAATAAAAAAAATATAAAATCTTGCAGCTCACCGCCAGCGGGGCCTGGGGTCCAAACTACCAGTGGTTAGGGCTCCACAGACAGGAACCTCCTCACAATTCGTGCCGTGTCCAAGAGTGCTGCCTTCTGTATCTGGCCCTTCAACCAGCTTCCCAGCGAGTCTCTCTAGATGACGGTCGAGGCTTTTCGCTATAAACCATTGACGGTGACAAAATAGCCAAGAATATTATAGTTACCTATAATAACAGCCCATAAACGTCCCACTGCTGGGCTCGAGCCTCCCACTATAGTGGAACGGACAGTATACCCCCGCCATACTTGTCTAAGGTAGCTTGGCAGGTTTGCTACATCGGTTATCTCGATGCGCAGGTTTCATCACGATGGTCTCCTTCATCGTTGTTAGCACCTGATAATTGTAACAATAAACGGCCTCAGACGCGCATGGGTTCCGGCCAGGATTCGAACTCACGCCGTTTGCGTTTGGGACGCGTGTACAAATCATTACGCTACCAAGAATTCGATAATGAATATACTTAATAGTTGGCAAATACAAAGAAAGTAAAAAGAAGTTTTTACAAAGGCAATTTGATGAGGTCGGTTGAAGAAACATGGATATCGCGTCCTCAGAATAAGCCCACAAAAGAGACTCATAACCAAAAATCTAAAAATAACAGCACCTGTTTGAAGATGTTCGATGTTTTTGTGTTGTATTTGAAATACATTAACATTTTATGCAACATCTGTTTTGAGCGGAAACGCAGTTTTTGTGAGGCCTAACGCAGCCTGCACCGCAGAACTGCCGCTGGTTTCCGTTCTATATAGGTCAATAAGTTAATAACGGATTTCAGCGAGAGATTGTAATAGAAAGAAAGAAAAAAATGTTTATTTAAAACTGTATACAATATAAAAAATAGTTTTTTTTTAGGATACAATTTACTTTACGTGTTTTGGTTATTAGGATACGGCCGCGACTTCGTCCACGCTTGACTTGAAATTCCAGCGGGATTCCCGGGACCCAAAAATCCCCAGCAATTAAAAAAAATGTAAGCCATCGTTTTAGTGGATACTGTGTTGGAATAAGCTAATTTTTATGCACCCAAACAATTGCAAACTGCTCCCTGGAAAATTCCCGTGAGATGCCCAGAATAAAAAATATCACACATTTTATTACATAAAATTTGCTATCGATCAGTGAAAAAATCACATTGGAATTCGATTTTTTTTTTAATCTGGCCATTTTAAATAATTACCAGAAAAATTGCCGCGGGATTCTCAGAATAAAAAGTAGCACAGATTTTAAGTCTAACAATTTGCTGTCGATTAGCAAAAACATCGAAATCGGCCCAGTAGCTTTTACACGAATCCCAAACAAACAGACAAAAATCTAAAAAAAAATTGCATCGTGTTCTCCATCATTTATTAGTGTTTTTCAGTAGTTATTTTTTTTAAATAGCTTAAATTTACAGACATTATATTTTTAGAATTTTATAATATTATAGATTATTCTTTAGTAATCTATAATATAAAAATATTAAATAAGACTACTAAAGAACACATAGAGATGAAGTTCTATAATGACTCAAGCTCAGTATATTACTGGTTAAGTCAACCAGCGTTGATCTTCCGCTAGGGCCATTTATGGCCAATTCTTATATCTTATACTTACTTACTTACATTTGCCGTACTTTCGATTAAAATTCGACATAAACTCCATACAGGTCATATCAAAATTAAACCCATGGTAGTGCACGTGAATAAATAGTAAGATATAGGAACCGGCTATTCAGTGACATACAAGGCAATACAATTTGATGTTATAGGCTCGATTCACACTGCGATGCCTTTCAATCTCCCTCCAGTCTCGGTCCGTTCCCGGTCAGGCCAAATGAATATTTATGAATATAAACAAGAAAGAACGAAAGAATTCTATTATTTTATCGCTCTAGTTTCGATCCGATATCGCGTCGTTAACGGTCCGTCAAAGGGAATATTTGAGGAAACCATCAGTGTAGACACAACGACATTTGATCCGAATGCGCCGGAGCGAGATTAAACCGTGAACGACATAATAGTGTGAAGCAAACCTTACTGGCAGCCTGTTCTATTTTTTAAAAATCTACAACATTGATTACTTGAATAATCTTCAGTAAAATAAATTTGACACTAAAAACAACAGAGATAATTTTTATCATTATCGAAACATCACGGCTTCCATGATTTTATATTGAAGTAATGCGTTTTGAGGTCATAATTAAAACGAATAGAGCGATAACGAATACAGCACGGAAAGGAAAAAGAAAGCGTACCCCGGGCTCCGAACCGGACGCTTTGAATGCAACCGGGGTTTAATGCTAGTATAATGATGACTAAAAGGACCAGCGAAATATTATTAAAATTATTAAACAATGTTTATAACTGTTACCATTCATCATCAGCCTATCGATGTCCAGTGTTGGATGTAACACTCCCCAAATTTAGGTCATATAGCCCGCCACTTCCCTCATCCAGTCTCTATCGGCAACCTTCAGTCGTCAGTCCAAGCCTTGTCTCTCCATAAAAATAAAAGTTGATTCGTTTGCATATTAGTTTACTACTTCCTCAAAGTTTTAGCAATGAACAGATTACCATAACATTTTATATGTATATAATTTCTATATCGGAGATAAACATACGAAACTTTTCTATCCCGGATAACAAGATAGATACCACGAGATAGATATCAGAAATATACGCAAGTGAAGTCGCGTGAACGGCTCTAGTAGACGATTAATTAAAAAAAACTACATCAAATATACACAAAACGAGCTAAATCTACAATCAATATACCGTAACAAATATAATATTCTTTACATTAATTGTTTGAATATAACAAACGGAAGCCAAACGCGCGAAACACGATTTTCCGTAGCAAAACTCACGCGCACCGGAAAGTGCTTAGTTTATTTCCCGCCATCCGGCGCCTCGACCAACCGAAATTTGGCGCCTAAAATACTACAAGCCAATAGTACAGATGGCCGCCATTTTCAACCAATGAGGGACAAGCCCGCGCTCTCGCCATCGCGTCATTGTCGTATCTTGAAAATTAGTACGGCCGTGGTGCAGTGAATGGACCCCGTCCGCAATTCGCGAGTATTTTCACGTTCTACAAAAAATATTCATAAAGGTAAGCTAGATACAATTATCGTTACTACTAAAACGCAAATTTTCAATTTCGATTTGTTGTGTCACAATTTTCCCCAACATATTGTAATATTTTCGCGATTTATTGCCATTATTCTGCTCTGGGCAATCGTTACCAGTGTAATATGAGACTTACAAATACATCAATTTCTGTATTATTGATTTTTGTTTATATTAATCTTTCCAATTGAGAGAATCGTCTAAAATTGTTAGAAATCGTCTGAATCAAAATAACAATTCTATACAAAATCTAGTTAATCGAGTTTCGGCAAAATGGCGGCGGATTTCGTGCTATTAATACATTTTCGCTCCTTTTCGTACAGTACCGTCCTGTGCGTGAGTGACGGAAACAGATATAGTTCTGATAAGAAGTTTTGAAATTCTACTGCATACGTAACCTAGACACGTCTTGGTTCTTCGTAAACAAGCCAGTTTTATAATGTTGCCATATAATGCAATTTTACGAACTTTTATATTTATTCTATATTTACTAATTGTTTGTAATAACAGATATTTATATAAATAACTAACGCTTGTGGTCTAGATATAACAATATATACACAAACTTTGTACTTGCGTTGTGTCTGTATGTCTATGAGTCTTTTACAGCCACTGTTAGGATTCCCGTGATGGAAGATGAAAGATAACTATAGTTTTGCTTTGATGTTGTGTGTCCAGCTATCTTAGGAACAACTAGTAGTGCTGCCAGGGATAATAAATTTGCTACACTTGTATAAGTTTTATGTGCCTACAAAATAATAATGTCAAGTTTGTAAAATATTATTTTGAATATTGAATAAAGGTCCCGAAAGAAAAACATCGAAATTTCAAAGTTGAGTAATATTATCAAGTGAGGCATCAAATAGATGGGCTTTATTAGCACAATTCAAAAGCACGTCATATCTTATGCGTATGCTTTGTCTACGAAATTTAACATTCGAACAATTGAAAAAATCATGTTATCCACGTAATTTTAATGAAAATAATTATTATTTTCAAAACATTTACAATATTGGAGAATATTGCTTAAATATGATTGTAGTTTAAACCGTTCTAATAATGCCAATTTTGAATATACAGAATTGGCATTATTAGATGCCACATGTATAATTACATAATATGTGTTCACATATTGATAAGCTTTTAAGTGAATTTAGTAATTTACGGAACATAGAAAAAAATACGTATAAATATAAAAATCTAATGATAAGCGCTATATCGGCAAGTGAATACCTCGCGGCTATACATTGGCAGATACCGACTAGAGTTGTGATAGGATAATCAATATTTAACAAATGCAAAGAAACCTATTAATTTTCATAATTGGTTTGAATTAGACTTCATATGCTTATTGTATTCGTAGAGGAATCCTTGTTATCAGAGAATTTTGGAGTTGGTATTGCAAAGATTAGATTAGAAAGGAAAGTCTGCTATAAAATATTTTTGTTAAGTAGGTATCAAAAAATATTAATCTGTGATGGCACACAATATATTATGTGACTGGGAATTATTATGATATTTTTTATTTCTTTTTATTTAATTCAATAGTTTGCAAGATAAATATTTCTAGTCTTAAAATATTATGTGTGGTCCTCTAACTTTTTAAAATTACACAGAAAATTCTGGTCAAATTTAAAGTGGAAGTGTGAACACTTTTAACAAGAATTAGTTGAAATAAATAATTTAAACAGACATGAAATATTTATATGATTTTTTCAGAATTTCCTAGCCAAATAACAAATCTATTTTATATCACCACAGAACTTTGCTTTGTTTAGGTAGTGCATCATACTTAGCTATTTCTTTCAAGTGAAATATTGTTGAATAAATAATAAAAAGTTTACTAAAATGGACTGTTCTTACGACTACGACTGTTCTTGTGACTACGGAACGCTTAATTGTACATAGGTACATAGTACTCGCATTTGTCTGGTTTTTAAAAATGTATTTGTCTTAAAAGGAAACGCTGTTTTCATATTTGAGTAACATTAACATATTACTATAATTGGCACTTGCGATTTAAAAAAAATGTCACTTTGACTTGATATTTTAAACCTAAAAAATTGATTTTAGTTTCCGATAAATCACGAGACCGATTACCGGAAAATGTATTCACTGATAGTGTACTACTAGTCAGACCACTTCAATGCTCACTAGCGCCACACCTTATCGGAGAGTGGAACTATATGAAGCTGATTTTGCTGTGTTATCTAATTTGGCCGCTAGACGCTCCGTAGGGGTGGCGCTGAGGCGTAAACGAATGCCACGAGTCCACGAGCCCGAATTCGCTCAGGCGACGCTTGTTTATTTCGTTCAGTCGACATTCGTATTCGAGTTGTAAGGACGTGTTACGTCATTCGTGTCCCGCGTCACTTACGAATTGTTTACATATAAAACTAAACAACACGACCAAATCCCGCGTTATGAGACAAACATTAAACCAACGTTATTATAAGTATTGATTGTATTGAACTTGTTTAAAGGTAAAGCGTCGCGGATGCTTTCAGTGAAGTGCGCGTTTGCTTCGGACTCTGAGATGTCAACGTTGAGTGTAAGAGCGCCTGGTTTACAGGCCACTACCACCGTGCTGGATACTAGGGCACTCCGCGTACGCGGAATGACGACCCTAGAAGGCGTTAGAAGGAACCTGTTTGGGTGCACTGATAGAGAGGAGAATCGCCGCTATGTGGAGCGGGAGTTAGCTAGGCAATTGGAACTCGACAGTCAAAGATGGGGCTTCGACTTCGCGAACGAAAAACCTCTCCCTGGAACGCAGAGATTCGCGTGGCAACTTGTTCCCGCGTCGAGTGTCCCGGCTGCATTGAGAAGATCTCCCATTACCATCACCACTCCAAAACCTAAAACACCATCGCAGGAAAGAAAAGTTTCGAGTCCAGAGACCAGCAAAACACAAAAGAGAATAACAGGTCAGTGCCTTTTTATAGTTTATTATAACATCTATTAAATGACTAAATGCATCTTTAATAAATGGATTTGATTTTAATTTGTGATTAATTATTATTTAAATCTGAAATGTCGAAGTTAATAATAATAACTTATTGAAAAACAGTCACGACAGACTCACAGCCAGTGACAGCTACTTATATTTTTTTATAAAAGACAATGAAACAATAGTGCATTGCACAAAACTTGGTATTCTCAGCAAGTATAAGGCAAAGCCAGTTAGGTATGTAGCAATTGCTTGCGTAGACATGTGTAATTTTAAATGTTTACAATGTATTTAAAACAATAAAAAGCAAGACATTTCAATATTTAGTGGTTATTTAACCCTAATTAAACTTCACAATTATCATAACGAGGTAAGCAGGGGCTAATTATTGAATAAACATTGCGTTTATTATCTATGCCCTCGACAGCAATTAATTACCTATTTAACTCGGTTCGGTGAGGATATCATGTTTTTTACATTTTTCCAGTCACGAGATAAGTCTGTTATTATGACGCGAACATAATGAAATAAAAGGTCACTTTGATTTAACTTCAGATAATGTATGAAAATATATTTTTTATCTGTGCATTGTCCGACCCGAAAACACATGGTCGTTGGTTATAGTTTCTAATCGGACATTTGACCAAAATATAGTTTACCTTAAAAATTCTTTAACATTGTCGAAGTGTCGATGAAAGCGATTCATTAAAATAAGGAAACTAATAGATATAGTAAATAATATTTTATAACGAATGTTACCAACCATGCATGTACACTACAACAGTATTCTTGTTAAAAAAAAAACTAGGTCTGCTTTCCCAAAATGTCCAATCAGAACAATACATTCATGTGTTGTATATTTAAATCGCACCCAATAAGACTATTAATACAGCATTTATGAAACTTTTAATATAATGTAACGTCGGTTTAGTTTTTTCTCTTAAAATGTAACCTACCAAACAAAACATTGCAACTTTTATCGTATGCATAGTCGCACACTTTGCATTATACGTAAGGTAGTTCAATCGCCTTTTACCCTTCCTTTCAAGGTCTATAACAAAGTAATAATAAACCAATGCACTGAAAAATAAAATTATTTACAATGCAATATGCCGGCCGACGCGCATACTTACCTAAATGCTAACATACGCGCGAAATGTGGCAGACGGTCAGGCGCTTGCTAACACGGCTAAAATACCTATCACGATTGCATTGTATGTATGAACATTCAGTAAACGACGTGTTTACAAGCAAAAACTGAGTAAAATCTTAAACGGTTTACAAAATGCAATGTTCTTGTTCACTTCGGTTAGTACATGTGTTAATGTGTTAACACATGTACTAACCGAAGATGATTCTAATATTTTATGTAAGTCACAATTTAAAAAAAACATTTGATTAATTTTATGTTCTGAGAACAATGTGGGACAAAAATACAGGCCAATTATGTCTAGTTAAGATAGTGAGGTAGTTGACACATATCACAAAAAAATCTGAAACAATGTTCATATAAAAGAGCGTGCGTTCAATTGCCATGTCATGATCAAATTTTTTAAATATCATGGTACTCATCGAGGGCTTCATAACAAATGGACGTACAGACAAAAGTGCAGTTTTACACAAGGGACAAAATTGTGAATAAAACAAAACTAGTTGATTGTAACGCTGAAATTTGGAATACCCTTTCTTTTTAGGTACACTTGCATACTGGTAAGACTTTCTAAATTGTAACATGCATAGTTTTTACTAAACAACAAATAAATTTCATTTTTGCGTATACGCCTACATGTTATAAAGCCCTCGATATAATTCTAATTTCTATCTCAAGAAAATGACTATCAACTACCCTCTTCTATTATATTAATGTCCTCTGTAAACTACCCTATTATATCGACAGTATTCGAAATTAGAACTAAATAATAAAACTACGTTTTAACGGTTTTAAGCGCGGTAATCTAAATAAAACTTTAACAATACTCATTGACACTGGACATCTGTCTTCCGTGATCACGGCTATTGCAAAGTGGCCGAAACGTCGGAATAAGAAATATCAAATAAATTACGTTTAAAACCGTTAAAACGTAATACGTTTTAACGGTTTTAAGCGTAATTTATTTGATTTTTGATTTTACATAATAAAATTTTATTATGTATACTAGTCACGAAAACTGAAGAAAATAATATAGAACTAAATAAATTTAAATACTATTCCTAACCGTTAGCATTCATTCGCAGTTTTTGAACGGAAAATTGTACTGCGCATGCGTCTCTTTTAAGTCGTTCGTGTGTGATGGGAACATGACTAAGTATTTTTGTTTTTTAAATTTAAGTGAAAACTTTGGATACAAATAAAGGGTGTTATTATATAAATCTCCATTTCTAAAGTACATACAATTCATTTCTAAGCTCGTGAACATCAAAATTATTGTGTGTATTTCATGTGTATATTATCATAAGCAATACTAGTCTATTATATTGTTACGTATTCTTTTTAGTATAGCTCATTTTACTTATTTCTGTTTACTGAAATTCTCATTAGTTATTAACATAGATTTTCTAAAAATAAGTAATATAAATAAAACACAGACCATAGTTAAAGAATTTATTTGATTTTTAGGGAAATAGCTATAATTAACCCATAGTCATGTTTTACCTTCTATTTTGTCTGAGTGTATTAGTTTCACCAAGTTGCCTTCATGTTTCCTGGCATTCCTATGTCACTAGTATTCTAGAAGCCAGCACAAATCCATATAAATATCTATTAACGAATTCAATAAAACAATTTATTCATGAAAACTCCTGTGTTTCCACAGAATTATTTAAAACAAATACATTTTAATGTCAATAACCTTGTTCCGATTAGGCATATAACAAATGTTAGGTCTACATAAGGCGTAGTGTTTATTGTAACTGAATATATGCGGTATCATATTCAATTGTGAACACGATGCTAAATAGGCTATGATGCCACCTGGCCATAATAGTTATCACTTCGTCGGCACATAATGTGCTTAGGTATATTAAATGGTCTTTAGTCTGTTTCCAAGCTACATATCCTTTTTACTGGCCGTTCAGACGTTTATTATTTCTATTAATATTGATCGCGTTCGATACCTGGCAGGGTAAAGTATGCGAACAAATTGTTTGTTATTTACTCTGACGTGGGTGTCTAGGATCGGTCTTAACACAAGCATAAGTTGCTTAGCTTGGTTTAATACAATGCATGCGTCTGTTTGCAGATAAAAAGTTAAACTACATACTTTAGTGTGTTAGCCTCTGCATATGATAAAAATGAGTATTCGCAAAAAATAATATATAATAAAAAGAAAATATAACAAAGACGAAATAAATTTAAAAAAAGTTAAAATCTTGTATTATGAACCATGAAAGCCCTCTGTAAGAAACTGAATAAATAAATATACAAGACATAATTATTATGTCGTCTTCATACATTATCATTTATGTACAGAATATGTAATTATATATGTTTAATATGTTTACTAAACATACTTACAAATTGATAATTTTGTAATAATGATTGACTACTTTCTTTTAATATTAAATAAATTGGGGTGGATAAGAAAGTTGTCGTGTAGCATGTATTGTATATGCACGCTTGATGCAATACATGTTATAGTTTGTATTGTAGGTAGCAAGTTGCATGATAACAAATCTTGTAGATAGATCTTGTAGATCTTCTAGATCTTGTAGATAGAAATGAAAGTAATTTTATAATCATTACACTGTAATAACCACACGAAGCCTTACTTATCTCCCCTATCGGCGCAGGCGCACCCTAGTAATTTGACCTTAAATATTTCTCCTTTTGCAAAGGCCACGCAATTTTTTTCCCATCCAAGGTGTCAAGAAGTTCATAAAGGGTTCAGACGGGAAGTATATATTAAATCATTTACAACGCATAATTAAAAATTAAGATTACATTAAGTCTTTTGTCAATTAATTTTTTAATGACTTTTTTGTTAATTAAAGGGGACATTTGGTAAAAAAAGGTGTTAAGCTGGTTATTAAATTGTTTTTAAAAGAGGTGGAAATGGTACGCCTTCATACTTATGTTGCTATTGTTGTGTGTATTGTTCATTATAAGGCTGAGAAAATAAGAATATGTGATAAATATAGTCAACGTCTCGCTCATTATGGTATAAACTGTTTGACCTAGTTTTATTTGTTTTGATACGTTGTTGTGCTAAAATACTACGAGCCTCCCACACGTGTCCCATTTTTAGATTGCACACATGTGTGGCAAAAATGATAAACATGATTCTATATATACTTACCTACTTAGAGAAAAGGTTTACGTTCAATGGCATACGTATTACTATTATATTTACTATGAGTGTTGACAATCGAAGGTTATTGCCACATTCAGTAAATAACACTCCCTTAATAACTTCTAACTACAATATAATTGTTGTTATTTCTTACCTTCCTGTTGTGCATTGGCCTACTTATGCTTGCTATTAAATCTATACAATAAAGACCTCTCATTTTTATTTTCAATATAAATCTGTGTCGATGCCATTATAATTTCTATAAAAGTGGAATAGATAAACTTCATAAAGAGTAAGAGTATTAGGTAGGTACTTATATTTATTAACATTGTATAAAATCGTGTTTACAAGTCTACTAAAATAAATGTTAACTAATGATTTTCCTGATGCTACTATTGACAGTAAATGTGTAATGTAGATTAATTACAAATAATGATCGAAGCGCGCTTGCAGAGCGCTCAGCGTCCTTGTCGCACCCACGCCACGCAAAACTCAAAGATGGCGAATGACGCGTTCGTCGTCATCAGCACACATTCACACTTGCGCTCGCATGATACTCGCAAAATGGCCGCGTTATTGTTGAAATCGAAATTTAAAATTAACCATTACTCCTTTATCACTTTATTTTCCCTTGACATAATAGTCATTGATTTTGAGTTTTTATTTTATTTTAATAATAATGAGGTTATTGAAACAGCGCGGTAGTCGAAAACGAATAATAATTTTTAAATGTACCGGGTGGAGACTTGTTTACTTTTTCAATTATTGCTTGTATTGTGTTTTTGAATGCAACCTGTGTCGTGTGTACCTGCTATTCGAAGGTTTTTGTGGTAGTCTACGACAATAGACTACAAGACCGACGTAAAAGCTTATGAATAGGATGCTCGTATCTTGACGAGGTTTTTTTTGCTTTGTTGGTTATTTTCTTTTCAATGCATCACATTTATGACACTTGTAAAGAAACAGGTTTACAAAATTTAATTTGTTTTTATTTATATATATTAATATTTATTTAATTAATATAACCTTTTTAACGTAAAAAAACAATTTCAAAAAGTAGTGAAAACATTCTAATTTTAGTAGTTTGGAACCCCGTGATTTTTATTTGACAACTTCTTAAAGTTAACCCTTGAAATGCGGTTCTCTAAGCAGATGTGTACACATCTATGAGTGAGTTTTCTAAGAGCTCCCAAAATGCAAGGGTCACAAATTACATTGTCTAAAACTGACCAAGCGCATTAAACGCTAGGGGGTCTTAGAAATACGGTCACCTAATTTCTTACTTCCCTTTTCAATGCATAATTATATGACTTAATGTCGTTGAACCTTATAGTGTTTTGGTTTATGGGAACGCGAGTGGACCCAGCAGCGGGGCTTCTAATTCCACACTTTCATTTCTACTATAACATTTTGTTGCAATTGTTAACTTGAATTTGATGCGGTCAAGATTAGTTTGCAACCGTTACTTTGTATTCAGAAGGATCGATTTCAAAACAGTTATTCTTTGATTACCATATGTAATAGTTTTACGAATACTGTAAAATTGCAAAAGGATGATATGTAAAATTTTAAGTTATGCCATTTTGTTTCTTTATACAATGAATTCAGTAGGTAATCGGAAGTCTAACTATTCTAAAAACACAAAAGATAGATTTTTTTTTACCAAAAATCAATCAGATTCAAGTCTCAATTCCACTTATTAGTACATTGATTAATTACCATTGCATGTTTCGAACCTGAAAATTATTTCTTGGAACAAAAGTGATGGCTTAGTATTTTGTTTGAATTTTGTACGTAATGTAGCCAGTAAATTCAGGGCTTTAATTATGAATATTTAGTTATTTAGTAATTACCTACATAGATTTACGAATACGAAGATTTCTACGCCACCAACATTGTATACGGCGATTGCAACGCCGCGTCTGCGGGACTTTTGTGGTGAATAGTCTAGTTAGAGGTGATATAGACAAAAACGACAGTTAAAAAATCAATATGTCCGTTACGGATAATGTCCGCGAGGGTGCAGTTCATGCACATGCGCCAGCTCCGTACAAAGGGTGCCCTGCGCACGCGCCGTTCTGCAATCACAATACAATGGCGATTTATTCATTGCGATTTGTTGGGGTGACAGTCGACGTACATTAAGCGAAAGTTCAATCAATTTTGTTGTACATCTGTTTGAAACGGAAACAATGTATTATAATTATCTTAATAAATTGTGTTTTCGGTTACGTTAACTATAATTTATCAAGGAAATTTGATTGCCAAAGTTCGAATGTATTTTCGAGGGCTAATGATTTGTGAAGGTAGGCTATGATTTATATATTTGTTTGAGCGTTTTCACTGTTAATCTTAAAGTCAAATTGTTACATTAAATTGCTTCAACCTAAATATTTAAATATAATTTCAAAGTGACTACAGTTACAATAAGTGCAATAGCGAATAAGTTTGTATTCTCTTACGTTCCATACATACACATTGTAAATCATTACGAAATTTTAGAGTATTTTGAAAATTTCGACTTTACGTTGATGTATCGCATCAGTTTTGTTATGCCGAATATATAATAAATAGATTTATAATAAAAATATTTTTCTTAAAAAAAGATTTCATAATTTTAATATTTTATTGGCGTCATTTAAATAAATATCGATAGTGCCGTTTAGACTTAAACCGCTAAATTGTAATAACATAAGGCTACATGTGAGCTAGGAAAAGAACAATCATTTAGGCATCGAACGGTGAATCAAAGTTATTACGGCAGAAAAAATTAGCCACATCTAAAATTCGCTCCTTTTTATTATCTGGCAACATCAAAACTATTTAAGCACCGTTAAGTATCGCAAAAAAATATACCACAAAACCGTGTCGGCAATACAGAGGCGTGATTGCGAAAATTACGATACGTATGCGGGCTGAAAAAACCCGTCAACACGTGTTTGAAATTCAAAATTCGAACAGATAGGGGAGTATAACGGTCGAGAGCGCCATCTGCTCAACCCCCGCGTGATCTACCGCGCCCTCTATATCAGTCCCCGGCGCAATATCCGTAGCGCGGGTGCATATATCATAATAAATGCAGAGGGGTAACTTATTATATATCTTTCGCCTATTGTAACAATGGGTATGCTTCCAATATACTGGAAAACGAAATGTTATTTTCGCAATTTTCAATTTTGATCAAGTTTAAGTGTCGTGGTCGTTTGATGTTAAACATTTTCGACTGATGTTTTTCATATTTGTACTATGTCTCTGTTTCTTCTTATTTTGCTAACATATATAAAGAATAGTTGATTATTGTTATATCATATTATAACAGTTGATACAAAGAGTAGATATATACATTATGCGCTCCAAAGACGCAAAACATGCTGTACTTGTACATTAACGATATTTTCATTTATTACCATGTTTTGTACACAAAGACTTTGAACCCACGCTTATTTTAATCATTCCAAATGCGCTTTACGATTACGCCTACGTTGAGTAACTGTTCACTTTTGAGTTGCTTCATCTTGTGACAACGCAGCAAAGCCACGTATATATCAGGTAAATTTCGAAATAAATTTAATTACAACAATCTCTCAACGTAATAAAGAGATCTCGTTACTGTTCAGCAGTGCAAAGCTATAACTGTCAGGTGCTGTTACCTTTTGCAAAAGAATGAATAATATTATAGATCAATTATGAATAATAATATACTTAGAATGCTAAACGTGAAACGCACGGGCTGTAAATACAATGCAAGGTCTTTGAAATTGTAAAAAAACAAATTGACATTCACCTAAGACATGATTTTTCGTAGTCAAAAGTTTAAACATAGCAGTCGAGTAGTTCATGTCTTTGTTAAAACTTTCTTTCTGTGACATCATTACTCTTTGCACAAACTCCCCAAGCTTTAATATTGGATCATTGAATAGGGAATATCATCTGTTCCCCAGAATAAAGTGAAATGAGATCCGCATGCAACGTTTTGGAAGTTGATGACTATTGTTTAACTTGTTTTGCTTAATTAGATGGATCTGGTGAACGGTTGGGGTGAATGTATGTATACATGGGAATTTTATGTCTATAACGAATTTTTTCATTCGTAAAATTTTCTCTGTAACTGGAATATTGAAATTCATATCCTATTTTATTTTCCGGGTTAAAAATATATCCTATATTCATTTCTGTAATTGAAATCATATTATATGCGTAAATATGACGCATAATAATTTTATATTTGAATAGAGTTTCCGGAATAAGTCTCAACAGATTTTCAGTAATATGTAAGTGTTTTGATAGTAAAGCACTGCCCAATAAAATGGCCTTATGCTCTTCATCGTCTGGTGGTTTCAAAAGTACTTTTTAATGTAGTCGGATTATCATGTTAAGCGCTTAATTAAGCTCATGCTTAATGTTTATTGTACAAATCGTAAGTACATGCTTATAGGTTTTGATTAAACAAAGATGTCCTTCAAGCAATGCTTATTATTAGGCCTTAAAATTATTTATGAGTTGAAAAAGGAATGTTAAGGTAGTTTAGACATGAAGAGAGAATGAATAGAAGTAGAATCACAAAGTGATATATATGTATGCTGTAATAAAAGTGTATGACAGCAGAGTTGCTGCCGGTAGACCGAGTCGTAAACACCATGATCAAATAGCAGAAGTGTTAAAGAGAGGTCAGGTAAAAAACATCTCAAATGTACATGAAGAGGTTAATGAAAGTAAATGAAGCAAAAGTTGTTTGTCAGGATCGTCACAAGTGGAGATCCATAATATTGCCTACCCCCATGGGAAACAGGCGTGGTAATATGTATGTATGTATGTAAAATGATCTATTATTAAACAAAATACCGTGCAATAACAGTTCATAGTATAAACTTTTGTTTGTTGTAACTTACGTAACTCGTGAACCAGATATTGCCCTTGGACTAAATTCACTAAATGGCCAACTAGCTGTTCCGTTGACATGATCGGTTTACCTTCAATTAGTCTAGGGTTGCAACTACTTTAACTAATAGCTACTACTGGTTTTTCATAGGACCCAAAAAATATTACAGAATTATGGTAAAATGGACAAAATAGACTTAATTTTTATAAGTTGTAATTAAGTGTGCAATCAGGGCGAGCGAAGCGAGCCACACTATCATCACACTTTCAGATTTCGACTTTGACATAGTAATTTCAATTTATTTCTAGATGTGTTTATCTATGATAAAAATATTAATATATTATTTTATACACATACAAAAAATAGAAAATATATCCATTTTTATTTATTAGTTTTATTGTATTCCTAACGCCATCTGTCAAAAATTATGAAACTATAATAAGACATGTGTAATATCAACTGAACTGTTACTAGGTAGGAAACTTCGCGAGCCGTCCTAAAGCGCCGCATTTTGCTATTAAGTACTTATTGTAATCATAATATGCAATCATAAATACTTACAGATGTCTTGTAAGCAAAATTACAAAAAAATTGTATACCTGTCAAATGCGAAATATAACTATATATTATATTATTATATTTATAACTGTACTACTCCGTATTACTTTGCAAAATTTTCCGTGTTTCGGGCATATTTAAATTACTTTGACGATGGCTAAAATTACATATTAAATTGTTACAATATTTTCACGTGGTTCATTGTATTTTCTATATCACACCATCATTTTAATATATTAGGCCTTAAATATAAAATTACTCAAATCTTTCTATGTTTGTGATGTTTCTGGTCTTAACCTTACTCGAACATAGAACCCGACTTCTTACCTAACGTCAAGATTTTAAATATTATATTCTCAAATAGAATAGGTTTTATATACAAAATGAGGTATTACAGATCATCTAGACTCTAGAGATTGGTATAGTTTGGCGCGTGCCCACCTACTTGGAAATATTTTGAGCATAACTGCCTCAATCTAAAGGATATGGCAAAAACCCTTCCAATACGAATATTGCCATGTAAAGTCAGTTTTTGCTGCAAACAGTCGTTAGGACCAGTCGACCATAGCGTACCTCGTTTCCTTAGGGTCGCACGTGAGCTTTGCTCGTGAGAATTATAACGACCTCCGTAATGGGTTTATATTGTTTTGTCTGTTAGTGACACTTCTGGCCTAACAGATATTAAATAAGTACTGCATATTTGTTTATGTTCACTTAATTATAATGTAATTTCAACCTATAAATACTTCACTGCTAGGCTCATGCCTCCTCATTTCAAATTATTTTCAGTTTCATCCAGAAGTCGTTGATTAATATCCGGCTCGAAGGATCAAGTGATTTATTTTGTTTTATCGATACCTATTATTGTTCTTACCGTGAATTGAATCTTAAAAATAGCTAAGAATATCTGACGATTTGAATTTTCCAGGATACAAATAAAAATATGTATATTCTAAACCTACTAACAATAAGTTCAATGTTCATACCCGTTGTAAACAATTGGTATTTACAAGTTCAATAATAATCATTCTAAAGTTGTTTCTAAGTCAATTAACAAGGAATAAACAAACAAATCCGCTACTCGATAGAACCTTGCCCAATTTGACTGGACAGGGTAATTTACAAAGAAATTCCCAGTATAATATCGTTTCGAACCACTACCCGTGAGCCGTGCCACCTGTTTTGCACAAGTGTCTGTAATGAAGTAATGACTCGTAATGAGAGCAACCTGTTAATGACGGTTTAAGTTTTGAAGGGCTAAAGGGCGCTACTGTCTTGTCATGTGGCCTTCGATACCTTGTTAATGGATGCAATTAGCGACTTTCCCCTTTTAAAGCGTGTTATGCAAGCATTACAACACATTACTGGTTTAAAATAATTTTTGTTATATTTTTGTAGCTTTATCACTTTGAATTTTGTCAGAATTTTCCAAGACAAATAAAAAAAATCGAGGATATATTTTTTACAACTCGGGAAGTGAATCTAGCTGCTATCTATTAATTCACTTACTAAAAAAGTCAATAATTCATTATAGTTTTTTTACGTCCGATTAAAGTTACCCCACACTATTATGTACGTACACTGAAAAAAGTTTTTCAACCTCAGTTTATAATATATGATCGTATGCCACCCTCATGTTTTCTTTTTCATAAATTTACTACAACATTGTGTACCGCCATGTATATTGGATATTAGTATTGATTTTCATCCATATAGACTCGGTAGGTTCCGATAAAAATAACTGTGACATACAAACATAACTAGCTATTGTAAAAGCCAGCTAATTGGCGATTATTCACAAAATAGCCATAGTTAAGTTGTTCACCATTTCGCCGTCCGGCTAATGGTTGTTGAATAAAACCGACAACTGACAAGTTGTCACTTAGCCACCAGGCGTCGTCAACCATTACCTTGTTGTCTGACCGATAGCTATCGCGTTGACAGTTGTAGGAGCTACCCATTAGCCAATTAGCCATCAGCTGGTTTTTTAGCCGGCTTTTGAACTACCATTAGATGAATGGGTATTTGTAATTTTTTTTAAATTTTGTAATTTTATTACCCATCGCTATATACAAAAATAGACGGATGGTTATGATTATTTCATGTAGGTTACATTTTTATCAAAATATCTACCGAAACCTAAAAATCGACATAATAAAGTGGCATAACTTAAGGCAAGAAACATGGATTTATTTGGACATAAACAAGCGTTCGAAAACTTAATCTAGCAAAGTGGAATGAACGTTTTTACACGGCTAGACGACTTTGAAAGGTCTTTGCGCGAAAAAACTACAGTTATAATAACGATCCGACTTTCTAATTGCGTTTTGCCACGAAGCGAACACCGAAACAATTGTTACTTACCTAAATATAGATGGATTTTCGGTAAATTCGAATTTAAATAACGTTTCTTTGTTAATATACCGGAGAAGATTTGTAGAAATTGATCTATTCTTTTTCATTTAAAAATAATTCACCGATTAAGTTAATTTATTATAATCCAAAGCCTAATAACGCTCTAATTTAACAACACATGGCGCCACTAACACGCCAATCATCATTCTAGTGTTAAATCTCGGTTGCGTTTGAAGGGTTTGCTTCGAAGATCGAGTTCCAGTTTTCTACTTCTTTTCTATATTTTGCGTGGTCTTCATTATCTATTATTATAGAACTATTAGCACACACATCATCCTTCACGACGTCAAGCCAGTATTTTTGAGGCTAATCCCTTCTACCAGGGCCTAATGGCCGCATATCAAAGCATTTATTCTCCACATAACCTGTTGCCATAAAACGAGACCATACCAGTATAGATTCTCTGCTATGCTTTTATATATAAAATCAACAAGCCATGTTGTTCTTGTGGTAGTTCTACACTAAAACTAAAAATATTTGAGATTTTACTAAGATATTTCTTCCTTAAAAACAATATTCTACAACTATTATTGAATTGAAATAGATTTAATTAAAATGATATAGATAAAAGGCAGTCTTCAAAATGCCACCAAATAACCCTATAGGGAAAATTTGAAAAAAAAAATGTTTTTTTAAATCATTATTGAAACATACGAACACAGAAAAAAGAAACAAGGGTTTGGAATTGGAACAATAATTATTTTTAAATCGCGACTTCCTAAGGCCGTTTTCACACGAATTTTTAAGTCATTATCAGCCCTCCTGACAATCTTGGGCGTGCAATAAAAACAACTGATAAATCTTGTTTGGTTCCGATGGATGGGTCCACAGGGTTTTTCGATGGGAGCCTCACTTACCGTATAATCATGGCATTCCTATATTAACGAAAGTGTTATAAAAACACTTTTACTTTCGTCGTCATTGGTATTTTAAAATGGCTTCCTTAGCACACTTTTCTTACTTATTCTTAATTAGTCATTGTTATGGTCCTCAGATGCATTTGTAATTGGTGATTGATTTGTTTTTCACATCCTTCTTTTCTGCATACTATATACTAATCTATTGTTTTAGTAAACATAATTGGCAAACAAACACATACATTGTATATGCCCAAGTTAAGCAAATTTAGTTTGCCTTATGGATAATATACAACAGACAACTTTGAGGCCAATTCCAGTCATCCAGACTATAGTAAAGTTTGTTATGAAATTTACTATGCCAGGAATCGCACCCGGGACCTCTGCATTTCAGTTAGCTTGGGCGACAAAGGCCCACTCAAGTACAGAAACCGTAAATGAAATTAACGAATTAAATACATAGCCTGTTTTCCTGCAAGCAAACAAAATAACATTTAATGGGACGCCCCTTAGTATGGGACGCAACTTGTGTTGATACTTTGCCGGCTTCCCATCTCCCAGACACAGCCATGACAGCCGGGACTGCTGCCACACACCAGGAGGCGCTGAAACGCCGCAAATATGTGTCCATTGGTAATGGGTACATATTTGTGGCTTTCGGGGTTGAAACCCTAGGGCCATGGAGGCCTGGAGCTCATCACCTCTATCGAGACCTCTCAACGCGTCTAATTGAGGTCTCGCGTGACCAAAAGGCTGGCTTGCACCTAGGACAATGCATAAGCGTTGCCATCCAACGAAGATATGCGGCCAGCATTTTGGGCATGCTGCCCGCCGACAACGACCTGCAGTCTATTTTTTACTTATAGATTGTTATTTTGTATATTTAGTTATATTTATAATAATAATAATTTAATTTTAGTTTAGTTTTTTAAATATAGTTGTAGGACATTTAATAAATATGAAACCACTAAAAACATTTGTTTCTTGATAATCTTCGCTTAATTTTTTGTCAGTAATCAATATGGCGTCTGGATCACATTTGAGTTGGACAGAGTGTCCCTTGTTTCCGACCATTTTAGCTTCGAGGGTTGTTAGAGTTAACGATACTTGAAATAAACTTACATAACCGTATTCCCATGACATTTTCTACTTAAGTTACTTAAGCACGTTGAAATTTTAGCCCTTTTGAGTTCTAAGTGATGGATGTTTAGTAATTATTATATATTTTAATCGTGATGCAACATTCGTTTACTACTTCCATTGCTTCTTTTTTAAAAATTGATGTTAAAAGTAAATTTCATTTTTAACTAATTAATTTCCATACAAAAACATAATTATAACACAACTAGCTGTGCCCGCGACGTCGTCCGCGTGGAATTTGTTTTCAAAACCCTCCGATTTTGAAACATTCTTCATTACTGCTCCGCTCATATTGGTCTTAGCGTGATGATATATAGCCTATAGCCTTCGTCGATAAATGGGCTAACACTGAAAGAATTTTTCAAATCAGACCAGTAGTTCCTGAGATTAGCGCGTTCAAGCGAACAAACAAACTCTTCAGCTTTATGTATTAGTATAAGATAATTAATAATATGATTTAATTTTAATTACTCAGAAACAATATTATCCATATTAGATTAATACGAGGTATAAGTCTGAAAAGCTGCTAAATCCTACATCTCTTGTGGCGCCATCTTTCTTCATTTTTGTGCGTTTTATTATTCAAAACATACTTTTTTATACTAAATCAGTCAAAAATGGAAAATAAATTTATTATATACTTTCTAATCGTTTATTTATTGCGTAATAACTATGCCATGTAACTAGATGAATGTGGATAATTTGAATGTCAAATAGAATCAAAATGATTACTTTTTCAATGTATATAGTTGCCCTATTGGTTAAAAAAACAAACGGTTGGAAATACTAAACAAGTATGTTTTTAATAATAGATCGACCAAAAGCACGAAAGGAAAAATTGGAATCTAAGGCGCCGTCTAGTTAAAAGATTTTGAAAGCCTTTTTTATTCAGCCACAGGTACTTACTGCTAGTAAAGTTATATTAAAATATTACATTATAGTCCGTCTAGTATTTTTTATAACTACACAACATACACCTTTGATTTCTTTATTTTAATATGAATTTTATGCAACCTCTACAAACTTTCTTTTAACCCACTTAAGTTAGCCGTTAAGTTTTATTACATAGTAAATCGTATGTATATTATCTGTAAACCTTATATATTATGTACAGCTGTTCTTAACTATCAAAGTGGAGAGTCGTAAGGTGTTGTGAACAGTATTGGGAGTGAATAACAATACAATTTTTAACTAGTTCATATTCACGACTTTAAAGAAAGGACAGAAAGATATACAAATATTTTATTATTACAGATTATTCTTTGTTATTGTTTAAGAATTTTACTGAAAGCCGCTAGTTATGTAGAGAACAGAATAATCATGCTACTGCGATGAGGTCCTGGTAGAACGGATAGACCCAAGAAATGCTGTCTTGAAGCTGCCCTTAAAGACTAATATGCATGATTGCATGCCAAATAGAAAGGGATACAAAGCACACCTCGGCCTCCGAAGCAGATGAACCTCAACGCAACCAACATTTAACGGCTAGGGTGACGATATCCATATTAATATTATAAAGAAGTAGAGTTTGTTTGTAGGAAATAATCTCTTGAACTACTGACACGAGTTTATTTATTGTTTGAAAATTCTTTCACCATTAGAAAGCTACATTATTCCTGTGCGATATAGGCTATATTCGATTGTGATTTATAATATTTTTTTAATACGCCCAGCGAAGATGACACGGGTCAGCTAGTTATTTAATCATTGGCATCAGTATGTACAAGTGTGGACTGATATATACAATACCTGACTCCGTATAACAAAAATATTAGGTTTCCTCCAATGCCTTAATTGAATCGAATCGCATGGTAAAATAAATATTCACAAATCGATAACTGTTTTTATCGATAGGGTAGATAATGGATAATAGCACCCTTGTTAAATGTTTCCCATGGGATAAAACTATCGGTCAACACACGTGCGATATAGGAAATGGATCGCCGTTAATTGGAATATTTTAACCGTGACCGTGACGAAGCTTATATGCATATAATATGTATATTGCATATATGCATAATGCATATATGAGTATGTATACAAAATATATATATGTAAGAATTTCATTTAACTATACCTGTCTTTGTATTATATTTTAAAAATATGTATACCAATTACTATTGTCCATCGTTCGTTTGAGACATATTTATGTCCCCTAAACCCTGTAATATAATTATCAAAATTGAAAAACACAAAAATTTTAAATAAAATTCCTTTTTAATTCCTTAATTTTTTTATTACAATCCGTTGACGGCGTCTGTGGTTGAGCGGGCTAAGCCTTTGTCTGCCTACCTCACTGCAACGTAGAGGCTCCGGGTTCGATTCCTGGTATTTATAGTAAATTTCAGAAACGTCTTTTCTCCATTATTTACTATGGTCTAGGTGTCTGGATTCGGCCCCAAAGTAGTCCATTGTATATTACCCATAACACAAGCGTAAGTTGCTTAATTTGATGTAAGTGTGTGTGTGTGTGTGTATACAATATGTGAGTTTATCTTTTTCTTTATATATATATATATATATATATATCAAATAGACACACTAAAAATATATTATTATTATTATTGTCGTTGCTGAGCCGTTTCGGGAACTGATTAAGAAAAATTTTCAGATAGGCGAAAATTCTAAAAACGGTCTGTATAGGCAAAGTATAATTTTTTGTTTCCACAAACCGAACCTTCAACGTTATTGGTATATATAGATTTTGTATAAACTCAGACGAACTAAATAGGTAGACCGAGCTCCAAACTCTCAGAGTGAAACCAATTTTGGGATAAGAAACACGTGCCGTAGTGTGTGTGGAGAGAGAGAGTAGAGAACTAAGAATAAAATAATTGAATACGTACGGATAACGGTGGAATAGTTTCCAATGGATACATTTCTATCAACCACATAGACGCAAATCACGTGGATAATACGTATACTAAATAAGTTTACGCGCACAAGCTTATAAAAAAAAATCATTTAGCCTCTATACTCTCATTGGTCCGATTTTATACAGTACAATATTTTCATAATACATTAAACTCTTACACCAATATTGTTTGTAAGGTATTTTTTAACAAAAGGAAAGGTAGTTTTTTTCTAATACAACAATATTAGAAATTATCGCGATACAAAAGAACTGCCAACTCAATAAGATTTCATATTCTCAATTCGGCACCATTATTATTATTGGCATTATTGTTTTAAATGGAACGCGTCAATTTCAATTTGGGAACGCCTGCGTGTCCGCATTACGGATTTATTTTTTCCTTTTTAAACGTCTGACAGCTGTCCGACTAGAATAATACGGTAAGGTTAAAAAATAATATTATATTGGCATTTCTTTTCTTAATTTGAAGAAGGTATATGAATATGATGATCTAGTTGTTCAATATAGATTATAATTTTCATGTCGCAAACCGGTCTGCACTTTTCTGCGCAAACGAAAACTGCCGATCGGTATTATAAGTTGTGTAAAACTGTACAACATGAAAAAAATACAAAGGAATAACAATCATCCAGTAAAAAACGTATAAATTATATTTTTATATATAAACAAATTTATACATTCACATCACACACATATTTGTGTATATGCATGTACACGTATACACTAGCGCGCGCACACTCATACACACCTTTTTAAATAATTATTGTAACTGTAAACAATTATTTCACAAACAGAATCATCGTATCAATTAGGAAGCAGCTCCCCAAGACGCACACACACAGTTCGACCATGGGGACCAATGTACTTAAATAATGCGAATTGGGTTTCTTAATAAATGAACGTTTACCTAGGCGATTGGCATTCCTGTCTTCTTCCATGATTACAATTAAATAAGTGCTATATTAAAACAGAAAATAACTACATCAGTTATCATTCAAACTTAATATACACGTGTAAACATCGTGAAGGACTACAATGTTGCGTTACGGATACGGAAGTCGTAATACCGACGTGGGAAAAGCCACATAATTGCAGTTGTCGCAAGGACGACCGGTGCCTTGTCACCTGGAATGGTAACAAGACGGTTTTTATAGTACACGACACGATACTCAATATTGACGCGTTTGTAGTATATTCTTTGAATACAGATCCAATGTATCGGACACGTGCGCTCACACCTTGTTTTTATTTTATTTATGCTGCTTCTCTGGCGATCCACGTTGCCAGAAGTTTCCTGTCTTTAATATTTTTTCTTACCTTACACTCCCTGTTTCAGGGTGATGATTCTTCTGCTACATTCGTAAGGTATCTATGACGCTTACACCCTTTGTTTTTGTCTATTCATTATGGTACATATTAAAGTATAAAAGAGATGTTTTTAGTCAATCGTAGTCTACTACTGGATGAAGGTCTAGCCGAGCTTACACCACATACCTCGATCCACTTTCTTCAACAACCATCGGCGAACTATACTACGTTAACTGAAATCTGGTCTCCACTCCAGAAGCCTGCTCTATGTTGCAGCTATGTCGATTACCTTAGTTCTCTTACGGAAATCGTCATTAAGGGTTTATTTATAGCATAAATCTGGACATAGCTTATTCTATAATTATCTTGCCAAGTAACTTGGAATTTATAACCGCATCAGTGCCCATATCTCTAATATTGTACATATATGTGTATATCTATGTGTAACATTAGTTGTACATATAAATTATTATAATGATATAAAATAAATAGGAAAACAGACAGAGCTGTAGGTATATATGCAAGAAAGTGAACACTTGTTTTTCTTTGATAAGAAATCCAACCTTGTATCGAAATGATAACATTTATAGAACGGCCAGCAAGGCCTTCAGCGCGTAGGAGCAATGCACAAGTTGCCTTGAATATTCGATTTGAAATACAGCATACCATCATTGCGATATCGGGTGTGGTAAGTGACATACTGCTGCATAAGGAAAATTAGTCAAAATGATCTCATTAATACTGCTGAGGTATACGTTACACATCGCTAAATTTAGTGTCTTTTTCCTATGAGAGTGGCATGGTCAATACTGGCCAAAGCTTCCTACAAATAAAGAGAGATAAAATCTTATTTCTTATATGTATATCACTATTGTTTCATTGCATATAAATATTTTTTTGTATTAAGTATATATACACCACAGAACAAACCATTGACCCTACTTACATTTTTCTAGTATTTCCATCCTACAACTGACAAGACATTGTGCAGGACAGGGGAAAGTAGCGCGCTCTTGTTTCGGAAAGACTCACTGGTACGCTGAGCTGACGGACATTTATCAATATGTATCATTTATAAAGCCTTGTTATGAGTAACCATTATGCTTAAAATTCAATAATGAATTTATAAAGATGACATGTAAATTATAAGTTGCAATTCGTAAAAATTGCAGGTTAAATACATATAAATATACCGCCGCACCGCTAGTTCGGTTATCGTTATTGTTCAGGAATAACCGTAGACATTCAAGAAGGCTTTTAGTAAAGTAACTCTGCTCACCCCCTCATGGGAACCAATCGTGTTAGTATACTCATATTAACAACTCAGTGTATTGCGCTCGCTTCAAAACATTCGTCTAAAGAATATCTACAAATTCTCCAAAAATAACCCTTCACATTTATTATTATGTGTGGTCCAAAGAAAAGAAATAAAAATCAAAATGGAAACATAATATTTATACTCGAATTGACGGTTTGGGAATATAAATGAAGTGTTAACAATCGTGTGCTTGAAACGCGGTGACATTGGTCGTGTTCGTTCATCTTACATTTTAATGTATTTCATTATCCCTTTGAAATACATGAATATTTAATCTAACAATGCTGCTGAAAATAGCCTTTTGTAAAGGTTTAATAGCATCCGAATTGTATTACTATTTTTATAAAAATATCAATACAGCTTATACATTTACTTAAAAGTAATGATTTTACACACTATGCAGTGTGAAATATTTAAAAATAATTTCGGCACATTTTTCTTGTTTATCTTGTATCTATTTCACTTGGTACGCATTTCGATGCCCTCTATTGTCACCCCATTCATGTACTGCTTTATAATGTTCAGCTGTTGCTTCCCAGTGTACAGAGAACGTCTTCTACTACTAACATGGTATATTAGACAACGCATAAAGTTGCATTTTTAAACACCAGATTAACCAGATTTTTTAAACACGTAAAAATGCAGGTATTCCGAAATCTTAATTGTTTTTCGATAACTTCTACTCTTTGCAGTATTTAAATATAAGTCGAGCGCATGTTTGCTGATAACCCCTCCTCCCGCTTCTAACGACCGTAACCTGTGCTCGTCTGATGGCCGGTTCCTATGTTTTTTATGTTTGTTTGTAGGCATACTGGCAAACAGACCTCTTGGTGGTAGGTGGTTACCTTCGTCTATGGACATCTGCAACACTAAGAAAGCCGATGCGTTGCCTACCTCGTTAAGACTTTAAGTATCTGTTTACGCCCTTTATGAAGAGCCTCATATTGTAGCGCTCTGGGAAAACCGCGGGAGGGAGATCATTCCATAAATTGCACACATGGGATAAAATAGCATTTGCCACGTGCAGTGGAGGACTTCCAAGTGTTTAGGAATGGTGGATAAACTCCCAATCGCCGGCGAGTGGTGCAATAGAATGGCGACGTAGGCACCAAATCAAAAAGCTCATCAGAGCACTCCTCGTTGTACAGACGGTAGAACACGCTATGGACTCTTAAACCGTCGACATTCCGGACCGCTCGGCGCTGCAAGGAGTCAAATGGGAGCAGTTATTACTGTTCATTCACTTGCCTTAAGCCTATATTGGACGGTTCATTTCTGTCTTTCAATTTTGATGTATCAATGAAGGTGTTCCACATAAACATCCCATAAACTTAAATTTAATGTGATTGAATACAGTCGTGTCCTTGCAGCTCTGTGCCTTTCTGTTGATATGTCTAAATTCAAATCAATAACAGTATTACCATTGCTAGAAAATTGATATTACTAATATAGAGCTTATATTAAATTATGACCAGTAGTTAGGCAAATGAACGATTTGTAAGTTATAAAAACTGGCCATAATTGATATTACGAACTAGACGAGTGTGAGTATAGGTTGTTGAAGTTCGAGGGTGTCCATCGGTAAACCTGCGCGCAGTTTATAAGTACCAAAAATTACCATAAAGTAAGAGAAGATGGTTATTATTTTATGGTTGAAAGCTAATACATTTTCCGTATACGTGTTGTGGTAAAAGCTTTAGAGATTTGAATAAATAAAAAATCAAATGTTCCCATATGACTACTACTGTCTATAAGTCCTGACCAATAGGAAGCGGTTATGAATATGAAACACCGTGCAAAGTAAACGACTTGAGAAACTGTCAGCCCGTCGCCTTTACTAATTCCAAACAAACATACATTATCATGTGCATTAGAATTTCAAAATGTTTGTTCACACCTATTTGCTTACAAACTTACTACGACTGATCGATTAGCTTAGCGTAGGAGGATCGGGAGAGACTACTGAACTAACTTAACTATCACACTAGTGGGTATTTAAGTTATACTTTGAAACTACATAAAGAATTAGGGTTAGTACCAAAGGGGTTTGGAATGCTCTTCCGTCCGAAATTTTCCTGAAGCACTACGATATATGGTTTCTTAATAAAGGTATTAAAAACCTCTTCGAAACAATGATAATATTTCTGGATTTGTAAATGTTCATCAAATTATCACGCTGAAAACAGTTAAATAATTTTATTACATGATCAATAAGATGTCAGGTTTGAATCAATGTAACAAGTGGATATCTATTGTGTCTACATCCAAAACGGCGTAGACAGAAATGTTTGTATCATAAAATGCATAATTATTTTATAACATCTATAGATATTATAAAATTCTAAAAATGCAATTCTGTACATTGAAGGTATTAAAAAAAAATGGAAAAGACTATAAACGATGGAGAACACGATGCAATTTTTTTTACATTTCTTGTCTGTTTGTTCGGGATTTACGTAAAAACTACTGGGCCGATTTCGAAGCGGTTTTCGCTGATCGACAGCTAATTCTTAGAATAAAACTTGACGCTACTTTTTATCCTGGGGATCCCAAGTAATTTTTCTGAGAATTATTAAAAAATAGCCAGATAAAAAAAAATCGAATTCTAATGTGACTTTTTTACATATTGATTGCAAATTTAATGTAATAAAATGTGTGATATTTTGTAATCCCCGGGAATCCCGCCGGAATTTTCCCGGGAGCGGTTTAAAGTTGTTCGGATGCATAAATATTTGCTTATTCCGACTAAATTGGCTTATTTCGACACAGTTTCCACTAAAATAATAGCTTGCATCGTTTTTTTAAATGATGCGATACTTTGTGTGTCGGGAATCTCGCGGGAATTTCAAATCAAGCGTGGACAAAGTCGCGGCTTAATCCTAGTGTTATATAAAATACTTCGTATCTAAAGTCTGATGTACATATACATTAGTTGAGTAGTTAGTTTGTGAAACTGGCTATAAGTCCTTATCATCATTTGGACATGTAAAATAATAAGTTGTCGATTAATGGCCGCTTCCCTATGTCTTACTATTCATTCGCTTGTACTAATACCGTTTGAACATTGCCATTACATGGAGCTTATGCCAAATTTTAACCGATAGTAAGGCAAATGAACGGTAAGATATAAGAACCGACCATAAGTAGATGTCTGTCAAAACGATGATAAGGGTTTATTCGCAACGCAAATGCAATAATGATGCAAATGTAAATCAGGCTAAACGTACGTAATATATTCTCGCTATAATTCTCTGCAGGACAAATATAATACGAACCGGGATATCCCAACAAATAAATATTTGACCAAAAAGGCGCATAAGAAACATGGCCGTTGACCCAAACCGTCCGAATGTTGATTAGCTTGTGTGAACTCCATTCTCATACATACAATTACATAATTCCCATTATTCGGACGTATTCAACTGTCACAAATGAGTGGATTCATCAAGTATTCGTCGCGATATGATGGATTTCATACCATCAATGGAAAGATATGTAGATTAACGTTTTGAGATGCAAATTTCATACAATTATTTTCTCGAGTGTGTACATCTTGAATGAGCATTTCTAGTTTCACACCTTTTTTATTGTGTTCTATATGACAATTGTTAATTTTGAGATGGGTTTTTTTAATAGATCAATGGTCACGCCTTACCTTGGCCTTAGTCCCAAAAATAATAGTGTAGTGAAGTTCTAGTATGAATATTATAATGAATTCGTTCCATGATTTTAGAGATGTGAGGAAATCTTAAATATTACAACTGCTTCTTGCGCTTCATCTATAACTCTAGATTGTATCATTTGCGATCCGGGACTTATAGCGATTTTTGGAAAATTTGATTGATATGTGTTGAACGGCATAAGAAATTGCACGAATTGTATATCACTGTAGTACTTGGTATATTTGTAATACGACTCTGCTAACGTTACCATTTTAATAGCACGGTTGACAAATTGTTGGATTGTATAATCGCCCATTTTCGTTATTTATCTGTATAGATTAATTATTTTTTGTAATTTAGAAAATAACATGCTATATACGAGTATTCTCAAATTAAGGGCAATACGCTTTTTATGTAATATACAACAGGAAATTTTATGTGTTGTCTATCAAATAAACTTTCTATCTTTTAAATTTCAATTCAATAGCTATAGCTAAATAGTCACAAAAGCGACCGTAAAATCTACAACTACTTTAATGTAGCTCAGTTATGCATCAGCACAAGTCAAAGACCACCAGCACCGACCGGCAGACTACCCACTAAACCTTCCAGCGTCCCTCTGCATTATAATGAGGCGCCACGGAACCATAATCATAGCTATGTCTGTTGCGACAACTCGATGCAAGCGGACAAGGTGTGGTGTCCCTGGGTGACCCCACGGCACTGGGTGTGGCTCGCCGGAGGGTCCCCAACCCTCAGTCCCACTACGTTATCGGGAGATGAGCAAAGCAAAGCACCGCCTACGAAACCCTCTTCGCCATATGCGACAAGGTTTCTCCTGCTCATCCTCCTCCCTTATTCTTTCGGCAGCCTCCTTCTGGGACATAACGCCATCGCAGAAGGAAGCCACCGCTAGCCAATTCGACTCGCTGTGCAGCATCTGGTCGACTATGCTGCATTTATATATAAATTAAAAGTCAAAGACCTAATAAACTTCAAACATTTTCACTTCACAATTTCTGACTTGAATATTATTTTGATCGACATTATCTAACTACTTCCGTATCGGAGAATAATCATGATCTCCACTCGACGTTTAAGTATTACCTAACGTTATCATATTTATATCTTTGATGGCTCCAGCAATTCTAGCCTTCGACGTGTGTCTTGTAACCAACTTGATTAGAATTTAAGTAAATATTTCTAATCGAGTTGGTTCATTCTTTTATAAGTATTGTTTTGCGAACTTTTTGTAAGCGTGTCAAGTCGTAGTATTCATGAATATTCAAGTTTAAAAGTAATATGCCAAAAAACAATTTTAACACCCAAACATTGCGTGTTCTCATATGCAGGTTTGCTATACCTAACTATCCATTTTTTACATTGGTAGAAAATAGATATTTTTATTGGTATGGAGTTTATGTCAAACTTTACCCATCACTAAAGGCTAAAAATACCTCCATATAAGTAATCTCAATTTTCTACCAATAGTTAGGTTAAAAGTAAGTAACTTAAGACTCGATTTTTAGACTTTTTTCAACGAGGTCATAGACACCCTGCCGCCCAGAGATAGCAATAAGGTAGCTGGTAGGACTTCCTACTAAACCACTCTGGTGTTTCATCGCAACGCTCTAATACCAGTCTCGGGAACCGAAGATACTTACGATAACCCTGAAGGCGTTGAGCCCCTTCTCCTGGTCGGTGTCTAGACTGCTTCAACCCTTACAATAATAACAAAGCCCTCCCAAATTAAATATTGCACTATTGATTCAAAAATAATTATACATTGAAGTGTTAAGTTACTATCAGAATATAAGATTTATTTTGATTTGAATAGAAATATGTATAATGAAGCTAATTGTGTGTGAACCAACACTTGAATGAAGGGTATCTATGAATATTTATGGTAATTCGTGTTGGTTATGAAGTTATGATTGACGGTTAAGTAACTGTATATCGTCGGAATAATCTGAAGCTGGTCAAAAATTTATTAAATATTAGCTGTGACCGTCAATTGGATCACCGAGATTTGGAGTTTATAATCTTTTGTTTTTAAATATATCTGTTTTCTGGCGAACAAGCTATGCCCGAGTCACTATACTATTTGTATATAATACATTTTTCATTTCTTCTTAAAACAATGCTTTAACTTATTTTACACTCTTACATTTTTAAACATAATTATGTAATATTTTACAGTTCTGTTTAGTTCCTAAAGATATTACAATTTTATATTATTTAATTTTTTTTTTTAATCTTACAGTAAGATATCATATTTACATAATTTACAATTATAAAATTACATACAATCGAATACAATAAAGGAAAACTTATTTGTATCGTATTCTACCCATAGTCCCTCAAGACTATAAGTAGAATACTGAGCCCAGATCACCGTCTTCTATGGGTAAGGTGCCCAGAAGGCTGGCTACGTTTCCTCGCTGGATCGCAACACTATTGATTTATAATTATGTAGATAAATTTATTATGAAAAAACAGAATAATACAGAATGTTGGTACTTAATAAATTAAATATTGGTATTTACATTAATCATACCTTTAGATGAATTAAATACTAAAAATAAACTATGTATACAAATTCATTTTTTTTTAAATAAATCCAGTGCCAGACCGCTGTCTGTTCGGAACGTTCCCTAAAATATTGACCTCCCTCTTCGAATGACAACGCCATGATCGGCAACGATTAGAATGATATTGTCTATTTTTTTTACGTTTTACCTTATAGTCGTCGATAGGTCAATAGATAGGACACCTGTCTTTTTCAAATGACCTGGGCTCGAATCTTGACAGATATAAAGCACACACAAATATTCATAGACAACGTTAACCCTAACTTTTATGTGGATAACCACTTTCCATCAGGTGGGCCATCAGCCTGTCTGTTGTGTTTAAACTGTAAAAAATGGAAATTCCAAGCTACAAAACATGCTTTCAATCTGCCGGTCATAATATATAAAACCAGTATTATTTTACATAAACACACTTCTGTAAGTTTACAAACAGTTTGACCCCAAATTGTCATAAGCTTGGACTACTTCAAACGGCAGTCCTATAAACAAACAAGCGTATTAGATATCGTAAATTGTGTTTTGGTTGTAGTTCGGCAGTTTGCATTTCAACATTTTAATAATTTTAATTTACAAAACCAGGTGCTTTTATTGGCTGATTAACGTAATGTCCGGATATCCGTATAATTACTAATTACATATATGACACATTTGGCAATAATATATATTTGTATAAAATATCGATTGCTAAAATACCTTACATTATACAAATAATTATCATAATTTAGAGTATTTTTAAATGGAAATAATTTCTTGTAAAATGTTGTTAAATTCAAATTTGTACAGTAAATTATAACAATAGTAATATAGTAATATTGTGCAATATACGTACCAAATATTAGTACTTATGACGTCAGAACCCTGTTTCAAAATCTAAGAGGTCTCGACGTTTTGTAATATGATAAAAAGTATCTCAGTTATGATTGTCAACACTGTCTACTATCTTACTCTTTATGACAGTATTTACATAGATAGATAGATAGATAACACTTTATTGTACACCATTACAGAAAACCTTATAGCCTAAAAATATTCTAAATGTGTGTATATATTATATATGGGCCCTTCAGAGCCCTGTTCACCCCTAACGTAGTCAGAGCCTTATACAGCTATTTTAATATTAGGTGTTCTTTTCCAAGTCAGACCTTTCACACACATTATTATATATATATTCTTTATTACATATATGACGTCAGAGGTGACGGAACCTTCCATCACCTCGTGCTGTTGCGCTTCACAGCCTCTTTTACCAGCCGCAAGTAAAACCGCTCCAGGTGCGGCCTCGAGTCCTTACCTGACATCAAATCAAAAATAGAGTAACCTCTGTGATCCATGACAATATAATTATTATAAACTGTTTTTACTATTAGTTGACTGAAATTTCTATTGACTTAAAAAATAAACTAGTACAGTAAGGGCCGGTTTTCAATCACGAGATAAAAGTTATTCATAGAATGAAGTATATGACGTGGAAAAATCAAAATGTCAGTTGCATGAATAAAACAGTTGAATGATTTTACTTATGAATTCACTCTGGTTATAAGTTATTCGACTGATAACTTTCATCCAGCGATTGAAAAATCGGCCCGGAACCAAAATTAAAATATATATAATAGATGTATGTACAGCTTAACATAAAAAATATGTATAATTACAAATTATTTTATAACTTGTATTAACATAGATGCATACTCCTACCTGAAATTTGCTGATAACTAAGATTAAAAAAATATTTCTTTAGTGACTACAGAAAAAGTATTCTGTGTAACCCATGTACTTATTACAAATAATTCTTATTTTTTGTTATTAAACAGCGTATTCGTGATTATTTTATTTGTATTGTTTTTTTACTATATGTTAGCTGCTAACAAGAAACCACTTACATAACCGTCGAAATGTACCACATTACACGACACACGTAACAAACAGTGGAAGTGCCGTTACTCGAGGCCGTAAAAGCAGTCGTAACGGTAACGCGCTAGGATCTACGGTTGAGGTCGGAAAATTGACCGATTTGATAGAAACTCCTTTGTTACTACAATTGGAGTCTACGCCTGTTACACAAAGAGCCTTTGAGAAGCTTAGATTCTGAAGTTGTGACGCCTAGAGACTTTTGTTTGGAATCGAACCTCTATGTTTGTACCATAGTATTTTATTGTTTGACATTTGTAAATTATTATTCGAAATATAGAAATGTAAAATATAATACACTTATTTTTTCTCTTCATAAAATTATATCTTAATATTAATAATTAAATTAATTTTTTTAAAAGAGATTACTAAAATAATGTTACGAGTTGCAGGACTTGAATTAAAATGCCGGTGGAATTATTATAAAGTTTATTAGAACTATGCAAACACGTATAACACAGGTACAAATATAATCTAACACAACAAGTCCAAACGTAATGCAGAAGGTCGTATTTCAATAAAACGCGCAAAGTCCGACACTATTAGAGTCCCGATTGTAGTACACACGTCTCGCTCTGATCGTGGTTCTCGCTCGACTGCCTCCTCTCTCCATCAAACCATCTATTTATACTGCACAAATGCAAATATATCTGCTCAGCAAGCAACGACGTAATTTCTTAGAAATCGTAATCTGCACACCTGGCTAATTATGCCTGCAAACGGCCATTTAATAAACGAGTACAATAGGCTGTTCTCTACAATAACCAATAAATAAGTAAACAAAAGAAGACGATCATAAAAGAATTACAATTGCTCAAAATTCAAATGCCGACAGGTAATAAAATATGTTTTTATAGATATGCAGGTGGATTTTGTTTTTGTCGGAACTTAAGTTGTAACAATAACAATCGTCCAGTAAACCATTCCCTCAGCAAATGACAATCGCGCGCTACTTACAACATTAGGATACATTATATTGTGTTTCTGAGGGCCGATTTTTCAATCAACAGATAAAAGTTATTTATTAGAATAAAATGCAACATGGGAATAATAAAAATGACAGTTGCATGAACTGTTTCATTTTGTAATCTAGTCAGGTTATAATTTATTTGACTCATCTTGATGATCTTATTTGACTTTTATCTGATGATTGAAAAATCTACCCTTAATGCATATATTGGACTATATTGTCTATGAATAAATAAATTTCTATCTATAATATTATAAAATTTTAAACATGCCGTGTCTGTACATTGACTCTATTTTAAAAAAAAAACAACGGAAATATATTGTATCAACTATGGAGAACAAGATATTTTTTTTTAGTTTTCTATTTGTCGGTTTGTCTGTTTGATCGCGATTCACGTAAAAACTACTAGGCCGATTTCGATGCAGTTTTCCCTGATCGAAAGCAAATTCTTACACTTAAAATGTGCGCTACTTTTTATTCCGGGAATCCCACGGGAATTTTTCAGGGGGCGGTTTGTAGTTCTTCGGATGCATAAAAATTAGCTTATTCCGGCACAGTTTTCACTATCACAATAGCTTACATTCTATTCTAATACAGCGGTACTTTGTGTCCCGAGAATCCCGCGGGAATTTCAAGTCAAATGTGGACGAAGTCGCGGGTATATCCTAGTTATAAATATAAGATGACTAATTATTGTAACACATATACGGGTATTGTCGATAAATCTGAGTTACAAAAAGTTTCGCAGGAAGTACGAATTTTGTTTACTTCTAAAGGTGGTTAACATCTTTTCGCTGTTATTTCAACAGGCATTTGTTGAAACACATTATGATTGCTGCGTAAAGTTGTTTACGACTAAAATCCGGTTTTGGTTATTTTTAAAAACACCATAGTATACGTTGGTTTTGATGAAAAGATATGGCTCGAGTTCCTAACAAGCTGTGCCCGTGACATCGTTCGCGCGCGATTACAAATTATACGGCCTCTTATGTTTTATAGCCGGTTCCTATATCTTCATCATCATTCTATTCACTTGCCTTACCATCGGTACAAATTTGACATTACCTACTGCTCGATAGATATAACAACCGGCTATTAGTTATCTCTGCATTTGCCCTGCTTGGAACTCAAGGAGCAGTGTTCGATTCCTGTAAATTTCATAAATAAACTTTCGTTTTTTTTTATTAACAACTCTACGGACTCTAGTTCCGTACCCTTTTTTACAATTAAATTTAAGAAGTTGTACACGCTTATTTGTTACTTTGTTATTGTGTGTGACGTTTAATGAATGTATGTTTGTGTTGTGGTGTACCTTAGGAATGACTTATTATATTAATTTATTCTAATTTTAATACTAAACTTATACTAATGTAGAGTGTATCTGTTACATGCTGGTGTTGTGAGGAAGTGCATGTGCAGTGTGTGCCTTATGTCTATACCTATATATATGATCCTAACTAGTGCCATGTGTATTGTTTTCATTTCAGTGTCTGGGTTATTAATTTTTAGGCTCTTTGTGTGTTTTGGTTTGTTTGTGAAGTGTGCGTGTAATGCAATGCGGTGGTAGTGCGCGTTGGTGTGGGTATGTGTGTAAGTTTTGTTGTTAGTTGTGTGTTTGTGACTTTGTGTGGTGTTATAATTTATTGTTTAAATTGTTGTGACAATGTGTTGACTGGGAATTGTTGTTGAAAAATTTTCAGTTGGTGTTAGTGATGATGGATGGTTTAGGAGGGGAATTATTGGCCCTCCATTAGACGTTGGACCACAGTCTTGTCTCCCATACCAAACTTTCGGTTATTTATTATCTGAATGTTTAGGATCGCTTTCAGAGTAATTGTCCATTTTATATTGCATATAACACACTTAGCTTTAGGATACACAACGTATTTGTTTGTCTACCAATTTTTTATCTAAGATAAGTTCCTGTTTTAATTTAGTTCCTACAATTTCCGTTGGGCCGTTTAGAAATCAATTCGAGTCAAACTTTCATATAGACTCACAGGCGAAACATTTTAAAACATGCCTATAAATGTGAACAACTGATGGGGGAGTTGGGACTGAATCGTTTTGATGTAGGTATCTGTACAGAAATCCTGGTAGAGCCAGCCTCAAAGAAGGCTAGTTTGTTAGCCAGCTCGTTATTCAAAATTTAATATATAAGTTATTGTATGTTTAGGAGATGATCTGGCTGACATGCCTATGTGGTAAAAGTCCCAAATAAATAAAGAGTAAAAAAATGCCTATAAATCCTAATTTCTGCGTAAATATTTTGAAATTAAAGAGCTTATCTACATTTTATTAAAATTTTTATATTAATCGTAAATACAATTTCACCTTTTAAAATAAAATAATTTACTATATAGTTATGTCTATGACGGCCTCGGTGTTTGAATAGGCTAAGTCCTTTACCGGCCTAGCTCACTAGAACGAAGAGGTCCCGGATACGATTCCAGGCATGGTAAATTTCGTAAACACACTCGTTATTTTTTAGGTTCTGGGTGTAGATGGGTTCCAGATCTGTGGTATATTACCTATAACATAAGCGATATACAAATTTGTGTTATTAATTAATAAGTTTGTCGCAATGAATCAATTCGAAAGTAAATTTGTTTGTTCCTTCTTCACAGCGTTGAAAGGGAATTGTTTATCAAGAAATTTCTCGTGTATATATCGATAACGGATATGAAAATATGATAATTTTTATCCCGGTAAATATAATAATTTCTTTGGGGAGGTGATTCAATATCTACGCGAACGAAACTGTGTATAAAACTCTAATACATTAATAATTTTTAGTGAAAATAAAACTCTTTTAAAACGACTCATTGACTTTCGGGTAATTAGAGGGCTGGGTCCTACCTCGGACAATGGATCAGCATGGCGATCTAGCAAGGAAACGTAGCCAGCCTTCTAAGAACCTTACCCATTGACTTCGATGACCTTACGGTATTCTACTTATAGTCTTAAAGGATTTTAGGTAGAATAGAATATGAGTTAAGTTTCCTTAATTGTTCTAGTTTATAATTAAATGTAATTCAAATTATAAAATTTAATTTAATTCTACCCAAAACGCAAGGCGCGTTTTAATATGTGATAGTCGATTTTTGTACAAAATATCAGAAATAATAAACTTTATGTAAATCAATATATTTTAATTGTATTATCAGTGAAAATATGACAATAATATTGACTAAAACCTAACTCGTTATCCAATCATTGCACTCTCTTTTCTATGATATAGTAGATTGTTACACGAGAGATGAAAATGACATATTTAGACCCGAGGTGGTTTGGCGCACGAGGGGCTCTAGTAATTTGAGTGCCTAAATAGGCCTTTCACCTGAGGTTAACACTCTTCATTTCGAATATCAGTAAAGTAAATAAAAACTGATTAGATAAACAAACAACAACTTCTCTAATGAAATCAGGCGTTAAATCCATATCTAAATCTGAAGAAACATCACGTACGTCACATATGCAACGTCAAGTTTTTTTTTCTGTGGCATTCTAACAGCCAGTATTTTTTATGTCACTTGATATTTAGCTCAAATTTATGTAAATTAAATAATAATTTAGTGAATAGTATAAGTATGAAATGATGTAACAAAATTGTTGATATTTTCTTATTACAATTTGTGCCCCAATTTAACAGTTAAAAAAGTTGGGATATGAGTCGCATGTTTTATCTATGGTTCGCATAATTGTCTAAATGTTTTGACAGCAGGGAGAATCGTTTCCCAGGGACGGAAAGTGCTGTTTTTGTCCCTGTGTTTAGGCAACTCCAAACGTACTTTCAGAATATGTGAAATGAAAAAGTACTTTTCAAAACCATTTTAGACAAAAATTTAAATCAAAAATAATTTTTCATAAAAACATGAAAAATAACATTACAATGAACCCTATCACGAAGTCATTGTACTCGAAACTAAAAAGAAATATAAAATAGCCACTAAAGCCTCCAAACGCTAGATTCGCGAGGTCTTTCCGCATCCTCGTATTGCGGCGCTTGCGCATCGAGTTTGTTGACCCGACGCCGTCGTGTTACTGAACGTACGACAACAATACACGCATAACTATATCTGTTATACATACATGTTTAGAATAGTTAGAAAGGTTAACTATCAACCGAATTGTTTTATTTGATAATTTTGTTATACCAATAACAAAATTATCATATAACATATATTACTAATTGACTGTTACATATTTGAGCCTATATACAGAGCTTACTAAGTACCTGATGTATTGGTCACACGATCAGAGAACTAGTGCGGACAATGTATCAATATAGCGACCCACCAAGTCAATATTCCCAACTTTCTGTTCTTAAGTTATAGTCTCAATATATCTATAGTCCCGTGAGAAAGAGCTTTTCAACTTTACTGCTAGGTAGCACTAGCAATACTAAGATTAGTATATTCCGTACTATAGACATTTCAACGCGGCTATGCCGCGGGTCAAACAAACCCTAGCAAGTAGGTCAATTTCACTTATATAAAAACTGAATTTTAAATTTGCTGTACGAGCATTTTTTTTTCAAGTTACAGCTTGTTGGAAACTGAATTTTTGATATAAGTACCGTGTATATACTTTCATATGCATTTCGTAAACAGTTGTTATTTTGACATTACAAACGGACACTTAAATTTTATTTACTATATGTATATAAACCTATCTTGAAAAATTATCTAACTAATGGTGAAAACCCGCTTAAAAATCCGTTGCATGGTTGAGAAGTTAGCGGATATACAGACAGAAAGACAGACGCGGTAAGCGACTTTTTATTACTATATAAAGATTATTCTATCGACATTGTAAATCCAGAAAATATAATGTTTACGAAAATTGCTATTTTTGTAAATGTTTTGATACCACACAAAAAATGTGTAGTCACATATTTCCTAAAATATCAATAAATACCTAAAAGTTTAAAATATTTTACATTACCATTCATCGTCTAGGAAAATTAACAAACTGTTATATTACTGTATTAGATTATTTTATTCTTTCCCTTTCTAACAAAAGTAAGGGATAGAAATATTATGAAGAGAAAGTTAGAAAGTCATAAAGTAACGTGCTCTAAGAACAGTAGGTCAAACGAAACAAATGGTAAAAATATGCATCATTTAAAATCATGTCAGCAATGTTATGAAAAAGAACAATGCACTTGTGTTTGTTGATATTATCCATAATATTAAAACATTCTAAACATGCCGTGTCTGTACATTGAAGCTATTAAAAAAAACAACTTCAATAGATTATATAAAAAATGATGTAGAACACGATGCAATTTTTTTGAGATCTGTCTGTTTGTTCGAAATTCACGTAAAAAAATACTGGGCTGATTTTTGATGATTTGAATGTTATGTAATAAAATGCATGATTTTTTGTATGCCGGGGATCCCGCGGGAATTTCGAGTCAAGCGTGGACGAAGTCGCGGACATGTCCTAGTTCAAATAATAATAAACTAATATGATGTATTATTAATAAAATAACTCTGACGAGTTTTACTTGTGGCTCCATACGCATATACTTTGGCTTACAAATCTTCTATTTCTGGGATTAATATTATTATTATGATTATTTAAAAAAGGTCCGTAGATAGATATATAGATGACAACTCTTCATTTAACACCAATACAAAAATAAACTTACAGACTAAACTACATCTAACTTCAAAAAAAAAGCGATCTCTTCTAGACAACCTTAGGAATTAATTTAGATTATTATGGCGGTTGTGGTGTACGTAATATATATAGTACGACTGCTTACATTTTAGTAATAAATCCATAAATGGTATATATACAGATATTTTATATATACTAAAGTAGCTATAAACTATTACAAAGTGTTTGTACGCAAATTCTTACTTTACATTTATTTACTAACTAGCTGCGCCCACGAGTTCACCCGCGTAGTGATGGAAAATTGTGATAATGACATAGTTATAAATTATAGCCTGTGTTATTCTGATGTGTAAGCTATATTATTGTAAAGTTTCATCAAAATCCATTCAGTAGTTTTTGTGTGAAAGAGTAACAAACATACATTCTTACAAATTTTCGCGTTTATATTATTATAGTAGGATAGACGTGCGGTTTAAATTAAACCATATTCCTAAATATTTAAGTGTCGAAATTAAACACAGCATTCGATCTATTGTATCGTCCTATGTTTATTTAAATAAGCTATTGATTAATTACTTCTAGGTCACGTAACAATTCAAAGTTTAGACTTGTATAAAAATTGCATTAAATAACATACAATAACTAAGAACAAGACTACTATATAACCAATAACAGCCACAATATTAAATTACAATAAAACACAGCATTAAAATGTCAAGGAGACCCGTTCTTGAGGCAAGTCTTTTCTGGTATATACAGTGTTTGTATGTATTGCAAATACATACATAGGATGGAACGGGGATAGTTGCGCCATATTTCATTCGAACGCTTATAGCTCCAAAACTATACGACAGATCGCTGTGTCGTATTTTGATAGATGGATAGACTTGAAAATGAAAATCATGAAATATGGTAAAAACGGTAAGCAACGAACAAACCATAATAAAGTCACTTTATATTTACATGTTGCCGTGGATAGTCGACTAAAATCAAATAAAATAAAAATGATGTTTTTAGATATATTCTTCTTTACAACGTTTATTTGCTCTAGGAGATTAGATTTCTTGTGTGTCCCGTAAATATTTTTTTAATTCATTCCCACGAAAACATGTGGTAAACATCATTATTATATGAAAATAAAATATGCATATATTTGTACAAGTACTTAACATCTCACAGTATAGGAGATCTAGTACATAAACAGAACTAAAAACATCGTTTATTTAATGTCTTAATTCTAGTAGTACCGGTTATAATCATTTGTGTTGATTTACCCCACTTTATATTATTTGTACTATACATTACACAGTCCATAGCGTACAAGCCGGTAGCTCAAATTAACGGTACCAACATCGCCTTTCGCGAGCTCATTCTAAATTCAAATAACGATGCGCGTACGCACATTTGTCAACAAACAAAACGCTTTGTTGTGATTGGCTATTTATTTTTCTTTTTTCAAATCATTCGGTAGTTTTATTAGCGGTCTTGAACACGAGTACTTATGTCATTTGTTGAATCATTTTAGAATGTAACGTTGCATTGTATTGTCGTAAAGCGGATCGAACTAGCATTGTCATATTGTAATTAATAACGTCACTATATAGTTGCAATGAACTGCTTTATTACATACTAATTTTTATGAAAAGTAATTGTAGTTATTAAACCCAAATCTTAAAAATATTTTTCTGTAACTATTTTATAATCTTACTTTTTTCTTTAATTTACGCGCTGTTACTAATATAGTCTTCGGCTTTTTACATAACCTGAACACTTCTCAGGCCGTTCTAAAATCCCTACTGTTTTCAAAACAAATTAATTAAAGTACAAGTAAATATTGGACAATTTCTTTTTTCTATTCCGCAATTATGCGTGTAAAGAATGCTTTCCGAAAATTCGAAGGGGTAATTTCGAACGCTAGTTACTACTGCACTAGCGTTGACTCTTAAACAAATTTCACTAGGGAAGTTTTGACGGAAACTAGAAATTTTAATGTGAAGTTTTATTTTCAAAAATTCAATAATTATATTCAAAATAAATTCCACCGGAGAACATTTTTCGGAGGTCATATTCGGTTAAAAATGGTACTTACTATACTGTGTACGCCGCTTTGCAAAGAGTTACTGCTATTATAAGGCGAAGTATTAACTAGAAATTTCCTAGCAACAAATCTATATAATCATTCTTTTACTTCTTTTTTTATCCTCTCTCCGGACGAACTTTATCGCCCGGGCTTTTAACAATTTTTATTAATTTTTTTTTATTTTCTTTTTTCGTATTTTTCTTTTATTTCTTTACTTTAATTGTTTTCGTATTACATGGGTCCTTACGACTAATACAATTTTCTTATCTGCTAGGTCTACATTTCATCTTAATTCTACTAGTTGTATGTATCTAGTTTACTCTTCTAATTGTCTTATACATATTTCAGCAAACTTGTTACTACCATATAGTATCTTATATCTATTTATTTTATTTATCTGTGTATTTAACTCTTGTGTTTTGTTCAACGGATTACATATTTCTACTATTTTACTTTATATTTGTCTGTCTTGTGTATGGGGTCAGTAAAGAGGATCGGCTAAGGCTAGAATGGGGGTCATGTGTATCTAGTTCTTGACTGGTGCATTTTACTTAAAGATTATTCTTAAATTTCAATATATATAATTTACACTACTTGTAAGAAGAAAACCAGCTATCTAGTTTATTTCTAATCTTAGTGTTAGTTTCGATGCAGACAATCAAAAACTTTCGCAGTGCGAGACCTATCAAAGTTATAAATAATCATCAAGATCATATATTATGTAAAGTTTTTATGTCTGCGTTTAAATATTTATAAAAATATATTAAATATATAATGTGAGTGACCGTAATCATATCTTAAACGTAGGCGTGAGGTGGTTGAACTATAAAAATTTAAACCAGCTGCTAATTTTGCCAGCGTAACAAACTTTCGACGTATGATCACTATGCACTAGAGTTTACTTGTATTTTAATTAACTATAGCTATTTAAATCGTCACGCGTTGTAACAAAAAGCGGTAAATATCCTATCAGTATGACAACAGAAATAAACATAATTACATCTTTGTACTTATGTATATATTAAACCGGGCCAAGAAAATCGACAATTTTTTTAAATATATCGAAAATATTATTTGGGGTGCCAAAAAAAGATTATTGTAAGAATTTCAATCCGTAATATTAAGATGTCTATCATCGCAAATTTAGATTTTTTTACTGAGTGGGTTTTTGTCTTAGAAATTCCAAATCATTAACTTAACGAAATTGACTCTTAGACATTTTTTGAACGAAATTGAATGCTCTACTAAAAAGGTCTTAATTAAAAATTTTCGCCGTTTCCTTACCATCATGCCTTAAATATTGGTATGTTCCGGATTCACGTAAAACTGGACCAATTTCGATACGGTTTCCGCTCATCGACAGTAAATTCTTTGATTTAAAATCTACGCTAGTTTTTATGCCGGGTATCCCGCGGGATTTTTTCTAAGAGCGATCTAAAATGGTCAGTTCACAAAAAAAATCGAATTCCGATGTGATTTTTTTACTGATCAATAGCAAATTTTATCCAATAAAATGAGGGATATTTTTTATCCTGGGAATCCTGCGAGAATTTTCCCGGGACCGAATGTAGTTGTTCGGGTGCATTAAAAATTAGCTTATTCCGACACAGTTTTCACTACAACGATAGCTTACATTCCTTTTTAAATGCTGAGGTACTTTGTGTCCCAGGAATTTCAAGTCAAGTGTGGACGGAAGTCGCGGGCATATCCTAGTAATACATAAAATTAGAACACAGCTTAATATACAAAATCTTAATATACAAGATTTTCATGACATTTGTTATTTCGGTGCTTAATGGGATGGAAACGAATAACTGATAGATTTTATAACTATAGTTTGTGCTTGCGGAGCCCCTTGTGAGCCCATAGTATACCAGATTACATTGAATGGTGCCGTTTGCCGTTGCAACCGTTTTAACCGCTTCAGCTCCTACAAAAGCCTGCACAATAACTGATTATATATTAGAAAAGTGTCTATTACGCAATCATCAAATCATATTTAAGAGCGGCCATAGGCTTTGATGTGAACTCTTTTTTTTAAGAAACTTTTAAATTTTGAAGCCAGCATGGAAAACGAGCAGTAGCAGGAATTTAAATAATTAATTTGTGTGAGCACCGACATTTAACCGACGGTCAAAATAAAATAATCTCTGTTAATGCATACAGTTTTAACGATTATTTTATTTTAGGCATCAGTTAAATATCAGTGCGTACCAGCCTAAAAGCTTAATTACATTAACAAACGAAAAAAGAAGAACAATTGTGGTCTTTGAAACATAGTACATGTTATCATACATTTTACAATATACATCGCTAAATGTATCTAATTTGTAAGGGAATAAAGTATTCCTGAATCATGAAAATGTATACAAAAGTTTACAAACAATGAGTTCGTCGCACTCTTCCGCTATAGGTGTGAGCGGGACAGCAAGCAAGCGCACGCTAGGACGCCCACAATTAGCGGCGTGGTATACGACGGTCAATCGCCATTCTCATTTGTACGTTCATTCATATGTTGTAGTTACTTGCTAATTTGTTGGTATTAGATTTATTTCTAAAGATACAAAACTTCTAAAAATACCATCTACATAAACAACGATAAGTCATACATTTATTACACACAAAGTAACGTATAAATCAAGTGATAATCTTAGTGATTTTGTACAAGTGCGGCTGACATAGAGCGTTAAAAAAAGCTACTAGTATATGTACATCTATTGATATTTGAGGTCATTAACAAGGTCGTATCCCAAATAACGCATTAAATCTTTGTCTACATCTACGTGACACAATCACTAACACTAATATTAACTGCTTATAAGCGCATACAAAAAGCAATTCAATATAGTTTACTTATGCCCCCCTGGGCATAAGTAAACTATATTGAATTGCTTTTTGTATGCGCTTAATTATTAATTAATACAATAACAAAGTCTCTCAAATAATACATCGCGATGTATTTGAAAAACGAGTATAACATAGCTTTTCTATTATTTACAAATGCACACTTAAAATCAAGACTAAAATTTAGATACGAAAAATTAAGTGGTCTCATTTTCAATATTGTTACGAGTGCGGGACTCGAATTGAAATGCCGTTAGAATTACTATAGAGTTTATTTAGAACTATACAAACACGTATAACACAGGTACAAATATAACTGAACACAACCAGTACAAACGTAATGCACGATTCAATAACACGCGCAAAGTCCGTCACTATATAGATTATCGAATATACAAACGTCTTGCCACGCTTGTGGTTATCGCTTGACTGGCGATCTCTCCGTTGGGGCATTGATTTATCCAGCACGGTGCAATATGTCTTCCTGGCAAGCGTAGACGCAATTTCCCAGAAGTCGTAATCCGCACACCTGCGTAATTATGCCTGCGAACGGCCATAAACGAGTACAATAGGCTACTCTCCACAACAACCAATAAATAAGTAAACAAAAGAAGATAGTCATAAAACAGTTTCAATGTTATTAGTTCAAACGCCGGCGGATAATAAAGTGTGTGTTTTATGCTAGGCAGGTGTGCATCCACTTTTGTCGGCGTATAACAATATTATTTTTATTTCAAAATATTGAAGCGTATTTTGCGTTTAAGACTTTTTTATGTGAACCACAGGCAATGCTTACATTACAAAATAGACGTTCTATTATATCTTCTCACAGTTCATAACTAAAAATAAAATCTGCTATATACAAATTACCTTGTTTTCGCATTTCGATTCTTGCTTTATAAACAACTAGCTGACCCGTGCCCACTTCGCTGGACATCAGAAAAAAATTTAAAATACTTATTATTATTCACAATCAAATATACCCTATGTCACTCAGGAATAATTTAGCTTTCCACTGGTGAAAGAATTTTCAAAATCGGTTTAGTAGATCCAGAGATTAACCCCTACAAAGTCACAAACTCACAAACTTTATCTCTTTATTTTTTGTTGAGTTTAATTACCTACTAAGCGATTTCAAAATATTTCCCCTCCCGTATTGCCCGTACCCCAGTGACGCCTACATCGCATAAGCCTATATAGCCGACTAGAGTTTACCTGTACCGCCTGCTCTTTAAAGATTCACTTCATTTTATATCGCAAACTATACCATTCCCCATACATATCTGTAAACTACGTTATCTGTATAAGTGACATAAATGACAAAAGTGAACCAAGGAGACCAAGGCGACCAACGGGGACCAAGAGGACCAAGGGAACCAACGGGACCAAGTGGATGAAATGGACAAAATCACAAAAAACCTATCCCACTTTTTGCGATAACTTTTACATAAATATATCCCATTTTTCGGGATAAAAAGTATCCTATGTTCATCCTCGACATCGAATATATATATATATATATATATATATATATATATATATATATATATATATATATATATATATATATATATTGAGTTTTAGCGAAATCGGTCCAGTAGTTTTTCCGTGAAAACGGAACAGACAGACAGACAGGGTTACTTTCGCATTTATAATATTAATAGGGATTTTAACTATATTCAAAACTGCATTATAAATTTCATGGTCAACGGACATCGCGAACTTTCAGTGTGTAGTCTACGTATCTCTTGAACCACTTAGGTTATTCAACTCCGAAAATTTCGCCCGGAGGAAATTGTTCAATGCAATTTTCTTAGATGCCAAATTTAACAACAATGGCGTTTCGACAATTTAACTTTATTTTTTTACAATAATAAAATTGGTGCCAACGACCTTTTTACTTTGTTTATCGCGTAACCTATTCGTTAATTAATATATTGCTTTTATTTAACTTACGAGTATAGAAGGAAACATTCGCAAAGTATTCTGATATCAGGTTTTTGTGTTGAGGGGAAACAAAATATTTTCTAATATAATTTAATCACTCGGACGAATAAAATAAGTAGACCGAGCTCCGAACTCTCAGAGTGAAGCCGGCTAAAGGAAGCCGATCGCGCCACTGTACGTTACAAGATATTAAATAATCGAATTAGTACGGATAAAGCTGGAATAGTTCCCAACGGAGACATTACTATTTATTACCCACCCACACAGACGCAAACCATTTGCCTTCTTTTTGCATGAGTTCAGCAGACAGGCAGACCGTCCAGCTGATGGAAAGCGGTTACTGTCGCTTATGGACATTTGTGACATCAAAGGTGCTACCAATGTGCTGCAGCTCTCTAAAGGGAGTCTAGAACCTGGCCACTAATGCCGGAACACAACTCAAGGTTGTTACAGCGGCATACTTTAGAGCAGGACAAATACCTATTATCACCTTGCTGTGGGTTGCTTCGTCGCCTCTTACTACAGGTCGCCCTGCGTCAGGAAATTGTATTCTTTCTCCGTTCCTGCACGGAATATTATTGTGTTCTACATAAATTTAAGCACACAAGTTTTATAATTTGCCGCTTTTGTTAACGTAGACTCCATTTATACCTTTATTTCTTCTCTGGGGTAATAATATAGATTTTATCATGAGTTATTTTGTTGGTGAAAGAAAATTGATATCAGGAACGACTCCGTTAATTGTAATTTTATGATAACTGCTTATTTAATAATTGTAGCTTCGCACGAAATCCTTCGATAAATACAACATATTAGGGGCCCAATTCTGGTACTACATCGTCAAAATCGCCGGACACTGTCGTCTCAATCGTAAGTTTGCCCGATTTCGGTATTCTGTCAATTCCAATGGCGTGCATGCGGCACGCCACACTATAAATTGTACACGCCACACTATAAATAATAATATTCATTTAAGACGAAAGCGCACGAGCAGCGCGAGCGAAACGAGCGTTCCACGTTAGCGCCCGCCAAGTGTCGGAACAAAGTGGTCACCATTTATTCATGATTAATATAAATAATAAGCGAAAACTCCCAAAATAATCATTTAAATTTTTTGGTAGCTTTTCAATATTCATTTCGGTTAACACCATTTCTGATAAAGGCAACACCTATTTTTCCCTGCTATTATTATGACGCGACGACATAAGCTGTTGTGGATTAAGTAGAATACGAATTTTTGACACTATAGCAATGGCATTATACTTTGAATATCTACGCAACGCCAAAATATTGAAATTGGGCCTCACCAGTACAGTTTTCAAAATCTAGCAACTGACATTGTGTTACATTTATTTACTTGCATAGGTGTTCTTGTCTCGTTTCTTTTTAAGGTTAATAATTAATTTTGTTATTGTACCCTCTTATTTCTAAACGATACAATCGACCATTTCCTTAATTGAATAGTAATGTTGTTATATTTTTATTCATTCTGTGATTAGCACCTGTTCGGTATAGAGTAGTTTTCTATAATTTTATGTAACAATGTTTATCTCTAATATGATGTGGTATTAGTATTGTGAATGGTAGGGTTGTTGCCGGTAGACCAAGACGAACACACCATGACCAAATATCAGAAGTGTTAAAGAAAGGTCAGGTAAAAAGCATTTCAAATAAACGTGCATGTATGAAGAGGTTAATGAAAGTAGGTGAAGCGAAAGTTCCAGAACTGCCTGCCATAACTATTTAAATGATGGTTACAATCGGTTGTGACACTCGCTGATGGCTGCCGTGGCACGCTCGACTTGTGAGCTGTAGTCTGTGTACTGTTTCCTTGTAGAGATAAGGGTTGAAGAAGGGAGAAGTTCTTGAATTAATTGTCTTTGTATATAACCACTCAAACTTCCATTTTATATAAAAATATATTAGAACAGAATTTTCATGGCTTATAAAAGGCCTAATTTTCAACCATAAACTTCATAAAAATATATAAGTATTGTTTTTGATTTTTATGTTTCTTGTTTTTGCTATTTACGTGAATGGCTTGGTTGTTTTATTTCATTTGTCAACAACTTTCTTGTGTTTTTGGACTATTTGAATCTTTTTATGTTGACTATTGGATTTTGATTGAACTTTTCAACTTTGGACCTATGATATAAATGCAATATTCGTGAAAAACATAAATGAGGTTATATTTACAAAAACATTAATATCTCAAGAACTACTACACATTTTCTTGACATAGGGATTGCAGAAGGGATAAGTATTCATCCCTACCCTCCCCCTCCACCACTCCAGACATGTACTTGAAATCAAGGTGCCATATATTTATACCCCACCGTTACGATTTTTATAAAAGAATTTATCGTCTGATGTAAATATTTTCATATTATTAATTGTTGAAATTCACTCTCATAAATCTATTATTATAATCGACAATTTATTTTATTTGTGACCTTATTATTAAGATTTCTCGTCTTCCAGATAGAATTTAGGGCTGTTTTCAATTTTGTAACAGAAAAATATAACGTTTTTTTAAACCGTATATCTCAACTCATTACATTTCTTTGGCCCAAAAGTCCCCGTCTCCTTTCTTGTGAAATACTTGCTAGGTTTTGAAATTACACAGTTGACATCTCCTTCAAGTCCTTACAAAAATTCTTTTTTTTTTCTTTAATAAAACTTGAGTAAGTTTTGAGAGCTATTTTCTGTTACTTAATAAACAAATGAAACTTAAGTTAGTCGTGGTAGCCTAATGTCAAGCTGACGCGTCCCAAACTCGAAGGGCGCGGGTTCGATCCTGGCTGGAACGCATACACCACTTAGGCAGGTTTCTGACCTAATGTGCATATTGTTACAAATTACCACGTGCTAACAACGGTGAAGGAAAACATCGTGATTCAACCTGCACATCGATATAACCGATGTGTCAAACCTGCCAAGCCGCCTTGGACAAACGTGGCGGGTTTTCTGTCCGTTCCCCTATAATGGGAGGCCCGAGCCCAGCAGTGGGACATATATGGGCTGTCATTATATTATAAGACACAAAAACACTCTTTAGGTATTATTTATTATATTACGCTTCCTTGCTATCATCCTGTCTAAAAAAATTGAAACAGTTTTCAAGTAACATTTTATTTACAAAAACTTATGTAACTTAAAACAATATTTAATCGATAGTTTATATAAATACCTGTATAATAATTTTATGTTTCATATACATATACTGTAGATTAAGCACATATTAATAATTTATTTTTTGTTTCAGGTAAGCTTTATATCATGAAAATCTTGTTTTTGTGAGACCTGTGTAAGTGAGTACTAGTTAATATGACATATATTAATAATATTTATTTGTAAATGACACGGTACAATTATTTAAAATCTATATTATATAGACAAACAAGTGACACTAGCGCTAAATGAATAGGAATGATATATCGTTACGCTAAGTATTATGTCAATCCCATATATTTTCTTTCTATTCGTTTATCACTAATGCCAATTGTGTACAAGGCCTGAACATAATGTCCATTCATTAGGCTCGGGGCGCGGTCTACCTATTCCGTCCATCTGAGATTGCAATAAAAAAAAAAACCAACTACTAGATTATGACAGTGATCTAGTTGTTTGGCCATTATACTTCTTATTGATCTCTTCCGATAACAATTCAATTGCTGTACAAAACGTTTTACGTAATTGGTGAAAGTGTCCATTCATCTAAATATCCTTTTTCTCTTTCTCACTAATACGGAAATGAATAAGAAAGAAGGAACACGTAGATCGATTCCTGAGCAATAAAATTGTTTACCAAAGATACCAATTGTTTACCAAGTTAAAAAGTAGTTTATACTGAGTGCTCTATATTATATACTTATATCGAAGTACTATATTGTTACAACTTAGGCTCCGACAAAGACAAATTCCACGTACAAATCTGTAAACGCACATTTTATTACCTGTCGGCATTTGAACTAATTGTAATCCTTTTATGATCGTCTTCTTTTGTTCACTCATTTATTGCCATACGTTTCTAGTTATTGTGGAGAACAGCCTTTTGTCCTATTGTACTCGTTTACGGCCGCTCAGGAGCATCATTAGCCACGTGTTGCGGATTATACGTACAAGCTAATTGTAGGAAACTATGTCGACGTTGCCGGGCGGGCCACATTTGCATTTGTGAAGTATAAAACGATGGCCTGATTGAGAGAGGGAGCTCAGTAGAGCTACAACTACAGTCTAGGCGTGACGTGTGTACATTCGAGAATCTAAGATTGACGGTCTTTGCGCGTTTTATTAAATTAGGACCTTCTGCATTACGTTTAGATTTGTTGCGTTCGATAAATTGACTTCGTCACATATTTTAACACACACACACACACACACACACACACATACACACACATATATATGTGTGTGGGTGTGTGTGTGTAGATATCATCCGGCTAAATGGCCCACATGATTAGAATTTAGCCCGATCAGACTTATAAGAAAGATTAGAAAGTAGTAGTGTTCTTTCATGTTATATATAGAGAAAAGCTTCAATAAATACCACAGTACTATTATAAAATGAACAAATAGAAAAGTAATATACTTACTTACTATTACTAATGTGTATTCTTCTCCAACTGACCATTTGTGTTCATTATCATAATAATTACATGCATTCAAAGCAAACTCGGTTCCCAGCCTCAATACGATGCTTCGTCAAAGTTGATCAACAAATTTTTATGGATGGTTTACTTTTCCACCGTTTGTAAATTACCAGTCAATAGCTACTAAGTATTTTTCAGTTGGTTTTACTAATTTAATATGTAACTTGTTTAATATTCATGTTAGGGTTCCGCTTCTAATTCCCGGTGCATATTATTACTATCAATGATTTACCTTACTATTGGTTAAAATTTTACATAAACCTCAAAAATAATAATAACAATTTTCTACAAATAACCCAAAAGTAACCGCACAAGAATCGTGCCGCAGATCATGTTACATTTTTCGAGGCCATTTCCCCTTTTTTTTTATACAGGGGAAATCCGTTTGAGGTCCGTAGACTTCGCGAGGGGGGGGGGGGTCGCGCCCCGTGTGGGATTCACCAGGTCGGGGTGGCACTCACACCTTAAGTATGGAGTGCTATAGCCACGCCGCAGTTAGGGATACCCACTAAAACCCCTGTCCGATCCTTGAACGTCCTTTGTCCACTCCCCTACAGAACGAACGGACGACGGCCGGCCCCTTTACGGGCTGACACCACCATTTGCTAGGCGGAGATCTAAGTCTTACCTCGAGGGGAAAGGGAAGCCTATTTCCCATCTTTCCTAACCCATTCCTCCTGTGTCTCCTATCCCACTCTAAAGGCTGGCAACGCGTTGGATATGCTCCTGGTGTTGACAGCGTCTATAGGCGATGGTAACCATTTACCGTTAGATGGCCCTTCTGCCGGTTTGCCAGCTTCGCAATAACACAGATACATAAATGCGAATTCAATAGACTATTATAGTGCATTAGACAAGACCTGACAAAATCTTATATTATAAAATTGTAATTTATTTAACTTGACATTGTAAAATTTTAATATTGTCTAATGAGGCAAAATGTATTGATACTACAATAACATAATAGTTTATCCTATACATACATTATTTATTGGCAATAAATGATTCTATTCTATTAGAAATAAACACATTTTCCTAAAAATCCATTAATATACTTTAAACCCACAAGGAACAAGTAAAAAATCAACACGACTTAACAGACGAAACCCTCTATTTAAAAAAAACTTGCCCACTTTACGAATTTCTTATGGTCTTGTTAGTAGGACTCTGTTTTTTCTCGTCTGGACAAATATTCGAGTGTGTGAAAGGAGAGCTCGTGAAGTACCACTGTAAAAAAGCATCTTGGCCCAATTAGAACATCATTATGTAGTGTATCAACTAAATCCTTAATACCATCCAATGCATACACACATAAATATCCGTTTTATTAACATAGGGTTGTTTAATAAGGAAATTACTTCTAGGCCGGCAACGTGTTAGCAAACCCCATTGTGTTGCAAACATCCATACATTTTGATCACTTTTCATTAGTTGAGGCCTTTGCCTGTTTTAGTTAGAAATAAAAATCAGTATCTAAATATAAATTTTTATATAACGAATTTTTTTTTATAATTTTCTTCTTTTGTTCCATTTTTAATGATGGCAACTGATCTTTTGTTTTATATTAGGAGGTGTCATATTTCGAAAACTCTATGTCAGTTAAGTTTACTTTGTAAGTTGCTTATTAAACTAATGGTTTGTGTTATTACTGCGGTGCATAAAAATTAAATAAATTGTTCAATATTCGGATCATTCCATTATCAATTAATTGTATTAGATAATAAGGAAAACTTACGTATATAAACCTAGTTATTTAATGTCTAATTTATAATTTATTCTACCTATACTTTGTTAAGCCTATAAGCAGAATACTGAGCCTAGGCCACCATCTAATATGGGCAAGATGCCCAGAAGGCTCGTTAAGTTACCTCGCTTTCCATACTGATCTGTTCCCCGAGGTAGGCAGCGGCCTTCTGATCATCCGAAGAGTCGACTACGCATTTTTTAGAGCTTTTTGTACAGACTTATGACCTTAGTTTACGCATATAAAATACATATTTTTGCTAGAAAGATTCATTTTCATAATTAAATTTAATTTTTGAGAAAAATGTTCAAAGACCGACGTACACGCACGGACTCAACGATTTTCTATGGGATACTTTAATGTTGAATGACTACGTTACCCCAAGAATCTACCTAAAACTACATGAATCCAGAAACATAAAATAATTTATTGTTTGTATATTTTTGTTCAATATGGGTCGCTTCTTATCCTAGTCCACTTATACAAAATGCAGTTATTGGAACAAAAAAAGACGAAGACCCCATCATACGTAGTAATAGTAACCCACTTTAAAGATACCCCTTGAACCTATTATCGGGGGATGTTTGGACTAAAGTATAACCCGATAAGGCAACCTTCGGATATAACTAATCGAGAGGCGATTTGTGAATATGATAATCCCCACAGATATATGTATATATATTTGTCATAATTATATCAATCATTTACATTAAGGAATCTTAAATTTAATTTATCATACTTGTTTCTGTTCGTCTGAAACATTTTCAAAACGCTTGCGTTGCTTCCATGTTCCATGACAATGCTATTCAATGTTCATTTTTACATTCTTTGAAGACTGTTCTAATCTGACGCATTGACTTATGGCCGGATCCTATAACTTACTATTCATTCGATTGACTTACCATTTGGTGAATTTTAATATTACTTGTATGGAGCTTATGTCAAATTTTAATTGATAGTAAGGCAAATGAACGGTTGGTAGGATATAGGAAACAGCCATTAGTTAAAAAGATATTAGATACATGTTTCAATAGAGGCTAAGTAAAGTAACTCCACTTGTGTTAAGGCTATCCGTAATTGTATTGTGAACTACATTTAATGCATGGGAATACTATCTATATATAGAGATAAATAAAAGTGTCTGTTTGTAGTGCTAAAATAAAAATGACAAAAAATCAGAAGGCAGATAATACGGACCAGGAGATTCCGCAAATGCAATTTTTAGAATTTTTGTCTGTCTTGATGTCCCGGCTAATCTCTGAAATGGCTGGAACGATTTTGATGGGACTTTCACTGGCTGATAGCTGATGTTATAAAGAGTAACTTAGGCACTTTTTTTAAGGTTCCGCGAATAAAAGTCGCGGGCACAGCTAGTTAAAAATAAAAATGCTTAGTGATTATGACTTGCAGTTTGATATATCCCTTCTACCAGACCTAGCCGAGATGATTATACTGTAACTTCTTCCGTAGTTATTTCAGTGTTACGTCACGTATCAATTTCTCCCAATCCCAGCAACTGTGGAACGAATCGCATCCTTACAAATTTCCACAGGTGTTTATTGAATCAAAGAATGTAACAATTACATTAATTACAGCATTAAAACTTTAAGGCATTTTCACACGTGATCATAGTAAAGGTATAAACAATAAACTTGATTCAACACAGGCATTTACTGACCTATCTCAACAATCAAGACTCTTACAATAAGTGAGTGAAACCTTATAATTGACAAGTGAAAGCTGGATACGGCGAAATCGGTTAACCGTGAAAAAAATACATGATTATTAGTCGACGTATGAGATTTATTCCGTCAATTGATGGTACACGCGTTTTGGTACAATGTACATGATGTCTTGGATTTAATATGGTTTATATTGATAACATGAAACATTGGTGGTTCTTTTATTCAGAACTTTTATCGTCTAGAATCCGTATTAATATTATAAATGCGAAAGTAACTGTCTGTCTGTTGCGTTTTCACGGAAAAACTACTGGACCGATTTGGCTGAAACTCAGTATATATATATATATATTCGATGCCGAGAATGAACATAGGGTACTTTTTATCCCCAAATTTTCAACTATAACAGACGGGCCTAGGCCTGCGAGGAACAACATTAGCCTCGCTGGAAGATCTTCCTTTAAGTCGGAGGAGCGTTCCATCTCGCTCCTCCACCCTATACGGGGCACCCCCCTAAAGCCATTTTCGTCATTTTGGTTATTTTGGTCATTTCTATCTTTTGGGTAATTTTTGTCATTTTGTTGTCCTTTTTGTCATTATTGCCATTTTTGTCCCTCTTGTCCTTTTTATCTTTTTTGGAATTTTGCTCTTTTTGTGATTATTGTCCTTTTTGTCATTTTTGTGCTTTTTGTCATTATTGTCATTTATGTAGTTTTCATAGACGGGGATAGATAAAAAGAACTAGGACGATCATTTATCAAGTTTAAAGATATATATATATATATACATACAGCAATATAATGAGTGCAGACCTCATTAGTCTAATTGCGGCGTACAACTCCAAAAATGTTTTTTTTTTACTAGTTTTAGTTATACTTTGTTTGTACATATGTTTGTTGCATATGGCAAATAAACTTTGTTTCTTTCATTAAAAATTTATCGTCTTTAAAAAATGCGATAGTAACTGGATATGTCTTTCTGTTAAGTTATTGATAGTTCCGTCAGACACGCACACAGCACACTCGCAATGTGCATGAACACGTTCAACTACGAGTAAAGCTTGCTCAACTTCATAGACTGCAAGAACTATAATATGCTTAATGTTTGCCATAACATAAAATAATAACAAAAAGTAAACCAGTTACAGTATATACTGTCCCAAAAAAAAATCCATCGAATACACTTAACTTATATATTTTATTGTTTTTACTATTTTTCTTCTGTGCTATAAGTTACACTAATGACGTCATAACAATAAATAACTAGACATTTATCCCATAAAAGAGACTTAAAATTTAAGTACTGTCATTATGTCGTTTCATGTAGTATCTTAGTCTATATATTTTATTGGATCAAATACTAATTCACATAAATTTAAGGCTTTAAAAGGCTCTAAACTAGGGTGCTGTGGACAGTAAAATTAGATTCCATTTGTTTCTCTATTTTCACATTAGGTCAGCACCATGTGTGCATTTATTTGTCGTGTAACTAAAATAAAAATTGATTTCCGTTTATTACATAGTCGTGGGTTCGAATCCTGACCAAAAATATATACACCTCTTAGGTATTTTTTCTATGCATTTTTACAATTGCCATATGCTAATAGGAAGGAAAATATCGTCAGGAAAACTCACCGAAATTATCAATCCGTGAAGCCCACCAATTCGCCATATATGGCGATTCATAATGTAATTATGAAAAAAATAATTTTAAACTCCATTTAATTAACCGAAAAACCTTATATAACTATTATGAATAAGTGAGATATTCACTACTTCGATAAGTAGTAATTGTCCCGCGCAAGTAATGCGATAATGTCGATAGGCAGCCAATCGCAGTCAACTGCTGGACGTAGGCCTCTTTATATTTGCGCTAAATATATTGCTGGAATTACTATCTTGATTACAGCTCTTAGAGCCATCTCGTTCGGTGTGATATCACGCTCTTACAGAATATCCGCGTGAAACGGTTATCCTTGAGCTAATCTTGTTTCATGCCATGAATGATAGTACCGATGGCCCATTCCTCTTGTCTAATCCTTCATCTCATCCCTCTATCCCATCTTAGGGGCTAGCAACACGTTAGCTTTGCCGTTGGTGTTGCGAACGCCTATAATGGACAGTAACCACTTTCCATGAGCTAGGCTGTCTGCCTGTATGCTAGCTTCACAATAAAAAGATAAATCCAGCCCCTACCGGCGACATGACGCGAGTCATCTGGCCGCCGGGCTGAAAGGCGTCCTACATTATGCTGATCCAGACACGGTCTCCACTCCAGGACTCGTCTACTCCATTGCCACTTCAGTAGGGTTATCACTAACGTTCCGTAGGATTGCAAACTGATTCGTTCGGGAGCTTTCCGTTCTTACACGGAAACGTTTCTGACGTTTGTGAATAACCCTACAGATTGCTAATTTTGCTTTGAAATAATTAGTCGTTAATTATAGCGCGTTTTGGCGCCAAAGCATCAGTCCTTGTTGAAAACAAACTTCAGTTCAAATTACATAGGTAACCAGCATCAAGTTCTCAGAAACGAAGGCGCTTTAAATACACGATGAAAGCTAATTGGTCTTTATCAAACAAAGGGCAGTACTGCGTTTACTTTGTCTTTATTCTTGGAAACGCACTCTTAATAGAGGTGTCTTATTAGAGGAACGTCTGGCTTACGTTCTTGGAAACTGTTAGGGATAGTTCAAATTATTCCAGTATTTAATTCGATTTTCAGTCGTTGAAACTCTTAACGGCCTGTGCCCGTGTCTGTTACTACAATCATGTCGGAATAAATAAATAATCGACAGACAAACACACGGTTATTTTTTCCGGTTAAGCAAATTACGCTTGTGTTATTGGTGATATTCAACGGACCACTTTGGGGCCAATACCAATCACCCAGACCATAGTAAATAACAGAAGGTCGAAACGAGCGAAAGCGTCATAATGGCACCATTATCACTGCTTTTGTATTACTATTACCACAGTGCACGACCATTCCGATATCATTGTAGCAGACATAGGACCCTGGTCTAGGCATCGATCCATTCTTATCATGGAATAAGAAAACTCGCTTGTCCAAAATTTGGCGGGTATATCTTCTCGATGTATAAGGTTTCATCGTGATGTTTTCCTTCCGCCGTCTGCACGTGTTAATTGTAGCAATATAAATCTTAGATCAGAAACATGCTTTTCCATTGAGTTAGGGACACGAATGCGTTAACCACTAACATATCAACGGCTTTTTATACTACAAAAATGTCTATACAATATAAACATTTTTTTCCAATTGCACACTGCTCAAAATGTTTCCTGAGACGGATTCAAATGCAATACATGAAACTAAACGCGATGCCTTATATCCTCAAACATAGGCCGCAAACCGCATACGCATGCTTATTAAGAACTCAATCCACTCAAAGAGTTGGACAAGATTTATAATATATCCCCATCTCCTTCTTTTAATGTCCGAATGCGCTTGCGCTCGTAAAACGATTTTTCGATACTACTAAACTAGTACTCTCTCTACCTTTCTAGATTTTAGGATAGTTTTAAAATAATTCTAATTATTAAAAATTGTTATATCTTCTATTTTTTTATGCGTCTAAAATAATATTTTTATGATAGATACATCTAGAAATAAATTGAAATTACTATGTCAAAGCCCAAATCTGAAAGTGGATAGTTTCTTAGTGAAGTGTACCACAAAAATGCATAGATTGTAGGATAGTGTTAGGGCTCGCTTCGCTCGCCCTGTTAGTAGGGTTACAACCTTTATAAAGAAAGCCGATTGCACTGCAGTGCATTACCGACAGCATAATCAAATTAGTACGAATAAATGAGGATTAAGTTTCCAGTGGATATTCGTACATTATTATTATCCACATAGACGAAAACCACGTGGTAATACTGCATAAGTACGCACACCAGTTACATAAAATGCTTCCACTACATTTGACGCTTTTTTTCACGTAGGCTTCGTCTATAATTTTATTCGTCAGAGGTCATAAATAAACTACTAAACGATCCTTTTTTGGCCTTTTTTGGGAGTGAAGTTTTAATTTGATCCAACGGTCAAATCTTACGCGTGGTCGACATAACCAAAGATTAATAAACAATTGCGTTTTATTTCTTATCACCATATAGGTCATAGACATTCGTAATCTAATTTGCAAACTGCGCAATAGTTTTAACATTTTTCTATATAATGTTTTCCTCAACGTTCCAAAGTGTTGAACAGTAGCCACCGATTAAAATTTTATCGTTTAATTGGTCAGAAATTATACTGCATCTGTATGGGGGGAAGCTGCATGGCCACTAGATGCAATCTCGTCAGAGATGCGCGGTCATTGACCGTGCGAGTAGGACGGCGCTACACGCGCAAGCGCAACAACCACGTTGCGCGTACGCACAGAAAAAGGAATAAAAAATATTGTATTACCGTTTGTTATTCTTTTTATAGTGTGTACCGTGTCCTGCCATTTGCATGTGTGAGTGCGTCTAATCCTGAATCCTGATGCGTTGTTATTGTTTAGTTTTGTTCTATGTTACAAGCTTTGAAATACGAATGTGGAAAATCAAAGACTAAAGTTTATTTTCTCTTTGACCTGCTACGCCTCACGACGCATATATACCAAAATAATGTTCTTGGAGACGGAACAAAGGCGATGGAGTTTTACGTCGCCTCGGCCCGTCGCTTAACAAACTACACAATGCTCAGGCATTCCTAAAAAGGATTAGGCATAAAGCGAGGATTGAAATCGTTTCGTCGCTTATACGAGTTCCCAGCGTCTCGACACGTCTCGTTTTTTAACAACGCCACAAATAAAAGACCGAGTTACATAATGCGACCTATTTTCTATATAACTCTATTTAAACGCTATGAAACGAATGCTCGTATCAATTCCATTTATAAAAACTAATGTCATCCATCACCTGTCACATTGATACGTCACTTTTCCCGCCAAACACGATCCGCGAGCACGGTCCCATGTGATACAGCGAAGATTTACTCTCGCTTCGGTAATTTCTAATGATTATGCATCAACGGTACCTGTGCTGTGCAGTCCACGAGCTCGCACAACGGACAATGTCCATGCATCCATTCAAATTCGAAATTTGAATAAAAAAAACAGCTCACAATCGCATAAAATGCACTGTTTATTGCTCAAAATACACAAATAATGCCGGTCTTCTTTCTATTCAGGGTCAAACTGTTAGCATTGTTGCTCTAAGTTGTTCAGCGTGAAAGGGAATATAGGTTACGAAGGGACAAAGGTGGTGACATGTCTTAGGGGACAATGGGAGCTAGTCCCGTTCCAAGTTTATGTTAATGAGATTTAATTGAGTTTATAATGGGTTGAATGATAGATGATAGGCTTGGGTTTGGGCTAGGGCAGTGCGTCTGAGGCGCGAAAATTAAGGTGACTCAGCATTCGCGGTGAGCGCGAAGTGCTCATCACAATCTAGAACACGCGGAGTTCACGACCTAAATTGAACAGTCAATTATTATATTAAATGGGTGCGTTCCTTTTTTAAATTTCATAGACTTGGGCTAGGGCAGTGCGTGTGATGCGCGAAAATTGAGGTGACTCAACATTCGCGTTGAGCAGGAAGGGCTCATTGCTATCTAGAACACGCGGAGTTCATGACCTAATTTGAACAGTTCAATTGCATTAAATTGGTCCTTTTTAAAATTTGGTAGACAAACACGCACATTGTATATTCCCAACCTGAAGAACGTACCATGCTGTATGGCTGCATACATGTGACAATTTTTGAATAGACCACAAAATCACCCAGACAAGAGTAAACAAGTTGAACTACGAAATATACCATATCAGATATCGAACAACTACAACTACACTACAAAGACCATACCTACAATGTGATGAAGTTAGTGTTATCTATATCCATTTGTAAATTTCACAGTTCCGAAAGAGATTAAATCGCCGATATTTGTTTTGTATTATATCATTTATACGAAAACACAAGATGTGAAACACCATATTGCGTGTTCACCTGCTGTTAGGTAGTAATTGCCAAACGCCTACCGGATTTAAGTGTAACACAAGGTGTAATTGGTGCACCTTTTATTAAGAACACATCAAATCATAAAAGGGTATAAAATTTTAAAAAAGTGACGTAATTAATTTAAAAAACTCTCATTTAAAAACAAAATTCAAAATTTTATATTTATCACATATTTATATAGACATATATTTATTATTAAGATACATATACTGAAATAATGCATATACTGTCGTACATATACCACCTTCGTCATATATGTATTCTGTTTTAAATCCTTATTACAATACACTAATTTAGGAACCCGGTACAGAGAGCCGCAGCTTAGCTAGACATTTCGACTGTTCTTTAGAACATCCTAATTTAAAGAAAGGGTCCCAAAGTCAACTATTTTAGGGATTCTAACAGGAATTTAATCTTAAAACGATTTCATTTCGGTATGTTGCAAGGTTTAGTATCTATGAATATAAAGTCCAGGACCCGCACGAACGCAATAGCGGCCTCAAAAAATATTTACACGTTAACTATTACGCGTCATACCTACCCTAATAATAAAAATATTATGCGTTGAACTTGTCAAATTGAAGAATTCGTATATTTTAATCGCTAAATAACAGGTGGTGTTTGTTTATCAGTAACAAAGTAAGTTATCGACGGTTATAACTTGTTTTAGTCAAACATTCATATAAAATAAATATGTTTGCCACTCGTTTAGGTATATCTGACACTAGAATTTATTATGAGTGACTGTTTCACCTGTAGATAGATCTCACTTATATTGATTGAGTTTTCATCCACGCTTGACTTTAATTCCCGCAAGAGTCCTGCGACACAAAGTATCGCAGCATTTAAAAAGAGATTGTAAGCTATCGTTTTAGTAGAAATTGTGTCGGAATAAGCTAATTTTTAGACACCCGAACAACTTCAAACCGCTCCCTGGAAAATTCCTGCGGGATTCACGGGATACAAAATATTAGACATTTTATTACATAAAATTTGCTATCGATCAGTGAAACCCGTATCGCAATCGGCCCAGTAGTTTTTACGTGAAACTCGATCAAACAGACAAGAAATCTAAAAAAATTGCATCATTTTTCCGTCGTTTATATAGTATATTTCAGTTGTTTTTTTTAAATACCTTTACCTTACCATTGATAGAAAGTCAATATTAAGTGAATGGACCCGGTCACAACGCTGCGATGCGACAGCGTATTGCAAAAACTACGTCGCACCAGCATGCAATACGATGACGCGTGCAAAAATTTCACCACATACATACGGGTACTCATCTGCAAACCGTAACCATTTTGAACGTTACTGTAACTAAAATCCATAATGTGTACGTAACTCGCGACTAGGGTTGCCACCTGTACTTTATATATAATAGTTTGTACTACATTTTGGCCAATTGTACTATATATTATAGACAAATATTATAGTACAAAATATACTATTACTATTTTCATCGCTAATTCAATTTTTGCGCTTTTCTTCAGGCTTTTATCATTATTTTAATAATAATAATAGACCTTTGCTGGCCAAAGCAAAAAGTTGTAAGAAATACAGAGAAAGGATAGTAAGATAAATAAACCGAGCACCTGGTGTACCTTGTTTTTCATTCCGGGTTTAATTTTTGATTAAAATGTTAATTAAATTGTATGTTTAGATTTTTAAATTAAAACACCTTCTACTTTAGTATTTAAGTATAGATGTTACTTAAATTGACTAAGATATGTAAACATTATTAAATTATATTGTAATTGATTGCAAATATTTTGTATACCAAAATGATCTTTTGATACAATTACCTGCCGCCGGGCGGCCTATCGTAAGAGGCGGCAAAACAACCCACAGCCAGGTGGTACAGTATTTACCCGTCTTGATGGCTACCAACCCTGACATAGAGTATGCCGCCATAACAACTGGAGTTGGGTTCCAGCATTAGTGGCCAGGTTCCAGACTCCCTTAAGAGAGCAGCAGCATATTTGTAGCGTTGGTGTTGCAAATGTCTATAGGCGACGGTAACCGCTTTCCATGAGATGGGCCATCTACCTGTCTGCTGAACTCATGCATTAAAAAATGTAGACATACACAGTACCTACATAAGTTATGCACGGTTCTGTGTGTTCTGAGTTATATGTCTTGACATGTAGCTCAAACAAAGACCAGCGGGATGAGCAGGCAACGTAACTGTAGTAAGGCAGCATTAGTGCGGTAGGTCCATAATGGATACTAGTAAACACAACGCACGTGCGTATCTTTCAACCTTGCCGACAAAAGCAGCACTGTTTCAAATGTAACAACACATTGTATATTGTCTGTAGATTCTAAAATTTAAAACACATCCTTTTAAAAAACAAATCCTGTCATAAAATTTTAATGAGCTCACGAATATGCTAAACTATTTCATAAATAAGCCATTATTCCAAGAAAAAGTAACTTAAAATATGATAATCTTTATTTTACATACTCCTGTTTATATATCAATACAATTCGTTGATTAGCTGAGATGTCATTGAACATGGAATCAAATTACTTATAGTTGAATTTTTGTCTTTCGCTCTTACCAACCGCTCATTATTAGCATCGGTAAGAATTTAACATAAGTAATGTTAAAATTCAACCAATGGTAAGGCATGTGAATAGCAAGTTACAGGAACCGCCCATAAGTAGTTCTTACCTCTTATGGTTTCCTTTATACCTTTAAATGTTAGCCTATAAATTGGGATTACTATTACAACTTTTACCAAACATGTAATATACCAATATAAATATCAGTTCGTAGTAAAAACAGAAATACAAAAGGATAAGACTACCAGGGACTTCATCAAATAACCAGAAAGACATACTTGCTGTATGTAGTTCATTACAACAACATATCGCTCTGATTACAGTATCTGGCGAATGTTGCGCAAGAATTGTGTGTGAATCGGTACAAGAAATGGGAGCAGCTGATTGCACACTTTTATGACATGACAAAAGAAAATTGGAATGTTTTAAGACTTTTTTTATAATTTTTTATTCATCCCAAAGATAATCTTCAGAACGAAGTGAAGTTACGATATTTTTTAATTCGTTGAAGTCGTTTTTATCATCTCCCTTATTACTCCGTTCTGTAATGCTTGAAGACTAAAATCTTCGAGCAGCGTGTCCCAAGCACTACGATGACTGGTGACATGTAGACATTGACAGTGGATCTGGCTCACTAATTTAAAGTCAAATTTATATCCCGCTATGGACTATAGAGAGCTAGGTGATCTTTTATGGATAGAATCGGAAATAAGGATATCAGCAAGCGAATCAAGGGCACTGACAGCGGGCTGGTCACATTTGTCGCAAGACCGGTAGCCAGTGAAGCAAAAAAGTCCTGGAGTGAAGGCTAAACGTAGCGCAAAAGGCTCCTTACCCCAATGGATTGACGAGTTAAACAAGGTCACGTGTAGAGGACTATACGACCAGAAAGGTAAACGACTAACACATATGACGCAAACTTGTCTAGGCCTAAGTCCAATAATAGACGTCGAATGTCGGAAGATCTTTACGTAAGCAATTACGAGCACATTGTTTAAAAAAATATGTAGTATGTAGTTAAAAAAATAAATTATTGCATTTATCCGAGTCCTAATCACCGCCATGGACAGTTGTGGCATGAATATCTTCGCCAGTTTTCAAATTGATTTATTTAACGTTCCGCGAGCACAGTAAGTCAAGAACAGACTGTCCCACAGAAAATTATGTTTAACTAATTGACAATAAAGTTTAAACTTACTTAGATCAAAGTTGTTTGGTTTTCTATCTTATCTAAGAAGATTGTTTAGACCTTTTTATTGGTATTAATATTTATGTTAAGCGTAGTGATTATATCGTCTTTTTTTCTTATTGATAATCGCAGCGTCTGTCATTGTCAACATTGCCATTTTCTTTTTTCACGTTTCTATATTAAATAATTATAAACGTAACATTTATGAAAATGTTGGCAGTATTGTTTCTTGTACTCGTGTAAACAAAAGTCGACTTTAAGGTGACGAACATTTTCATTCCGCGACTGTAAAAAACGCAACAAAAATTTGATATTTAAATGATGTTAATCGTTTATCAAGGATTACTTATTGACACAGTTGCAATATCTCAATAAAGCTTTCTAGGACATCAGCCAATTGACACACTGCATTCTAATATTAACATTGTCTTGTCAACTTTATGGTCGTTGATCGCATATCAGCATATGACAGGCAACAAAAACACGATACATGCATTCGTTATCAGTTTATGTTATTAACGGCTGATATTTGGGTAACAAAGTGGCTTTGTTTACGTTGCCACGCGGTCTGGCAACAGCGGCGGAAATTATCTGTCCGTGTTTACTGAGACGTCGGAAGAATTTTTCAACGCTTGAAGGTTGATGTTTTGCTGTGCAATTTAATTTTCAAATAATGTACAATATTAGTTTTGAAAGCATGGAACAAGTAAATTAAGGGAGGGATTAATAGAATCGCCCAGTAAAAAAATAATTCGTAACACATTCTTCTTTCCACAAGCCCTTTATTATTTTTGTTGAAAATCTCAACTAAAACTTTCACTCAATCAACGTGTTATTATTTAAAACATTTTTTTCACTTAAATCAGTCATAATTTTCAATTTATGGCTTCATTTTCTTTTCAATATTGTAAATTCCATGAAATTATTATATTAAATATTTATGGATACTACTAGGCACTGGCTATACCACACAAAGATGTCTGAAAAACAACATGCACAAATTGTTTTAGCTGTTACGTGACGTTAGAAAGTATTTCCTGGAGTTAAAATTAGTTACTATAACGATTTCTATTTTTACCTACTTATAACTCGTGTGTGTTTCGGAAACTTAAAAAACCGTTCGAAAAGCTATATAGTATTTACACAGTAACGTCACACTATTCTGTAGTAATCCTTACTATTTAATAACATAAATTCAAATATAACTCTGTTTGTTTATTACTTTTTCACAACAAAACAGCTGAACGGATCGTAATGAAACTGGGAAAGGAGATAGGTTGTTTCATGTTGAAGAATATAGGATACCTTTTGTCTTGTAAAAAATATTTTTTTACATATATTTAAATTGTTTTCCTAACGTTGTAATATCGTCAGTGTTCATTTTTCTTTTTTATGTTTTTGTCTCTTTATTCTTTTTCTTTCTTCACTGAAATCTTTTACATATACAGGATGCTTACAATAACTTATTACTATATATCTATTACTTTTCCAGTAACTATAACAGACAAATATAAAACAATCTTGCAGGGGCTAAAATAGGATATGCAAATTTGTATGTGCAACCTACAATTGCTCAAGTTAGGAATATAAAAATTTATACATAGGCTTTTGGTAAGTAATAAACGACATCATGTTTCAGCATTACAGTTACTGTTTTACTTCATTCAAATAGCAAAAAAATATATCGATATGCAGGTTGCATCACGATGTTTTCCTTTACCGTTATTATCACGTGGTAATTGTAACATACTATCCGTTCCCCTATAGTGGCAGTCCCAAGCCCAGCAGTGGGACATTTATCGGCTGCTATTATAATATATTATAGCAAAAAAATAAATGTGAACTCAATCGCAGGCAACGTCTAGTATTCTAAATAACTGTAAATAATATTTCTACTAATATAATTTATAGTGTAGGCAAGTCATATTAGTAAACGATACAAGGAACACAGTTGAGAAGTATGATGCAAAAAGTATTAGAAAAGCCATTATTCTCCATTTAAGTGAACAATGTATCTCTCCATTACTGTAGAAAACGTTTTCGCATCTTTATATTTTATAGAGAGAATATAATACCAGAAAATTGCAACCAATTATACACATTAGTGTTGTCGTTCGCCAAGGTAATATTGCCAGTATTTTGGGCGTTCACACCTCACGTTGATTTTCTTATAACAAATTACAGTACAATACATTTACAGTCAAAGATAAAAGATAACTCTTTATTGTACACCAAAGCATAGATAAACAAAAATGCTTAATTAGATTTTTTATGTATATTATTAGGTTCTATCTCCGCTCCCGTATGCGGCGGTATGGTGTCCAAAGACATTCCCCTGCGTCATCAAAAAAAAAAGACAGACGCGGAAAGCAATTTTGTTTGTATAGGTTCTATGTAAAGATGCAGAAGTTATGAAACAACTTTACATTGAAACAACCGCAACACTTCACTAAAAATTGTTGTCAAAAATCCACTATTTTAAAAGCGAAACTATAACTCTCACCAACTTTGTCACAGTAACATTAGGTAATAGTTTGAGAATACAATATAGCTAATTAGGAAAGGGTGCGATGGGGCTGATATGACCGTAAAGGTTCTAAGCCTCTTTAAACATTACATTATGCCCACTTCCTTGACAGCAAACAGGATAGTCACGAGAAAAGTGGTCAGCGCGAGTATGCCATGTTCAATATATATAATACTGGCTGTTGCTCGCAGCTTCGCTCGCGTAGATTACAAATTTTCACCACAGTAGGGGACGAATTTTCAAATACGCCGATACACGTGTACATTTATTTCTGTGAAAATGAGGGATTTACAAACAAACTGTAATTCCTTCTTCACCCTCTTCGGGATGGAATTTTCAAAAATCCTTTCTTAGTGCGCATTCAATGTAGAAAGGAGCCGCATGCTAATTTTCACGGTCATAGCTCCAGTAGTTTGGCCTATGCGTTGATGTGTCAGTCAGTGAGGTCAAGTGCATATGTATAGATTGAATACTCGCGCTGCCCAATTCCCTCATCAGTTTCCTGCTTGTTGCCCTGGTAGTGGGCATAATTTGAACGGGGAGTTATTTTGCCTATTAATCAATATGACCCCAATCTGATTTCGGTCCCCTGGTACTTTACATTTCGGTGATTTAATTTGTGTGAACCAAAAATGGTCACGGTGCACCGATTTCTAATTGTTGTCATTGTTTATTTTTATAGTTCAGCCATGCGGTACATTATTTCTTGTAATGTAAGATTTGAATGAAACCTCTTAATATTTCTAGAAAAATTTACATATTATTATTATGTTAGTGTTAGCGTGCAGTTGAACGAGATAACTAATACCTAGGTATAAAACATAGCTATGAAATATATATACAACAAACAATTATAATCACGCTGTGCAATAAGATAGTGCTCCTTCACAACATCTTAAATTCCAATTTGCAAATCATATAAATAGTAATAAACCTGCCATACATGTTACAAACAACGGTTTCAAGCAATAGACGTAAAAAACTGTAGTAAATCGATCATTACTCCATCATAGCATAACAATCGTGCGCGATTACTGTTACCGATAACACCCAACCTTGGTTAAGAGTCGTAAACCACGCTTAGTAATGGATTACATTTCAACAGTAAATAACAAGCTAAGTACTCGTAGTAGGTCCTTCTATGCAATACATAATATATTGTTCCTATATATTACTATTAATTCAGTTGCATTACCATCGGTAGAAATATGTTACTTGTAGCTTATATCAAAATTAGAAAAAATAACCTTATAACTCCAAAAGAAGAATAAGAAGAAAAACAAGATTCTAACATTCTAAGTGGTGTTGAAATTAGTAGAGCTGTTACACTTTTTGAATAAACCTTTAATCTTCTTATAACATCTTACATCTTCGATTAACACATCTTTACTATACCCGTGCGCAGGTTTGCCGATGGCCTCATGATGTCACGCGTCGATGGCTAGTAGGGTTGACAAAAAAGGGTACATAAATAGTTGTTGCAATCAATTTATTATTTTTATTTATTATTATATATACTTTACATGAGTATATACAATACAATAATAGAAAGTAGTCATCGGCAAACATTCTGCGCGCGGCTTATATTTATATTCTTATAATTATACCATCATCCTTCGTCCAGCACCAGCTCTCAACCCACGCTCCCATTCGATCGTGTCTTGTCCTTCCTTTCATCAACCGTCTATTGTTTATCTTTTTAAATCTCTTCTTTCATTCATCATCTATCTTTCTCGCTCACACATCGTACACATAGTTCGGAAACACTCTCAACTACTCTATGCAAAACCACTGTTTCGTTCAGAAATATTCACCATCCCACATAATTATTATTATCCCAAATCTGAAAACTTATATTTCAGTAGACCTAAATTAGTACGTTCTTATTCATATTGAGTTAGAGTAAGTTTGTAGGCTTCTTTAAGGTTCTTAAAGAAGCCTATAAACTTACTACAAATCAATATGAATAAGACCGTTATGATTTATATGTAATTAAATACTTGAGCGAAATAAGTTTCGCTGTAAAAAACTTGAATGTCGTTTCACTTTTTAAATGTAAGCTTTATTTTTAATTAATTCTAGCGCCAATTTATAAAATGAAACATAAACAAAGGGCGAAAATTCACACGAGATCACAGCACAGTACTGGTAACACAGAATTGTTTTGCATATATTTACCAGACCACGTTATGTGTGGCGTTAAGCTTTTAACAATCAAAACATTGTGTTACAACAAAGTGAAAATTCCGACTCGATTAACACGTTTTGAATAATTATATGTTTACAATAATTGTTCTGACAACATTAGCATAAATTGTAACGATTTTGTACCCTGTAGCGTTGAGACAATAGAAAAGAATAACAGTTCAAGGAGTGCTATGACTGTAAATTATAATTGTGGTAATTATTATTTATGATTGTATGACTAAATAGGACTTCGTGATTTGATGGAATTGTTATTAATATTTTAATATTTTATTTGAATAAACTGCAAAGTATTATTTTAAACTTGAAAGTAATTGGTGATTTTGGTACGTAAATAAAGTGTAATGCAAATATGTAAGCCAATAATGTGTACAACTGAAATTATCTGTGTTTAGTTCTTATTTATAATTTATATTAAGGTCAAAATAAAACCTATAATCCAAACTAAACAGTAATTTTGATTTGATAATGTTTATTAGTTTTTCACGCCTTTACTAGGCTAATTTTGGAAAATGCGGGTGGATATAAAATGATTTTTAGCACAAAAATTACTAAATCGCGAAACAGGATATCCTAGGAAGTCGCAGCGAATAATATTTCCGAAATTCATTTTAAAACGATATAAATTACATTGGTTCAAATGCCTCAAACATTCATCCATCACTGGACCAAATACCAAGATTACTTTTTGCATTCATAAATATTCATTAAAATTTTCGTTTAATAAAAATACCACAAAGGCAAGGCCATTATTCCTTTCTACTACAATAAAAATTGAGAAAGCAATGTATTCATGTATTAAATTTTTTTAATCATTGTTACTAGTCAGGACGGTGTCGGAATCGGTAAAATTTGCATAGGCAGATCCAGATAAACAGGTTAGTATAGATGGCTATTCCCACGGAATAAGAATTTGCATCCAGACCACCTTGCGTTCGCATTTTTATGTAGCTTATATGGATTTGATTAATTTATTCTAAGGCATGCATGTTTTAGGGTTCTGTAACTATTTTTGAAATTAAATATTTGGAAATAAAACATTTATTTTTAGTGCAAACTTAGATGGAAGAGCGACAGTATGTTTTTATAACATATTCAAAATTGACATTAGCTATATATAATCAACATACATATTTACATGCCGAGTATTTTGATACCAACTATATTTATTTTTAATATTTTATACATAGGAAAATACATACATTTTTATTTTTTATTCAAGAAATAAATAAATACCATACATATAACAGAATACGTTTAATTATATTAAATATATAAATTCACAATAATGTTGGTTAAATCATGAAAGATCAAGTATATTCACATTAAAACATGATACCAGTGGTATTTAATTTAATTATAATATCGTTTCAGTTTATTTATTTTACTTTTTTAAGAACGTATTTATAACACTAATATATTTATTCCCGATCATTACTTTCCCTATTGTGTATGTACTATGTATATGTGTGTGTGTGTGTGTGTGTGTGTGTGTGTGTGTGTGTGTGTGTGTGTGTGTGTGTGTGTGTGTGTGTGTGTGTGTGTGTGTGTGTGTGTGTGTGTGTGTGTGTGTGTGTGTGTGTGTGTGTGTGTGTGTGTGTGTGTGTGTGTGTGTGTGTGTGTGTGTATGTATATGTATGTATATAGTTCAAGATTCTAGTTTTACGCTTTACAATGATGTAATTGTCTGCCGTGACGATACCTTAAGCGGAAGAACAGCGCTGGTTTTAACCGACCGGCATTATGCTGAGACTTTGCCCCTTTGGACAAAATTATATTACTCTAGTTTTTACATTTGTTAGCAATTATACTGTATTTATATAATTTGTCCTGAATAAAATTATTTTCTTTCTTTCTTTTTCATTAAAAGATAAGATAAAATTCATTTTATATAATTATATTTCAACTAAATAACAAATAATTGGCTGCACATGTTACGTACAAAAGGAATCCATATAAAATCGTGCTGTCCGTCTGGACTATTTTTCTCTAAATCTACTATATCTACAAACATATTTTTTTACAGGAAGGTATATTCTAGATGCCGTTACATTATGACATCGAAAAAGAATCTATAAACTCAGATTGGGCGTCCATATACGTTACTGTGGGACGTAATTTTACTTGCAAGAAGTGGCGAGGTCAAAGACATTTTTGATTTATTAACTTGCAAAGGCGTGTGAGAAATGTCTTTATTTCGTAATTGTATTTTTATGTTTAGAATACATATTTGTAAATAAATAAATTTATATTATTTTATATATTCAAAAATGTGCTAATGCGTGAGCAACATTTTTTTTATTGGTGAAGCACAGCAGACAAGCTGACGACCCAACTGTGATGGAAAGCGATTGCCGTCGCCTATGAACATTAGCAACACCAGAGGTGCTGGCGGCCTCGAAGGAGAAAGTGGAACCTGAGCACTCATGCCAGAACACAACTCAAAGCTGCATATTATAGACCAGGGGCGGTAGCCATCCAGTCGGGCAAACGGTCTACCACCTGGTTGTGGGTTGTTTTGTCGCTTCTTACGACAGGCCGCCCGGTCGCAGGGATTAGTATTCTTTTTCCGTTCCTGCGAGGACTAGCATAGCGAACTCCATTTATTACTTCGTTTTGGCATATATTTTCGAATCATTTTTCATAGGATTTGATCATTAAAATCACAAAAACTACAAAAATTCATCACCTCTACGAAACCCTTCATTATATTATGTCTACTGATTCACATAAAGTTGATTTATTTTGATATAATTCCACTTTTTCAAATAATAATTATGTTATTTGTGTACTGCATAAAATTTAACGCTGTCAAATAATTTTTACTAAGTACGAGTATAATAATAATAATATCTAAGTAAAAATAGGTGTGCAAGCAATCAAATAAAAAACATTTAAATATATATGTTATATATATAAAAACGTGTATTTTATGTGAGGCAACTAATCGTTTTAATTTATTATATTATAAATATTTTGGTGTACTTACTCTAATTGACATATACAATTAGTAATTTATAAACAAATTAATCTTCGAAATCAAATAAATTTACTAACACAGAACTGTATGTTTTTAACTTAATTATAAATGCAAATTCGTAAGTAATAAGTCGCGGTAGCGTTAATGGTTAGCGCACGCTTCCCAAACTCAAAGGGCGGCGGGTTCGATCCTGGCCGGAACGCATGCACCACTTAGTCAATTTTCTGATCTAATGTGCATATTGTTACAATTACCGCGTGCTAATAACTGTGATGGAAAATATAGTGATGCAACCTGCACACATCGAGATAACCAATGTGTCAAACCTGCTAAGCCGCATTGGACAAGCGTGGCGGGTATACTGGCCATTCCCCCTATAATTAGGAGGCCCGAGCCCAGCAGTGGGACATTTGTGGGCTGATATTATATATAAATGCAAATTATCTCGTGTTTAAAAGTATATTAGTGTTTCGAATAAATTAACTAAAATTTGCGATTGCTGAGTGGCTAAAGCACTCAAATCTCAACTCTCGTAACTTTTCAAACGTCGAATCGCCTTTTATTCTTCGATATATAAATAATTTTAGCATCTTTGTAACACTAGTTGATCACTTCACTCGCGATAATCTAGATTTTATCAATCAATTCCGTTTTTTTCTATCCCCGGGAAACGGTATATTTTTCCAGGTGAATAGAACCCTGTGCCGCCCTCAACGTCATAGCAAGCAACATGACGTTGACATGACGACGTTTTTGTTGGCGGCAGCGTTAAGAAACGCGACTGCAGCATCATCTTTATCTCTAGCGCCATCTATATCTATAATTAAATTGGGGATATACAATTGACATAATCTTTTTGCCTTTGTTTTCTATCCCCAGGGAACTGTACTATTTTTCTCTATGACAGTTAAAATATACTATGTCCTTTTCTGTACCCATGACAACGTGACAAACAAACAAACTCACATACGCATTTGTAATATTATTTAGGATGTGTACCTAATTGAAGTGGTCATTGGCCATATTGCACTCAGTGTGTCAAAAATCCGTTAACACAATTAAGCTTCATATCACGTACGGATACCACAGCTATGCGAATGTGGACGTAACTGCAGTACACATAATAAGGCTGCGGTGATCTTCTTTTACACTTTAAATAATACGGCAGATTCGTCAAGTTAGAAAATACCAGTAGAAGTTTACACACAACCTTCCTTGCATGAACTTTGTATTTCTCTTCTGCAAAAACTACTCCCTTTTGCTGAGATATATGCTAGGTATCGTTCAACCTCATTATTGAACATAAATAGGTCAAATTTGGTATAAAATGTTCATTTTTAGCTTCCATGTATGCTTATAAACCTTACCCTGCCTATTTTCTGGAATAAAATTATTCTAAGATCTTCCCTGTTCCTGATACAGCATGTACCAAATTTCTTGACAAAAAGTTTATTCCCAGAGTTGTGGAGCATATTTACATTTCACTAAATACCCATATAAAAATAATAAATTACTACAACGTTTGATACACTTACCAGCTTCTTGTTATATACTATAATGATCAGATAACTTTATATTATATTATATTACACTTAAAAATTGTAACTGAATGCGTGCTCAATAATTTATATTTACTGCACCTTCTTTGTTACGAAGTTTTATTACAGGTTTCATAGTCTATAATTTCCACATAGCATACAAAGGCTTATAATTATGTGATTTTTACAACTTCAAATATCGTAGAAGGTAACTTTGAAATTTACTTCCTTTCCCAAGACCGCCGATGACCCAAAGTGACCTACATTCATATTTTTTATGATCAAATCCAAGCAAAATAAAAAAAGAGAATTTAATGCAAGCGAAAAGGGCGTAAGTGTCACATTTCGTTAAAAGGATAGGACATTATAAAGCTAGGAGTACACCAACGTCAGATGCCTGACCAATCGCTTTTTACGACCTGACCCCGGTCATATGCACTTTTATTACATTTGTCAAACCCCTTTCAATATTTTCTTTCACACGTTGTTAAATACGATATTTGTCGGAACTGACTGACCGGTCAAGTAATAAACGAATTGTTAGTAAAATCATATAAAAATCCAAAGCGCATAATTATGTCGTAAAATAAAGATTTATGTAAGAACAAAATTTGTAACCGCTTTTCTAATAGCTTTTGTTACAGTTTGAGATTTTATGACCAAGATTTTTAATATTTTTATATTAGCTACGGTATAGTAATGGTTTTAAACGTACATATTTTATATCTGCTAACTGTTACAATTTTTCTCAGATAACAAACCTTTTAGAAACAAGAAAATTATTACCAGTTTCTTTATTCCAGCTATCTTGTTAAGAGTAGCTTGTAGACTAATACAAATGCATTTTTTATCTTTGACACTCACAACATATCTAAAAACCCTAATTAGAACATCGTGACGTTTAAAAACGTGTATTTGATTATATTCTTTTTTCAAATGGATCATTTTACGCTTGGGTGGTCGATACGCGTTCTGACTGATTGTATCAAGTCACATTAATGTTTTTTTTTTTCGTTGCCCACTTGACAACGTGACCAAATGTTAAGGGGCTCGTAGTGCCGGCGTGTAAAAGCTTTCACTGTTATAGATAAAATAACTTATGGGACCTTTAAACACTTATGTTAATGACTGTATCTCGCTAACGGATAATGCGAAAATGTGCACCTATCTTAACAAACGGTTACATGTTTTAGAATGGATCTTCTTTGATGTTTTACGACTACTTGATCTATTACGAGTTCACATTATAATTCCTAAAAATAATCATATGTATTTCTAATATGTTAAGCAGAAATATTTGTCGAAAATTACTAACTAAGTAAAGTTATAAGCAGGTATTATAATTAATACCTGCTTATAAAGTTTACTTTCTTACAATATACTCAAAATGCTGCTGTCGCACATTCTTTACATGAATATACTTTGAATTTAGATTTCTTTTGCAGTTGTAAATAAAACATTACGTATATTTAAAAGTTTTTGTTTAAATATGGGAAAATACTTTCCTTTGCAAAGATAAACAAGTAGTGTATAAAAAATATAATATAAATAGGATTGGTAATTAATAATCGACTTTTACTTTTCAGTTTATCTCCCACAGACAGAAATCTTAAATCGTGATTAACTTGGATGTCGATTAAAATTGTTTGATTTATAGTAGAGACTGTAATTTTCATGCCACAGAATGATTGTATTTAATGTACACAACTTCATATTTTGCTTCCCACTGTTGTAATGCTGAATTAGACGGATCAACCACATTGATTCAATATGATTGAAGGTCACAGAGAATAGACGCAACGGTATTCAATGACAAATAATTCAAGTTTATGTTTACATGGCTCACTTTTTTTGAGTCATCCAAATTGAAAGACAGAAACGAACCGTCTAATATTGGCTTAACATGTTTATAATATATAACACCTACCTAACTTACTATGCTTTAGGTATTTATGTGTATATATAAATCTATATCTATGTATATATATATATATGTACATAAATATGTATTTCAAATTATATTTTAGAATATTGTGCAATAAAACGCTGCCCTAGCTTTTGTCATTATTCTCTCCATTCTAAGATTGTTTGGAAGAGATCGCTGCCAATAATAAGGCCGCCATTTGTACTTAATTCTAAGCTTGTTTTGTATATTGTTCCCTAAATTTTATTCTACAATAAACTATATTCTATTCTGTTACCATAAATTACAGATTTAAATAAAAAAATAACCAAAGTAATCCAATCACCGCTATTTAAAATAATGGAATATCATGTGACTCTGCGTGTGGAATAGAAGTGTCGACAAGTTTTATTACTTTATTTAAATATACTTATTTCATGGATATCGCAATGAACTGGTTCATTTCCTTACTGCTTATTGCAGTCGTAACCACACTCCTAACAGCCCACGGTCTACAATTAGTGTGAAACACACAATCGGCGTTACAGTCCAACCGCACGCACTGTCGTTCAATAAGCCGACTTTCTAGTTAGAAACTCTAGCACTTCAAGGAAACTAGTAATTCGAGTGCGTAAATTGAGATACACGGTGCCAACGGGGTTGTCATGCTTGCAAAATCCATATTATTCATATCATTATTTAATATTGTAAAAGCGAAAGTAACTATGAGTCTGTTAAATTTTTACGACAAAACGGATGAACAAATTTTATTGAAATTTAGCAAGGCTATAACTGATTGTATTGTGGGAAAGGACATGGGCTAACTATTGATTTAAAAAAAGGGTTCGGTTGCTTCCAAAATGGCTACAGGATAAAGGATTCATAATAATTTTCACAAAATTTTACTAATAAATTCATATATTAACATTATAGAACATTAACATACTTTACAGTTATAAGACAAAATCAAAATTTGATTCAAAGGTATAACTGTTTACAGAATTAAAAGAAAACATTTTACCTCATTTTACTTTGTAACTAGAAAGCTTTATTGCAAGGTGCTACGTAATATAGATACATACGTGATACCCCTAGGTAGATCGCAGTGAGAACTAGCACAGGCCAGATGTGACCGGTCAGCTGGCACCAGCGCCGGACTTCTAAGCCATTACACCCATTATGACTACCTTACTAGTCTCATCTGCCAAATGTCACTGCACAACATATGCATTTTAAATTTACCAAAATGTACTACAAAATATTAAATAGCTTTGTAGTAAGTTCTTATTATATACCCTGTCCAAACCTTATTGGAGATATCCTTTAATTTCTATATCCTATATTTTTTTCATTTATTCATACCTTTTGTCAGTGTAGTATCTTAATAACTACATATATTACACAAAACAGTTTCCTTTTACTTTAATTTATATAAACTAAAAAATCAGTTTTTATACAACCCAATCAAACAATAAAGTATATACTCGTCTCTCTAATTTATATTAATTCTATTCTTCTTGAATGCATGTAAAATAAGAGGTTTAGCGTTGAAACATTTATATTATACTAGGATGTGCCCGCGACTTCGTCCACGCTTGACTTTAAATTCCCGGACGCAAAGTATCGCAGCATTTAAAAAAGAATGTAAGCCATCGTTTTAGTGGAAACTGTGTCGGAATAAGCTAATTTTTATGCACCCGAACAACTACAAACCGCTCCGCTCACACCTTTGTAAATAAACCGATTATTATGAAATTTGGTATATTACTTTCGGCATTAATAATGAAGATGACTTGCTTTATATTTGAGAAAAGTTGGACACCTGTGAGACAAGGATCCGAACTTCAGATGACCACGTGAAAAGTTTATGCATTTATAATAATTAACGTAAAAAGAACATATCATTTACAAGTAGACACTAAGAAATTATTATTAAGTCCCAAATACTCTTTATAATTAAAAATGTAAGAAACGTACCAATTATACAAACTTCTTAAGACCGGCCTCTCGTAATTTGGCTTAATGCAAATCAAAATTTGCCTAACAATAGCCGAACATTACAGTTAGCAGAAACATCTAAATAGTCCATTTTAAAACGAGCTTACACCCCATACATGCACGATTTAACACCAAACGCGAATTCGTTATACAAGTAGAATTATCTTGAGAAAAAATTCCGTCGACCTGTTATCCGAAGATATTAGCATAGGAGCGACTATTGTGCATTATTCTTCTCATATTCATGGGTAAACACACACCGCTCTTTGTGTCTATTGTCGGAGCAATACTTAGCATCTACCCCTCGTGGTAATCCCATCTTTCTATACATTGTTCATCACAATAGCCTTTCTCTAAATTCGGTCCAGAGGTCAGGCATCTCAGTGTGACCTTAGGTCATTTTCACAATAGACCCAATCGTGTTTACTTTTTAAAAACCGATGTTTAACGTTAAACTTAGATTTGGACTAGTTCTATCACAATGAGATGACAATACCGTCTTTGTTCTTTTTAAGATATTTAGCTACCGTTATTTCCTTTTATTATAGGTATTATCGATCTATTGTGTGTTCAATTTATTACGTTGTTCTTTGTGTAGTTTTATTATATTTTTGAATATTAAAATGCATGGGAAAGGGTTGTTTAATATTCATCTTTGAAACGGTTCTCAGAGTGAGGATTATCTCAGTTTAAATCATATCAATTTACGAGCAATTTTTGAGTCCTGTTCTCTTTTATACAGTAGCTAAAAATACCAGCTTATTACACCTTTAATAAATAAGATACTTAGATATGTATACATGTGAGTATAATTACATAATTTTTGGTGAAATTCAGAACTTGATATGGTTTAAGCTTTCAGTAAATTTTATATTGTTACACATAATAGAAAACCATTTTGGTTCCAAAGGTAGCAAAAATAGCAATTGCGAAACATTTACTTGTATGTTTTTTTTTTTTTTTTTAATTATTCCTCAAATATCTAAATCTTACTTAGCTAATAAATTCATATTATGAAAAATATTACTGATTGCTTTAATGTTTGTTTATTCGTTTTTCGTGGCCTTGCGATATTGTGTAATTTTAGTTTTACGTATGCACAGTCATTAACGGGGATTAAGGCTTGTAGCAATGCCATCGAGAATTTTTGTGTACTGATTTTTCGGGCGATAGCGGGGATTCTACAGACGCAGTCGTCGTAGTATTTAAAAAAAAACAAATTATTTATCACTCTTTTATAAAGATTCGATTTTTTTTATCCTGTTTTGGTAAAAATTGAAGGAGTAAAATGTTTTCATGTCAATAGTTTGGAGGTGATTTGGTGAACTTAAAATAACTACAAAAAAAATACGAAAAGCATCTCATCACTCTCTCGTTCTGTCTCATATCGTGAAGATTTATGAATTATTTTGGTAAATTAATGATCAGTAAATACCAACAAATAGTGGTTTCGTTTGCACCCCACTTTCGTCCTTTTGCGGAAATAGGAGCCTTAACATAGGGTACGAGCGAATACGCGTGAATTGTCCTAGTTAAAAATTCTTCTTGCGTTGATCCTTAAACATCTGCCTGAAATGTTTTACATTTTAAGAAAACTGAAAGTGATCCATAAGTGCTTTTACTCGAAACCACCTTGCAAGTCGATTAAGCAAAGCCTTTTCTAACTAACAGCTGCCACCTGGTTCCACTCGTAGTCGTATGTATCACAGATAATCAAATATTGTGTAATACGGGTGCAGTGTTTTTTGAATTGCCCGGGACAACGCGAGTATCGTCGGCACTTTGATCTTGAGATGCGCCCGCGCAGTCCTTTTAAGTTACCGCTCCACGGGGCGTCATTTGTTGAACATCCTTAAGAGCTGTACACATGGGACAGTTTTTACTCGTCTATATTACGATATTTTTCCTATCTAAATACATTTTTAAATTTGACTTAGATATCGCCTGTGTTCCAATAGAGGACCGGCTAGTAGCGACAAAGGTTTTCACATTTAGTTTTGTTACGTACTGAATGACTGACGCAAACGCAAAGTGACATAAGTAAAATATTATTATAATAATTTTATCCGTGCAGGAACGGAGAAAGAATACAATTTCCTGCGGCCGGGTGGCACGTCGTAAGAGGCGACAAGACAACCCATAGCCAGGTGGTATTTACCCGTCTGGATGGCTACCATACCTGGTCTAGATTATGCCACCATAACAACCTTGAGTTGTGTTCACGCATTAGTGACCAGGTTCCAGTCTCCCTTTAGAGAGCGGCAGCATATTGATAGCACCTTTGGTGCTATAAATGTCCATAGACGATGGTAACCGCTTACCATCAGGTCAGCCGTCTGCTTATCTGCTGAACTCATGCAATAAAAAAAGAGAATTCAATAAATAAAACTTTATCTTATAGAAATCTTAATTATTTATATATTATATTAATAATAGCTATATTGTATTCTAGTTACAATCCCTTAAGACTATAAGTAGAATACTGAGCCTGATCACTGGCTTCTATAAGTAAGGTGCCCAGAAGGCTGGCTACGTTTCCTCGCTGGATCGTCATACTGATCTGTTGTGCGAGGTAGACATCTATCTCACTCACCCTCACATGCCGTCGAGATGAGAGCGTGAGTGTTCCGCGCGCGCGCTCACCTCTTCTCCCGTGGGGCGCGTTACAAACCGCCCCACGCCCGGACTAGACCAAGACAAAAGAAGTCCCCCGGCAAGGCAGAAGTCTGTGTTTGAGGCTCACGCCTGTCAGGGCCGCGGAGCCGGGATCTAAATTACCCGTAGCCCTGGCACAAGGCGTAGGACGGAACACCCAGGGGTTTTAGTGGGTATCCCTAACTGGGGAGTGGCAATAGCATGGTACCAGTTCTGACTGGGCGCGCTAGTGCCACCCCCGATCTGACGAATTCCACACACGGGTCGCGAATTATCCCCCCAGGCTTCTGTGCCTGTTGCGGCTTAGTCCTCAAACGGATTTCCCCTGGTCAAACCTTCTGATTACCCGAAGAGTCGACGAGCCGCTGTGATAGCCTAAATATGTATTATATTTATATTTTTATATCTTCCTAACATGTTAAATTATAATTTATCGTTTGCTGATATAAATTTTCACAGTCTTCAAAATAAATTTTTAAGAAAAAAGTTTGCTATGTCCTTCCAAATAATACAATGTATTTATTTCTTACGTATCATTTTAATCTTATCTTACCTTTACTCGTAAAAAGAAACAAATACTACTTACAACTAATTTATATAATAAATAGTATGTATATTAAAAGCTTGGAGATTTAAATAATATAGTTTTATATTGAGTTGTAACTTCGAAATTCTGATACTCGAAAAGGCCGTGCATGACCGCCCTTAATATATTATTAAAACAGTAGACGAGGGAAACCAATATATGTTTTGGAATTGAAACTTCTGAACACGAATAAAACGAGTCCCGATCGAGATTTGTGATTGAATTCGAGAGTCAATAGACCTTTTTAGTGGCAACCAGGCAATTGACTAAATTTATGCTTCCCAAACACAAAACGGAGGGTTAATTAACATTTACAACTGGTCTTTAATAGAAAAGATAAGATTCAGTTATTTACAATATCAAACTTGCCTTGTTTACATTTGCAGGTATCTGAATAAAGTTTAATCGTTTCTCTGCTTTCACTAATCGATGGCGATTAGGGAAAGCTAAACGGCTTCCTTACATTTTTACACGCGTAAACTTTTGAAAACGTCTCGTTGTTAAGGATTAAACGTATTCTATGTTTATCGAAAGTGAATATTTACAGATTTTCATGTTAATCGAGTACCAAACACCACCTTGGAAAGGAACATCCACATTTATTATAAATTGTAAGTTGATTAAAATTAAGAGTTTATACTCTTTTTGTAAAGTATAAAGTAGATATAAATTATATGTACCTCATGCCTCTATATTATAATTTTTAAACTAGTTAATAAAGTGTCAAATTACTAAGTAAAAAACGTAATATGTAATAAAACAAGAAGCTTATGTCAAAACAATCCATCAACGTCTTCAAATGAAGACAAGAAAAAGAATAAAGGACCTCGTAATAATAGGCACGCCACAGAAACCAGCTTATTTAAATATTATCTACAACGTTGGATCCCAAGATCAATTTAGTTTGTCCAGTATTTTATATCTTGCCTCACACCTGCTCCTTTGATAAACTTGGGACTTAAAGACTTAAATATCTATTCAACACTGATCTGAAAGTCAAATATTTAATAAATACCATTTTGTGAAATGATTTTAAAACATCGAATTGGATGTCCATTAAAATTTTATCTAATAAGTTTGAACTCAAAAAGTTATAAATTCTTAATATACAATTCAAACTTATTATCTATGAGGATAATCTATAAAGTAAATACACATAGATATATCAGTATCTATATTCTTATAAGTGTAGATGAGCTGAACTTTCAAACGAAAGCCTACTAATAAAATAGCTTTAGAAATTTTATTTTTAGACAAGGAAAGATATAAAAGAGTGTAATCATCAAGGCGTCGCATCGCATACGCTATGACTTTTTATAGCACAAAAGTGATAAGTAGATAATATAAAGGGATAAAAACCTATTATATGATTCTTTATAGGTACTTTACTCATAACAGTAGTTGCAGATAAGACTGATTAAGATAAATGCAATAGAATAAATAATAAGTTTGTGTTAAAGAAATAAGTAAGTATACTGTGGCGTTCCAAAATAACACGATTGATGTCGGTTCATAAGTTGTTATAAAACATCACGACTTTAGAGTTTATTATTTCAACCTCAAAATAAAATTACAACAGCGAAATTGAGATACAATATACGCATGCAATATGTCGAGGGTCGTATGAATAATATTCAAAACGGGAGTGCATTGAACTCGGATTGTGAACTTCTGCTCAGCGACACTCTTTTATTTGATCGAGACAAACGTCCTTGGAGTGCACCTTACAGAACATTTTATTAACACAGTTTGTATTGTGTTTGAGTTGATTAAACTGTGCAGTTACCTTTTCAGTAAGGAGACAATATTCTTACACAAAGAAACTCAATTCCAGGACGTAGACAGTGAAGATCGTATAATGAAGACGACAGCTTTCTGAACAAAACCAGAGTAATGTCTTTGATAAAATCATGTCTCATACCCAAGAAACAAAATGTAGCGTTGGTCTATGTAGTTTTTACATCTTCGATACTGGTTGCTAATTCAAACGTTGCTATAAACGCAAGTTCCAAAGTAGTATACTTACTACTGTTTATCCAATTTGTGGTTACTTACAGACTTAAATAAAATTAACATCATCTCGTAAAAGTTAACTTGATTTAGATCTTGTTACCGCATTCTACAAACAAGTAGTGGTTGAGCACGCAACAATGGCTTTCATTTGCTCACTTTCACAATTACGTACTATATACGCCCACAGGCGTGTTATAGCGCAAGACATAAATATAGTTCATTTTTCTTTAAGAGCTGCTATTCATATTTTATATCGTCTGAATCTTTTTTGCTTGAATAACAAACGTGAGAACCACGTTGCCATAATTATAATATCTTAAAGACTCCATATCAATGCTATTAATACCAGACGTATTTAAAGGAGTGCACATAGTTCTATTCATTCGAATGATTATTGATTCTATAATAGTTAAAATATATCCATTACGATTGATAGATAAATTTATTTATACAAATAATGAAAATAACTTCCTAACTTGCAACAACACAGAATAATCGAATAAAAACCAAATGAAATAAATACAACACTATTCATCCAAATTTAAATGCAAGTTTCGAAACGAGTTTTGAAGGTTTTCTTATTTTACTGAATAATTTTTATTTACGGAAAGCTAGAATAACTTGACAGCGCCCATTAGTTACCTAAACACTTAAAAGCACAAATCCATCTTACGATACGATAGTGACACGGTTATCGGTCAAAACTTTAATCACTCTGGTGTCAAGTGCACCTTATGCTACATTTATTTATGAAGCACTTTACAACTGCGTTTTTTAACGTCATTGCTACAACTTGTTGCTATGGGGGAATTTGTAATATCTCAGGAAGTTTCAATATCCTTGTATGTATAAATTAAGAAACAATTCTTGGAAATTATCATCAATGTTCTGTTCAATTCATCAGAATTTCGCCATCATCTTACTGAAATGCTTAAGATCCTATAATTTTATTATTTAAATTTACGAATAACTTTGTTACCAGTGTAATGTTAAATCATTTTTGCCTGCCATGGAATTATTTTACATAGTTAGTATATTAATAAAAGTGGGTTTATTGGTGAAAATACCAATAAATTGTAATTGACTCACAAACTATTATTCAATGCATGTACATATTTATTATTTAACAAGTAATTTAATTTATAAGGACTTTTTTAGACAGTGATAACGTAATAATTGAGAATCATTACAATAATTATATTTGATATAAATAAAACCCAAAGACTTAATCAAGTAGGCACCTTATATGCATGCGTAAATCGAAGGTAACTGTGAAGAGATTTCATAACTTTCAATATCACAATTATACCACTTCAATGCATGTAAAAAAATATATTAGCGATATAAAATCGGACCTCAAAGAAACGGAGCATGCCACGAAGTAACAAAAGAGATATTTTTTTAAAACTGCGCTTCTGTTACTATTTCCATATCGATACTTGGGCAAAAAAGCCAAGTCTGTCATTGAATGACTTCAAACTTCCTAATTACATCCTGTTTGCTTCATTCGCCAGATAATTGCAACTGGCAGCCCATAGTTAAGTCTAGACTTTACGTGCCTATAATTGAAGTATCACTGCACTGTAATTTTATAGCTTATTAATTTACGAGGAAATATTCGATTATACATTGACTACATTTATATTATTTTAGAACAATTAGTCATCCTAACAATGGTTTGGTGAATCCATTTTCCGGGGTATAACAATAAATATGACAAAATAAACGCTTATTTTACCTTGCAAGTTGCAGCCAATGTACGCTAAAATTGCAAATTTTAACAGTGACAGATAAACAAGGCACCGACGATTAAACAGTAGATAAAAGACCATGCAAAATAGAGCAGGTTGAGTAACAACATAGAAGAGATTTATTTTAAATTTTGTCTTCACTGTCTTCTTAATTTTCTTATCAAATAAATGTGGTGCTGAATTCTGTATCTATTTTAATATGATTTTTTATAATATTTTAAGTTTTCGCGACTAGTATACTTTAGTATTATTTTATCTCCCACCCATTTTAAATTATATAAAATTATTAGAGCTAGGCATGTATTCTGAAGTTTCTTGCGCCGCTTCTCTTCAAGCCACAGCATGTTGCGAAGCGGTGGTAAATTAGATTAGGCTCCCATAGAGTAAATAGTAACCATAAACAAAATTAAAACTAAATAATTTAAATGAACAAGTTAGCGGTAGGGTAATTAAAACTTTAACAATACTCATTGAGACTTGACATCTTTGTCTTCCATGATCACGGCTACTGAAAAGTGTCCGAAACGTCGCAATAATAAAAATCAAATAAATTACCGCGCTTAACCGTTAAAACGTAGTTTTATTATGAATTTTATTTTGTATATCTATATTTTCATCTTTTAGTTAAATTACGCTAACGTTCCTTTTTAATGATACTAAAGTCACGTTAATTATAAATCAAATGAACTTTAATAGCAATCGGGCCAATCAACAAACCTGGAGGATATGTGAATGTGACTCAACATACTCGATGACTGTACTTTTGCGGTATTTCCTGTTTTGATACATCATTGTCTTTTGCAAGATAATACCCGCAGTGCATTATAATTTATAAATCTAATATGATTTACAACAATATAAGAGTAATAAATTCTCAAGCCTCGTTGTAAAGCAATAAACATCCCATGATTAACCGCAATAATAAATTCTATCAGATAATATTTAACAAAATGTTTAAGAGCTGGGTACAATGGTTGCTACCTGAATGCATGTCACTTATTTGTTTAGGCTGCCACGTTTCAAAACCAGTAGCCAAGAGTACAAACAACTACATGCACATAAATAACACACACATACATGGCTAGCGTTCGAGGGATTAGTTTTTGTTACTCTTTTTATCTCCGACCAGTGCTAGGACACTAGGGCTGCCATTAACCAAATAAATCTGCCAACCTTGTATTTACAAAAGAATCATGTAATATAACAGCAGTGTGCAGAGTGAACACAATCCCAATTTTGACACCGTATCGCCTTTTACTCGACCTAGATATTTGGGAACTGGTTCGTAATTAACAATGCGAGCGGACAAGTTTCGATGCCTATAGCACAATACGTTTCCTGTGTGTGCGCAAAGAAAACAACTTTAAGTAACAACCCTGTATCTCGGAATAAAAAGGACCGTGCTAGGGCAAGCAAGGTAACCTGTTTAGCTGCGGGACGCGCGTTGCACCTACGCCGCACAAATCCGCGCCAGCGACGAATGTGCTCTTCGGCACTACCTATAGCGAGGGACACGTCGGATCAAGTTTGGACTTGTTTTATAAGCGGCGTCGCGACGACGCGGCGCTCTGCGGACTCATCAGTAAATATTCTGATCATTATTTTTAACAGCAGGCTTCTGTCGAGGCCAAAGCGTAGGCGCAGTCTACAGTTGCATTTGTATTACGTGAAAGCTTTACGAAGCAATCGTAGTTTATGACATAATTCCTATACTATTTTTTGTAGGTATTTGGCGTCAACGCCTTTTGTTGTTGTAAACTTACTGGTCGTGTGAACTATATCTTTCTGCTTTGTTTTAAAGTAATTAGTTTCTCATTTATATGAAGCATCGATGTTTTTAGTAAAAGTTTTTGTCTTCAAGAATGAATACGGGAATTCGTACAAATTTCATTTTGACGAAGAAAGTTGATTTTGTTAAATTTCAGAATATTCACTTGAAATCTTTTTTTGGCTTGTTTACAATCTCTACTTATATCGAATATTACATGACATTACGAGAGTAATCCTTGGAGAACAAATTGTCTTTTTTATCTTGATTATCTATCTACGGGTTGCGACGTGTATCCTGACACTTGGTCACGGCACGACATCAAAGGGTACGGGCCTACATGCCCGCAAACGCCCTATCACTTCACGCTACCAAAAAAGTCAATTTAACGCATCTCAGGAAGGACATGCCCGTTTCTCACACTTGTATACTCATATTTTTTATACTAAATCAGTGATTCCTGGCATGATGGCGAGACGGATGCAACGCTCGGCCTTCGCCGCACGTGCATTACATTTTATATCGTGCACTGTTGCTAACCAAGCACTTGGCACACTTTAAAAACAATTTTGAATACACTGAATGATGGAACCGATTCCAATATTATCACTATAAAACTAGTGTGAATGTCAGCATTTTATAGTGATAAGCGAAAAAGCTGGTCCATAATCGCAGTCTTCAAAATACTTTACATAAAATATGACATTATGGTTGCTTTTGTTCTGGACATAAGAATTTTGTTTTGTCCGTTATTATTTCTCTAATGCTATTTATTATACATGCTACTATTGAAATGATCAAAGAGAAGGATGTGCGGAATTAGGTTTTATAGTTTTCATGTCGCTAATATTTTTCGTTTAACTTTTTTTGCTCTATTATATTCTACATATTATTCATTCCATGTACTTCCAGAATTCAAATGCACTTGATTTTATCACCAGGATCAACGTTTACTTTCACATCAATTGTATTATTATATCTGGTTGAATGTCAATCATAGCTTGCTTACTAAACTTTGTTATTATTTATTCTTTATGATACTCATTTAATTTTTCTTTCACAAGAGCAAGGTCTTGACATTTCTTACCAATGACTTAACTTTACAATTCTAAACACCAGGAGATATGTAACCATCTTCGTCTTGCTCAGCAACAAACGATGGTTTGGCAAAAACAAGTTTTCGCATATCTTTCCTCGGTACACGCTGTAAACAAATTATAGTAACACGGATGGCTTCAGTCGTGCGCCCGCGCCGATATTTAGGTCGACGAAAATAACCTCGCGGCACTCCCGCCATTTTAACACAAGCTCGCTCTGGTCAGTTAAGTTTTCTGAGAAAGTATTTTAGGCAATGTTACAGCTGCTGAGATTTTTATTCACGCAACGAAAATAGTTTTAAATCAAAATCGGCACTATCATCTTATATATTAAGCCAGGGAGGGAATTTGAATAGCTTAGGAAATATCAGGTATTTCGTAGCTCAATTAAGGAACTATTTGGATAAAATTTGCGTCAATGTTAAGGATAATTTATAAGCCATAATTACTCATTCAATACTGATTTGCTGAAATTAAATCTCAAAAATATCTAGTTTAGTATTATCAAAATTCATAATCGTACGCTATAATAATGTTTGCTATACAATAATACGCTGATAAAACCACGATAAAAGTCTGTGTATTGTGAGCGCAGATCTCAAGGCCATTTTGTTTACACACACTCGCATGTATACAGTCCTATTATACAACAAAATACATAGAGAACAGTCTTGAACGGAATATCATCTCAAGAACGACCAACGTAAATCGGTCACGCAATACTAGCAAGAAAATGGCGCGAAACGCTTCATTGAACGTTTTGCGGGAATTGCGTAACCATGTGAAAGTATTTCCTCTAAAACTTTTGTTTGTATCATTCAATTTCTCTTTATATATTAAGAAATCGTATTAATTAATAATGCTATCTTTGTCTTCAGTAAACCAATTTACACTATATTTATAACAAGCCTTGACAGTTATTATTACCCATCACTGTATCTTTCCACATTACTCACTCTGTTAGTCATATTCTCATTGCACAAATCTTCCGTTTATCATTCTAGAATTATTTATTATAGGACATTGCAACCTCTTTGTGTTAAAAATATACTGGTCTTACTAAATGAGTTATAAATTTATTAGGTTATCAGTCACGTTTCCTATCGGTTACATAACCACGCGCCTAAATCAACCGTTTCATGGTCATTATCGCGCATGTGACGTGTAGTAGCTGTAGTAGTAGTATGATTATGATAATAAATATTGAGGTTATGTGTTGATCGCCATGTGGCTCCTCCGCTATGTTCCCGCCAATATTAATAATGCATCTTTTAAAGTAGCAGGCAGGACTCATACATTTCTTTTGAACCTTAAGTTCAGGATCAGTTCTTTATATTTTATTAAATAAATACATACATGATTTATGTATTAAGCCACTGTCAAGTATCCTTAAATATTTAAATTTTAGAATAATCAAAATTTTAGGTCTGAGTAAAGGTAATTGATAGAGTTCTTTTCGCAGTTCGAAATGGCACACTTAATAAACTCTGGAGATTTTCAACACAAACATAGTTATTTTTTACAGGCCGTGGAGAAATTTTGATGGGAATAGTTGTAGGATATTTATTGTTTTATTAAAAACAATAAATATCCTACAACTATTGTTCACTTTTAAATAATATTATTATATAATTTTTTTTTTTTGATAATAAACCTGCACAATAAACCATAACTTCAAATTCTCCATGGCCTCTTATATATTTTTTTTGATTAAGAATTATTAATGTGACCGTCGTTCATTACCAACGATTGTTTAAAATTAAATAAGAGCAAATCTAAATTAGACAAAATTAAGTAAAAGGGGTCATAGAGCAAGTAATTTAATCTATAGTTGATGTTACAAACCTTAGAGATAAATTTGGCGGGAACAACGTGGTTGCTCGCTGGGCAACCAGTGACCTTGAGTCGTCTCGTGACGTCACTGACATAATTCCTCACTGCAAAACGGACGCCATATCGTTTTCTCGCGAATCAGACTCTTATTATAATGCTATAGAGTACTATAGACGCTTCATTTAATAAAATTCGCATACAATTCGCTGTACCGAGGTCAACTTGGGTTTCAACGTTTTTTTTATGGTAAGCGGATTTTTAGTGTGTGCAATCTATAGAGCTAGTTTTTGAGACAATTTTACCGCCAACCAGTTTCTCGAGACTTACATCAAGACTTTAATCATACTTTTTTTGCAATAAAAAGCTAATGTCCTTACAATAATTTTCAGTGGAAAGTTTATTTTTATCGGTGTTGGATTTTATAGAAGTCTATTACGATTCCATAGTCGTATTAGCCTTATGGCAAAAATTAAACATATTGTCTGTCAAAGCCATTTTTGTTCCAAATGTTGGCTCGATGTGAATGAAATTTGGGAGACCGGTACTGGTGTAGTGAAATTTCTAAATAACTAGAAATTGAGGGTTACCACCATACATGATGTAACTGAGAAAGAAAATTAATGTGTACAGTTAGACAGGCCTTGAAAAATCATATTTAATGTTCATTAGAGACTTTTATTTGTTTAAATAGATTTATATGACGATTTTAATGTCACTCAAATTGTCTATACCACATTTAACTTTTGAAGTATGTGGAGATAAAATTCTGAACTTTAAAGAACACAACAAAAATATGTTTGAAAGATTAACCAAATAAGTAATCCCCAATTTTAAATGCATTTCAGCAGTGCTCCTTCAATTGACATGGATAAGATAAGGCATCGATAATGCGATTAATTAATTTGACGTAAAAAATAAATTGTATGAATTTGATTGAATGGCACAGAAAGAATTAAGTTTGTGTTTATATGGATCACTTTAGTTGTTTCATCCAAGTTGAAAGACACAAATGCCTGATATCAGCTTAAGACAATTGGGCATTTTCATAACCCTTTTACTGAGAACAAAATTCTTTGACGCTCACGCTCATATATTAAACATATCTAGACGTATTAAATTAAGTTCAGCGACAATACAGGAGCAACCATTGGCCAACCGGATAACCTTGGCGCATCGTTACCAAGCTGTTTTTGTCTACCAATAGTAAATTTGCGGTCGTGTTTCAAGATGGTAAATAAATAGCTACTGTTTTATTGAATGCTTCATTTTAATTCCATGATTCGTATTTCAGAAGCGTGAATAAAATTTTGTTGAATTCAATAAATCGATTAAATGTTTTTGAGTACAATGGTTGTTCATATTTTTAAATTTTGTATATCTTCTTGAATCGTAACGTCGCAGACAGATTTAACTACTAAGGCCTAATTCATATTGCTGCATTGCATGCTTGCATTTTAGTTAAGAAGGGAGTTACCCTGCGAAAATAAATATAAATAAACATGTACGAGATTCTGCAATAAAAATCTCTTTTGTTAATATCTGGTTTAATGGGGATGAAAATATGAACTGGATGTTCTGTTTCTTTTTCCATACTAACTGAAAAGTTTCTTCGTAAGTTATTTAACGTACTACTAACAGGTGCCTCCACATTGGAAGTTATCTTCTACACATTCATTTGAATGTCAAAGTTAACAAAGGTCTGAAAACACTTAAAAGCACGAACGGCACCCTCGAAACAGTATTTCACAGGCTAAACCCATTAAAACGCAGATTAAACAGTAGTAAAATGGTCGTAAAATCTTTATTGTTACGAGCCATATTTTTTCAAATTTTGAAATTGACACAAAAGTCGTCGCCGCCCAATTTCGAGAGAAAAAAAAATACGATTTCGGTATATTAAGTGTGTCAGAAATACTTTTTTTATAATCCTTGCTTATGCTTTAGTCGGAGTCATAAATTTGCGTGTTATGTTTACGTCCGGATATTTGACGCATTTTGGTTGAACACGGTTGTGATAGACAAAAACTAATCATAGAATAATTAGCGTCTGTCTCTCCGTAAACTTCGTTATCAATAGATCTATTTCGAATCCTGACACTTATTCTGTAAATACATCTTTCGTATGTTACTCATCGTATCGTTACTTAAAACCTTTGAGAGATTGAACCTTCACAATTTTTCACTTCAGTAGCTAACGTTCTCATAAAGCTTTAGTAGAGGTATTATAAAAATTATTGTAATTTTAAGAATTAATGTTTCCTAGTTTTTTAGACAAATAACTAAAATATATTTTATGTCAGGTTTATGTTCGTTTGGAAAACACAGTCTTATTAATGAACTGGCTGTGCCCACGACTTTGTCTGCGCAAGATTATAATTTTTTATGTCTTCTGAACCTTGCAAGACAACTTGGAACATTACGTTTTTAGATAAATTTGCTGTCTTAATTCCCAACATTTTTATTCAAATCCGTTAAGTCGTTTCGGTGCCTTCTCGAGACAAATTTGTAAGCAGACTAATTCGAAAAACTGTAACTTATGGTCATCTATAATTATCAGAACAAATTTTAGGGCAATGTAACACTAATTATTTGGTCTAAAGGGTCTAAAGTTTCTTCTCTGGTCTTTATCAATAAGCAAGAAATTTGAACCAAACCAAGAGTATCTGTAGTCATTTTACCAATGGTTATAATTATAATATATTCTTTAGTATAAAGTATACATAGAAGCGTTATATTCTTTCGATGAAAAGGGTAGTACCTCATGATAAAGTAACTTTTATTCAAGAAAAGCATTATCTTGATTCATGCAATAAATCAATAAGGAGAAAGCATTTTTACGACTCTTGTTAGCATTTCGCGGACGCCTTCACGTCGCAGTAAAGTGCATAAAAGTAGGTCGTAAAAATCATGTAGCAAGGCGTGGTCGGAGCCACAATGAGATTTTTTAATACCCAAAAAATTATAATATCAAAGAAATTTGTTTTCTGCTCTTTGTGAACTAAAGCTCTAATTTAAATGACATTACCTCGTTTAAACTGAACAGCGTCTGCGTGAATCCAAAGTAGACATTATGGAATTTTAAGATATTAAAAAATACTTCTATCAGAGTATACACAGCTTTATATTATTATTAGTTTTTATTGCATGAGTTTAGCAGACAGGCAGGCGGCCCACCTGATGGAAAATGATTACCAACACCTATAGACATTTGTAACACCAAAGGTGCACTAACGTGCTGCCGCTCTCTAAAGGAAAACGAACCTGGCCACTAATGCCGGAACATAACTCAAGGTTGTTATGGCGGCTACCCTAGACTAGAGGTGGTAGCCATTCAGACGGGCAAATACCCTACCACCTGGCTGTGGGTTGTTTTGTCGCCTCTTACGACTGGCCGCCCAGCCGCAAGAAATTTCTATTCTACTTTCGGATAAAATACAGTATCCGTTTACAATAAAGACTTAATAACACTTTAAATTGCCTTTGTTCTATTTTATATTCTGATGCAGTAAAAGTTGCCAAATTCAACTGCAATTTACAAGTTAAATACTAGTTAGGGATTTTAGTACCTGAAGGACTGCTCAAAGTTACCGTTTATCTCCATTTTTATGTGTTGTGCCTATGAATAAATGAATTTATTAAAAACAAGTTTTCTCCATCTCATTCTTCATCAAGTTTGAGTTATTATATATAAAACACTTGGGTATAGTAATATTTCATCAGACAAAGATATCAAGCATTTTCACAAAAAAACACTTATAGTGAAAACACATTCACTCTTACGATAATATTCTTTTAAAGTTTGCGTCAAAATATAAAAGATATATTTTTTAATTTATTTATTTTCATTAAGTTACAAGATTTAACAACAAACCGTGCCAAACTGAAACGAAGTTTGTCGGCAACGTGCTCGTGGAAATGTACTGTGTACTTATTATATAAGTTCAGTTTCGTATTTTTGTAAATTCGTATTCGTAAAGAAAAGAAAGGCTAATTTTGATTTCAGACATTTTTTTAAAGGATTTTATCTCTTCTATTTCAGATTTCCTGAAACCCCGTAAGCGGCTATCGAGCAACGGTAAGAAATCGCCCGCGCATACGCATAAACACGAAGGACACATCCGTCCGCCGAAGGTCTCGCGTTTGGGGCCCACCTTCAAACGAACCAGCTAGGCTACACTCCTTTCCTAATAGGATAAGACAACCCGGGAATAAATTGAACATGCTCGATAATCTTCGATTCCAAGTTGAACGTACTGTTCCATTTTTAAAATTAAAAAAATAATCTATATTTAAAATAAAATCTCGACATTGACATCTTTCAAACAGATATATATGCTGTTGTTTTGGTTGATGTCTTTTTACGTCATTCTAAATATAGGTGTATATTTGGCCACTTTATATTTTAATTTTAATTATTACATGATAGTAACAGTAATTAAGTTAAAGTGAAAAAATATATTTAATGTTTAATTACATGTTCTGGAAATACTCTGAATTGGCTATTAGTAGTTTATATTACATATAGCAAAAATCTTTCAGAAAGTTGATTATAACCAATATTATGATAGATTTCAAAGAGCTAAGAACTTTGAATACCCGTACAACAGATTCGTGATTGTTCAATTTATATAACCGGTGTCAAGGAATGTGCAAATTTAATTTTTATCTCTTCTTTAATTTATTTTGTATGCGAAAGCATGAAGAACAATTAATTATAATAATGTTAAGTAATTTGTAAGATAGTTTCAGACATATAATAATGTTTAATTATTAATATATTATTATAATAAAACTCCCAATGTTGCGGTATACATCACAATTCCATGTTGCTCAATGCCCTCATAAATACACTAAGTAATAGATTTGGGTAGCTCAGCAAAATCCCTTGAGTTAATTTAGTAACTCAAGCTTGGTCCGCTGCGCCAGCGCATTGAGTAAATTCTAAATTGTGCCACGGTGCTACGTAATAATGCTCCCCAAGTATCCCCCACCACCCTGCGACCACTGACTTTTAATTCAAGCAGTGCAGTAAAAACAGGTAACAAACTATAGTGCAACTATAAAGCTGAGTTTCTATAACTATCCATTCTTTAACCATTGGTTAAAAAATGGACATTACTTGTATAAAGTTTGTCGAATTTTAAATAGAAGCAAGGAGAATAATGAATCGATAGTAAGATATAGTAACTGACTGTAACTCGTGAGTTATGTACCTACACAATAGGAACAAGTGTGTCGGCGCAGTGAACTGAGTTAGCCCAATTGCGCACCGCGCGGCGCACTTTTACCCAGGTCTACCAAGCCAGCCAAATTTATTTCTCAATATAACGAACCCAATAAATCCGTAAAGATTGTGACAATTATTTATAAGTTTATTATGATCTCTTTTGATATATTTAAGTTTAAATAAGTTAGAATAGAAGTTAATATTAAGATTGTTCAGGGCATAAGATTATGATCGATACTTTAATGTCACAGTCTGTGCAAATTCATAATGGTCACAATTTTTTAATGTCTCAAAAATGCTAAGGAGGTGTACATTTGAAATCAAATTTCAAATGAAGCTTATCGGAGCATTTTTGACACATTTTGCAAAATGGATGGCATTGCTTTTATGTCTCTTGTCTATTCCTTTTCGGTGGGAAGACATAGAAGTAAGTGTTATCTTTATAATGATTAAATAACACCCGCAATTTAACAGAAAACTGCAATCTTAGCGTAAGCGAAATACAAATACTCAATAAAATACACTTCGTTACCTTTCGTAACAAATTATTTTACATATTTTGCCAATATTATTATTTTAAAGAATGATTAATAGTACAATATATAAACGGTTTGAGTATTTGTGTTTTTGAGAAGTTTACACGTATTTCAAATTAAGTATATTTGTTTTGTTGTTGTATTTTAATGGATTATATCTTTATGAATATATTGATGATTGTTTTTTTCTTTTTATGTAATATTGGTCTTTCTAAATATTGTTTTCTCTGTTCGCGCCACGAACTTCTTGCAATTCGGTTTCGATCCAACCGCGGCCCTTTTTTTAAAGTACAAATTGTCTCATCGGTTTTAGGTCGAAGGGCCGCGGCCCTCATTCAGTAAAAAGACAATCCACCAATCATTTCATTGTTCATATATTCTGTAACTAATTTAGGATGATTTCATTTTTGTGGGTAGTAGTACATTGTGTATGTTAGTATAGTTGATACATTGAGTATCTTTATTTTGGTCAATACCAAAGCTCCGTTATTCGGTTGTACCGACGATACATAATGAATTATTTAATTTAAAAGAAATGAAATTTTTTGACAGACTGACGACATTTTGAGATGTTTGTGAAAATATTTAATGACTACAAATGTAGTGTTTATATGACTTTGTTTATTCATTTTGACATTTTTGACGGTTTTCTTATATGAATTGTGTTTATATGTGGTCTCTCAAACAGATTTTTTCGTTTGTTAAATTTTATGACATTATTATTTTAGACACTAATAAATATAATAGTTTTAAATTAATGAGGTCGTAGATAAAATATGCAATGCCCTAAAGTCTACAGCGTTTTTCAGCATTCTGCGCAGGAACGTATTTTGTGGAAATTAATTACTCTCTTTTACCCAGCCATTTGGGACTTACAACAAGTCACAAAGTTAGCGCAAAGAAATCTAGCTTATTAAAACTAGATTTCTGCATACATGAAAAATAATGACTGCCTAGAAATGTTGCCTAACCTTTTGAGGCAGTCATTTTTTTAATGAAACATCTGTTTTCGAGATCACATTGAAAATATTATGATTTAAACTTATTATTTTGTTATATAAAAATGTCTATGGATTATATGCATTCGTGTGGGTAGCAATATCCGATCCGCCATTATTGAGAAACCTCGATGGTTGTGGGCTTATAACTTGGACTTCGGCAAACTACGATTATCGGTCTCCATTCAGACGCAAGTTTTGATCAAGTTATATACCCATTATAATGTGTCGATAAGGTCCTAGCACTCGGAATTTGCTTAAGGATACACGAAAATATTGATAATTATTTTTTTATTCTTTAATACATTTTTAACTAAAGGTAATGTTGATGTTCTTTTTCAAAAACTAAACAAGGATTTTGGAACGAAACTGAAGCGGCATTGAAACAAAAACTAAAAATGTACTTTAATGATATTGAACTGATTACAATTTCCCAATAAAGCTTCATGAATTTTTCATTTTTAAAATTGACATTGTTTAACAATACTATCGTACAATAAAATATAACAGAAGTTCTATAAGTTCGTAAGCACGATAGTAAAAAAATTGCATACTTTTTATCCTCAAGCAAATTCCCATAGTTCTAGAGGCTATAAGAGTGCACTTTGAAATATGATTTTCTTTTAACACCTGTGATGTATTAAATATGATCTCAGAACATTATTTTACTATACGCAATTGTCATATTTAATATTTTTTTGTTTAAAATAGTGTTTAAGACCAATTCACCACTGTGATAAGCGCAATTTAGAAATTTAAAACTAAAATTGACATGTCATTTTCATCCTTTGTCCCATTAATGTTGGCCAGTAATCGATTTTAAATGGGAGGCAAATATTAAAGAACATTTACTATCGACTCAGTATATTAGGAATGATGATAAATCGACCAGTCAAAAACTTTACTCTAAGAACCTTCTAAATTCTCGATCACTAAAATCCTACATGGTGGTGGTGCAGCTCACTATTCTTATACTTTGTAAAGTTTTATTATTGAAATTATTTTTTATTGCCTGGAGCTGGCAGTCAGCTATACGGTCCACCTAATGGATAGTGGTTACTCATAGCTGGAAGCTGTGATCAAGATATTGATCCCAGTCTGGCTATACCACATTACACGGCATGTTTTGACTGACAATGTTCAAAAAATGTAGGGACACAACTTGTCAGCTCAGCAGTATTGCACTTAGCGTGTACGTGTGGCTGCGCCCGCAATCCCCCCTCCCTCTACAGTCGCGAATAAACACCCACAAAAGCTGTTAAATAACAAGCGAGACAAGAATTACTTGTGGCGGCTCCATCTATAAAAGACGCTAGAATTCTAGAAGCTTTCAGAGTTAAATGTTCACTATTTTCAAATTTTCAAAATTGACAAGTTTTCCATGGGAATAATACAGTAAGTAAATATTGGATTAAAGTCGTCCTTAGAGTCTACGCACTGTTACATGTCAAACCATGAATTTTATTGTAACATTTTATACTGTCAATAGTCAACAAATTAAACGCAACTGTGTGTGTGTGTGTTCCTTTTGTTATCGGTATCAATATTCAAATATAAAGATCACTAAATTAAAATATAGATAATAATATATGTCATTATACTGATTTAATCTCGTTTATTTATCACTGGCGCTAATCACAGTGTGAATCAGGCATTTAGGTGCATATTCTACTACTACTTGAGCACAAACCTGCACTTGACACGATAATCCGTCTAATGCAAGCACTTCGACATTAAGGCCTGGCGCATTCGATTGCTTTTAAATTTAGTTAAAAATTATCATCTCAAACGTTGGTTTACACTTGAGTATACTTTTTGAATATGGGCCTAAGTTACGAGTATCAAAAACACAGTATCCCTATAGAGTACTTGGAAAGGTTAATTATGAGAAACAATTTAATACATCAATTTTTTCGTTAAATCGGTAAGGTTTTTCTGTGTGTTTTCAGTTTAACAAATATTCATCATTTATGGAAGAATACTGTCATAGAAGAATGAGCCTAGAAATGACAATCTTAAAATAATTTAATATATTACCGTAAATTCTACTTTACTCGCTAGATGTCAGTAGTATCTGCCAATCTGTCAACTTATTGACCTGATCTTCAGTTTAAGTATGAAATTTAAAAGAATTTTAGCAAAGACTAAATTTCTTATTGATATTTTAAAATTATTATTTTAAAATCGGCAGACAAACACACATATTATATATCCCCAAATTAATCAAGTTACGCTTGTGTTATGGGTAATATACAACGTACCACTCTGGGGCCGATCCCAGACACCCAGACCCATAGTAAATAATGGAGTAAATAAGTTTCCGAAATTTACTATACCAGGAATCGAACCCGGAGCCTCTGCGTTGCAGTGAGGTAGGCCGGCAACGGCTTAGCCCGCTCAACCACAGAGGCCGTCAAAGTTCTGTATTGAATAGAAAAGATTGGCTGAAATTTATAGTGATGTTTATTTCTTTTTCAAAGCGACGCCCTCTGTCGCCGAGTGTGAGCGCCCTCTGCTGGGCAATGGTAGCAAAATACGGTCTTATTCGTATTGAGTTAGAGTAAGTTTGTAGGGTTCTTTAAGAATGTTTTTTTAAAGAACAAACTTACTCTAACTGAATATAAATATGAACAATAGTATTTAGGAGCTTTTTCACGTTTTTAATAAGCGATTGTCACTCCAAGTATTGTTCTTCTATGACACTAAGTAAGTTATAGTTTCATTGAGTATCTTTTAGCGGCAAACTCTTGAATGTTGAAACTATTGCTAAATATTCGCTTAACAGTGTTTTCATTTAAAAAATATTTTATTAAATACAACGCTATCTTGTTTGACGCATGTGAAGTAACTAGTCGGATTGACTTAAAAATAATATGGCTAAAATTGATATATCGTTTTCTTTAAAGGAATATATTCCTTTAGGAATACTTCTTAACACGGTCAATATGCTTTAAAACTTGATATTTATGTACTTTCATCGACGCGAAATGAAACATTGTTACGCCGTATTCGCCATCTTGATGCATTTTGATATAGAGATGTGACTGTAAACAGAAAGATAGTAGATATTTTTGCAATAATACAAAGTTAATAAGAGAGTATAGAAACTCCGCCGCACTGTAAATAAATGTGCACATAATGTATTTATTGTAAGCGGGGTTTATTCTGTTAGGGATACACAAAAAATAATATGTATGTTTATTATTTTATGAAGCTCCAGAGGCAATATTTTGTGTAGTGCCAAATAAGTCAATAGATTTCGAAGAAAGCTAAATATTTGAGGTGACGTAGGAATACTATATGAACTTTTCTAATCTTCCCTATGCGATGACATTCGTACTGTAATTTTATAATGAATGTTTAATCCGTTAACAACTTTCGCTATTCAATTTCTGATTTACTTTTCTATTTGTCGGTAGTTGTTTTTTGTTAAGAGATGTAGTAAGATAAACAGTATGTTTCAATATCACAGTAAGCTTAAAGTAATCAAAAGAATTACACAGTAATACTTCATACGTCATCCCAAAGATTTTAAGTTTTACGTATGTCACTAACCAATTATTCAAAAGAACTAACACTGTTATACATTGTCTGTGACAATGTCCATTCTCCACATTGTAAATATTCGGCTGCTATTTTACATATTGTATCAGTCTGATGTTATATTGCCTATAATGTATAAAACTTAAATTTAGTTAAAAAAGCTTATTACAGTCGATAATTTTGTGTTTTCTTTCTCATCCCAATCCCAGTACACCGAGACATTTAAATTTTCTAACACGATGTTAAGCACGGGCGTAGACAAACGAGGTTTTATAACGGAGGGTTCAAAAAAATAAAACAACTTTTACGAAGCAATGCTTGCACTATTTAGATGACTAACGTTCAGTCGGGTAACTCCCATTCGGGTGGTGGGAGGCTTGAGACCCGAAACCCCCCTCTGCCTACGCAGGGGCGTACCGTTAGTCCCGAGCACTTATATGTTTAAAAAAAACCACTTGGCTAAGGGACCCTTTTTATTTCACTATAATAAGTGACTTGGAGTCTCAATATACGGGACCTCAAAGGTCTACCGGACCGATATGGTATTAGTTTAAGCAATCCAGCCAGCAGGTATAAACCAGGTCCGTAGTTGTAGAGCTGTGGCTAATAACCAAGAGAACTCTATGAATTTTGGACAAGATTTGGTATTTATAGGCAATTACTGCTGATCGACATTTTGGAAATCTATGTCAATGAATTGGTGGAATCAGCAATAAGTGCTTACTGAATAGGGTTGTAACAGTACGCATTTTGGGTCTTCAGCACGATATCTAATACAATATGCGCAGTAGTTTTCAGAACGAAGAAACTATATTATATGCATACGTCTGTTTTGATTTGTTTGAACTCTACTTGAATCAGACCTAAAATAATAATTCTATAGATACCAGTTAATAACTATCAATTACACAAATAAATTATTTTATGTGGAAAATATATGCCACTAGTGACGCTACACAGCTGTGCAGTGAAATCACAAATACACAAAAATTTGGATTCATGGCTGTCACATGAAATTTTAAATACATTTTTATAATATACACAGCCGTATGGAGTATCGTTTGATAGGTCTTGAAAAGTCATAATGTTCGTTAATGACTATTTAAGTCAATGGGGGAGAAATATCTCTCCTCAATAATAGTGGATACGTTTTCCACATACCAAATCTTAAAGTGTCATCCTTTTAACATTTAATTAAACGAAGGAGTGAAAACTGATAATATTACACAAACAAAAATATTTTCAACAGAAAAATTGTTTGAACAACTATCGAGTAATTTTTGAAATAAAGGGAAGGGGTATTTTACTATTTTCAACAATGTCTTAGGCTTTCATGGTCACACGAGTGATTATGAAACCATAGCAATGATAGATGATAGTTATTATTTTTGAACAATATAAAATTCCAGGAACTAAAAGGAAATAATAAAAATACAGTATTGATGCTCGTATGAAAATGTTTATTGATATCACAATAAGTCTACACAACTACCCAATAGATTACCCATCATATTCGTGTGTTCACGGCAGATATTCATGGTTTACACATTGATTACACCAATTAGTACACTCATAATATGAGCCGTGGTTAAACGGCTCGCTACTGAAGGGTTGAAGTCAGACTTGCACGATACCAAACAGTGCGAACGGTTGCAAATTTACATGAATTCTTACTACAATTGTATTTCAATGCAATTAAGATAATTATTATTATAGAGATTGATGTCTAATCCCGTTCGATTTCCATTGAATTACGTGTTAAATTTTTGGACATTCTCATGGTGCGATTATAGCGTCGAATTATTCACCATGCAATTTACTTGCAAACACCTTACACTTTCTTATACAAAGCGATAGCGCTATTCTTTCTTTAATAATTAAACAAATATTATGGGAAACTGTATTAATCTGTCAAAAATAGATTTAGAAATTCAAGTTAATTATTAATAATTTTATAGTTAAGTAATACTTAAAGTAACAATGAAAATGCTCTATGGTTAACCAAAATTTATTATAGTCAACTAGTTTTCCTTTCACTTTAGTCTAAAGATATTAAAATAAAATGTTTTTGTACAAATCATAAGTATCATTAGAGTATTTCAGTGCGATGGTTTAAATATGTAACAAATAATATCGCTATTATTCATAACCTTATTCGCAATTCGACACATCGGGCAAATCTGTTCTCACCCTCCCTGTATATTATTAATCTAATATACATTTTTTTTATTTTACTGAATAAAACAGTGACTATATTTCTGAATCAAATGCAAAAAGGACATTCTGGCGTGCTATAAAAATTTTAATTACCTAATGTACCATGACTGTAGAACTACGTGTTCAATACATCTTTTGTGATGAGAAAGTAAAAAATACCTAGTCGATTAGAAAATTACTCGCTAATCAGTACAACACTATTGTATCTTGATAAATATCGTATTTTAAAAAAGGTAAGTTTACTTTCACAGATATATTTAAGTGGACATGTTTTACAGAATACAATTTTATATAAAAAATGTTAGACTGTGAATAACTTCGTTATAGGCTGCGTCAAACTTTAACCCCTCTCTTAGCTAGGAAAAATTGGCTGCGCAGCATCGTACAAACAGTCGCTGTTACTACGTAGCCTTCTACAATTAATCTCGAGAGACCAGTACCTTTTGCGCAGACTATACCTATTAGGTACATAAGTAATATCTATAGATCTAACATGGCGGTACATGTTCTCTTAGTCAAAAATTATTCCGCTTTCAAGCAGTAAAATTGTTTTTAAAAATCAAACATTTTGGAAAATTGGACAGTTAGCAGGAGTTACGAGTTACAAAGCTTATGGAAACAAAGGCCGCATGGAAAGGTAGTAAGTACCTAACAAACTGAAAGACAAGAGATTAAAACTTTTACTAATCTTTCGAAATATCTATCATATGGAACCTAAAAACCGCCATTTTGGATTAATATAGATACCTATCTGAAGCTGTTGAGCACTGATTTCAACATTAGTTTTAAATCAAGAAAATAATTACATTTGTACGGACTTGATATACATATATATATGTATATATATATATATATATACATTAGAAAGTCTATGAAGCATGCACAGTCATTTGCAACTTGATAACACAATTTAGAATAGTGTAGTGAGCTTTAAAACAACATTGCAAAATAACTTATTGTCTTCGAAATACAAATTATTGTTGCAATAATCCCATAGACACGAAATACAATGGTTTAATAGTTTTAAACAACACGCTGCTGCGATGGTAAAACGCATTTTAACACGCCGCGCTATGCTTTACAATAACATAACTAGTATTTTTATATATTTACAAATACAATAGAGTAACTACACTTAGGCACATCAATTGTTATAAAATTACGTTTTTTTTTAATTCGAAAATGTGTTCCTGTTATCGATATTTTACTATAAGTACTACCACAAAATCCTAGTACATAAAAGTGATTTTTTTTCAATTTACAAATGGATTAGGTCGATTCTTTACAACAAAAGATTTTTTAATTTTTTTTGATTAATTAAAATGCATAAGAAATTTACGATAACTACTACAACATTTATTTAACTTTTTTTGAGATATTAAACTTTTAAATGCAAACTTCTTTCACTTATATAATGCTTAGTATATAAGGAAAGAGTCTTAAAGCCATAAAGGGGGTGTTTTTGGTTAATTTGTACTCTTCATTTTCCCCCCCGCCAACTGCGCTATTAAGTAGCATATTGTAATATTAGATACTTATGTCTGTTATTTATGATAACAATAATAATTACTCGATTATCTACTAATTTGGTCATAATTCTACTTTAATGGGTATTCTATCAATATGTGCGGTTATAATTTAATATCCACAGACGTATAATGACATCACACCAACAATATTTATCTGTAAATAGCTGGACGCTAACAATTAAATTTTAATGAAATGTGTTATAGATAAGACAGTAAATCTTGGATTAATATTGGACATAGAAAAATCACATTTAGACACGACAGTGTAGTCTAACACAGTTCTACGTTAACATTTTAAAATCGACCACAATAAGATTGTTACAATGTTCTTTTAGTTTCTTAGTAGAGCTTCTTTATATGGCGCTTATCTAAGCATTTATTATAATATAAAGCACATTACTTTATCAGACATTATGTGATGTGGTAGAGAGCTTAGACTCTGTAGACTTTCCAGGCAGATTGCAGACATGCTAGTTACTTCAGGTGGTTTATCACCGTTCAATATATTTTTACTTCATAAGCGAGTTAGATGACACCATGGAAGAAAAATACTTTTTCCATGATGACACATAAAAGTGGAGAGGAATTACAACTATACTCGGTAGTTAAGGCTAGTTTAAAGAACGATTTTTTTAAATTGGCAGACAAACACACATGGTTACTTATGGTTAATATGCAACGGACTCTGAGGCCGATCACATACACTCAAACAATAGTCAACAGTGGAAAGTGCGTTTACGAAAATTACCATGCTAGAAAGAACGAACCCGGAGCCTCTTGTTCCTAATTATTATCGAAAAATGAAATTTTATTCTAGTCAAGCTTTTCATATCTTGGCCAATTCAATTTTGAAAAATTGTCAAGAATCAACCACATTTTTCTCCGTTACTGACTGGCTTCAATCCACTTACCACGGAGCCCTCTTACTGTGATCGATTTTCTATACAAACTAAACACGCACTAAACTACGTGTAGTTATATTGTTGACTAAATCCATAGCTCGTAAAAGAATATTTGATAAGTTTTCTAATTGTTTATTAAAAAGCCACTACTACCGCTATATATCCCTGATATTCATTATAGATCATCAATTTGAACGATGTTGATAGTATATTTGTTTTAGAAATTCTGTTATCCTTGATCGTCTACGTCGAACAATAACGGACCTGGGATTGAATAGGACAGGACAGGACAGTATAAATAAATGATGCATTAAAAGCGCATCAATAGATGACAGTTACTCGAGATATCATTTTACACTACATTAACTTTGAAATATTTTTAAAATTCACTTGTTGCACGTTCCGCATTATGCATTCAAGAGTCAAGAGAGTTGTTGTGTTGAGCACGATGTTTTCTACCGCAATCGACTATACCGGGCATAGCATTTGTCTATTTATATATAGGTTTGTATTTATATAAATCCATGTATGTCCATCTGGTTTATTAGCTGAAATTAGTGATGCGGTATTTAAACCAAAAGGTGAACAATAGAATCTGATTGACCATCCTAATCAAATTTGACTTTGCTAGTTGTAATTGCACACACTGCTAGTCTGAACACTCGGTCCCTACACAAAAGAACTTTCACATTATCAAAGTTTTTTCTGACACATGGGTATTCACATTAATTTCATTCATTTAGATTCTTATTGTGTTGTGTTATATTATGCGTAACTTCAAAAGACTAAAATCTCCTAATCTAAATGATTTTACTTCTTCTCACACGTTGAAACTACACACCATCCAAATTGTTGTTCTAACTTCTTATTTCTATAACAGCCCTAATCACTCTATAAGCTCTAGTTAAATATAAAATATTTGAGACATCTATTACATTATTATTAGTCGTTTTGGTGTCGAAATATGCGATTATAGAAAGATATTTTATACAGAACAGTCCAGCTGCCAATCGTACCGCTGCGCGAGAGTTTGGACGGCAAAATAGTTTGAGTTAACGAGCTAATCTACATGACCGTATAGACCAGATATTGCGAGTTGTAGACGAACTTATTTTTTTTATTGCTAAAGTGCACCAGAAGGCTGACGACTCACCTGATGAGAAGTGATTACCGTCGTCTATGGACCACCACACCAAAAGTGCTACCAATGTGCTACTGCCTAGTAGGGGAGAATTGGAAGTGGCCTGTAATACTGGAACACAGATAAAGGTTTTCACGACGGCATACACTGGACCAGGGGTGATAGTCATCTAGACGGACAAATGCCCCACCTGTAGCTGTGAGTTGTTTTGTCGCCTCATACAATATGCTGGCTGCAGGAATTATTAGTATTCTTTCTCTATTCTTGCACAGATAAATTTTAGCTGTGATCATTTACACAATATTGACGACTGGTAAACAATGGTGGTCATCTAAAAGATGTCCTTATTGTAAGGTGTCCCTCATTGTCTATAAATTCTCGAGCAAAAAGTGAATTGATTGAAATTTGTTTATAACATGGTACATCATTAAATTATCAATTAATTCGACATACCATTGCCCACAATCAATAAATATAAAAGTGAGATGATCATACGATTATCCAGCGAATGATATGTGTCAATGATGTCATCCATCAATTTGACGAGGTCCGTTTCACGCCTGTAGGCATCTATCTCTTTGTAAGTATGAAATTCAACTCATTGTGAATCATAAAAGATATAAAATCTTTAATATAGCAGATTGAAGCAATCTGATGTCATATAGATTAACCCAAAAAATGTGCTCAGATGCTAACACACAGTCACACAGACGTCTACGCAAGCATTTTAAATTATATCCTGCCCAATCGACGTATGCAAGACGTTAACAGCGACTAAGTTTTAAGTAGGAAACATTCAAATAACATTATTTAGAAAAGTTAAAATAAAGATTTACTTCGGGCGCAAGACGTCACAATTTCAGTATCAACTTAGTGACACTGTAGTCTATACCACAAATATAAAGAAGCGACACTGGCACTGGACTGTACGATAATCTAAAACATTAATTACTACAGACAAAAATCACATTAATATTAAATAGACAGTGTAAAAATAATGTTTATAAACATTGGCCTATGAGTTATACATTAGAATTCATTGTACTTTATCTAGTTGAAAAGCTTATTTTTATTATCACACATATAGTTTACCTATTAGATATAGAACGTTGGTTATACAAAAGTTAAATATCTAGAGAGAAAAGTCTAGATTCAGCGCGCATAATCTAAATTACACTAACAAACGTGTGGCATCAGACTTGTAAATGAGATTGGATTTTATCATTTATATCAAGTTTTAGAGACTTGTTCCCACTTCACCCAAACATAATCTGTAAACAACCGAAACCCCACTAGGTTTGATTATTAATAAATTAGATAAATATAGAAGAAATTCTGATTAGACTCAGCTTTATTAAGACATAACATTGAAATTACAACGCGACTCTAAAGTGAACTTAATTCATAGTCGAGACTTCTCTAAATCTAATTCTCTTTTAAATAATTTACGTCCATAAACGGCTATACCTCGAGATGTTATTGTTAAATTTCGCCCAATAGTCACTTGGACGGCGCACACTGACCGACCATCCTACTCGATTATAAATAGTACTGCTAATCTCTATACCCTCTATGTAATATCATCACCCTCGTCTAATTTTCATCAACGCATTCTAAAATAAGTATGGATAATTATCGTCCTTTATATAACATTAACTGCACATTGCTAACCTAGCTGTTTATATTTCTAGAAAAATCCTAGTGAGGTAATTCGCTTTACATAGGTCCACAATTATCAATGAACAAATATTTATCGTCCATCAAGAGCAGTAACTTCTTAACATTAAATTTGTTATCCACTGTTATAAATATGTCTAATTTTAATTGTGCAACATTTAAGCAATGACTTGTTACATTTCTATTATATTCGATTATGTTTTTACCATATCTTATTATAAACTACGATATTATATTTAAAGATAATAAATACGCCAAACTGTTTTAATTTTTAATATAATCCAAAGGAAATTCAAAGCAGAAACAAATCTTAAAAATTGATGTACAGAAATACTTCTAATTACGATGCTAGTTATTCTTAGAAAACTTTTCATTATTTTATTATAATTATAAAACGATTGATATTATTTTGAAAGTAGAGCAAGACGGATAAAACTGTCAAAATGTACATCATTTACTTAATGTTATTTCTACTAAACAGTCAGAGCCTTATATAAAAGAATTAGCAAAACATTTTGAGGATACTATGTATATAATTCGATCAGGCGCTTCAACTCTAACATTTAAATTTATTATTTAGTCTGATAATCACATCTAGAAACTCCACCTAATATTTTATAATTAATAAAATCAGTGCTAACACACATACTATGTCAGTATAATCTGACTAAAAGCCTATCATTAGAATTTGATAAACTCTAAGATTACGTAGAAACTACCAATACTAATAAGGGGCGAACAAAAATAACTACCAAACAGCAAATAATACGAATGATTATTGTCTGACACTGGGTTATTGTCGAGACAGCAGCTCTCGGGCGTATATCGCCACGCTATTGACTATAGTTATGCTCTTGTGCTATAGACGACTGATTACTAGCTCACAAGTATGACTAGTGACATTCCACTTATCAATTTTGTGTAGAAATTACCATCATAATTAACTTATTTCCTATGTTCTAGATTTACTTGAACTTTCTAATTTTGATTCCATTTATAGAATAGAATGACAGCGATTGTTAGTATTAAATATACATATCTAAGTAAACTAAATAAAAAATATAGAAATCATGAATTTTTTCTAAAGAACACAAGACAAATAAATCCTTATCGATTTTAACGGGTTCACTCCATCAATTAATATAAGAAAAAAACTGAACAAATAAAGTTTTCTTTTACATAGCCATACTTGCATTACTAATAAACCAGCCATATACAACACATCAGAGTAAAATGTATACTAACTGCACTGTGCACACGCAGAGGGGCCCACAGATAACGCTAAGCGGGGAGAACAAAAGGAAAACCGGAGAAAGGTGCAAAATGAAAATAAAATAAAAAAGGGATATTTGGATGTTTATTTACAATTTGCTCTTTAACAATAAACTATATGATTATTATTGAAGTAATCCTTACGCAACATCAGTGCTACATCCCATTTATTACCCACATATCGAATTTTAAAACGCATGTTAATCCATTCACGGGCGTTCATAAGCCCCTAATCTAGAATTAAAACAAATCAAATATCCATTATTTAGTTAGCTCTCGGCCGCTAGCGGCAGGTACACATTACTAAAAAGTTACATGAGGTTTAAAAAAAAACAAGCCTATAATATAATAGTTCCACCGACGAATTATTAATAATACAATAATATACGGATAATAATCACAGTGGAATAGAACATCTAGCCCTCACCCGCGCCAGGGGGGTGACGAAGCTTTAAACTACATCGATAAAGAGTTACATTTCGATATATAATCGGTATAACAGAGATACATTGTATTTTAATCGATTATTTCTTACGAGTATTTGTACATTCAATCTGTCGATATTTTTTTGTCGTAACGTCGACACTTGGTGTTAATCGAATAACTAGAAATGAATATATTTTCACATGCACATCACATTGTACACATATTTGATTTACCACATTTTATTTAGTAATATACAAAGCTTTATAAGTGCTCTTGTACCTTTTTATTTACAAACAATTAAAATCTCTTAGACACTGATATAATGAAAAATGTAGTCGATCGAGATCATTAACATTTCAAATTTTACTACATTAATATTTATATAAGCTTAAAAATAGCTCCAAGTCATTAAAAGTAATTAATCGATGCTTTGACATTAGCGAATATTTGAATCGATTATTCAAAGACAAATATATAACTGTAGTGCATGTGAAAATCGACTAATACACAAATATATAAACCATCAAACGGTGAAACCGTAACTTACAACTAAATATACACATACACGGGGCATCCATATAAGCTGTAAATTTTCACTCGTCATTTTTTTATTGCAACAGCCCAAAAAAATTTACATATCGAACGCAATTACTATCGAAATTAATTACTATGTTGAGTAAATGAATCACAGAGAGTGTTTTATAATCAGATTATATATGCATTCTATTGTATATTTCACTAATTATAGCGCATAAATTAATAGAACAAAGAGTTGAACAAATAATTTACCGACATGACTGTCACTCAATATATAAAAAAATATTTACAAATTTATTATGTCATATTAATTTACGAAAATATCTGAACACCTAATTTACAAGTTAATTTTTTCAAATAAGCATTGATTACGAAAATATTATGTAACCGCATCAAGCTATGTTTTTTTTTTATAATAAATTAGTTTCTTAAGTATTGGTTTGCAGATTACTAACGTCTTTTTGTAAAATTAAATGCGCGTAGTTACGACTCTGATGAATACAACGCTTCATGCCCCATATGCATATAATACTACGTATTAATAAGGCAATATTCAAAACAACTAGAAACGATAAATTAAGCAGTTTTATATTAACTAAGTAAAAGACAAAAATCATGTTTTTTTCATACAAGAAAATATAGTAACATTCCATCAGTTAATATGTTAAAAACTAAAACCCCAAAACATAAAAAATACCTTATAAAATAGTAATTGAAAAATAAAAACTAATCATAGGACAGATGACAGAGCGTGGGCTTTATGGACAAAATTCTTAATAGCATCTGTCATCCATCAAAGTTTAATTTTAAACATAGTAAAATTCCAGGCTCAAATAGTTAAAACACGAGATTAGAGAATTGACATAAGTATGCCAATGTAGAAAACAAACTTGACATTTCCGCCATCTTGATTATAAAGAACATTGCCCTATATCATTGTCTGATAGATGACAGCTGACAATTAAGTTTCTAAGTTAACGACATAGTACAGTAACATTTAATGACTATACTCTCCATAGTTTAAAATAAAAGATTAGGGGTTTGAATACTCGGTAAAATAATAAAATATATGTGCACATTTTAGAACAGAGATCATTGACTAAGCCTCGTTATCGGGCAATCTCGCTCTTCAACTACATTTATATGACATAGAAAAAAAACGGACTTATGGATTTATAATATACATAAAATAACAGTTCATATACATCCCACTGCTGGGCTCCGGCCTCCCATTTTAGGGGGTATTATAATATACATACGTAGTGAAAAATCACTCGGATTTTTACTCATAGCTATAACTCAGCTGTATATTTAAAATCTAGCAACTGACATTGTTTTTTAAATGAATGTTTGTGCATTTATTGTTACTAGACATTTTTGCTCACACATCGTGCTTGCCAAATTTAAAAACTGTATCGAAATATATTGCTCCCAATAATTTTAATAATTTTAAGAAATAGTTTTGAAATCACATATTGTTGATATCCGTTACATTTTTTTGTGCTCGGTGTAAAGTTTCTTGGCATGCACTTGCTAGGTTTTGAATTTGCACAGCTGAACTGGTAAATGGGTCAACTAAGTAATGATAGTTCCAAGTCCATTAAGTCTAGAATGCTAATATTTCCATTTTGATTCCATCTCTTTCTTATTTATTTCTTATTATTAATTATTTTATTTTATAAATATGAATTGGTTTATTAATGCATTATCTTGCTATTATAAAAACATACAACATGTCTTTCTTCAACCAATCTAAGCTTCCATTGAAATACCCATTTTAAAATGGTTTTGAATCTTTATTTTTGAATAGTAATCAAGTGCATAAATATTGTTTAAATTAAGAAGTCCGTTTTTATTAAATGTCCTGTAACATAAAAATTTCATAGATTAGACTGAAACTTATTTAACGATGAAGATTTTTTTTGTCTGTCCTATGTTTATACAGAGCTATACAAGAAAATATTTAATTTTGTTAAAATAATAATATTCAAAAAGTTCCTTAATTAATAAATGTTTTAGTTATTCTATATCTATACTCTATGTGCTTTAGACACAAAAGATAACGAAAACTCGGTTAAAAATATTAAAAATATCAGTGTAATCTACAAAATCTTTACGCACTATAATACAAAGAATAATTAATAAAACATTTTAGTTATAATCATAAAACCTAACAACCGTAAGTGGAACTAATTGTAATAATGAAAAGCGTTACAGTAATTAAAATTAGAAAATAAGTAAGTTACAGTAATATAGTCTTGTCACAAAAATTATATGTTCATATATCTAGCGAATATTGTCGATATAGTTTTGATCGCAGCAATATAAAATTTAGATGACAGTTTAAAAAAAATATTGTTGTACCTAACCGGATTTAAGATGTATCTGAAATCTTGAGCTACGTATCCCAGACCTCGAACGAATTATCTCAGATTCTGAGCGACGTATCTCAAATCTTGAGCGACGTATCTCAAATCTTGAGCGACGTATCTCAAATCTTGAGCGACGTATCTCAAATCTTGAACGATATTTTGTATTTTCAAATATAAAAAAGAAAAACAAAATTAATTCGAAAAACCTCCCCCATTATTGCAGCTTTGAATATTTACATTCAATTTAGTTGACTGAAAAATCTTATAAAATTATATAAAAAATACACCTTGACGGCAGCCGTCTTAGTTTCAAATATTAACGCAATAATGGTTTCTTTCAACAACGGCATATTGCGCAAATATTTTCTATTCAATTCAATGGTTTGTTTATACACGTTGATAAATTTTAAAACATTTTTGCAAATTTTAATATAATAACGAGGGCGAGACTGTTTAAATTGATTGAAAAAAAAAAAACAACTTCAACTACTAAAGACAAGAAAGAAGATTTAACCCCTGTCAACTTGAATCGGTTAGTGACATTAGTTAACGTGGTTGTAATTTCTCTAGCGCGTATATAAGTGTAACGGCTGCATCGTAAAGTAAAAGAATAAGTAACTTAATGTAAAATGATAGTATTACATAACATTTTCCGCAATGATTCGGTCGAAATCAGCTGTATAATTTAATACCTAACATTCTTCATTACGCGTCACAAAAAATGTCATAAACTTTAAAGATATTTTATAACTATTTATTAAGCTTATTAGGAACAATGCCATATTTTGAAAGTCTGCACATATTTGAAAAATTTTGAAGCCTAGCTTCAAAATTTACTGTTGAATTGTCCTAAATTATTAAATTCACTGTTTACACGCCATCCAATGGCAGCATACACGAAACAAATAAGCAAAATATCTTAAGTTCTTCTTTAATAATGTCGATCCATTACAGCCCGTTCATCGTAAGCATCATTTGCCCCAAAAGGCAAGGCTTGGAACCGATTAAAATTACCACTTTTTAAATGTTATAATCAGTTTTAATCAACTATGTCGTTCGGAGTGTAAACGTTATAAAGAAGAGTATTATGGAAACCTAAATTAATCTGTTTATTCGGCGAGAATTACTTTCCCTATATGATAACTGTTTCTAATATAAAGATAATTGTATGCGACTGAAAACTTACTGTATCACATGGCTGCGCTTTGAAGCCATGTGACAAAAACGTTAGTAAAAACCGGTTGATTCAACAAAACCTATTTAATGAACTTTTGTTGCTAAAAACCGTGTAATTGAGGTTAAAGTTAAAACTATCAAATAGAAAGGCTCCTATGTAGTCAGGCTACAACCTACTCGACTTTTGTTCCGGCTTCAAAGCCCTGTCTAAATGGTACGAGCTAAAAAATACTGTTTTAAATTACAGAATATATTAATATAAAAAAAATTGTGTCAGTACATTAAAAATTATTTATTTGAAACATAATCACAAAGTTGAATAATGACTAATTTCAGCCATAGACTTGGATTTGATATAATCGACTTAGGTTTAACTTTCATCATATTAATTTGTCTGTTATCTCTAATACTAGCGTTCAAATCAAAGCGGAAAATGTATATATTTTTTTAAAACAAATAACACAGAGGGCATGTCAAACTGAATACAGTATGCGCCAAATTTATCGCCCTTAGCAACAGCTAGTTTCGCAATAGACGATTATTTTGTACACAAACAGATATAGCGCAGCGTTCTGTAACAAAACTGAAATGGACATAAAATTTGATGAAAACTATTTAAAAAAAAACAAATATTACTGCGAAGAAACCTCTTAAGAAAATCCAGCCGTGAAACGGCGCGTACAGTCAGCGAAATTAAAAAAACCATTAACAACCTATCAAAAGGATAATATTTCAAATAAGACTAAAAATGTTTGTTGGTGTTAATTAACTGCATTTTATAAATCTTTCAATGAAGATTAAAT